>JAQQTP010000085.1:0-1305000 GCA_029884605.1 Ormosia emarginata
TTAAAGACACTAATTACTAATTAATGCATCTTTCACAACCCATGACCTGACAAACTTTTGCTCATTGTTGATCATCTTGATGTCAATGCTCATGATCTGCAAGTCTTTTTTCCACTTAATGCTAGCTCATTTATATGTAATGTTTGTAATGAATTTTAATTTCATTCATTCATTTATAAGTTATAATTCTGTTATTGTAGGCTTACAATTACATAGTGGGGGTACATGGTGACAGCTCGGTGGCCCTGTGGTCTAGCATTAGCGTTGGGGGTGTTTTTGGAGAAAGAAATGACGGACAACATACACAAAGCAGTGATAGACATAGCACATGAAGTCATTGGTAGAGGCGGGGAACTGGGTGTAACCAATGTGCACTTGACAAAAAGGGAGGCACAAAGACTCGGGGATGAATCGGTTGGGTATTTGAATTTTCTTTCAAGTACTCTGTGATGAAGTAACATACATACTCCTATTTGAATGACTAGTTATTGTCTTTTTTTTTTCTTAATTTTCTTTCAGGTATTTTTCCCCCAACATGATATAGTTGCCTAGTTCATAGCTCTTCTTCTACTCCACACTAATTCTGTTGCTATTTCATTAAATATTTGTTGCTTAAAATGCTTCCAAAGGATACCATATTAGCTACTAATTTCTTCTCTCTCTTCTTAATTAGATTACTTGTTGGTCCCTTCTAGTTTTTATAAAAACACATCAATATGGTCTATTATCTTAATACCCCTATCTATTTCCTCTGTAATCTTCGATGTTTAATCATAAAGGACTTTTAGACATGTTTTTCACCATGTGCCTTTAAGTTTTGAAAATTCCGTTGCTTTTTAGTTTTTTTTTTAACTTTTTTTAGACATGAAGTATCAATAATTGATGTCTTCATTTCAGATTTCTAGAACAAGGCACCATACGAATCCTTTTCATGATCATGCTTTTGTTTTCTTGATAGTTTACTTTCATATATATAGTTTTGGTATTACCTGATTTTCGAATTTAGAACTGTTATAGCAACAATATGATCATAGTGATATGTTTACTAAAATACACATTTTTATCAATTGCTAATATAATGTAACTTATGAAACTGCACTTTAAGAGTAAATGGTTTCTCTTCCATTTGATATTCGTGGCAATCACTAAAAGGCATTTAGCTAGGAAAATTGTTTTCTTCCAATTTAGTTATTTTCTAGCTTTGATTTTAAACTGTAAAACTGGATGTTAGCATTGAAAATTGGGAGATTGTGTGGAGGTAGTGAAGTCTAAGACTGAAGTTTGTTCACACAGATGCATGCCCCTCCACTTGATCCATCTTAACTTATTTTGTTTTGTAGCTCATGGTAACTGAGATATGTTGCAAAACTCATTTTGTTGTGCAACATTTTAGCTTATTTACTTGATGCTACAAAACAAAATAAGCTAATGGGCGTGATAATTGTATCACTAATTCATATAAAGTCTTCTTCTAGCTGAAGTTGTGATGGGCTTTGATCTCTCTGATATCACATCTGGGAAAAATACCAGTCTTGTAGAGCATGGTAGACTAATAGTATGTAATATATCAGTGGAAAAAGAAAGAGTCATTGAATGAAGTGCTAGCTGAAAAGAATAAATTTGGATTTCAACAACCAAGATAAATAATTTGAAATCATAGCCTCAATTGCCTATTTTTCTATTTTTTGTGTACTTGGGGTTCGAACTCAAACTAGAGGAGGGGGTACACCTACTTATTACCAAGTGGGTGGCCTAATGGTGAATGTTTTTATACTTAGTATGCATGTGTGATATATTTTCAAAAAAAAATTGTTACATTTTATTACTTAGGGAAGAAGATTGTTTGATGATCAACTTACTACAAATCTCAATAATGTACTGTGTCTATTGCTCTGGGTGAGGATAAAAAGTTATGCTAGTTGCATCTAGATTATTCCACTTAAAGCATGCACATTTAGTCATGTCCTTTTCTTCCCTATTCAGTACGAGAAAGATAATATACCAGTTTGGTACTCTTCATATTTTATATTCTTCTTTAACTTTTCTTTAGAAATTTTGCCACATTTTATTAGAGGCATTATTTTCATTTCTCTCAGTACATATATCCTCAAGTTATTGTTGCCCTACCCTTTTCAGTTGTAACCATAATGAAATCTTAGCACTGCTTAACGCAGTGATGATTCAAAGTTGCTTCTTTACAGCTGTGCTAATATTGGTAATATGAACTGCTTCTGCAGCTAATTCCAGAATGGAAAATTGCAACAAGATTGAGATAGATATGAATGTAAAGTGAGACTACAGTTATCCCAAAGTACTATTCTTTCTCTTCCCAAAGGTATGGATGTCATGAAAAGAAACAAATTAAATACGATGGTGATGCATGCCAAGCATTTTTATTTCTAGCTTTGAGAAGAAATTGTATAGACCTAATTAATTAAAAATTGGGCCATAATAATTTGTGATGCATGTATGATGTATACCAAAGGTCCTGCCTCCTACCACTTCATGCAAGCATACACATTTGCACCTTGTACCCATGATCAAGTATATCATGGAACCTTAATGCAAGCTGCTCTTTCAATAACCATTACAATTGATAAGTTTAGGTTATCCAATGGTGTTGTGGAGTAATAATTTTGACTGGATATTCAGTATTGTTGTTGTGTGGTTTCCTGCAGGTTGTCAATTCAAATTCAGATGCTATGTCTAAGATGATTACACAAATGGAAGTGATGAATTCTACTGTTCAGAGAGTAACTATTGTGCACTTCAAGTAAAGAAGATTCTTATTTTATTTTGTTTGTCTTTTGCAATTTACTTGAAACTTACCATTCATGTCCTGCATGTTTACATGTCCAATACCTAAACTTATTGGCACAATGCTTCTTATACTTTCAATTTAATTAGTTGTTTTGATTCATCAAGGCAAGTCTTATGCAATTAGGCTTTGTAGTAGATGTTCTAGACTTAATAGGGGCTTAGCTACTTCAGGTAGGATGGGATTTAAAGAATGAATGGTTTTACTCGATAGGGTTTGAGTAATTATAATGTCAAAACAGAAGAGAGTAGTTGTGGGGTTTGTGGGAGGAAGCTATATTTATGCTTGAGCATCATATAGAGTAATAAGTAACAAGGTGTTGTCTTGACATTTTGATTACTTGTATCGTTTATGATTAATTGACTGTCTCTTTATCTCAAGTTAAAATTTTAATTTGCTGTCTTTTGCAGATACCTTCATGCACAAGAAGATATGTTAGTTTTCGGCAGTGCATATACTTGATCTATCTAAAAGTTGAAGAGTATTCAAATGCCCTTCAAACTGCATTGCTCCTGGATGAATGTAACCTTTTGACAAAAGTTTACTCAAGTCACTCGTGATTATATAACACGTGATCTATTTAACCTTTTGACAATTCTTCATATATACAATTCCCAAGTTCTACTACCATGAAAAATATATGCCATGAAAAAATGTTAAAAGTGTCTTGAGCCTTGAGAGGCCTTGGTTCCTGTTTCTGTTTGGCTCTTTGGCTCCATCCTTGTTCTTTATTTATTTTTATTTTTTTTATGCTGCAATTTGATTGATAGAAAATCAATACAGAAGTCAATATCATACATCCAATAACTATAAGCCTCAGTGGCTCTCAGCAGAACTATAACAAGAAGTTGTCAATTCTTCTATGCTGATGTTGAATTCGGTCCACTGTGCAATGATCTCAACCGAGCAATTGGAGACAATATGCTGCACATTTTAATTCTCGGCATTCAAATGAACAGAACTGAGAAACCGGACTGATAACAAGCCAAGTAAAACAGCAGGAAACGACCTGCAATTTTCCAATAAACAACTCAAAAAAGTAAGTTTTTCTCCAACCAAATGCAAGCCTAAAAGCTGACTACAAGAAAACAGCTGGTGAAGGCCACAAGAAACATTAAACATAGGCTTATGTTTGTGCATATGTAGCGAAAGAAACACAGGCTCCTATTCCCAAAACAAAATAGGCTTGCACTTCTCATCTTTAACCAATGTCAATATTTGTTAGCATCAATTAGTAAAAGATTTGCTAAAATATCTGGATTCTTTTCAATCCAAAAATAAGGGTGTGAAAGAGTCAGAGAGAATTTAGCCATTTGATGAGCATCCTGGTTACATTATCTAGGGGCAAATTGGATTGAGACTAGTGTAAAAAGAGACATCAGTTCTACAAGTAGTTTTTGACAGTCAGATTCTAAGATTAGTCGAGTACAACCTGTGGTATAAGCAAATTGGAGACCAGCACGCATTGCCAAAGCTTCCATAGTCAAAGGTGATGTGATAACAAGTGAGGGGATAGCTGCAGCACCCTTAGTGAAACCTTCATTGTTCCTAACAATCTCACCAAAAGCTCCTAAGTCTCCCTTTTTTGATAGAGCGGCATCTACATTAATTTTCAGGTAATTTTCTGGAGGTCGTGACCAACGAAAACCTCCCTGCCTAGATCTTGTAGTAATCTTAGTATCATTCCTTTGCTGCGCATTTTCCAAATAAAACCTCTACCAATCCAATGCTTTTTCCACTAGTCTAACAGCAGAGGTCTGTTTAGCACTCTGCCACACTGCATTTATTTCATTCCAAAAAAACCACCACAGTACCACCACTGAACAAAAATCATGGCTTGGCTTCTGGGATAAATAGTCTACTCAATCCATGAAACTCACATTATTAACATTGCCTAAAGAGACAACATTTCCAAACTCCTCCCAAACTTCCTGTGCAAAAACACAATACCACAGAGTATTCAAAATGTTCTCCGGCTCCTTATGGCATCTTTCACAAAGGGGATCCAGAGGAACTTTATGTAACAGCAAGTTTTTTTTTTCGGGTAGGATATTTTGCATAAAGCATCATAGAAACAATTTAAGCTTATTTGGAAGGGGTAGTTTCCATACCTTGATCCATATATAACCGACCATTTCCATTTGAAGAAAAGAATGCTTTCCCATCCCTTGAATAGAGAACTCTTTCTTATGATTCATCTCCAAATGATATGCACTGCGAACAGTGAAGTGACCATGCTTAAAGGAATATTTTTAATGACTTCCACATCACATGGAAGCAAAATTTGATTCAGCAAAGGAAGAATCCACTGATGCCTCTCGTGATCAATGAATCAAGAGACTTATGTATCTTCAGAAAATTCAGCTAAAGTTGTTATAGCTTTGAAAGTCCAAGCTTTGGGCAACCATGGATCTTTAACAATCCTATTTTCTTCTCCATTTCCAATTTACCTCCTCAAACCTTTCAATAACAACTCTCTACCATATAAAATGTTGCGCCAAGTATATGAAGGATTATACCCCTCACTGGCTTCAAGAAAAGATATATTATATTCCTCACTAGTTTCTTCTCCATTTCCAATTTACCTCCTCAAACCTTTCAATAACAACTCTCTACCATATAAAATGCTGCCCCAAGTATAGGAAGGATTATACCCCTGGCTTCAAGTATAGGTTGGTTATTTGAATTTTCTTTCAAGTACTCTGTGATGAAGTCACATACATACACCTATTTGGATGACTAGTTATTTTCTTTTTTTTTCTTTAATTTTCTTTCAAGTATTTTTTCGCCAACATGATATGGTTCAGCCTAGTTCATACTTGTGAGCTCTTCTTCCTCAACTACACACTAATTTTGTTGCTATTTCATTAAATATTTGTTGCTCAAAATGCTTCCTAATGATACCATATCAACTTAATTATTTTTTCTCTCTTCTTAATTAGATTAGTTGTTGGTCCCTTCTACTTTTTATAAAAAGACGTATATATGGTCTATTATCTTAATACCCTTATCTATTTTTTCTGTAATCTTTTATGTTTAAGGACAAAACTTAGATCTATTTCTTTATGTCCATTACATTCATTCCACCAATCAAACTATGACGTGTGTGTATTTTTTTTTTTTATAAAAAAAAGAATAAGAGAGAAAATATTAATAAACACATGTCATAACTTGATTGATAAAATGAATATAATGGACATAAGAAAATGAACTTAAATTTTATCCTATGTTTAATCATCAAGGACTTTTAGACATGTTTTTCACCATGTGTTTTTAAGTTTTGAAAATTCCGTTGCTTTTTAGTTTTTTTTTTAATTTTACATTTTTAGACAAAAAATATCAATAATAGATGTCTTCCTTTTAGATTTCCCGAACAAGGCACCATACGAATCCTTTTCATGATCATGCTTTTGTTTTTTTGATAGTTTACTTTCATATATATATAGTTTTGGTATTACCTGGTTTTAGAATTTAGAACTGTTATAGCAACAATATGATCATAGTGATATTGTTTACTAAAATACACATTTTTATCATTTGCTAATATAATGTAACTTATGAAACTGCACTTTAAGAGTAAATGGTTTCTCTTCCATTTGATATTCGCGACAATCACTAAAAGGCATTTAGCTATGAAAGTTTTTTCTTCCAATTTACTTATTTTCTAGCTTTGATTTTAAACTGTAAAACTGGATGTTAGCATTGAAAATTGAGAGATTGTGTGGAGGTAGTGAAGTCAAAGACTGAAGTTTGTTCACAGAGATGCATGTCCCTCCACTTGATCCATCTTAATTTATTTTGTTTTGTAGCTCATGGTAACTGAGATATGTTGCAAAACTCATTTTGTTGTGCAACATTTTAGCTTATTTACTTGATGCTACAAAACAAAATAAGCTAATTCAAATCAAGGGCAGGGGTACAGCTGTGGGCGTGAAAATTGTATCACTAATTCATATAAAATCTTCTTCTTGCTGAAGTTGTGATGGGATTTGATCTCTCTGATATCACATCTAGAAAAACTACCAATCTTCTAGAGCTTGATAGACTAATAGTATGCAATATATCAGTGAAAAAAGAAAGAGTCATTGAGCTAATTACTAACTAAAAGGAATAAATTTAGATTTCAACAACCAAGATAAATAATTTGAAATCAGAGCCTCAATTGCATGTTCTTTAATTTTGTGTACTTGGGGTTTGAACTCGAACTAGAGGGGACAAACAAGTTGGAGCCTGATGGGGAATATTTTTCTATTTATGGTGAACACTTACTTACTATGAAGTGGGTGGCCTGATGGTGAATATTTTTCTATTTAGTATGCGTATGATATATTAAAATAACAATTGTTGCATGTTATTACTTAGGAAAAAAAAAATTGTTTGATGATCAACTAACTACAATATCAACAATGTATTGTGTCTGTTGCTCTGGGTGAGGAGAAAAAGTTATGCTTGTTGCATCTAGATTATTCCTCTTAAAGCATGAAGTCATGCACATTTAATCATGTCCTTTTCTTCCCTATTCAATACGATAAATAAAACACACCATTTTGGTACTCTTTGTATTTTATATTCTTGTTTAACTCTTCTAGAAATTCCGCCACATTTTATTATAGGCATTATTTTTATTTCTCTCAGTACTTGCTCTACCCTTTTCAGTAGATAACCATAATGAAATATTAGCACTGCTTAAAAGTAATGATGATTGATAGTTGCTTCTTCACTAGTATGCTAATATTCGTAATTTGAACTAATTCTGCAGCTAATTCCTGAATGGAGAATTGCAACAAGATTGAGATAAATATGAATGTAAAGTGAGATTACAACAAGTGTTTTACTCTGTTAATCTGCATCCATTTCTTCAAGAGCCGCTTTGGCTGCTGCCTTAGCTTCTTTTAAAAGTTCATCTGGGACCTGTACATGATTATTATCACATAAAATTGGTGGTACGTACAATAATGAGTTTCAAAAACTAACAAAGAACTGTAATTTCACAAAAACAATTACTAAGCTGCAGTGGCAATCAAAGAGAGGGAAAACACACAGACACGCACACTCTTAAAAATGCTTGAGCCATTTGGGAGTGACAACTGGAGACTACACTTGGCAAATGTTTTCCTAACAAAGATTCAGGAGGAACTTTGTTAAACTCAAAAGAGTGAATAAGGGATTTAGATCATCTCATGACATGATAGGTAGTGAGAGAAAGACAGAAAACTTATGCTTGTTATGTCACATGAAAGGATCCAAATTCATGGACTGGGGCAAGGTGGTTAGTGTGCTCCTCTTGGCAGGAGGGGCAACATTTGCAAACAGAAGTTAATAAAACCAACCAAAAAACCCACAAAAATAGGATTATATAATTTTGAAATGAAGATTACAAGAAAATATTATATTGATGGAGGAATACGCAAATCGCTACCGTAAGTAACATTTTTCCAGCGACAAAAGTCGCTGCCATAAGTCACATTTTCCCAGCAACTTATGTCACTGCCAGATGGCAAACATTTCCCAATGACGTAAGTCGCTGCCATAAGACAATGCGTTCCCAACAGCCATTGTTACCATATATTCAATTTTGGCAGCAACTATTATTGTTGCCATAAACAACCAAAGTCATTGTCATATCATAAAATTCCTAACGACAACTGTCGTTGCAATAAGTGACATTTTGGCACTGTCAAAAAAGTGTCGTTGGGATAAGTATTTAGGCTAATAAAAAATTTTCCCATGATTATTGTCGCTACGAAAGATTTTTTAAAATATTAGATTTTTATATACATTTTTTTATAACGAAATTAATATCAAATATATTTATTAAAAATAAAGTGACTTATATTTAATTTTTTATATTAATTATATTTATCAATTTGATTTTTATAACTACAAAATAACTATTAAATTTGTCCAAAACATAATATATATTATCATAGAATAATTATTGATATAAATACAAGAATGTCAATGCTATACAACAATTGAAAACCAATTAACATAAAATTTCCAATCTTCATGCTTAAAGCAAATAAGTGATCCAACTAATATATTTATAAAAATATGAAATATGTACAAAACTAAAGTTTCCAGTGCATAGCTTCAAGAAAGTCTGTGGTGAGCACTTGGATGTAACCACAAATTATCCAACATGACAAGAGTTAAACAAGTGAGGTTAGACCATTTCACATGATAGAAACAAAATAACAAGAATGGCATATTATAAAGCAAATACATATTAAAAATTCAATATGTTAAAGACATTTTAAATTTAAGTAAGCAAGTATGCCATACGAAGAAGCAACCAAGGGCAACATGTGGTGCAATGGTCCAAACTAATATTCCTTCATTATCTCAAAGTGATGACAAGTAATAATGACTTTTTGAATGATCAGTAACTGATCCACTTATGAACATTAAGTCACACAACTTGAACCCAAATATCAAACAAGGCAAGCAACATAAATTTCTTCATTTTTGGAAGAAAAGAGCACCCTACCGGCAACTCAACTCAAGGATGCATTTTATAGGATGCATTATATTTATGCCTCAAATCATTGCCACAATTATACTTTCTTGCTGCTGTCTCGTGTCTACAGCCAAAGCATTCGTACGCCTAAAATCTAAAACTCTACTTGAGGGTGCCATTGATGAAGACAAAACTGAAAGAGAAATTAAAAGCTGGAAGTGATAAATATATCCACAATACAATAAAATAAGTTCAAAGAAAACTTAAAAGCAAGTTGCAGTAAGTATATATATTTTTTCAAAATATCTAGATTTCCTTGGGTTAATAGGTTAAGTAACCAAAACTCATTGGGTGCTCAGGATACCCTCGTTCAGACTCAAGATTCAATAGAAATATCAATCAAATCAGTTTAAAGAAAAAACAGAAATGCAAGATAATGGCAGATTCATATCCTAAAAATATCATACAATATCTTCTTTCTCAGATTAGGTTAAGTCCAACAATCTAAAAACATCCACGCATCAACTGGTCTTGTTTTTCCAGAAAAAATTAGCCCTTCGGCCCCATCCCCTTCAAATCCGGTTCTAAAAACTTTAGCAGCAACTTAGTAGCTTGTTTTGCTTAGCTTACCCACCAGAATCATAAAAATTTAAACCAAGTAGTTTGAAACAAAAACAGCAAAGAACAGAAAAGAAACGAAGGTGGAAGGAAAGAATTTGCATGTTGTAACAGTAAAGAAAACAGAACATTCTGATAGAAGCTGGTAAAAAAAGAAATGCAGAATTGAGTTGAGCAGAATTGTTGATTATGTGCTAGTCAATTGAGTTAAGTAGAATTGTGTAAGAGTGGTTTTGGGTGGGGGTTGGCCGGTCCTAAGGCTGGGATTCCCTCTAAGAGTCTATTCTGCATTTCTTTCTTTACTGGTTTGTTTGTATTCTCAGAATTCCAAAATTTGTCCTGGTGTAAGGAGCTAGTCTCCAACTTTCTCTCTCAGTAAAACCAGTTTCTATCGGAATCATCCTATAGCCATATCACTTGACACTCTTAGGCACTTTTACATGAAATACATTTCTCCTATAAAGATGGCTGGCAACTTATTAGAGTGAATTGGGGAACATGCCCTAAACAGTAGCATAGAGCTAGATCATGCTACAATCAGCCACATAATTTATGAGGGCGGGAGGGAGGATGAGGGTTCACAACAATGGCTAAACATGAATAGCCAGTGCATGCTTAAACAATTAAAAAAAAACTTGAAAATGAAGCATTTTGCCATCAATTGCTACTATGTTGCATGTAAATCAATATAATATTGTAGTCAAACAAATTTATTATCTAAGTACAGAGAACTCATCTGTGATGGAAATTTAATGAGAATCAAATTGAAAAGGAAAGAGATCTATACTTTGTTGAGATCTCTATCAACCATCCAATAAGAAGACCAACAGCTCCAATCACAATCACAAGAACAACATTGGCAGACCTGCATAATTCAGCATAGATAAATATAAAAGGTTAAATATAACGTACCTTATATCCAGCATAGATAAATATAAATATAAATAAGTTGTATACATATTCTACGTTGATCATCCACATCAAATTAAAAGGAACACTAGGATCTTTTTGTATAGTGAAGAATTCTGTGGAGTGCAATTCATCCATGCAGACAAAAAAATGGCAAGCAACCAACAGCTGCTAGAATTTCTATGTCGATAACCAAGATCACACTGATTTATCAACAACATTCAATGGGTAGCTTACAAGTTACTGACTGAGGCCACAGTTGCAATTATCAACAATTGACTAGCACATAATCAATAATTGCTTTTTGTTAAGCAAATTCATTTTTGTGACCCACTGAAGTTCCTAGACAGTGTAATTTCACTCTATAATTTCATGAATCTGAATACACATTTTTGTGACCCATGTGAATTTCACTCTCACATTCACACACTCCACTCCACCTGCACTTAGCACACACCCATAATAAAATACCCAAGGCTTTTTTTTCTTTTCTTTTCTTTTCTTTTGTTTACAAATCATCAAATACCTTGCGTGCATCATCTCCAACCCAACACAGCATCCATTGTTCTGCCTTTTTTTTGTTATATTTTATTTGAGTTGCTGACTAATTTTTGGGTGTTCTTAAACTTTTCATTTTGGTTTAAGGTGATGTTCTTATGGACCAGAAGCCCAATTAAAGACAACGTCTACGTGCACGATGGAATGGGGAAAGATAGGATCTCAGTCGATTTTTTTTTGGTCTACTTTAAACTGATCTCGAAGAAGAGTTGGAAATCGAAATTGAAACCAAACCCAGAAACAAATGGAAAAATTTAAAATGAATACCCAACAAAATCAAAGAAAAGATAAAATTGCAGACTTCGAAGAAGACAACAAAAGCAAGGAATAAACAAAGACAATTGAAATGGAATCTACTAAAAGAGAATATAGAACAATGTAATCAGAGAAGAAAGAAAAGGGAAAAAGAACCTGGTTGGATGAAAAGCGAGGATAGGGCTAGTTGAAGAAAGAATAAGACAAGTCTGAGTTGGATTGGGTTTGCTGCAGCACGCCAATGTCTATCTTTCTCTTTCTTGTCAAGAAAAAGAAGAGAAATGCGATGAGAACCAAAATCTGTGATAAGCAACGGATGCTTTATTATTTGTCTTTGTCCCCTTTTTCATCGAATATTTGACGCTCAAAGTAGCGTCAAATATTACTTGCAAAATTAGAAATACTGAAGTGAGCGGGGAATTATTGTTTTATTCTTTTATTTTTTAAAAAACTTATTTATTTATTTAAAATATAATATTCAAATTATTTTTATAATTAAAAATAATTTCTTTTGTATTAAAATGTACCATCCTCAAATTATATTGAACATGTAATTAAGTCTTGAGATATATTTTAAATAATTTTTATTTTAATTTGATACTTTTAAAATAGAAATGTCAAAACGGATCGAACTTTGGTTTTAACCCGTTTAACTGCCAAAAATGATGGATTGGGTTTTAAATCGGTTATTTTAACACACCCGCACAACTTGCGAGTTGAGGTAATCGGAGCAAGTTTGACTGTTTTCACTAAAAGAAATTTGTGAATTAGCGAGGGACAAGTCTGTCGATTTTTTTTTATCGCTAAGTAGTAACAGAATGTATTCTCTCGCTAATCCATCGCTAAATACAAGTAGCGACAGGAATTTCTCTCGCTAATCTGTCGCTAACCCCTCGCAAATTTTAAAAAAAAATTGGCACTTGTATTCCCTCGCAAATCAGCTAGGGAAATTCTGTCGCTATTTTGTCTCTATAATTTGAAAATCCGTACCAATTTTAGATCTAGTACAACCAAAATCTCTCGCTAATTTCCATCGCAATTCTCTAGCTAATTTCCCTCGCTAATCCCAATCACAGCAGCAAAAAAAATGAAAGAAAGAAAAAAAAGCAAAAGCCACCAGATTCCTAGCTTAAATATAACAGTTACTTCTAACCAAAGATATAAACATGAAATGGAATTAGTAAATTATGAAGGTCAATAAAGATGAGTGACATACTTGCGTGAAAGCATATCAAAAAGACTCACTAGCCTTTGAGACGCATATGCACTTAAACGATGAACATGAGGTGCCATGTTTGCCAAAGTTGTCAAACATCTTGTATGGAGATAGACATCCTATCATAATTCAAGACATAATAGAATGATCAAAGGAAGAGATATATATGAATAAAATGAAAGCAGTTTTAGTAGTTCAATGCACACAATAGAACTTCTAATGTAAAAAAGGATCAGAAACATTTCTAAGACTGAAATATGTCAACTCTGCCTGTATCCATTGGCATGTTATTTAAGTAATCACTATCTTCAACCGACATAGGATAACAGATCTTATTGCCTTCTTAGTTCTTACTCCTAGACTTGTACAAGTGCAAACTTTCTGTCTGTCCTTAAGAAATATTATTTTTCTTTATCAATATTACTTTAAATACACGATATCCTATTTTATCACACCAACTAAAGATAACAGTAGACCCAGTAGGTAAACAAATGCAAACTTAAAGCTTACATACTCGAGTGAAAATTACATTATCAAGATTAAGAGTCCTTAAAATTTAAAATTTGTAGAATTGAAAATATACATGTGTACAGGAAAATATCAATGCATACACTTCTGAAATATATATTAGAATTTCAAGGGAGGCAGATTTGTTCATAGGGCCAGGGTTATAACAGTAACCATGTTAGGTGCAATTTAGCATCAGAAGCAAATCTAATGTTGGCCATTTTGAGGTAAAGTACATTCAATTGAACTAGAATGGGACAAAGTATTTCACATAAAAGAAAAACATCACAATCAGTTTATATATTCCACTAACAAATAAACTTCTGAAATATACATTAGAATATCAAGGGAGGCAGGTTTTTTCATAGGGCCATGGTTATAACAGTAACCATGTTAGGTGCAATTTAGGGTCAGAAGCAAATCTAATGTTGGCCATTTTGAGGTAAAGTACCTTCAATTGAACTAGAATGGGACAAAGTATTTCACATAAAAGAAAAACATCACAATCAGTTTATATATTCCACTAACAAAGTCATAAGAATTGAGAACAGTCAACACATTTATCAGTGATAACCATATTAATTAGCATGTAATCAACGAGGAAAAAAGATGGATGATATGGAATTACTAGTATATATAGTACCGGTCTGAGTAGAATGAAGCAGCAACAGATGCAGTGTTATTACATTTTCAATGTTTAAACCAACCAAATTTTTCAAGGAATTGGTTGCATAGTTTTTACTTAAATTGCTAAGTGACCCAAAAACCCAAGAGACAGAAATTCAGATTCAGTTTTCAGGAATTCAACTTGGTTCAAATAAAAAAATTATACATTATAATTTGCAGCACAATGGATATATATAGTGCACTTCAAAAGAAAAAGAAAGGGAAAGACATCCTCTTCTCAAGCCTTCCTAGCCCATTTTATATATATATATATATTTTTTGTTGGGGGGGGGGGCATATATAAGCTTGAAAACAAAACCAACCATACATAAAAGAGTACCTAAAAATACAAGAAATGACGAGGCAAAAATTAACTTTAAAATGATAGTATTATTGTTTTTGACACCATAGCTTATTTGAGTACGAATAATTGAATTTCAACATAATTTGCTTACATAGGTTTAGAGATATTGATTCCTCAGATGTTGGTTGAGAACAAGTGTAGCAAGCTTTCTGAAAATGCATCACACAACAACTATATTAGCTAGTTGACCACATGGTAATTCCTGAATGAGAAAAGTAATTTTTTATTTGAAAATTGAAAGCTGATAATAAGAAACCTAAGTTGAAACTAGCTAGCCAATAGCCACTTACCAAAATAGGTCAAAGGTAAATTTTAGCAGGTGGGAGCCACATGTACCTCTCAAAATATCTGCAGCCTACTACGACTGATCGGCAACCCAAACGCATACAAATGAGTGAAATGACCATATTAACAGTTACTCTCGCATTTCTAGTCTACTAATATTACAGATGTATACAGGGCATTCCCCAAAGTCAACTTTCTAACTTCTAAGTTACTCAAAGCATTACTATGTTCTTATCTACTATGTGACTCTTCCCGTTGTGTTTTTTAAATCACTTTCCAATATGGCCCATATGAAGTTGAGGAATGCGGAATGCCCATAGATACTTTCTACAAAATAAAGGGCTCATAGGCTTCTCCCTACTATGGAGTCATACAATGCATTATTTAATCTTTTTCTCGATTTAAAAGATACTGGAAAACCAATGATAAAAACTGAGCCTTAGACATTTTCACATCAGTAGGGGGAGAGCGGATGCAAAATAGTGTCATTTCATCTGGATCCAAACCAATATGATTAGGACTAAGGAGCAAATGGGATTTCTTTATTCTGCATCACCAAATTTTAGATCTTAATTAAAAGAGAGTAAAATACACAAGGAACTGGTTTTCAACAAGCTGGACACAATTTGTTTACATGAGGGATCAACTAATGTCAACAGCTAATCTCAAGAAATACAAAGCATATGAATTTACAGTTTTAGGACAAAGTCCAATGCCAAAAGACAACTCTTACTAGCTTATGAATGCTTGCATTAAAAGAAAAATCTTGACTAAGTATAAGAAGTATAGAGCAAACCATAAAAAAGAAGGCGAAGAAATATAAGACATCATCAAAGATTTCCATCTAAACAGACCTGCATCAATGATCCATGAACAAGGATCTGCTGCCTCGCTTATGGATCTTGTCAACAATTTTAAACAACATAAAAAAGCCAACAAAAGAAAAGCATATGAAAGTAACTTCGGGAATTACTAACCAAAAGGATCCCTTCTCATTTTTCATTTATATGAAATGATGTAGCATGAGATTTCAATTGTAATTAGGTTTAATTTTTATTAATGATAAAGCTATCTTTCTAAGAAGAAAAAAATTAATTTAGGATTGTTTAATTTTAAAAATTAAAGTCCAATTGAGTCAAATTTTATTTTTTCATCAAATATTTTAACTTAACTCATTTATTTTATCGAATTATTTAAATTAATTTATCAAACTCAACCTATTTTAATATCTTTATTGTTAATCGATTCAAATTTAAAGAATTTTTATATAAAGAGCATGTCATGTTCAAACTAATATGAGTTATAAATAGAGTGATGTATAAATTGAAGACTTAAAGCTTTTTATGATAAATTAATTTAAGAACTGAACTTTTATTATTACTAATTAAATACCTTAACTTCATTAAAATATATTCTTATTAATAAAAATATTAAAAAGATAAAAATATTCAATTTGATAAATAAATAATTTATAATATCAACAAAACAAATAACATATATGTTTTAAAATTTATTTTTCAATTGATAAATATTATTAAAATATTTTTTATTAAATTTGATATCCTTAATTAATAATTAAAACAAAGTTTAAATTTTTAATCGATAAATTATAAAATTAAAACTCTTACTTAGTAATGTTGACCTCCATCTATATTACTTTTCTGGTTATGAATAATTTAGCAATCATTGTTGAGCATTAGGATCTAATTAATCATTTTGTTTCTCATTCATTCACTTTTTTTGGATTATGCTTTTTTTAATTGAAGGAATTTCTCTTTCATTCCTTTGTTCTATTTCTAGTTTTCTAAACGCAAATTATTTTATTGGTGAAAAAATGCAGTGCAGATTATTTTGGTTAATAAACTGGGCCAAGAGGACCAAGGAAAATAATAAGAAGAAAATCACAACTTTTCGGGCACCAATCAATAGTGGAAAGTTTGCTTGAGACCCGGAGTAGGTTGCTCTTGCTGAAGGAGGGTGGAGCATGTAGCATGAGACCCGAAGCACGCGTCGCTTTCCCTGTAATTGTGATGAATTCTAAAATCACATTCAGCTTTCACTTCCTTCGCAAAATCACAATACATATTGTGTAATGCTATCTGCATAATCTTTTTTTTTTTCATAAAATGAGCATAAACTGCTATTTTGATTGTATCTAAAAATTTGTGAAAAAATATTTCAAGAGATATTATTTAAAACCCAGATGCAACCTTAGTGTAGCAGTTTATGCATGACTAATAAAAAAAAGATTGTATAAATAACATTATACAACTATTTTAGACATCACTACTTGTCCTAAGGATAGGTATGGCCATGTAGAGTAATCCTGGTTCAAACAGAGGAAAAGAGAGGAAAGGCACATATAGATATTATTTATTATTGAAAATGGGGCGGACTCAGCTGCTTGTATCAGATTTAGTTATATCTTTCACATGAGCATGGTCAGGGGTGTTGATTAAGGAATTTGTGTGCAAGAGTATGGGGCTATGTAATGAGCCCCTTGGTGAGATTGTGAAGGTTGGGCTCAACATCATAAACATGTTCATCTTTGCATTCTTCGGAAAAATTACCCATAGTGGCGCCTCCAATCCTGTTAGCATTTTGGCTTATGCCGGTTCTGGGGATTTCGACAACTTCCTATACTGCATGGGTGCTAGAATTCCAGCTCAGGTTAGCTTTTTGGTGGTTTTATGATATTAGAACTAACCACTAGCCAGAGGACTTTTTTTATTAAATAGTTTTTGGGTAATGTTTTTGAGTGTATTTTAACCTGAATTAATGTGCATTTAAATTTAGTCATTGAATTTGTATATGTTTACAAGTTAGTCTTTAAATTTATAAAATTCGTATTAAAAGTTTGTCTTTAAAAACTAAAGTGGGATATAAAAAGATTAACGTGACACAAGTTTTGTAATTAAATTTAGAGACTAATTTAAACACATTGTTGCTTCTACGAATAGAGAATAATTATAAAGACTAAGTGTGTGTTTGGTTCAGCTGTAAAAGTTTGATTATTTCAATAATCGATTATTGTATAAAAGCTTTTTGTTATAATCGATTATAATTGATTATAATCGAATCAGCTTTTATGTTTGGATATATTAGCTGAAAAGTGATTTTAATCTAATCTGTTTCGTTTGGATGATATAAAAAAAAATTACTTTTATGTATTAAATTACCAAAATAGGTATAGAATGATTAAAAACGTTATTTAATTGATGACAAAATGGTATTTACATGTCAAAATGTAAAGAATAATCTATGTTTAGAATCATAAGTCAATTCAATCTTGAGCATTATAAAAATTAGCTTCAAAAAGCTTTTATTTTATATTGAATTTTGTACAAAAACTGAAGTTGATTTTACCAAACATGATTAAACACTGTTGAAACAGCTTTTTCCTCAAAAAAAAGCTAATTTAAGCTAAAAATTTTTTTACCAAACATGCAGTAAGTTAGTTATTTACTCATAATATTAATAAATTAAGACATTGCATCTGCAATGTGATTTTTTGCTCAACCTAGCTATATTGGGAAAGCCTAACGTTTGAATTGATTTGAATTTCAACGATGTTGTAGCTTAATTATATTTATTTTTCTTTCATAATATAATCTCACAAAGCAGAAAGAGTTGTGTTCTAGTACTAGACGACAGGTTAGTTGCTTGCCATTTTAGTCCTATCATCTTTAAATTTTTGTTTTGTTTTGTTTTTATTTTGTTGACTATCATCTTTAGATTTAATTGAAGCATTTCAAAGCAAAAGTTACCAAAACTTAAATATTTTATTGTACTGCTAACAAATTTGGATGTAAGAATATAAAAATTGATAAACAAATTCTAAGTCACTCACTGTGTGCCAGTATCAATCTTAATTCATTTGTTTTTATTTTATTTATTATCTCTGCTTTTGGCTTATTCTTCTCTTTGAAGAGGTTTCTTCCACTGTTATCAATGTTTTTAAATTGGATCAATTATTAAACCAGTTTAAATAATAGCTTATGGTTCGTTATTTTAACTATAATTAAACTTTGGTTAAACAAGTAATAATTAAATATATTTTTTAATTACATAATATATTAATTTAAGGGCTGAATATATTTTAATTATATAACTATATAATATATTTTTATAATATATTAATTAGGGATCGTTTGATACAAAAGATAAGATAAGACTTGATAGTATTAAACCTGATAATAGTATAAGACCTGATAATATAATGTTTAATATGTAAATGTTAGGGATATTAAAGTGTTTAGAATTACAAAGAATTTTTTTTTATAAGAACTTATATATCAGAACTCAATCAGACTTAATTCTATCCCCTAAGACTTGATTAAGTTATTCATCATTTTAATGTATAAGAAAAGTTTGATGGATAAACTTATACAATACAATGTTTGCACCAAACAACTGATAAGATCATAATGTATTGTATTATCTTATACTATCAGACCTAATACGACATGTCAAACATACCATAAGAAATGATTTATATATTTTTAATTATATAATATAAAAAGATAATAGTATAAAGTTTTTTCTTCATTAAAAACATAAAAAGTGTCAGCTTTTACTTTTCAAATTTTACAAATAGGAGTATTAACACTATAAGGTTATAAGCCCGGGCCATGTATAAGATGGACCCTAAAGGGTCTATCAACGGATCATGAAATATCAGTCATTGGATGAGTAGAAATATGATCAATGGTGTAGATTATTTACCTGATGATTAAGTAGCAAGTTACATGACTAGCACACTCAGGTCATTGGAACTCGATCAACAAAGCCCCAAATCCACTGTGTCAGCGTCGGAGCAATATCCCTAGCAACCACTGCCTGTACCTAGCTCCATTGCTCCACCGCATGCATCGCACGAAGTCACCAGCCAACCAGAACTCGCGAGCCACTGTTGTTCCACCCGTCATGCCGACAAGTGTGAACCATCATGCTGCCTAGTCGAACACCTTGTTCCCTAAAACCAGAGCTGTCGATGTTCTAGCCTTTGTTCTAGTCGCTGTCACAGCCCCAAATCAGACTAACCACCACACCAACCATCGAGATCCTATACGAATCAACACCAAAAGCCATAAACCCAAACCCATAAACCCAAACCGAACCACCCATATTCACACCACTGTAAATGGTTCTTATTCTACCCAAACCAAACCAACACCATTTGCACCAGATCTGTCTCTGTTCTAGTCGAGCTCCTCACTGCAGATATTTGAAGATTTGGCGCCACCAACCTCAAGCCTCTACGGTGATTGGGAATGGCGAAGGACGACAATTGTTACGATAGCATATGGTCGTTCCACCCACCAAGCCATTGCCGTCAACCCCAGGTCTACCATGCCAACACCACGCACCCACCGCGCTGCATCTTCGCCGTCCTCTTCCATGACCCATGTTCACCATGAACTGCCTGCACCACGATTTGAATGAGATTCCAACAACTTGAGGTGGCTAGACCTTTTTGGGCATACCTATATATATATATGAGGCATATCTAGTGAGAGGAGTTTTTATTGTGAGAGGATGAGAGGAGTAAATCTTGACCATACAACATATATATATGATTGTCAAGATTAAAAGTTACTTCTTAAAGGCCATGCGACCACTTAAAAAAGTCACACATGCATTTATGTTTAATCTGACTATTCATGTAAGATCCAATTGGCCAACATTTACTCCTCTCACCTTCTTACAATAAACATTCTTCTAATCGAGTAGATCATATATATATATATATATATATATATATATATATATATATATATATATATATATATATATATATATATATTTTGTTTTATAACCTGCTATTACAGGTTGAAAACCTGGACCATGGATGGTCCCAAATATAGGGGGACCATCATAAAATCCACTATAAGCCCATGCCCAATGTGCTTTTGTAAGAAAGGGTGCAACAGATAGTAAGTCACTCAAAAAAAGGGATTAAGATATTCTGCAGTTTTAAAAAATTTGCATAGCATCTCAATAATTTATTTTAATGTCTGCTAATTTTAAAGTAAGGAAGAGAAAGAATTTTGCTTGAATGGTTGAATGTTCAATTGCATATCCTGTAGTTATTTTTAAAACTGTAGGGGATCTATCCTTAAAGAGAGAGGCTAATTGAGAAGTGAGAAACATTTGAAAACGAGTTGCCTCTGCAATTTGTTTTGGTGTTTTCCAGCATTTTGTTTAGACCAACTTGTGGTAGCAACAACAACACCTTTTGTCGGCAAAAGAGCTCATAACAGAGAATGACTAGTAGCAGCTCCTACCGACGACATTGCAACTTGCTTCTAACTAGTGATGGCTCTACTACAAGGTCTTCGTTTTGCTTGGCACCAGTGGCAGTAACAATAACTACAGCAGAAACAACAACAATTCTTATCGGCGATGGAGCTCATGGTTGAGAATGACCAACTCCACCAACATATCATTTTGGATCTTTGAAAGAAGAATTTTGAAGAAATGCCCAAATCGAAAAGCCACCGATTTTTGTCGATTTTCTATTAGTCTATCCAGTTTTCATCAATTTTTGTATGACCAGTTTTGAGATTTAAATGGACTAGACTTATGGTTGATTTACTGATTTTTTGATTAAACTGATTGGTTTGATCTAGTTTTTTCATCCATGCCCATTATTTTTATTTTTTTTAAATAAAGTTAGTTACACAATGGTATACTAAAGTCAACAGAATGGATTTCCCGTAACACTAATGTAATAAACTAGTTTTTTATTTTAAGATGACAAAACGTTTACATATTCTAGGTGGGGAAGTAGTATTCACTTGAACATTTTATTTAATAGATACTGTTTGACAAGAAAAATTAAGAATATAATTTTTTAGTTCATGAGGGATCATGTTATTTTTTTCATCTATGTGCATTGTATTTATATTTAGTGTGTGTTTGGTTCAACTGTGAAAACTTTGATTATTTCAATAATTGATTATAATTGATTATTGTATAAAATTTTTTTGTTATAATCGATTATAACTGATTTATTTTTATGTTTGGATATGTTAGCTGAAAAGTGGTTTTAAATTAATTTATTTCATTTGATTGATATAAAAAAGAATCACTTTTATGCATTAAATTATTAAAATAGGTATAGAATGATTAAAAAAATTATTTGATTGAGGACAAACTGATATTTACATATCAAAATGTAAGAAATAATCTATAAGCTAGAATCATAAGCTTCAATCTTCAGCATTATAAAAATTAGTTTAAAAAAGTTTTTATTTTACATTAAATTTCGTGTAAAAATTAAAACTAATTTTATCAAACATGATTAAACACTATTGAAATAATTTTTTTCTAAAAAAAAAATTAATTTAAGCTAAAATTTTTTTTACCAAACATGCACTTAAATATATTTTTAGATCTATAGATATATTAATTTTTTTTCCAATTCCTATAAACTGTCAATAACTATTAGCACGGATAAGGACGAATCGCGTGGATAGAAGCAACCACTGTTGACTCTAAATTTTTCTTTATAAAAAAAAGTCCCTATAAACTAAAAAATTAACTTTATATCATTTTTTTTAAAAAAAAACAACGCTTTTGATCCTTGCTATTAGGATTGATCTGTTAAATGTTGGTGTGAGCAGTAGACTCTCAACTAATGTTGAAACATGTCCTATATTTTTTACGTGGCATTAAACCAATCCACGTGCGACTTGAATCAGCATGTATGACTCACTCTCTCGTTACTAGTCATGTGCATGGTATAAAATGTCATCCTTTCTATTATGTAATTCCTTCATCTTATGATCACCATTGTTAATGTCATTTAGATTGATGTAACACTCATTTAACGGTAACAAATAATAACACTTAAAAATTTCTCAAAAAAGAGAAATCATCAACTACTAATGTGAATACGTAATTATTTTGTAAACAAACTTTTCGTAGCATTCAGCATTTTTAATAAGTTTTTCATGACATAAAAATTTTAAAACAATATTTTATTATTCTATTTATATAACTAAATATTATCACACATAAAAAAGAACAAAAATCGAGTTAATTAATTATTAAATTTTGAATATATAAATCTTTTTATTACATTTTATTATATTAAAATTATATTTGAATTAATTTTTAGTGAAAAGTTCTATTTAAAATATTTGGATTTTAAATTTCTATAAAAGCAAAAATAAATTATTTTAAATTTGTAATAAATATTTATATAAATTAATAATTCATAATTATATATTTTATTTTTGACTAAAATATTATCATAAATATTATTATGAGACTAATATCTAATTACTTAGTAAAAAAAAAGCTCCTTTCAAATAAACTTTTTAAAGATTTGAACTTTAAACTTTAATCTTCTCCCACAAAACATGGTTCATTTACCACCGCATTTAAGATGGTATAATTCATAATTATAGATATGAAATACAAAATAATCTATACAATATTCTTTACCATATCAACACCCAATCAATTTTTAAAATGGGAAAGTGCGTTTACTGTTTCTCCAACAAAACTGGCCAAATTCAATTTCTATTTCAGAATAAGATTCCTTTGTCCACAGCATTGACTTTACCACAACAGATTCGTATCTCCATTTCCATAGCAATACATACCCACATAGTCATACACAAGATGAAATTCATAACCATGTTATAGAGACTCCTTGTTCCAACAGACCCAAAACACAGATCATCGCCATTTGTTGTTGTTGTTGAACATGGGATGGACTAGGTTGCTGGTCTCAGATTTTATCATATCTTTCATGTGGGTATGGTCAGGTGCTCTGGTCAGGATGTTTGTCTTCTAATACCTGGGATTGGGTCATGGCCACCTTGGTGAGATTGTCAAGGCTGCCCTCTCCATCACCTACATGTTCTTTGCATTCCTTGTTAAGGTTACCCGTGGTGGGACCTACAACCCCCTCACCGTTTTTGCTGACGCTATTTCTGGTGATTTCACCAACTTCCTTTATTGTGTTGGTGCTAGAATCCCCGCTCAGTTTGCTTCTTTTTCCTGGTTTTCTAGTGTTAGAAATAGGCTTGCTGATATTTGTTTGATTATATGTGAATTGGGCTTTCTTTAGTTTTTCCCTTCCCCACCCATTTTTTTTGGTAGCTTAGAGATGTGAAGAAAAATGGGTAAACGCAAAATTGTGGGTCTTGCATGATTGAATCGTGTTCATAATTTCTGTCATAAATTTTAGTGCAATTAAATTAACATAGGCATTACTCTACAACTGAAAGTTGAACTTTTTTTTTTCAAATCTTTATCAGGGAAAGTCTAAAGTTTGAGTGGACTTGAATTTCATGCTATTGCAGTTTAATTGTGTTCCTTTTTTCTACTTATCAGCGTAATAAAAAGTTCAGAACTCAAGTGTTGTTGAATTAGATACTAATAACTAGATTGTTGGTTCATGGATTTTCTTAATTGAATGGTGTTGTGAGTTCAGTGTCTGGTGTGGTTATAAGTTGATTGATCCAGTGTTATTCTCTGAGTAGGTTTTGGGGTTTTAATTGGCATGTTCCCACCCCACAAGTCTCTCCCTCTGTGTCTTTGTGCTATTGGGCCCCCAATTCATTGGCACTAGCATATCCATTTAACTTAATCATCTCGTGTTAAGTGAAGCAAGTCAGATATGATTAGAATATCTCTATGCACTTTTTAATAAATATAAGTGAATTCTCCATGTGCAGAAGATGGCTTAACTCTTTTTATAGGCATTCTACTCTTTGATATTTGGATAATTTTTTATTTGAAGCAAAAGTATTCCTTTGTTGATGTTTGAAATTTTCTCTGAAGATTTGAACTAGGTACTTTTCTCCGGTTTGATTTTACCTGTCTTAATATCACAAAACATGGGCTAGGAGGACTAGAAAATTACAGATGATTGCTGAAAGATACCTCTAAGGAAGGACAGTAACTCAATTAGCATTTTATTCTGATCAGAGACCACGAGACATCATAAAACTCTTTTCATAGCCTATAATTATTCACTGCTTTATGATTGATGCATTTATGTTCGATGCAGGTGAAAATTCACAATCGAGATTTGTTGTGTATGAGTAAACTCCAACTTTGTAGAATAAGCTAGATGACCTTTTAGGAGTTCCTTCCAATTTATTGATCCTTAATTTCATAAAGTCAATTAAATATTGCTTAGAAAATCTACTGCATTATTAGTTTTTATAGGCTCATGTGCTTAATTACTTGGTAAATTGCTACTGATACTAATTCCTTCCTCCCTCTCTCTCTTATAAGCGATCACACACACAGTCTCACGTGCTTTCACCACTTGCATATGGAGTTGCACTTCTGAATGTTTGCCCATTTCAAATTGCAAACATTGAAGAACGAGGTTAATGATAGTATTAATCTAAGGCTTCAATATTCTCTCACCTATTACATCTATGTAATTCTTGTCGGCTATGCTAGAAAGTAAACCCATTACTTCACTGTTTCCTGTAGTTGCTATTTGTTTATGTTTTTGGTACATTGGGAGGTGCAATTGAAAATTGTTTAAATAAATGTTGTTTAAAAATGTTGAAATATAAAATTAAAAAATTTGTTACACATAATACTCTCAATTATAAAGAACATAAGTCTCAAATAAATTTAAAAAGTCATATAATTAGTCTTACACAAACATCCTAAAAATTCCAAAAACTCAAACAAGCTAAATAAAAATAACAATTCTTATCAAATTAAGATAAATCTAAAATATATTAAAGTAAGCTAATAAGTCTTAAAAGTCATAAGCAATAAATCATATTAGTCAATTGAAATTAATGTAATCACATATCATATGGAATGATATAATAATTCATTCCATTCTCAATTTTCTCAAGATACTATATGTCATTCAAGTGATCCATTAGATTTTCATCACAATAGTCCATTAGATGTTACATGAGTTTATCATCTCTATTTCTTAGTCACATTCTAAATGTGGCCACAAAACCTACTCCTTAACTTAATTGACACTACAAAAAAAACTCAGGGAAAAGCAACAAAAAAATGTCTTCATATCTAAATAACTTTTATTTAAAATGAAAAAAAAAACTATTGGGGTGGGTTGAATTTATGAGAGTGGGTTTGTATGAGTTTGTATTTTCCAAACTCGTTATCTGAAAAATATCTTGCGAGTTTGAGTATTTCTCAACCCGATCCACTCCAACATGTATTTTGTGGATTGTATTACGTCAAAACTTGTGAGTTCATAAGTTAACTCAACTAGCTCGATATCCTTAAGTATAACCAATTTTTCCTTTATTTTATTATAAATTTGGAATTAAATACTTTCATTGTACCTTTATTTAAAATTGAGTTACGATTAGACTTCAATTTTTTAAAATCAAACAACCCTAAATTGGTTTTTTTTTTTCAAAAGATAGCTTTATCATTAATAAAAATGAAATGGAATACATCATTCTACATAAAATAAAATAAGGGGAGCCCCCAAAGTTACTTTCAAACATAAGGAACGACAAGCTAAACCAACAGAAAGTGTGACATGTAAGTGTGTTGTGCACACCAACAACAGTCAAATTGAAGGAAAGAGCAAGGAATGAGATCTACAACATCTCATCCCCCTAGAAAAACTTTGAAGGAAGCTTAAATTATATAAGCAGGCATGTTTTCCTTCTCCTTGGTTATCCTCACCAAAGCCACACTTCTTGTTGATGGCCTCCCAGAACCAACATATGAAATTGTGATGATATTCTTTCGTTGAGCTTTGCCCTTTACAGTATCTTTGCTTGACTTGCCAGATTCTCTGACATCTTTAGTTTGGCCATGTTGGGCAAGAAACCTCATCACAAATGGCGAAGGAATAGCCATATCCTTGCTCTATGTTGCTAGAAGCAATTCAAGACTTGTGGCCAAAAAATAGTAGAGTGTCCTGTTAATTATTTGTCCTTGCCAAAAACACCAATTTTGCCATTTTTTTTCATTTCCCCTTTTCCAAAACACACCATTTTGGCAACAAAACACCCTCCTGTTTTTTGGCAACAGGAGATGATCTTAATCCTTTGTGAGGGCTATGATAAATGCATGAAGCTATATCCCCAGCTCAAATGCACATTTCCTTATTGTTTCAAGAGATTATGATAGTGTCATTTGATGTCAAATCATGTAATTGTGAATGGTGAAGCAGATCCGAGGGGTAGAAATCTAACTCCTGGATCCCCTATAAAACTAGAACTTGCACAAGGGCTGGTTGAGGTAGGGGATGAGTAGTAATACCTTCCTTCACCAATAAGGGGGAGAGCTAAGATACTATGTGATCAGCTACTAGGGATGACAATTTTACTCTACCCCACGGGTAATACCGTGACGGGGGCGGGTAATACCCGTTTAATTTCTTTCGCAAGTATAAATACCCGTTTGTGTTATATCTATTTAATAAATGGGGGTTGGAGCGGGGGGTGGTTCCTCCTGTACCGGTGGTATCCGTAAAAAATACAAAAATATTTTATATAAAATTACTAAAAAAAATCTCATTTATTTTATGGTATTATATTTTTTTCATTTTTTATTTTTTTCATTTTATTTTTAAATTTTATTAATGTTTTATAATTTATTAAGTACCCGCAGATATCTGTAAATATTCGTTTATCTTCAAGAGAATAATAAACAAGTACCAGTACAGATATAGAAACTAGAGTGAGGATAAATATTATCCACAGGGACGGGAGACGGAGAGCTACTACCTGCCCCCCCCCCCGGTTGCCATCCCAATCAACTACTACGTTAGGATGCCCTCAACACTGGAAAGGGGAGCCACCAATGTAGTATATCTTTGCTTGGCAAGATATTGTTTTGGCCAATGTGGTGGCCTACTTGATTAGCGCAAATCTAGGGACCCAATTTCTTCTATTTAACCAAGTTGTGAAACTAGTGCTATTTGCAACCTACATTCCTAAAATAATTTTATTATATATATTGATGTATAATTTGATATAAAATGTTGAAATTTATTTAAGATTCTATATAGTTGTATGTGTGAATATTCAATTTTGACCAAATTTTTTTTAATTTTTATTTTAAACAAAATTGAAAAATTCTAAAAAAAGAACTAAAAAAAGTTGGAAGTTTGAAAGTAAATAAAATAACCCAAGTGTCAAAAATAAATTTCAATGGTCCAATTTTCATAATCAAACCCATTATCCCTTTTCTATCCCAATTCATTCAAGATCCAAAGTCTAGATTCAAGATTTTTTTTTTCAACATGTGTTTCATTGTCTTTTAATGGCAATTAAAATTTTGATTGAAAAATTTAAAGTTAATTGATTGAAAAAATAAAAGTTGATTGGAATTAAACGATGGAGGGGAGATTTAGACGTGGTATCTATAAAGAAAGGGGGAACGAATACACACAACAGCTACATTAAGCTACCATGAAAATCAACACTCCATGATCACCATGAAAACAATGGCTCCAACAGTATCACCACCTTCTTTATTTCCTTCTACCTAGCGCATATATCACACTAACAAACGACAGTCACACGAACTCAACTTGTAACAACTAAACTTTTGAGCACTTACCAAACACACCAGCAGCAGCAACAATGATACTAAGGCGCCACAGGTATCATTCCCTTTTCCTTTTCCCTTCATTTTATTTGTGGTTGTTGTTCTTTTTTTATTTTATTATTGTCTTTTTAGTTTATTTTACTATTTTGTTTTGCCTAATTCAGTTGTGTGCATGTGTATATATTGGGTTTCAATTTGAATCCCCTCCTGGGCTAACCATTATTTTGGTTTGAGGGATCAAATTTGTTTTTCGTAATGGTGTTTGGACTTACAAGATTAATTTATTTTAATTTGTAATGTTAAAATTAGAAAAAAAATATATTGAGTCTCTTAATTTTTCAATTAGAGTAAATCTAGGTCTCTTTTTGTTTTAGTTTATGCTCTTAATGAATTGGTGTATTGAAAACAGAAAAAATAAAAAAATAAAAAATTGATTTTTTTTCATAAATAAAAAAAGTGTATTGTTTTTTTTAGTTGCATTTTGGGTGTGTGATCTTATCATTAGTTATCTCATTTAAATTATCTTTGTTTATGAAGTTGTCTTATTTCTTTGTCATAGATGTTTATTTATTCATCACATTTGTAAATATTTTCATTTCAATTATATTTTCATTTCATTTTATCTTTTGTTTGATTTGTGGGGTAAAATAAAGATTTTTAAAGTTATTAATAATTTATACAATTAATTTAGGGTAACTATTTTAGGACAAGTATATCAAGAGTGTTATGAGATTTATTTTCTACTATTCCTTATGCACAATCAACTCTCAAACTTAATTTGGTTTCAAAGGCTATTTTATTTTTAAAGTTTTTTTTTTATTTTTTTTAATTTAAATAAAATTTGTAGCAACTTTATTTTTTTAAATTTTTTTTTCGTCATCTCGTCGTAGTTACAGTCGCAACAATATGTATTTTTCTCGTGCACCATATGCATATTAATTTTTTAAAATAAAAATAAAAATGTTGTCTGATAACATATTTGTTTGCATTTAAATGGATAATAAGAATGAAATATAGTCAAATAAAATTATTATAGTTTTCTAGAAAATATACTTTTATTTTGTATTTTATATTATGTTTGATGTATAAACTTAGTATAGAATATATGATACAAATATACAATTATTTAAAATCTCTACCTAATGATTTTGAATTAGTAGATCATTAACATATTATCGAAGTTGGTAAACCCATATTTTAGTCTTTGGAAGATTCCCGTGTCATCAATTTAGTTCTTCAGAAATTGATGTCATCATTTTAGTCCCTCTAAGCACAAATTCTCTACAATTTCATGAATTAATATGATGGCACATTTATACTTTGAGGGACTAAAATAATGACACTAATCTTTGAAGGATTAATTTGATGATGCACAAATCTTTCAGAAACTAAAATGGAGATTTATTGTCTTTTTTATTTTGTATTAAGGTTAGGAGGTGTTATTCGAGACAATTTACGCACATCTTGATTAATCTACTTCCCTGATTCGATCAAAGACAGGTCATTCACGTTAAAATTAGGAAATTTACAAGAATATTTTTTGCAAGCTATTCAATCCAGTTCGTTCAGCTCTACAAAAGCACTGCATGACTTGTTCTTAATCCCCTTCTGTTTAGGGTATGAATACTTTATGTGCTATACTACCTATCTATCTAATTTATCGCACTGCTATTGGTCGACTGAAACTTTTGACAGTTACAGAAAATAAAGGCTATGAAACTCCCTTATTATTGTTGGATTTAGGTAATTGTATTTGATCTGAAACGACATCACGGGTTAAAAAGGAAGTTTACATCAGATAAACTGATTATTTGTCGAATTGAACTGTCAAAAAGGGAAGGGGTGTTGTTAACATCCCCGTCCCCCCGCTTGTTTTTGTGTTTTTCTTTGGGAGGCATTGGTCAGCAAGTTAAATATGTACTTATTATATGAGCTTAAACTAAAGTTTTCATAAGGAGCCTCTCAAAGTTGATCATTCTTCCTTTTAGAAATCCACAAGAGTAGATGTGTTATGTCTTATAATTTTGACTTCAATAAAAGATATAGTGGTTATGGGCTTCCACATCTAGTTATAAGTGAATATGACATCTTTTTTTTTTTTCTTTCTATATTGAATTTCTACTTTCACTTTCTCCATTACTTTTTTTATCTCTGAATTTTCAAATCATGTGAGAATTATTGCTATATTTGCAACTTAAACTAATGAATGCCTGATTTTACTCTCGTCATAGAAAAAAAAAAAGAACAATTATTATAGTGATCTTAATGAACTTGGATACTTGTTTACAGGTAGATCCCCAGACCAGGAATCAGTAGGGTCTGGGACAAAGAGGTCTAGTGTATTATCTGGCGGTAGGCCTCGGAATCAAAAGGAGTTCTTCTATAAATTTGTTGAAAGTGACAGCTTGACTGCAAAACTTGTAGACTGGTTTGAATCTTTGACAGAAAAATGTGCACTGAAACAGCAAGCATTTGATGTTCCATTTGAGTTGATTGAACTTCAAAAATTTGACTATGCATTGGAGGGGATTTCATTTCAGCAGCTGATACGCATGCCTAATGCTGTTCATGCTTCTACATCTGATGCTGTTGAAGCAACAGCTTATCTTGCTATTGAAGATTTTCTACATGCAAGTATAAAGGGCTTATGGGAGGCATTTTGGAGTCAAGATGAGCCTATGCCTTTTTCTGTGGCCTGTCTGTATAATGCGAACTTGAAGTTTTATCAGGCTGAAAAGGCTATTGCTAATGGAAGGCTTGGAGGTCTTTGTGCCACTGGTATATTGCTCAATAATCCTAGACATCCTCATGGAAAATAGGATCATGTCCTTGAATTGACATACTATTTCCCCTGAAATTGTTGAAGTTCAGGATGATTCTGTCAAAGTTGAGTCCAAAGAGTATAGTCAATGAAATTAGAAGTGGGATTCATGTTATGGCTGGAGGATTCAGATTGGTGAAAGGGTTACCAGACAAAAGAGGTAATCAATATTGGTGAATTGACAAACTACATTGCATCTCATGTTGAAGACCCAGGAAAAAATGTGTTTCTATATGTGGATTCTCATCCCTCCCAGGTGGAACCAGCATGGGAAGATATGAATTTATGGTATCAGGTTCAGAGGCAAACCAAAGTATTGACAATAATGAAGCAAAAAGGTCTTTCAAGCAAATATCTGCCTCAACTGAGTGCCTCTGGTAGGACATACACCCTGGTCAGTGTCGAAGGCCCAGCTCAGCTGGAAATTGTAATCACCCTTGGTGCGGGACCCCTATTCTTGTGACCAGTCCAGTTGGTGAAACAGTAGCTGAAATGGTCCACACAGGTCAATTTGGTGCAGATGAGGCTATCAGATGTTGCCATGATTGCTTATCAGCACTTTCAACTGCAGCCTCTGCTGGAATTCGGCATGGAGACATCAGGCCAGAGAATGTGATCTGTGTAAAATCTGGTGTGAGGCACCCTTATTTTGTTCTAATCGGGTGGGGCCATGCTATTCTTGAAGATAGGGATCGCCCTGCTATGAATCTTCATTTCTCATCTACTTATGCACTTCAGGAAGGAAAGCTATGCTCCGCTTCAGATGCAGAAAGCCTAGTTTATATGCTTTATTATTCATGTGGTGGAGTGTTTCCTGACCTAGATTCAGTAGAGGGAGCGCTACAGTGGAGAGAGACATCTTGGTCAAGGAGATTAATTCAGCAGAAGCTTGGTGATGTCTCCACCGTGCTGAAAGCTTTTGCTGATTATGTTGACAGTCTATGTGGGACACCATATCCCATGGACTATGACATATGGCTGCGAAGGTTGAGGCGAAATATTCATGAAGATGATCATGGAAAGGAAATTGATGCAACTGGCTAGGCTTTCAAACTGGGTCCAATTCCAGAAATGAAAACTCTAGATCATCTTAAACGTGTTTCTCATTGCAATGATTGGACTTTTGGGTGGTAAATAAAACATGGAAGTCAATGGTTTAATCTCTGATGCTCATGAATTTAAATTCCTTGAACGATTGGCTTGGGGAATGGTTAGTGTGTTACATGAAACGAGCATATCATGATTGTTCTTGTTGGTATCAGTCGGGCTGCTCTATCTTCTGTAAATCTTGAGACTTGATTGGTGGCATCTTTGGGCATATGAAGAATAGTCAATCCTTCATTTTGGGGAGCCAAAGCATCACTTTAACAGTTTTCTTTCCTTTTCATTTTTCTTATGTTGAGTTTCTTATCAAAGTAAGCTGTATTGGTAACATCATTCCTTTGTAAAGATAATAGGTCTTCTAGAATGCCCTGGTAAACGTTTAAGCAGTTGCTTGGTTCAAGACTGTCCTGAATGGTAAACACTGCATAAAGGGCATATAATCATATTTTGTAAATGCGTTGTTTTTCTTGTGTTCTTTGGGGTTTCTGATAGTTTTCCCGTAAAATCCGTAACAGACTTGCTCTGTTTTTAAAGTGGGAAAACAATATCAAAATATGGTCCATTTTTGTTTCCAGTCAACCCATTATCCCATTAAGCTTCAGTAACGTTTAAGTGCGAAATATCTGGGCTCCCACGCTCCCGGATTTTGCTCCACGTTTGTTGAGTTCTGTGATGGGCAGAACTCCTTAAATTAACTGTTGCTCTCTGTTTTGGGTCACCAAGCCTACTCCTCTATTCAGAAAACAACACCATCGAGTTTGAGTGAGTGAGGGATTGGAAAGCCAAGGCAGAAACCCGTTTGACGGAAAGCTCGAAAATCAGAGGAAGAGAAAATCAAATAGCAATGGCGGGAGGTTGGTTTTCTTGATCCGTTTTGCTTCCGCTATATTGATCTGAACGTGTTGTTTAAATTATTAGCATGTTTAGATCGTTTTTAGATCATCATTTTGGTATCAGAGAAAGGTTTATATGCCTCTGTCTTGCATTTGATTTTTTCAGAACATGGGTGTTCTGTTTTAGACATTTTAATTCGAAAACAAAATCATAAATCTCATTTAAATTGTTTTTCTAAGCTTTCTGTGATTTAAAATGTTGTTTTTGACGTAAAAAAAATGGTCGAAAACCGTCGGATTTTATATGCGGGTTCGCGGGTCGCAACCGGGTCAGAATGACCCGGCTCAAGGTTGAAGACGATTGAAACACAGATACTTATGTCGTTTTGAGATTGTTATATTGTTTTGACGACGTAAGTCTTTGTCACTCAACACTGAAATGGTTCAGCGGTAGATTGCAGAAACTGAGAAACAAATTCAGGACCCCGGTTCGATACTCAGAATGCATTGTTTTCGAATTCTTTTGAAATTTTGTATGTTAAAAAACAAAAATTGGTTGTTAAGTGCGTTTGGACGATCAGAACCCATGACCTGATGGGTTAATGGCAAGGAAGTTACCACCATGCTATCAGCTTTTTAATAGTTAATTGGCTACGATTTGTATATATAATTAGTTTCGTGCTAAATTAAAATTGGACATGATTTTGAAATTATATTATTTTAGCACATGAATTATTTAATAAATTTTAATGTGTATAAATTGTCTGTTTATTTTGTATGTTTAATTTTAGTATTTACTTAAACATGCAATATTAAATTAAATAATTTATGCACATTAGAATTAATTATTAAAGAGCTTATATAGTTTCTTTTATTGAATAATTGTATGTATATATTATTTATTTCTTGAGATTTGTATGTATGAATTTATGATTATTGTACATGCAAATTTATGCTGAATAATATTTATGCATTGTTATTCAATTTATTTGTATTATGTTATGCAAATAATTAGCTCTTTGTTAAGAATTAATTAATGTTAAGTGATTCATATAATTTTAATTAATTAGGGAATAGCCACAACATCTTTAATTAATTAGGATTATATATTAAGTTTAAAAATCACATTAAAACATTACTTGTAATTAATCATATGTGATATAATAAGATCTACCCATGGAATTTTGTTATATTTGTATGATTAATTAGGATGAAATATCATATTATATTTCTTAATATGCCCACAGGAATTAAGAAAAAGAACATAATTTGATAAGTTTTGTCATAAGGTTACATTATGAGTCTAATTGAGTAGGACTTTAGCCCACAAGCAAGTTTTATGTCTCTAGATTCATATATTAAGACATGATTTACATTGGTAAAACATGATATTTATTTTGTCTCAAATTATGAATAATAAACATGTATGTTTGAACTTTGCAGTTATTCAACCTGCGAATATTTCTGATATTAAGTGTGATATTCCCGAATTAAGGGGTGACAACTATAAAGTTTGGAAGGAGAGAATTCTTCTCCATTTGGGCTGGATGGACATTGATTATGCTATTAGGAAGGATGAACCATTTAGGGTATCATTGAAACCACCTTTTTCCTTTGCCGTTGACCTTTATGAAAAATGGGAGAGATCTAACCGTCTTTCCGTAATGTTCATAAAGACTAAAATATCTTTGGTATCCGTATTGTCGATAAGCATACTAAAGTCAAGGATCTTTTGAAAGCTATTGATGAACAATTTGTTACATCTGACAAGGCCCTTGTCAGCATTCTAATAATATAGTTCTCATCCATGAAGCTCATTGGGATAAGAGGAGTGCGTGATCACATCATGCGCATGAGGGATATAGCGGCTGCCTAAAAGCCTTGGAGGTTACCATGTCGGATTCTTTCCTAGTACACTACATTTTGTGCTCTTTGCCACATCAATATGGCCCTTTCAAAATTTTTTATAACACACATAAGGATAAGTGGTCAATTAATGAACTATTGACTATGTGTGTCCAAGAAGAGGAAAGGTTGATGATGGAAGAGGGCGAGAAGGTGAACTTGATTTGTTCATGGAAAGAAAAAGAAGGATCATGCCAAAAATAAGGGCAACATTCCTCCTCACCATCATAAAGAAAGAGTCAAAGTGTTTTTTGCAAGAAGAAAGGGCACATGAAGAAAGATTGCATAAAGTTTAAGAACGGCTCGACAAGAAAGGTACTCCATTTACATTTGTTTGTTATGAATCTAATATGGTTCGTGTTATGTTTATTTATTTCACACATAACACATGGTGGATTGATTGGTTCTACAATCCATGTTTCTAATACCTTGCGGGGTATGGAAAACCTAAGGAACTATGGGAAGTGAACAATACATCTATTCAAAGTGAAGATGAGTTCACATGTGGAAGCCATTGGGACATGCACTTTAGTTTTAAGCAAGCAACTTTATTTTACGTTTGGAAAAGACCTTTTATGTTCCTAGTTTTTCTAAGAATTTAATTTGTTTCAAGACTTGCACCTTTGGGTTTTTCGTTTAATTTTTCGGATTCGGTTTTACTTTGTTAAATAAATCGTTTGAAAATTGTTGGTTTTGGTGAATTACTTGATGGTCTTTATTGTATTAAATTACAAAATAAAAATGTTGCTTATAATTCTATGCATGTTACTTCGGGTTAAAACGTTGTGTTGTGAATGAGGAATCCTCTATGTTGTGGCATCGGAGATTGGGACATATCTCTATTGATAGAATTAAGCGATTAGTAAATGAAGGAGTACTTAGACTTTAGATTTTTTGATTTCGAGACTTGTGTGAATTGCATTAAGGGTAAGCAAACTAACAAGTCTAAAAGGGTGCAAAGAGGAGCTCGAACCTATTGGAAATCATACACACAGATATTTGTTGTCCAGACATGGACGCAGATAGTCGAAATACTTTATCACTTTTATAGATGATTATTCACGATATATGTATCTCTACTTGCTTCGTTCTAAGGATGAAGCTTTGGACGCTTTTAAAGTTTTTAAGGCTGAAGTGGAGAAACAATGTGGAAAACAAATTAAGATCGTGAGATCCGATAGAGGTGGAGAGTACTATGGCAGATACACAGAGAATGGACAAGCACCTGGTCCATTTGCGAAGTTTCTTCAAGAACATGGGATTGTTGCCCAGTACACTATGCCTGGTTCTCCGGATCAGAATGGTGTAAGAAAGAAGAAACCGAACCTTAATGGACATGGTGAGAAGTATGAGGAGTAACACAAAACTTCTCAATTCTTGTGGATTGAAGCGCTAAAGACTTTGTGTATATATTAAACCGAGTTCCAACCAAGGTTGTCTCTAAGACGCCTTTTGAGTTATTCAAAGGTTGGAAACCAAGTTTGCGACATATACGCGTTTGGGGATGCCCGTCTGAAGTAAGAATTTATAACCCACAAGAGAAGAAACTAGACCCAAGGACTATTAGTGGGTATTTCATTGGATATGCTGAAAAGTCCAAAGGGTATAGATTCTATTGTCCATCACATAGTACTAGGATTGTGGAATCAAGAAATGCCAAATTTCTTGAGAATGACTTGATCGATGGGAGCGATCGGTTTCGGGACATTGCTTCGATAAGGATCACTATGAAGGCCAAACCTCGGATCAAGTGAGATTGATTATCGTTCACGCCCCTCAAGTACAAATGGGTGTTAGACAACCGATAATTGAAGTTCCACAAGCTGTTGAAAATGATATTGTAGATCAAATTGTTGATGAAGAAGAACAACCTGTTGAACAACCGGTTGAACAACAAGTTCCTCAAGAAGATAACGAGGCAACATTACGAAGATCTACTAGAGTTAGAAAATCAGCAATTCCTAGTGATTATGTAGTGTATTGCAAGAGTCGGACTATAACATTGGAGCCGAAAATGATCCCGAAATGTTTTCACAAGCCATGAGTTCTAAGGAATCGAATTTATGGTACAATGCCATGAAAGATGAGATGAGTTCTATGGCATCTAACCAAGTCTGGGATCTCGTTGAGTTTAGTGATGGTGTAAAAGTCATTGGATGTAAATGGGTCTTTAAAACGAAGAAAGACTCACAAGGCAACATTGAGAGACATAAGGCAAGACTTGTAGCCAAAGGGTTCACTCAAAGAGAAGGAATCGACTACACGGAGACTTTTTCTCGTATCCAAGAAAGATTCTCTCCGAGTAATTATGGCATTAGTAGCTCATTTTGACTTTGAGTTACATCAAATGGATGTGAAAGCAAGCGTTCCTCAATGGTGATCTAGAGGAAGAGGTTTACATGAAACAACCTGAAGGATTCTCCTCTAGTGATGGTGAGCACTTAGTTTGCAAGCTTAATAAATCCATCTATGGATTGAAACAAGCCTCCCGCCAATGGTATTTAAAATTTCATGAGGTTATCACTTCATTTGGTTTTGAAGAGAACATCATGGATCAATGTATATACCAGAAGGTCGGTGGGAGTAAGATTTGTTTTCTTGTGTTATATGTGGATGATATTTTGCTTGCGACTAATGATAAGGGTATGCTATATGAGGTGAAACAATTTCTCTCGAAGAACTTTGATATGAAGGATATGGGAGAGGCATCTTATGTCATTGGCATTAAGATCCATAGAGAAAGATCTCGGGGCATTTTGGGTTTGTCTCAAGAGACCTATATCAACAAAGTTTTAGAGAGGTTTAACATGAAAGATTGTTCACCGAGTATAGCTCCCATTGTGAAGGGTGACAAACTCGATTTGAGTCAGTCCGAAAAATGATTTTGAGCGGGAACACATGAAAAATATTCCATATGCTGAATTGTTGGAAGCCTTATGTATGCTCAGGTTTGTACCAGACCTGACATTGCATATGCTGTTGGAGTTTTAGGAAGATATCAGAGTAATCCAGGTGTTGACCATTGGAAAGCTGCAAAGAAGGTGATGAGATATCTTCAAGGGACAAAGAACTACATGCTTATGTACAAAAAGGTGATGATCTGGAAGTGATTGGCTACTCCGATTCAGACTATGCTGGCTGCATTGATACCAGGAAATCAACATCTGGTTATGTTTTTATGCTAGCTAGTGGAGCTGTATCTTGGAGAAGTGCAAAGCAGTCCTTGACTGCTACTTCCACTATGGAGGCCGAGTTCGTTTCTTGTTTTGAGGCTACCTCGCATGGTGTATGGTTGAAGAGTTTCATATTTGGGCTTAGAGTTGTGGACTCTATTTCTAGGTCATTGAAGTTGTACTGTGACAACTCTGCTGCGGTATTTATGGCTAAGAACAACAAGAGTGGAAATCGAAGTAAGCACATCGACATAAAGTATTTAGCCATAAGAGAACGTGTTAAAGAAAAGAAAGTGGTCATTGAACACGTTAGCACTGAGTTGATGATCTTCAGATCCTTTGACTAAAGGCATGCCACCAAAGAATTTTAAGGATCATGTAGTACGAATGGGACTTGGTTCCATGATGTGATTTTCATTATACGTACATTTATTATTTTCGATGAAACTCTTATTCAGTTGATGTTTTCTCATATATTTTGTGCACATAATTGTTTATTTTGAGAAATATCATTTAATTTTGACCTAGAATAAACATATGGTTTATTCATTAAGTTAAGGGCTAGTATTGAGAGACTTGATATATTGTAATACATGGAAGATAATACTCGCTATTAGAGGACTTATCGCCATGATTCATATATTTTGTTTTCTTGTTATGATTGATGATGGGTTAAATGGACCAAGTGGGAGAATGATAGTTTTCCCGTAAAATCCGTAACAGACTTGCTGTTTTTAAAGTGGGAAAACAATATCAAAATATGGTCCATTTTTGTTTCCAGTCAACCCATTATCCCATTAAGCTTCAGTAACGTTTAAGTGCGAAATATCTGGGCTCCCACGCTCCCGGATTTTGCTCCACGTTTGTTGAGTTCTGTGATGGGCAAAGCATCTCTTTAAATTAACTCCTTTTCATTTTCTCTTTGGGTGTTGAGCCTTTCTCCTCAAATTAAGCTGTAAAACAACACCATCGAGTTTGAGTGAGATGAGGGATTGGAAAGCCAAGGCAGAAACCCGTTTGACAGTAAAGCTCGAAAATCAGAGGAAGAGAAAATCAAATAGCAATGGCGGGAGGTTGGTTTTCTTGATCCGTTTTGCTTCCGCTATATTGATCTGAACGTGTTGTTTAAATTATTAGCATGTTTAGATCGTTTTTAGATCATCAGTTTCTCTTTCATTTTTGAAATTGACCTGTCGTGAATTCGTTTCCACTTCCCATAAATGTGCTTCAAGCATTCAACTTCAGCTGGAAGAGGGATTTTTAAAATTTTTTATCACTATTTTCCACGGTATAGTTGTCCATTTAATATGGGTAGAGTGTGAGAACATCATTGTACAACCTTGGTGGAAGAATTAATCTTAGCCAAGCTCCCACTAATGCCAGTTGAAGTTGTCTGCCTCAGATAGTTTGGGGTAGGATAGTTCTTTGTTGTGAAAAGTTTGCCGATGGAAGTTAACAGTGAATCAATGATCGACGCCATACGAAGTTCCAAACTAACAGTTTTTTTGGCTTATATACAAACCAATAATGCTTAGTTCTTACTTTCTAGGCTTGTTTTTCCACTAGTTCTTGCATGTGTTGGGATTTAATTTTGAATGACAATCACTAACTTATTTTACCTATAATCACTTGTCCTGTATGAAAATAAAATATCTTAAATTAATAGGGATATTTACGAGAATTATAATGACAAAGAATTAATCTTCTTAATATATGGGGCCACTCCTTTAAAATTGTCCGATAAGAAATTGTCTTTGATTGATGTAAACACTAATCCAAAAATACACTTATCATAAAAGAAAAAAAAAACAAGTCAGTTTCACTCGTAATACAGATTTTATATTTTTTTAAATAAAAAGATCAACTTACTGTTTATTTAAACAAACTTACCTTTGCTAAGCTGAAGGGGTTGGTATAACAATAGACGAGCATGTGACGTGTGGATAGGCGTACAGTCATAAGTTTGAATCCTAATTACATTAATTTCTTGAGATTAGGTCTCAAAGAATATTATTGTGATTCCATTAATTAAAGTGGATTATCTTTAACCGGTTAAGCAGATAAATTAGTCAAAGTACATGCAAATCGATCCGGACACCACCAAACCGTAATAAATAGAAGAAGAAACTTACCTTTTCTTTATTATCAAAATAGCTAAAGTAGTACAATTTAGTTCTATTTTGCCAAATGTGACTATAAACAAACTTATAAAAAAATTATGTTTTTATCCATAATTCAGTTTATCATTAACGAGGGTTGGCTTAACTAGTAGGGATTGAACAGCATTGATAAAAAATCTTAAGTTTGAATAATTAAAAACCTTTCATAAGACTAGTGGCATTCCTTAACCTTAGAATGAGATGACTTTTCCTCTTCCTAAATTTTATTCCAGATATATATATAACTCAGTTCTTTGTGAATATTTTGTACTATTATCATATGATTTGGTTATTATTTATTGAAGTTTTCTTGGGGAATAAATATCTAAAAGGAACTGTCCAAAGAATCATTAGTTTTTTTTTTTAAAATAAAGTTTTGTAATTGAAAATTTCGACCATTTGTCCTATAAGAATCTCTGAATATTATGTAATCTGTGTCTATGTATTTATATTGACTTTATTTTTAATAAAATTTTATTAAAGATAATCAATCGTATGTTGTAAATTTGTAATATTATTAAAATAGCTTGATTAGATATAATAATAATTTGAGAGATTAAATATATTTAATATTATGATAATATATAATTAGAGGAAAAATTTAATATTTTTAGTGATATACTAATATGATTAGATTATAGTATTTTTTTTATTCTGAACAGTTAAATTTAATTATAAGACTTTCATTGTTTTCTCTCTTCCTCCTTAATTTATATCCTTTCCTACATTATAAGTTCCAAAGCATATGCCATTTTGCCCTGTGAGAGATTCTATTTTTATTCTCTCTAACGCTTTGTTTTGCCTTTCTTTTATTCCATCTTTTTCTCTGAAAAGAACAAAGCATACTATCCTTCCTTTGCCTCCAATGCATGTGTCATTTTTAATTGAGGCACACACATTCTCACTTCTTTTGCTTTCTTTTACGTTTTGTATATTCTTTTATTAACCTCAAGGCATACCCATAAACATCTCTTCCAAAACGAGGAAGAGTTTCTCCATATTTATTAGGCATATGAAAGTACACAACAACAATTTCAGAGGATAGGTTGTTGAAATTCTAAATATGAGCAAAGATCACGTGGTATGTTGTATGATTACAGATATGAATACTCAATACAATACTTTGATAATATTTTAAAATAAAAAAAATAGGGATATGAGAATTGATATTAAATAAATTATTTAAATTTATATATGCAAAAAAATAAAATTAATTTTATTTACTTTTGATTATCTCAACTCGAATTTCACGTTTTCTCCCGCTCCTGCTCTTTTTTTCTTCCATACCCTTGTCGTATGCTATTTCCCACTCTCATCCCATTGCCTTATCACTGTACAAAGATTTTGAGGAAAACAATATTGTAAGAGTAAAAATGTATTTTAAGAAAAATAATTAGTGAGTACGAGACTTGATTCTATCACGAATCTTTTGAGTAGTAGTATTTTAAGAGCAGTGGGTATCCAAAAAAAAGAAAAAGAAAAGATAGTGACAAACCAAAATTCAAATGTAAATGTATCATACGAAATATTGGTGTTGGAATCTATATCTATATCTATATATCTGTATCTATATAATATACAATTGAATAACCTCCTATCAAAGAAACTTATGTCACATGTCGACACTCTAATTCTCTCTAATTTTTCAAGGCTTTCTTCTAATAATAAGATTTTTAAAAGTTTAAATTTGAAAAACACAAATATTTACAAACAAATAAATTTAAATAATAAATTGATCAAAACAATAAATGATAATTCAATTTGATTGCAATCATGTAATAAATTTATAAAAATCAATAAAAGACAATTAACACTAATTAAAACTCTTTTGTAACAAAATTAATTGATTAATTGACTACCTAGTCAGTTGATTAATTGACTAAAAAGTTAATTTCATCTTTATTCTACAATTTTTTTTATAATATTTTTTTTTGTTTCTCATAGTATTCCTTATCCGATAGGTGAGATACTAATCTTTAAGTAATCAAACATCTAAGCGAGAGACTTCTTCCAACGTTTTATCACAATATTCTACAAGTATTTAGTAAATGTGAATTGATTACATAGTAAATGATATTTTCTTTTAATTAGATTTTTTGAGTTTTTTTTTCATGAACTGTATAATTTTTTTTTTGTGCTTTATTTTAAAGTTGTGCAATTGTTCCTTTAACTATGATGTCTTCTTTGAATACATTTGGAAGTAAACCACTCCAGTTTCAAGTCATTTTTGTATACTATCTTTTAGAACATGCTTCTTTTGAAATATTTTTCTTATATTTTTTCATCTCTTCCTATTATTCTACCCATTTTTATATTGTAGATTTTAAATATGAGATATAATGACGTTTAAGATGTTAATTCCTATCCAGTCCTAAACTGTGACGATGAAAAACAAAGGTGCGATTAAGAGTCAATAAGAATCATTATCCTATTAAAAAGAATTACAAGACCAATCTAGGGCTTTTTCCTTTTTTTTTTTTTTGGTTATATATACATATTTAATATATAAAGACCTTTTGTGTTTCATTTAAAAGTCGTATATTTTTATTTATACAAATATTTAGTAAAATGTCATCCACACAAGGTTGCTATTCAGTCATGATATTTTAAAAGTGATAAAATTCATAAAAAAAAAGTAATTCATTTTTATTTTCATTTTAATTTTGTATATTTATAGTGATGTTGAAAACTGACATGAAATTATATTGATATATTCAATCACGGGAGGAAAACTTATAAGCAAACTTATTAAACTTAATTGAAATGTAATTTATTAACAAAAATTTAAATTAACTAATTATATGTTGGTGTGGCTTTGACACTCTATAATATGCTTATTTACACTCTCCTTTTTTAATTTTTAATAAAAAATAACTTTTAAAATAACTTTAAGAGAGGATAAATTTTAAAAGTGCAATAAAAAATAAAAATTAAAAATTAAAAATGTATATAGACATATTGCACTTGGAGTACCAATAGTCTCACCCATTATATATATTTAGAATAATTGTTTAATTAGAAAATAATTTTATAATATTTTTTATACACTAAAATTAATTGTTTGACTATTATGTTTATTTTTTTATATGATATATTCTTATTATTGATATCAATGCATTACAAATTAAATAATAATTTAAATGATTGTTTAATTAGTAAAAATAATAGGCATGCAGACATGCTTATGTTATCAATTCTTTTTTTTTTTTTAAAAAAAAAGAACGAACTGAAAAGTCATCGAAGTGATCCCAAAAGTTAAACCACACTCTATCGTTGAAAACAGTGAATTAAACTTGTTGAGCACAAATACTTTTCTTTGGCTATTGGTTTCTTCTTGGTTGAGAATTGGAATCCAAAATGCCTTATATATCATCAATGCCCAAACAAATGTTCTTCACCTACTTGTTAAAGTTGTTCAATACTCTTGTTATCGTGTTTGCTCCTGGCGCTCAATTCCCTTCAAAATTGTTGCGCTATAATCAATTGTACCACAGTGAGAGTGATCGGATTACAGAAGCAACTTTATTTTCCTTTTTCCGCTGAACAAGGTAATGAACTTGTTTATCAGTTTGTCTTTCCTTCCTCTCAATATATAAAATAGGTTATTGCAAGAATAACTCCCAAAACCTTGAATCATCATACACTGAGTTTAATTTTGATCAACACATATTTCTTGTTGAAGACAATATATATGTTGACCATGTAACTTTGACTTTCGTTTCCTCTCTTAATGATTTGTATTTTTAATATCAAAATTAAGCCTTAACTTTAGTTTAATAATCAATCAAGGATATCAACTTTGAAACTTATCTCTCATATCTATATATCATGTGTTTTGTTCTCTAAATTGTTTTGATATGTTAAGTTGGATAATTTTATCTGTTAAGACTTTCGATTAATAAAAAGATTCTTCAGTTAAAATGAATCCCATAATTAGTAACAAATAATAATGATAGTTTGGTCCCTTAATAGGTTTATAATAACAAGTTCAAATGCTGAAATGATATTTCACTACATAAAGATTATATAAAAAAGCTAAACCCACAATACAGAAGTCAATTTTGATGATTGATTCTAAATGTCTGATCACATGGATATGATCATTCGCATGAAGTTGCTTCTTCTAACTTACATTAATAATTTTACACACTGTTTGAATTTATATATATATTTTTAGTACAAGTTTTATTAAGTACAAGTTTTATTTGTTTTAATTAAATTAATTGTAGAATTTGATTAAATGTGATATACATACAACAGAAAAAGAAGATTAAATGCGATATATTATATTAGTATCACAGAACGTAGACCTCGTAGAACTTCGTAGTAGTTAAGTAGTTTTAGAAGCAATTGATCTCATGTTTGATTTTTAGTAAGCCTCAATAATAGTCACATATAAATTAACATATTTTTCATTCGCTTATTATTAAATTTTCAGACCTCCTTTCTTATAAAAGAAATTTTTTTTGCTGCATTAACAAAGAAATATTTAACACCATCTTCTTTTTTTACGTAATTATTTTACTACAAAAACTTATATCACCTGTACATTACATAATTATTTTATTAAAAAAAACTTATAAGTATTTTAGAGTCTAGGTGACTCCCACTCCCCCCAAAAAAAAAAAATCTATTAAAGTACACTTTTCATAAATTATAATATAAACCAATAGAACGGCTTGAATTTTTGAATTTTTATGCCATACTGAAAAAAAATATTAGATTCTCGAGAGATTGTCATACTTAATATTCTTTTTATTTTTCTTCTAAACATAATTTTGAAACCACTAATATAAATATTTTTATATTATTAGTTTATCAAATATTAAGACTTAGCGAATAAAGAAAACAAACTATTAGTATTATGGAATTGCGTGAACAATGGCTTAATAAAAAAAATGATCTTAATGCATAACAGTATTTTTTTTTTTTACAAGTATTTGATCTCATGTTTAATTCCTAATAAACTCTATTTACATATAGTTGAACATTTCTTTTCGCATCTCTTTACAAAATCTTTAGACCTTCTTTATAATAAAACAAAGTTTACACTGTATATGATCATTTTAACAAATCTTTGACAAAAGATTTGTAACAAATATACATTACATACAATATATAAATATATTAGACTAAATGATCTTACTTTAATACAGAAAAAAAAATGAAATTTACTTTTAATAATTAGGATTTTAATTAGAGTTGTTACACCATAAACTTTTTTATACTATTATTCAATCATATATTGTTAAATAATTTAAAAATTAACTATTATAACTATTATTTAAAAAGTCTAAATTTTTAATAATTTGTTATTACATACATGATGATAATAGAAAAACTTTATATTTTCAATGCATCAAATTTAAACTAATAATATGACATTTTGGATTTTTATACTATATACAGTTTAAAGTGAGAAGATCAAGTTCGTGAAGAGATTGACACCTGTATCGGTTAGTCTCGTGAACAATATGAATAACTAATGCAAACTAATGTTTATTTTATGGTACTTTTGTTATATAAATTTATTATTATCTAATAAGCACATCCTCCATTTATCGATTTAAATTTATTCATTGGTTCAATATATATAATCAACTTTATTAGTTTTGGTAAACAAAGTACTGGTGATATTTTGAGTTCGACATTTTTTTCCTTTCATAATGATTGGCATTGTTTTATTCTTTTAATTTTGATTATTTTGTTAGTTTGAGTTGGTGTGAAAAAAGCTAAATTAACTTTGCTGGCTGATGAAGTAAAAATAAAACTTTACACTTCTACCGTTTGATGCTAACTAAGTAAAAATAAAACTTTTAACTTCTACCGTTGTTCTAAACTATTCGAAGCTTAATCTTAAACTCCCAAACACAAAAGTTCCCCCCATTTCTTTCGATTCTTAATTGCGTCATAATACAGTAAGAAAATTCTAAGAGGAGAGAATTATATCCATCAGTGTGAGTCCTTGAAGTAATCAAAGAAAGTCCTCAATTATGACTTCAAAGTAAACACATTTTTAATATAAATTGAAATTGCATTAATCGGCTTCAAAGAAGCAAAAGTACATGGACTTGAAATTGAAATACATGAACTATAGATTGAGCCTCGAAATGAAGTTATGGTAAACAAAATAAAATGGACTGGAAAGCATTAAAGAAAGATGTAAACGAGCAAAAATGCAAAGAAACGTTATAAATGAGAGGTAAATTGCAAGAAATATGCTAAAAATAGAAAGTAAATAACAAGATAAATTTAGGACTTTTGCGGTGTTAATCGAGGCTCCTTTTCTCAGTGTCTTAGAGGCTTATTTATAGACTTGGAGCCATAGAAATTACTGACTTGGAGCCGTAGAAATTACTGCCTCAGTACTTCATCTATTCTCAATGCTCATTTTCTTGGTTTCTTGGGACCATTTCTCCCTCTAATATGTTGTTACTTGGCCATGATCAACTCAAAGGGCCATGATTTGGATGATTACAAAGTGCTTCACCTATAAAAACTGTCAAAAAATGGCTCAACTTTGCACTTTCTACATGTTTGAATGTGGAAGTAATCGCCATGATATTTTACTCCTATTTTTTAGAAGTCTCATCCTTATTTATATCTGCTCAGTACCAAGACTTAGTCAAACCTACTCTTCCTTTTGTTTTTCACCTTGAAGCTCCTTATTTTGGGCCACCCTTCCGCTGGGCCACTCTCCTCATGCTTCTGCACTTACCCAATAAGTTGGTTATATCTGCTTCTGAGTCGTCGATCTGACTTGGAAAAAATAGGGTGCCAACAAAGTCCCGACATTAGCTGTTGGCTAAAGTTTTGAATCGAAGGCAAATAGGTAATGAAATAAGTCAACACTTGTCCATCAAGTCTTAAGCCTCGACTTCATCTACTATTCTCAAAACTATCCAAATACTTTAGCCTTTGCTTTTGATTGCTAATACATGTAAATGAAGAGAAAGCTTGCTTATGGCTACAAAATGTTAGTTGAAAAGGACCTTCACAATTGGAATAGCTTTCAAGCCATTCAAAAATAGTTACAAGCTGTTATGATGAAATTGGAAATGTTGATTCAACTTTTCAGAAATAAATATTCATCACCCGGTAGTAATTGGTAGAGAAAAGAAATTGATTGCTAGCCTCCAAGTAGAAATAGCTATTTGTATAACTCCAACTCCATGCTCTGCAATTTAAACACTTTGCTTTCGACCATGATAAATGAATTAATCTTAAGAAGCTAAATCATTGAAGTGAAATTTGCCTTGTTGACAAGAACAATGCTATATCAGTAAAGGAAACTAATCTAGTCGAAGTGAAAATATCTTAAAGGAAATTTGAAGTTGGATGGAAAAAATGTCAAAGCTAGGCATGAATAAAGGCAAGCTGTAGTTGCAGAAGAAGAATGCAAACTATTTTAGCTTCCTGTGAAGCTACTTCCTTGACATCTACCTTCAACTATAAATAACCATTTAATGTAGTTGAGCTCGTTGATCCTAAAATTTAATCTTCATGGACTATTGGTTTAGTCAATGTTGATTTCCTAAGTTGAGAGAAGTTAAAACTAGCTCACCCTCATCTAGGAGGTTTGCGTTTAGCTATTTTGGCTAGCATGTGGCCAAGATGTTAATTCAATTAAATTTATTTGCTTACTTTTAGGTCATCCTTCCTCCCACGTGGAGGAACAATAAAGTTTTGAACATTTGCCATTGTTAGCTTTAATGTGCTCCAGAGCCAATAACTGGTTAGCATCTTTGCTTTTTGATAGAGGTTGCTTACACAAACTTTTAATTTTGTTGAACCACTTCAAAAAATCAGCTACTAGCTCATTCACCTGCTGCCCAACAATTATGAGATCTGCAATATAAAGATTAGGCCAACTTTGATTGAAATAATCATGAAACAACATTGCAATCTTATTCCAGCTTCTAAAGAAACTTGGAGTCAAGTCTGTGAGTCTATGACCTTTGTTAATGATAGAGGAAAGAGTTTATGTTTATGGAAGCTATTTTGTCCTATATCTCCACATCAAGGCATAAATTGGCTACCATGTGCGAATGAGCTATGACCAGCTTCCCCAAAAAAACATTGAACGATCTGAATAATTGTAGCTTTTGAGAAACAACATAACCATATCAATACATTCTAAGTATGACTTTTGATAAAGCTATCTCTACTCTAGCTTAAAAGCTTAATCAGAGTGATCTTCAATAATATCGGTAACTTGATTTGTGTTCATTGTCACCAAAGCCCAAGGCTTAATGATAGATTATATGGTTTGTTATTGTTGGACGCATTGCAAACAGTTTAGCCATGGTAAGGTAGTCAGCCACATTATACCTTATGTATGTCCCCAAGTATAACCAATATAGCTTTGGTCCATTATTCTAGTATGTGACAAAGTCGATGCTAGCTTTATTTGCAACAAAACTAATTTAAGGCCTTGTAAGCCTGTTTGCTATGTATACCTGGCATATTTCATGTTTGGTATAACAAGATTGCTTAGTGCAGAACGCGCAAGTCGTTGGCCAACAATTTTAGCATACGACTACTGTAATATATTATTCAAAGTTGTTGTAGGACCTACTACTACCATGGGGTTGGCTACTGTTGTGGGTTTGGGTGTTGTTGTGAGAATAGTTCTTGAGTATATCATAATGAGATTAGCTAACACTATTGAATTAACCATGGTCATAGAATTAAATACTAATAAAGCTTGCATGTGACTAGTCTCGGCTAAAGGAATAATTGTTAAAGAAGCTACTAACATAGAATTGGCCACTGCTTAAGGATTAGCTGGTGTAAAAGTTGGCCTACTATCTAAGTTGCTAGAGAATGAGCTACTTTCAGAAGGTCAGCTATAGGGAAAAAGTTGCCTGCTTGGTATATATAAGCTGAGCTATTCATAATCTTGACTACATTGATTTCAAAGTCTTCCTTCTTTAGTCGTTCATCATCGATTAGGAAGCATGAGTATCTATCCAACAATGTAATTGGAGGTCCTTCGTCGACTTCGGAAAACATCTTCATATCTTTGTATTTGATCCAATATTCATAGTAGATAACTTTTGAAGCTAATTGAGAAAGGTCCATAAAGTTTACTAGAATTAACCTTTCTCTAAGAAACTTTAGAATACCTTCAATTGCTAGATCGTGTACTCACTTTATGGTAAACGAGGCTGACATAAGGCCTTTGCTTCTTGGAATCTCTTAAGGTAGACGGTCATTGGTTCAATTAGATTCAACTTTATCATTGTTAAATCGGCTATAAAAAACTCTGGTTGAGTTTTGTAAAAATAGTCATGAAATAGCTATTCCATTTCATTTTTGCTATGAAGTGAACCACGCAGCAAGTTTGTATACCACCTCTGAGCTGACTTAGTTAATAAAGGTGGAAATAGCTACAACTGATACAAATCATTCTGGCTGAGCTTGACACATTGAGCATTGGATGTATTCCAAAGTAGTCTAGTCGTATTCTTGAAAATTTTTGAAAACTCTAGGTACTTGGATCCTTTTGGAAAGGGAGTCATTTAGTCAATCCACTCAGGATATAGCTTCCTATAAACTGAATTTTGATTCAGTTTTAGAATCACCCCAAATTGTCTCTTGATTATATCATCTATCTAATTAGAATCACCCCAAATTGTCTGTTTGAGCCATCATCAAGGGAACAATTTCACTTGGATTTTGATCAATTTGATTTTGCATAAGGGCGAGGCTATTTGTTTACGATGCAACAAACTTCCACGCTAGTAGGGGGACCTACGACTTGAGTGGTAGTTGCTTTAATGTTTACCTCTAAGTCACCATGATATAGAACATATGCAGGCTTTATTAAAGCTAGAATTTATCGTAAGGATGATGGAATCTCCTGCATGGAGGCTACGATTTACTACCCCCAGGACATATTTCTAGTGGTTGGATAAGCTTTACTAGCCTCTCTGTCATTGTCCATTTAATTTTCGTTAATCATTAAGGGTTTCTCATAGACTAGCCTTTCATTCAACCTCAAGCTAACCCGAAGATGCCTTTGAATAATATCGGCTACCAGACTTAGGTCAATGCTAGGTTCCCCTAGTTTGGTAGCATGTAGTTGTGCGTTCGATGAATATAGCATGAAGTGTCTGTCATATATTGCCATGTAGGAGTGTTATTACCAAAGTTTGCCACAGGATTCGATTAACGAGCCAATGTGTTGTTAGCATTTCTTGGAATAGCTGACGGCCTGCGAGCTATGTGGACCTGACCATGTTGCCATGGTAGCACTGTTGGTCTCAACCTTGATTGGCTAGGATGGCTAGCTTGCCATGCCAAAACTTGGAAAGGTTGAATACGTCTTAAAGCCACCATTGGTTGACATAGAGTTGCGGTAGCTGTGGCTTCAAAACGACTCAACATAGTAGTTGCTCTATGTTGCCGATGTAGGATATGTTGTTAGAGGTAAAACAAAGTACAATGTTCTATCGATCGATAGGCCATGCTAAGGAATGTTTCCTTGGTTCATGTCCTTAGCTTCTCTGTCTTTGCTTTTCTGAACTTCATTTACAACGAGAAGCCTGACAACTTCGACTATTTGAGTTGTTATCAAATGGATATTTTCTCCCATGCTTTGGTATATTTGATAGCACATGAGGGCAATATTGTCTTCTTGCGTTACAGCATTAGCTACATTGTTGAGGCTTGCAGGATTGCTTATAGCTTGGGTGGTAGTGTTCAAAGTTGCTTTCGAGTTTCCCCCCGAGTGATCAGAGGATGGAGCAACAGGCGTTTCTGTATATGAACTCATGGATGCATAAAGGATGCAATGACCTGATCGCAAACGCATATGCTCAAAGTACTTAACAAGTTCCATGACACTTGGAGATCTTAGAGATCTTGAATCCAGGGGTCCCATCAGATGTGACAAAAAGATGTTGGTGCAGAAGAAGCTATAGCTTCTGCCGATGAAGTAAAAACAATACTATACACTTCTACCATTGTCCTAAATAGACTAAGCTTCGTATGAAGAAATTCCCAAAAGAGGGAACTATGCCCTTCAGTGTGGGTGCTTGACGTAACTAAAGAAAGTCCTCAATTATAGATTCAAAGTAAACATACTTGCAAAAATAAATAAACTGAAATTGCATTAACTGGCTTGAAAGAAGCAAAAGTACATGGACTTGAAGTTGAAGTACAAGAACTTTAAATTGAATCCCGAAATGAAGCAATGATAAACAACATAAAATGGACTAGAAAACATAAAGAAAGCTGTAAAACTGGCAAAAGTGTAAAGAAAAGTTGTAAATGAAAGGTAAATTGTAAGAAAGTTGCTAAAAACTAAAAGTAAATGACAAGATAAAAATATAATTTTGGTGGTGTTGATTAGGGCTCCTTTTCTTAGTGCCTTAGAGGCTAATTTATAGACTTGGAGCCACAAAAATTGAGACTTCTGCACTTCATCAAGCCTCAATGCCCATTTTCTTTGTTTTTAGGGACCATTTCTCCCTTTAATTTGTTGTTCATTGGCCATGATAAGCTCGTGAGGCCTTAATTCGGATGATTGCAAAGTGTTTCACCTCAAAAACTATTGAAAGTGGCTCAACTATGCATTTTCCCTATATTTGAATGTAGAGATAACTGTCATAATCTTTTACTCTTATTTTTTTAAGAGTCTTATCCTTATCTATAATTGCCTAGTACCAATACATGGTCAAACTTGGTCTTCCTTCTATTTTTTAGCTTGAAGCTCCTCATTTGGGTTGCCCTTTTATTGGGCCACTCTTCTCATGCTTATGCACCAGTCTAGTAAGTTGGTTTATATACTTCTTTGGCCCAACCAAGAAAAAATGGGATGTTAATAGTTTGTTTCATCCATAATGTTTTTATTGTTTGAATAAATTAAATTGATACTATAAATTACTTGTACATCTTTAATTTTGAAAAATAGATTAAATTTTCTATTTTATTTTTTTATTAAACTAATACTTCGATTTAACTTTATTTTTGTCTTTAAAAAACATATAAACTTCTTGTAAAACCTTCATACAGACAAAAATAAAGACGAAATGATTTTGAATAATATGAACTTAGAGGGGGTATTGGTATAAGATTCAGAATTTTCATGAAAGTTCAATATGATTTTTTTTTCTTCAATTCATTTCTAAACCTAATAATTTTATATATACTAAATGGTGAAATTCTTTCACGTGTTTATTGTGTTTTCATATTTATTATGTACTGGTTGAGACAAAAGTTACAAATTTAAATAAAAATATGCATGACTGAAAAAAATAATGTTTCTATTTCTATTCTTAAAATAAGACTTTTAACCCATTCATATTACAAATGAAAAACACTTTTATCATATCATATATAACTGTGGGCTAATGTTAGAGATTTTTTCTGTGCATATATCATTTTTTATTGACAAAAAGGCTCTAATGAAAAACACTTTTATCATTTTTTGTTGACACTGAAATTAGTGGAGAACAATTGCTAATTTCATTTTGATAAGCTAATTACTTTGCTTGATATAATTCATTCTTTGGTCTTTCCCTTTATCACTTGTACAGTGTGCTCATTTACAAAAAAGAAAAAGATGGAATGTGTTACAGAGCTTGCAACAGGATTTGTGTCAAAAATTGCAGAAAAGTTGTGGGAGCTCATTGGTGCACAATTAGGCTATTTGATTTACTATGATGACAATATCAACAATATGAAGGATGTGCTTAAAGCGTTACAAGAAAGGAAACAGGAAGTGCAAGGGAAGGTGGATGCTGACAAAAGGAATGGGCGTGAAATTGTACCACATGTGGAACGTTGGCTCAGTGAGGTTGCTGATATTGAAGCTGTGTTACGAAGATTTTGTGACGATGAAGCCAACAAGAACAAGAAGTGCCTTGGTGGATGGTGTCCCAATTTGAATACTCGTTACTCATCGAGTAAGAGAGCCAAAAAGACGATGGCCAAACTTGTCATCTTAAAAGATGAGAAATTTGAGACCATATCCAATCCAGCACCTCCGTTGAAACTGTCATCTATCTTTGCAAAAGGATTTAAAAGCATTGAGTCTAGAAAATCAATCATAAGAGAGGTCATCGAGAAGCTTAAGGATGAGAAGTTTACAAGGATCAGCATTTGTGGGATGGGGGGAGTGGGAAAAACCACTTTGGTGAAAGAAGTGATAACAATTGTAGAAGCAGAAAAACTATTTGATGATGTTGTGTTCGCGGTAGTGTCTCAAACTCCAGATTATTGGAAGATCCAAGGTGCGATTGCTGATGTGCTTGGCTTAAAATTTGATAAAGAGAGTTTGCAAGGAAGAGCTTCTCAACTCCTTAATAGGATAAGAGGAAAGAGAGTCTTAATAGTGCTAGATGATGTTTGGGAAGAGCTTAATTTTGAGACTATTGGACTTCCTTTGAATAAGGATGATCACAAGGCTTGCAAAGTTATATTCACATCAAGAAATGTAGAAACATGCAAAATGATGGAAAGTCAAGAAACTTTCAATGTTAATATCTTGTCTAAGGAAGAATCCTGGGATCTTTTTCGGGAGATAACAAGTGATGATGTTGCAAACAATCCTGATATCCATGCCACAGCAAAAGCGATTGCAAATGAATGTGGGGGCTTGCCCATTGCTATTGTCACAGTTGGAAAAGCACTACAAGGAAATAAAGAGAAGTATTTTTGGGAGAATGCACTTAACCAATTAAGAAAGTCAGTAGGGTCTTTCTCAGAAGTGGAAAAATGTATTAAACTGAGTTACGATCTCGTGAATATAGGAATAGCCAAATATTTCCTTTTTCTTTGTTGTTTATTTCCCGAAGATGCTGACATCCCTATTGAAGATCTAATGAGGGAAGGATGGGGTCTAGAATTGTTCAAAGACCAAGATGCATTGTGGGAAGTAAGGAATCAAGTACATACCTTGATAAGTAATCTAAGGAGACGCTACTTGTTGTTGGATAGCAATAAGGAAGAGTGCGTCAAGATGCATGATGTTGTACGTGATGTTGTAATATCAATTGCATCCACAAAAGAAAATGAATTTAAGATACAATGTGATGCTGAAAAGAAGTGGCAGGAAAAAAGTACATGGAATTCTAATAGTGCACTTTCAATTATGATTGACGAGGTGAAGGAGTGGCCCAATAACGTGGAGTATCCAAAGCTTCAACTTTTACAAATGGCATCCACAAGGAGAAAATTCATCCCAATAAATTTCTTCCAAGGCACAAGTAACCTCAAGGTTTTATGTTTTCAACATTTGTGCATTCTGAAAGTGTCATCTTTATTTCCGGCCCTGAATAACCTTCGAATGTTGCACTTAAAAGGTTGTCAAGTTAAAGATATATCCGTAATTGGTAAGGAACTTTTGTCTCTAGAAATTCTAAGTTTTGCCAACTCATACATTAAAGAAATACCAATTGAAATTGGGCAATTAGGATTTCTAAGATTATTGGATTTGACAGGATGTAATGATCTTGACAAATTTTCTTCTAATGTTTTAACAAACTTATCTCGGTTGGAGGAGTTTTATTTTAGGATAGAAAATTTCCCTTGGATGCAAAACAATGACTTTTCCATTGAGTTAAAAAAAATATCACATCAGTTGAAGGTTGTTGAGATTAGAGTAAGGAAGATTGAAGAATTACCCAAAGATATGAACTTTGAAAACTTGGCAAGATTTTGGGTCTACGTGGCACCTTATGTTATATTTAATCGTCGTGGATATCTGGAATCAAATATATTACAGTTAAGAGCTGTTGACTACCACTCCATTAAGTGTAGTATGGCAATCAAGCATTTGATTAAGAGATGTGAAATTCTGAAAATTGAGAAAATGAAGAACTTGAAAAATGTTATTTGCGAGTTGGAAGATGGGGCAGGATTTCCTTATTTGAAAGATCTAAAGATTAGCAAGTGCTCCGAACTAGAGTATTTCGCAGAAGAAGGGGCAGGATTTCCATGTTTGAACAATCTAGAGATTAGCAACTGTTCCAATTTTGTGTATCTCGTAAATGGAAACGAAGTGCAGAAATTGAAGATTGATTTATCAAATTTACTGAAGCTGGAGTTGAAAGCTCTCCCAAGCTTGATTGGCTTCAATAAAGCCAATGATATGAATAATTCTCATCAATCAATGCCTCACGTAAGTTAATTATTTTTATTAGTTGTTATATATTGTTATAATAATTTATTTTTTTATATATATATATATATATGTATATAAATGTCGAAGTTGTTTTCACTTTTCATCTAATTGGATGCAACAGTTCCCAAAATTGGAAACCATCTTGTTAGATGAATGCACTTCCTTAGAGATGTTATTTGACTTGCAAGGATATTCACAGTCGAATGGCCAACCACTTCTTGTGCTATTTCCTCAATTGAAAGAAATCCATATATCTAAGCTCAACAAGCTAACACATGTGTGGGGGAATGTTTCACGTTGTGTTCAAGGCTTTCAAAATTTGAGAGCTCTGACAATTTCAAATTGTGATTCTTTAGTACATATATTTACTCCTGCTGCTATTGTCAGAGCAATCACAGAGCTTGAGGAATTAACTATAAAATCCTGTAACATGCTTGTGAATTTAATGGTTGAGAGCATAGATGATGAAGACGATGACCATAAAGGCAAAGAGAAAGTACAAACCATTGTGTTTGATAAATTATATTCTTTATCGCTTTCAAATCTCCCAAAGCTTAAGAGTATTTGTGCTAATTTGTATGAGCTAGAATGGCCTTCCTTGAGAAAATTGAATATTGCTGATTGTCCTATGCTGAAGATACCGTTATTACAAACTCAACTACTTGCGAAGCAAGATAGTGTCACATCTTATTCAAACATCCAAGAAGAAAACAAGTCAAGGTCTCTTAATTGGTCCGCTGGATGTACACCATTGCTATCCAAATTTATTCACCAAGGCAGCACAAATAAGAGAAGTAATAAGGTAACAAATGTATATATATATATATATATATATATATATATATCTTAATATTTTTAATTAAACGTCTATGAGAAATAAATTGTACATAATTAATTTTAAAGGCCATCACGTATACTTGAAAAGGAAGCAAATACATCACCTAAGTAGTTTATTAGATTTTTAATTTTCAATATGTTATCTTTCCCTTATCTGTAATTTACTATATTATTCTGAATAATATTGAGAAGTCTCGTTAATAATCTTACGTATTACTTACTTATGTGTTTGCAGGCAGTATCATTAAGACAAGATCATGTTCTTCTACTTACGAAATTAAGAGCAAGACAGAAATAGGCCATATGCCTGTCTTAGAAGACCTTTTGTAAGAAAGTGCGATTTGCTGGATGTATTACTTATGTTAGAGGAAAAATACAATCCCACCATTTCATCAAATCTTAAAACCATCAGAATTGAATCGTGTGAGAAGTTAGAGAATTGTTCTTAAAAAAAGAAGAAAAAAGAGGCATTATGAACACTTTTGCTTCAACTAGAGTCTCTTCACTTACAGGATCTACCAAATCTTGTTAGCTTTTGTTTTTCTGGAACCTATGCATCATTAGACAAACAAGATGACAAGGTTGGTAATAAAATTTTTTGCCACATTTTTTATTTATTTTTTGTTTTGCAAACCTCTAGATGGAAAGTTGACTATAGATAAGGAGTCAAAGTGGCAACAAAATTATATTAGAAGGATTAATAATTCACTGGTAATTCAACACATAATTTTAAAACTCTATTTGTACTATCAAATTCTTTTTAACAATTATTTTGACTTTTTGCTTTACTTGGATGAATGATGAAAATGGGTAAATTAAAAAGAAAAAAAAGAAGAAGGAAGGAATGGTCAATAACTACCAATAGAAAATGATTTCTATAATTTTGCAGGATGCATCGGAGGGAGATCAGAACAGGATAAGATGTGACCCCCTTATAGATGGGTTCTTGTTTTCAAACTTAACATCCATGTCCATAAATGGCTGCAGCAAAATAAGCATCTTACTCTCTCCTTCATCCTTGAGAAGTCTTGAGCGTCTTCAAAAACTAGAAGTACTGGAATGCAAGAATATAGAAGAAATAGTTTCTCAAGAAGAAAGAGAAACAAGTGTAAATAAGATTATGCTCCATGGATTACAGCATCTCCTTTTTCAAGGGCTACCCAAACTCAAGGCCTTCTGCCAAGGTTCCTATAACTTCGATTTCCCATCATTGCGAGAAGTGAGTATTGAAGGTTGCCCCAGTATGGAAGTGTTTTCTGGGGGATCTTCTCATACACCTAAGCTTGAGGATGTCAACATAAAGATTGAACCACATAGTAGCAACTATATACATAAGGGAGACCTGAATGCTACTATACAAGGATTTAAAGCATTTGTAAGCCTCATCTTGAAAGCCTAAATTAAGAATCAATAAATAAGAACTTTCATGATATATGACTCTAATAGTTAAAACATTCTTAATAATTTCTTAGCTAGCCATTATTTTGTCATTCAAAATAAAGTCAGGCAATAGTTTTCGAAGAAACACTAATGAATGTTTTGCAGGTTACATTACAAAAGTCAGAGATGCTTAGCTTGAGCGAGCTCCATAATGAGTACTTCATCAAAAACCCAAAAATGGAAATCAAGATGTTTCATAAATTGTTGGTTCTTGTTTCATTAAATGAGATACAGATGCTTCAACATGTGATGGAACTTACCATAGAAGATTGTGATTCACTACTTGAGGTGTTTGAATCGGAAGGGGGAGTGGATGCCAAAAAAGGGGATGCTACCACAGATTATAAGCTGCGAAGGATGAATTTGGAAAATTTACCAAATCTTAGGCACATATGGGGACCCACTATTATGGGGCTCGTAAGCTTCAATAAGCTAACAAATATTAGAATCACAAATTGCAAAAGTTTGAAGAGTTTGCTCTCCCATTCCATGACCAGAAGCCTTGTGCAGCTTCAAGAACTAACTGTTGTAAACTGTAACATGATGGAGGAGATAGTTACAAAGGAAGACGAGAATATTAAAGGAGGCAGTAAAGTCAAGATTTTATTTCCCAAACTGAAGAAGTTGACACTTAAATATTTGCCCATGTTGGAATGTTTTTGTTCAAGAGATTATGACTATGATCTCCCATTGTGCGATGTTGGAGAGGACAAGGAAATGAATAACAAGCAAGTTGAGATTTCATTTCCAGAATTAGAATCTTTGGGTCTTTGGAAAGTGCCGAAGCTCAAGTGTTTCTGTTCAGGAGCATACGACTATGACCTGATGCTCTCATCATCTTGCAATGAAGAAATAACTGAAGAGTGCCCACAGATCGCAACCTTTCCCAATGCAACTGTAACTGTAACCACACCCAACCTTCCCAAACTATTAGTGCAAGGCATGCTCACACTAGGGGACCTTAATTTGACAATATATTATATTCAATATTCAGAGAAATACAAGGTACGCACTCACATGAATTCCCCAACTCTTAAACTCCTAGTGTACGTAATTAATCAATCAATTTTTTAATTGAGAGTAGATGTTGCGCAGGTGGAGTTGCAAAAATTAGAGACATTTAGATGTATTGAGCAAGATCAATATCAACACCTACTTGGCTACATCTCAAGACAAACCTACCTGTTCCTTCATAACTGCAACAAGCTATTGAATTGCATTCCATCCAACATGATGCACAGATTCCAACATTTTAAAGCTCTTATCGTACGACAATGTGGGTCCTTAGAAGAGATATTCGAATCAGAGGGAGTGGGTGCAAATGGTTATGAAGGGAATAGCATGATGCAGTATGAGTTGGTTCAAATGCAATTGGATTCTCTGCCGAAACTGAAGCACATTTGGAAAAATCATGGTCGGGTTTTAGGCTTCCAGAATTTGGAATTTCTAACAATTAGGGGATGCCATGATTTGAAATATGTGTTTCCTAATGTTTCCATAGCTAGAAGCCTTCCAAGTCTGTGGAAGCTTGCAGTGTATGAATGCAACAAGATGGAGGAGATCATCCAGAATAATTCTGTACAACAACAACAACCAAAAGAAGCTAAGTTCAAATTCCCATACTTGTTTGAACTGACACTTAAGAAGCTACCCAGCCTTAAATGTTTCTGTTCAAGCCCTTGCTATTTTGAGCTGCCACAATGTTATGACATAACTATTGAAGAATGCCCAAAGATGGAGAACTTTTGTTTCGGAACCCTATACACACCTGATCTTAAGTCTTTAACTGTCGATGAGAAAAAATTCGACATAGATGAAGACATTAATGAGATCATACGGATACAATACCATAAATAATAAACCTGAGGTAGGTCTTTATGTATGTATTAAAGACACTAATTACTAATTAATGCATCTTTCACAACCCATGACCTGACAAACTTTTGCTCATTGTTGATCATCTTGATGTCAATGCTCATGATCTGCAAGTCTTTTTTCCACTTAATGCTAGCTCATTTACATGTAATGTTTGTAATGAATTTTAATTTCATTCATTCATTTATGTTATAATTCTGTTATTGTAGGCTTACAATTACACAGTGGGCGTTTTTGGAGAAAGAAAGGATGGACAACATACACAAACCAGTGATAGACATTGCAAATGAAGTCAATGGTAGCGGCGGGTAATTAGGTGTAACCAATGTGCACTTGACAAAAAGGGCGGCACAAAGACTCGGATGAATCAGTTGGGTATTTGAATTTTCTTTCAAGTACTCTGTGATGAAGTCACATACATACTCCTATTTGGATGACTAGTTATTGTCTTTTTTTTTTCCTTTAATTTTCTTTCAGGTATTTTTCCCCCAACATGATATAGTTCGGCCTAGTTCATACTTGTGAGCTCTTCCTCAACCCCACACTAATTCTGTTGCTCTTTCATTAAATATTTGTTGCTTAAAATGCTTCCGAAGAATACCATATCAGCTTAATTATTTTTTCTCTCTTCTTAATTAGATTACTTGTTGGTCCCTTGTAGTTTTTATAAAAAGACATCAATATGGTCTATTATCTTAATACCCTTATCTATTTCCTCTGTAATCTTCGATGTTTAATCATCAAGGACTTTTTGACATGTTTTTCACCATGTGCTTTTAAGTTTTGAAAATTCCGTTGCTTTTTAGTTTTTTTTTTAGCTTTTTTTAGACATGAAGTATCAATAATTGATGTCTTCCTTTCAGAATTCTAGAACAAGGCACCATACGAATCCTTTTCATGATCATGCTTTTGTTTTCTTGATAGTTTACTTTCATATATATAGTTTTGGTATGACCTGGTTTTAGAATTTAGAACTGTTATAGCAACAATATGATCATAGTGATATTGTTTACTAAAATACACATTTTTATCAATTGCTAATATAATGTAACTTATGAAACTGCACTTTAAGAGTAAATGGTTTCTCTTCCATTTGATATTCGTGGCAATCACTAAAAGGCATTTAGCTATGAAAATTGTTTTCTTCCAATTTACTTATTTTCTAGCTTTGATTTTAAACTATAAAACTGGATGTTAGCATTGAAAATTGGGAGATTGTGTGGAGGTAGTGAAGTCTAAGACTGAAGTTTGTTCACAGAGATGCATGCCCCTCCACTTGATCCATCTTAACTTATTTTGTTTTGTAGCTCATGGTAACTGAGATATGTTGCAAAACTCATTTTGTTGTGCAACATTTTAGCTTATTTACTTGATGCTACAAAACAAAATAAGCTAATTCAAATCAAGGGCAGGGGTACAGCTGTGGGCGTGATAATTGTATCACTAATTCATATAAAATCTTCTTCTAGCTGAAGTTGTGATGGGCTTTGATCTCTCTGATATCACATCTAGGAAAAATACCAGTCTTGTAGAGCATGGTAGACTAATAGTATGTAATATATCAGTGAAAAAAGAAAGAGTCATTGAATGAAGTGCTAGCTGAAAAGAATAAATTTAGATTTCAACAACCAAGATAAATAATTTGAAATCATGGCCTCAATTGCCTATTTTTCTATTTTTTGTGTACTTGGGGTTCGAACTCAAACTAGAGGAGGGGGTACACCTACTTATTACCAAGTGGGTGGCCTAATGGTTAGTGTTTTTATACTTAGTATGCATGTGTGATATATTTTTAAAAAAAATTGTTACATTTTATTACTTAGTGAAGAAGATTGTTTGATGATCAACTTACTACATATCTCAATAATGTACTGTGTCTATTGCTCTGGGTGAGGATAAAAAGTTATGCTAGTTGCATCTAGATTATTCCACTTAAAGCATGCACATTTAGTCTTGTCCTTTTCTTCCCTATTCAGTACGAGAAAGATAATATACCAGTTTGGTACTCGTTATATTTTATATTCTTCTTTAACTTTTCTTTAGAAATTTTGCCACATTTTATTAGAGGCATTATTTTCATTTCTCTCAGTACACATATCCTCAAGTTATTGTTGCCCTACCCTTTTCAGGTGACAACCATAATGAAATCTTAGCACTGCTTAAAGTAGTGATGAATGAAAGTTGCTTCTTTACAGCTATGCTAATATTGGTAATACGAACTGCTTCTGCAACTAATTCCAGAATGGAAAATTGCAACAAGATTGAGATAGATATGAATGTAAAGTGAGACTACAGTTATCCCAAAGTACTATTCTTTCTCTTCCCAAAGGTTGGGATGTCATGAAAAGAAACAAATTAAATACGATGGTGATGCATGCCAAGCATTTTTATTTCTAGCTTTGAGAAGAAATTGTATAGACCTAATTAATTAAAAATTGGGCCATAATAATTAGTGATGCATGTATGATGTATACCAAAGGTCCTGCCTCCTACCACCTCATGCAAGCATACACATTTGCACCTTGTACCCATGATCAAGTATATCATGGAACCTTAATGCAAGCTGCTCCTTCAATAACCATTACAATTGATAAGTTTAGGTTATCCAATGGTGTTGTGGAGTAATAATTTTGACTGGATATTCAGTATTGTTGTTGCGTGGTTTCCTGCAGGTTGTCAATTCAAATTCAGATGCTATGTCTAAGATGATTACACAAATGGAAGTGATGAATTCTACTGTTCAGAGAGTAACTATTGTGCACTTCAAGTAAAGAAGATTCTTATTTTATTTTGTTTGTCTTTTGCAATTTACTTGAAACTTACCATTCATGTCCTGCATGTTTACATGTCCAATACCTAAACTTATTGGCACAATGCTTCTTATACTTTCAATTTAATTAGCTGATTTTGATTCATCAAGGCAAGTCTTATGCAATTAGGCTTTGTAGTAGATGTTCTAGACTTAATATGGGCTTAGCTACTTCAGGTAGGATGGGATTTAAAGAATGAATGGTTTTACTAGATAGGGTTTGAGTAATTATAATGTCAAAACAGAAGAGAGTAGTTGTGGGGTTTGTGGGAGGAAGCTATATTTATGCTTAAGCATCATATAGAGTAATAAGTAACGAGGTGTTGTCTTGACATTTTGATTACTTGTATCGTTTATGATTAATTGACTGTCTCTTTATCTCAAGTTAAAATTTTAATTTGCTGTCTTTTGCAGATACCTTCATGCACAAGAAGATATGTTAGTTTTCGACAGTGCATATACTTGATCTATCTAAAAGTTGAAGAGTATTCAAATGCCCTAATGCCCTTCAAACTGCATTGCTCCTGTATGAATGTAACCTTTTGACAAAAGTTTACTCAAGTCACTCGTGATTATATAACACGTGATCTATTTAACCTTTTGACAATTCTTCATATATACAATTCCCAAGTTCTACTGCCATGAAAAATATATGCAATGAAAAAATTTCAAAAGTGTCTTGAGCCTTGAGAGGCCTTGGTTCCTGTTTCTGTTTGGCTCTTTGGCTCCATCCTTGTTCTTTATTTATTTTTATTTTTTTAAGCTGCAATTTGATTGATAGAAAATCAATACAGAAGTCAATATCATACATCCAATAACTATAAGCCTCAGTGGCTCTCAGCAGAACTATAACAAGAAGTTTTCAATTCTTCTATGCTGATGTTGAATTCGGTCCACTGTGCAATGATCTCAACCGAGCAATTGGAGACAATATGCTGCACGTTTTAATTCTCGGCATTCAAATGAACAGAACTGAGAAACCGGACTGATAACAAGCCAAGTAAAACAGCAGGAAACGACCTGCAATTTTCCAATAAACAACTCAAAAAAGTAAGTTTTTCTCCAACCAAATGCAAGCCTAAAAGCTGACTACAAGAAAACAGCTGGTGAAGGCCACAAGAAACATTAAACATAGGCTTATGTTTGTGCATATGTAGCGAAAGAAACACAGGCTCCTATTCCCAAAACAAAATAGGCTTGCACTTCTCATCTTTAACCAATGTCAATATTTGTTAGCATCAATTAGTAAAAGATTTGCTAAAATATCTGGATTCTTCTCAATCCAAAAATAAGGTTGTGAAAGAGTCAGAGAGAATTTAGCCATTTGATGAGCATCCTGGTTACATTATCTAGGGGCAAATTGGATTGAGACTAGTGTAAAAAGAGACATCAGTTCTACAAGTAGTTTTTGACAGTCAGATTCTAAGATTAGTCGAGTACAACCTGTGGTATAAGCAAATTGGAGACCAGCACGCATTGCCAAAGCTTCCATAGTCAAAGGTGATGTGATAACAAGTGAGGGGATAGCTGCAGCACCCTTAGTGAAACCTTCATTGTTCCTAACAATCTCACCAAAATCCACTAGTCTAACAGCAGAGGTCTGTTTAGCACTCTGCCACACTGCATTTCTTTCATTCCAAAGAAACCACCACTTTCATTCCAAAGAAACCACCACAGTATCACCACTAAACAAAAGTCATGGCTTGGCTTCTGGGATAATTAGTCTACCCAATCCATGAAACTCACATTATTAACATTGCCTAAAGAGACAACATTTCCAAACTCCTCCCAAACTTCTTGTGCAAAAACACAATACCAGAGTATTCAAAATGTTCTCCCGCTCCTCATGGCATCTTTCACAAAGGGGATCCAGAGGAACTTTATGAAGCCGCAAGTTGTCTTTTTTGGGTAAGATACTTTGCATAAAGTATCATAGAAACAATTTAAGCTTATTTGGAAGGGGTAGTTTCCATACCATTTCCATTTGAAGAAGAGGATGCTTTCCCTTGAATAGAGAACTCTCTCTTCTGATTCATCTCCAAATGATATGCACTGCGAACAGTGAAGTGACCATGCTTAAAGGAATATTTTTAATGACTTCCACATCACATGGAAGGAAAATTTGATTCAGCAAAGGAAGAATCCACTGATGCCTCTCGTGATCAATGAATCAAGAGACTTATGTATCTTCAGAAAATTCAGCTAAAGTTGTTATAGCTTTGAAAGTCCAAGTTTTGGGCAACCATGGATCTTTAACAATTCTAGTTTCTTCTCCATTTCCAATTTACCTCCTCAAACCTTTCAATAACAACTCTCTACCATATAAAATGCTGCGCCAAGTATAGGAAGGATTATACCCCTCACTGGCTTCAAGAAAAGATATATTATACCCCTCACTAGTTTCTTCTCCATTTCCAATTTACCTCCTCAAACCTTTCAATAACAACTCTCTACCATATAAAATGTTGCGCCAAGTATAGGAAGGATTATACCCCTCACTGGCTTCAAGTATAGGTTGGTTATTTGAATTTTCTTTCAAGTACTCTGTGATGAAGTCACATACATACTCCTATTTAGATGATTAGTTATTGTCTTTTTTTTTTCTTTAATTTTCTTTCAGGTATTTTTCCCCCAACATGATATGGTTCAGCCTAGTTCATACCTGTGAGCTCTTCTTCCTCAACTCCACACTAATTCTGTTGCTATTTCATTAAATATTTGTTGCTCAAAATGCTTCTGAATGATACCATATCAGCTTAATTATTTCTTCTCTCTTCTTAATTAAATTACTTGTTGGTCCCTTCTAGTTTTTATAAAAAGACGTAAATATGGTCTATTATCTTAATACCCCTATCTATTTCCTCTGTAATCTTTTATGTTTAATCATCAAGGACTTTTAAACATGTTTTTCACTGTGTGTTTTTAAGTAATGAAAATTCCGTTGCTTTTTAGTTTTTTTTTTTTTTTACTTTTTTTAGACATAAAATATCAATAATAGATGTTTTCCTTTTAGATTTCCAGAACAAGACGGCATACGAATCCTTTTCATGATCATGCTTTTGTTTTCTTGATAGTTTACTTTCATATATATATAGTTTTGGTATTACCTGGTTTTAGAATTTAGAACTGTTATAGCAACAATATGATCATAGTGATATTGTTTACTAAAATACACATTTTTAACATTTGCTAATATAATGTAACTTATGAAACTGCACTTTAAGAGTAACTGGTTTCTCTTTCATTTGATATTCGTAGCAATCACTAAAAGGCATTTAGCTATGAAAATTGTTTTCTTCCAATTTACTTATTTTCTAGCTTTGATTTTAAACCGTAAAACTGGATGTTAGCATTGAAAATTAGGAGATTGTGTGGAGGTAGTGAAGTCTAAGACTGTAGTTTGTTCACAGAGATGCATGTCCCTCCACTTGATCCATCTTAACTTATTTTGTTTTGTAGCTCATGGTAACTCAGATATATTGCAAAACTCATTTAGTTGTGCAACATTTTAGCTTATTTACTTGATGCTACAAAACAAAATAAGCTAATTCAAATCAAGGGCAGGGGCACTGTGGGCGTGATAATTGTATCACTAATTCATATAAAAATCTTCTTCTAGCTGAAGTTGTGATGGGATTTGATCTCTCTGATATCACATCTAGGAAAAATACCAATCTTGTAGAGCTTGGTAGACTAATAGTATGTAATATGTAAGTGAAAAAAGAAAGAGTCATTGAGTGAATTACTAACTAAAAAGAATAAATTTAGATTTCAACAACCAAGATAAATAATTTGAAATCAGAGCCTCAATTGCATGTTTTTTTTTTAATTTTGTGTACTTGGGGTTCGAACTCGAACTAGAGGAGGGGGACACTTACTTACTACCAAGTGGATGGCCTGATGGTGAATATTTTTCTATTTATGCGTGTTGCATCTAGATTATTCCTCTTAAAGCATGCTGTCATGTACATTTAGTCATGTCCTTTTCTTCCCTATTCAATACGAGAAAGAAAACACACCATTTTGGTACTCTTTGTATTTTATATTGTTATTTAACTCTTTTTTAGAAATTCCGCCACATTTTATTATAGGCATTATTTTTATTTCTCTCAGTACTTGCTCTACCCTTTTCAGTAGATAACCATAATGAAATATTAGCACTGCTTAAAGTAATAATGATTGATAGTTGCTTCTTCACTAGTATGCTAATATTCGTAATTTGAACTGCTTCTGCAGCTAATTCCTGAATGGAGAATTGCAACAAGATTGAGATAAATATGAATGTAAAGTGAGATTACAACAAGTGTTTTACACTGTTAATCTGCATCCATTTCTTCAAGAGCCGCTTTGGCTGCTGCCTTAGCTTCTTTTAAAAGTTCATCTGGGACCAGTACATGATTATTATCACATAAAATTGGTGGTACGTACAATAATGAGTTTCAAAAACTAACAAAGAACTGTAATTTCACAAAAACAACTACTAAGCTGCAGTGGCAATCAAAGAGAGGTAAAACACAGAGACACGCACACTCTTAAAAATGCTTGAGCCATTTGGGAGTGACAACTGAAGACTACACTTGGCAAATGTTTTCCTAACAAAGATTCAGGAGGAACTTTGTTAAACTCAAAAGAGTGAATAGGGGATTTAGATCATCTCATGACATGATAGGTAGTGAGAGAAAGACAGAAAACTTATGCTTGTTATGTCACATGAAAGGATCCAAATTCATGGACTGGGGCAAGGTGGTTAGTGTGCTCCTCTTGGCAGGAGGGGCAACATTTGCAAACAGAAGTTAATAAAACCAACCAAAAAACCCACAAAAATAGGATTATATAATTTTGAAATGAAGAGTACAAGAAAATATTATATTGATGGAGTAATACGTAAATCGCTGCCGTAAGTAACATTTTTCCAGCGACAAAAATCGCTGCCATAAGTCACATTTTCCCAGCGACTTATGTCACTGCCAGATGGCAAACATTTCCCAATGACGTAAGTCGCAGCCATAAGACAATGCGTTCCCAACAGCCATTGTTACCATATATTCAATTTTGGCAGCAACTATTATTGTTGCCATAAACAACCTAAGTCATTGTCATATCATAAAATTCCTAACGACAACTGTCGTTGCAATAAGTGACATTTTGGCACTGCCAAAAAAGTGTCGTTGGGATTAGTATTTAGGCTAATAAAAAGTTTTTCCACGATTATTGTCGCTACGAAAGATTTTTTTAAATATTAAATTTTTATATACATTTTTTTATAACGAAATTAATATCAAATATATTTATTAAAAATAAAGTGACTTATATTTAATTTTTTATATTAATTATATTTATCAATTTGATTTTTATAACTACAAAATAACTATTAAATTTGTCCAAAACATAATATATATTACCATAGAATAATTATCGATATAAATACAAGAATGTCAATGCTATACAACAATTGAAAACCAACTAACATAAAATTTCCAATCTTCATGCTTAAAGCAAATAAGTGATCCAACTAATATATTTATGAAAATATGAAATATGTACAAAACTAAAGTTTCCAGTGCATAGCTTCAAGAAAGTCTGTGGTGAGCACTTGGATGTAACCAAAAATTATCCAACATGACAAGAGTTAAACAAGTGAGGTTAAAACATTTCACATGATAGAAACAAAATAACAAGAATGGCATATTATAAAGCAAATACATATTAAAAATTCAATATGTTAAAGACATATTAAATTTAAGTAAGCAAGTATGCCATACGAAGAAGCAACCAAGGGCAACATGTGGTGTAATGGTCCAAACTAATGTTCCTTCATTATCTCAAAGTGATGACAAGTAATAATGACTTTTCTGAATGATCAGTAACTGATCCACTTATGAACATTAAGTCACACAACTTGAACCCAAATATCAAACAAGGCAAGCAACATAAATTTCTTCATTTTTGGAAGAAAAGAGCACCCTACCAGCAACCCAACTCAAGGATGCATTTTATAAGATGCATTATATTTATACCTCAAATCATCGCCACAATTATACTTTCTTGCTGCTGTCTCGTGTCTACAGCCAAAGCATTCGTACGCCTAAAATCTGAAACTCTACTTGAGGGTGCCATTGATGAAGACAAAACTGAAAGAGAAATTAAAAGCTGAAAGTGATAAATATATCCACAATACAATAAAATAAGTTCAAAGAAAACTTAAAAGCAAGTTGCAGTAAGTATATATATTTTTTCAAAATATCTAGATTTCCTTGGGTTAATAGGTTAAGTAACCAAAACTCATTGGGTGTTCAGGATACCCTCGTTCAGACTCAAGATTCAATAGAAATATCAATCAAATCAGTTTAAAGAAAAAACAGAAATGCAAGAAAGTGGCAGATTCATATCCTAAAAATATCAAACAATATCTTCTTTCTCAGATTAGGTTAAGTCCGACAATCTAAAAACATCCATGCATCAACTGGTCTTGTTTTTCCAGAAAAAATTGGCCCTTCGGACCCATCCCCTTCAAATCCGGTTCTAAAAACTTTAGCAGCAACTTAGTAGCTTGTTTTGCTTAGCTTACCCACCAGAATCATACAAATTTAAACCAAGTAGTTTGAAACAAAAACAGCAAAGAACAGAAAAGAAACGAAGGTGGAAGGAAAGAAATTTGCATGTTGTAACAGTAAAGAAAACAGAACATTCTGATAGAAACTGGTAAAAAAAGAAATGCAGAATTGAGTTGAGCAGAATTGTTGATTATGTGCTAGTCAATTGAGTTAAGCAGAATTGTGTAAGAGTGGTTTTGGGTGGGGGTTGGCCGGTCCTAAGGCTGGGATTCCCTCTAAGAGTCTATTCTGCATTTCTTTCTTTACTGGTTTGTTTGTATTCTCAGAATTCCAAAATTTGTCCTGGTGTAAGGAGCTAGTCTCCACCTTTCTCTATCAGTAAAACCAGTTTCTATCGGAATCATCCTAGAGCCATATCACTTGAGACTCTTAGGCACTTGTACATGAAATACATTTCTCCTATAAAGATGGCTGGCAACTTAATAGAGTGAATTGGGGAACATGCCCTAAACAGTAGCATAGAGCTAGATCATGCTACAATCAGCCACATAATTTATGAGGGCGGGAGGGAGGGTGAGGGTTCACAACAATGGCTAACCATGAATAGCCAGTGCATGCTTAAACAATTAAAAAAATACTTGAAAATGAAGCATTTTGCCATCAATTGCTACTATGTTGCATGTAAATCAATATAATATTGTAGTCAAACAAATTTATTATCTAAGTACAGAGAACTCACCTGTGAGGGAAATTTAATGAGAATCAAATTGAAAAGGAAAGAGATCTATACTTTGTTGAGATCTCTATCAACCATCCAATAAGAAGACCAACAGCTCCAATCACAATCACAAGAACAACATTGGCAGACCTGCATAATTCAGCATAGATAAATATAAAAGGTTAAATATAACGTACCTTATATTCAGCATAGATAAATATAAATATAAATAAGTTGTATACATATTCCACGTCGATCATCCACATCAAATTAAAAGGAACACTAGGATCTTTTTGTATAGTGAAGAATTCTGTGGAGTGCAATTCATCCATGCAGACAAAAAAATGGCAAGCAACCAAAAGCTGCTAGAATTTCTATGTCGATAACCAAGATCACACTGATTTATCAGCAGCATTCAATGGGGTAGCTTACAAGTTACTGACTGAGGCCACAGTTGCAATTATCAACAATTGACTAGCACATAATCAATAATTGCTTTTTGTTAAGCAAATATACTCCTCCTATTTGACATCTCCTCACTGAAGTTCCTAGACAGTGAGGTATATTTCCTCACTCTTTGGTTATAATTTCTGAGGTTGTTGAGTGAATGGGGCTGAATAGCCTGTATCTCCTTTTCATTTTTGTGACCCATGTGAATTTCACTCTCACATTCACACACTCCACTCCACCTGCACTTAGCACACACCCATAATAAAATACCCAAGGCTTTTTTTTCTTTTCTTTTCTTTTGTTTACAAATCATCAAATACCTTGTGTGCATCATCTCCAACCCAACACAGCATCCATTGTTCTGCCTTTTTTTTTTGTTATATTTTATTTGAGTTACTGACTAATTTTTGGGTGTTCTTAAACTTTTCATTTTGGTTTAAGGTGATGTTCTTATGAACCAGAAGCCCAGTTAAAGACAACGTCTACGTGCACGATGGAATGGGGAAAGATAGGATCTCAGTCGATTTTTTTTTTGGTCTACTTTAAACTGATCTTGAAGAAGAGTTGGAAATCGAAATTGAACCCAAACCCAGAAACAAATGGAAAAATTTAAAATGAATACCCACCAAAATCAAAGAAAAGATAAAATTCCAGACTTTGAAGAAGGCAACAAAAGCAAGGAATAAACAAAGACAATTGAAATGGAATCTACTAAAAGAGAATATAGAACAATGTAATCAGAGAAGAAAGAAAAGGGAAAAAGAACCTGGTTGGATGAAAAGCGAGGATAGGGCGAGTTGAAGAAAGAATAAGACAGGTCTGAGTTGGATTGGGTTTGCTGCAGCACGCCAATGTCTATCTTTCTCTTTCTTGCCAAGGAAAAGAAGAGAAATGCGATGAGAACCAAAATCTGTGATAAGCAACGGGTGCTTTATTATTTGTCTTTGTCCCCCTTTCCATCGAATATTTGACGCTCAAAGTAGCGTCAAATATTACTTGCAAAATTAGAAATACTGAAGTGAGCGGGGAATTATTGTTTTATTCTTTTATTTTTTAAAAACTCATTTATTTATTTAAAATATAATTTTCAAATTATTTTTATAATTAAAAATAATTTCTTTTGTATTAAAATGTACCATCCTCAAATTATATTGAACATGTAATTAAGTCTTGAGATATATTTTAAATAATTTTTTATTTTAATTTGATACTTTTCAAATAGAAATGTCAAAACGGATCGAACTACACTGGTTAACCCGTTTAACCTGCCAAAAATGATGGATTGGGTTTTAAATCAGTTATGTTAACCCACCCCACACAACTTGCGAGTTGAGGCGAATCGGGGCAAGTTGACCTCGTTTTCACTATAAGAAATTCGCGAATTAGCGAGGGACAAGTCCGCCGATTTTTTTCTCATCGCTAAGTAGCAACAGAATGTATTCTCTCACTAATCCGTCGCTAAATACATGTAGTTACGGGAATTTCTCTCGCTAATCTATCGCTAACCCCTCGCAAATTTTAAAAAAAAATGGCACTTGTATTCCCTCGCAAATCAAAGAGGGAAATTCTGTCGCTATTCTGTCTCTATAATTTGAAAATCCGTACCAATTTTGGATCTAGTACAACCAAAATCCCTCACTAATTTCCATCGCGATTCTCTAGCTAATTTCCCTCGCTAATCCTAGTCACAGCAGCAAAAAAAATGAAAGAAAGAAAAAAAAAGCAAAAGCCACCAGATTCCTAGCTTAAATATAACAGTTACTTCTAACCAAAGATATAAACATGAAATGGAAATAGTAAATTATGAAGGTCAATAAAGAAGAGTGGCATACTTGCGTGAAAGCATATCAAAAAGACTGACTAGCCTTTGAGATGCATATGCACTTAAACGATGAACATGAGGTGCCATGTTTGCCAAAGTTGTCAAACATCTTGTATGGAGATAGACATCCTATCATAATTCAAGACATAACAGGATGATCAAAGGAAGAGATATATATGAATAAAATAAAAGCAGTTTTAGTAGTTCAATGCACACGATAGAACTTCTAATGTAAAAAAGGATCAGAAACATTTCTAAGACTGAAATATGTCAACTCTGCCTGTATCCATTGGCATATTATTTAAGTAATCACTATCTTCAACAGACATAGGATAACAGATCTCATTGCCTTCTTAGTTCTTACTCCCACACTTGTACAAGTGCAAACTTTCTGCCTGTCCTTAAGAAATATTGTTTTTCTTTATCAATATTACTTTTAATACACGGTATCCTATTTTATCACACCAACTAAAGATAACAGTAGACCCAGTAGGTAAACAAATGCAAACTTAAAGCTTACATACTCGAGTGAAAATTACATTATCAAGATTAAGAGTCCTTAAAATTTAAAATTTGTAGAATTGAAAATATACATGTGTACAGGAAAATATCAATGCATACACTTCTGAAATATACATTAGAATTTCAAGGGAGGCAGATTTTTTCATAGGGCCAGGGTTATAACAGTAACCATGTTAGGTGCAATTTAGCATCAGAAGCAAATCTAATGTTGGCCATTTTGAGGTAAAGTACATTCAATTGAACTAGAATGGGACAAAGTATTTCACATAAAAGAAAAACATCACAATCAGTTTATATATTCCACTAACAAATACACTTCTGAAATATACATTAGAATTTCAAGGGAGGCAGGTTTTTTCATAGGGGCAGGGTTATAACAGTAACCATGTTAGGTGCAATTTAGCATCAGAAGCAAATCTAATGTTGGCCAATTGGTGGTAAAGTACCTACAATTGAACTAGAATGGGACAAAGTATTTCACATAAAATAAAAACATCACAATCAGTTTATATATTCCACTAACAAAGTCATAAGAATTGAGAACAGTCAACACATCTATCAGTGATAACCATACTAATTAGCATGTAATCAACGAGGAAAAAAGATGGATGATATGGAATTACGAGTATATATAGTACCGGTCTGAGTAGAATGAAGCAGCAACAGATGCAGTGTTATTACATTTTCAATGTTTAAACCAGCCAAATTTTTCAAGGAATTGGTTGCATAGTTTTTACTTAAATTGCTAAGTGACCCAAAAACCCAAGAGACAGAAATTCAGATTCAGTTTTCAGGAATTCAACTTGGTTCAAATAAAAAAATTATACATTATAATTTGCAGCACAATGGATATATATAGTGCACTTCAAAAGAAAAAGAAAGGTGAAGACATCCTCTTCTCAAGCCTTCCTAGCCCATTTTTTATTTATATATTTTTTGTTTTTTTGGGGGGTGGGGGCATATATAAGCTTGAAAACAAAACCAACCATACATAAAAGAGTACGTAAAAATACAAGAAATGACGAGGCAAAAATTAACTTTAAAATGATAGTATTATTGTTTTTGACACCATAGCTTATTTGAGTACGAATAATTGAATTTCAACATAATTTGCTTACATAGGTTTAGAGATATTGATTCCTCAGATGTTGGTTGAGAACAAGTGTAGCAAGCTTTCTGAAAATGCATCACACAACAACTATATTAGCTAGTTGACCACATGGTAATTCCTGAATGAGAAAAGTAATTTTTTATTTGAAAATTGAAAGTTGATAATAAGAAACCTAAGTTGAAACTAGCTAGCCAATAGCCACTTACCAAAACAGGTCAAAGGTAAATTTTAGCAGGTGGGAGCCACGTGTACCTCTCAAAATATCTACAGCCTACTATGACTGATCGGCAACCCAAACACATACAAATGAGTGAAATGACCATATTAACATTTACTCTCGCATTTCTAGGCTACTAATATTACAGATGTATACAGGGCATTCCCCAAAGTCAACTTTCTAACTTCTAAGTTACTCAAAGCATTACTATGTTCTTATCTACTATGTGACTCTTCCCGTTGTGTTTTTTTAAATCACTTTCCAATATGGCCCATATGAAGTTGAGGAATGTGGAATGCCCATAGATACTTTCTACATAATAAAGGGCTCATAGGCTTCTCCCTACTATGGAGTCATACAATGCATTATTTAATCTTTTTTCTCGATTTAAAATCGATACTGAAACTATAAACTCAAAACCAAGTTTTGTGATAAAAACTGAGCCTTAGACATTTTCACATCAGTAGAGGGAGAGCGGATGCAAAATAGTATCATTTCATCTGGATCCAAACCAATATGATTAGGACTTAGGAGCAAATGGGATTTCTTTATTCAGCATCACCAAATTTTATATCTTAATTAAAAGAGAGTAAAATACACAAGGACCTGGTTTTCAACAAGCTGGACACAGTTTGTTTACATGAGGGATCAACTAATGTTAACAACTAATCTCAAGAAATACAAAGCATATAAATTTACAAGTTTTAGGACAAAATCCAATGCCAAAAGACAACTCTTACCAGCTTATGAATGCTTGCATTAAAAGAAAAATCTTGACTAAGTATAAGAAGTATAGAGCAAACCATAAAAAAGAAGGCGAAGAAATATAAGACATCATCAAAGATTTCCATCTAAACAGACCTGCATCAATGATCCATGAACAAGGATCTGCTGCCTCGCTTATGGATCTAGAGGAGGCAAGACAACACAAATTTTAAACAGCATAAAAAAGCCAACAAAAGAAAAGCATATGCAATCAACGAGGAAAACAAGATGGATGATATAGAATTACTAACCCAAAACGATCCCATGTTTACATGTTAGCATTTTGGCCCAGCAACGAGCCCATATGAATAGCTAACCTAAAACATGCCCATATGTTGACTAGAAATCTTCAAAATGAAGGAGCTAATATGAAGCAAAGTGTGTTTCAATTGACATAGGCTGAGAAGAGCTGCAAGTAAAGAGGGTGCAGAGCAGAGTCTATGATTGAAAAAGCTGGATCCAACTTTTTCCTCCGCATTGTCTATAAATACCAAGCAATGAAATGTTGAAGGAGGCAGTGAAAAGGGAGCTCAACAGTGCAATTTTGTTGATAAATTTGAGCAAGAAAAAACAAAGATGGGAAAAAGCTTGAGGTCTCTACCTTTCTAGTTTTGCAAGCTTTTTGTCAGAGAGCAGAGTATGAGATAGACACAAAAAATAGGATATTGGAGAAAAAATAGTGTATATGCCTTGAAGGAATCTTCGAATTGTAGGCATTAAAAAGAGGTATTGACAATGTTGTTTTGAGTCTGGGAGTGAATAGAATAATTGTTTTGTGATTTTCTTTCCACTCTCTAAGATTCTTCACCCTCACCCACACACTTTGTCAATCACTGCAAGAGTACACACAATGGAAAACAAACAAATTTAACCCAAAAAACTCAGAACCCATGAAATAGAAAATTACAAACACAACCCTAAAACACAAATCCTAAACACAACCACAAGCTCCACCACCCACAAATCCACTGACTCGAAATCTGCCCCCACCGCTTACTAGTGCAAATCCGTGACCCACAACCACCACATGCCTCAACCCGCAACCACCATCAGCAGAGGTCCACCCGAGCCCACCACCGCACCACCACAGAAAAATGGAGATGTCGTCCCCCGTCGTGTGGTTGTGTGAGGGAACAGGTGGGAGAAATTGTAAAATAAACTAAAAAACAATAAAAAAAAAAAAAGAACAACAACCACAAATAAAATAAAGGGAAAAAGAAAAAGCAATGATACCTGTGACGCCTCAGTATCATTGTTGTTGCTGCTGTTGTGTTTGGGAAGTGCCCAGAAGTTGAGTTGCCTGAGTTCGTGTGACTGCCGCTGGTTCATGGTCGCAACTGGCAATAAAATAAAATGGCGAAGAAAGAGAAGGAAAACATGTCTGGTTAGACAACTTAGGCTTTCCTTCAAAGTTTGTCAGGGGAATGAGATGTCGTAGGTCTTATTTTTTGCTTTTTCCTTCAACTTCGAGGGCTTCTCATTTTTCATTTATATAAAATGATGTATTTCATTTAATTTTTATTAATGATAAAGCTATCTTTTGAAGAAAAAAAATTAATTTAGGATTGTTTAATTTTAAAAGTTAAAGTCCAATGAGTCTTTTTCATCAAATTTTTTAACTTAATTCATTTATTTTATCGAGTTATTTAAATTAATTTATCGAATTCAATTTATTTTAATACCTTTATTGTTAATCGATTCAAATTTAAAAATTTTTTATATAAAAAACATGTCATGTTCAAACTAATATGAATTATAAATAGAGTGATGTATAAATTGAAGACTTAAAGCTTTTTATGATAAACTAATTTAAGAACTGAACTTTTATTATTACTAATTAAATACCTTAACTTTATTAAAATATATTCTTATTAATAAAAATATTAAAAAGATAAAAATATTCAATTTGATAAATAAATAATTTATAATATCAACAAAACAAATAACATATATGTTTTAAAATTTATTTTTCAATTGATAAATATTATTAAAATATTTTTTATTAAATTTGATATCCTTAATTAATAATTAAAACGAAGTTTGAATTTTTAATTGATAAATTTTAAAATTAAAACTCTTAATTAGTAATGACAATAAAATTGAGCTCCATCTATAGTACTTTTCTGGTTATGAATAATTTAGCATTCATTGTTGAGCATTAGGATCTGACTAATCATTTTGTTTCTCATTCATTCACTTTTTTGGGATTATGCTTTTCTTAATTGAAGGAGTTTCTCTTTCATTCCTTTGTTTTATTTCTAGTTTTCTAAACGCAAATTATTTTATTGGTGAAAAATGCAGTGCAAATTATTTTGGTTAATAAACTGGGCCAAGAGGACTAAGGAAAATAATAAGGAGAAAATCACAACTTTTTGGGCACAAGAAGCATCATCCATTGCTAATTTTGCAAACGCATCAACAGTGAAAAATTTGCTTGAGACTCGGAGCAAGTTGCTCTTGCTAAAGGAGGAGGGTGGAACATGTAGCATGAGACCCGAAGCACGCGTTGCTTTCCCTGTAATTGTGATGAATTCTAAAATCACATTCAGCCTTCATTTCCTTCGCAAAATCACAATACATATTGTGTAATGCTATCTGCATAATCTTTTTTTTTTCATAAAATGAGCATAAACTGCTATTTTGATTGCATCTAAAAATTTGTGAAAAAATATTTCAAGAGATATTATTTAAAACCCAGATGCAATCTTAGTGTAGCAGTTTATGCATGACTAGTAAAAAAAAGAATGTATAAATAACATTATACTTGTCCTAAGGATAGGTATGGCCATGTAGAGTAATCCTGATTCAAGAAAAGAGAGGAAAGGCACATATAGATCTTGTTTATTGTTGAAAATGGGGCGGGCTCAACTGCTTGTATCAGATTTAGTTATATCTTTCATGTGGACATGGTCAGGGGTGCTGATTAAGGAATTTGTGTGCAAGAGTATGGGGCTATGTAATAAGCCCCTTGGTGAGATTGTGAAGGTTGGGCTCAACATCATAAACATGTTCATCTTTGCATTCTTTGGAAAAATTACCCATGGTGGCGCCTCCAATCCTATTAGCATTTTGGCTGGTGCCGTTTCTGGAGATTTCGACAACTTCTTATACTGCATGGGTGCTAGAATTCCAGCTCAGGTTAGCTTTTTGGTGGTTTTATGATATTAGAACTAACCACTAGCCAGAGGCCTTTTTTTTGTTAAATAGTTTTTGGGTAATGTTTTTGAGTGTATTTTAACTTGAATTAATGTGCATTTAAATTTAGTCACTGAATTTGTATATGTTTACAAGTTAGTTTTTAAATTTATAAAATTTGTATTAAAAGTTTGTCTTTAAAAATTAAAGTGAGATAGAAAAGAATTAACGTGACACAAGTTTTGTATTTAAATTTAGAGACTACATTATACACATTGTCGCTTTTATGAATGGAGAATAATTATAAAGATTAAGTTACTTATTTACTCATAATATTAATAAATTAAGACACTGCATATGCAATGAGTTTTTGCTCAACCTAACTATACTGGGAAAGCCTAACGTTTGAATTGATTTGAATTTCAACGATGTTGTAGTTTAATTATATTTATTTTTCTTTGATAATATAATCTCACAAAGCAGAAAGAGTTGTGTTCTAGTACTAGACGACAGGTTAGTTGCTTGTCATTTTAGTCCTATCATCTTTAGATCTTTGTTATGTTTTGTTTTGTTTTTATTTTGTTGACTATCATCTTCAGATTTAATTGAAGCATTTCAGAGCGAAAGTTATCAAAACTTAAATATTTTATTATACTGCTAACAAATTTGGAGCTCAATTGACATTGGCTTTTATATTTCCTTTTCACGTGACCTTGACGTGAAAATCTCACATGAAGACATTCATTCCTAATCTATCATATTCTTAACGAGCAAGGTCCAAAATTGTAGAATAAACTGGATTGCCTTGGCTTCACCCAAGTCCACATAGACCTTCTGCAAGTTCCTAACATTCACTTTACTGGCCCTTTGTTTGGATATAAGGAAGGAAAATGAGAAAAGAGAGAAAGTTTTGAAATTTGAAATAAAAACAAAATCTTGAATTTTTTTTATAGTTTTTTTTTCCCTAATTTTTTTCTTAAACTAAATAAGAGAAAAAAAATTTAAAAAATTTCTTCCTTATTTTCTTTCGCTCAATCCAAACATAGGTTAAAGTCATCGTAAAATCAATTGAATTATTCTAATTTGGAGGGTCATAGATTGCTTAGACTCTCTAGTACTGCCTAAGTGCCTAGAATAGAGGCTTAGTGCTGAGTTATCTACTAAGCTGCTACAGATAAACAAATTCTAATTCTCTCACTGTGTGCCAGCATCAATCTTATTTCATTTGTTTTTATTTTATTTATTATCTCTGTTTTTGGCTTATTCTTCACTTTGAAGAGGTTTCTTCCATTGTTATCAATGTTTTTGAATTGGATTGATTATCAAATCAGTTTAAATAGTAGTTTATGGCTCATTATTTTAACTATAATTAAACTTTGGTTAAACAAGTAATAATTAAATATATATTTTGATTACATAATATATTAATTTAAGGACTGCATATATTTTAACTACATAACTATATAATATATTAATTTAAAGTGTTGTATAATAATATATTAATTAGGAATTGTTTGATACGAAAAATAAGATAAAACTTGATAGTATTAGATTTGATAGTAGTATAAGACTTGATAGTATAAGTTTTACTACGTAAAAATTAGGGATATCAAGGTGTTTAGAGTTATAGTGAATTTTTTTTTATAGGAACTTATACATCAGAACTCAATCAAGTCTAATTTTATCTCATAAGACTTGATTAAGTTATATATCATTTTAATGTATAAGAGGAATTTGATGGATAAACTTATAAAATATAATATTTACACTAAATAACTAATAAAATTATAATATATTATATTAATTTATCCTATTAAACCTAATATAATATATCAAACATACCATAAAGAATGATCTATATATTTTTAATTATATAACATAAAAAGGTAATAGTATAAAACTTTTTCTTCATTGAAAACAAAAAATGACAGCTTTTACTTTTCAAATTTTACAAATAGGAGTATTATAACCCTATTGTATAAGATGGACCGTCTATCAACATATAATGAAATATGAACTATTAGATTAGTAGAAATTTTGATTAATGGTGTCAATTATTTATCTGATGATAAAGTAACAAGTTATATGACTAGTACACTCAAATCATTAAAACTCGATCAATAAAGTCCTAGATCCACTGTGTCAGCGTTGGAGCAATAACCCTAGCAACCACCGCCTAAGCTCCAATCGAAATCAATTAGAATTACCGTCGTTTCACCACGACAAATGAGAACCATTAGCCAAAACCAATCGGTCGATGTTCTAGTCATTGCACCAATCACCGAACTCCCATGCGAATCGACACCAGACCAATGGACTCTCAACTAATGTTGAAATATATCCTATATTATTCACGTGGCATTAAACCAATCCACGTGGGACTTGAATCAGCATGTATGACTCACTCTCTCATTACCTAGTCATGTGCATGGTATAAGATGTCATCATTTCTATTATATAATTCCTTCATCTTATGGTCACCACTGTTAATGCCATTTCGATTGATGTAACACCTAGTTAATAATAAAGAGTAACAGAAATGGCTTTTTAGAATTTAAGTTTCGAATCTTAATTCTCTCCCTCAAAACATGGCTCGTTTATCACGGCATTCAATTTTTGATGGTATAATTCATAATTATAGAAATGAAATGCAAAATAATCTATACAATGTTCCTTACCATATCAACATCCAATCAATTTTTAAAACGTGAAAGTGCGTTTATTGTTTCCCCAACAAAACTGGTCAAAATCAATTTCCTATTTCAGAATAAGATTCCTTTGTCAACAGCAGTGCCTTTGCCACACAGATTCGTTTCTCCGTTTCCATAGCTACACATACCCACATAGTCAAACACAAGATGAAAGACATAACCATGTTATAGAGAGTCCTTGTTCCAACAGACCCAAAACACAGATTATCCCGATTTGTTGTTGTTGTTGAACATGGGACGGACTGGGTTACTGGTCTCAGATTTTATCATGTCTTTCATGTGGGTATGGTCAGGTGTTCTGGTCAATATATTTGTCTTCAAATACCTGGGATTGGGTCATGACCACCTTGGTGAGATTGTCAAGGCTGCCTTCTCCATCACCTACATGTTCTTCTTTGCATTCCTTGCTAAGGTTACCCGTGGTGGGACCTACAACCCCCTCACCGTTTTTGCTGACGCTATTTCTGGTGATTTCACCAACTTCCTTTATTGTGTTGGTGCTAGAATCCCCGCTCAGGTTTGCTTCTTTTTCCTGGTTTTCTTGTGTTAGAAATAGGCTTGCTGATATGTGTTTGATTATATGTGAATTGGGCTTTCTTTAGTTTTTCCCTTCCCCACCCATTTTTTTGGTAGCTTAGAATTGTGGGTCTTGCATATTGATTGAATCGTGTTCATAATTTGTGTCAGAAATTTTAGTGCAATTAAATTAACATAGGCATTACTCTACAACTGAAAGTTGAACTTTTTTTTTTCAAATCTTTATCAGGGAAAGTCTAAAGTTTGAGTGGACTTGAATTTCATGCTATTGCAGTTTAATTGTGTTCCTTTTTCTACTTATCAGCGTAATAAAAAGTTCAGAACTCAAGTGTTGTTGAATTAGATACTAATAACTAGATTGTTGGTTCATGGATTTTCTTAATTGAATGGTGTTGTGAGTTCAGTGTCTGGTGTGGTTATAAGTTGATTGATCCAGTGTTATTCTCTGAGTAGGTTTTGGGGTTTTAATTGGCATGTTCCCACCCCACAAGTCTCTCCCTCTGTGTCTTTGTGCTATTGGGCCCCCAATTCATTGGCACTAGCATATCCATTTAACTTAATCATCTCGTGTTAAGTGAAGCAAGTCAGATATGATTAGAATATCTCTATGCACTTTTTAATAAATATAAGTGAATTCTCCATGTGCAGAAGATGGCTTAACTCTTTTTATAGGCATTCTACTCATTCCAATAGCAGAGGTAGAGGAAGACCTTCGTGATAGGATTGACACAACTCTTTTTGATGACACCCCACCTGGGAAAAGGCTTGGTTGTTGTTGTTGTTGTTGTCTACTCTTTGATATTTGGATAATTTTTTATTTGAAGCAAAAGTATTCCTTTGTTGATGTTTGAAATTTTCTCTGAAGATTTGAACTAGGTACTTTTCTCCGGTTTGATTTTACCTGTCTTAATATCACAAAACATGGGCTAGGAGGACTAGAAAATTACAGATGATTGCTGAAAGATACCTCTAAGGAAGGACAGTAACTCAATTAGCATTTTATTCTGATCAGAGACCACGAGACATCATAAAACTCTTTTCATAGCCTATAATTATTCACTGCTTTATGATTGATGCATTTATGTTCGATGCAGGTGAAAATTCACAATCGAGATTTGTTGTGTATGAGTAAACTCCAACTTTGTAGAATAAGCTAGATGACCTTTTAGGAATTCCTTCCAATCTATTGATCCTTAATTTCAGAAAGTCAATTAAATATTGCGTAGAAAATCTACTGCCTTATTAGTTTTGAAAGGCTCATGTCATGTGCTTAGTTACCTAGTAGATTGCTACTGATAGTAATTTCATCCTCCCTCTCTCTCTTATAAGCGATCACACACAGAGTCTCACATGCTTTCACACACGCGCATATGGAGTTGCACTTCTGAATGTATGCCCATTTGCAATTGCAAACATTGAAGAACAAGGTTAATGATAGTATTAATCTGAGGCTTCAATATTCTCTCATCTATTACATCTATCTCATTCTTGTTGGCTATGCTAGAAAGTAACCCCATTACTTCACTGTTTCCTGTAGTTGCTTGTTGTTTATGTTTTTGGTTTATTGGAAGGTGCAAGCACCTGGATAAAGGAGTGGAATAGGGTCTAGTGGAGGATCGAACCTTTAACATCATCATCACACACCGGTCTAGGTTGGGGTCGGTGCCAGTTGAGCTACAAGTTGGCATAGTTGCTTCTTGTTTATTTCTTCCATAAGTTGTCTGACAGTTTCCTGAGAATAATATCAAACTTCAAAGAGCATACCTCTAAATTGTTGACTGATGGTCTTCAGGACTGACTAAGATAGCTTGTAGTTGAATAAAATTTATCATATGGAAAAAAATAGGTTCTGTACTCTTCCTTCTTTGTTTTATTTACTTATAGTTCACTATTATTTGAAGGATCTGAAGGCAGTTATCCTAACGGAAAACTTTTGCTTACTCTTTCAGCAATTTTTTACTCTTGAATGCTATGGGAATATGTATAAAGTTTGTGGAATACTTATGGCCTAGACTACAAGGCTAGGAATTCGTGTTTGGATATTTAAGAAGCACTCGATTGAATTTCAAGCTTCCAAGAAAATCAAGGGTACTTGTGATTAATTGATAGAACAGGACATTTGATAAACATTGCCAGATCATTTTTGGAGGTATCTCATCTGAGGTATTGTCTACCCTGGTTGGGGCATATGATGGTGGGGTCAAAATAAAACCTCATGAATTAGCCTTTTTATGCTCTTTCGTCCTTTATCCCCATAATTTTTCTGAGATATGTTTCTGATCTTTTAAGCAGATCATACTGACCAATCAACCTGTTAGGCTATATAGTGTGTTTGAGTCCCAACAACAGTGTTTCTTTCTTCTTGCCCACATCTACTCCTCCCTTCCTCCCACAAGAGAGAGAGAGAGAACACTGCCCTAGGGCAATATACTTAAATATTTCCTGAAGTGGGCAAATTGCTTGCTGAGCTTCATATAACTAAGATACTGCTGGAATGCTATTTTAATCAAACTGAAGTCCATGACATTCGTTTTAGAAAATTCCTATGAAATGGATTAAAGCTCCTGATTAAATTTAATAAATTAATTAATTGAAAAGTTGATGTTAAATAAATCTGTATCTTCTTGAAGTGTTTTTTCAAACTGGTGGTATGATTGCTTTCAATATGGTATTTGGCCCTGACCTCTGCTACATCCCCAAAGACACATGAAATATGAAAATTTTAATAACATTACATTGTGCCTATCTTGCTTTGTTACACACACACACACATCATATGCAGCCTTAAGTTATCAAGGTTTACGAAAATCAAATCTTCAAGGCAGAATATTAATGTCTCTATATAGTCTTTTCCATATTTTTTGTCAGCATCCAATAAAATAAGCAAACATGACAAACCCTTGCTGCAAAGTCCTTTTCATGTGTATTATTTGACAGAGAAGAGAAACAGATCTGCTATATGCTTCGAGATTTTACACCATAAAACTATACCAAATATGTGTCTGCTGGAGATCAAATACTAGTGATTGAGCCTGCTATTATTATGGGAGATCTGTTGTACATGTGACTCAGTGACTGGTTTTAGGGGTCAAAATCTGGACAATATTGCTTTCCAAAGAGAAATATTTTTATCACGCATATTATTCCCATGAAACCCCTCTCCTTGGCCTGACTGAATATTTTACTTTGAGTTCTTATCATACTTGAACCTTTAGCAGTCCTGGGACCAGCATGAATTGATGAGATACAAAAACAGAGTAGAAAAACAGTATTGCTTAGATATAAGATACGGCAGAACACATTGTATATATAGTGATGTCTGATGTGTGAGGAACCAGGGGTATTATTTGAATTGACATTGCTAAATTTGTACAAAGTGTTATATCGAGTTTTAGTATAGCTGAACCATTTTTTATGCATCTCTACCAAAGGTGTGAAAGCCTCAAACTCAACCTGAATTGAAGATTATCATTCTAATATACATGGTTTTATTTAATCTCTCCAGGTGGTTGGATCTATTGTTGGAGTTAAACTAATCATTGATACCATTCCTGAAGTAGGAAGGGGACCACGTTTGAACATTGACATTCATAGGGGTGCATTGACAGAAGGATTACTAACATTTGTCATCGTAACCATTTCACTCGGGCTCGCCGCTAAAATTCGTGGAAGTTTCTTCATGAAGACTTGGATCTCCAGCCTCTCCAAGTTAACACTTCATATACTTGGCTCTGATCTGACTGGTGGTTGTATGAACCCCGCGTCTGTAAGTTCTTCTGTATCTGAGCTTATCTGTCATTACTTTGGTCAGAGAACTTTGGGTATGTGAGCTGTAGAAGAAACCTACTTTGTTGTGTTCTTGCTTAAGAAACCTTGTTTGACTTGTTCAGGTAATGGGATGGGCTTATGCAAGAGGGGATCACATAACAAAGGAGCACATCCTTGTATACTGGCTTGCCCCCATAGAGGCAACTATATTGGCAGTGTGGACATTCAAATTGCTAGTCAGGCCTGTAAAAGAAGATAAAACAGGCTCAAAAAGTAAATCTGATTGAAGGAACTCCCTTCTGTGCTAGATGTCTGATTCTATCTCGCTTTCAATTATTATTTGTATTGTTGGTGGGATGAATTTATACCAAGCAATGAACTTCTACAAGTGACTAACATAAGAGTCATTGTTCACTCTGTATTTACTATCAACTATCGGTTTTTTATATATATTACATCATTCTCTATCAATTGTCTGAATTAATTCCAGCCCTTGCACACCTCATACTTGCTCTTGCATCATGCATGACTCGTGCGTTGTGCTTTCCACCTTAATTTATATAATTAAGCACATTACACTATTATTTAACATTATTTATTGCAATCTTCTGTTTTTTCAAAAAATTAAAATGTTATTCAACAATAATTTGTGGAGAGAAAAATACTTTTTTTTTTTTTTCTAGTAGAAGAACTATGATACACAGACAAAGCTCAAAGGCAAGGAAACTCAAATGGGAAAATGGAGTTCAACCGTGCAAACGGTGAATTTTTCAAATGTACAACTCAATGCAACACCATGGTTGACAAGCTTAAAGAAATCAAGCAAACTCTTGGCAGTTGGCAAACATAATCCCTTTCTTGATTCTTGGGTTTTCTCATGGCAAATTACATTATGCGTATGGTTTCCAACTCTAAATACAATTCTCCATCTTTACGTTTGATTATTAAGGCATGATTATCTCATTGGCTTCGACACCAGCCAAGAGATACTACAATGCATTCACATATGCCTAAACTTTAAAAACGGGAAAGTGCACCTATTGTTCCCCAAAACGTTATTTACACACTATTTGATTCACATGTATTTAATAATATAATAGCATTTGAATATAATTTTTTTGTCTATGCACATGGAAGATGATGATTATAAAACCATTTTCCAATCCTTAATACGATTCACCATCTTTATAATTGAATATTAAGGCATGATTTTCTCATTGGCTTTGACTACAGTCCAAGAGATCCTACCAATACATTCATATACCTTAGAGTCATAAAAGCACTAACTGTTTCCCAATCCCATGCCAACTTGCAAAATTGGTATAACTTTTTATCTGCTGTATATTCAATACTATCTATATAAAAGGGATAGGGATCCTCTCTTATTAACCAAAAATAAGAGAGGATTATGTTGGTTAAAACACATATTTTTGCACATACTGCATGTGGTATGTGTAATTTTTTTTTGTTTACTTTCATTGCACATACCGGTATGTGCAAAAACATATATATTTTTTTATCAACAAGAGGTGAAGATCCCGATCTATATAAAAGAATATATATAATTGTTCTTATTGATAAGACTTGTTGTATGTGGACCTGTTAAGAATATTAACAATAAATAAGAGTAAATACTCATATTAGTCTCTAAAGATACATAGGACATGAAATTAGTACTTTAAAGATTTTGGACATTAATTTAGTCATTTATAAAATAAGCATCAATTTAAAGATCAAATTGATGTCTAAAGATACATTAAAAAACTAAATTTATGTCTATTTTATACATTAAATGACTATCTTGATGTCTAAAATTTTTAAAGAACCAATATGATGTTCCATGTATCTTTCGTGGACCAATTTAAATATTTATTCTAATAATAATAATCACATGGCAAATAAAATACGGCCTGATGTGTTTCCTCCAAAAAAAATGGCAAATAAAATGATATTGGGTGATAATGAGGAAGCTTTTTGTACTGTGAATGAATTAAAATTAAATCCATAAAATAATTAAAATAACTATATATACCTAAATCCACTTCTCTTACGTTTTTTCTAACTTATGTCATCTCATCTCCAAGTGAAAAGGAATCAATTTTTGGTGTCCTTTCAATCTTGTTAGTCATTGGTAACATAAATCCTTTTCATCTTGCTTTCTAGCTTATGCCATCTTATCTCTAAGAACAAAGGAATCATTTTCTGGTGTCCTTTCAATATTGTTGCTCGTTGATACTTGACACTTGTATTCAAATTCTTCATTTCCAAAACACGAAACTACGATGGATTCTTTACCGCATTTTTCAAGAGAGAGCATGTGCTTGTTTAAATAGCAGGTTGAGAGGATGGTTCTTTAACACGTAATAAAATTGGACAAACCAAAATCAACAGCTAAAGAATGAGTTTGAGGGGTTGTTTAGACCTTCCAATTTAAGATAGTGTGAGGAAAGAATCATCTCTTGATAAGTAACTCGTAAGGTGAAGGCCCCTAATGAACTAAAAAAAAAAAGTGATACAAAAATAAGGTTGGGAGAAAATATTTTAACTAAAAAGGATCTCATCATGGTAAAAGTTTCCTCACTGTCTTGTACAAACATGTTTTACTTCGGCAGCAGTACTAGTAGCACACAAGATGAACATTATGATGGAGATCAAAAGGAAATAAGGAAATTTATACACAATTTCAGTACACAAGTTGTGGTTCAAACTCTGCCAAATCTACAGATCCTGACTCAATTGGTGGCATTAGATAAGTAGCCAAGAGTTCAGACGCCAGGGCAGTAATAAGTGGTATCCTCTTTAAGTTCTTCACCACCGGATTGTCATCGCTTTCACCAACAGCAATAAGCTTCTGGTTTATCTCCACCATCCGGTCCAACTTCCGCTTGAACTCTGGGTTCTCAACATCGAGAACAGCTGGGAAAATCCGAGCTGTTGTGCGGTTTGTCTGCAAAAACAATCCAAAAATGAAATTTGAATAACTGCTTGCAATTTATGAGTTCAGCATTTGCTCTTTGTTGATCAGCTCTTACTTGTCATGTGTGTTTTTATGGTAACTTACGGCTCAAGATTTCTTTCATTTCATAAGTCAGTTGTTAAATTCATCAACAAGTATTTGAGAATGAGTAAAAACAACCCGTGATTATAGCAAATAGCAATAGAAGGTAACACACCGAAATTAAAATGGATGTATAGTGATTATAGTGAATATGTAAACACAAACTAACCTCAATGATGACATGCATGTCAAATTCTTTTGTGTTGAGTCCAATGCCTTCATAGAAAGCTGTGCGTTGGCAATCATTGAGATACATTGTGACATAAACCTGCAGGATAAATTCGAGAATTATGTTTTAAGTAGGGTTATGAACGATAATGAACACAAGTACACAACCTAATAATTAAAGACAGATCAAATGTGGTCTCTTTGGCTGGTATAAATTGATTCATGACTCTAAAGAATGCAAAGGTGAATGAGATTTTGCATCTTGGATATACTTGTCATCCATTAGCATTATCAGCTAAGATCTGTAGTATCTAGCAGCTTAACTTAGAACCAATTGGTACCAGGTATTGAGGTTTCAACTTAAGAATCTTAAAGGAAGACAAACAAGTTGTAAGCGAAAGCAAAGATTACCGATAGACAGAAGAATCGAGCCCACAACTTTGCCTTCCAGTCATTTAGAAATTGCGGCTGTGCCTTCATCAAGGCAGAGAAGAAGTCTCCATGCCTATTCTCATCCTGGCACCAGTTCTCAAAGTACTTAAAAATGGGATAACATTGGTACTCGGGATTGACCTTGAGGTGTCTGTATATGGTTATGTATCTCCAGTATCCAATTTTCTCAGACAAATATGTAGCATAGAAGATAAATTTTGGCTTGAAAAATGTGTATTTCCTAGCTTTTGTCAGGAAACCCAAGTCCAATGCCAAATTAAAATCAGATAAACCCTTGTTCAGAAACCTGCATAGAATCAAAAGGAAGAGTTCAAACACCATGAAATAAGATATCAAACAGCAATGGAAGGAGGAGAATTGAAGGCAAAGGGTGTGTCTATACCCAGCATGCCTGGCTTCATCCCTAGACATCAGAGAGAAAATCTCAGCCACCACAGGATTGGTTTTCTGTAATATCAACATCCCAAGCAATTAATCAGGCCAAGAATAGAAAGACCAAAAGCGCATAAAGAACAATATTGTCCAAGATAGCTTGTTAAAAGACATGAATTAAATTCTCATAAAAATATAGCAGCTCATAGTTAAGCCATCATAAGATGCTTCTCCCTAAAATTACATTAAACAACCCAAAAATCAAAAGACCAGAATCCTCTTAATTATATTGAGAAAGAACAAAAATTGTCTCAATGATGATTTATATTTTCCAAGTCCCCAAAACGTTTTCTTTAACACTTTATGAAAAAAAAAGTATTTTTTTTTTTAAAAAAATTATTCCCTTTCAATATATTAAACCCACAGTTAACAATTAAACTCTCAAAAAAAAAAAAAGAACTATTATCACAAAAAAGAGAAAAAAGCACACCTTGAGCCTCCTCCCAAGCTCTTTGTAGAGAAGGAAGCCAGAGAATTCAGCAGTGCAAGACCTCTCCAGGAACTCAACAAAGATCTGCCTGAGAGGGCCTTCAAGTTTGTCAGCAGCTTCCTTGAATTCCTTGTTCCTCACAAAGTGGGTCTGGTTGTAGTCAGTCTTGAACTCCTGAAGCAGTGCTTCAAACTCAGCCTGGTTCAGGTTCTTGTTGATCTCAGTGTTGAAAAGGGTCTCCATCTCATCAAAGTCAGTGGTGTAAAACCTTGGGGTCAAAAGGGTCTCCTTGATGGCAGTTTTGTTACCCTTCTTGCTTGGTTTTGTGGATGTTGAGGTGGCTGTTGGGGTGGGGGTGGCAGACATTCTTATGATGCTGAACTTGGAGTATGAACCCATTCTAGGACTGCCAAATTTGGGAGTGACATTGCTGAATTTGGAAATGGGTTTCACAAGAGCCATCTCTACTGCCATTTTTTGGAGAAAATCACAGCAGAATTTTGGTGGGGTTGTGGAGGGAGGAGGCAAAGCTATGAACTCTGAGCTTGTGGACTACTAAGGAGTATGTAGGACACCAAGTGAGAGAACTATAACATGGATTGGGAGTGATAGAATCTCATCCAATGAAATCTATGAACGTTAATTGAAACTTGACACGTGGCAGCTGCTGTAACCTTCTACTTGTTAGATGATTGGTTGTGATGATTCCATGTGGATGAGAACTTGCGGCTACCTTTTATTGGTATTAGAGAAATTTTTACACAAATGTTACATTATTTTTAAATATTTAAATTATTATTTAATATATATAAAAATATTTTTAATGATATATATATTTTTATTATAAATTTGTAATTTTATATATATTAAATAATAATTTAAATATTTAAAATAAATTATATTTAATTAAAAATTAGTAATGTATTTCATACTTGTTATTTTAGCTCTTTAGTTGATTGTCCTTTTTATACAGTTTTTAAGCTTAGTTTTTGGTTGAATTATAGTTTAAAAAATTGATTTTAAATCCACTTAAGTTTATAAATTTGGTCGATCAAAAGTATATTTGTATTGAAGTAATTTATATTTAGATATTTTTATATAAAAGTAATTTTAATAAATAGTTGAGTAATTAATTTTGTTCATAACTGTTTCCAACTTGAAAGTAATTATTTTTCACTTCACCCCAACTTAAATTGTACCAATACATTGATTTTTGAGGATGAAATTCAGGTTGCACTTTCTAAATGTGAGTTTGGCCTATCCAAACATGCCATAGATATTTCATTTTTCAGCAATATCTTTTTCTTTTTTTTAAAAAAAAGTGCAGCATTGCCTTTTTCTGGCATAAAATATTTCACTTTTTGATGTATTCTTATACATAAAGCATTATCAATAGCGCAAAAAAATGGTCTGAAAGGACGAAAGTAAAAGAATGACCAAAATAATGGGCAGGAAAATAAAACCCAATCATGAAGGAGCTAGAAGGATTTATCCCTTAAGAAATTGTGGTGTTGCAAGAATAATGCCCTCCATTTCCACCAAAAAAAGAATAATGCCCTCCATCAAGATACTGCATCTGATATTTTTGAAGATTAATCTGTAAAACACAGATTTTTAACTCCTTGCGCAATAACGTCACTAATACCAGTAAGTACATCTGATGTATAAGACTCTTTTAAAATAAATTTATTAATAAATAAATAAAAATATATCCATTTGTAATTTAATAAAATATATAAAAAATTTAATTCACTAAAAAAAAAATAGATAGATCTTATTTTGCTCACATTAGATTAATCTTCTCCTCCACCATAAAGCCAATGACAATTAAAACCACATTTCCATGACAGAGCTGGACCACAATTTTTTTTTCCTTTTTACCCCTTTGTTTAGTTTATTCAATATAAAATGAGATTCTAGAATCTTTTGTTTCGGCTAAAATAATATTATATACAACCCTGGAAAAATAAAAGCACACTTTATGTGCAGAAACATTGGATAAAATGTGAATTTGTGTACCTTAAAAAATGTGAATTTGTGTAAAAAAATTGTTAATAAGACTTTTTTAAAAAAAGAATCTAATAATACAAAAGCTAGTGTGAACTTTTGTTTCCCTTCAGCTCCCTATTTTTTAAAAGGAAGAAGATAATTTAGTTTGACTCAGCAAAAAAAATATTTCATGTGTTTATTATGTCATAAAAATGAGATCATTTGAAGATAAAAAAGTGCAATTATTCCTTAAAAAATGAGTTAAGTGTATCAATATGAAATACTTTTCCACCAGGTCAAACTGAACTGTCTTTTCCCTATCCTAATCCTTCCTTAAACTTTGATTTGAGTGGTACTTTCCCTCAACAAAATTTTTAATTTTAACTTTGTTCCTTCATGATTTCAGCCTTCTCTAGCGTGGACCAAAGGGGGGAGGAAAAGATACATTGCATCTTACAAAGAGAAATCAATGTACTACTTACAGAAATTCTAAATTTCGATGACCAAAATAAAAAAATAAATTCTAAATTTCTACTTGTAAATTAAAAATCATCCAATCTAGATCTTAACAAAGGACTTTGAAGAAGAGATAGGCACACCTATCACGGTACCTAATCATAAACTTAGCCAGAAAATCATCCTGCATTATTTGGAATGCAATGCAAGTGGCTTTTACAGCTCACAACAAACACTTGCCAGACTTTTATACTAAAATGAGATAGAAGTGCAAGGTCAGTCTCCCCATTTTCCAGCATGAATAGCATCAATGAACTTGCATGAGTCCTGCATATTGGAAACTCTTACAAACCACTAATTGCTGCAACTATGGAAGCAAACTATCCTCCGTATCTACTTCAAGGCAAACAAGCAATCAAAGAGAGGACCTGCAGCATACCTGAAATAAAGACCTATAAAAAAAACAGCCTCAAGAATGAAACTAAAATCACAATTTTCTTTTGCAGTACATTCTTATCATAATAAGATTTGTAGAGCCATGTTACTTAAGATTTAAGTCATGATAATCATTTTTCACTGCCAATGATCAAACTTAAGCAACATCTCATCCATGGACAAATGCAGGCTTGCAAGAGTTCAGTTTTATGGGTCCAAAAATTCCAGAAAGTCAATACCCAAAATTTACAAAAAAAAAAAAGGGATGAAGAGTGAGAAGAAAACCTCTGCATTAAAATGTAAAAGCTGGCATTGTGGCTTAAGATGAGCTATTCCTATCATCAGTTTCTTTAATTGCATTTGTTCCATCAGCAGTAATGGGCCTTTGGGCAGATTCTCTGACTTCAACCCCAGCATGGGAGCTTTGCACAGACTCTTCCATTTCATCTTCAAATGTGATGCTTTGGAAATTTAAGACTGTAGCAACAGAGGTTCGCGCTGAGTCTTTTAAATCTTCCTCAACACTGTAGAATGGATCAAAAGAAGGTTGTCCCTCTTCTTCTGCAAACTTCATATCATCCTCAAAATTATCAAAATCAAAATTTCGCAAAAGATCAGGAATCGGAATACCACCATCTTCTGCATGCATAGACCCCATTTCAATGTCAATTTTCTCCTTTGGACTCAACATTCCTTCCACATTATTTGGAGTCACAGACTCACCTATCACATGTTCATCCTCCAGCACAAATGATCGAAAATTATTATTTGAAATGGGAATACTGGAACAAAGTGTTTCTTTAATATTTCCCAGTGATCCCTTATTGAATGGGTTCCCCTTCCTATCATATTGGTATCGGAAGTTCTCATAAGTTGTCTGCATGACAACAAAAGTTAAAAGTATAAGTAAGCATGAACTAATAAACAATAATCTAGTATCTAGACAAAACAATCTATGAAAATAATGCAAGTCTTTGAAGAAAAGGATATACAGACAGGTGTCATAATAAGCTTCTTATTATAATTAAGAAATATAATGAAACCAGGAAACAACTCCTAAGATTGCTTCCTCAATTAGATAACTATTGATTTTATCATATATTCTAAAGATATCCTAAATATATTCTAACAGCTTTGAAGTTAAACATATATCCCAAACTCAGATACAGTACTTAGTGTTTTGTTCTTCTCTCACCTTTTCTCCATCTGCCTTCCTCTTAGATAATAATAAGAATAAATCTTTTTGTCATTTCAATTATTATACTTATCTCATCCTCTCCGGCTATCATACTCAATAAACTTCTAGTTTATTGTACTAAAACCAGTGTGCCACTTAAACATTGATTAAAATTCCTAAACTTCTAGGTTTTTGTACCAAAATCAATTTCCACTTTCCCTTTACTAAACCCTGTTAAATTATAGGTTCCTGCTAGTCACTCATTTGATGCTCAAAATGTTTGTAACCATAGAAGCATAGTTTTTTGAGCTTCCAACTAAATGAGCATTGCCAAAGAACACTTAATCACTCATTAAAATCTATGCATCTAGCACCTGAACAATAAGTTAAACATAATAATTTTGTACACATAAAATTTTAAGTGATACCACAGGAGGAAGCCAAGAAAGAAAAAAACCTAAAGCATGTGTTTGAGATGAATCAAGAATCATAAACGATTAAGAACTTCTTCACATTTTGAGAAGTAAATTAGTCACCTGGTTTGTACAAATAAGATAGAAATGGAAAGCTGTGAGGCCACCAACAAACCAGACGGCTATGAAGCAGTATAATATGAGAAAATCTGATACATAATCATGTGCTATTGTCTTCAAAACGCTTTTCTGGTTCTGGGCAAGACTGATCCAAGAAAACACAAAGACATATATGCACAAAATGGTTGATGTTGAAATAAACATGAAGAAGAATCGATAGTTTCGCTGCAATTATATCAGCATGCAAGACAACTGTTAGTTCTTGTAAGAAATGAAATGAACGAGAACATTTTGACACTAGTAAAAACAAACAATTCATATTAAATATAACTTCCTGTTTTTTTCCATACAAATATTTCTGACCAATTAAGCCAAGTCAAAGGGATCTCTAAGAAGAAGACACATCTAAACTAGGCCTTCCGCTCTCTTCCATCCTCTCCATAACAAAAGGATACGAGGGAATTACATGCAGCAAGACCTATCTACAGGTGATCATCATAGCCCCTACCCTACCAATTAAAAATCAAAATGTTCCTTGATCAATGAGTCACAACCTGAGCCCAACCATATAGAAGATTGTATAAAAACACTGAGCAGATTCTACAGGTAGAGTAGGACAACTTTATGTTCACTCTGCTGCTTATTATTTCCTTATGCATCCTGGTTATATTATTAGGAAAATGATATCATTGTCTATTGTTAAACATTGTATTTTAGATGTTCTCAAAGATTCACTAGTTTTAGCACCTTTGCAATTTCTCCAATGGTATACTTTGAGCAATCCAATTAGCTCATGGCTACTACTAAGGAAATTTGATTGGCCAAGAAAGCTGCTGCCAAATAGCAGTAGTTCGTATAGGAAATTTTGTAGTTTGCATGAAAAATGTGCTAAGAAGAGTAGCTAACTCAAGTAACTATTGATGCAAGCATCCTCGAAAAAAGACACAATGTGCGGTAAAAATTGTCACCCAATTTGCTCCATGATCAAGGAAACATGTGTTGATAAATCCGAATTATCTTCCACTGGAGGAACATGAACGTCCCAATATTTAGTAACATGTCAAATGAAGAACTTCCTCAATTCCAAATCAACATAAAATTGCAAAATTACTTTTCAAAGCTTCCCGTGACATGATACTTGAGCAATATGCCATTCGATTAAAGGTAATCATCACTAAGCTCAGACAAATTTTCAAAAAAGGAATAGTATGCACAGCCTAGAGGTCCTCAGATTTTTCTTCCAAATAAAACAATTCATACATTCTTGTCAGACAGTCAATGATCCTTCAATTGTGAGGTTTGAGTGTCAGTTGATTAGATCTAAGTTAGGAAAGTTTACAAAGAAATTATACATTGCAGTAACTAGATGTATGGAACCTTCTAGTAACTTCCTCACTGCACTTCAAGATAAATACTACAGTCACCAGGTAAATGGTATTCATAAAATAGATTCAGAAGATCAACATTCAGCAGTGTCTACTTCCAAATTTATTCTATAATTCTTTTTAACTGATTCCCAAGTAGCATAAAAATAATTTTTGTTGGATAAAAAAAATGGAATATTATCTCCCAGAATGTTTCTAAACTTCATTTTTTGCAGTAAAGTGGACTTACTATTCCAATGCACTGGCCAACCCAGGGACAGTGATGATCAAATCTGTGGACACAGTTGTTGCATATGGAACAATGAGAAGTACGAGGAGGGCGATACAGCAAGCATGTATCACAGAACTTCACTTTCACTGTGTGACCATTAACAATTACATCTTTAGTTCGAGGTAGTTTCAGATGAGGGGTTGTACCATTAATCCACTCCATGGAAGGGGTAGGTATATCAAATGCCTCGTCAAATTCAGGAGGTCTTGAATTTCTTGGGACAATTCCAGGATCTCTCCCAGAAGTCAAGAGGAGGAATATTAAATCCTGCACGAGTTGTCTGACATATCAGTTTTTACTTTCAAAATAAGAAAGGAGCTCTCATCATATGCCATAAGGAAAGAATAAATGAAAAAGATCAAATATCATTCAATCATGATCATGAAAATGAAGTAATGTCATCATATTTACAGAGACTCTGATGCAAAGTGTTAGAATATTAGGATCCTTATTGTTTTAGGAGACTTATTATGTTAGGAGTATTATTGGGCTGGGCTTGTACTAGTTGTACTAGATTAGTACTTGACATTGAATATTAGTATAAATAGGTGTATTAGGTTATTGTTTTATACATCAAATATTATCACATTAATATTAGTCAGAGTCCTATGTTCTCTCTTCTTTGTTTTCTCTATTTCTTTCTTTTCCTAATAATCTCAAAATGGTATCAGAGCCTCTATGAATGAGTGGTCAAGAGATCAATCCTTGCTGCTGCCCCTATTCTTTATAATTAAATTAAATTTCAGAATAACGTAAAGTGGGCGTGTGCATTATCCACACTGCATTACCAACGGGCTCTTGCATGGGAAGCCATGTTAGAGATATAAAACCATTCTCGGGCCTCTAACTAATAGCTTAAGCTTTTAGGAAAGTTGGTCTTTCATCTTTGACAGTAAATATTCAAGTTTTGGGGAAAATCTAGATATTTTGTCATGACTAGAAAGTTGGAAATATATTCATTTTTTCCATACAAATAATAAAGCCGATGCACACTTCTTAGCTGACTTTGTAATTCAGAAAACAAGGCAGAAACATAAACTTTGCAAAATTATTTTGTTTTTCAATCTTCAATCCTATAATTTCTTACTGGCATATTACCTTGATCATATCTTATTTATGCATTAGATAACCCCATGTGTATAGTTACACATTTTGAAATTTTGGATTTCAATTTTTATAACTGAAAAAAGGTGGAAGTAGAAGAAACAAAAGAAAGCAGACTAAGTTGGGGGAAATGATAGAAAGAATGCATGGGTTGCACACTAGTTTCAGTAAAATCTAAAAGCTCTTACTCTAAGGACAAACTGTCAAGGCAAGGGTATTTACCAAAACAGTGAGAATTGAACCCACAATCAATACAGGATACCAATGAGCATCATCACTTCCATACTTGATTTTAAGATATATCTTTACACAAAATGCAATTGCAGGTCCAGCAATTAGGAATGTCGTAAGAAACAGGGAAGCTACATCAGGACCAAAAACCAGCCTCCCACCACAGAGAAACTTCTGAAAGAAGTCAAAAAAAGCAGAATTAGTAAAGTATAACATTCTTGTCAATTGCTTATGTATATGTAATCAGACCTCAATAATAAACATTGCTTGTTTTCAAGCCAATATAACAACGTAAATACTTTCAGATAGCCAACAAGACATTTACAAGCTTAAAAATCCCCGGCCATGCCAAAATTTAGCTATTGAAATGAAATTTTTCAACATAAGAATAGTCTTCCATTTGAAGTGGCTCTGGTAACTAAACAGCTTATAAATATGAATTCATTATGGATTTACAATTCACATCTGCAAGAGAATGGGCATAAGGGAAGGAACGAGAATTATGCAAGATTAACCAGCTATTTGCAACAATATCAAAAGTCAAAACATTATCAACTCACAACACAACCAAGCATCCATCATACACATGGACTTATCAATTATGCAATGAAAGCAACATTCAAGTTGAAACATCCTTAACCTGAACAAGGAGAAAAAGCATATTGACAGAAAAGCAGGTCCAAAAATCACATTTTTCAATATAACAGAATCAAAATAAAGACAAACAAATCACAAAGAGTTCAAACTGAGATTAAATTATGACCAAACATGTAATCCACATTATAAGCAAAACCCAATTTTGAGTGATGAGAATCAAAACCCGCCCCCCCCCCCCCAAAAAAAAAAAAAAAACTCACGTTGCTTCCCCTCCAGACTTGATAGAGCCTCCTTGGTTTCATGTTATGGGCCATACCGCCAGAAGGAGAAGACCCCATGTGCAGATTTCTATTCCCAACCATGGCAGCACCTTTATGTGTCACCAAAATTGGCCTCTCACCTTCATAAAACCCATACCCCAACAATTCAACTTCCAACCAAGAACCAGAATCTTCTTCAAAATCTGAAATTTCCTTCTGGGGTTCCTTCAATCAGCCTCCTTTTGCACTGAAATGGACAAGGCGGATGAGAGAGAGAGAGAGAAAGAGAGAGAGATGAAAGAGAGAGAAAGAAAGAGATGTCGTTGTTGTTTGTTGTTGTTGGGATAACAGCAAACTGAGAATCAAGCTGCGACACCATATCCAATCACGAAAACTTGTGTGTCTGAAGAAGGGATCATTGGACGACGATAATTTCCATGTCCCTTTTTCTAATCAATTCCTCAAAGTTTTCAAATTTTCTATGTATTTTCTCTCTCTATGTTTTTTCTCTCTCTGTCTCTTTCTCTCTCCTTCGAATCCAAAGTGCTGGCAGCTTTGGCCTTTGGGGCTTCTCGGGCGGATCTTCCAATTCTTCGCGGCTTTTACGCGCGTAATGTCTCTTGTTCGTTTTGCCATCCTTACTTTACTTGATTCAGTTTAAAAAATTAATATATATATATATATATATATATATTTGTTTATTATATTTTTCAAGAAATACATAAACTAATTTTCAAAAAGTCAAAAAGGCACAACTCATCTTACTAAAAAAATTCACATATTAATTAAATCAGTTTAAAAAAACATTATTTTAAAATTGAGTTTAATAATATATTTTTTATTTGTATGTATAATAATAATAACTAATAAGACAAAGTATTTATTATTCTTTTGACCAAAGTATTTTACATTGACATTGTTTTATAACTAGCCTTCGAATCGAGTATAATAATTAAGTAAAACATTTTTTAAAATAACAATTTTAGGATTTTAAATCACATTGTATATAAATTTTGTCTAAGGTCATAAATTCTTCTACTAAAATCAACCACTTTTGAATTCATATTTATTTACGTGTCTCCATAATCATTTTAACTAGTTATAGTACACGGCCAACTCAAATTTCTCAACAAGAGAATATATGGGTGCATGAAAATTCCTCGTTAAGAATTTATGTACAAAACAAAATACATGAATTAAATATAATGACACTTATTCATTTTTTTTCATAAGACATTTGTTAATTAATGTTATGTATTTCTTTTTTTTGCTGAAGAATGTTATGTATTTCTTTCTTTGAAGAGAGTGGTGTACCACTTATGCGCCCCTAATTAATCCCAATCATCCTCCCATGTCCCAAGCCCGACGTGCTCTCACAGCAGAATTTTTTGATGTTTGAATTTGTCTTAACTCTTATGTTTGTCCCTCTAACACTACAAAAAAAAACGCTACTTAGCCACGGTTATTTTGCCACATTTTCAACAATCGTGGCTAAATCCATTAAAAAACTTCAGAAGAAGCACGTAAGCCTTCGGTGCTCGCGCCTAATCCATCTCCCTTCTTTTTTTTCATCTCATCTCGCGACCTCTCTCTCTTCCCTCATTTTTCTTTCTCTTCAGCTCTCTCTTCCCTCATTTCACTTTCTCTTCAGCTCTTTCTTCCCCCATTTCTCTCTATGTGCTGCCTCTCTCTCTCTCTCTCGTCCCACGCCACGACGCCAAGATCGCATTTCTCCGTCCCGCTCCGCTTTCGTCCTTGCTCGCTAGTCACCATCGCGCCGTTGCCGCTCCGACCGCGCCTCCACCTCACCACCGCCAATGTAAACACTCTATCTCTTTTCTTTTAAATTTCTCGCATCTCTCACATCCTATCACTCTCTGTCTCTCTTGGTCTCTGTTTTTTTAAACGGAATAATGGATCTGAAATTGGGCAAACAAATTGAGTGTATGTTAAGGTTATAAGACCATGTGGTGATTGTTAATGGGGTTGTTCAGGGTAAGTTTATGTTGTAATCTCAGGTTAGAATGGAAAAATAAATAAGAAAAAAAGAGAGGAAAAAACAATGAAAAAGAAGGGAGGAAAATGGGGGTTGATTTGTAAAATCCAGAAAGTGTATGGGTTGGTTTATGTGAGCTATGGCTATGAAGTGAAAATGGTTTTCTACTCTGTTTGTGAATTTACGAGTTCCTTGTATCCCTTTGTACTGTAAAGTTAAAAGATTAAATAGGAAAGTAGGCATTTCTTAAATTTTTATGTGATCCTGTTGGAATTTTTTTTTTTTACTTTTTATTTTGTTTGATCATGAAATAATTCTGTTAAGAGAGTGAAGGAAAAGAATAATCCACATAAATGAATGATTCTATTTTTTTTTCTCCTTAAAAGTGCAGTTGAAACGAAGAGTAGAATAGAATGAACTAGTGCCTCCTGATCAAATTAACAATATGTTATATAAAGGCATTGTTATTCTGTTTTGGCTCTTTGATAAATAGGAATTCTATTGATTTGTCATGCTAATTGATTCTTCAATCTTCAATGTCGTGTGTCTTGATGGTATATGGGTTGTTTGAGGAAATATTTGAATCACTAATATGTTTGAATCTTACTCTTGTTGTTGCTGAATGATTAGTTGTTTAGGCTTTAGGATTCTGTTTGTGAATGGGTTTTGAAGACATAGGATAGTCATTTCATTTCACCCCTGAAGCATTTTTTTCTCATTGAATTTCTAAAAAATTTGCTATTTTTTGTTGTTGTTTACTTCATTGAGAAAATGGATTTTTAGCATGATCTCCCTTTAACCCCTTTACCAAGGGATTCACTGCAGAAACTTTAGATATCTTTGCTTTGATATGGTCTTGAGAAGTGCTGTTTTGTTTTGTCTCTTTAAATTGAGCTTTATGCATTATGTGAGGAATTAAATTCAGGTCACTAGGCACGGTTTGTTTGAAGTCAAAATTTGATGCTTTTGTTGAGCTTCAGGTTCATTGTTAATGGAGAGTGAGGAATTAATTATTATATACACTAATTGCTTGATGAAATGGCATGTTCTTTCTGTCTGCAACTATGGGTTTATATGCTAATTGTTCTTTATATGATATTATTGGTTTCAATTAAGTAGTGTAGAGGGAGTTGTTGAAGTCCCTGCACTGCTGGAAATTATAATAAAAGCTTGCTTAGACTGGAATTATATATTGGTTGAGTAGTTTAGAGTTCTTGAATTAGCAAGTGCTATATGAGTAATGTACAAGGGTATGTGTGAATGAAAGTTTTTGAAAGAAAAAAGAAGAGAAAATTATATATTGTGTTTAGTTTGTTTTTTATTATCAGTTTTGATTGTGAGGTTTTATTGATAACTAGTCATTTACAAAAGCTAATTATATATACCAAGTATTTACAAAAGTTGGCTGAATTTCTTCCTACAACTAATTTACAAATGAGTAATGAGGTTTGCAGATTTGAATATCAAGCATATTTAAAAAGACTTTCTAAAATTAGCTTTTTGGGTGAATCTTTATTGCTTTTTTTGGAATCCTGAACATGTCATTAATGTCGTGACTGATACTTTTGACTTCATAACAGATTTTTATTATCATTTTGTTTTAAAAAAATATTTGGCATTTAGAGAACACAAGAACAGGTTTTAGTGTTTCTAGTGCAATTTAAAGAAAAAAGAATTTTATCCACAAAAAAAAGGAAAGAAAACAGATTCTTTAGATGCATAATAATTAAAGCTATGTTTGGTTGGAGTAAAAATGGTCCATTAGCTCTTCACCAAAAAAAACAAAAACAAAAAGTTCCACTAGCCTGATCCAGAGAAGCTTCAACTATAAGACCAAAAAGACGTTGGCCCAATAGAAGATAGAAACAAAAAAACATAGTTCAGAAAAAAAAGATTGATGCAAACATATGAATGAAACTATGAACATAAGGAAAATATATTAGTAATGACTCATGACCAATTATGTAGTGAACATTGGATTTTAAATACTTTTCTCCTTATTGACTACGTGTTCCTATCTTATCTTGATTTTTTCATTAAAAGAATTGTACTGCAATTGTTATCAATCTTATATAGTTAAACTTAATTCAAAGAAACAGTGGATGCAAGAAAATGCATCTAGAAATTAAGCTTATGTGGCTTTTAAATAAATGGGGTTGACTTCCTTAATCCTTCCACTTATTTTTCTGTTGGTGGAGAGGTTGACCTGTATCATTTCTTTTGGAAAAAGAACCAGTTTATTTTAAAAATATTTTTAGATATGTTTGGACAAAAGTTGACTGAATTTCTTTGTACAACTAATTTACAAATGAGTAATGTACAAGTGTATGTTCGAATGAAAGTTTTTGAAATAAAAAAGAAGAGAAGATTATATATTGTGTTTGGTTTGTTTTTTATTATCATTTTTTATTGTGAGGTTTTATTGATAACTACCTATCTACAAAAGCTAATTATATATACCAAGTATTTACAAAAGTTGGTTGATTTTCTTCCTACAACTAATTTAATAATTTGTTTTAAATATGAAATCAGATATAACAAATAATTTATCACTCATGTACTAATAAATGATGGATTTTTCTTTACTTTTAGGATAAGATTTTAGAGAACCTACCTCAAGATCAAGAATGTGCTGCTTCTTCAGGTGTTCCTTCAATGATTTTAGCTCACCCAAATGATGCAATTGGAAAAGTATTTGGAGTTGAGCACTATGGTCGTGTGCGTGGATTAGGACATGGTGTTTGCCCTACTAATATTTTTGATATGCCCACACATTGCAATATAAGAGCATCAAGCAACAATGCATCTCAACATCGTATTGAAGACTTAGAGAAACAAATGGAGATCTTGCAAGATAAGTTAAGTGGATATGATGAGACCAAAGCACAATTGAGTAACATCTTAAATTTCTTGCAAGATAGATTTGGTTCGACTTACCTTTTAACAATATTTCAAGTTCTTAAGTTTATGTAATTAAATGTAGTGATGATAATATAGTATACTTTTTGAGTAGGATTTGTAGTTAAGTGAAATTGTTTGCATGAAGTGTATGGTTTAAGATAGTAATAATGCTAGCTAAGATCTACATTTTGAGTATGATTGGTTAGTGAAGTTGTGAACATTAAAGGAATGGTTTTGTTTTGACAAATATTCAAAACTTTTTGTCTAATCTTTTGTATTAACTAGTAATTTGAATGTTCTACTTGATTGAGACTTGTTATTATGTGATTTAGTAAGTCTTTTTTTGTGATATGATTGAGAAGAAATTAGTATTTAAAAAAAAAACATTTAGCCACGGTTTAACCGTGGCAAACCAGGTTAATGAATAAAAAACAGTCGTCACATTAGCCACGGTTAAACCGTGTCTAATAATTAACTTAGCGACGGTTAAACCGTAGCAAAAGTATTGAATATAATATATTTTAATAAAATTAGCCACAATTATTTTTTAATTAACCACGGTTGTTAACCGTTGGTAAAAAAATGTTGCCACGGGTTTACAAACCGTGGCTAATGTCCTAAAAACCGTGACTAATCTATTAGCGACGCCTTATTTAGCCAGGGTTGTTAAAACCGTGGGTAAATGTTATTAGCCACGGTTTCCATGAAATTAGCCACGGTTAAAACCGTGGCTAAACAGCGTTTTTTTTGTAGTGTAAGCAAAATGATCAAAGAATGAAATCTTTTGTTAGGTTTTCTTTTTTGGTGTAAATACCATTTTTTATAGTAAAAATATTACATTTGGAAATGTAATAAGGGAAATAAAACAAGCAATATTTTAATTGTATATATTTTTATTTTGAAATGTTGATGAAATCATCCACAAGTTTATGTATAAATTTTTTGTTGTGCAAAAAATTAGCATGCGTTTTTGAGATTTGGTACCTTTAAAGTGATGAATTTATTTTTAAGGGGAAAATATGAAGTTATGACTGTTGATCAGAAAATGAATGATTGAGATATAACTATTAAGAACTTAAGTAATATAAGCTCTTAAACATGATTTTGTTTACAGATTTCCAACCGATTTAATAGATATTTTTAGTTTGTACCAAAAGAAAAACATATTTCTAGAAAGTTAATACAGTTGTCACATGCATAAAATTTGTCAAAATTAATTAATTCTGCATACGAGGAATGTAATTGAAACAACATATATCTATTTAGAAGTTAAGTAAGATAAGCGCTTAAACATTATTTTATTAACATATTTCCAGCCAACTTAGAAATGATTTATTAACAAATATCTTTAGGACACCAGTTAAAGAAATAAAAGTAACAAGTTTTAAATGAAAAATAAATCATTTATTATATTGAGAATATAAAATTATTAATACTTTCTTTTCAAATAATTAAAAACTTTTAGTAATAGATATTAAATGTTTATTAACCAATATGATAGCATTATTTAGGCACTTGTTAGATAACTCATTTAAGGGAGAATTTCTTCCTTACAAACAAACCTAGCACATCACTTGTGAGATATTACTACAGAGTAATGGATTTTAAGCTTCCAAATTTTTGAACCTTGCTAAAAAATCTTCCTCCAAAGCAACAAAAGTTCTTGCATTCCCACCAATCACAACTAAGATATTGAAGGTGCATTGTGGTCCCAATTTCTTGTGTGATTTATCCAAGGTAAAGTTTATATTTTTTGAGAGTTAATTAGAAAGTCTTAATTTATAGCAAATTTATTTGTATAAATATTTTTATATTTTAATGAGATTTTGCTTCTTTTAGAAAAAAAAATTAGAAAATTATTTACACTCAATGATTGTTGTATTTTTTATTTTTTTTATTTATTAGTAATTGTGCATTAAAGTTGAACTTTGTGTACATGAGATATACGGATTAAAGTGAGACAATGCCACCTATTATTGATGAAATCCAAGACATTTACCTTGGTCAAGTAGTGTATAGTGAAGAACAAGCTTATAACTTGTACTAAGCACATGCCTACCAAGTGGGTTTTAGTGTAAGAAAAGGGAGGGAGTTATATCATGACAATGACAAAAATAAAATACACATGAAGGAATTTTGTTGTGATAAAGAAGGTTTCAAAAATAATGAACAGCAAAGTGAGGTGACTTACAACATATCATATTCAAGAACAGATTGTGAAGCGATGATGCGATTCACAGTAAGCAAAGAAGGGCTATGGACGATTACAAAGTTAGTGAAAAATCATAACCATGACTTTGCACCACCTAAGCAAAGACACTTATTGTGTTCCATGAGAAATGTATCAGCAACAAAAGGAGGTCTTATAAACTCAATGGTAAATGTCAGCATTATTGTAAAAAATATTTGGGGTTATTTAGGTGAAGAAGTTGGTGGATTTGATAAACTTGGCATAACAATGAAAGATATGTACAATTATGTTTGTACAAAAAAGTCAAAATTGATTGAAGCAGGAGATGCCCAGTCATTAGTGAACCACCTATAGAGTAAACAAGCACAAGATTCTATGTTCTATTATAGTCTACAGTTAGATAAAGAGTCACGCCTAACTAATGTGTTCTGAAAAGATGAAAAATCTAAACTTGACTATGAATGTTTTGGAGATGTAGTAGTTTTTTACACCACTTATCTTACTAACAAATATGACTTGGTATGTACTCCATTTGTTGGTGTAAATCATCATTGGAAAAATGTCATGTTTGGTTATGCCTTCTTGTCGGATGAAATTGTAGCCTCTTTTGCCTAACTATTCAAAGTATTTTTGGAGAGTATGAGAAATCAACAACCAAAGACAAACTTTACTGACCAGGATGCAGCTATGAGCAAAGCCATTGGAGAGGTAATGCCAAATACGCATCACTGGTTATGCTTATGGCATATATCAAAAAATGCTCCATCTCATTTAGGTGCTTTGAATTCTGATCGTAGGTTCCAATTCTTATTCCAAAAGTGTATGAAACATTATGATTCTGAGGAAGAATTTAAGGAGACTTAGGAGCAAATGATGAATGAATATGATCTTCGTGAGCATGAATGGTTGAATAAGATGTATTGCCTTCGCTACAAGTGGAGTACTACTTTTAACAAGGATACATTTTCTGGTGATTTTAGGTTATCTCAAAGAAGTGAAAGTACAAACAGTGTGTTGGGTGATATTGGAGGTAAAACAACTACTCTCACACAATTCTTATTGGCATTTGAGAATATGGTAGCAAAATGGCATCATAAAGAAGTTGAAGATGAATTCAAGAATAACCAAAGTGCCCCTCCTTGTGTGATAAACATCAGTGACACTTTACATTAAACATCTACTATTTATACTCACAAGATCATTAAATTATTTTTGAAAGAATATCTTGAAGGTACAGAAGGAAGCACATCTACAAAGATTAGGTGTTATGATAATGTATCATTTCATGAGGTTGTCTTGAACAATATGTCTCATAGAAATATAAGGTGACATTTGACTCTACTAATCATGAGATTGCTTATAGTTGTAAAAAATTTGATTCAATGAGCATTCTTTGTAGTCATGCTTTAAGGATCTATAAGATTAAGGGTATTTTAAGGATACCCAATCATTACTTCTTGAAAATATGGTCAAAAGATGCAAGGTTAATGATTTATAATAATAGATGTGGTGGTTTGGGAGAAAGTAGCAGCTTCAACACTAAGTCAATGATTAATAGTGATTATGCTAGTCTTGTTTATCACAATGCTATTATGAAATCTTTCTACAACATTGTTTTGGAGACTTAAAACCACAAAGAAACTAAAAAATCATGTGGGACTTATTGGATACGGGAGTTCAACAAGTCTAATAATGTCTTGGGAGGCTTAACTTGAATATAGGGACAATGTCAAATGTGAATAATCTCAATCAAAATAAAGATAATGGGCATGTTCTAGTCTTGAACCCTCATCATGCAAAGACTAAGGGAAAGTCTAATGCTTGCATCAAGGGCCTTTGGAGAAAAGAAAACGAGCAACCAAGAAAGATAAGTCAAATAAAAGTAGAAAAAATGAACATCATCTTTGCTTGTTAGTAACTTAGAAGTTTGTTAAATAAGTTAAATAATAATTTATATACAAATAATAGTTTGTTAATTTTATTCGATGTTGATTTATTTATATACAGGAAAACAAAAAGAAGGTGTTGACCAGAATGTTGATGTCTCTTTGAATTTACCAACACAACCTTCTTTGATGCAACCAAATGAGATGTCTTTAAGTTGGGATTTGAATCATGCAAGCATGTCATTCACAAGCATGTTAGAGTCATTTAATCCTATGAATCAAGAATCTTGTGCTTACAATTGGATACCACCAAGTGGCAACTCATAAGGGAGGGAACCACTTTTTAGAACTTTTTTACTTCTGGATACAGGGGACCATTTTTTTGTTGGGTTTTTTATGTAGTACATTTATCTTGTATTTTTTTTTTTAAAGTAGGCCTTATTTCTATTGTTATTATTGAAGACACACTCAAATCCTATTTCTAATAGAAGATACTATGCTTATATATATATATATATATATATATTATATATATATAATATATATATATATATATATATATATATATATATATATTCATTCGTGTATAGGTTTTGGTTTATATATATTTTATAGGTTCTGGTTTCTATTCAATTTTTCAGGTTCTTGGTAATTTTTCATTTAAATTTTCTTTCTTATTAGACATTCTAGCTAACTTCTGTATTGTATTTTTACTTGTTTTGATACTAAATACTAATCAATTATTTTATTTTCTAGAACCAGTTGATAAACCATGTGAACTGGTTGATTCTACTAGTTTACATGTAGAAACACCTCAAAATCATGGTGATGTCCTGGGTGGACATATCAACCTTGCCGAACTAAACCCAACATCATCTCAGAATCCAAACTCATTCGCTTGTGAAAATATGTGCTCTAGTGCTAAGGAGGCTCAATTTATTTCAGAATCAATGCCCCACAGAAACCAGGGGCTCAAGAATAATCTAGGCGGCAATGTCAAGTTTGTGGGATGCTACTTACAGTCAATGTATGTTTCATCATTATTTTTAAGCACAAGAGAGGATGAAATTCACATTTGTGTTTTATGTGACCTTTAGATGGATCAGTACATGACCCTATTTTATAAGTCCTAGGTCAGCACAAGAAAGGAAGCAATCCACATTTCTATCATAATTGTGAAATTTGCATTCTACAATACTACTTTTCATGAGTCCTAGTTTCACTCGTGTACATTTTTGAATTTGATATACACATAAATCCCAACCATAATCAAATAAATAACAATATCAAACCAAACATCAAATCATATTCAATAGTTGAAAAATATAGTAATTGCACATTGATATAGTAGCACTACATATTTAATATTTCAAGTTCACCATAAATGATATTTCAAACTCATTCACCATTTCATGAAATGGCTTTATACATCTCATACTTAACCTAAACATCTAGACTTTCGTTCATTATTTCCTAATGCTTGAATCCAAGTGTAATTCTTGGGTCTCCTGCTAGCTTAAGGCCAATGACCATGCAGCTCCACAACCATCCCAATTTGATTTACAATCTGCTTTTATGAAATATAGAATAAAAACTTGTTATACTTCCACAAAATGGTAAATGAAAGTACACTCACAAAAAGAATATGTCAAATCAATAATTTTAAACCATTGAACAAAAAGCAAGTAACAGGAATCAAAAACACTAAACAGGACATTTGAGAGACACAAAGTAAAATCCAAATACCTACATTTTCCCCCACATTCCAAGCTCCACCACGCAAATCAAATCCAAATGCTCTCACAAAACAACTAGAAGTGGAAATACACATAACCTAAATACTGACTTTCAAAAATAACAACAAATTAATCAATCAACAAAATCTTTTCACATAACTTCACAACCCCAGTAAACTAAACTTCTTGGGGGAAAATGAAAGAATTTTTTTTTATAAAAATTACAAATAAAAAATTAATAAAAATATTCTAATTTACCATGCAGACGGCGATGGAGGAGCTCTTCTATAGACGATGGAAAAGAAGGAACCACAAAAAAGTGAAACACCCACGAGAAAATCCCAAGGCTGCCCTCTCTGAGGCGCCCGATTCTGAAACGCCCATGAGCTCTTCTAGCCTGATTCTACGGCGTCGCCACCATGGCAACTGTCTCCAACCTCTTCCACTCGGCGCTAGCTTCTTAGTGAAGGCAGAGACCCAGGAACGAGTGGATAACTCGAAGAACCAAGTCTTGGAGCAAGTGATAATGCCCAGGTCACAGGACTTCAATGCCTGGTATCTCACACCATGGTCATTCGTCCCTATGGTTACGCTATTTAGTGGGAATTCATTCAGGGGTTTTATTTTTTGGTGAGAATTCGTTCAGGTTTCTTCACTACTTCCAAATTAAAGGGGTCTGCAAGATTTCAAAGTTGGCTAAAAGAAGCCATTAGGCTTGAAGCGTAAGTCATCGGGCTTGGCAGAGAAAAAGTCATCCAATTGATATGTAAGCCATTAGCTTTGCCATTTTATTATGGATCCCATTTTTGTGTGCTGTCATTTTATTATTGGATGTGTGTAAAAGTGATGTGTTAGGTCTGTGTGTAAGGAAGAAATTCTCCATTTTAAGGCCTCTCTTGCTGACCAAAAAAGATAACTTATTTAAGAACGCAATGAATCGCTAAAAAATGTTTTTTTAAGGGAATTTTATTTCTGAAAAAAAAAGGAATTAGATAGTACATCTGAAAGTGAACTCAAAGGGAAAAAATGAGGAGTTATAAGTATTGATGAGAAAATCAAAGAATAAGATTCTAACAACCTCATAATTTCTTATACATGTTCATATATTTTATCATGATCTCAACCATTGATTTTCTGACAAGGGGGCTCGCTATGGGCGGGTCGATGGATCTGACACTCGATCTGGATGGATCAACGACGATGGGGTTATAGAACTAGTAGCCACCGTGTCTAGCTACCTGAACCCGTCACCTCGTTGTCCATCCTCTTTGTCGTCACTGTAATACCCTTAATAACATGTTAGACTTTTATACGTATACAAAGGTAGCATATTACTTATTTAGTATGCCAATAAAGTTTTGTGACAAATTGAGTTCATTTAGGCACTTAGTTGCAACACAGAAGTTGAAAAGTAGCTTAAAATGACTTAGATAATAACATAAGTTACTAAGTTAAGGGGAATAAACATAGAGAGTTTGTTTCTAGGTCACAAATGATCTAAGTAAGATGTGGTTAAAGTTTCAAGAGAATCAGAGTTAGTTTGGTATTTTTAGGCATACTAGTTGTGCATTTTAATATCGAATGACTAGCAGCAAATATAGAAAATCATAAAAATGGTGAAACAATAATTTAGATGAATTCTATGATTTATTCTAAAGTTGTTAGAAGCTGAAAAACTTGAATTAGCATAATTCAGGTATCCTTAGCAGATATAAGCTTCAGTGCAGAAACTTAAGTTAATCTTTTTTTTAAATTCCCACCATGTCCATACCCCTTATTTTCTATCTTCTCACAGCAAAGAGAAGCAAAAGGACAGAAAAGAAAAGAAAGAAGAGAGAAACAAAGGGGGATAAGGGAGAAACGGGGAAAGAGGAAGAAGAAGAATGAGAAGGAGAAGAGAAGAGCAAGAGCAAGATAATCAAGCTTTAAGATCTTCATCTTCTTCAAGAGGTAAGGGGTTTCTGTTCATCTTTACTCTTTGATTTCTCTTTGACTGAGATTAGAAATTTTGAATGGAAATAAGGGTTTGGAGAGCCAAATCCGAATTCCTATCTTGATTCTTGTTTTTAAGGGTTGAATTAGGTCAATTTAAGCTTAGTAAACCTAAGATGACCATTTATAGCTCAAGATCAACCATTAAAATCTATAGATTTAGGATTTGGATAATGGTAGGAGTTATGTGATGTTGGACTTAAATCTATGCCTAAAAGAATCTATAGGTTGTAATTGAATTACAACAAGTTTAGGGACCTAGATTGGTACTAGAAATCACTAGAAATCCGATCAAGAGTGATTGGAAGTGAGATTTCGGACCATGAACAGAACAACAGCTCTGCAGAGGCATTCTACAGTGTTTCTATCAAAGAAACATAGCCTATGTCCGAAAACACAGGGTGAGTCGTGTCCCTCTCTGCCAGTTCAATTTTTGGAAACTGTGCAGACATAGCATAACATGGGGTGGGCCATGTCATACAACACGGCCCGTGTACTAAGATAAAATGAGAATTAGCTTTTGTGTTCATAAAAGTTGTAACCCTTTCTCTTAGCTTTCCAACGCCACCAAGATCATATCGTTTCGATATCTACAGCTCAAGTTATGCTCATTTTACTAAGCAAAGGACAAAGTTGAGTTTGAGCAAACTAGTTTTTATGTAGAATTGGGCTACCCTAGTGGTTGTTACAATTCTTACATGTATTCTTAAGTGTGTTAAGACAGTATTAGGGATATTTCAAAGAGGAAACAACCCTTTAGTATAGATGAGAAAATTTATACCCTTTGAGCAACCTAAAGTGAAGGATTGCCCTAGGTAAAGATGTAGCACCTTAGGCAACTTAGTGTTGCATTAGATGTCACTCAAGATGTGATGAGATGGTGCAATGTATACAAGTATACTAGTATGAATAGTAGTATTCACTCTAGTAGAGCATAAGAAAGGTATGAACCTTATGATATCCAAGAGTAGTGGATTATCTTGGGAAGATATCTAGAGCCTTAAGTAACAAAGAGTTGCAAGTAAGAACCACTCTTGTGTTAAATTGCTTGAGTGGAGATAAGTTAAAGTTGTGTATTTATTTTCAAAAGAGGGAATGTTATGTACTAAGTCTCTAATTAAGTAGGACTTTGTGCATTATAGAATACGCTATTGGATGAATGTTAACTTGTAAGCTTGTTACATTCATTAAGTATGCAAAGTTGTAGTGAAATGCTAATTATTTCCTTAAACAAGGTTGAATGAGGCATTAGCTAAGATAAACTATTTCACTAGGATGAGTTGAGTCTATAGGAAAAATTAAGATGGTGCTTATGTAAGAGGTAAACATAACACTATGTCTTTCACACACTAGTTATTTAATCTAGTTTGTATGTGAAAGCTAAGACCTTTAATGCAACCAAGAGTAATGGTTTGCCACAGAAGTATATAACACCTTAGCAATATAGTGTTGCATAGAGATAATTTAAGATGTAATGAGTGATAATGTGGTGTATTAGATGCAATGAACTAGGATAGATTGGTAGTGTTTATCGAAGAACGTGATTTTATATGACGAAAGGTCATTTAGCTAGAAGGAAAGGAATCAGAAGTTCCTAAGGAAACAAGTATTTCTAACCAAGTGCTAGGGTTACATGTAGTATGAGGTTATAGATTCTCCTCTCTACAAAGGGTAAACATAAGAAGCCAAAGTTCCTAGTAGAATATGCTTAAGTCGTAAAGGAACTAAGTATATAAGTACGTATGTAAGTCTATGAATTGGTCAAGTAGTATTGATCTTGGTGAGTATCTTTTGATGTTCATTTATGGAGGCAAAATGAGATAGATGGGTGTCTGAAGGACTTTTGAGAAGGACATAACCCTGATGTCTCGATAGTACCAAGGCCAAAGAAGATAAGTGGGAAATCCGAAGACGCTCTTTGAGCAAGGATGAAGCCCGAATTTCTCAATGTGCCAGGATATGTGTGATGTGAGGATGAACTTTTCCTCTATTTACCACTGGATGATATACTGAATCAGTTCCTAGTAAGCTTCTTTGTTTTCAAAATAAAACTCTATATGTATTTCAAAACAAAACATTGCAGAGGCATAGCTTTAGGATCTTTCTTAGGCATAATCATATTGCATATCATCCTCATTGTATTTACAAACAATTGTATGGACATTGTCTGTCACTATTGATATTTACAGTTGTATGGGCAGTCGTTTATATTCATAGTGTGTATGTTATCGATCAAATCACACTATAAGAAAGTGTGCAGATATGAGAATAGAGGAGGAAACTCCTAGGTTCAAAGTTATAGCAATTGTTATATTTGTTTACACAATGTTATATCTTTATATATCTCTCGTATATCTAAGATATATCTAGATATCTCGTATTAGGATATTATATTATGGTATCGTAGTCGTTTATCCTGTTGAGTGGGGTATAGATCGACCGTGCTTATATATATATATATATATATATATATATATATATATATATATATATATATATATATACAAACTGGAGAGATAAGGACCCAGAATTAAATAAGGAAATTGTCATCCAATCTCCCAGTAGACAAATCGCCATGTCCAAACCAACACAAAGTCTTTCTCAGAATGAATATTTTGAAAAAGAAATAACTATGCAGGTTTTCCAAATGGAACCAGGAATCTTTCATGTTAATCCTAACATTGCAGCTCAAAAGATTTTTCCCAAAGGTCTTTTGTTTAAACCCGATGCACCTTATAAAACCAGAGAGTTTTATGAGTTTATCTTAGTGGATACCGGTTCTGTCGCCATTCGACATTACAAAGACGAGAAGATCACTGACAAGGAAGTAATTGACTATTCAACTTGTCAGATTCTGAAATTCATCTCTCCTGAAGAATGGGGAAACAATCTTTATAAGCCCCGTGCTTTTACCAGGTCTTATCCCATTGATTTCAATTTCTGGGATTATCTTGATGCATGGCTTTATACTTTTTGGTTTAAAAACATCAACGGTAAACATTCCTGGATGCTTTACTTCAAACATAATACAGACTACAACTTCCCGCACTGGTTTCATGAATGGTGGGGATTTTTCGGACCTATCAGAGAGATCCTTCCTCCTCCTGCGTTGGAAGGTTTGGAATATTTTGAATCAAGAATGGACATGACAATTAACCCTTGGCCGATTGAACTGCATTTCTGGTCAAAACTATCATTAGCATGGATCTTTTCTTGGCAATTTAAGTACAAGAAGAGTTACTATCACCAGAAGTGTCTTTCTACTCTTGACAAGTATGCCTACGTCAAATGGTGGAAAAAGTTTGACTTCTCGCATGCCACTCCTGAAAACCTCAAAATCTGGTTTTCTCGCAATCCTAAGTTTCTTAAGGTTGCTGACCATGACACCAGTGTGTTCCTCAACAAAAGAGCACAGGCCACCGCAGCTTTATCAGCCTCAACTTCTGAAGAAGAATTTGAGAGAAACCTTCAAGTTATCTTGAGACATCTTCATGAGAAGAAGCAATAAGAATCTGATGAATCTGCAACTTGTTCTGATCCATTTTATCAGAACGAAGATGATTGCTTCGGCAAAAACATTGACAGTTAATGTGTCAATCTCAGTGATGATGAATAGTCATCCGAGAGGCTGGTTACTGTAGCAGGGCCACTGTTCACTGTAGCAGAGCGGCTGAACACTGTGCTACTGTTCACTGTAGTGCTAATTTAGTTTTACTGTTTGTAATAGTAAAATTCTTGTCTATTTATTTTCTGTCTTCAGACGTTGTAAGCATTCGAAAATTTAGACTCTTCTAAGTTTCTCCTAGCTTACTGAGTGACTAGAGAAGTGAGTGATCTTCCCTTCTCTTTCATACCTGTAACTTGTCTCCCTCATCAATAAAAATTTAAGTTTTCTTATATGTAATCTATTCTTCTCTTCTCATCCCTTCGCCGGATCCCGACGTCTGTGACGCGCTTTCGGCTTTCACTTTAATGTTCTTTTTATTTAATTTTATTTTGAAGCATTTCATTTACATGTAAGCAGTCCGTCTGCACCCTACTTCTCTCTATCCTGCTCTCTTTCTCCCCCTCCGTTTTCCCGTGATCTTGCCCTTATAACTCTGGTATCAAAGCCTGATGGGGAAGTAGGAAAGTAAATGAACGGAGTTTAAGTTTCTGTTATCTTATTGAACTGATTCTAACATTATTATGTTATGATGCTTTGATCTTTATCTGATCTGCTTATTTCTTTGTTAAATCATACTATAACCTGTTAAAACTGGAACTTAATTCTAGATCTGGATAGTACACAGTTATTGTTACCATACCTTGATCTGGACGGTACATATTGCCCGTGTTGGATCTAACTGTGGGGCTGTAGCAGTAAGACCCGATATAGTGGTGAAGGGCAGTAAGTCTAATTCGACGATGTTCCACAGAAAGTGAAAGTTTGGGTATGGTGGTGACCTTGGATCAAGATCTGGTAAATGCTTGTGGTGGCTGTGGATCTGGACTTAACTAAAGACTTAATCGGTTAAATTATGATTTAATAATTGATAATCATCTCAGATCTAAATCAAAGTAATAAATAACTTGGTAATCTTAAAATTCAGTTCAGAAGATAAAATTAACTTAAATTTTTTCATTTCTGCTTCTATGGAACTAGATGATGGCGATGATATCGGGGGTTTTTACATCTGCTTGATTTCTGTTTTTATTTTCTGTGCTTATATATATATTTTTGTTTATATTCTGTTTTCTATGTTACGATCTTTGTCTTCTACAATCTCTAAACTGTCGGTTAGGTCATCCCAACCTTCATCTTCTTCTCTTTCCGGAGAAAACATTGTTCAAGCTAAACCAAACATCTTTAATGAAGAAATTCATTTCGAAGACATTAATCAAAACTTTGATAACTGGGAAATTCCAAAAATTTCTACTAATGACCTCTACAAACCTGAAGGTAGCTTCTTTAGGAGTTCTGATTATATCATTAGGACCGTAGAGAAAACAATCATAATAGAATCCGATGATGAAGAATTATTCTTATTATCTGAAGAATCTATTAAAAAACATAAATCAAAATACAACTTTTTGCATATTGGTTGTGTGCAGGTTGCTATCAAGCCTTTAATCCGCGAAGGATTAAACGCGTCTGTTCTTCTCTATCTCAGAGATACCCGTCACAACGAGTTCCACGATTCTCTTCTTGGAACGATCGAAACAAGTTTGGGTCACGGCCCAATCTACTTCAATTGCTACCCTGATAAAACGGTTAGTCTTCAAGACAAAAACATCCTTGATAGTCTTTTCCTCAACGTCAAGGTTAGTGGTCTAAATATGAAACCAGGATCTATTCCTCTTTCTCTAATCTATCGAATTCAGTATAAAGTAATGAATTCTTCCATCTCCAAAGTCTTAAAATCAAAAGAAAAAGGTTTTACAACTTTATTCTTAACTGACACCTCTAAGGCCAACGTAGTTGTCCCCAGATCTATCCGATGGGAAGATGTATCTCTTCCTGAAAAATGGACTATGGATGAAGCTGTCCCTGCTTTGCCCAGAGAATCTCCAGAGATTCAAGAAATCATCCAACACCAAACTGGAAAGGTTGAACTCAGGTTTGATCGAAGAAACTTATTTAGTTCATCTAGATCTACATCTTTTAGGTCTAATTCAACCAGATCTGATAACTTCAAATCTGCTTTGTCTAGAAAATCCTTTTCGACTTTAGGATCTTCTTCAACTATTAACTTACAAGGTCTTGACACATCGTCAAACCTTCATAAACCTATCTACCGTCAGGAAGATAACCATGATTAGAGAACAATTCTCTCTCCAACTCACTCAGATATGAATGATGTCCATGATTAGTACACCATTCATAATTGATAAACCAACCCTTAAGAAAGATTTTTTTTCCGAGGCGTGGACGCCTCAGCGGGAATGGTTTTTCGCCAATTATAAGGGTGACAAAAGGACCGAAATCCAAAATAAATGGTATACATTTATGGAAAACGTTCAAACTAATGTTCCTTTCTTTGACTGGTTCCATGCCTATCTAACTAGGAATGGAATTCCCTACCCATGGAGCATCGGTTTGATGGAAGATCTGTCTGTTAACGTCTTAACAGTCTGGCACCGGAAGGACGAAACTCTTGTTAAGTCTGTTCTTCCCCCTCAAAGTTCTTATTTTCTTGATAAAAAAGATAAGAATAATACGTCTGTTGTTGCGTCTCCTTTCAAGTCCAAACTTGAAGACGAACCCATAGGATCTCAAGATATTAAAAGTCTTATGGAACAAAATAATTATACAAACAAGTATCTTCAAGTCTTAGGTGAAAAAATTCTTAGCAAAGAACCTAAGCTTAAAGAGCAACAACCTGAAGAAAAACCCTCAGTTTCTGGAACAAAGACTGAGAAAACCATTGAAAAACCTATTTTTAAACCGTTTAGAGTTTCTAAGCAGGTTAAAGAAACTATTAAGCTTCTTAAAAATAAGCATTTAGGTAATTCTAATTCTAATCCTAACACTGAATTAGTCAGTGAAATCGTTTCTAAACTAAAGCGTATTCCGCCTGCTGATGCAGTCATTCCTGATACTCCTCAATCTGAAACTTCCAGAGTTTCCAAAATTGTTAATACAATTAAGCAATCTGATTCCTTGTCTGAACCAGATTCTCAAAGTCAATATTCTGAGCAAGTCTCATAAATTAAAGTCAATCTAGTTGTTTCTAAAGTCCTCAATTGGAAGAATCCTTCTAAACTTTATTATCAGCATGCTACTCCTCCTGATCTACTACCGGAAGAGCGCGATCCAACATTTAAATCATTCAGTGCCAACAACGTCTATGTTTGGGACATAGATGGGAAAACTGAGTATCAAATTCTTAATACTCTTCAAGAAATGACTATGGTCTCTACGGCTTATCAAACCACGTACGACTGTAGTGATTCTATCATCTGTGAAGTCCTGATCGCAGGTTTTACAGGTCAACTCAAAGGTTGGTGGGATCATTATCTCATTGATACCCAACGCAACGACATTCAAAATGCCGTTAAAGCCGATTCTGATGGCTATCCTATTCTCAATGAGGGAAAGCCAATTCTTGACTCTGTCAATGCCTTAATCTTTGCTATCGTCCAGCACTTCATCGGCGATACTACAATCTGGAGAGATAGATCTGCTGAGCTTCTATCTGAATTGAAATGCAAATCTCTTTCTGACTTTCGATGGTATCGAGATACCTTCTTAACTAGAGTCTACACGCGTGAAGACTGTCAACAACCTTTCTGGAAGGAGAAATTCCTTGCAGGTCTACCCAAATCTCTTGGCGATAAAGTCAGAGATAAAATCCGTGGTCAATCTCTTAATGGAGAAATCCCTTACGAGCAGTTGAGTTACGGACAACTTATTGCTTTCGTCCAGAAAGTTGCCTTGAAAATCTGTTAAGATGATAAGATTCAGTCTCAGCTTGCCAGAGAGAAAACTCAAACAAAGCGGGAGCTTGGAAACTTCTGCGAACAATTCGGTCTTCCTTGTGCTAGGAAGAATAAATCTAAATCAAAACAGATTCATCCACAGAATCGCAAATCTAAATACCTTAAGCATAAAGCTTCTGCGAAACCAAGAAGACTTAAGCAAGAATTTAAGTCTAAACCTCCCATTGACAATGTTAAGGTTCCAACAAAACCTGTTATCTGCTATAATTGTGGCAAACCCGGCCATATTAGCAAATATTGTCGGCTTAAGAAGAAAATAAAAGCCTTAAATCTTGATCAAATTGTCGAAGAACAGCTTAATAATCTTCTTATTGAATCATCAGATAAAGATTCTGAAAAGGAATTTTCTGATGATATTAATCAAATTCAGGATGATGATATTCCTTCATCTGACGACGACTCTGAATCTCCAATGGTTAATGTTTTAACCAAAGAACAAGATCTTCTTTTTGAAGTTCTTAATTCTGTCGAAAACTCTGAAGAACGTAGTATCTTCTTACAAAAATTTAAATCCATAATAGAAGAATCCTCTTCTAAAAAACTTAAAAATCCAATCCTTAAGAACAAATATGATCTTAAAGAAACAATTAAGAAGCTTGAAAAATCTTCTTCTAAGAAACCGATCACTCTACAAGATCTCCAATCTGAAATCAACCAGCTTAAGGATGAAGTTAAAAAACTTAAAGAAGAACAACAACTTCATTCGTATATTATCTCTCAGCTAGGTGATATGCAATCTGAATCTGAATCTGAGAAATCTGCAAAGATTTCGGATACTTTAGTCTTGATAGATCCTAAGACTGACTCCAAGAATGATGATGCCTTCTGTGACATCATTAACAAATTAAGAATTCAGAAATTCTTCATAAACATCTCGATCAAAATTGATGATTTTGTTCTTAACACTGTTGCCTTGTTTGACACCGGTGCAGATTCAAACTGTATTTTGGAGGGTATAGTCCTGACAAAGTACTTTGAGAAAACTACTGAGCGGCTTAGTACTGCTAGTGGTTCGAAACTAAAAATACAGTATAAGCTTTCTTCTGCTGTGATCGAAAATCAGGGTTTCCAGGTTGAAACCTCCTTTCTTCTTGTCAAGAATCTCAAAGGCGAAGTCATCCTCGGAACTCCATTCATCAGGGCTCTCTTCCCTTTGCAAATTACAGACGAAGGTATTCTTACTCAATACCTTGGTAAAACTATCTGTTTTCCCTTCCTTAGAAAACCGATTCTGAAAACACTTAATCCAATTATTAATTTAATTAACAAAAAACAAAACCAAATCAAATATCTTAAAGAAGAAATTTCTTTTAAGACCATTGATAATCAGCTTTCTCAACCTCAAGTTAAGAAACGTATTGAAGCCCTTCATCTTCAAATCCAAAATTATATCTGTTCTGATTTGCCGAATGCATTTTGGGAAAGAAAGAAACATATGGTTGATTTACCATATGAAAAAGACTTCAATGATCGTATGATCCCAACAAAAGCACGACCCATCCAGATAAGTCATGAACTTGTAGAATTCTGTAAAACAGAAATCAAAGATCTTTTATCAAAAGGTCTCATTCGTCAGAGTAAGTCGCTATGGTCTTGCTCTGCATTCTATGTCAACAAAGCTGCTGAGATCGAGAGAGGTGCTCCGCGCCTTGTCATCAACTACAAACCGCTTAATCAAGCTCTCCAATGGATTAGGTATCCTATTCCAAATAAGAAGGATCTTCTTAAGCGCCTTCATTCTGCGAAGGTATTTTCAAAATTTGACATGAAGTCAGGTTTCTGGCAAATCCAACTCAAGGAGTGTGATCGTTACAAGACTACTTTCACAGTTCCTTTCGGGCAATACGAATGGAATGTAATGCCCTTCGGACTCAAAAATGCTCCCTCTGAGTTTCAGAGAATCATGAACGATATCTTCAATCAATATTCGAACTTCACCATTGTATACATTGATGATGTTCTCGTATACTCCCAATCTATTGACCAACATTTTAAACATATTAACATTTTTATTAATGTAATCAAGAAAAATGGTTTAGCTGTATCTAAATCAAAAATTAATTTGTTTCAAACTCAGATAAGGTTTCTTGGTCATAACATTTATCAAGGAACTATTAATCCTATTAATCGAGTAATTGAATTTGCTGACAAATTCCCTAATCAGATTATTGATAAGAATCAACTCCAACGTTTTCTTGGCTGTTTAAACTATGTCGCTGATTTCTTCCCTCAGCTTAGTAATCTTATCAAGCCTCTGCATGATCGCTTGAAAGCCAATCCACCTCCATGGTCTGATGTCCATACAGGTATTGTCAAACAAATCAAGTCTCAGGTAAAGTCTCTTCCTTGCCTTTACCTTCCTGATCCCAATGCATTCAAAATTGTCGAAACTGATGCCTTTGACCTAGGTTATGGCGGCATTCTCAAACAAAGAGTCGCAGACAAAGAGCATGTCATTGCATATGCATCAAAGCATTGGAATTCTGCCTAGCAGAATTATTCAACTGTTAAAAAAGAAGTTTTAGCAATAGTTTTGTGCATCACAAAATTTCAATCAGATTTATTAAATCAAAAGTTTTTAATCTGTGTTGATTGTAAATCAGCTAAAGACATTTTGTTCAAAGATGTTAAAAATTTAGCTTCCAAACAAATTTTTGCAAGATGGCAAGCCATTTTATCTGTCTTTGATTTTGATATTGAATATATCAAAGGAACCTCAAACACTTTGCCTGATTATCTCACTCGTGAATTTCTTCAGGGAAAATAGCAAAATGCCCCGAGGAGGCTCCTCATCCTCAAGCTTCCCTTCCCGCGGAAGGGGTAAAGGTAAGTTAATTCTTTCTGGATTAACTAAAAAATCTTCTGTCTCAGGGTCTTCAACCCCGTCTGAGTCTTCAACTCAGAACCAAACTGGGTCATTAACTCAGAAGCCGACCTATAATCAACCAAAGAAACAAACCAGTGATGACTATGCCGTAGCCGTCCCTGCCTATCCTGTCCAAGTCTATCAGGCCTTTCAACAACAAGGTCTTACCAAACTACCGAAAGAATCATGGGCCGATATTGCTGCTCAAGAAGACCTTGAATCACAAATTCAAACCCTAAAAAATAAGGAGATTGTCATCCAATCTCCTAGTAGACAAATTGCTATGTCCAAACAAACACAAAACCCTTCTCAAAATGAATATTTTGAAAAAGAAATCACCATGCAGGTATTCCAAATGGAACCCGGAATCTTTCATGTTAATCCTAACATTGCAGCTCAGAAGATTTTCCCCAAGGGACTTCTTTTCAAACCAGACGCACCTTATAAGACTAGAGAGTTTTATGAGTTTATCCTTGTTGACACTGGTTCTGTCGCTATCAGACATTACAAAGACGAGAAGATTACTGATAAAGAAGTAATTGACTATTCAACCGTCAAATTCTGAAGTTCATCTCTCCTGAAGAATGGGGAAACAATCTTTATAAGCCCCGTGCTTTTACCAGGTCTTATCCCATTGATTTCAATTTCTGGGATTATCTTGATGCATGGCTTTATACCTTTTGGTTTAAAAACATCAACGGTAAACATTCCTGGATGCTTTACTTCAAACATAATACAGACTACAACTTCCCGCACTGGTTTCATGAATGGTGGGGATTTTTCGGACCTATCAGAGAGATCCTTCCTCCTCCTGCGTTGGAAGGTTTGAAATATTTTGAATCAAGAATGGACATGACAATTGACCCTTGGCCGATTGAACTGCATTTCTGGTCAAAACTATCATTAGCATGGATCTTTTCTTGGCAATTTAAGTACAAGAAGAGTTACTATCACCAAAAGTGTCTTCCTACTCTTGACAGGTATGCCTACGTCAAATGGTGGAAAAAGTTTGACTTCTCGCATACCACTCCTGAAAACCTCAAAATCTGGTTTTCTCGCAATCCTAAGTTTCTTAAGGCTGCTGACCATGACACCAGTGTGTTCCTTAACAAAAGAGCACAGGCCACCGCAGCTTTATCAGCCTCAACTTCTGAAGAATAATTTGAGAGAAACCTTCAAGTTATCTTGAGACATCTTCATGAGAAGAAGCAACAAGAATCTGATGAATCTGCAACTTGTTCTGATCCATTTTATCAGAACGAAGATGATTGCTTCGGCAAAAACATTGACAATCAATGTGTCAATCTCAGTGATGATGAATAGTCATCCGAGAGGTCGGTTCCGTAGCAGCGGGGCCACCTTTGTTGCTCATTCTGTTCATGTAGCGGAGCGGCTGAACACTGTGCTACTGTTCACTGTAGCGCTAATTTAGTTTTACTGTTTGTAATAGTAAAATTCTTGTCTATTTATTTTCTGTCTTCAGACGTTGTAAGCATTCGAAAATTTAGACTCTTCTAAGTTTCTCCTAGCTTACTGAGTGACTAGAGAAGTGAGTGATCTTCCCTTCTCTTTCATACCTGTAACTTGTCTCCCTCATCAATAAAAATTTAAGTTTTCTTATATGTAATCTATTCTTCTCTTCTCATCCCTTCGCCGAATCTATATATATATATATATATATATGTACGAGTTTGTATATATATGTTTGAGGTTTAAGTTTTTTGCATTCTCTCAAGGCTTTTTATAATTACTCAGTTGTGATTGTGGATATACGTTAATATGTAGTATGTAGAAGTGACATCTCTAGTACTGATTATCTTTATATATCTCTGTATATCTAAGATATATCTAGATATCTGTATTAGGATATTACATTATGGTATCAGAGTCGTTTATCCTGTTGAGTCGGGGTATAGATTGATTGTGCTTAGATATAAGTAGTAGTTTAGTAGAAAGTTATGCATTCTTTTATCTCTTTTTGAGATATGTTAGTGGGATTGCATGACTAGCCTTTGGTATGTGTGCTAATAGCTATTGTCACACAGTTATATGATATTGAGTCTAGCTAACTCAATATGTATTATGTTGCATGTACAGGAAACTATGACAACTATCGGGTGAACCTATGAGACTAGGAGTCTAGTAAGAAGGAGATCACCAGAGCTCTTAGAGAAATAGCTACTGTTTTGAGAGAGCAGACTGTCATTAGCAGAAGTCTATCAGAAGCGATAGAATAGAACTCGCTTAGTTGGTTGCGAGGACAAGAAAGAACTTATGAGAGATCAATATTTCTCAGAGTTCAGGAAAGTTACTCCTTTGTTCTTGAAGGAAGAGTTTGATTTTGTCAAAGTCGAAAAGTGGTTTCACGTGATGGAAGAGATCCCTGAGGTCATGTCGTGCGCTGATGAATAGAAGGTGACCTTGCTTCATAAGGGTTAGTAGGAGAAGCCGAAAGCTGATGATATGAAGCAGGGAGGTTACTAGAGCTGGTTAGTACTCGAACCACCTGAGAGATGTTTAGAGTTATTATCCTAGACAAGTATTATTTCCCTTAAGTTATGAAAGGCAAGAGAAATTTAGAAATTTCTAAGGTCTGAGTAAGGGGATAATACTGAGGACCAGTATGCAGAGTAATTCAAGGAATGTCAGGAGTTCTTTTCTTATTTTACGTCCAACCCAAATGAAGACTGGAAGTGAGTAAAATTTGAAGTAGAACTTAGAGAGGGCATTAGAAGAGTTGCAAAGCAAAAGGAGGTTAAAGACTTCGTCGCTCTAGTCAGTGAATACAGAGTTGTAGAAGTAGATAATTTCAGAGCCTCATTAGAACAAGAGTTAGAAGGTTCCTAAAGAGGAAAAGATCAGATGTTGATATCAGTAAGGGCACCTTTTGATCTCAATTTGTATCAGAGGTGCGTAGTGAAAGCTAGGAGTGATGATAAGTATAAGTAGAGTGCTTTTAGATGAGCAACCCTAAGGAAAAAGGTAAATCGAGCTTCAAGTCACTAAGATGTGCTAGATGTGGTAAGATACATGGACGTAGACCGTGCTTGACAGGTAATCTGTGTGCTGCATAAGTGTGTAACCAGGACATCGTAAGGGAGATAATTCTTGAAAAAAAAAGCGACAGAATCTTCCAACTTGGTATGAGATGAGAACACATGTAAAGAGAAATCTTTTAAGGTGTGTATAATGAGAGTATGGATTTACTTTGTAAGTCATGTTGGTTTACTTTGTGAATCTAGTTTGCTTACCTAGTTGGTATGGTTTAGTTACTAAGAAAGGCAAGTGATGTTATGTTCTTGTTTAGTTTAAGGGTGAGACTGTACTCATGTTAAGCAGTCGAACGAAGGAACTATCAAGACTAAATGTCTATGTCTAGAAAGGATAATCAGGAAGATCAGTTGAGGGAAGCTTTGGATTTTCTCAAGAAATGATCTAAGATCTGGCTGTTAGAGAAGTAAAGTTAAGATGAGCAGATCTCTAAGAATTTTTCAGAATTTCGAAAGGATTTGAAGATTATGTCAAAGCTAGTTTTGGAAATTTTTGAAAAAGAAATGGTTAAGTGTCAAGTAAGCCGAAAATTAGTTTTGGATTACAAGTGGTACAGTTTAAGGGCCATATAATTTCTCAAGATAGAAATTGCAGAGAATTCTAGTAGAGTTTAAGTAGAGGTACAATGGGTAGAATAGCCATCGTATTCAAGAGCATAGAATCTATCAGTGGATTTTCTCAGTTAGTGCTACCTGGTTTAGGCCAGTTAAGATAGGTAGTACTTAGCAGTGGACTCTAGATGGTAAGTTTGTTTTCTAAGAGTTGAAGAGAATGTTGATTACTACGTTAGTATTGGTAATTCCAAATTTCTATGAGAACTTTGAGGTAGTCAGATATACTTCGAAGATGGGACTAGAGTGTGTTCGATGCAATAGAGGTAGGTAGATACCTACACATCAAGGCAGTTAAATCTGCAAGAGAAGGACTACCCTAGGAATGATTTGGAATTAGTCATAGTTGTGATTACCTTACAAAATTGGAGACATAACTCATAAGGAGTTTAGTTTGAGATGCTCAGCGATCATGATAGCTCAAGATGCTTGTTGATCATAGGAAGCTGGACATGAAACATAATAGAAGGATAGAGTTTTTCAATGCTCATAACCTTGAGTTGAGATATCTTTCGGGTAAGGCCAGTGTAGTAGTTGTCCTAGATGATAGTTCAAGAGAGAGTGAATTTCTTGAGAGTTTTTGAGAATTTGAGTCTAACGATGATTATGATTCCAAATAGTCTCTCAGTGAGCAAGGTAGACATAGTAAGAGGTCTAAAGACTCAGATTTCTTTGAAGCTTAGAGGGAGAATGAAGCTCTAAGAGACAAGAGTAAGTAGATCTTCTAAGGAACCCTAAAGAATTTTGTTATGACTAAGAAGGAACAATGAAGTTTAGAGACAACTTTATATTTCAAGAAGGTCAAAAATCAAGAAAAGGATTTTGGAGGAAGCTCACCAGAGAAAGTATACCATCTATCAAGAGGCTACTAAGGTTTTCCAAGAGTTAAGGAAGATGTATGGTGGCCTAGTATGTTAAAGAACATAATAGAATATGTTGAGTTGTAGGTAAAGGTGGTGAGATTAGGTAATCTGCCCATCTCTCGCCAAGTACAGTTAGTTATTTTCTACATAAGGTAGTTCAACTACTTTTGAAAGAAATAGTCAGGATTCATGGAGTTTCAGTGGATGTAGTGTCTGATAGAGATATTAGATTGACACTAGGTTTTGGAAGCCTTATAAGAAAGAGTTCAAAGTTAAGTTACGTTTTAGTACAGCTTACCATCCATAAGCAGAGGGATCAAGAGCTTTAAGGTAAGCAGGTCTCCTCGAGAAAAGGTGGTTGGGAGAAGCTGGTACTAAAAAAAGACTGTGTAGAAGCAGAAGTTCCATGTAGAGTTTTGTTTAACCAGAATTGTTTACTTGAGGTGAGCAATTTTGGGGACAAATTTTTTTTTAAAAAGAGGAGAGAAATGTAATACCATTAATAATATGTTAGACTTTTATATGTATACAAAGGTAGCATATTACTTGTTTAGTATGCCAGTGAAATTTTGTGACAAATTGATCATTTAAGCATTTAGTTGCAACACAGAAGTTGAAAAGTAGCTTAAAATGACTCAGAAAATAGCATAAGTTACTAAGTTAAGGGAAATAAACATAGAGAGTTTGTTTCTAAGTCACAAATGATCTAAGTAAGATATGGTTAAAGTTTCAAGTGAATCCGAGTCAGTTTGGTATTTTTAGGCATACTGGTTGTGCGTTTTAATATCGAATGACTAGCAGCAAATATAGAAAATCATGAAATGATGAAACAATAATTTAGATGAATCTTATGATTTATTCTAAAGTTGTTGGAAGCTCGAAAACTTGAGTTAACATAATTCGAGTGTCCTTAGCAGATATAAGTTTTAATGCATAAACTTAAGTTAATCTTTTTTCTAAATTTCCTCCATATCCTTACCCCTTATTTTCTCTCTTCTCACGGCAGAGAGAAGCAAAAGAACAGAAAAGAAAAGAAAGAAGGGAGAAATGAAGGGCGAGAAGGGAGAAACGGGGAAAGAGGAAGAAGAAGAAAGAGAAGGAGGAGAGGAAAAGCAAGAGCAAGAGCAAGAGAATCAAGCTTTAAGATCTTCATCTTCTTCAAGAGGTAAGGAGTTTCTATTCATCTTTACTCTTTGATTTCTCTTTGATTGAGGTTAGGAATTTTGAATGGAAATAGGGGTTTGGAGAGCCAAATTCGAATTCCTATCTTGATTCTTGTTTTCAAGGGTTGAGTTAGGTCAGTTTAAGCTTAGTAAACCTAAGATGGCCATTTATGGCTCAAGATCAACTATTAAAATCCATAAATTTAGGATTTGGATAATGGTTAGAGTTATGTGATGTTGGACTTAAATCTATGCCTAAAAGAATCTATAGGTTGTAATTGAGTTACAACAAGTTTAGGGACCTAGATTAGTGCTAGAAATCACTAGAAATCCGATCAAGAGTGATTGGAAGTGAGATTTTGGACCATAAATAGTACCACAGCTCTACAGAGATGTTCTATAGTGTTTTGTCAAAGAAACATGGCCCGTGTCTGAAAACACAGGGTGGGCCGTGTCCCTCTCTGCTAGTTCAATTTTGGAAACTGTGCAGACAGAGCATAACACGGGGTGGGCTGTGTCATACAACACAGTTAGTGTCCCAAGATAAAATAAGAATTAGCTTTTGTGGTATTCATAAAAGTTGTAGCCCTTTTCTCTTAGCTTTCCAACGCCACTAAGATCATATCGTTTCGATATCTACAGCTCAAGTTATGCTCATTTTACTGAGCAAAGGTCAAAGTTGAATTTGAGCAAACTAGTTTTTATGTAGAATTGGGCTACCCTAGTGGTTGTTGCAATTCTTACATGTATTCTTAAGTGTGTTAAGACAGTATTAGGGATATTTCAAAGAGGAAACAACCCTTTAGTATAGATGAGAAAATTTATACCCTTTGAGCAACCTAAAGTGAAGGATTGCCCTAGGTAAAGATGTAGCACCTTAGGCAACTTAGTGTTGCATTAGATGTCACTCAAGATGTGATGAGATGGTGCAATGTATACAAGTATACTAGTATGAATAGTAGTATTCACTCTAGTAGAGCATAAAAAAGATATGAACCTTATGATATCCAAGAGTAGTGGATTATCTTGGGAAGATATCTAGAACCTTAAGTAACAAAGAGTTGCAAGTAAGAACCACTCTTGTGTGAAATTGCTTGAGTGGAGATAAGTTAAAGTTGTGTATTTATTTCCAAAAGAGAGAATGTTATGTACTAAGTCTCTAATTAAGTGGGATTTTGTGCATTATAGAATACACTGTTGGATGAATGTTAACTTGTAAACTTGTTACATTCATTAAGTATGCAAAGTTGTAGTGAAATGCTCATTATTTCCTTAAACAAGGTTGAATGAGGCATTAGCTAAGATAAGCTATTTCACTAGGATGAGTTGAGTCTATAGGAAGAATTAAGATGGTGCTTATGTAAGAGGTAAACATAACACTATGTCTTTCATACACTAGTTATTTAATCTAGTTTGTATGTGAAAGCTAAGACCTTTAATGCAACTAAGAGTAATGGTTTGCCACAGAAGTATATAACACCTTAGCAACATAGTGTTGCATAGAGATCACTTAAGATGTAATGAGTGACAGTGTTGTATTAGATACATTACCGAAGAACGTGACTTTATATGACGAAAGGTCATTTAGCCAGAAGGGAAAGAATTAGAAATTCCTAAGGGAACAAGTATTTCTAACCAAGTGCTAGGGTTACATGTAGTATGAGGTTACAGATTCTCCTCTCTACAAAGGGTAAACATAAGAAGCCAAAGTTCTAAGTAGAATATGCTTAGGTCGTAAATGAACTAAGTATATAAGTACATATGTAAGTCTACGAATTGGTTAAGTAGTATTAATCTTGGTGAGTATCCTTTGATTTCATTCATGGAGGCAAAAGGAGATAGATGGGTGTCTGAAAGACTTTTGAGAAGGACATAACCCTGATGTCTCGATAGTGCCAAGGTCAAAGGAGATAAGTAGGAAATCCGAAGACGCTCTTTGAGCAAGGATGAAACCTGAATTTCTCAATGTGCCATGATATGTGTGATGTGAGAATGAGTTTTTCCTCTATTTACTAATGGATGATATACTGAACCAGTTCCTAGCAAGCTTCTTTGTTTTCAAAATAAAACTCTGGATGTATTTCAAAACAAAACATTGCACAAGCATAGCTTTAGGATCTTTCTTAGGCATAATCATATTACATATCATCCTCATTGCATTTACGGACAGTTGTATGGGCATTGTCCATCACTATTGATATTTATAGCTGTATGGGCAGTTGTTTATATCCATAGTGTGTATGTTATCGGTTAAATCATACTATAAGAAAGTGTGCAGATATGAGAATAGAGGAGAAAACTCCTAGGTTCAAAGTTATAACAATTGTTATATTTGTTTACACAATGCTATATCTAACTGGTATTGGAATTGCTTTTACTGACAATATTAATTCTCACCCCAATTGTTCTTCCATGTAAATCCAAATACAAGTACAAAGGTATAGACCCTGCTAAGGGTGAGAAGATGAAGCGTGAAGACTAGTATAGTTTTTATATGCTTCAATAGACAAAGCGATGTAAAAGTTTATATTTGCTTTGTAAGTTATTTATATATATATATATATATATATATATATATATATATATATATATATATATATGTATATATATAGTTTGTATATATATGTTTGAGGTTTAAGTTTTCTACAATCTCTCAAGGCTTTCTATAATTACTCAATTGTGATTATGGATATATGTTAGTATGTAGTATGTAGAAGTGACGTCTCTAGTACTGATTATCTTTATATATCTTTGTATATCTAAAATATATCTAGATATTTGTATTAAGATGTTACAGTCATCGTCTAAGCTCCCAGCGAACAAAGATCCTCTAAAGTGAGGATCCAAAGTGAGCAAGTAAGCTCACATCAACCATTGCCATATATCAATGGTTGGTGTGAGTTTACTTGTTCACTTTATAAGGATCCTCACTTTAGAAGATCTTTGTCTGCTCCCAGCTGCTCATTTGTTGCCAGCCACTGAGAACTTCAAAACCACCGTGACCCGAATCGCACCATCCTTCGCCATTCCACCCACGAACCACGACCTCCAACCACATCCCAGTTCCTAGTGTAGCCTCTTTTTGGTATAGGCCCACCAACTTGGTAGAACTCGTAACCACTGCTCGCTGCCATAGCCACACGACCCACGAACCTGTGAAACCCTCTCTGCCACCGTGACCCAAAACGGAAACCAAGCCTCAGTCCCGCGACAATCGTCCTCCGCCACGCCATCCAAACCACGCGAACTCGCCATCGGAACCCCATGCCTCAGCCCTTGAGAACCTCGCTCAGCCGCTCTACCCTCAACCTCTGTCAAGCCCGTCTCGTTCCTAGTCGCCAGAGCCACTATGTCGTCCTCCATCGACCAACACGGTTGGGTGGCAGTGGCTGCAGATCCGCCACTCTCAACCGTAAATATGTCAGATCCGTTGTTCACCAAGAAGGTGAATCCATCGTGCATCATCGGTCATCACCAGATCCACTGCAGACCCTTCCTCACCCCATCGTCGTCTAACCACCTCGTTGATTCAGTTGAGCTGGTGATCGCAGAGTTGAAGCTCCGGCACTGAGTGCCAATCGCTGCAACCTTGGAGATGAGAAGTTTACCGCCTACATTTTTACCTATTCAACAAGTATTAGGTAAAAGCTGTTGATTAATTATTAAGCATATCCACCAGCTCATATAGAAGGGTCATCCATAATCCCATATGACCAAGGAACTAGCATGATAAACAAAGCCATAAATGGATGTATAATATGTTTTTTAAAATCGAATACAAAAGAAAAAAGCATGAAACTGACAAGCATCCCCCTAATTTTTTTAAAATAAGATGAGATGTATACAATGGTAATGGTGGGTGACTATAAATGTGTGAGTCGAAATTACTAAGAGTAGAGAAAGCATTTTTCTCACAATGCGGAGTGTATCTAGAACATGCTTTATAAATTAACTTATACCACTTAGTTGACAGAACAATACATTGCCAATTAATGTACGGTGGAGACAGATATTATATTATATACTTATCTAACTAAATACGTTGCTTTGAAGAAGCTGGCATTTGGCACAGTGTGGCATACAATAACAACCAACTAGAACTTGAAGAGAATATTGATTGTTCATACTATGTACCATTAAAGGCCTTTCGTTCTTTCTGAAGTTTCATCTTCAATATTTAATATCTAACTAAGTAACATACTCTTTTAAATATTTTTTAATATTTATTTTATTATTAATTTACTTTATATACTTGAAAAAATTATTAAAAAATAAATATTAATAATATTTATTTTTAGATTAATAATAAAGTAAATATTAAAAAATATAAAAATATAATGTTAATATTTCTCATCTCAAAATAATGAAGGTGTTTTTTTTTGGGGATAAAAGATTTTTTTTTTCTCATTTCTCTCTTTCTGTTATTATCCAATATCCATTAACGAGTGCCTCTTAAGGTCAAATGTAAAACAATGACTGTTGGTTTAAGGAAAGGAACATCCTGGCAAATTTTGATACCTAATTAGAGGGACCATTACGATACATAGAAGGGAAATTATTCATGTACATAGTCTTCCCTCACATATTACACACAGGAAATAATGCTTGCTGTGAATGGTTGATAGAAAAAAAAAAACAATGTATATGATTGAAATGATAGAATGTGAGATTTCTATATAAACAAAGTCAATTGTAACTAAAACAGCAATTTGCATATAATATTATAATGAGAGAAAGAAAAAGTTTAAAAAACCAGAATTAGACAAAATGGTGAGCCAGCTTGCCTTTGGATAAGACAATTGGAAGCCTAATTCATTACCAGCCAACTTGAAACAAGTCCATATGGATTGACGGATTTGTATTCTCTATATCATCTTTTAATAACAATTTTAATTTATTGGTGTGGATTATACAACAAAATTAATTTTTTAAGATGAATTACATAAATGAAATTTTAATGGTTCTCTACTTTTGTCTTTTTTTTTTTTTAAATGTTGTTTACATAGTGTTCCCCTTTTTAAAATACTCTTAAAGATAATATTTTATCTTATATTCTTATCAAGTTATACACTCGTCTAGAATCACGGATTTGTATTCTTTCATATCTTACAAGACAATTACATATTAATGATCTTTTTAAAATTGTATTTTAAGTTATTGATAAGGGTTACACAATGAAGATAACTATTTTCTTTCTCTAAAACTCTAATAAGATTCAATCTTAGTTATATCCTTACCAACTTATGCATTCTCTTATCTCATTTAGCATTATTTTTTTATTTGATATCTTTATTTTCTTTAAGTTTTTGGTATATGATAGTTGCTCATGCAATTCCGAATCCACAGTGGTTAAGATTTTTATTTTCTCTATGATGGATCATTATTTGGAAAAAAAAATATTTTTTCTTGATAAAACCTATATTTTTTTGTCAAATATAGAATTTTTAAATATAATTTCTTGTTGTTACAACTTATTTAGGATAAATTGGTCTTTTTCTTTTTTGGTGCTAGGCTAATGGCTATTTTAGAAGGATATCTTAATGGGATATTGAGACAAATTGGCGTGCTCTTTGCTTAATTAATGCGGTTTTTTTTTTTTAGGATGATATATTATCTTCTATTTTTTTTATTTTTTTGTTTTTGCTTGCATATCTCTATATTTTTAAAGGTGTTTGGTTGAAGAGTTGATTTTTCATTCTCAAGAATAGGACTCTTGGTAATGACAATTCTAAGGAGAATCTATCACATCTATGTTTGGTTAACTTTGACTATTATTGTGAATTTGATAGTAAGAATAAATAAGAATATATATCATTTTTTAACTCTATAATTATTCCAACCATATGAAAATCATTACAACTCACCTCTCCCCTTAAGAATGATTTGGTGAGAGTATTTGTTAATAAATATTCTTGCAAATAACAAGTGGATGGAAATATTTTTTTTTTTATATCTCTTACTAAATATAGGAACAAAACATTTCAATCTTAATATTCCTAAGAATATAAAAACAACTACTAAACCGAACACCCTCTTAGCTCTGTGACTAATCCCTACTATATTTCTTTGTTTTCTCTTCTCTAATAAATTTATTTTCTTATAAAAAAAACTCAAATAGAAGAGTTATGACTTTTCATCTAAAAAAGTTATGATGCTGTGAGTTTTTGACAATACTCGCTTAAGTCTAATTTTGGAGCAAAGGGTAATGGGGTATAAAACAGTTTCTGCAGTAAATTAATAAGAATCAACAGTTGATTTTACATTTTGAATTTTATTTTTATTTTTTAAACACGGAGGTTTAAATTTAAGGCAGTTGATTCCAGGTGTGTCTTACAGCTTATGCATGTCTGTGCTCCGCTGGTTGATGCGGTGCAGAACCTTCGATCCAAGGATTAGGTGGTCACTCTCATCAGCATTTGTATAGAGAGGCTAATGCTTGCGGATGCCTTAGCCAAGCATGGTCATAGTTGCTCTCGAGGTTATCACTTCTTTTAATTTGTTATCTTCTTATATGTCTATTGTTTTCATCTTGTGTTTTCATGGCTGATTGTAGTATTCAATGTTTATAAAATCGGTTGAATAATTGAAATGATGGTTTAATTGGTAGTTAAATTGTTAATATTATAGTTATATAAATTTTTATTTAAAAAAAATTAATTAAAAATTTTAAACCAAAAATCAACTAGTTCAACCGGATCGTTCAGTTAGTTAGTTTATTGACTTTCACCAATTTTTTTGATTTTTTACTTATTTTTTATTGTTTAACTATTCATCTAGTTTTTTGGTTAAACTAAAACTAGTAGAGTGACTAGTTTACAATCCAACCAGTCTAGTTGTGCCAATTTTAAAAACACTAATGTAGTTTAGTGAATCTGTTTTTTCTTGTTGTAGCTAGTTAGTTGGATTTATATATCATATATATATATATATATATATCCCTCTCACAAATAGATCCACTTTATCTAATGGTTATTTTTAAAAATTATCTCAACCATTAGATGAAAGTGGATTTCGGTTGAAAAAGTGTAAGTCAAAAAACTTACACTTCATAGATCCATATAATATATATATATATATATATATATATATATATATATCCCTCTCACAAATATATATATATATATCCCTCTCACAAATTATCTAAAAATCTCTAATCAGTTGCACACTTCATAGTCCATAGACATTTTGAAATTTTGATTCCACCATATAATATTTTTTTAAATAATTATTTATTTATTTTTAGTTCGATATATAATTATAGACTGAATATGTATCATGTCTAAACAAAAAATCTCTGTTGCCTTAATATATTCATATGTAAAGCAAGCTTTTTATGCAGGCTTATTTTTATTCTACATTATTGACCTAGCGTGTATTGGATGTAAATATTAACCACCTTCTGTGGGATATTATCAATTAATTCTCAAACTAATACGATAAGCTGCACAATGATGCAATTAAGTTGAAAGTTGAGATTGGCACTTCTCATTTCTGTTATTGCAGTAGACAAGAAAGCAAAGGAGTCAACCCTCATTTGTAGGGGTGTCAAGCAGTCATGCTAATCCAAATATCCGTTGTGGACCAAACTTAACTCATAAAATACAAGCTAAGCTGGATTTGAGGGTTGGGTTAGGTTGAAAAATACCCCAACTTGTAGTTTGTGAGTCAGGTAGGAGGTTTGGAAACGTCCAATCCACAAGTATCCAGTTCATTCATTTTTTTAAAAAAATTAAAATAAGTCGTTTAGTTGCGGTTTAAAAACTGGGGTGAGTGGAATGACGCCGTTATACTTTAAAGCCTAACAAAAGGCAAAAGTGCTCATACACAGACATTACACTTGTTTTACCAATCACCATTTCAATCATTCACTTCCAAATTCTCAGTCTCTCAAATAAAAAATTCAAATATCTAACTTCCTATTTCAAGAATTGCGACATTTTGAAAAAATAGAGTGAAATCAATGATTATGTCAATTCATATAGTATGTGTGATGACATTGACTTCAATTGGTTAGAGTAATTTGTTGTTTATGAATATTGAGACATATTAGCTTAGTTTAATTTATTTCAAACTTAAATTAGTAAGACTTGTTAATTTGTTATGTACTTACATGTATTTAGTTTATTTAAGACCTATTATATTTGTGTAAAATCGATTATGTAAATTAATGAGTGACTTGTTATGTTTATATAAGACATATTATATGTAACGAATTTTTAACTACGTATTTTGACTTTTTTTTCAAGAACTTTTTTTTTAAACATATGTTGAATCTACAGGTTTAACCCAACCCAACTCACTCTTGAGTGGGTCGAGTTAGTTTGGGTTGAAGAAAAAAAATTTCGACCCAATCTAACTTAATCGATTGCTCTAGTGAGTGGGTAAGGTTAAAAAATGTTGTAGAACTCACCCAGCCGATACCCCTACACATTTGACATTGTGAAAGAAAACAACCGAGTTGTTGGTATTTTAAACTTTGATAATTGATATATTAATTGGCCACCAACCCAACAGTAGGTTGCGGTGGAAATGGATTACAACTTCAGGCAAATTTTACCTATAATGTCAGAAGTTTAAATCTTGAAGTTGTCACTTTGAGAAGGATTTTACATAATCAACACCTCCAATCCAAAATTGCATCAGCAATTCGTCAAAAAGACCAAAAAAAATTGGTTAACACTCAATAGGACTTTATCATTTGCATTCTAGCCCCGGGTGCAGCAATATGATTTCTACTGTTTGGGAAAGGGAGAATTCATCATTACTCCTTATAGTATATAGATAAAAGATCATGATAACATATTAGGGTACAGATTATAGTCTGTAGTTTTAAAATGCAACTTGTAGAGATGTTACAGAGAAAAGACATCAGTAAACTGATCGCATATAATGAGTTAAAACATCAATAATTTAACTCATGTGATCACACATCTACTAGCACGGCTGAAGAATTTCTTATTTGCAGGAAATGAGACTGATTAGTTTATCATTATTTTAGATTTTAAATTTATTGTCTTCTCAATGTAAATTTTGTATTAATAAATTATTTCATGCATGTTTCCCATAGTAGCTGTCAAAGATATACTTTTAAATGCATTTGTTCAATATAAAGTCCAAAAGAATGGAGCCTGAGCTCAAATGCACTAATAACTGACCATGCCCTGGATCTTCAAGCATAAACAACAATAAATAGGTATCAACAACTCCACAATCCCTTGTATGACTCTGCGTAGAGTATATGTGTATGATTGTGCAAGAGGGAGATGAGAAGGAGAGGAGGAGAAAGGGAGAGAGAAGTATGGTCCCCGGGCGGGGGGCTGAAACTTAATTTCTTCTAATAAGCGTTTGTCTCAAATATTGAAGGAGCAAACATCCAGTATAAGGCATTTTACCCAAAAATAATAGCACAGTTTGAATTGCAGATCATACAAAATCTACAATCCACACTAAGCCAAGAAAGAATGGAAAGAACAGGAAGGCCACATCATCCATCATACATTAATATAGCTCCTTCATTCTTTTGTATGTCCTGCACTATTATGTGAATATGTGCTAATTTCTGTAACTTGTCATTTGTCAACCTTTTCTCCATTTTCAGTAATGAGAATATCTGAGTTTCCATTGACACATATCATTTCTTTCCCCTTTACAACTTCCATTATAAATTATGTCACTACACTTTTCATGCACCACATTCATCAGCAAAACAGCATTCTAACCTTAATAACCACTGCCTACAAATATTCCCTTTCAGGATAGGCCCAAATGGATCTGCACCAAAAACAGTTGAGACATTGTAAGGTAATCCTAGACATAGAATAGGTAATACTGTAACAGCAACTACCACTGTACGGTAATGCACACCAACTTTTCAGCACCAAACAATATAATTAATCTAACCTGATAAGTCCCCTGATCTGACTCATCTCTTTTGCAGATAGAGGAGCAGTTTATGCTAAAATAAGAAGAGATTATTGCCTTTTTTCTTGGAAGATTAAAAAGTAAAAGTAGGCGTCACACTATTTGGATCATACGAGTCCTCAAGCTTCTGAGACTAGAAGTTTTGGAAATCTCTCATTTGTTTCTCTTTCTTGTATTTCAACAATCCAACCATGAGTTGGATATGTAAATGATTGCACAAGTTCTTGATCATTGACTATATAGGACACAAGTTATGCATAAGTAATATTATGCCCCATGGAGAGTACTTTTATATGTACATAGAGACTAAAGCAAACATCAAAATGGTACCTTTGTCTCTGAAGAATCAACAATGTAATCTGAAGGAGCTATTGCTTCCTCTCATCTAGAGGAGCATTGACTCCAGTTTTGGATTTCCATTGGGAATATTTTAGATCTTGATCAGCAGGAACGAAAATATCAAATCCACCTTCTTTTGCTCCTGCCTTCTTCTTCAGATGATCATCAATGCCACTGTAATCCAAATCCTGTAAAATACCTGGAACTCGCACACCATCCTTGCCATACATTGTTCCCATTTCCATGTCGAATTTTTGTTTTGAGTTTATAAAACCTTTTTCAAGATCCGAAGTAAAGGATTCATCTTGAACATCATCCTCTTCTGTAACCCAAGCTCTGAAATTGATCAATGGACGTGGGATCCTAGAACAGGAAAGTTCTTTAAAGTTCGCCATTATTCCATTTGTATATGGGTTTTCCTTCTTATCATAGCGGTACCGGAAATTCTCATAAGTTGTCTATAAGAAAAGAAAATGGCAATAAAAGGTGAGTGTAATACAGACACAGCATGTGGTACTTTACACAGTAAGGCATGCATATAGGGGTCAAATTTAAAGGAACATATACACTGAACACTAAAGATGGATCCAAAACTTAAGTAAATGAATACTATAAGAAATTCTCATATACAAGGTTCATCTCTAGCTTCATCTTGTATATCCTCACAGCTCTATTCAAGGAAACAGCAAGAAGCCTATTCAAGGATTTGTCTCCATTTCCTGGAAACTTAAGATTATATACCTCACTCCCACCATATAGGATATAACAGTAAACACAGTAAAAAGAAAACAGTCCCCAGAATATAATTTACTGGTTAAGCTTCTAAATTGCTATTTATAACTAATGACCAATTCTAAACTTTCCTAACAATGATAACTAAAAATCGCACAAATGCATAAAGAAAGAAATAAGATGGAAAAGAGAAAAAGAATACCTGGTTGGTGGAAATCAAATAAAGATGGAAAACTGTTAGGCCACCCACAAACCAAACAGCTATGAAGCAATATACAATGAGAGCAACCGATAGGATATCGTGTGACATGATGGACCACAATCTACCCTTTTGCCGAAGAAGGTTAACCCAAGAAAATGCAAACACATATATACACAACAAGGTTGATGATGATATGAACAATATGAAGAATGGATAGTTACGCTGCAAAAAACATGAAAAGGAGGAACAGTGTTAGATATTGTGCTGAAGAAAGGTAGGGGAGGATAAAGATAGTGGACTCAGAAAATATAGAGGAAAAAACAGAAATCAATGAAAAGAAAAACTCAGCAATCTGGCCATACCAAAAGCTACTCGTCTTTCCAAAAATTACTGTAGTATGAACAGAGAATAAAATAAAGCAAAGCAATAAATAATGAGATGACTAAATCTTCAGCAGCCAGCAACTAAATTAAAACCATTGCTCAAGAAAAGAGGAAGAAAACAAAGAAAATAATATTGCTGACAGACATAAAAAAAAAACTTCAATAAAGGAGGAAATAAGTGCTTCAATATTGAATCTTGAAATGGCCTTCCCAATCAAACCCATTTTTTCTAAACATACTCAAAATGTATTAGTGAAAACAGAGGTGTCAAGGTAAAGGGAGGAAACAAAAAGAGCTACTTTCATATACATAGGTTGAGCAGACCTTGAATCAGATTTTCAATTGGGAAAAAAGATGCTGATGATTGTGCATAATCAGACATGAAAAAAAGGAAAACTTGGCATATTGTGTAAATAGATTAAATTTTTTCAAGTGAGATGGATGATTCTATAAATTATACGATAATCAATGATATTAGAGTCACTTTCTCACGCTTAAACTAATATACATATTTTGCAGTATTTGAAATTTAAACTAAATTTCACTAATTATTGTGTAAATGAATTCAACTTAATAAAACATGTAAATATAAATTTATCAATCTGAACAAATGTAAAGAAAAAATCATAGGACTTCTAATCATATGCTGAGGGATACTAGTCTGTCCATAGGCAGTGAAGCAATGAAACTAGCCCAACAACTCCAAATAAATTGAAAAAAAAAATCATTCTTTGCAGCATTGTATTATCATTTATGTTTTAAGATGTTCTTCACAGGTAAGAAAAATGAGATACATGAAAAACAAAATTTAAGAAAAAGACAAAAAGCAAAAAAATTCTCTTTCATCTAAACAAAGTTGCAGAAAAGCAGTCTCCTTTAAAGCAAAAGAAAACACACTAATGTTCCTAAATAAATATGAGATTGAAGGTGGCTTGGACAACTTACTGATCCAATACACTGACCAACCCATGGGCAATGATGATCAAACTTCTGCACACAGTTATTGCAGATAGAGCAATGGGAAGCACGTGGTGGACGATACAGCAAGCAAGTATCACAGAATTTCACCTTCACTGTCTGGCCATTGACTATCACATCCTTCACTCTGGGTAATTTCAGGTTAGGGGTTTTATTGTTTACCCACTCCATAGACGGTGTATTGATGTCAAATGCTTCATCTGATTCAGGTGGTTGTGAATTTCTGGGGATAATTCCTGGATCTCTACCAGATGTCATGAAGAGAAAAATAAAATCCTGCATCAACCAGTGAAAAGTCATGTCTAAAATATCATGAGCAGGCCAAGTACTCATTATAGATAAGGAAACCTTATATTTTTACCAACCAAAATTGTGAGAACCGCTCCTCCAATCAGTACACAATGATTAAAGAGAGGATCATGCTCTTTAATTGTTAATAGCATTCTTATGCAGAATGTTATTGCAGGACCTCCAATTAGGAACGTTGTTAAAAAAAGCGATGATGCATCTTGACCAAAGACTAATCTTCCACCAAATAGAAATTTCTGACATGAAAAACAAGCTTTATCAGAAATCAGTTTACATGATAGTTCACTTAACCTCTTAAAGTCTACGGCCCTATAGAGTGGATCCTAAATAAATAATTCAAGTATTCACACTTCAGAGGTGACTTGTTATCCCATTTTCAGAGTGACCATTCACTTTTAAATTTACAAGTTCCATATGTTTGATATCTAAAACTGAAGCAAAACAAAAAATTTCAGATTATATTTCTAGAGTTTTTGTTGCTCTGTTGGGGAAGACTAATAAAGTAAGGGGTAAGCGCATCAAACAGTTTTATTCCCCATGAAGCAGGTAAGTGAACCAAGATGATTAAGGTGAAGAATGGAAGAGACAGATAGATAGCTGTCTCACAGCAACTTTCTTTCTATCTTTCTTGTTGTAAATGTAATTCAATTAGTTAATGTCTGTTAGAGAGCTTGTTAATGAAAACTGATAAAAGTGTTATACCACCAGTTGGCACCGAATGGACCTGCAAGTGGTATAAATACAAAGGTGTAGTGTAAACAATGTGTGTGATAAAAATAATAAGATTGATATTCAGAAATACTTCTTCTCTGTTTTTCCTCTCTCTTCTATTTTTCTTAAAACTTCTCCCCAACAAATTGGTATCAGGAGCTTTATGCTCGGGACTGTGCGTGCGTGTTCTGGAAAAAAATGTGAAATGTGAAGGATCTTTGTGCTCAAGAACTCGAGACGATGACGGGCTCTAATGGCTCGCTTCCAACGGTGCTAAGTGTTTGATGGCAAGAATTATGAGCAGTGGTGTGTGAAGATGAATGTGATCTTTGGTTTCAAGATGTGCTGGAAAACATCAAAACTGGTATTCAAGAACCTGGTGGGAGTGCTACAGAGGTTCAAAAATCAACGTATAAAGATTGGAAGAAGAAGGATTGCAAAGCGCTTTTCTTGATTCACCAATGTGTGGATTCAGCTATATTTGAGAAGATTGTTTCAGCAACTACAGCAAAGGATGCTTGGGATACACTGAATCGAATCTATGGAGGAGCTGAGAAGGTGAAGAAAGTGAAGCTTCAGTCACTTAGGAGGCAGTACGAGTTGTTATCCATGAAAGAACAAGAAAGCGTGGGTGACTACTTCAATCAACTGCAAGTGTTGATGAATTCGATGAAGACATGCGGTGAAAAATTCACTGATCAACAAATTGTAGAAAAGGTTCTCAGGTCTTTGACTCCAAAATTCGATCACATAGTGGTTGCAATTGAGGAGTCCAAGGATCTTGCGAAGCTTCCAGTGGAGGAACTACAAAACTCTCTTGAGGCCCATGAGCAAAGGCTGAATGAGAGGAACAGTGAGAAAGTTCAAGAACAAGCGTTGCAAGCTCGTTTCAGCCACAAGAAGGGAGGACCATGGGAAAAAGATAAAAAGGGAAAAGGAAAGTGGAAGAGTGGTAAAAACTATGGAAGAAATGATAGAGCAAATGAGCAAGAACAAGGAGAAACCTCCAACCCAACTCTTCAATCAAAGAAGGATGATCAAGGACGCAATAAAGGAGGCAAGAAAAGGTTTGATAAAAGAAAAATTCAATGCTACAATTGTGATAAGTGGGGGCACTTTGCAGATGAATGTAGATATGGAAAGGGTGGAAGAAGGAAGAATAATGAGGAGGCATATCAGGCTCATGACACAGGGTCAGATTCCGATGAACTTCTATTGATGGTGATCACAAATTCTGGTGTTGATAACGCTGAAACGTGGTACCTCGATACCGGTTGCTCAAATCACATGACTGGACATAAGGAATGGCTGGTTGATTTTGATTCAAATGTCAAGAACAAAGTAAGATTTGCGGATAACAGTACCATCTCAGCTGAGGGAATGGGAAATGTGATGATAAGAAGAAAGAATGGCAAGTCTACACTTGTCACTGATGTACTGTATGTTCCCTCTATGAAGAACAACTTGTTGAGCCTCGGACAACTATTGGAAAAAGGATTCTGGATGCAGATGAAGAAGAGTGCACTCCAGATTTTTAATTCCAAAAGGCAGCTAGTATTGGAAGCCCCCTTATCAAAGAACCGAACCTTCAAAATAGATTTGAAAGTAGCTGATATAAATTGTTTTTCAACCACAAGTGCAGTGGATGAAAGCTGGTTGTGGCATTACAGATTTGGCCACTTAAACTTCAAAAACCTGAATCTGTTGGGAACAAGGAATATGGTGCATGGCTTGCCTCATATCAAAATACCTCAGAAGCTGTGTGAGGGATGTCTTGTGAGCAAGCAACCAAGGAATGCATTTAAGAAGTATGCACCCTCAAGAGCCAAGCAGCTGCTAGAAGTTGTGCACTCAGATGTGTGTGGACCAATGGAGACCCCATCACTTGGAGGAAGCAGGTATTTCATGACTTGTGTAGATGAATTCAGTAGAAAAATCTGGTTATTCCTGCTTAAAGAAAAGAGTGAAGTATTTAAAGTTTTTGTAAGGTTTTGTGCACTAGTAGAAAGACAAAGTGGTCAAAACCTTAAAATACTTAGAACTGATGGAGGAGGGGAGTATAACTCTAAGGAGTTTAAGGAATTCTGTGACAAGAAAGGAATAGAGCATGAGGTGACAAAGACACCATACTTCTTGAAGACCCATTTGCATCCAACAATCTTTTGTGTCTTTGGCCTTTCAACAAGAACCCAAGTATGATTCTTATGAAGAGATTGATTCCTCAAGACAATGGTTTGGCCGAGAGGAGAAACAGAACCTTGCTCAATATGGCTAGGTGTATGCTAAAAGGAAAAGATATGCCAAAGTGCTATTGGGGAGAAGCAATGAATACAGCTGCATATGTACTCAATAGGTGTCCTACTAGAAGCATGAAAGTTGTCACACCAGAGGAAGTTTGGACAGGAAGAAGACCAAGTGTTAAGCACTTGAGGGTCTTTGGATCACTATGTCATAGACATGTTCCGGATGAGAAGAGAAGGAAACTAGATGACAAAAGTGCGGCCTCAATTTTAGTTGGATATCATCCAACTGGTGCTTACAAACTGTATGATCCAGTGGAGAAGAGAGTCTTTATCAGCAGAGATGTAATCATAGAGGAAACATCTACTTGGGATTGGAATAAAGGGACTCAGCAGAGTGTTCATGTTCAGCTTGATGATAGTGATACAAGCAAAGCATCGATTCCAAAGCAATGACACAAGAGCACGGGCGAGAGAGAAGATCCCAGAGGCAAAAATTTCCTTCAGTAAGGCTCTCTGATTATGAGGTCTTGACGAGATGATGCAATCACAGAGGAAGGTGAATTAGTGCACTTGGCTTTTATGGCAGATGCTGAACCAATTGAGTGGGAGCAAGCTTTTCAAAATCCAGCATGGAAGGGTGCCATGAATGAAGAGATAAATGCCATTGAGAAGAATCACACCTGGAAGCTAGTGGATTTACCAACCTCAAAACAGCCTATCAGTGTAAAGTGGGTTTTCAAGCTGAAATTGAAACCAGATGGCACAGTGGCAAAACATAAGGCAAGGCTGGTGGCTAAGGGATTTCAACAAAGGCCTGGCTTGGATTATACAGATGTTTTTGCACCAGTAGCAAGAATGGAGACTATTAGACTTGTGGTTGCTATAGCCAGTTCCAAAGAATGGCCATTATTTCATTTAGATGTCAAATCTGCCTTCCTAAATGGTCCATTGGAAGAGGAAGTGTATGTATTGCAGCCACCTGGATTTATTGTGAAAGGGGAAGAACACAAAGTGTATAAGCTTGAGAAGGCCTTATATGGCTTGAAGCAAGCCCCTCGGGCCTGGAACAAGAGGATTGATAGTTTTCTACACCAACAGGGTTTTTCTAAATGCTCAGTGGAATTTGGAGTGTATGTCAGGTTGGTTGGCAGTTCTGACCTGATCATAATTTGTCTCTATGTTGATGATTTACTCATCACGGGAAGTGATCTTGGTGAGATTGAGAAATTCAAGGGGAGAATGAAAGCAGAATTTGAAATGAGTGATCTAGGAACTCTCAATTATTTTCTTGGTTTGGAATTTCTCTATACTCATAGGGGCATATTCCTATACCAAAGAAGATACATTCAGGAAGTTCTTAGAAGGTTTCATATGGAAGAATGCAATTTAGTTGTGATCCCAGTAGAGACAAATCTGAAACTGACAAAAGGGGAAGGAGAGAAATCAGTTGATGGAACTTTGTACAAGCAAATAGTTCTTAGATTCATTTGCAACAGTAGGCCTGACATATGTTTTGGAGTTGGATTAATCAGTAGATACATGAGTGATCCAAAAGGTTCTCACTTGGTTGCAGCAAAAAGAATACTGAGATACTTGAAGGGAACTCAAGATCTTGGTTTGTTTTTTCCAAAAGGAGGAGGGCAAACTATTACTGAGATAGAGGCATTTTCTGACTCGGATTGGTGTGGTGATAAAGTGGATAGAAGGAGCACCTCAGGTTACTGGTTCAGTTTCTTGAAAGCTCCAATTTCATGGTCCTCTAAGAAGCAAAGTGTGGTTGCTCTCTCATCATGCGAAGCTGAATATATTGCTGCTTCTCAGGCAGCATGTCAAGCAGTGTGGCTGGAAGCTTTGATTGAAGAATTAAAGTTTGAGTGCAGAAAACCAGTAAGGATGCATGTGGATAATAAATCTTCTATAAGCCTAGCCAAGAATCCTATAGCTCACGGAAGAAGCAAACACATAGAAACTAAATTCCACTTTTTGAGGGAGCAAGTAAATAAAGGGAAGCTGGAACCGATCTCTTTCTTTGCCTGAAGTCACAAGCATAACAAAAGAGATATACTCACTAAGCCATTAAGACCAGAAAGGTTCAAGGAACTAAGGGGAAAGTTAGGAGTAATATCTTTGGGTAATTGAATTAAGAGGAAGTGTTGTAAATGTAATTCAATTAGTTAATGTATGTTAGAGAGCTTGTTAATGAAAACTGATAAAAGTGTTATACCACCAGTTGGCACCGAATGGACCTGCAAGTGGTATAAATACAAAGGTGTAGTGTAAACAATGTGTGTGATAAAAATAATAAGATTGATATTCAGAAATACTTCTTCTCTGTTTTTCCTCTTCTCTTCTATTTTCTTTTCTCCCCAACATTTCTTTTCTTTTGTTCTGCAATTTCTTTTCTTAGGCCCCAAGTAACAGTCTGATCCAGAAAAACTTATATATGAAGAAGAAATTCGACCATTCAACTACCACACAATGGAATCTTCAGAATATTCCACAATCCACATAAATGGAAAGTCATGTATATCTTTGACTAAGATGAATAAATCTCATATTACTTCTTATACCCTAACCCTTCATCACCGTGCAGTACACTATCCACTTAAAACTTCACATTTACAGGCAAGTAATCAATTCCACCTTTTCAATGGTTCAAGAATTCTCGGAAAAAAATGTGAAATGGAAACTCTACATATATAAATTTAAGAATACATAAAATTCTAAAGAAAATAGCATCTAGTTGCACTCTACTAACATACATGATTTCAATCCATGATGTCCCTCTGCTCCACTTGTTTCAGAAGAGAGGATTGTCTAGCCTATTCAACCCCAAATACCTATTAAAATAAGACCTTTTCTTATTTTCCACCATATGTTAGGAATATTCTTATAAGCATAAAATAATAAATGAAAAATATATAATGTCACCCTGATAAACCACCTTCATCTTCATTGCTAGTTTGCTAAGGAGAGCAAATCTCCAACCTTACTAACATGATATGCTGCCTGAATGTCTGGTTTTCTTCTTCTAAAAGTGACATTAACATATCAATGTCCTCTAAAGTATAGAGTTATATGAAAAATTATCAACTATGATCACCCTGATAAACCACCTTCGGATCGACACGTGCTAGTTTGAGTACGGAGATACGACTTTTGTTAAAAAATTAACTTAACATTTATAAGTATCCTGAAGTCTCGATACGGATCTAAAAGTGACATTAACATATCAATGTCCTCTAAAGTATAGAGTTATATGCCTCAGTTCTCAAAGTCCATTATTTTGCTTTTGGCAATTAGAGTAGCCAAGGTCCCCCTCATCCCAATTAAGCTAAACTTTTCAGCATGCCTTCCACTAGATGAATAATCACTGTTCAGCACACTTCTTCCCTTTGTCAAAACACTGGAACATTGAACCTGGTTCAAGAATTTCCAAGGAACAAATTATCGACATGTCTCTGAATCTGCATCAAATTATCCTTGAACACCAAGCCATACATCTTGCACCAATACAAATCTCCTCAAAAACCTCCCATTTTTTTAAAATTCTGATCAAGAACTGTAATTACCTAGAAGGACTGAATCGCTCCATTCACCCCATAAAAACTCAAATTATAAAAAAAAAAATGAGAATTAAGGGCACAACTATATTTGTATCTTCACTCAGAACACCTATCAAATACCATACATCTTCATTTCAACCATAACAAAATTTCATTTTTTACCCCCTAGAGCATCAAATACCTCACATTATGCTTGTGCCATCCAATAGCCTCAAAAATATCAAAAGGGTAAAGAAAAAAGGTTTCTTTTTCATTCCCATTTTGTGTTGTGGCATAGGAATAAAACCCATATAGCCAAGTTTTGATTTTGATCGAAGAAAAACAAAAATTGGCAGCAATAGTGAAAAGGGTCCAAAAAATTGAGAAGAAAAAGTAAATGTACATTGTTTCCTTTCCAAACTTGGTAGAGCCTTCTGGTTCTGGGATTGGAAGGTTCCATAGAGACGGCCACAGAAGGGGAGGGAGAGACAAGGTCACGGTGGTAGCTGCTATTGGTGCTCATAGTGATCAATGGCTATGACTCTCCGTTCCTGCTGCTGCAATGATCAGGCAAAAACCACATCAACATGTGTTTTGTTATGGCTGTGTGTGATTTTTGCTTTTGCTCTCACCCTTTTGGGGAGGCTAGCGAATGAAACGAGATCAAAATGGCCGTGGTGGTAGAAGGGAGAAGGGAGAAGAAGAAGAAGAAGAAGAAGAAGAAGAGGAAGGGAGTTTTTCCCCTTCTCACGTTCCCTTTCTTCCTTACAATCTCATTTTTTTTCCCACCCTTTCTCTCTCTTTCTCTCTCTCTCTCTCTCTCCAAGAAACCAGCAGTGCTCTAACGATTTTTCAAATCACACCGGCTTTTTCGCGGGCACGACAACTTTTTTGGAAACGCAGATGGTGAGAAAAATTTTTTTTTTCCCGTTGTACTTACAGAATATATAGTAAAAAAAAATAAAAGAAAAGAAAGTGGTTTTCTGAGATGAAAAATTAAAAATGTACCTCTTTTGTAATTTTTTTATACTTTCTTTTGTTGTGGTTTTCTTGGTGGGAATTACTAGGGTATGATACTCATGGTGAATTTTTAAACAATCATTAAATGTTAAATTCATAGTAAATATTTAAAATAAAATTAATAATCAATGAAATACTTGGCAATTCATCTTAAATATTAAACTTTAAAAAATAATATAAATACTATAAAAATCTCTTTTTTTGGTTGTTGTTGGTAGGTAATGAATAATTCTAATCACTTACATTTTCACTCACATTATTTTATATTTACACAATTTTTATTATTTTACATTTAATCTCACATTATTTTTTACACATTAATTTTAATTCTATCACAGAGACGTGAGATATACACTATATCTAGTGTTTTTTTTTCTAGGTAATGGGAGTTAAAGACAACTCATTTCATTTTTTTTTTACTATTTTGATATAACATTTCAAATTATTATATAATTAAATAGACTTGGGTTGCCTGTCATGCTAGTGTTTACTAATGAGCCATTGATGACATTGTACTGGCCTATCACTAGACGACGGATTAGTCTACTATATAGAAAGTTGATATAAAATTTGGTGTAATCACGCCATAATATTATTATATCACGTAGGTGGAGAGCACAAGGCCATATATATTATTATACCCCACATTAAAATCCCATATTTTGGCCCAAGCTTTGGCTAAATTGGCTCGGCTGGATGGTGAGAATATTTGTTTAGAAGTAGGCCATGCGTCTATTTGTAATCTTGTGCTGTTGGATGTACTTGCTTCTTCCTTAATTTAATAAAATCCATTTCCACGTCAAAAACAAAAAAACAACAAAAATCCATATTTTGAATGTAGTAATGGGCCTCAACATTTCGGATTCTTGATGAGGGGTTTATATGATGTTTGAGACTCCCATTTTTAACTGCTAACTTAGGGTATGATTCTCTAAAAGGTTGGTATAATAAGTGAACTCAACATTTTTGTATCTTCATGCACTAGCAGACACTTTCATCTGTATTTTTATTTCACACTAATTTTAGCATTTATTCATGTTCATAATTTAAGCGGACGTACTTGAGAACAATTTTTTGTGTTGAGTGGACCAGATGCTGCAGTTTCTCTGACACTGCTGATATTCACGGAAGGAAATAGAATTTTGCATTCACCCTATAATTACCAGTTAACGATGTCTAAAAATTAAATTAGTTAACAAGCGTTCACTCTTACTGCATTCAGTATGCAGTTGCACCCATGGATAACAATGTGCACCCGTGTACATATTGACATATCAGGGTCATGACATGGCAATAGCCTGTGGATATTACAAGATCGAGACCAATGCTGTTGTTGATGTACAACCTCCAGAGTCATCATCTAACACCCTTATCAAGTTACGTTTATTTACGGATGCAAAGTTACAAAGCAAAATAAAAATAATTTAACCCCCTTAGCAAGGCCAAGAGTTTGCGTAACATACATTCTTAAAGTGGTTTATTTACTATCTTTTGGAAATTACCCATATAAATAGCAGTAATTTGCAAAGATATCGATCAGCTATTGTTATCAAGCACAAAATACTCTTTCAAGTCAAGTCATGCTTATTTGTGTCCTTGGACCTGCTTCATAGTGGCCTCCCCTCCCCCCCTATATTTTTGCTTACCAAAATAAAAACAATGGAATTATGGGTACATTATAGGCACCAATATTGATTTTTAAAAAAAATAAACCAAGTTAATTACCATTATCTAATTAACTTGTTAAAAATATGAACTCATGGTTTTATACGATTGAACATTGGATAAATTACTCTTTTTTTTTCCTGTTCTTGGGTTTCGTTGAAGAGGGGTAAAAATTTGTTGAGATTATACAAGCCAGACAATTTAAGTCTAAGGTAACATAGTGGTAAGTTTGAGACGTCAAGTTTACCCGAGAAACTGAGTCAGAAACTGCAAATGCTGTAAATAATACACAAGGTCCCAACAAAAAATAAAATAAAATAAAATAAAATAAACACGAAATAGTTTCAATTTCATGATTCAACTAACAATTAAAATGAAAAAGCAAAGGCTTCTTCTTTCAAAAAAAGAAGAAGAAGAAACAAAGAAAAGAGCATATCAAAACTGACTGCTACCTCGAACATGTCTCTTAAATTCAAAAAACAAAAAAACAAAAAAAAAAAAGGAGAATTCCTTCCTATTAAGAATAGACTTCTCAGATGTTCCTTTTCTCTAGTTTCTTTTCCAACAGAAAGACCCAGCAATTTTCAAAACCATCCAACAAGAGATACACTTTTAAAGCTTAAATTTCAAACTAATGATTATTTGTGGGATTAGATCATCCCACAGACCAAGCATATCCAAAAATAGAATATCAGGATGACTTTTGATGATGGCAACAGACTAAATATTCAATTCTACATGTCAAGTTCATCCTTACCATATGGCCTAAAAAGCCCTACTCAAAATCCTTCCCAAAGAGGAAAACAACAAGCTAACAGCAGAAAAACATACAAATTACACAAAACATGTGTCTTACAGTTAATTTTATAACTTACCCACATTAGTAAGTAGACAACCTGATCTTTCTTGTGCCCAATTCACTAGAATTGCCAAAAGGAATAGTTGGTCTGCTAACATCTTTCTAAACTGCATACTTATCAGGATATCAAAATAATTTAAGTTCGGCATGTAGTCAGCTCAAACTTCCATCCTGCTGCCTGCCATAGCTAGAGCTGAGAAACAAGAAGCAATGGCATAAATGAGATTTTTCTTACTTCTGAGACTTGTGAAATCAGAATTATCTAAACAGTTCTGCTATAGTGTTATTTCCACACCTGGTAATGATGAGTTAATTACTAGTTAACAATGTGCATCGATTGGTTAATGGACTAACCTGTTTTTTTTTCTTAGAAAAAAATTTTGTTGTTAGTCTGTTAACCAATCAATACACGTTGTTAACCAATACTTTACTCATCATTACTAAGTGTAGGTCAGGTGTACGATTTCATGAGTAAGAAACATTATCCTTATCTAAACTTACATGAATAATAATATTTTCAGAAAAAAGAGCCATACTGTTTTTTAAATTATCGAAACAAATACTCCTTACTATATTTAGTTTTGAATAACTCCATTATACTTTTTTATCATGATTTTTTATACATTCATGTCAACAGTGCAGTTTCATTTGCAGTCACCATTTTGTTTGAATGCATCGGACACCATTTACAAGTCTTATTTCATACACCCCAAACACCAGCAGCAGGAGTAACCCATGCCATTGAATTTTATAACATTCAAAATTCAAATTACCACTATATCATGTCAAGTGACAAACTTTTTCAAGGTTTTAATCTATCCTTGTCATTGAAAAATGATAAAAGCAATTAAGACTTCAAATGGATTCATACTTCAATTAAAATCATAATATCCACACTTCTCCCATATCCATAGTTCAATTACAATCCTAATATCCAAACTTCTACCGTAGTTTTCCCATATCTTGAAAATCAACCACTAACTCGTTAAAATTAGTAAAACTATAAGTCTATAACCCTGCAGTTACACTTCTTATAAACCATCACTATTTATCTCTGTAAAATTTCAACTTCTCAAACTGACAATCGGTAAATTCTAACATCTTTCCACTCTAACATATGTTCAAATTTCCAAGAAATCCCTATCCTATTAAGTGGGATACAAGACTTGCCAAACTTTTCCTATGCCAATCATATCATTTGTTTTGTATCACAAGATTACGATTCTTTCAAGCTATGTTCAAACACCGATTTATTGAGTAATACAACGCAAGGAGACTGATTTCCTTTTCAATTCACTAACTTTCATCTTTTTTAAAGGAAAAAATTAATCTTTCTAACACTTGATTTAGTTATGGGGAAAAAATCTGTTTATTAACTACAAATTCAAAGTTCCCATTCCAGATAGCTGAATTCAAATTGAAATGAGTAGGTACTCGGTCAAGACGGAACTAGCTATTAAGCTCTTTCAATATATTGTACAAGGTTAAAAAAATTTTAAAAAATAAAAGGAAAAAGATTTGCTGCTCTAAACTCTAGCAAACTTAAGTCAAGCTATACTATTTCTACTTTCTAGTAAAGTAATCCTTTGAAAGTATATTCTTACTAATTTACTATGCACTTTATTTTATTTCTCTGTAAGTTTTTGCAGGAAAATAAACTGAAAGCTATAGCACTTATTTAAAAAATAATAATCAACCAAGAGGCATCAGAGATGACATTATGACAATAATATAAAGGGAGAAGAGCATTTCAATGATTGTAACAGGAGGGAATAGTGATATAATTACTTCTGTATAAAATTTAGCTAAGCTACAAAAATAGTCACTAATATAAATAAACAAGAAAAGATGCACAATATCTTCCTTGAGATACCAAAATATTTCCAAAATTAACCATGTATTTTTCTCGTAATTCCATAAATCCGCTAAACACCTGGCCTTATGTTTCAATATTATAATCAGAACCATGTTGTAAGTTCATACATGACAACAAGCAGTGACAAAACAGACCTAGAAATTAAAGAATGGAGGTTACAAACTTCCTAATGTCATAATTTAATAAATTACCAACACCAAACCTTAATCATTGATCATGAAAAGCATGAGAAAGAGACAGATAAAGAGTTATTTAGTATATAAGAACGTAATTTGGAAAAATGGAAACTAACCTTATCCTTAAGTCTAATCATTCAGGGGGGCCCTCATCCAAAACTCATCAAACAATTAACAAAAGTAACCCCTGCATTTCACAGATCCACATAAGCATTTCTTTTTCTTCTGGCCTACTTTGAGAGGAAGAACTATCCCATAATCATAAGTTAACTCCATCATAGGAGGGATATGTCTAATTGCATAGAAAGCAATGTGGAGATCAGATTCATTCTTATTTTCACGCAAGACTGGACGCCATAATACATTTGGAGAGCAGCTGTGATTCATAAACCGAGCAACATTCCCTTCATTTCTTGCTGTTATATAAAGGGGGGAAGGGATCTTTGGAGCTTCAGTATCACCAGGGAAAACTTCCAGTTGCTGATAAATGCGAGTAGAATCAAAAATGTAATCATCTTCATTTTCACCAACAAGCTCCTCTACTCTAGCATTATCTATGACTTCCCCAGCATACTCACATATGAAAGTTCCTGCACGAATAGGATCCCAAGATCTTAGACCCCATCCTTTATCTTTGGTTCTAAACACCTCCAAACGAATTTTCAAGCCACCTTGGGAAACCCGATTTCGGCAATTAGGAGGGCACTGACAGGAAGGACCACACTCATATATCACAGATTTTAGGTCCGCGAGTATCCCAGCAGCAGAATATGGGAGATAACCTCCATTCTTTTGAATGCAAGGACAGTTATAATTACCAGGTTGGCATCCACCAACACAAGAACATCCAGCAGAAGATTCCACAGGAGCTGTTGGCTTCAAATTCTTGAGAGTAGGGGAATAAGTGAAATATGCAGGGCCCTTCTCATTATCAACATCATTCACAAGACAAACAGGTAACTTTTCTGCCGAAGAAGTAAGATCAGGCAATATAACCCCCGTTCTTGAAACATTCTTCTCAGTCCATTGTTGAATGGATTTCCATATCATATATGCTTCAGGTTGCCCAGGCAACCTGACTAATTTATACTTGAATACATTGAAACCAGATTTTGCTTTCTCCACCCACGACTCCTGGATCTTGTAAAGACCGTCATACACATACACCTTCCCAGTTGGATGTGCTAAATCCCTCAAACCCCTAATTACTCTCACATCATTACCTCTATGCAAGCTCTTTTCCAATGCAAGATTACCCCTTTCAAGCTTTTGATCACTTGCTCCTTTATCACGGTTAACCCCACCTTGGCCACTGTAAATCAGCACATCCCCATCCTCCGCATTATCTTCATATCCTCCAGATGAGACAATACTGACAGCTAATGGCTCTTCCTCATTACTGATTTTGGAACCCAAGTAATCAATTCCAGCCATAGATGGAGCATGTAATCCCAACAAGCACAATTCAAATCTGAAAAAGAAAATATCCCCAATTTCAACACCAGGCACAACTCCAATTCGCTTCTTGCTATTTGCCCGAACCCCTTTACTCATCATAAGTGTACCTGCCTTCAAATCAGGCCGTTTTGCCCCAGGAATGGCATCCTTTGTTGACTCTTCAATCTGTCCAAGCTTCCTTCGTAGCACTTCATATATCAGAAGCGTATACACAACCGAGTCCCTGGTACCATCAGGTTGATTCAGCGCATCGAAAACTATGGGATTAATTGATTTGAGAATATCATTAGCCACCGCATCAGCATCAACATCAGCTGATGCCGATGCTGATGCTGATGCTAATGCTGATGCTGATGCTAATGCTGATGCTGATGCTGATGCTGATGCCAATGCCGATGCCGATGCCGATGCCGATGCACGGCCACGTGGCCGTCCCCTTCCCCTCTTCTGCGGCTTGCTCCTTAACCTCCCATCCCCAGTTCCATCTTCTGCATCAACTTCATTAATCTCAACATAACCATCTTCCTCAGTGAACTGTCCATGACTTCTGTTATTCCTCCGCGATGATCCCACATCTCCATTTGTAGCCCCAGTTGGTGTCCTAAACGAATTAATTGGAACTGCAGTAGATATCGGGCCCGCAGGCAAGCGTTGACCGGCTGGGGTTTGTGCATTCTGTTCAGAGAGCCTCTGGGACTCTGGCGAGATGAAGAAAGGGTAGAAGGGTGCAACACCAGAGGGGAAAGGACCAGAAGGAGAGACACAAACAAAAGGGGCACCACCTTGTGGAGTTGAAGATGAAGAGGGATTGGATGGTGAAGGGAACACAGGGACAAGGGTTCTTAATGGCTTAACATTCAAAACCCTAGACTTATCAAATGACCCAGGTGCAGGTACATGATCATGACCCAAATTGTGTTCCATTGGTACAATTTTTCAAGCAGTACAAACACTCTCTCTTCTACTAACAACCTTCCTTAAAGTTTAGTATCCAACAATCTGTGTGTACAAGACCAGCTTACAATAACAAAAGAGAAGGCTAACAATTTTTGTGGCTGGTGTGTTCAGAAAAATCAATGGAATGCTAGATAACAAAAATTGAGGTACAGAGAATTACACAACAAGGGATGAAAGATACAAACTTTGGTCAACACCGGGAAAAACAAGACATTTCCTGTAACATGCAAGCAAATCTTGAGTCAGAAGCTAAAAAAAAAACAACAAAGAAATATAGACAAAATGTTAAAAACAAAAGACAAATTGAAAAATGAAATAGGGCTGCAAGAAATGAACCATAAAATTTTGTCACAGGCACCCCCGCCCCACTAAGAAAATAGGGATAAAAGGAACAGAAAATGAAAAGAGTGATATAAAAATGTAAACTTTATGTATTAAATCTGAAGAGAAACGAAGATGCCTCGTCAGATCAGATCAAAGGGTAAGAAAATTTTTAAAAGGGTGAGAAAATCGAATCAGGGTGTGAGAGCTACGAGATTGGGTTAAAAAGTTTGAAACTTTGAGTTGCAAAGGTGAGAAATGAACCAAACCTGAAATGGGTTTTGCAGATTCAGGTGAGTTTTCAATTTTGTGAGCTTCAGTTAGAGTTTAAGTCCATGAAACTTCCCCAAACCAAAGCTTCCTCTGCACTTTTGCAAGGAGAGAGAGAGAGAGAGAGAGAGCGAGGTTTTCGGTCTCTGTGTCTTTATGTGGTTTCAGAAATGATCACATGGTCGTGAGCACACGAAATGGTTTTGTTTGCGGATCATGAGATTGACGTGGCACGATATGATTGGACTGAAGTGAGAGTACCATGGTGAAACGTGTTATTGTAGTGAGGCTCCCGAGGTGAACGTGGGCTTTTAGGCGAAGCGGAATGGTAAAAAGAAAGGTCAGCTTATTTATCTACTAAAAATATTCTAATTTTTTTTAATTTATTTATAAATTTATTTTATATTTTATAAAAATATTATAATTATATATAATCTGATTTGATATTTTTTTACATAAATTTATAAATTATTATGATTTAAGTTCATAAAAGAAGTCTAACTTAAAAGATTAATTTATTAAGTGAAAGAACCTCATGATTTAAGTATCACATTAAGTTTCCTTAGTTACTCAATGTAAGACTCATAACATTGTCACTCCCTTCGAAAGCTAACGTCGCGACGACCCATTCTGATTGTCTACTCTAGGTGCCCACTCATGATAGCTTTCATTTTGACCCTCTGAGTGCAGGTAACCCTCTCTCTATTCGCTCCTTCCTAGGTCGCTCCTTTCCAAATCGTCCCCTCAGCGTTGGTCAATTATCAATGAAAGCATCAATTGTTATGACTTAAGCTTATGAGGAGAACCCAACTCAAAAGACTAATTCATTAAGTGAAAGATTCTCATGATTTACGTACTACATTAATTTTTTTTAGTTACTCAATGTGAACATATTTTAAGTGTGTAAAAAATATTATTCAAAAAGAAATGGGTGAAATGAACAGGTCAGATTTCGACAATTAAAGTAGGGAAGAAAGGGGAGAATTAGCAGGCAAAAGGGCAAGGGAGAAAATGACAGAAATATATTAAAAGGATTACGAATACGTTCTCTTCCAATTCCAGCAGTACTCTATGCAAAAATTGGGTGGAATAAATGGGGTAATTATGTGAATTTGTTTTATTTGATACTGACTATGGAAAAAAATCAAGGTGATAAAAATTTCTATTCAAGCAAGTGTTTAGGGATTTTATTGTGAAAAGTCCGATATATGATAACAATTTAAGTGTGTTTAGAATATAAAAAAATAAAAAATAATTTAGTTTATAAATTAAATTTAATTAAATATTATGTTTAAAATATTAAAAATAAAGAATGATTTGATTTTTAAAATTTTATGAATTTTATCTTTTTAGTTTTAAAAATATCAACAAATTTGATAGAATTTATTATGATTTAATTTGATTTAAAATAAATAAATTATTTTACTCTTAATAATTATTTCTAATTACTTTTTATAAGAGTTAAAATATAAAATAATAAAATCAAATCAAATCAATTCTCATTTTAATAAATTTCAAATACAAAATTTAATTTTAAATCAATTTAAATCATAATTCTTTTTAAAAGTTTTATACACAAAATTCAATTTTTAAATCAAATCAAATTATTTTTTATTTTTATTCATTTCAAACACAACATTTATTTTTATGGGGGGAGATTAAATTTTATTTAATAAACGAAGGTAGGTGTGAGAATTATGATACTCATTTTATAAATATTTATTAATTAATTAGAAATACAAAAATATTAGGAAAAATTTAAGTTGGTCCTCTATGATTTCACGCTATATCACTTTATTCCTAAACTTTTTTTTTTAACTAAACGTCCTTAAACTTTGGTTTTTAGTTAAAACGTAAAGTGGTTGTTAAAGATAACATATTTCATAACATGTGTGTTGCAATTTTTCTCTATTTCTTCTATTGAAAACAAAGGGAGATGTTCTATCAACAAAAAGAACACAACCGCACCTTTGTTTAGGGGTGTCAAAACAGGTTGGCGGCAATTCATTCGGCCACCATTCGGTCACATAAATTTCGGTACCAGTATTTTTTCACAAATTTCAACCAACCCATTTAGCTTTATGTAGTGTAAAAAGAGCGGGCTGACCCGGCCCATTCGGGCCATGTAAGGTTCGGACTAGCATTTTGCTGACCCAGTCCATCCATTTTGTCGTGCTAATCGGGTCGGCCCATCGGGCCTGGCCCATTTTGACACCCCTACCTCTGTTTCCATACACCACACCAAATCCAAAACAATCCCATAGTAGAACCAAGACCTCTAATGCAAGTATTGAAAATTTACAAATTTCGTTCCACTAATGCATGTTAAAATTAGAGCAGTGTTTCTCATATAGAGTAAATTTTTGCAGATCTTTTACGCTAAGTTGTGTGGGAGGTTTTAATCCAACCTACTTTTTCTCTTTCCTTTTTGATGATTTATATAGAATTAAAGCATCTTCCCAAAAACTGAACTTTGAAAACTTCCAGTCTCTACAATTTAGCTCAAGTTCCATTTTGATACTATGGAGAAAAACAAACGCATTGCCATGATTCCCTGCCCTGTACTAAGTCGTTTGATCCCACTTGTTGTGTTTGCCAAGCTAACTGGTTCTGGAACACCACGAGTTTCATGTCATATCCCTCATTCTCACACTTGGGTCTATAGATATGAAAGGGGAAGAAGAGGAGCTAGGGAAAACTAGGCAGAGAAAAATTCTTGCTAATGAGTCTTAGTTTGAAGATACAAAGCCACCATCCTGTAGCTTTGGGGTTGCATGATCAAATGGAGTATAAAAAAGTGGTACACTTTCATTCAGGCCTATAGAGCTTGCCTTCCAAAGTAAGTAAACATTCTTCTGGTCTATTAAACCCATTTCTTGTGCAATTGTTCATTGTTTTATCAGTAAGGTTCAAAACAGATGTCATTGATTCACACAAGGGTGTACTAGACCCAAATGTAAGGAATGTACCATTACATTTCAAGGATAGAAGGATGATGGACTCTATTTGAAAAATTTGACTGAGAATTCTGGAGTGTTGCTTCAGGGATAATTATCTAACGATAGTGAGAAGCAGAGTTCTTGTTCTTCCGGCGACCAGTAGGCATATTCCTCATGGCCCCACTAGCAGTCCAGTATCTCTAGCAATTCTTGTAGAAATGACGTGGTTAGTTGACATTGTAATTATTGTAGTAGCAAAACTTGGTGCCATGTTATTATAGAGGGGGCAAGGCAGCATTTTGTCTTATTTTTTCAGGGTCTTTTCTTGTGAATTCTCACTATGTTTTTCTTCAGTCCTTGAAGTTTTCAATGTAGTAGCCTCCTTCTCAATGGAGGGGCTAACAGATTCTTCACCTAATCTTGAGGCTGTATCTAGATTGGTGACCTTTTCTAACGATTGGGTGAGGGCTCCATCTTACTTCTTATCCTCTATTTTCAAGAGAATAAATAGAGAAAAATGAAGGAAGAAGACAGCACGTGCAATGCACATTCCATGAAATCTATTATCTTTACACAAAAAAGTTTATGTGGATAAGGTGATATAGTGTAAAACCACAGAAGGTAAACTGTAATTTCCCCAAAACATTATTAGCTTAAAAAAATGAAATATGTAACATGCATGTACATAATAATAATAATGATAATGTACACTACCATTGAGTTCATTCCCACTAGAGGCATTTAGCACGGCGATCCACTATTTATCCCAGTTGACTAGCGCTATTACTGATCAGAAAGCTTGGAAACCTATTGTTATTTCTAAAGGAGAGCCTTTGCTTTTCTCACTTGTGCTCAACTGAGGATTTTATTGTTGGATTTATTTGTTCAGTGTCTCTTTTAAGATTCAATAGACTTAAAATCCTAACATATGACGCTTGTAATAGGTGCAACCCCTTAATGCTTGATGTGGTTTTGAGAAACTTTAAGGAAATAAAGTTGCACTCTTGCCATTAGCTATAATTTTTGACCAAGTGGTAAGTACTTGATCCAACTAAGGGTGAAAATGGGTCAAGCTAACTTTAATGGGTTTGTCTTGTTTCTCAAATGCAAAGATTGAGTCTGACCTATTTACCTAATGATGAGAATTATAAGTTACAAATTCAAGTGCAAGTTATCTCAAGTAATAGATTTTTCGGGAGTTCGAAGTCGATTCACAGGGAATTGATGAAGAAAAATTCTTTGAGGTAAGGAAATGATTTGTCACAACAATAAAGATAACAAAATTTGTTCACAATAAAAAAAAACTTGCTTAGGTTAAGATATCCACTTTTGGTAATAAATTAAGGACAAGATTATTTTTTTTATAACTCAATTGAAATCCACGCACAACGGAGGTTCCAATCAGAAAATAAAGCATTCAAAGTCCATTCAGAATTATATATGTAGTTATATTATAGTTCCTTTAATTATTTACCAACACCAATATTTGTAAATGAGTTCAAGCATTCATTGTGTCAACCACTTGTTTACAATGAATCAAGAACTCCACTTTTCAAGGAGGGTTTTTAAATTGATTGGAAATAAAATATAACACATATAATGGCTACTTGATAATATATCATTTAAGCACAAGAAAGAAATTAATCTAACATTATTTTATTATCAAAAGTTTCACCTCTTCACTCAAACAAGATGAAAATTAATTATTCATGAGCAAGAAAAAAGAAAGAGAGAAGGAGAAGAAGATAAACATAACTTCAATTTTGAACAAAAGAAAACTATAACAAGAGAAATAAATAACACAATAACATGATCTTGATCTCTAAGCCAAGATGCCCAAGATGATCAGTCAATGCTCCCTTTTATGGAGCTTGAGGAGTACAAAATGACAATGAAGTTATTTACTGAGTGGGTATATGATGGGTGGGTGAGTGGAAAATGACAATAGAGTTATTTAATGAGTGAGTGGATGATTAATGAGTGGGTGGATGATTATCATGTTTGCCTCTCCACTTGTACCAACTAATTCAACTATCTTAACACGATTATAACTCTATTAAAATGTTATTTTTTGGAAAAGTAGTCTTCATGAGAGTTGAAGAATTTTGTCTTAGCTTTCTAATGCCACTAATTTCAGCTCAATGCAACTGTTACAGCCCAAATTATGCTCTGATTAGTACACACTGCTCATGTTCTAGTAACAGAACTCGTTTTCTAACTTCCAGACCCAATTAACTCTACTAGATGTCTGATTGAGACTTCAAGTTCTTCATTAAAGTTGTAGAACTTTCTCTCAGCTTTCCTACAAGGTAAAATTTATAATTTCTAGATATCTAGAACTCAAGATATGACCAAAATATAGAAATAATGTAAAATCTCAATAATGCTAAAAAAGATTAATTAAGCCTAATTTGAACTCAAACTTACAAAACATGACTAAGCTCAATCAATTAAATACATGGAGAGTGTAAATGATTAAAAAAGAGGGTTTATTAATGTATAAAATATGTAATTATCAAATTCCTCCACACTTAATTTTTTACACTCCTGGGCAAAACACATAAGATCAAAGTTAAGAAATAAAAAAAAATGATACAGACTCAAAAGCTAAAAACATTAAAAGACTCAATTTCCAATGATATTTAAGAATACAAAAATTTATAAACAAGAAAAGCAACCAAAAATTCAAGGGATCAAAACATTCATGAGGTAACATTTCTTTGCATCTCAAATCAACAAGGAAGGAAACTTTAGTTGAAAAATATGAATCAAGAATGATAAATCCTCACAAAATTCACTCTCAATCCCTCAAGTATTTAAAATGTAAGTATTTCACTCTATTCAACTCATGAACAATTACACTACCATAAACTTTCTTATCTTCTACTTCTTCGCTACTCAAAAACATATGCACACAAAAATCAAGATGACTACATTCAAGGTTGTAATGAGACTATGGTAAAGGAGATGAGATAATATAGATATGACAAGTTAAATACCAAAGAGAATAGAAGAGTATTAGGGTACCGTTAGAGTGGAGAAGATGTTTAAAAACATTTAGTTTAAATCTCATAAAGAACAAAGACCAATATTTGACTAATGCTTGTTAAATATCAATCTTAAATTGGTGGGTTGAATTCATTGTTAGGTCTGAACCTTCTCCTTCTTTTCCTACTGTTTCCAAGTATCCACCATCATTCTAGGTATGGATATGTCACATGGTGTATCAGGAGATTCTGATAATCTTTTGATTGTAGCAGTGGTCAGCTCTTTTTTTTAAAGACACGTAATGAGATAAAAATAAAGAATTATCAAATAAGTTCAAAGGGGTTACACAAGGAAAAATATGCAAGGTTGACTATTTAGTCAAAGTAGTTATTTCAAAATGCCTCAATCATGTTTATGTATACATGTAAAAATATAGCTTATAAAAGAATCAAAGTAAGTTCTACTGTAATAATTCCATGAGTGAAAAATCATACAAGAAAGAAAAGAATAGTGCAGATATTCAATCCATTCATTAATAGGCTCAAAATCTCATAAGGCATATATCTATCATTCTCAATCTATCAATTCAACATTCATAATCAAGTATGAGAAATTTAAAAAAAGAAGATAATTTATTCATTCATGCTATGATCCCTGAATTTCAATTGCTTTAAAGGATATGAGAGTTCATTCACTTGAATCATTCAAAGGAAATCAAACGATAAAACATTGTTACTTTCACAAATCAACACAGAATAGTTACTTCCTCAATCTAGATGCGTCTCAGGAGTAATTTACTTTAAGAGTAAAATTACTTCTTACTCTGTCATCCCTAATTGGTTTTGTTGTAGGTTTCTGCCAATCATATCAATCAACATACTTTCCTAATTTAGATGCGTCTCAAGAGTAAAATTTACTCTTTACTCTATCATCCTTAATTAGTTTAGTAAGTTGCTGACAATTATATCATACTTCCTTTTTTTTATGTCAACTATCCTTCTCTCCTAACCATATCATAACATTATCTGCAATGTTAAAATATAGATGAGTAAAGGATAGAAGATATCACCTGGTACGGTAATTACTGAAAAAAAAAATCTAACACAAATTTAAACAAAAACAAAGTACGATAAATAAAACTAAAGATAAAGGAAAGTTGTAGATGAAGTGTCAGATCTGACTTGTGTTTCATACTACTTCCCTCACTAATTTCTTCTACCAATCTATCTAAGCTATTGCTGGATCAGGTTCATAAACAAAAACTTCTAATTTATCAATCAACTCATCAACAGTGGAAGCAGAGATAAGAAGTAGTCTTATCGAAGGTGTGATAAATTTTTATTCCATAGCATGATCAAGAAAAGATAACAAACCAGGAAAAAAATTTATTAACATTCAACAAACCTATAGACTTATGGTGGATGTTCAATTAGGCCAAAGAGACAATTTGAAAAACTTCTTCCAAAGTACTAAAACCACCTGGTAAGGCAATAAATGCATCAGAGTTTTCAAGCATTGTCTTCATTCGTTCATGTATAGATGATACTTGAAATTTCTCTTCAATTGTCTTTTGAGTGATATTCTTTTGAGTCAAAGCTTTAGGAATAATACCTAAAACTTGACTGCCTCCTAGAAATGCAGAGAGTTATACAACCTTCATTAACCCATGACAATCTCCCCCATATACAGAATATTCATCGCAACAAGTGTTCGATCAAGAGTGCTTGTTGCATTTACAAACTCTAAATTCTTCTCATACCTAGACCTACAACATACACATATATTTTTAAGTCGACGGATAGAAACTCCTTTCATTTCTATATTCATGTTCCCTTTGAATGATTATAAGTTGAAGGAAAGTAGAGAAAATGAAGTGTTTCAATAGGAAAAAGAATGAAAAAGGTAATGATAACACTTATAAGGGTAGATTGGCCATTGTCAGAAAAGTTTGAAATTAAGAAACACTAATATTTTTTTTTCAGACTTCAAACCATCAGGGTAAAGAAGTCTAGAAACCCTTGAAAGACCCTGCTCAAAGAATCGTCTATCCAAAACCAAAATACAACAAAATCATACAAAGATAAAAAAAATATAATAACACATGATGACATAACTTTATGTATAGTTTTCATGGCGTATCTTTATACTGCGCGTCATTAATGCAGTAGTTGCATATCTTTGAGTTACGTGTCACCAGTGCAACGTAAGAACTCCACAAGGATTGTCAAAATTGGCCACAAAAACCTTTGAGCCATTTCCGTCCCGCTTACGGAATAACAACCTTTTATCTTCCTGCAAACCTGATTAAAGACCTATATTATAAGAAGATGGTACTTGACCGCAGCCAGTCAGAACTTGTCATAGAGACCTACTAATTAAAGTAAGTATATGGCTCAGTGACAGTTTCACATGCACTATAAAAGACAGGATGCTTCTATCTGTCCATTAGCGCTACCGAACCTTGGTTCCAAGAATTGGGACTGTAGCACGTGGCTCTTTACAGAACATGTGACACGAACTTTATTTATGGATCGACGTGCGAAGGTCCACCCGAGTCAATGACGGGTCTGCCATTAGCAGGGGCTCCACACTCAATTAAGAGCATGATACTCTTTTGATCGCCCTTTTTGTGTTTTTTTTTTTGAAGAAGAACAAGATAATATATACATGTTGTGATTGTGACTCATATCTTCATCTGGTTTTACATCCAGTAACGGCTTAAACGCCTGCTATGAGTCAAGGATAAGCTTCTCATCCAATTTTCTTATAAATTGACAAATAAGCTTCCCAAGACTGTAACGTTTTTGTTCGTCCTTGAGAATCCACAAATTAAGAAGTTCACGATGCACAAATCTACAAGAATGTACCTCAAGAGTCAATAAGATATCATCTAATGACTCCTTACTCAGTCCATTCAGAATGAAGAATATTTTATCTTCTCGATTTGCGAAAATCATTCCCAAAGAACAGCATCGCTTATTACAATTCCATCATGCACATTTGTGACAAACTTGTAACCTTTTTGCTCTTCTCCTTTTAGAATGCAAACTTCTACCAAGACCTAGCTTTTATGAGTCAAATGAAATTGAAGACTCACCTGCTAGATGGACCTCTGCTTCGATTATCTAGCGTACATCTTCTGGCTTACCCTTGTGCATTAATAGTCTCAATCTTTCACATTTAGCTTTGTAGATTTTTGTTAGAGCATTTTGAGGAAGAAAAGGAAAATGCTTTCTTAAATTTGAGAGAATGACATACATTTTAAAGGAAAATGATTCAGTTATTATGAGAAACTAAAAAACAAACCGACTTGAGAGCCACGAAGTGCCGTTATCCGCCATTTAACAGGGAACACAAAGAACTCATTAACTTAGTTTTCCAGAAATGGTTTGAGTTTTTGTCCATTGACTTTAAACATATTACTATTCCTAAGATTCTCAATATCTATGGTCCCACAAGGATACACATGTTTGACAACAAAATGACCATTTTACCTAGATATCAATTTACCGGGGAATAAGTGCATACGAGAATTATCAAAGCAGAACTTTTGAAAAAATTTCAAAAGATTTTCTCAAAATTGACTTGTCACGAAAAACTTTTGTTTTAGCTTTATAATTTTTTAAGTTTTCATATGTATCATTTCTCAATTCCTCAAGTTCATATAATTGCAATTTGCGTATCTTGCAAGTATCATCAAGGTTTAGGTTGAAAGCTTTAAGACCCAAAATACATTATGTTCCAATTCGACAGGCAAATGACAAGGTTTTTCATAGACTAACTGATAGGGTGACATGCCCAAAGATGTTTTGAAAGTAGTACGGTAAGCCCAAAGTGCATCGTTTATTCTTCAAGACCAATCTTTACGATATGGGTTAACTGCTTTTTTTTTTGAAAATTTGTTTAATCTCCTTATTTGCCAATTCAACTTGTCCACTTGTCTGAGGGTGATAAGGGGTAGCAATTTTGTGTGTAATGCCATATTTCTTCATTAAATATTTAAATGATTTATTGCAAAAATATTTTCTCCCATCACTGATGATAGCTTGAGGGATTCCAAATCGACATAAGACTTTTTCTTTTAAAAATTTGAAAATAGTTTTATGATCATTGCGTCGGCATGAAATCGCTTGAATCCATTTTGAGACATAATCATCTGCAACTAAAATATACACAACTTCAAATGAGAATGGAAATGGACCCATGAAATTAATTCTCTAACAATAAAAAATTTCAATGACAAGGATAAGGTTTAGAGGCATCATGTTTCCTTTAGAAATTGAGACCATTTTTTGATAATTTTTGTAACTTTTGCAAAAGGTGTAGCTATCCTTAAATAAAGTGGGCCAATAAAATCCATACTGCAAGATTTTCGTAGTTGTTTTCTTTAAAAAAAATGACATCCACATATTTTTGAGTGACAAAATTTAATGACACTACATACCTCACTGTCGGGCACACATCTCTGAAAGATTTAGTCAGGACAATATTTGAACAAGTATGACTCATCCCAATAAAAAAATTTCACCTCTGTCAAAAATTTCCTTCTGTCTTGGTGCGTCCACTGAGGTGGCATTTTTTTCGTTACAAGAAAATTAACTATGTTAGCAAACCAAGGCATGCAATTGACATAAAATAAAAATTTATCAGGAAAAAAATTATTGATAGGTGTGTTATGAAAAAGTGAGCTTGTTGTAAGTCTGGACAAATATTCTGTGGCAACATTTTCAGCTCATTTCTTATCTTTTATTATGATGTTGAATTCTTGAAGCAACAAGATTCACTGTATCAATTTTGATTTGACATCCTGCCTAGACATCAAATATTTAACAACAGCTTGATTGATGAAAACCATAATAGAAGAACCAATTAAATAAGATCAAAATTTGTCCAATACAAATATTATAGGAAGTAGTTCTTTTTCAGTAGTGGTGTAATTCATTTGTGCACTATTTAAAGTTCTACTTGCGTAACAAATCACATAAGGCTTACCTTCATTTCTTTGGCCTAAAACAGCATCAACAACAAAATCACTAGCATCACACATTAACTCAAAAGGTAAAGACTAGTCCGGAGATTACATGATAGGAGCAGATGTCAGAAGATTGATTAATTTTTCAAAAGATTTTTGACATTCTTGAGTCCAATCAAATGATGCATCTTTCAACAGAAAATTACATAATGGTCTAGATATAACACTAAAGTCCTTAATGAATCTTCTATAAAATCCTGCATATCCTAAAAATGAACGAATTTCTCTGGCTATTTTTAGGGAAGACAAATGAGCAATTAATTCAACTTTGGCCTTATCAACTTCAATTCCTTTAGAACATATCACATGACCTAACACTATTTTTGGGGTAACCATGTAATGACATTTTTTCCAGTTTAGCACAAATCATTTTTCTTCGTATCTTTTATGAACTTTTTCGAAATTATCAAGACAATTTTCAAATGAATTTTCAAAAACTGTCAGGTCATCTATGAAAACCTCTAAATAATTCTCAATCATGTCACTAAAAATACTTAGCATGCATCTTTGGAATGTTGCCAGGGCATTACAAAGGCCAAAAGACATTCTTCTATATGCAAAAGTACCAAAGAGGCATATAAAAATGGTTTTTTCTTGATTCTCTCATGCAATTTGTATTTGATTATAACCGGAATAACTATCAAGAAAACAATAATATAGATGTCCTGCTAACCTTTCTGGAATTTTATCAAGAAATGGCAAGGAAAAATGATCTTTCTTAGTAGCAGCATTTAATTATCTAAAATTAATACATATACGCCAACTGAATGAGACTCTCGTAGGTATTAATTCATATTTTTCATTTTCAACCACTATTATTCCAGATTTCTTAGGCACAACTTATGTAGGGCTTACCCACTGGCTATCAGAGATAAGATAGATAATTCTAACATTAAGTAATTTAAGAACTTCAGCTCTAACTACCTCTTTCAGGTGTGGATTTAATCTTCTTTGAAGTTGTTGAGATATTTTAGCATTATCCTCTAAATGTATTCTATATGTACATATTAATAGATTATTATCTTTTATATCCTTTAATGTCCATCCAATTGTACTTTTATGTCTTTTAAGTACTTCTGTTAACATACATTCTTGTTCTCTAAGAAGGGACAAGGAAATTACCACTGAAAAGTTTTGCACTTCTCCCAAAATATGTACTTCAACCCAGCAAGTAATGACTTTAGTTCCAGTGTGAGTAGTTCTTCATAGGTATTATCATTCATTGGTTTTAACTCTTCGAATCTCGACTTCCATCCCTTGTATTCCATTACTTATGTACAATCAAGCAAAAATCATATTTCAGAAATATCATCATCTAATTACATGTTTGAATTAAATGAATTGATTAAACAAATTTCTAATGGGTCAGAAGAACTCCTTGTTTAAAGATGATCATCTACAATGACTTCAATCCCTTCAACTTCCTCCTTTTCATCAAGGACTTTCTGTGATTTCTTGCACATGTTAAAAACATTGAGCTCCGGTGTCATATTTCTAAATGTTAGATTCACCACTCCATTTCTGTAATTTATCAAAGCATTAAATATTGCTAAAAATAGACGGCCTAAAATAACAAGAATTGACTTATAACTATCAACTATAAGTTCAGTATCCAAGACAATAAAATCTACAGGATATATAAATTTATCAACTTGTACCAACACATCTTCCACTATTCATCTTGCAATTTTAATTGATCTATTGGTAAGTAGAACAATTACAGAAGTTAGTTTTAACTCACCCAAGTTAAGTTGCTGATAAACTGAATATGGAAGCAAATTAATACTAGCACCAAGATCAAGTAAAGCTTTTTCAATTTTATGTTCTCCAATAATGCATGAAATTGTATGACAACCAGGGTCTTTATATTTCAAGGCATTATTATTCTAAAGAATGAAGCTTACCTATTTAGCCAAAAAGACTTTTTTTTTCACATTTAGTTTCTTTTTAACAGTGCACAAGTCCTTCAAATATTTGGCATAAGAAGGAATCTGTTTGATAGCATCTAATAGAGGAAAATTAACCTTCACTTGTTTTAAATTTTAAAAATTTTAGTGTTATGGTTCAATTTCCTTGAATTATTTAATGCTTGAGGAAATAAGGGTGAAAACGAGAGTTTGGTCTCCTTTTGGTTAACTTCTTCATTTTCTTGAGGAATTAATTCATCATCTCTCTCACAAGGTTCTAAAATTTGTTTTTCAACAATCTTTCCACTCTTAAAAGTTATCACTGACTTGACTTGATCTATTTGTTAATTTTTTGAACTACCCTTATTTAGACTATACTAACCCTTGGGATTTAGTTGAGGTTGAGAATGTAATTTTCCTTTCTCGTGAATGATGAGTGCAGAAGAAAGTTTAGCAAGAGTGTCTTTTATGTCAATCATTGCTTGAGTATTTTAGTTCTCTTTTACTTTTCCATGAATGCATGCAATGTTTCTTCAACATTTTTCCTATATGGCGGGACATAAGATACATATCCTTGAGAATTTTGAAAGCTCTGTTGTGCTTGAGGAGGTGGTGGTTGCACAAACTATACTTGATTATTATTCCTCCAGCTGAAGTTTGAGTAATTTCTTCATCCTGAATTGTATGAATCTGAAAAAGAAGTAAATAACTTTTTAAAATTATTCATTGCATTTACTTGCTCTTGTACAACTTTTTTAAAAATAGGAATCTTAGGATATTCATGTGTTAAGTGTCCTAATTCATCACAAATGCCACAAATTTCTTTATTTTGCACAGATTTGATTTCTTTCACTTTTCCTAATTTCATGGCTTCAATCTTTCTAGCCAAACTGGTAAACTTTGCATTTAGATCTTCTTCTTGACTAAGGTGATATTTTCTTTTATTAGCACTTGCAAGGTTAAATCTAATTGAATTTTCAGAAGAGTTAGTACCATGACAAGATTGAGAATTTTCAGCTAACTAGTTTAAATAATCCAAAGCTTCTTCAGGTTCTTTATCAAGAAACTCGCCATTACGCATTGTTTTCATAAATTATTTGGTTTCAGGTGTTAAACCTTCATAAAAGAAGCTTATAGTGCATCATTTTTTAAAACCATGATGTGGGCAAGAATTTAGCAAATCTTTAAAACATTACTAATATTGAAAATATGATTCATTTGAATTTTGAAAAAAAATTTGGATTTGTCTTTTCAAAGCTTTGGTTTTATGTGTTGGAAAAAATTTCTTTAAAAACTCACCTTATATTTCTTACCATGTGCCAATTGATCTTGGTTTCAAAGCGTTAAACTAAATTTTTGTTTTATCTTTTAAAGAAAAAGGAAACAATTTAAGCTTAACAATCTCTTCAGTGCAATTTTGGTCATTGAAAGTGATATATACTTTCTCAAATTCTTTTAGATGTAAATATGAACTTTTAGATTCTAAACCATGAAAATTAGGAAGTAAAGAAATCATACATGACTTAAATCTAAAATTGTTGACATTGAGTAGAAAAATAAAACATGACAAACTAAAATTTCGAGGTGGTTGCAAATATTCATGCATGGTTCACAATGGTTATTTTTTATGTTCATCATGTATACTTTTATGTTCAGCCATTGTGTCAATTATGTGTGATTGTGATTCAAACAAATCAATATATAAAGTACAAGGATTAATTTTAACCAAATGACCAGAATTTGAATCACGATACTAATTAAGCATAAATGAATGACTTAAAATAGAAAAAATAATGTACAAGTCAGCGGTATAAACCAGTCATTAAATATTAACCATAAATAAATGACATAAATAAATAAATTAGTAAGTTCGAAAGCATAAATAAATGACATAAATAAGTTACAAAGTTAGTAAGTTAGAATATTAGAAAGTTAAAAAGTTAGAAAATTAAAAGAGTAGAGAAAGAATATACCAGATAATAAAGTTTACTTAAAGAAAGATAACCTTAATAAATTAAAACTTCAAATCAAGTTCACGACAACAACGCCAAAAACTTGATGCGAATTATAAGTTGCAAACTCAAGTGCAGGTTGTCTCAAGTAATAAATTTCTCGGGAGTCCGAGGTCAATCCACAGAGAATTGATGAAGAAAAATTCTTTGAGATAAAGAAAGGATTTGTCACAACAATAAAGATAATAAAACTTGTTCACAATAAAAAAAAGAACTTGTTTGGGTTAGGAGATCTACTTTTGGTGATAAATTAAGGACAAGATTATTTTTTTTATAACTTAATTGAAATCCACGAGCAACGGAGGTTCCAATCGGAAAATAAAACATTCAAAATCCATTTAGAATTATATACGTAGTTATATTATGGTTTCTTTAATTATTCATCAACACCAACACTTATAAATGAGTTCAAGCATTCATTGTATCAACCACTTATCTACAATGAATCAAGAACTCCACTTTATAAGAAGGGTTTCTAAATTGATTGGAAGCAAAATATAACACGTATAATGACCACTTGATAATATATCATTTAAGTACAAGAAAGAAATTAATCTAACTTTATTTTATTATCAAAAGCTTCACTCATTCACCCAAGCAAGATGAAAATTAATTATTCATGAGCAAAAAAAAAAGAAAAAGAGAAGAAGAAGAAGAAGATGAACATAACTTAAATTTAGAACAAAAGAAAACTACAACAAGAGAAACAAATAACACAATAGCATGATATTAATCTCTAAGCCAAGATGCCCAAGATGCTCAGTCAATGCTCCCTTTTATAGAGCTTGAGGAGTACAAAATGATAATAGAGTTATTTAATGAGTGGGTAGATGACGGGTGGATGAATGAAAAATGACAATGGAGTTATTTAATAAGTAGGACAATAAAGTTATTTAATAAGTAGGACAATAGAGTTATTTAATGAGTGGGTAGATGATGGGTGGATGAGTGAAAAATGACAATACAGTTATTTAATAAGTGGGTGGATGATTAATGAGTGAGTGGATGATTATTTAGTGAGTAGATGATTAATGAGTGAATGAATGATTATCATGCTTGTCTCTCCATTTGTACCAACTAATTCAACTATCTTTACACGATTATAACTCTATTAAAACGTCATTTTCTGGAAAAGTGGTCTTCATAAGAGTTGAAGGGTTTTGTCTTAGCTTTCCAATGCCACTGATTTCAGCTCACTGCAACTCCTACAACCCAAGTTATGCCTTGATTAGTGCACACTGCTCGGGTTCTAGTGACAGAACATGTTTTCTGACTTCCGGACCCAATTAGCTCCACTAGATGTCTGATTGAGACTTCGAGCTCTCATCAAAGTTGTAGAGCTTTCTCTCAGCTTTCCTACAAGGTAAAATTCATAATTTATAGATATCTAGAACTCAAGATATGACCGAAATATAGAAATCGTGTAAAATCTCAATAATGCTAGAAAAGATCAATTATGCCTAATTTGAACCCAAACTTACAAAACATGACCAAGCTCAATTAATTAAGTATATAGAGAGTGTAAATTATTAAAAATAAGGGTTTATTAATATATAAAATATGTGATTATCACCTGACATGGTCCATTTTTTAAGGTTTATCCTAGCCATTTTAAAAGTTTGGTTTGACACAACAAGAAATTTGCAAATTAGCGAGGGAAAATATCCCTCGCTAATCCGTTGCTATTCCCTCGCAAAACATTTTTGCGAGGGATTAGTGATGAATCAGCGAGGGAAATGTCCGTCGCTTTTTTTTTCGTCGTTAATTAGCGATGAAATAATTCTCTCTCTAATCCCTCGCTTATTTGCCGCTAATCCCTAGCAAATTTTATAAAAATGGCGCATGTGTTCCCTCGCAAAATAGCGAGGGAAATTCTATCGTTATTCTATCTCTAAAGTTATCCGTTACTGAGCCCTCGCTAATCCCTCGCTAATTCCAGTCACAATTAAAAGAATTTATCCGTCGCTAATCCCTCCCTACTTTCCATTGGTATTCCCTCCCTACTTTTCCTCGCTAATTTCCCTCGTTATTCCCTCACTAATCTCAGACACAACAACAAAAAAAAAATGAAAGAAAGAAATGTGGGTGAGTTCAAAGAGCAAAGGAATTTCAACAATGCCTCCAAACAAATATCATTACTATTTTCAACTAACTTTGGCAACACAAAATCTAATTCATCTTTAAGTATAAAATAACTATTCAAGAGAAATGACAACTTCTCTATAAGATATCAGTTTGTTTAAAGGAATTTACAAATTTTGTTAAAGCAGGAATGCAAAATGCAGTTGGTTTGCCTGTTCCATTTTTAGCCCTAGCAAGAATGTCACTACCAGTAAGAGCACTTGGAATGCTTTCTTCTTGGATAGGAGAAGGCCTTTCAAAACCCTTCTCATATATTCCCATAAGCAGCTCACGCTTCAAAAAGTAATCCTTAAATTCATTTCCTTTAGTTGTTGTCACATCCCGGGGAACAAAATCAAGGCAGATCAAGACCAACATAAATGTTGTTACAATATAAAAGTTAATAACTTCAAACCAATAACCATAGCAGCTTAAATGACTAGCCCATAGATGGTATCATTTATAAGGCCTTTCAAGTGGACAATATCATGTAAATGTGCAAAAACATAATCACATCACACTAAAAAATCTAGCTCTTAATTTAGGGTAAATATCACTTACTACACTAGTTACAAGGAGTAAATTTCAATACATCTCCAAAATCTCTAGACAAGGAATAAATAGTTGAAGCAGTTTGTAAGTTCTATAAGTATGATTGTATTCTATATAACTAGCAAACAGCAATCTCAAATGCCTAATAGAGCATAGGGCAATAAAAATGACATAAATCAATCAACAAAATGCCTAATATATGACTTGAAAGCTTCCAGCACAGTAACAAAGATGGAGCTAGAAAACTAATAAAGGAAATGAAACTATAATCTTCTACATCTGATAAGAATATAGTAACAGAAACCCAATATAGATACCACTCGCTAGAGACAATATATTAGCCATGAAGATATTGCCATTTCATTACACCTAAACTTGCAGCTAAACCATTTCAAGGGGTCTAGGCTTTAACGGATACTTTACAAAAGTGAAAATTATAATTTTTACCCCTTAAATAAATGAACATAAGCAATCACCACAGAAAAAGAAATTAGACCTAAACTTAAGTAGCATGATTACATGAATCATCAGGTATAGTTTTAAGTTTTAAGATTGCAACAAATTAATAAAGACTCACTGGCACTCATAGTAGGATAGTATCCATCTATCAATCAGTAAGTAAAGACATTAATCCAGACATAAATTCGTCTAGTTTAATCAAACTCAACCATCTTACATAATGATTAAATATATTACATATAGAAAATACATGGTGCCCATGAAAATAAATCTTTTAAAGTAAATTAGACTTGGCATATGGCAAGCAAAACATGCTAACTAAGGCCCAATCCAACAAAAAGATGTGTACTGAACAAACCTCACCACTGATGACTTGATTAACCAATTGTTTTGCAGACTCAATTTGTTCAGATGTTCCTTCAATTTTTAATATTCTTTCTGTGGATGTGTCACCTAGGGGAAGATGAAGATGAATCACCTGAAAAAATATACAACACATTATGAACAATGAACAACAATAATAAATGGGAATTTCGCATTTTCAGAGCTAGCTATGATTGTAGTCACAAGGCTATGGCAAAAGCCAGATGAAAAATAATGATAAAAAGTATTTAGCATCTAGTATCCAAAGCACAATGAAAGACAACAACACTTAGAGGGGCAAACCTGAAGTCTTGCTCTGGTCGAAGCTTGCATATTCTATGTTGTTTCTCCTCCTTTACCAATTATAAGACTAACCTGAACACAACAAACCATCCCAGCCAAAACAGATGAAGAAAACAAAATCCAAAAAAGAATAAAACCAAACACTTAAAACAGATCCAGGCCTCTATGTTTTACAAACAAAATAATTCACTGGTTCCAAAATAGAAATTTTCATTAGGGGTTTTAACCCATTTTCTAAGCTCAATATTCATTAGGAATTAAATCAAAGAACCAATTTCTCAAACCATAATCAACATATGAACAACCATTTCCATTTCAAAATCTTTATCAAAATAGAAATTTTCAGAACAAATAGAAAATGAAAATAGCAATAAAACCCCCTACCTCATCTTCCATGGCTAGGTTCTTGCTTCTTTGTTGGTTCCTTTTTTTCTCCTTTTCACGTCCTCCCTCTCCCAATTTTCTCTCTTGTTTCTGTTCCTCAAAGTTCTCCATTTTTGTCCCTATTCTCTCTGTTCCAGCACCCACAAAGACGAGATAGAGAAAATAAGAATCAAAGAAACAGAAAAGAAGGAAGAATAGATCAAATGAGCATCAATGAGAACAAACCAGCAAGAGGGAATAGCGTAAGCGAATGAATGAGAGAGAAGGTAGAGGACGAACGAGCGATTGGGCAAGCGACTGAGAGGACAGAGGGAGCGGACGAGCAAGCAACGTGAGTGAGGCGAGCGGCTGTGCTGCTCTGCTAGGGTTCAAAATTGGAAATAGCAGAGTGAGGCGCTGAGACAAAACTCAAAAGAATGAAAAATGGTAGAGTGGGAAAGCGGGTTCTTTATTTACTAAGTTTTTACTAAGCTTTTAGCGAGGGAAATAATCTCTAGCAAGGGAAATAATCTCTCGCAATTCTCTCGCAAATTTTAGCGAGGGAAATTATTCCCTCACTAATTTTGTTAAGTTTTTACTAAACTTTTAACAAGGGAAATTATCCCTCGCAATTCCCTCACTAATTTTATTAAGTTTTTACTAAACTTTTAGCGAGGGAATTATCCCTCACAATTCCCTTGCTAATTTTAGAGAGGAAAAATATCCCTCGCAATTCCCTTGCTAATTTTAGTGAGAAAAATTTTTCCTCACAATTCCCTCGCTATTAACTCGTCATTTTTCCCTTGAATTTATTTTTGAAATTTAGCGAGGGCTCAGAATTTCTCGTTAATCCCTCACCCCGTTAATTAGCGATGGATTAGTGAGGAAAATTTTCCTTTGCAAAATTATGTCGCTATTTTGCGAATTTCTTGTAGTGTGACCCCAACGAGCCGCTTGACATATTTCTACCCCTAGATCCAACAAGTGATATCGGAGCAAGGTTAAGGAAATAAAGTTACACCTTGCTTTTAGCTATAACTTTTAACTTAGTAATAAGCACTTGATCTGACAATTTTCTCTTTGTTAAGGCCTTAATGGAATAGGTTGATGCAATTAATTCTTGCCTTAATGTTTTTTACATTAGCTCGAGGCAGAGAGGTAGTAAAGAGAAAACAAAAATCTATTTTTCCAAGAATTTGGACCATGCTAGAGCTCATTAAATCTACTTTTGGGTTTGATTGATAAGGTAAGTAGTCGGGGATTCCCTTGCTTCATACACGAGCTTCCAAGCAATCCTTTAGTTACATAACTAATAAAATGATGCGGTAATTGGCCAATTATAAGTAAAATTCCTTATCCCTAGTAAGGAGGCTTACTTTGTGCAATGTTGTCATCTTTTTTATCTGAACTTGTTCTATGCAGACTACTTTTCTTCCTCGTTATATTTGTGATGAGCTGAAAAAAACCCACATGAGTTTTTTATGGAGTTCTATAGAAAATCATAAGAAGATCCACCTTGTCATTTGGGCTCATTTTTGTACCCCAAAAATTTCTGGAAGCTTAGGTTTACATCACATGAGAGACATGAACTTGGCTTTTTTGACAAAGGTTACTTGGGGTTTGATCCATAATAGGGATGACTTTTGGGCACATGTTATGCATAGCATATAAAAGTATAGCACTGATTTATTACCTACCATTCATAACAATCATGACAGCTTTAATTGGAAAAGAGTCATAAGGCGTTGCAATATGCAGAATAGGATTTAGTTTGGAGGTTGGCTGATGGGCTTAAGACTAGGAGTGCTTGTAGTTCAGTTTGGATCAATTTTAAGCCAAAATATCAACCAATCCAAACAATGCAATACACTTTGGTTTGGTTTGAATTAGAGTAATTCCAATCTAAAAACTAAACTTAATTTGGATTAGATTAGTTGATTCGGTTTTTGCACAACAAAATTATCAAAATACAAGCCTAAATGACAGAAACAAAAATACCATCTAAAGTCCAAACTCCAAACCATTCATAATGTCCATACAAGCATATATATCAAATAACATTAAACTAAACTAAAGACATGTTAATATTAAGAATTAAATTAGGCTAAAGACATAAGATCCAAAATTTGCAATGTAATTATAATTAGTGGAATATCATCTTTTTACAGTCCTTGACTGCCAGATAAGATTAGATTACTTATATTACCAAACAAAGAGTGAATGTGCCATCATCAGATTCAGATTACAAGCATCTTCATTAATTAATTTGATTAATCATGTTGTAGACACATGGAAACAATTACTGGTACACATGGAAACAATTTAATCCAATTAGTAATTTTCTAAAGCTCTTAGAAATTCAAGTTTTGACCCCTTTAAATTAAATATCATAAACTAAGGAAGGGGAACAGTGGAAATAAGAAACTCTAAAAAAAGCCACAAAGTAAATTACCTTAAACATGGTGCATGGTGGAGACTGGATAGTGATTGAAGACTAGTGGCATGATGTGCTTCAAAACTGGTGACATCTCGCACAGTCATGAGGTGAGATCTCGTGTGGTGGTCTCTAGTGAAAAAATGGACTACAGGCAGTACGAGGTGGCCGGGGTGGAGTGGATGCTGGTGAGAAAATGGTCGGTGGTTGCACAAATAAAACTATGAAAGTGTGAGACAGAGAGAGGGAGAAGGAGGGTGAGGGGAGAAGCTTAGATGGGAAGTGAATAATGAAATCATAAGGTTAGGTTAGTGTATGTAAGGACACTATAGTAATTTTAGTATAATACATATAACTTTGATTTGATTCGATTCGATTTGGATCGGTTTCAGAAATTGAAATAGAAAAATAAACCAAATTGATCGATTTTTTACAAATAGAACCAAATTCATAAGAAAAATGATTTTGATCGATTTTCAAAATTTTTTTTAATCAAGTCAAATTTGATCACCCCTACTTAAAACCAAATTCTAGAAAGACAACTGGGTCTCAGGCTTGGGCCCACTCAAGGATCATACTACAATTCCTTTTTTTGACAATGACCTTTACGATTAATTTACCAATCAGGTATAAGTAGGAATAAATTTTACCAATCAAGTGTAAGTCAAAACATAATTACCAAATAGGAGTAAGTTGTGGCTGAGAACCACGACTTACATCCGGTCTTTTTTTTAATTAATTTTTCAGGGTAAATCGTGCTTCTCACCAAATAGGAGTAAGTCATGCCACATTCTATTTTTTTTATTGAAGTCGTGGCTGGGAGCCACGGCTTCTGTTTGTTTGTTTGTTTGTTTTAATTCAAGTGAAGCTATGTCCATACACGACTTACTTAAGTTTAGAGTTTCGTTTTTCATATTTTTAAAATTAATTTGTTAAAAAGAAATATTACAAGAAGATATGAGAAAAATTAATTGATTCATAACTTGATTATACAAAAAAACATTACAAGTTAAAAAACCTTAAGTCTCTATGTTTGACTTCTTCCTTCTCTTGTTCTTATTCCACTGCTTCTTGTTCTTGGTCTTTGTTGTAATGGCACATGGTTCTCATTATTGCCATCATGTTCAGTGTCATCATTAAGCATAGTTGGACGATAATCTGGATCCATCGATGTTGAGAACGGAGTGCCTAAATGGGTAGCAAATATATTAGGGTTTAGGGGTGATTTAAAAAGTTGAGTGTAAAGAACATGGTAGGATGATGATGGATGTTGATATGCTGAAAATTGAGAAGTGGAAGGAACATGGTGGAATGATTGTGGATATTGAGATGTTGAAAAGCCTTGGGGAACATAGACATCTTCATGTGCCTGAGTTTGAGATGTTTGTGGATGTTCATCAACAACTTTTCTTTGACATTGTTGCACATGTTGTCTTTGTCTTTGTCTTTGTTTGTCAGACTCCTGCTCAAGTACAACAAAATGTTAAGTAGGAGCAGCTTCCTCATGTACTATTGAGAAGGGTGATGGATGGATCTCTTCCAAGACATTCAACATATCACGACAGACCCAATTAATGGTTTGTATGGTTTATAGGGGATTTTCGACAATGTTTGGAGAGGTAGTGTAGCCTTGAATTACGTGCACAAAAGAATACTGAAAAAAATTCATTATGTTGTTAGTGATACTTGATGTTAACATAACAATGATTTTACACCACATTAAATTAAATAATGAAAGAATGATCATACCGCACCACCAGAATATGCACCCTCTTGAGAGATATATCGTCAGGTGCGGCGTAAGTACCATTGCATATACTCAGAGTTTTCATGTAAATAATCACTACGCATGTGTTGCCCTGAATGAGTTGGTTATGACGGTTCATCCACAAGGAAATCCACTGCTAATGTTTATTGGGCCAGTATAATTCCCCTTTACCCCTCATGTCAATATTATGAAAGGTATCAAAGTTGTATGGGTCTGCTGGAATGCATTGTTGCAATCCAAATTGTCGCATGACCCGATCTGCAGGGTGCCACTCAATAGTGGCAAAACATATCAATGGCACCATTGCACATGCAACTTGAGAGACATCAAGAATATTTAGCTGCATGATTTCAAGTGTGGCATATGGTCTCCATATAAACTGGTAAATATATGTAGTTATTAATTTTTATAATATTAACTAATATTATTGTTGAAAGAAGATAAAAATAGAAAAGTTGATTTAACTTCATCAATATGTAAATGGTCTAAAATTAACCGTATGATATTCGTAAAATAATAATTTAATTTACGATTAGACCTGTATGCAAGGGGATAGCCAAGTCCTTCTTGCACCTCATCATCATATAATGGTTCTAGTTGTGGTGCAATGCTAAGAATGTGATCTTATGCCCATGCTTGAAGAAGTAATAAGCATCTTTGCCTCTATCTGAGATTATGCATATATCTTATTATGGTGTCACATATCTGCGAAGATAATAGAAGAACCATATTCAAGCTTATTTCGTCTCCCCTTCAACAATGGCAAAGGCAATTGGAATGACGGTTCTATCACCAACTTGTGCAACAGTAACTAGCAGTGTCCCACAATATTTACCAGTCAAGAATGTCCCATCCACTTGAACAATTGGCTTACAATATGCAAACCCTTGGATGCATGGCTTGAATGACCAAAACACACGTTCAAGAACCACACTATTGGGATCTTGTATACCATCTACATAATTTGGAGAAGTGTGATATCTCACGATTGTACCAGGTACAAAGTGCTGGACAACAACCATCCATTTGGGTAAGGCACTATATGATTCATCCCAACCTCCGAAAAGCTAGGCAAGTGCCATCTGTTTTGCTTTCCACGCCTTTCTATACGTAACGGTATAATCAAAACGAGTTCGTACATCTACAATTAAGGCTTTTATTGGGATGTTAGGATCTGCGTTCACTAATTCAACAACACTTGCAGAAATTAATGACGAGTCTAATATATAGTGATCTTGAGAAATTAATGAAGATGTGCAAGTATGTTCCCTTATAATTTTTTTAATCTCCCACTTGTCACATCTCTTATTGAATGATGCTCTAATTCTCCATTCACACCCGTTATCAAATTTCTTACACCTAGCAACGTATATGTCAGGTTTGCTCTCTTCAACCACATAGTCGAATGAGTTCTGAATGTGGTACTGCTTAATTGCATTAACTGTTGCTTGTTTTGATTAAAATCGCATGCCAACCCATAAATCAATATTCACATTTGCCCTGCTTCTTCTCTTAATTTCATAATCATCAAGAAATTCAGGAGCATGCATTGCTTGCAAATTAGTATTAGATAAAAAGGAGGATGGAGTAGTATAAGTTATAGTCATAGGTTCACCCACGCCTATCTTGCCTTCTCCGTTGTTGTCATCACCTTTTTGAGAATCCTCCTTTTCACTAAATTCACTAACATTATCTCTTATACCTAGAGTCACATTGTCTGGATCATATGATTCAGTTGAATGAATATTTATCCCAATAACAAGGTTAGTGATCATAAGACTTAGAGGCCTATGAGGATCATTATATTCATAATCATAAATATAACCAACATTAGTACTTAATGAACTACGAGGAGGGTCAAATGATGACATCTGTTAACTTAAAAAAAAATAACAAACTTTATATCAGTAAATGAAAATAAAGTTGTAATAATAAAAAAATATAATTAACATTTTTTATAAATACCTTTAATGAAGAGAATTAAATAAAAATAAACTGAATTTGATATAAAATCGTAATGACAAAGAAAACTTAAAATTTGCTTATAGAAATCATGATCAACGATACGAAGTCACAATAAAACAAGAGGATGTCTTATATAGGTGAAAAAGGAAGGACAAGTCGCAACAAAGTCAATCACTGCTCATTGCCTATGCCTTACACAAGTTGTGGCTCAAAGCCACGACACTTTTAAAAAAAAAATAGAAGTCGTGACTCCCAACCACGACTTCAATAAAAAAAAAATCATGCTCAACAAGTACAACTTCGTAGTGAAATAATAAAAAATTAATCATGGATAAGTCGTGTTTCTCATTAATGACTTACCTGAAAAAATTAATAAAAAAAATGAGAATGTAGAGTCGACCTTTACCTTACTGTGCCCCCTTTGTCATGAAGACTGGCACTTGGAATTGGAATATTTTGTCTACTTCATTACCTTGAATAATTTGTGCCTACCTAGCTAGCACTAAGCCTCCTATCCCAAATTTTGGGCAAGACACGGTTGCTTAGCTTCCTAGTCACGATGGAAGCTTTTCCGTCAAAACTGCATACTTTAAAATCTCTAGGGTGGATTGTTCTCATAAGATTCATTTGTTTAGACTCATTTGGAGGTGGAAAGGTCCAGAATGAATCAATTTTTTTATGTGATTGGCTGCCATAGATGGCTTTCTGACCAATAACCATTGCTTCCAACATCACCTTACCCATAATCTGGTTTGCAACCTTTGTGGGAGTGAAGAAATGGAGATGATCTTTCACGCTCTCAGAGATTGCTCTATTCTTAAAGGTCCTCAGCAAAGGCTGGTGCAACTAGTAAAGTAGTCCATTTTCTTTACACAAAGCTTATAGGAATGACTTCCATCTAATCTCAAGTAAAGGTAGAGTTGAGATGCCAGGGAGTGGAATTTCGTGTTTGCAGTGGTGTAACATTTTATATGGAAGTCTCAAAATGAGGCTATTTTTTAGAGTGCTCAGGTATTAGGAAGGATGTTTTATACCACTTCTGATCAAGGGTTAGGCATTTTTCCATCACTGATGAGGTTGTAGCTTCTCTTCAAACTCCAGCACTTAGGACCCTTTTCCCTTATTGCTTGGAGATTCCTTGAGGTGGGTTGTGTAAAGACTAGCAGGATGGATCGGTGACTAAATCCTCTAAGGCTGCTTGTGATGGCTTAATTAGAGACGCTTCTACGTCAGTTCGTGGTGGGTTCACTTCTAATCTTAGCTTAACATCCATTACCACAGCTAAATTATGGGGTGCTTTTCACACCCTTTCTCTTGCTTGGAGTCTTGGATGTAGATTTATTAGACTGGAAATGGACTCGTGCTTAGCTCTCATTCGCAATTGCTAGGACGACAATCATCCTGCTTTCTCTATTATTTAGTCTATCTTTCAACTTCTCCTAAGGCCTTGAGTTGTGGATTTGGTGCATATTTATAGAGAGGCAAACACAGCTCCAAATGGATTTGCTCTTTGGAGTCATGGTTTTGATTTTAAAACTTGGGTGTTTTTTGACCGTCCCATATGTATTGTTGAGTTCCTCAAAGATGATTTATTTGGAGTTTCCTTTCCTAATGTTGTAGTTAATTTGTTGTTTAGGCTTCTTGTCCTTGAGATTTACTAAAACAAATAAAAAAGTTTAAAAGTAATTATAAACTATATATGAAATATAATATATATTGTTTGTGTTTAAAAAGTATAGAAATATGTCTATATACGGTTTTAATCAAATTTTTAGATTTGAATTTATCGAATAATATTGTTCAATTTTAGAAATTTATATTGTTGCTAGTAAGACAAAAGTGGTTTATTTTTAAAATTTTATATTGGTATGCAATTTTGTGATTTGTTATACTACAACGTTTTATTTTAATTTTTGTGATTTTTATATTTTTTAATTAATTTAATTAGATATCTAATTTTTTAAAGTGAGTTTGTCTCTAAAGTGAATAAGTAGAGATATATTCACCTTTAATTTAATAAATACATCAAGATCTCAACTTATTAAATAATCTAAAGGTAAATATATCTTTATTTATTAATTTTAAAAAAAACTCAATTTAAATAAATATTTTCTTGAGAGAACATGATTGCTTCAATGTATACGAGTAGAAGGACATGTTTTGACTTGTCTAGCTTGGATAAGGTTGAGGTTCCTAAAAAAAGGAATATGTAGAAGTGGCAATTGTTACAATTTACGGAAGTGGAATAAAATAATTTTTTGCAGCTCTAAGTCTATAAAAGGACATCAAATGGACTAACAAAGAGGTCCATCATCACACAAGAAAATTATCTATATTTTCCGTCGCTCAATCTTTCATTTTTTTGACACATTTACAACTTTCCTTTATGTTTTACTTAGTTTATTAGCTTTCTTTACTACTTTTATGTTCATGTTATACCATATATCATTATTTAGCTTGTTCTTTGGTTTCTTGATCATTGAACATCAATTTTTGTTGATGTACTTTTAATTTTTTAAGCCAATCAATATAATCTTCAATCCATTTTATCTAGGAGTGTGTTTTATACTACTTTGATTAAGAGGACTTTCTTTAGTGCTTTAAAAACCCACATTGAAAGTATAGTTCCCCCTTTAAAAGTTTTCTTAGGCGAAGCTCATCATCTTTTTGAGACAAATATAAAAGTGTGAAAGCATGGCAGTACGTTAACTTTTTCCGTAGCAACAATATCATATTTAGTGTTTAGTTTTTAACAAAATAGAGTTGACAAATTATAATAGGACATGAAATTTAACTGAAGGTATTAATTAATATTATACTTATAACAACAGTGTTCAACTATTTACAACTTATCTTTAAATATGTTTTTAGTTCAAGTAAATATAACATTTTTTTATTTTAATTCCTCAAAAAAATTTATTTAATTTGTGTCCTTTTAAAAAAAATGAATGAATTTAATCTCTATTATCATTTAATGTTATAGACCAAGTTCACTCACTTTTAATAACGATTGGGACAAAAAAGAGGAACACAAATAGAACCAAAAAAGAAAATTAAGTTTTAAAATAAAAAATATTATATTTATGTGACAAAAATATATTTAAACCTATAATTTATATGATTTTGTACCCTAATTTAACATGTCTAGGTCTCGTGCTTTGTAGATAAAGAGCCACGTACGACATCCATTATAAAAAGATATTATTTGTTCCACTTCATTAAATCTTCATTTAATTAAGTCAAAGTGCTACATATACACGTCATTTCTTTACGTATGCTTTTCACTATGCTAAGGGTGAAATTTTTTAGTGGTATTCAAGACTCGGTTTAACCTAATAATTTAATATGATTTGAAATTAATTAAATTGAGTTTGAGTTTAAAAAATAATTTAATATAATTTTTAAGTCAAATTTAAGTTATATTTCGAGTTGATTTAACTCGATACAATTTATATAATATTTGAAAAATATAATTTTTATAAAAAAAAATAGTGATAAATTATAAGTTTTTTTGACTTAAATTAATATATTTTACATAATATACTAATTTTTTTTTATATTGATATGATATGTTTCAAAATATGTATTATAAAATATTCTTTAGTCTTAATTTTTTAATTTTAAAATGTTATGATGTAGCTATAATATAATGTCTAAACATTTTATCTAAATATTGGATCGATCCAGTCCCAACCTGATCATAAGTCAGGTCATGATTGGGTTGGGTTCGAATCCAAAATATTGTTTGGTCAAAATATCGAGTCTAGTTCAGCCAAGTCAAACTCGGCTCATGAACACTCTTAGAATTTTCTACCTCTCTCTCTAATAAGGGTGTAATCGGGTCAGGTTAATTCGGGTTTTGGGTAAAAAAAATTCAAACCGATCAAAAGTGATCGATTTGGTTTAATTCAAATTTGTATCTTTTTTAAATAGCTAACCCGAACCAAACCAACCTGACTTGAATTAAGTTGGTTCGGTTCGACTCATCGGGTTACATATTTTTTATTTTTTTAACTTGTGAGCCAAAACAAATTACAAAATACAAACTCAAATGGTTAAAAAAAAAACACTTAGCTCTTATCACCACTACGAACTCATTCAGTCTTATAAACAAAAAAACACAATAATGAAAATTATGAAAACACAAGTTACACAATAATTCATAGGTCTTGTTGGAGTTGCAGGGTTCGTCGGCGTTAGAAGACGAAGTCGAAACACCTTCATCAGCATCTGTTCATCAGACTCACAACAGGGTTGAAGCACCGAGATCCAGGGTGGAAGACGAAGTCGCAGGTCAGTCTCAACCCAGATAGCTTAGCCTGGCGCTGTGCTCACTGCCGCCTCGAAACCTCGACGAACCTCTAAGAAGAAGAAAGCTCACAACTTTCTTTAGATCTGATGCATTTTTCTTCAAATATGTTGTCTCATCCTTTAGATCTGGAGAAAGATATGCATATGTTGAAGATTTAGCTGCAATAGCTTGACACCCCATCATGAAAATTTGGCTGGAGCTCTATGTTATGTTGAATACGAAGTGCAGGGTTGAGGATGAATGAACATGAAGAAGAAATGAAGATTAGAACATGGGGTTAAAATGAAAGAAATGAATTGTTAGGATAAAGTAATTGTGAAACCCAATGTGAAGTGTTCAGGTAGTTGGGTGGAGTATCGGGTCAGTGGTTCGCATTTGTCCTAACCCGATACCCGAACTAATGGTATTTGGGTTGGATGGTTTTAACCCGATTACTCGATCCAATCTTCTTTTTTTTTCTAAATTAGTTTAGTTTGGTTTGGTTTTATCGGATCAAATCGATCCAATAAACATCCTTACTCTCTAAGACACCTTTTTTAACAAACATTATGACTTTTTTCCACTCTTTTTTTTTCATCTCTTTTTTTTTAATTAAATTTTTTTTAAGAAGGTATTATTTATCATAAATATTTTATTTAACAATTTTTTGTGAGGAATATTTTATTTGTTCTGATGTAGAACTAGAGGGTGTCTGAGTAAACACGTGTACGGTAGTTTTCTCCTTACGTGCAGCTGCTGCCACCGAGAGTCTTGAACCGGAGGGTTAGGTACCTGCAAAAGGATTCCAACGCTTAAGTTAGGTCATGCACTAGAAGGGTATACACCGTAGGATTGCAAGTTACCTCGTTAGAATGACATAGCCTAATATTTATAGAGCATTTGCAGAGTCCTCATGTCCTCTGCGTGGGTGCAGGTACGTGAGATTGTGGCCTGACGGGGGGTGCCTCCTCCCCACGATCGTTCAGGCAGGTTCCTAATGGAGGGTGCCTCCCTCCCACGATCGTCCAGGTAGATCCATATAATATCGGGGTTGTCGCACTAGTGGCCACCTGTTGTTTGCAGGCAGTTATGATCTCCACACTCTAGAGGCCATGATTGGCAGTTGTCAGGATCTGCACAGACCTATGAAGTATTGTTTAGGGCCCACAACTGGCGTCCACGTCAAAACAGCCTAACCGGGGTGCTGATGCCGGAGTTTGGTGGTATGCATGTCGGGTTGATCTCTTCGAGTGGGATCCCAGATTACGATCAAGAACAGTTGCCATCGGCTTGGCGCTTAAGTGAAACAATTAAGTGTCAAGATATCAGACTTTGGACGGGGTCCGTGGCATATAATAGATGTGGGAATCCGTAAAGGCTAATGTCTGTTGTTTGTGGAGTACCTCCGGGGTTGGCATATACTGCCATCCCATCATCTGAGGTGTGTCCTTTGCACCCATGCATGGTTGCACAGGGCCTTTTGTCCTTTTGTGCACTTTGCAAAAGTATTGGGCTTCCTTGAGAAACTGTTATTTTGACTATATTGTGAATTAAAGACCATTTTTAAGAGAGATATTAATTCCATGATGTTTCTCAACTGTGTGTTTTCCCTTCGTCCAATCAGAATCGAGGGGTATTAAAGCGTAGCTTACCGCATACAATTGGTACATTGTTCTTGGATCCAATCAGAATGCTTCGCTTCTTCTATAAAAAGGGGAGTGTTTGCATTGAAGCTGACACTTCTCCTGTTGCATTCTCCTTGCTTTGTAACTTCGCTTGAGTGTTGTGGTCTTTTCTTCACATGATGGCTCTCTATATGTTTTGCTCATATGCAAGGAGGGTTTCACCTTCTGCGAAAGCTATGACGTTCTTACTTTTCCCAAAATACTTGAAACTATTTTGCCACTATGCAAATGTCTCTTTTAATGGGCGATTTTCTTTCCCAGCATAATTACGGAGGGCGGTTTACTTTCCCAGCGTACTGTGATTGCTTGTTTAATATCTGTTGTCGCTGGGGAAGTCTGCGTCGCTTACAGTGTTGGACAGGGGTCTTCGGAGCTGAAGTACTCACTCTCCTTGTTCTTTCCCGGGGATGTAATGGATGCTTCCCCTTGAACAAGTCCTTGGGTGGGCAAGAGAGACTATTGAAGCTGCTCCGTGGCTTAAAACAACTTGGGATAATCATGAGGTCGGTTAAGGCTCCGGTGGAACGATCTCCTTCATGAAAGGTTGTGCCCCATCCATCGAAGAAGAGTGCATCCCGGCCTTTATTGGTGGAGGCAATGCAAAAGATTTGGCGTCCCGGATTCTTGATTCCGATTTGTCGAGGTTCTTCAGAGCCAATCCACTTTTTCAAGATGCCGGTGCGGGTTCTCAGGGGAGTCGTGGTGGTGATAGTGACTCTGCGTACAGCGAAGGAAATATGGATGTGACATGACCCAGTTCTTTCCTTATTCATTCCATGTCTCAGTGTTTTCTTTTCCCTCTCTATTTGATGTAAGATGATGTATGGAATAAAAAGAAGTTAATAAAAATTCTTATCTTTGGAATTTTTGTCTCGTATCTTCTTTTCTTCTTTTCTTTCTTTCTTTTCGCTGTCTGTAGTATTTTATATTTGGCTAAGGTGAGTCCAATGCTTACTCTGGAGTAACGTCATCATGCCCCCAGCATGGTGCTTGGCTTGAAAAGTCAAAGTAGCAAGCTCTGTATCCGTTGTCCGAAGTATTTGTATTGATTTTTCCTCGGTCACCGTACTAAACCTTTTAAGCCAAAATGGTTACCATGGTTTAAGTTGGGGTTCAAAGCAAGTTTTCTGGACTTAGCCTTTGGAGGTTTCGTGATGTTCGAGTTGCTGCGCAAATGTCTTTTCAACTACGCAACCATCATTTCAACTATTCAACCGTCATTTCAACTGCCTTTACAGCTGTGAGGGCCACGTGGCACGTTTTAAGTGGATGGATGTGCTTGGTGCTTTGCGCGCCATGATGAGCACCTTTTTCAAAATTGTGTCGTGGGGACGAGAATGCCCCACAACCGTTTAGCCTTTATAAATAGGGATTAGGGGTTCGTCGTTCACCTTTTACCACTTCTGAGTATTCTTCTGGAAACTTCGTGTGGCAAAAAGGGGTGGTTGCAAGCGTTTTCCGTTCGTTTCGAGCTTTTGTTCAACTCGTCTTGATCTTTACACAAGGTAAGATCCCTTTTAGTTCATGTTTCTCTTTTCTTAATTTCCTCCTGCTGGTACTGGGTTGTGGGATGTGTTTCGGTTCTTTTACCTTTTGCGAAGTAGCGCTAGGATATTTGAGTTTCTTCTGATGGCGTGCCCCCTGGGAACTCCATCTCCCCCGTGCCATGCACGGCGGAGGTATCCTTCTAAAATTCAAAATTTTGGAAGGAATGGAGGTTGGTATATGGGTGCAATATCTCCGTTTGCCTCTTTCTATGTCTGAATCTCCTTTTCCCAAGATTCTGACAATTACTCACCAGCCTCTTTGGGTGTTCTCAGTATTTTTATGGCGCGGGGCAGGAGAGAGGTCAGAGCCGGGGTGCCGATCCCTGAGGTCTGTGAACCAGATGAAGAAGATCCCATTCGAATCCGTCGTAGCCCAGGGTTAACATACTCGTGGGTGGGAGAAGATGTCTAGAAATATCTTTCCAAATTCTCTACCGAGGCTGAATTGAGGTCGTTGATGGACTACCTTCATTTGGCACACGAGAAGACTCGGGACAACGAGTTCCAGGTTGTGTGCCTGGAGTGGAACGAGAGGGTGTGCTCAAACCGGGAAGTAGGCTCACACTTCATGTTCCTGTACGAGCCTCTTTTTGTTAAGCTCAGACTGCAGCTTCCCTTCTCTGATTTTCAAATCGCTATTCTCCGGACTTTACGTGTAGCCCTGACTCAGGTTCACCCTAACGGCTAGGGCTACATTATAGCCTTTGAAAGGTTTTGCCGGATAATGAGGTTGCGGTACTCGGTCAATACCTTTTTTTACTTTTACCATCAAGTGTGCCCCCAAGGTTCGGCCGAGCAAAAGAACTGGCTCACCATCCGTTCTAGAAGTGGTCGTAAATCTTTTGACGTCTTCCAAGACAGTTTCAAAGGATTTTAGACTAGGTTCTTCAAGGTTATGGCGGCGGAGGGTTTTTATCCCTTTTTCCTGAAGGCTGACCGGAAATCGAAGTTCCCGTTGTATTGGACCCCGGATGCATGGAGTACTTCTACTATCCCATTTGAGAAGGAAGAGAAAGACCTGACTCCGGAGGAACTTAAAACTGTTAAGTTCATATCCCAGTATGCTAAGGAGCACGGGAATATTAATATCAGAGACGTCCTTGATATCACTGGTGATGACCTTCTCTATGCTTTATTAGGTGGGAAGTAGGATACCGTGGTCCATCTTAGGCTTTTTGCATTTTACCATTCTTTGTACGATTTTGTTCTTCTTGACTTCTAATCTGTTTCTCTGTCTGGTTTCAGTAAGTAATAACATGTCGTCCGCATCTTCTATGGCTGCCCTGCGAGCTTTAAAGTCCAAGAGGAAGGGAGAAGGTTCCTCTAGTGCTCCTTTGGCCATCGCTCCAGCGCCTTTGGCCAAGGTGTGGTCATTGAAGGAACTCCTGAGCAACCAGGGTCTCCTTCTCATAACCAACAGAGGAGGAAGAGGAAGGCCACTAAGAGCTTCTTTGACCGGGGTAAAGGGGTGACCTCGGAGGGCTATGTCGAGGAGAGGTTGGGCCTTCTGCCTGTTATCACGAGGCGGGCAGATCCTAGGCCGTTTGTTGATAAGCGGCTTATGAATGATGAAGTGATAGGGCACATATCCCAACGGAGCTTGGCTCAGGTCCTGATCGAGTTTCAGGCTTTAATGTTTCGTGCGACTGTCGAAATCTGTTACATTGAGAGTTCCGTCGAGGAAATCGATAGGAGATTGGCGGAGGATCTCAAGAAAAGGGATAAGGAGGCTGCCTGGAAGCTTAATGCTGCCCTCAAGCTGAATGATGATTCTCAGGTGAAGATTGCTGATTTGGAGAAGTCGCTTGCCAAGGCCGAGTTGGCCAAGAAAGGGTTTGAAGCGGAGAAACTTTAAGCCAAAAAGGCCAATGCTGTCCTCCGGGCTCGCGTGGATCAGTTGGAAAAAGATATAGATGAGTTGGTCATAATCTTTGAGAAGGCCGGGGGTGAGCAATTTCAGAATGATGTGGCTCAAATCCAGCATTTCAACCCTGATGTTACTCTTACTCTAGAAGGCCTTAACGCAGACAAGGTATTTCATGATAGCCGACTTATCTTTGCAGAGGACGTCCCTCAGCCCAGTTTTGGAACCGTCTCAGAAGTTGTTCAGACTCCGACCAGAGAGGACATTGAGGCTTGAGCTCTTCTTTCGTTCTTTTTACCCCCTGCGAGGGGTTTTAATTTTGTACAAACTTATGATATTTCCCTGGGTTTCGGGCTTTTATCTATATGTCATATTTGCTTTGCACTTGTTTGCTTATTTCTCTTTCATGGTCCATTTTGAGTCCAACGCTCATTATGGTATCTGTTGTAACAATATTATGGACTTAGAAGATTTTTCGCCAAGGTAGGTAGAACCATGGTCCGGGATCCTATACCCATAACACCGGGTATGTAGTATCCCTCTTGACTTAGGTAGAAACAACGCCTTAGTCTACAATCCAATGCCCATAATAACGAGTACTTTGGAATTTTGAACTTAGGCAAATTTTAACACCTTAGTTCATAATCTGATGCTCATGGTGTCAAGCATTTGGAATTTTGGACTTAGGTAATGTTTAAACCTTAGTCCATAACCCAATGCCCATAATATTAAGCATTTGGAATTTTGGACTTAGGCAAAAAATTGCGCCTTGGCTAGGGCTTTAGTTCCTAAGAAAACTTAGTGCGTATGATTCCTTCCGCCTAAGGCATACTTCATTAAACTTACCTGAGGTCCTTCATTAACCGTTGTTAGTTTTACAGGATCCATGTTGGCTTAGGTATAAGGTTAGGCCACGGGTTATCAAATCCACACTGCCTCTTATTTTTCTGACTTTTGAGTGATCAGTGCCAAGTGTTGAGGTTGGGTATTGACCCTATAACTTACTACCAAAACTTGGTATGTTATACCTCTTGACTTGGGCTTTTGATTTCTTATGTGAAAAATAGTATCTGAATAACTCTTTTTCATTGATAAGTTTTGGAGGATGGAGGTCCGTACTTGGACATATCAAACATTAGCTCACTAAGAGACTATGTCGTTATAGGCATCTAGCTATAGTATCTTCTAAGTTTATCTGTATTCCAATAGTTCTTAATTTCCTTACCCGTTAACGTTTCCAGTGTATAAGCTCCTTTGTCGATGCTAATGACGATGCGGTAGGGGCCTTCCTAATTAGGAGCTAACTTTTCCTGGGAGGTATTTTTCCCTTCAATGTCCACTCTTCGAAGTACCAGGTCTCTTGGTTGGAACTTCCTTGAGACCATCTTCTTGTTGTATCTAGCCGTTGTCCTTTGCTTGAGGGCGGCATCGGTATGTGGGTCACGTATCTTCTTTCTTCTAACAGGTCCAAGTCTTTCCTAATCAATCCGGGGTTTCTGTTAAGTAAAAATTGTTGATGACGCCAGCTCGGTTCTCCTATTTCTACTGGTATCATGGCTTCACAGCCTAGGTGATTTTAAAAGGGGTTTCACCCGTGGTGGAATGAGGTGTTGTTCAGTAAGCCCAGAAGACGTAGTCGAGCTGCTCGGCCCAGTTTCTTTTGGCTTCGTCCAACTTTCTCTTGATTCCTCGGACAATGATTCAATTAGCGGCCTCGGCCTGTCCATTTGTCCTGGGATTTTCCACAGAACTGCAGTGGTGTTTTATTTTTAGCCCGGCCAGCAATTCTTCGAATCTCTTATCCTTGAACTGAGTTCTGTTATCCGTTACGACGGATTCCATAATTCCAAACCTGGTGATAAGATGGCGCCAAGTAAACTTCTGGATCCGTGTTGAAGTGATTGTGGCTAAGGGTTCTGGGGGAATGAGCCCAAGATGTCCACAGCTACCACCAAATATCTTAACTGACCTGGGGCTTGGGGGAATGGGCCCAAGATGTCCATTCCCCATTTATAGAATGACCAGGACACGGAAATCGTGGACAGTTCTTCTAAGGGGGCCTTGTAGTGATCTGAGTGGCGCTGACACTTGTCACAAAACTGGGTGTGTGCATGGGAATCAGCTTCCATTGTTGGCCAGTAATACCCTGCCTTTAGCGCTTTTAGGGCCAATGCTTTACCTCCCAAATGGTGTTTGCAACTTCCCTCGTGAACCTCTGCCAGAACGTACTCTACTTCCTTTGGGGCAAGGCATTTAAGAAAGGGAAATGAGAACCACTTCGGTACAAATGATCATCGTAGATAGTGTACCTCACTATTGTCTTAATTAGCTTTGAGGCTTCTTTGGGATCTAATAGCTCGACTCCGGACTGCAAATACTCCATGATAGAGGTGATCCAAGATAGTCCCTCCTCTTCTATTTAAAACACATTATGACCCGTGATAGAGGGTTAAGAAAAGGACTACTAATATGTTGTTGCCAGGGCTTTTGGTGCTGGCAAGTTTAGATAAAATGTCCGCTCTTGAGTTCTACTCCTTCGGGATGTGCACGATCTTGATTTTTTCGAAGCCTTTGAAGAGTTCTTGTACTTTAATCAAGTAACTTTGCAGGAGAGGCTCCTTGGCTTGATATTCACCTTGGATTTGGGAGGTGGCGAGTTGGGAATCACTATAGAATGTGATTCTGGTTGTCCCCAAATCATTTATCATTATCAGTCCAGCAATGCACGCTTCATATTCGACCTGGTTGTTTGAGGTAGGGAACTCGAACTTCAAGGAATGCTCCAGTGTCAGTCTCTCTGAATTTTCCAGAATTATCCCGGCTCCACTCCCCTTGAGATTCAAGGAACCGTCGACAAATATGGTCCAAGAAATTTCTTTTGGGTCGCCAGGGTCCGATGTAAGTTTTACCAGGAAGTAGGACAATGCTTAGGCCTTTATAGCTAGGCGTGGTTCATATGCGATTCTAAACTCAGAGAGTTCAATCGACCAGGCAATCATCCTTCCGACCAAGTCTAGTTTATGTAGCACCTAGTGGATGGGTTGATCCGTCCTTACTACCACAGGGTAGTACTGGAAGTACTGCCGCAGTCTTCTTGCCGTGGTGATCAATACGAAAGCAACCTTCTCAATTTTCTGATATCATAGTTCAGGTCCTTGCAGAACCTTACTCACAAAGTAGACTGACTTTTGTCCTTCATCCGTCTCCCGGATTAACCCCGAGCTTATAGCCTCTTCATGGACTGAGAGGTACAGGTAGAGCGTCTCTCTGCGGTCAGGTCTTGTCAAAATGGGAGGAGAGGACATAAGCTTTTTTAATGATGAAAAGACGTCCTCGCATTCCGGGATCCATTCGAAGTTCTTCCCCTTTTTGAGTAGTTTGAAGAAGGGAAGAGATTTATGGACCTCTTTGGAAAGGAACCTTGTGAGGGCCACTGCCCTTCCCGTCAACTGTTGTACTTCCTTAACACTCTGGGGGTTCCTCATATCGAGTACGGCCTGACACTTGTTGGGATTGGCTTTGATTTCGCGGTGGGTTAACATGAATCTCAAGAATTTGCTAGCACAGACCCCGAAGGCTCACTTTTCCGGATTTAGCCTCCTGACTTGTGCAAATACCTTTTCAAGCTCCACAGTGTACAATACGTTCTGTAGGGTTTTTACTATCATGTAATCGATGTAGACTTCTAGCATCTTTCCTACTTGGTTCTTGCAGACTCTGTTCATCATCCTTTGATAAGTGTCTCCCGTATTTTTTAATCCAAAGGGCATAACCCTATAGTAGTATCTCGCCCTGTCCGTGATGAAGGCGATTTTTTCCTCGTCCCCGGGATACATTGGAATCTGATTATATCCGGAGTAGGCATCCATAAACGATAACCACTTGAAGCCTGAATAGCTGTCAACCAATTTGTCCATATTGGGAAGTGGATACAAATCTTTTAGGCAGGCTTTGTTCAAATCTGTATAATCCACACACATCCTCCACTTTCCATTGGATTTTTTTCACCAAAACCACGTTGGACAACCACGTGGTATAAGCAATCTCCCTGATGAACCCATAACTTAACAATTCCTTTACCTGCTCCTCGATGACATACTGCCTTTCAGGGCCGACCTTTCTTTTCTTCTGAGCGACCGACTTCATATCTTCCCTAATGGACAAGCGGTGGCAGATGAAGGAGGGGTCGATCCCTGGCATGTCAAATGATGTCCAGGAAAACAGGTCCTTATTTTACAACAACAGCTCAATTAATTATTGCTTCTCATTTCTTTTTAAATGTGCTCCAATTTTAGTAACCTAGTCAGGCTGGGTTCTAAGTTGAAGAGGCTACAATTCCCCTTCTGGTTGGGGTCTGGTACCACAGAATTCTTCCTTGACATCCAGCTCGTTCATCAGTATATTGACCTGATCCAAGACTGGGCCAGGATTGACTGATTTTCCCCTTTTGGGCATCTTGCAGATCCTCAAGCTCTCGTTATAGCATTTCCTGGCGGCCACTTGGTTGCCTTTGACAGTGACCACCTCGTTGTGCTTACTTGAAAATTTCATCACGAGGTGGGTGGTGGAGATAACGGCACCAAGAGTATTTAGAAAGGGGCAACCTTAGATGATATTGTAAGTCGAAGAACAGTCTACGACCAAGAACCTCACCTTGACCGTCTTGAAGAGCTTAGAAGAACTCAAGGTCAAATGGGTTTCATAATACCCAACTAGGGTGATTTTTTCACCCGTGAAGCCTGTCAGTTCCTCGTTATAAGGGGTTAAATCTGACCGCGAGAGCTCTAACTTCTGGTAGAGGTCCAGGATCATAATATCTGCTAAGCTTCCTTGATCCACGAAAATTTGGTGAACCTCAGCTTTGGAAGTTATCCCAGAGATGACGAGCGGATCGTCATGGTCCGGGATGGTTCTGTCGTAGTCCTCGTCCAAAAAGGTAATGGATGTCGTCTTTCTTTCCGCGGTGTTGGGTTTGGGTTCGGAATGGGAGACGCTGAACACCGACATCCTTAATACTTTTTCTGTACTCCATTTGATGGCCCTCCTCCAACGAATCCTCTCGCAATGGTGTTGATCGTTCTGTTTGGCTCGAAACGATGATCATTGTTGTCATCGAGTGGAGTGTCCCTTTTGATGGGATAATTAAAAGTTTCAAATCTAAGTGCAAGTTATTTCAAGTAGTATATTCTCGGGAATCCAAGGTCGATCCACAGGGAATTGATGAAGAAAATTTATTTGAGGTAAGGAGCAGTTTTGTCACAATACTAAAAGTGATAAAAGTTATTCATAGATGAAAAGGATTCACTTGGGTTAAGAGATCTACTCTTGGTAATAAATTAAAGACAAGATTATTTTTTTTAACAACTCAATTGAAATCATACATAATGAAGGTTCCAATCGGAAGATTTAGCATTCAAAGTTCAATTAAGATTATATATGTAATCATATTATGGTTCCATTAATTATCTACCAATACTTGTAAATGATCTCAAGCATCCACTGTGTCAACATCTTGTCTACAATGAATCAAGTTCTTCAATATACAAGAAGGGTTTCTAAATTGATCGAAAATAACATACAACACATATAAAGATCATATAAAAAATATATCTTTCAAGCACAAGAAGAAAATTAATTTAACACTAACTTATTACCAAGAGCTTCACCCTTTCACCAAAGCAAAATAAAAATTAGTTACTCATGAATCAAGAAGAAAGAAAGAGAGAAGAAGAAGATGATGAACATAACTTCAATTAAGAACAATAGAAAACTGCACAAAGGAAACAATTAACATATAAACATAAAAATAAACTCTAAGCTAACCCCCTTAAATGATCAGCCATTGCCTCCTTTTATAGAGTTAGAAGAGTACAAAATGCCAAAAGAAATGATGGATGATGAAAACAAAATACCAAAATAGTTATTTGATAATGATAAATGGGTGGATTCTTGTCTCCAAAATGTTTCCCTTCTGAACTCATGGCATGCGTCATTTTTGGCCAAGTAGTCTACATAAAAGTTCTAGGAAATTGTCTTAACTTTCCATAACCACCAATTTCATCCAAATCCACCACCTACAGCCCAAGATATGACCCAATTATTGCTCATGGGTCAGGCCCAACTTCAGCTCCTCTGTTTTGACTTTTAAGCCCAATATCACCTTCAAGGAATCTGAACTGAATTTTGTGTTCTTCATGAAAGTTGTAGATATGAGTCTTAACTTCCACTGTCAAAATTTCAGAATTGTTGAACTCCTATAGCCCGAGATATAGCCTAATGAGTACATAGAGGTCAAGCTGTCAGGTTTAAAACTCTAGATTTTGCTTCAACTCCAATTTGAGTTATCCAAACATGTGTATCCGATCTTGAGGCCTTCACGAAAGTTGTAGAAATTTGTCTTAGCTTTAAAACAAGATCAAAATCACATCCATCGGATATTTGAAACTCAAATTATAGCCAGTTTACTGAAAATGTCAAGTGAGAATATTATACAATAAATGAAATATATTGCTATCAATGTGGCTCTTGCTATCAAGTGAATAGTTATTAGAGATTTATCTAAACTTTCCAACAAGACCAGAATTACATTAATCAGATAATTACAACTCAAATTAAGGCCACTTTACTAAATAATGCAATCACCCAAATTAATGATAATTCAAGCAATAATTTTTTCAATGATCCAATTAAGCTTAATTTCATAAAATGTGACAAAATCAACTTAATTAAGACAAATTGAACCATAAAAAGCCTAGTGAGAGGATTATAAAATGAATAAAATACATTGTTATCACCTTTCCTATCCTGCCGATCGTTGTTATCCCAACGAGGTGGAGTCCAGGATCTTCTCCTCGGACTTCGGTTCCTTCTTCTGTGAGGAGGAGATGGGCTACGCCATTTGTCATCTCTGTGTCCGCCACGGTGCTCGTCATTCCAAGCATGGAGGACGTACTGTTGTAGTCGTCCGACCTTAATCAAAAACTCAATGACATCACGTAGTTGGTAGCAGTCTTCGGTATTATGGTCATAACCTTTATGTCACGCATAGTGCTTGGAGTGATCTTTCTGTTTGTGCTTTTTGATGGAAGCGGCCTCCGGATATTCTGGAACTCGGTTTGCATTACCTCCTTCAAGATCATTTCTCGAGGGGCGTTTAAGGGAGTATAATCAGAATACCTTCTCTAGGGTGGACTACCTTTGGGACGTTAGGACCGTGAGGAATCGTGATTGAGCTTTTGATGAGGGCGCTCATCTTTATCCCATCTCCTCTGGTCCTCTATTGCTTCCTCAAGGTTGACGTATTTTTGGGATCGTCTCTGGAACTCACACAAGTTCTCTAACTTCCTTTTTACCAAGGACGCAAAGAACTCAGAACTCACTCGGAGGCCGCTCCTAGCATAATGAAAGGCAATCTTGTCGTCAAAATTTTCCACATTAGTGCATGCCGCCATGAATCACCTTACGTAATCACAGAGGGGCTCATCTCGCCCCTATCGAATATTGGCCAGGGACTTGATGGACTTGGGTTGCTCCTTGCTGATGGTGTACTGGAGCAGGAACCGTTATTTGAGGTCTGACCAATCCGTCAAAGACCTTCGTGGTAAGCTGAAGAACCACTTAAGGGCTCCTTTTTTGAGGGAAAGAGGGAAAGCACGACACAACAGCTTCATAGATCCACCGTGGAAATACATGGATTACTCAAAGGCATTTACGTGGTCCTGGGGATCTGTGGTTCCATCATAAATCTCCAAGTTGGCTGGGAACTTAAAGTTCCTGGGGACGCGGTACTCCATCAGTTAGTTCGAGAAAGGGTGTTCCTGGATGCCGCGGTTCAGGTTATTGTTCCCAACGTTTGACACTGTGGCATTAGGATGAACCCTCCTTTGGTTATTTCCCGCATTATGTCCTTCGTCACGACGGTTTGGTCTGGGTTGGTTTTCCTGCATAGCCAGTTGCATGTCCTCCAACCTTTGGTACTGTTCATTTAGCATAGCCATGTGCTGTTGCAGCATGTCCTGGAACTAACGTTGGGACACCTGGGATTGATTCCCGCACTCAGAGCGAGACACGAGACCGTTGTCCTCACCATTTGGCGTTCCCAGGCATTGACGAACTGGGATTATGCATTTTTGGATGTTGGGGTTGCCTTATTGGCCTCAGATTCCAAGTCTATCCCTTACAGAGACCCTACGTGATGGGTTGGGACTCTCATCGGAGATTGAAGTGGAGTGCCTATCACGCTGGTGCTCTGCGTTGAGTGCCTGGTTTCTTGCGGCGGAGGCTTCAGTAGCAGGCGATAGGACAAGGTGAGGAGGGTGTTACGCAGCAGGAACCTGTCCATGGTTAGCAGAAGTTTGTGCAACGTCTCTTCTTGAGTTTTGTCTAGTGTTCACTATGATTGGGTGAGATTAGAAGTTTATCTTTCCCACAGACGGCGTCAACGTTCTAATGTAGAAGCATAGGGTGCCTGAGTAGATATGTGTACAGTGGTTTCCTCCTTACGTGTAGTTGCTGCCACCGAGAGTCTTGAATCAGAGGGTTGGGTACCTGCAAAAGAACTCCAACGCTCAAATTAGGCTATGCACTAGAAGGGTATACACCGTAGGATTGCAAGTTACCTCGTTAGAATGACATAGCCTGATACTTATAGAGCATTTGCAGAGTCCTAATGCCTTCTGCGTGGGTGCATGTACGTGAGATCGTGGCCTGACAGGGGGTGCCTCCCCCCCCCACGATCGTTCAGGCAGGTTCTTAACGGAGGGTGCCTCCCTCCCATGATCATCCAGACAAATCCCTAGAATATCGAGGTTGTCGCGTTAATGGCCACCTGCTGTTTGCAGGTAGTTATGGTTCTCACACTCTAGAGGTTATGATTGACAGTTGTCAGGATCTGCACAAACTTATGGAGTATTGTTTAGGATTTGCGACTGACGTCCGCGTTCAGACGGCCTAACCGGGATGCTAATGTCGGAATTTGGTGGTGTACATGTCAGATTGATCTCTTCAGATAGAATTTCAGATTACAGTTCAGAATATTATTCAACATTAAATATGGGTATATGCATTCTTTAGTGATAAGTACATTTCTAACGTAATACATATAATTTTACATATGTGTAATATTAAATAAATGATTTATGATACGCAAGGTCAATTTTACATTATATTTGAGATTGAGAAGTAACGAAGGAAAGTGAAAAGGAACGAACGGAAGGATAATAGGCCTATTTGATTCTATTTTTGTTTTATTGGTTTTGAGATTAATTTTTAAAAGCAATACTCAAAATCAATTTTACAAAACAAAAAAAAAAACATGTTTGGGTAATATATTTTCAAAACAATTCTAAGAAACAAAAAAACCGAAAATGCGTGTGGATAATTTATTTTAAGACCAATTTTTAAAAATGAAAAAACATAAAAACTTGCTTGGCTTTAGAGTGCAGCCTCGTTTGCTCGATCTTACAAAGTACTATTTTTTTTGTCATCAAATTTAGAGATAACTCACAAAAAATTATAAAGAGAGAATAATTTTTTATAATAAATAAGTTTAGTAAGATTCGTTTGACGTATTAAATTTGTATCTACTCGAAAATATCTTTAAAAACTAATCTTAAAATTTTGGGGGGCAGAAGAACTTACCCTTTCCCTTACCCTTAACTTGTGAGTGGTCTACAGCTTTGGCTTCAGGGGAGGGCGGCGTAGCAGTGGCTATCTTAGGCGAGGGAGGTGTTGCAATGGCAGGAAAGAAATGAAAGCTGGAATTGGGAGTGTTCTCTATGTGCCAGGCTCTTTTTGTGAATAACTGATATTTACAACAATGCCATTAATGAAAAACTGTTCTCCAATTTGTTCTTCGTGTTTCTACTTGTTCTTGAAACATAAGCACAAAGGTCATGCTCATGCTGGTGAATGATCGAGCTTTTATACGCTCGATGGTTTCATCCATGAGATCAATAAAAAAAATTTGAGATTCGTGTATTTTTAAGTTAATAAAATTAAAAAAAAAAATCGATAATGCATTGAAGCTCGAGTGTATAAATACTCGAGTGCACCGTAAATATCCCTAAACACAAAAACATCTTCCATTTGTTTTTTTTTTAATTTTAAAACAGCTATGTTATGTTATTAATTTTTAAAACTAAGAGCAGAAAACATTTATTCAAGCATGATTTATCGCTCTTTTATTTTTTAAAATAGAAAACTATTTTTGAGAAAAGAAACTAAACAAGCCCTAAGTTCACATATTTGGGAATTTAAAAAAAATAGGAAGGGAAAAAAATCAAGGATATCTATTTTATCTCTATTCTTCTCTAAGGCCTAATTTTTATTCTTACAAAATTGGGAGTGGGATCAGGAGCTAAAAATTATAATGAAATTAAGAAATATGATTATTTTATTCCATTCCTTTATAATTTAAGAATCAAAAGTAATAGTGTTTTATAGTTCAAATGCTGTATTTTTCCTTTAGTTACGTTGATTAAGTAGTCAAATAATATTCAACATTTATTCACATTAAACTATTTGTGTGATATAATTTTTATTCATCAGTTAATTTGGTAAATCCTTGAAAAGGGGGGAAGGGTATTGGATTAACTCATGAATTTGTAATATAAATTTGTATATAAGTATTTTTATGAATTAATTACTTTATCCTATATTTTATTAAAAATTTTCAATACAAATTATACATATAGATGTCATCCATTAATTTTTAGTCATATATTGGAGTGAATATCATAGTGACTTCAAGTAAGGATAAAATTTTGACATTATGAGTTAATATGGTATATCCTAAAATATGTGGATAAAATTAAGTTTTTTTTTTTTTATATGGGTTGTGTAAGTTTATTGAATATAGGTTATGTGCCTATTTTTAATTATTATATAATTTATTATTATGGCAGGAAGTAGTGATTCTATTAATTCTTATATCATGTCTATATATATTTTTTAAAGTGAAAATATTGAGACATATACTCTATTGATCTGTCTCTAATTGATATTTTTAGTACTACCATTTACCAAAATAAATACATTTTATTATTTATATTCAGTTTAAATAATTGTAGATGATATTTTTTGTAGATAAAATTAAAAATTAAGATTAAGTGATATTAAAGAAAACTCATGAAAACATCTAAGGAATTTAAAACTTTACGTAAAGTCACATATTTGTGTTTTATAATATTTAAAAACTCACGATATTATGTGTATTCTATAATATTTTAATATAAAGATATTTACATTTGCATAAGTTAGGACTTTAAATAAAAACATATTTTTATATACAACCACGGGAGCGAACATTTACAAGAAAATATATTAAAATGAATTAAACTATAATTTGTTATTGGAAAATTAAAGTTATTAATTATCCATTATTAAATATTTATTTTATTCAAATATGCTTATTATTTTATAATATTAAGCACTTTAATATTTACATTGCACTGGGTAAAAACTTTATATAAAAATATTATAATGTATGTCTTGAAGGTAAAAACTTTGCATAAATACATAATAAAATTAATTGAAATTTAATATATTATTATAAAGTTTAAGTAATTAAATATTTTTATTAAATATTTTTTAAATTATCTCTTTAATTACTTTAAATAAAAAAATTTGTTCATTATCCTAGGTACAAAATGTTAGAGATTGTACTAATGTTTTTATCTTGTATAGAGTTTTTCAAATAATAAAATATTGAGATTCGAATTATGTTGTTATAACAAAAGTTATAATATTAGGTGGACTCCGTGGTTGGAAAACTTTGATTTATAATGATGATGGTAATCTTTGTTAAACAACAAAAAATATTGTTTACGAATAAGTCTTTTAGACAATTTGAATAAGAGGTATTAAGATTAATTTTGTTGTAAATAAAGAGTAAAATTATAGAGAAATCAAGATAAATGTGATTAAATAACCCTGTTATATATCATTTCATTTTCAAAATTTTCATTTATTACTAAAATTAATTTTGCTAAGTATATTAGCATTTTTTCCCTTTTTTCCAATGCTTCATTTGCAACGGTAAGTATTTAATATCCTATGTTTTTCTCCTTTGTTAGTAATTATATTTTTCTTACAAGATTCTTATATTATTAATGCAAGATGTCAATTAAGATTTTATAGGAATCTTTTAGTTAATTAGTACTATTTAAGTGGTTTATTTTAATTAACTTTCATATAAAAGCTAATCAAATTGTTAGTAAAGCTGTCAAAAAGTAGTAGAAATTGATCTTGATGGTTTTTAAATAATTCTCTATAATATATTTTATTTAATGGTGAATAATTTTCACTATTATTCTTATTCATATTTCTCAATTTAATAAATTATTAATTACATATATATTTATTATTTTTTAAAAAACCTTTAAATTAAAATTTATATATTATCTTATGCATTGCACGAGTTCAAAATTAGTCTTAAAGTTATAGAGTAAGTTAATGAATTTATTCTTTTTAATATTCTTATAGAAGTTAAGGAATATCTTAGTTCAAATTCTATTTCAGTAATTGATAAAAATATTAAAATTAAAACAGAATAATTTACAACAAAATTTTTGAATAAAATCAAGTGTTTCGATATGTCAAGTCATAAAATTACTCTTAAAAAATGAGCTCTTGTAATGTTCTTTAAAAATATTGTATTAAGGTAAATCCAGCAAAGAAAGGGATTTAGGCCCTATAATTTTATAATAAAATAATTGATTATATTTTAAATAAAAATTAATATAATCAATATATAAAACATATTTATAAAAAAAATAAAAATAAAATATCTATATGTTATTTCATTTCTTAAATTGAGTGCTTAAGAATATTTTATTAAAAAAATTGTAGTCAACTCTCTTAAACTTTATATCATTTGTAAAGTATTTTGAAATTTTCTTAATTAGTTTATAACATTTATCTAATATACCAACCCTTTCATCTGACTTCTGTTAATTAACTAACGAAAGTCTCACGTAGCAATATCTCCGAAACAAATTTTAGAAAAAAAAAAAACAAGATCACATGCTTGATAAAATGTCTTGATCGACGCTCGACTCTCATCTGCCACCACTACGGACGTCGATTAGGAGGCAAAGTAAAGAGTGCAAGAGGCAGAGCCTCCAAATGAAACACAAACTGCAGTCATTTGTTACCAAGAAATCAATCCACACTTGCCACCTCTTCTCAAATTATCAAAATGAAGCAAAATTTCACTTGTAAATCAAACCAATCACAAAATCACCTAGATACATGATTTTAAATTATTAAGAGATATTAGTAATATTTATTTTTAGACTAATAATAAAATAAATATTAAAAAATATTTAAAAAATATATTACTAATATTTTTTGCTTATAATTATATTTCTTTTCTAAAATTTGTTTTTTTCTTAAAAAAAATAGTATGACTTGATAATCTTTAAATTACAGTTTGAATAATAAAATATTAAATGGTCAATATTCATGACAGATGAATGAGTTAGATGCTTTGGTTAATGAGTTAATAGAAATTAGATGAAAAGTTCTTTTGGTGCATTAAATAAAGTTTAGAGATTAATTAAAAAAATTAAAATTCATATTAATATTTTATAGATGATTCAAAGTTTAGAAAAGTTAAGTACATATTTTCTTATTTTATTTTATCTCACTTCTCACATCTATATAAATTCTCAGCTCTCATTTTTCTTTAAAAATATGTAAATGTCAAGATGCTTAATAAAATAATTTATTCTGTCACTTTCCTAATTAAATGCCTAACAAATCTCTATTATATGTCACTTTTCAATTCTCCAATTACTATTAATTCCTAACCATTTCTTTCATTTCAAGTAAACTATTGGTAATATGAATTTATGGGTCACCAACAGCTATTTTTTCCTTATACATGAAACTTATTATCTTTCCTCATTTGTTCTTACACTTTATTTTAAATAGATTGACCATATTAATAATTGAAAAAGAAAATATTAGAAGAAATTGATTATAAAATTTTAATAAAGGCCTCATTTTAATAATTTCTCATTTTATAGTTAGCTTTAGACCTTTTGAGAATATTGAACCACCCCTTTTCATGAACAATGCTTGCATAAAAGCTTTTCCCTCATTTCTTTTCTAAAACATGCTCTAATTTATCTCTTTAACCTGGTCTATTGTTAGCTACCTGTGAAACTATTATATCCTCTATAAAGATTGACTTTAATTCCTCTACGAAGATAATATGATCTATACAATAAGTGAAACTCACGTAAATCTAATAGTTGTGATCATAAGGATATAAGAATTGCTCTCAGTACACACCTTAGGAATTACTAGTGTTTTGGACTTCGACCCACCACGATTGGGTCCCACAAATCCAGTGGGTATTCGCCTTGGAGCCTCCCTAATAATACCAAAATCTCCTAAATAAAGGAGACAACACCATTGGGCATAGGCCTTGTATGTATATGAAAAAATTAAATAAAAAGAAAATAACATCAAATCGATGAGATTGCCTCAATATATTAGGAGAGGTGAAAATGATAGACTCAAATTATTATTTAATATAATAATTTATGTAAGATAATAAAAATTATTATAAAATTATATTAATTATTAATAATATTTTTATATATATTAAATAATAATATAAATATTTAAATAATTACGTGATAGATTTCTTTTAGAAGATTGAATCTCCCTAGGTTGCTTTCTCGCTTAGCACTCTCCTCCTTGTATAAAGGTGCTAATACCCTTACGTATACACCTGCAAACTCTTGCCACCTCTAATTTCAGCATTTGCCTTTTGCATATGTGGAAGCATCTTGGCAAATATCCAGCTACGTTTTTCTCGTGTATCTACCAAAACAACCAGGCTCAACATCCAAGAATAATCTCTATCTAAAAATGTAAAGTACTTGCTAAATAAGATAATCATCGATGTGTGTTTACATTAGTATATTTTGTATTTAAAATAGTTTATAATTAAAATTTTATTGAAATAACTTTAAAAAAAAATCTTTAAAAATTAATCAAAATCAAAACATGCAACAATGAACTTCATTTCACTCAAGAGATATATATCCTCTATCAGGATAGAAGTTTTTATCATGAACTCAACATATTTGAGTTTATAGATGATTTTTTTTTAATTTGATAGTATTTATATATAAATTTAGAGTATATAAAAAATTATCAATTAAAATTAGTAATTTTTTTATTTATAGTTATTCATAAAAAATAATAATAATGATCTAACTAGATTTTTATATAAATATGAGTACTACTAATTAAAATCTGTAAAAATTTAATTTTTAATCTAAATCATCGATTTATTTTAATAATAAATCAATGGTTCAAAATCAATAATCCATCTATATACCTCTTCTTAAGAAATTCATATTAGAATTTTTCCTATCGAGACATCTTATATTCTATTGATGCAATCGTGTCCAGTGTTCGGTGTCCTAAGGTCTATCTAAATAATCATTTGATTACTTCGCATAAGTTTAGATATAAATTATGAAAATAAAAAAATCTATTTTATATATAAAATAGGAGGTAATATAAAATTCTCCAGATAAAAAATAATTAATCCATGTATAGTCATAGCGATTAGTGAAAATGGGAGCTTGAAAACAACGTTATCATAATCAACCAATCCAATCATAAATTTTTACAATAATATAGGCAGAGAAACGGCACACCTATTGGAAGCACTTGGAGTAAACGCGAGGCATTGCTAAACGTCACTCCACCATATCTTCTTCTCATATATGCCTTTATTATTGGAATATCAATCTGCATAGGCCGTAGAGAATCTTGTACAGAAATATAAGAATGGATAAGTTGTTTTTTAATTGCTTCAGGGGAGAACCTTGCTTTACTAGTGGAAGTTAATTTGTTAGTTTACATCCCTTTAAAGAAAACAAAAACGATACTTCATAGCTAGACTATCTCTTTGCATTTAGATATAAAAGAAGTATCAGTAAATAGAATTTAATTTTGTACACAACTTTTTTATACTATAATTTAATTTAATATTATGTTACTGCATCATTAAAAAAATTTGTCATTTCAGACAATTGTTATTATGATTGAAAATTTTAAAATATATTCACTAAAGTTTGGGCATACAAAAATAGATTTAATTTTGATATATTATCATAGTAAATAATTTTTTTACACTATTATTTAATCATGTATTATCGTGTCATTAAAAATATTTGACTCTTACAATAATTACTTGAAAGTTATACATTTGATAATGCATAATTCATTGATAATATAAAAAAAAAAACTTTTCACAAACAATGTATCAAAATTAAACTCCACAAAAATTATATATTGAAAATTAATAAAGACTAAACTCATCTTAGTTTTATGTACATAGCTGATAGTAGAGACACCAAAAATTTTAATTTGTTTATATTTATTTATTTATTGAGTATTAACATGTGATTCTAAAAAGGTAGTTATATAGCCCGCAAGTTGTTATTGGTTTAGGATGAAATTTATAATCAAATAATAAAATACAAAGAAAAGTAATTACTATAAAGTAATAAAAAAAATTAGGTATGGAACTCAATAGTACATAAAAGAGATAAACGTTAGAGTAACAATAAATTGTCTTAATTATTTAAAAAATTATTAAATAAAAAAAACTCATATCTTGAGAATTTAAAGCATGTTAAATGCTTTTAAATAATTAAAATAATTATTAGGCACTTAAAAATGGTTGATCGTAATGAAAGTAGATTATGATTCTATACAAATTTTACTTGTAATATTAAGTGTTCGAATCCTAAAGTCATAATAGTACGGAGATACCAAGAATTTATAATTTTTCTTAATTTTATTAGTAGAGTATTATATTTTCTAAAAATAGTGAAATCATCTAATCATAATATATGAGAAACACTAAAAGTCTCATGAAATGAGTTTTGTAAAATGACACATGAATAGAAGTAAAGAAGTTAAATCAATTTGCATTTTATCTTACAAGTAATTTTTTCTTGACCTGTTACATTTTAACTAAGACAAAAAGTAAAAAAAAAAATGAGGAGAAGGTCATTAGAAGTCTCAAAAAGAAAAGTATATTACATGAATGATAACTTAATAATTAGAAGTAGAAGAAGATCAAGAAAAAATTTTAAAAATGATCTAGAGTTAAATAACCTTTTTGAAGACATAATTTATGATATAACAAAATGATGTCATTTATCACCTAATAATTCTATATCATCAAATCCAAATCCGCCACCATCATCTAGCTCAACATCATATCTTCTCTCATATATTGATATTACATGAATAACAGTTTTAATTGTTAATTGTTTCTGTTATAATGTTTTAGTTATATTAGTTAGTTAGATTTATGTTATTTATCATTTAGTTAACATTAGTTAGTTGAGTTACAGTTAGTTTAGTAATTATCGTTAGTTACTGTCAAGTTAGTTATTGAATGTATATAAACACAGTTTGTAGTTGTAATCAGAAGACTTTTGATTCAATTTTTCATAATGAAGTTTTCATTCAACTTCTATCAGCTTTCTAGTTTTCCTTCGATTCTTCTATTTCTTGTTATGGCATCAGAGAACTCAATTTGAGGGCTCTGCTGCATATACTCAGTTTCTTGTTTCTTCTCTTCTCTTCATTCTTCAACATTTCAACAATGACAGATTTTGCCACTGATTCTACGAATCCCTTTTTCTTGCACCCCAATAAAAGCCCTTCGTTGTTGTTAGTTTCTTCTCCACTGACAGGAATTAACTACCATACTTGGAGCAGAGCCATAAAGATGGCACTCATTTCCAAAAATAAGATGAAGTTTCTTGATTGAACAATTCCAATTCTTGAAGTTTCAGATCCATTGTATTTAGCATGGGAGCGCTGCAATACAATGTTAGTTTCCTGGTTGATTCATGTGGTTACACCAGAAATTGCTCAAAGTGTGCTGTGGATTGATCATGCAATTGATATTTGGATAAAACTTAAGGAAAGATTCTCACAAGGTGATGTTTTCATGATATTTGAGCTTATTGGTGAAATCCATTCTTTTAAACAAGGTGATCTTCCTATCACATCATATTTCACTTAGCTTAAGATTTTGTGGGATGAGTTCGAAAATTTCAGACCTATTCTGAATTACACATATGATGAATCTTGTAATTGTGTTGCTTTTCTTGCAATGAAGAAGTATAGGTAGAATGATCATGTCATTTGTTTCCTAAAAGGATTAGGGGATCAGTTTCAGCATGTTAAATCCCAAATTATGCTCATGAATCCATTTCCTTCAATAAATAAAGCTTTTTCACTTGTTGTTTAACAAGAAAGACATCTTCTTCATGTTGATACACTAAGAATTTTTTTGAATTATGCTGATAGAAATTCAAGTGTCCAAGTTGTTAGTCAATTTGCTAAATGATCTAAAGAGAATGGAAATGTTTGTACCTATTATGGAAAAAAAGGGATGTATGCTACAAAAAGCATGGATATCCACTAGGTTACAAGCTAAAATATCCTCAATCTTTTGCTAATGTTGTTAGCACAGATTTTGATCAAATTAACACTGATGAGGATGACTCTAAGGTGGTTCAGCAGAACTCAGGATCTTTCTTCACTCTAGAACAATGTCAAGGTTTATTGGCTATGCTCCAATGCTCACAACAATCTGTCAATCATGTGTCTAACCAAGTCAGTATCACTGTTGGTGCCATAGCACCAACTACTTCAAATTCCTTTTCTCCTTTAAACTCAGGTTTTGTCCTGCTCTTCTCAGTTAGGTAAATGGATGATAGATATAGGTGCTACTGATAATATTTTTCATGATTTTAATCTTTTTAACTCATATAAAGTTATCAATCCCATCTTAGTTAAATTACTAAATGGTAATCATGCAATGCTCATCATTCAGGCAGCATCCATTTTTCTTCAGATTTCTACCTTGTAGATGTTTAATACATTCTATAGTTTGCTTTCAACCTGATTTATGTTACAAAGTTAATTACCTTTCTTGTCTGCACATTAACTTTTTCCTCCTCTGGTTGTCTCATACAGGATCTGAGTACCTCAAAGAAGATTGGTTTAGCTGAAAGCAAAGAATAATTGTATTACCTCACAAGTCCTGCATTTCACTTTAACAAACTATTGAAGTCTCAATATTGTAATTCTGTTTCAGCTTCTAACTTTGATCTCTGGCATTTTAGATTAGGTCATTTGTCCAATGAAAGACTTACAATGCTTCATTCATAGTTTTCTTCCATTCCATGTACAAAGTTGAATGCATGTGATATTTGTCATTTGGCTAAACAAAGAAAATTATCATTTCTTATTAGTGTTTCTAAATCTGTAAAAGTGTTTGAGCTTATACATGCTGATACTTGGGGACCCTATAGTGTCTCATCCATACAAGAACACAAATATTTTTTAACTATAGTGGATGACTGCTTAAGGTATACATAGATATATCTTATGAAAACCATGAGTGAAACTCAGAAACATATTCATTCTTTTTTCAATATGGTTGAAACTCAGTTCCATACCAAAATTCAAAAAGTAAGAATTGATAATGGTTTTGAGTTTGCACTATATACCCTATATGATAAAAAAATGTATCATTAATCAAAAATCATGTGTTGAGACTCAACAACAAAATACTATTGTAGAGAGAAAACATCAACAAATATTGAGTGGAACAAGGACATTTTTATTTCAGTCTCATTTACTAATATCTTTTTGGTCTTTTGTTGTGACTCATTCTGTTCATCTCATCAATATAGAATTCTCATTCCTTTGTTGAAAAACAAAAGTCCTTATCAACTGTTAAATAATCAAGATCCTGATTTTTCTCAGTTGAAGGTATTTAGTTCACTATGTTTTGCTTCTACTCTATGTGTTCATAGACTTAAATTTGATCATAGGTCTCGAAAATATATTTTTCTAGGTTTCAGGCCAGGGACTAAAGGCTTTATTCTCTATGACTTGAGATTTAGAGACACTTTTATATCTAAGAATGTCATCTTTTATGAATATATTTTTCATATTCACAAACAGATGCTAAATCTGTGAGTGTTCCACAGATTCCTAAAGTCAGTGTTCTATAAACTCTTCTTCCACAGTATATTCCTACTTTTCCTTATTACACTAATTTGTCTCACTCAAATCTTGTTGTTCATGAGTTTTTTGATGCTTCTGCTAGTCAGTTTGTAGATCAAACTGCTACTGCAAATCACAGTCATACCATACCTATAAGACAATCATTGAGACAGAAACATAAGCCAAGATACTTGCAGAATTATCACTGCAATCTCTCTAGCTCAGCAGCAACCACACCTACTTCAAGTATTTTGTATCCTTTATCCTTAGTCCTTTCTTATAATCAGATGTCTCTAAATCATAAAAAATTTAGCCTTTCAGTTTCTAATAAGAATAAAACTTGGGTTCTCACTAACTTACCCCCTGAGAAATCAACTATTGGCTACAAATAGGTGTTCAGAATAAAGTACAAGGCTAATGACAGTATAGAAAGGTACAAGGTCAGACTTGTAGCTAAAGGCTATACACAAACTCAAGGGATAGACTACTTGGAAACCTTTTCACTAGTGGCAAAAATGACCACTGTCAGAGTCCTTTTGTCCATTGCTGCAGCATCTAACTAGCATCTTTATCGATTGGATGTCAATACTACCTTTCTTCATGGTGATCTTCATGAAGAAGTATATATGACCTTACTACTTGGTCTTACTCCTTCTGGTCCTAATCAAGTTTGCAAACTCACTAAGTCTCTTTATGGACTCAAGCAAGCCAACAAGCAATGGTATGCTAAATTGTCTGCTTCTTTACTTGCCTTTGGATATAGTCTTTTAAATGCGGATTATTAATTATTCATTAGGAATTACAATGGTTCTTTCACTGCACTCTTAGTATATGTAGATGATATCTTGTTGATAAGAAATGATTTATCAGAAATTATGAGAGTTAAGCAACATTTGAATTCTGAATTTACAATAAAGGATCTTGGTCATTTAAATTTTTTCTTAGGCCTTGAAGTAGCTAGATCCTCCAAAGGAATAAGTCTCTGCCAAAGAAAATATGCGTTGGAAATCCTCTCAAACACTGGTCTTTTGGCCAACAAACTAGCTAAGACATCTATGGAGCATTCTCTCAAATTACAACAAGATCAAGACTCACTTCTGATTGAGGCCTCTGCTTACAAAAAGTTAGTTAGTTAATTGCTTTATTTGACTACTACAAGACCTGATATTTCCTATTCAGTTCAGCAACTAAGTGAGTTTGTTGCTCATCCAACATCTGTTCATCATCAAGCAGCTATGAGAGTGCTCAGATACATCAAAGGTTCTCCAGGAAAAAGGCTTATTTTTCCCATCCAAATAAGATCTCCAACTCATGTGTTTTTCAGATTCATATTGGGCGGGTTGCAGAAATACCAAAAGATCAATTACTGGTTATTATATATTTTTTGGGCATTCCTTGATATGTTGGAAATCAAAGAAACAAACAACAATTTCTACGTCTTCTTCAGAGGCAGAGTATAGGGCATTGACCATAACTACATGTGAAGTTCAATGGCTCAAGTATCTATTGTCTGATCTACATATCTCAAATCCAAATCCAGCCATCGTTTACTATGATAATAATTATGCCCTCTAAATAGTAGTCAATCCAACTTTTCATGAAAAAATCAAACGCATTGAAATTGATTGTCATGTAGTTTGAGAAAAGGTTCTTTCTAGCCTTATTCATTTGTTACCTCTCTCTATATCTAATCAAACTGCTAACATGTTTACTTAACCACTCCCACCTAAATCCTTCTCTATCAACCTTCTCAAATTGAGAATGATTGATATACATTCTCTAGTTTGTGGAGGGGGTATCACCTAATAATTTTATATAACCAAATCTAAATCCACCACCATCGTCTAACTCAACATCACATCTTTCCTCAGATACTGATATTACATGAATAACAATTTTTAACTATTAATTATTTTTGTTACAATGTTTCAGTTATATTTGTTAGCTAGATTTTTGTTATTTATCAGTTAGTTAACATCAATTAGTTGAGTTATAGTTAGTTTAGTAATTATTGCTAGTTACTATCAGGTTAGTTACTGAATGTATATAAACATAGTTTTGTAGTTGTAATTAGAAGACTTTAGATTCAATTTTTCATAATGAAGTTTTCGTTCAATTTCTATCAGTTTTCTAATTTTCCTTTGATTCTGCTATTTCTTGTTATCATTTGATTCATATACCCAACTCTACATAATGAGAAAAGACGTTGATTATTATTGTTGTTAATAGCATTCATGATTTGTTTTCATAAAGCCAGTTTGTGCTAAATAACATCACCAATGATTTTTTTTTCTCAGTAAAAGCAAATTATAAGCACCTGAAAAAAATGAAAAAGTAGTAAATATTTGGTTTTTCAATAATAATCAATTAATAACATCTAAAAAATAATTAAAAATTAAAATTAAAATAAGACATTGTAATAGGATTATATAATAGTATCAAATGACTGTGTTTTACTATGAAACTCTGTATAAAGACGGGAGTGGAATTTTTAGAAAAAAGATTTATATCATAAAAATTATTTAATATTGTTGACAACACAAAATTTATATTTATAATTTATTATATTATATTATATATAGATACAAAGAAGATATGAATTTAATTTTATTATACTGTACATAAAAAATTATATTATTATTCAATCATATATTATCATATTATTTTAAAAAGTTTAACTCTTATAATATTTAAGTCATATTTTTTATTATTAATATGATAATATATGATTAAGTAATAATATAGAATATTTTGTATCAAAAAACCAAGACAGCGTGGATAACGACTTTCAGGTTGAGCAGTCCAGATGGTGCAAATCTCCCAGTAATGTCTACAGGGTAAATGTGGATACAACTATATTATATGTTCTGATGAACTCGCATATGGAGTTGGCATAGCAATACAAGATTGGAATGGAAAATTCATTGCAGCCAAGTCAAAGAAGTTCTAAGAAGTGGTAGATGTCCATAGAATTGGACTACTGGCAGCTAAACAGGGTCTAATATTTACTTGGAAATTAGGTTTCAGAACAATTTACCTTAAGGAGATGCTAAGAACGTCATTAGTAGTATAAAATATAAATGATGACCCCATGAATGATCTCTCTCCCAATGGGAGTATTTTGCCTGATATATTTTTGTTAGCCTCCTGGCTTTTTTTTTTTTTTTTTTTGGTTTTTTAAGTTGTCATGTACCTCATTTGTGTAATAATATGGTTGACGAAAAAGTACAATGAGCTGAGCATCTGGTTAGATGAGACCTCTCTGTATTGCTGATTTTAGATTGCCTAGTTGACTGAATATATTTCCAGATAAAAAAACAATATTTTGAGTCAAAATTAAACTAATATATATATATATATATATATATATATATATATATATTAGATATAGATAGAAATGTTACACTCAGGAGTTTGCCCATAAATGTAGCCACTCTCCACATGGGGTAGGTAAACTACTCACATCTGATTTATGAGTCTCTTCTCACTTCTTATCCATTCTTTTTTTATTTTGTAGTAATTATATTAATATCACCCATAAAGTTTAGAGAAATTATTATATGCGAACTAAAACAACAATAAATATATGTTTACGGATGATCTTTACAATTAATTTAAGTTATTTTATTTGAAATTTATGTAAATATGACTTAAATCAATAGTAAAGATCATTAATAAGCACATATTTATTATTGTTCCTGAAACATGTAATAATTATTCTAAAGTTCAGATACATTTTTTTAAAGACAGAGAGTATATTATTTATCAAATTTATTCTTATATTATAAAATGTAGTACTTTTTTTTTTAAATGATAAACTTTTTATCGTACTCTCTTTTAATGTAGTCGCATATTATTATTTAATATATACTTTCATCTTAAATAATGCTTTTATTTATTTCTTTAATTATCGCTATATTTTCTCAATTAACTAGATTCATTTCTTCTTAAATATTTTTAATCAAATTTCAAATTTTTATTTTCTAATTAATTTCAATAGAAAAAATTATTACCACTTTGAAAATTAAAACTAAATATTTTTTAATTTTTTCTAAAAAAAGAAAAACTAAACACGGGCTTACTTACTAATAAAAGAGAAAAATATAGTTCAAAAAAAAAAAAAGGAAAAGAGAGTTTAGCATAATAATAATAATAATAATAATAATAATAATAATAATAATAATAATAATAATAATAATAATAATAATAATAATAATATATAAAACAAAAAAAATCATGTTATCTCATTACGACACGCACCTAGTGGATTGCGTCAAAGCCAGACGGCAAAAACCAAGGTCAGGGTCCATGCGTCATACATGAAAATCTTAAACCGATTCACAAGTAACTTTGCATTCCAGTTCCACTTCCAAGCGTGGAAGCAAAGGCAAAAACGAAACCAAGATATATCATATCTATGTGCATCATCCCTTTTCTTCAGCAATAATAGTTTAATCCTGCTCTATAAAGAGAAGAGACAGACCCAGAGATTCAGCCACACACACATACTTTTTCAATTCACTACTTCGTTTACACTTTACCCTTCACAACTCAGCTGCTCTGTCTCTGTTAGTGTTACTCAAACTTGTGAGTTTCTTTTTTTTTTTTTTTTAAGCTCTCAAACTTGTGATTAAGAGACCCTTTTATGGCTATAAATGGTTGTGTTAATGGTTGCCAACACTTGATTGTGTTATGGATGAGAACTGCTTCTCTGTGGGATGTTGATTGTTGCTGATTAATATTTTTGGTCTTTTCTCTTTTTTTTTTTATTCTATGAAATTTGACCCCCTCTACAGAAATGGAGTGAGTGCAGCTACCCTGCAATAATTAACTATTCATTTCTTTGGATTTTTGGACATTACTTGAATTCAGACTTCAGAGATATATATATGTCCTAATTATTGCTTTTAAATGCATTTCAAAACCTTAAATTCGAGCTCAGTGCTTGCTTAGAATCTCATATTATTGTTCCATGTTCACTGTGTTAAATTAATTATCTGCATTGTTAAATATTGAAGAACTTTTCAATTTTGGATTTTTGACTTAAAGTTGACTTTAACATTACCATCAAATTACTGAAATGACATTTTGTCTTTTTTTTTTCCATTCAACTTGTATTTCAGATAAGTCTTAGCCGCAACTATGCTGTAACTTTGCCTTGATCTTTATCTTGTTCCTGGTGTTTGTTATATCGACAAGCCAAAAAGAAAGAGAAAAAGGGGGGAAAAGGGTTGGTTTTTATTGTCATATTGTAGGATCAAGCGGTGGTGATGCATTGGTTGTTAACTTGTTACATATGTTTCTTTTTCTGTCCACTTCTGATTACATGACATGTTCTTTTGTTGTTAACTTTAGTTTTTCATTTTCTCCTATATAATTGTAAGTGATCCTGTTAATTTCAATTGCCTTGTGTTGTTCAGACTGCAGATAGGTTGAATGTTGTGAACAAACAATGGGTTTATCTAAGGCTTCATGCAGTGCTGTCCTGCTCCAACTGTTGATAGTGGTTTGCCTTGTCTTCCAATGCTCTGCTAATAAAAAACATGCTGACCTGAACACAACACTGATCGTTAATGCTTCTGATGCATCTGGAAGGCCAATACCTGAAACACTTTTTGGAATATTCTTTGAGGTGAGGATAAACCTGCAGCTAGCAATTGACCTTTTTTGCCTCACTCCTTTTTTAATTACTTTTGCTCCCAAAAAAATGTTGGTCTCCCTATTCTACTTTATATGTGGCCTTTTGATATCTGATTAGGTTTGGGCATTCACAGAGGGTGTGTTTGATCATGCTTAACTCATTAACAACAACAATAACTACAATAAAAATTGCAGCAAGCCTTATTACCCTATTGCCTTAATTAATTTAGACATGCAAAATGCTACTGTAAGTTTTTTATTTTGCTTAATTTTGGACAAAGTTTTATACTCAAGAAGAAATTTTTCATTCCAATTCAATGGGGGTTATGTAATCTTCATCTATGTCATAGTATATTTTTCCAATTCAATGGGGGTTATGTAATCTTCATCTATGTCATAGTATATTTGTTTATACCAATGATATGTACAGTTCAATTTTGATTTGATGTGGAATCAACTAAGTTTTAATGGTTTCCTGTTATGTTTCAAGCTTACTCTTATTAGCTGCCATGAGCACACACTAATATCAGCCCATAAAAAGAACAAATATTGTCCTTATTAATGGGCTTGTAATAGTAAAAATTATTTCAGTTATGCTTATTAGTTCAAGAATTGTCCTTATTTTTGGTGTATTATACAGTTTTCTTTTAAGTGGACTAGGAAGGATAGCACCTGTGCTATGCACGGGTTATAAGAGAGAGAAATATGAAGAAAAAAAATGAAAGAATAGATTGTATCAATGGAAGTGGAGCGTTGGTGCAATGATTGGAATTGTCATGTAATTTGGAGGTCATAGGTTCGAGTCGTGGAATCAGCCTCTTGCAAATGCAAGGTAAGGTTGCCTACTATAGACCCAAATAGTGGGTCCAACCCTTTCTTGGACCCCGTGTGTAGCAGGAGCTTTATAACACCAGGTAAGTTACATTGATCAAAGATGAAAACAGCAAAAATGAAAAGTAAAATCTTTAAGCAGATTGACCTCCCCTTACCCTTGCATATTCTAATGTAACTTCGCTTTACAGGCTTAGTGCATTTAACTAAGTCATTGAAATAGTCAAATTTGTCTGCCATCTGAATTAAAAAAAAAGTACAGAAGACCATGTGAGGGGTTATGTATTAAGAAGGGTTTATGTCATGTAAGTGGTTGTCATCAGAGTCAATATGACAATACCTCTCCAAGAATTTGATGGACAACTGAAAACCTATCAACTCAAAGGTGATAAAGAGCATTTTCATCATTTTAGCCCTTATTTATACCAACATAGCCAACTCCAAGAGCAACTAAGATTGTTTAGAATTCTCCCCATATGAGATTTTCTTTTATTTTAAATGAATGCATTTTTTTTTTTATGGATAACATCTGTAACCAATTTAGCTGGACTCTCGTATATAGAAAGATAAAATATGAAGTAGGACTCTCTCATGGAAGGCAAGAGACAGATGCTGGCATCTCAGAATGCCACTTGGCATTGTTTCCTTCTATGGACTCTCTTTATATATTATTATATCTAAATTCTATGTTTGCCAGAACAATATCTACCCTTTTTCTTGCTTCCAACTTGCATCAGGTGAGAAGAGATTATCTAAGTAGTTGGATGAAGTCAAGAAGTGGAGCAATCACTAAATTATTATCATATTCTAAAAGCTTTAACATAACATCTATTGCAATGTAGGATTATGGGTTACTGAATGAAATGCATGGAACTTAAAGCATTATAGAAACTTACCTTTAACTTTGAGTGTGCATGTGTGTATTCAAGTTGATAATTCCTCACAGTTCCAATATCAGAATATGACCAATTTCTTGAATTTCGTCTACAGGAGATCAACCATGCTGGTGCTGGGGGATTGTGGGCAGAGCTTGTGAGCAACAGAGGTCATTTCCATATTCTCTAAACTTTTAAATGACAAAACTAACCCTAGAAAGTTTCTCCAGGATATATATATTTTTTTTATTATTTTACTGCAACTCACATGTTCAATTACTCAACATTCCTGCTATCTGTTGCACTTGATAGGAAATATGATAATGACTGAAAAGAAAATCAAAAGAGAAGAACATAGAATTCATGATATACACATGCATGAAAGGGTTTGCGCCTTTTCTGTTTGTGCTTTTCTTAGTAATGGTGTCCATTAGAACATTTGATAGCTTTTTCACTGTTATTCAAGTAATTTGTGGTGTTTTCTTCCCAACAACTTGTGAATAAATACGAAATAATAATTAAGCAACAATATTAGCTACTCCACAATCAGCTTTCTTTTGTTTTCCTGTAATTCCACTCTTTGTTTTGGTTCCCTTCTGCTTCTTCTCTTCTTTAATCCAGTGTTGGATGAAGAGCAGGGGCTGGAGGTGTCTTTTCATCACTTTCTTAAGGTGATTCTGTTTTAGATATGATGGATGATCATACTTTATCAATGTTCAAATGCGAACAAATTCATTTTAAGAATGGATGGTTTATTGTTTACCTGGTTGTTCATTATTTGTATGTCACTATTTTCAAGTACATCTGAAATATCAAGAATTCTTGTTTCAGGATTTGAAGCTGGCGGCCCTAATACTCCTTCGAATATTGATCCTTGGTCAATTATTGGAGATGAATCATCTGTAAATGTTGAAACTGATCGTACCTCCTGCTTTGACCGTAATAAGGTTGCACTTCGATTGGAGGTGTTATGTGACAGTAAAGGTGACAACATCTGCCCAGCTGATGGTGTTGGTATTTATAACCCTGGTTTCTGGGGCATGGTGAGTGAGACTAATTGATACCCTTGCATCAATTGGATCTTAAATCCTATTTGCATATATTTCCTGAACATGAAAACAAAATACTGAATAAGATTAATCTTAGTCTTAAAGTCTATGCTGTCATTTAGTTTCGATTGTTAGGTTACAAATCCTAAACTGATTACTTTCATTCTGTGAAGTCCCCCCCCCCCTTATGGCTGGGATTGAAAGTATCTTTACTACTTTGATCTTCTTTCAGAATATTGAGCAAGGGAATAAATACAAAGTGGTCTTCTATGTTCGTTCAACAGGATCAATTAATCTAACAGTTTCATTGACTGGATCAGATGGTGTGGGAAACCTGGCTTCAAGTGTGATCACGTGAGCTCCATTTTAACATGCTATAGATACTCTATGCACAATAGTTTTAATCCCAGAAATAATCCTTTGCATCTATGAGTTATACTAAAAATTGATCTTGCAGAGCTTCTGCATCTGATGTTTCGAACTGGACTAAGGTGGAGACTCTATTGGAGGCCAAGGCAACGAATCATAACTCAAGACTTCAATTAACAGCAACCACAAAAGGTGTGATATGGTTGGACCAAGTGTCTGCTATGCCCCTGGACACATATAAGGTTGTATAACATCCTGAATTTGGTTACTTTTATCAGATACGATATTTCTTAGACCCTAGCTTAGCTGTGTATATGTAAAAAGCAAAAAAAAAAAAAAATTATATCTTGTTCTTCACTTATTTGAAAAAGAAGGTTTAATTTTCACGTGTTCTAGTTGTGGAAATAGCCTCTCGGCTCATGGGGGTAAGGCTGTGTACATCTAATCCTCCACATACCGCCACAATGGTGGCAACCTCGTGTACTGGGCTGCCCTTTATTTTTTAATTTGAACCCATAACATTTTATGGCCAACTATGTTGTTATATGTCAAAGCTTGATTTTGGTTTTTATATAGTGCATTAATTTTATGTTGCTATTACTTTTCTAATCAATAAAAAAAATTAATAGGTCTTGATGGTAGTGAAACTAACTTTGTTTATTCACTAGTACTTGTGGTGTGAAGGGGGGGGGGGGGAATGGAAATTGATTGTTCTCTTAACAATTGCTTGTTAAGGCACCTAGGTTCTTCATGTCTATCTTTTTCTATACATCATCCTTAAACATACCAAATATTAGTCTTCATACATTGTTGTGATTGCATGCCCTTTGATATGGATGATATGAATTTTATTGAAGTAATATTGTTTAAAATGATGCTTATTAAGTCTTAAGTCTTATGAGTTTAAGTGAATTATTCTTTCCAAAAAAAAGGATAGCCCTTCTTTAGAACGAAAATCTTTTAAAATGAATATAATTAATATTGCATCAGTATTCCCGTGATGGAATTACAATTCAGTTAACCATGTAAAGTCAATAATTGCCTTTCGTTATCTTATGTCACTGTTGGTAATACTGCATTCTCCTCCCCCACCCTCTTAATGACATCTTCAACCTTGACTTGACACAGGGACATGGATTCCGAAGTGAACTTGTTAAAATGCTGGTAGATTTGAAACCAAGATTTATCAGATTTCCAGGTATGCATAAAGTGGTTTAGATTAAGAGACTTCAAAATTAGATTTGGTTATAACGCATTTTTTGTATATCTTATGCTTTGCTTATGTTTTGTGCTATGTGCTCTACTCTTGCTTCTTCAAAATGTGTATACTTGAATGAGGGTGTGCTTAATAGCAAAGGTACAAAATAGAGAGGGAAGTGAAAAGTGGATTTTTTTTTTTTGTTTTGGTTAAAATATATTTTTGGTCCCTATACGTGACACTCATTTTCAATTTGGTCCCTATACGTAAATTTTTTTTTAACCTTTTAATAATAATAAGATTTTTAACTCATAAATACTTGGTCGAAAGGGATGGTTAATCTATTTTAAACTTTTCTACTTTTTTCCTGTGCTGAAGTGTGAAATAACTTGCATCACAACATCAACAGGTCTATTTTGTATCACTTTCAGCTATGCCTAGCATTTGAGCCAAGAAATGACTTCTTTTAATATCTGAACTCATGGTTTTCTTGTTTTTTGTCATACCTGCTTTTGGTTATGTTCTAGTTGACACTTTCTAAGTTGGCTCCATGCTCCAAAATTACTTATGCCTCATGCGATAAGCTTTAAGCATATGATCAGTTTGAGAGGAAACTATATGGAGTTTTTCTACCTTGTCTGGTGTTGTGATTTGGCACATTTCTCATAGTGATTTATTTGTTTTAAAAAAAAGCGTGAAAAATTCAAATTAGTGAGTTCCTAATTTTCTGCATTTACCCTGCTGCTTCAAAAGGACTCTCCAAATAACACTTAATGAACATCTTTGCTCAAATATATGGAACTATTCTCAAGTTCTATCTAGTATGATAAAACATCTTTTTCTTTTCTTTTCCAAAAGCAAAAATTATGGGGAAAAATTTTGTTAGACTGTACTAAAAGAAAAACATTTGAATAACTGGCAGGGCTAAGGTGTGAAGCGCCTTGCCTTTCATAGAATACAGCGATTAAACCAGGCTCTATGTGAAGTAGCAACAGGATAGGATACAGTATATCTAGTAATTGTGATGCCAGCAAGGAATTTGAACATTGGAGACAATTTGCCATGGAATTTTAGGAATGTGAATGTTGACAAGTCATCTAGTAAAGTATTTAATTGACATTTTAATTGCAAGTCTTGACATTTAAACTGTATGGTTTTGATTTTTTGCTCTGTAATGGATTAATTATGGTTTATTTTACATTTATTTAGTTTTGAAAGAATGATTGCCTTGTTTTTCTTCTTCTTTTTTCTGATAAAAAGGGGGCGGGGTTGATTATGCTAAAGTTTATGAATCTTGTTCAACCAAGACGATCTATATAATGTTTAGGATATTTAGTACATATTATAGGTTACATAAGCATCATTTGGTAATTTCTTATATCCAGTTCCCTCTTTTAGTTTTTATAAGTTATCTAATTACATATTCAACTAACTTTTGGGAATGCTGTTTTTCATTACATTGCAATAGGTGGTTGTTTTGTTGAAGGAGAATGGTTAAGAAATGCATTTCGATGGAAAGCAACCATTGGACCATGGGAGGAGAGACCTGGGCACTTTGGTGATGTTTGGATGTACTGGACTGATGATGGACTTGGCTATTTTGAGTTTCTCCAAGTAAGTGCCTTTTTCCCATTATTGGTTCTGAGGATTATGATGTTCATATTTAGTTGAAATGCTTTCAGTTTGTGCTATGCAAGTGAAATGATATATATTATTATTCTTGAGCAGCTAGCTGAGGACTTGGGTGCATTGCCAATATGGGTCTTTAATAATGGTATTTTTGTGTTAATCTCTGTTAACTAAGTTTTCATTCTAAAGGTGAACTTGTAAATTTGTCTTTGTTTTCTAATTGAATCTGTCATTTTAGGTGTCAGCCATAACGATCAAGTTGATACATCCGCCGTCTCACCTTTTGTCCAAGTATATTATCTCACTCTTTTTTCTCTCTTTCCCTCTTATTTATTACTTTTTCCTTTTTTTGTTGAAGAAAGTTGGCTTAAGAATTTATAGAAAGATCTTGAAATCTTGATTGCAGGAAGCGCTTGATGGAATTGAGTTTGCGAGAGGTGATCCCACTTCAAATTGGGGTTCCATTAGAGCTGCTATGGGACACCCAGAGCCATTTGACCTAAGATATGTTGCTGTTGGGAATGAGGATTGTGGAAAAAAGAACTATCGAGGTATACATGTTTTTCTGATTTATTCTTTCTCAAGAATATCATGTGATATGTTCTTTATTAACATAACACTTTGGATTGTTTATGCCAAGATGAGGAAACTATTATCTGATTTCTTTATTAATATGTGATATGTGCTAATTTCTAATGAACAGTTCTGGATTTCGTTTTTGTTCCCCCTAATTGAATCAGAGTAATCTGATGCCACATCTTTTTCTGTTAAATCTTTGATTGACCAGGAAACTACCTGAAATTCTATAGTGCAATAAAACAATCTTATCCAGACATCCAAATTATATCAAACTGTGATGGTTCTTCTCAACCGTTAGATCACCCAGCTGATCTGTATGACTATCACGTAATATTTTTGCACGATTTCTTTGATTACAAATCTCAACGGAGTTTTGTTTTTCACTTTGGTTATGAAAATTAGTATTTAAATAATTTTTTATATTGATCCATTTGCTTTATCATTTTTCATACTCTGTTTTTATGATTAGGTTTATACAAGTGCGAATGACATGTTTGCTAGAGCTAATACATTTGATCAGGCATCACGTAGTGGTCCAAAGGTTTTATGATCTCTATTAAACAACCTTCTATTTTATTGGCTATTGACATATGCATTTCATGAATGAATACTCAATCTGTTTGAACACTTTACAGGCTTTTGTAAGTGAGTATGCTGTTACTGGAAACGATGCTGGGAAAGGAAGCCTTTTGGCAGCCCTAGCTGAAGCTGGGTTCCTTATTGGACTAGAAAATAGCAGGTTTACTGTGGCTTCTTATGAAATTTTCATATAGTATTTTATCTAGGAGGTAGACATCATCCAGGCTTGAAATTTTGTATTTTTGCCTATATCATTATGTACTAAATATGCAAACCATATGGAAGAGATATTTATAGTATATATGGGTAAATTACCCTTCTAAATGAGCTTTTGGCATGGACATAAACATGCCCAAACAGGCTACATATGGGCTTAAGTAAATCAAGTCTGTTGTGATTGCTATCAAGCTTGACTTATCTGTTCAACAAGATTCACTTCAAGTTTGACAATCACTTTTTCATTCAAACAAACTTGCTCTAATGTGCCCTTACCTATTTCAGCTAGCAAGTTATTTTTCACCTCTATTTTATTCATTTCTTCGTGTCCTCAGAGGTTTTGTCTTATACTGTTCCTTAAATGATTTTGTCCATCTAGCATGGGCTTTCCACTCTTATGAGCACTCTTCAAGATAACCCCAAGCATTGGAAAGGATGGGTTAAGTAGATGTAAAGAAACTTACTATTAATCTCTATTTGTAAGAATTTTTTAAGAAGGGATTCTTCTTGTTTAAAGCTATGAAGAGGAAAGCTTTATGTTCTATATAAGCTATGTTGCAATAAAGGGGAAGGCATACATCAATTACAACCCTTTTTAATGTCACAGCCAAAATACATGCCATTTGAATCATACCCTAAATCTAGCATTTATAGAAAGAAGGTCCATGTGTCCTACAGGTTACAGAGCATAATATTGAGAAGTCAGTATGAAATCTGAGTTTCCGAACTAGTTCACTTAATAGTACTCACCATTTTCATTTTCTCTTTTGTTGTGCAGTGATGTTGTCAACATGGTTAGCTACGCTCCACTTTTTGTAAATGCGAATGATAGGAGGTAATTTCTTATGATTTTATCAGGAAATTTTTATTATCTATTCTTTTTCTTTCCTTTTTGGTCTAACCTTTAGATTATGCGCTATACTGTTTTTTAAGTAAAAGTTTATGAAAAGGCTGCCACAGGAAAATAGACAAATAATTTGTTGATTTCTCCTGAGGAGGCATGATGGTGCTTGTGAAAACAAAGACCATAATGGACTACTCCCTCCTAATGTTCTGCAATTTCTTTCAGATGGTAGGCTTTAGGCCCTTTCTTTTTTAAGTCCAGCCTTCCATCAAGCCAGAAGTAAATTGTAGCTTGATCCACTTTCTCCTTGTAAAAATAGAAAACTCTGTTACAGTACCTAATAGCTAAAGTACGGTGAAGTAGATCGTTAAGTATTTCACATTCTGCTAAACAATTGCTTGAAGAACAAAATGTGGCCTTTTTGTTCCATACAATTATAAACAAGTTTAGAAAAAAGTGTCTTCAGAGGAGTTCATTACTGTAAATATCAGAAGAAAAATATTTCCAACTCAAATGCTAAGATGGTAAATAAATTAGGTACAACGGTTCGATAATAATGGCCAAACTAAAGTTATGTCTGTTTCTGTCATTAGGTGGAACCCAGATGCAATTGTATTCAACTCCTCTCAAGTCTATGGAACTCCTAGCTATTGGGTGCAGCTATTTTTCTCCGAGTCAAGTGGAGCAACACTTCTTAATACATCACTTCAACCGAATTCATCCAAATCACTTGTTGCATCAGCAATTACTTGGCAAAATTCTGTAGATAAGAAAAATTACATACGAATAAAGGTAACAGAGATAGCTTTTGCATTAATTATACCAATTTCTGAGTCATCTTATATTCTTTTCTAAATTGAGAATCTAGTTCTATTCGCTAAGTTATTGTTAATGAAAGTTGGACTTGCATAAACATTTTTTCTTTTAATATTTTGAATATACTGTTCTCACTATTTATTGCATATTTTCTGGAAGTTGATATTGCTATGAAATGTCATAGGTTGTGAGAAAGTGACAAAGATCAAGGCATACATTAAACCATTATGCTTTTTTGGTGTCACATAATAAAATTATGCTTTAAAATCTTCATCAAAATTGTAATTTAAACTGGAAATTAATTTAAGAATCCAAATTTAAAGTCGAAGGTTAAAAAGTGTCAGATTGTGATAACTTCTCATTACATTTAGCATGAATAAATCAATTTCTTCACATATGACTTCATTTTGTTTTCCTTGTTCTTCAAAATTTCTGATGTGAAAAATCATAACAATTGTGGGTTGAGTTTCCCTTTAAGTGTAACATGCAGCATTGGGTTCTATGGATGGCATTCTTCTTAATTGCCTTCTAGTCCATGAAGTATTAATTGCTAATAATGAAATGCTATTTGAAACTTGTCTTTCACCATTTTCCATGAAAGTGACACATTATTTTACTGAGCAGATCAGTAAATAGATTTGTTGTGTTATAAAGACTTTCACTAGCACTGTCATCACTATGGAGCAATTGACTTCTGCAGGTTGTGAACTTTGGTATCAACACTGTGAACCTCAATATTTCTTTTGATGGATTGGACCCAAACTCAGTGCGGTTGTCTGGGTCAAATAAGACTCTACTTACATCTGCAAATGTAATGGATGAGAATTCCTTCTCACAGCCAAATAAGGTACATCAAGCTTCTGTCTTTCCAAACTTCTCATTTGTGATTGAGCTAACTTGTTCGTCCCCATGTTTTAATATGCACTTCTGAATCCTATTCTGTGGATTATGCTAATGTTCTAAGTCCTTGCATGAACCATAGTTAGGAGGAAACCATTTCACAATTACATGAAATGTCTTTCTCAATAATGTGAAGTAAGTTTGTCCTTGATGAATAAATTTTATGGGTTCGTCATATAGAAACCTTGGCTTATGATTAAAGATAAAAAATAGTTGAGTTATGACTATTGAGGAACCATTTCAAATAGCTTATGCTTTTGTTATTTTTAATATGGATACAGGTGGTGCCAATCCATAGTACACTTCAAACTATAGGGAAGGACGTGAATGTCATAGTTCCACCACATTCATTCACATCATTTGATTTGTTGAAAGAATCCAGTAATCTGAAGATGACAGGGAGTGATTCTTCCACAAGGTCTTCTATTTAAAATAATGAAAAATTAGACCAAAAATTAAAAAAAAAATTAAAATAAAAATAAATAAAGGGGAAGAAGGAATGGTATATGTGCAATAGTGGCAATTAACAATCCAAGGTTGGCATTTTTGCTAGCCTACTTTGTCATGTAACTGAACAATGCTGTGCTGTAAATAATATTTATCTGGTTTCATATAATTTCAGCTGTATACATTTCAAAGTGAATTTCTTTTCTTTGAACACATGGTGTTTCCTCAGCCATGAAACACCTTGGGCACAATCTGGTGCAAGGAACCCCCTTGGTGCTCATATTAACTTGCGAGGGGATTCCATTCTGCAGCACTATCCATCGAAAGGTCTTTGTACAAGGGGGAACTTTGCACTTGCATACTGTGTTCCACACCACTTTTGAAGCTTCTCATTTGGACCACTGGTGCTGGCACTTGTCTCATCTAGGTTACAGTAAGGGTGGTAACCTTATTTGACTGAAAGCTCGATTAGATGTGTTTTTTTAGATAAAAAAATATTTTTTTTAAAAAAAAGTATTTTTATTCATTTTTATTTTTAACATGTTTGAATGATTTTTTTAAAAAAAAACAGTAAAAAAAGTACAAATTATATATATTTTTTAAAGATGGATTTCGGTGCTTCTTCAAAAATAATTTTTTTAAAGATCACAAGTGAACATCGGCAGTGGAAGATTGCTTCTATTTCTATCATCTGCTTGTTTCATGATTTTTTATATTTTTTATTTTTTATCAATCGACATAAGTTTAGTGTTGGGTGGGTTCCCTATCAAATAGGAACCACCATATAAAACTTCAAGAAAAAAATAAAAATGAAAACAAAGCCTTTGAGAAGGCTTGAATGGAAAGAACCGAAAAAGCAAGAGAGGAGAAAGAGAGATAGAAACAGAGGTAGAGCACAACAGCATTGGAGATGAGGAGAAAAGGAAGGTTTTAGCCTCTTTCGCACTTTGAGCATAACAATAGATTGGTAAATTCTTTTTATTCATGATGAAATTTTAGTATATTGTTCCTCATGATATTGAGAGTAATATTTTGGTAGCATTTGTTTGTTGTTTTACTTTTTTTTTGGCTGGGCTTTGATATTCACTTTTGTGAAGTTTCTATCCCGTTGTTTGGTGATTTCTACATATTGAGTGATGTATTGTTGATTTTAGTGATTCCTACTACTATTGGGAAAACTGATTGTGTACCTATTGATTTATCAATGGAAATTTTTGCTAGACTTAGTCTCATGGTTTTCCCCTTTACACTAAAGGGTTTTTCACGTTAAGATTGTTGCATCTCTGATATTTATTTATTTTTTGTAGTTGATATTTTGCTTTGAGCAGGATTTTTGTAGTGCCTATTTATATGCACAGGTAGGGGAAAGTATTTTTCTTTCGCTTGACTCAGTTTTCCCAGATAAAGTGGTATCATGAGCATTGGTTTTTTTTTTTTATCAGTGCATTTAAATGGAAGAAAATCAATGGCCAAATATGAATAAATTGATCTCTACAAATTATATACTTTTGAAGACCCTCATGGAAGATATGTTATATAGGAAATACTTGTATGATTCTGTTGAGGGAGACACTGCTCGAACCAATGATAAATTTGACAATGAATAAAAGATGATGAATAAAAGAACTATTGGATTGATCAGGAAATTGTTGGATTTTACCGTGTATCGTCATATAGACAAAGAAACTAATGCTCATGCAATGTAGAAGAAATTGGCCGATTTATATGAGCAAAATAATATACAAAATAAAGCATTTATGATTTGAAAGCTAGAGAATATGAAATATAAAGAAGGAAAATCAATGACAGAGCATTTGAGCATATTTTAGAACATTATGAATCAGTTGACAGCCACAAATATTACACTAGGCGATCAATTGCAAGCATTGTTCTTGCTTAGTTTCTTGCCTAATAATTGGGAAGTGTTGGTTGTAACTTTGACTAATTCAGCTCCAAATGAAAAGTTGACATTATCAATGGTGAAATAGAGTATATTGAATAAAGAAGCCAGAAAGAAAGAGTGTGGTTTGATTGGTACCTCCACTCAGTCAAAGACATTAGTTGCAGAGTCACGAGGGAGAAGGCAAACAAAAAATCCCCATGAATTTGAAAATATGATTGTCATAGCAAGTCAAGAAGTAAGTTTAAGACTAGTAAAGAAGTAACTTGTTACTATTGTGGCAAGAAAAGACATTTTAGTTGAAATTGCAGGTTTCTCAAGAGAGAAGCCAGGGGAAAAAGATAAAGACAAAAAAAAATGGAAATGATAAAGATAATGTTACAGTTGTATCTAATAGTTTTAGCTCAATTCAAGTGATACAAAGTCTCTTTTGGGACTATTTGATTTTGGATTTAAATCCAAAACTCTAGCTTAGGGAGTTGTAGCATGTCCGTTGAGACTCTATCTATTGAAAAATGGGTATTTTTGGTAGTGTTGATTGTTAAATACTTAATAAAGGTTTTCGCTCGAGGACGAGTGTCCTTTAAGGATTCATATTTAAGAAGAAAAGTTTTGACAATTTAAGTGTGAGTAAGATGTAGGTGAAGAAGTATTATAACAGTAAAAAAAATGACTAAGTAGAATTATATAAGTAAAAATACTTATAGACTTAATATCTTAAGAGTATGTTTGAGAGTTTTAAAGAGAGTTGAAGGGAATAACTCATAATAGAATGTATTAATGAAATAGAATAGGAAGACAAATAATAGAATAGAATGGAATAGAATATACAATTTTATTGTTTGGTTGTTTAATGAGTTTAATGAGGGAAGAAATGAGAATTTATGTCATTCTTCCTTTTACACTAACTTGAAGGACAAAAAATTAAAACTTTGTCAAGGGAGGGAAGAATATCATTCAAATTATGTCGAATTGTGATGCTTATGACAAACCATTAAATCACCCAGCTGATTTGTTCGATTTTCATGTAATAATATTCTAACATACTTAATGAAGTTTCATTTGTTGCTTCGACTTTGTAAAGCATGTTTATTATGTCTTCTTGTTTGGCAAGTTCTTCATTTTTTTTTTAAGAAAAGTACTTTTTTTTTAAAAAAGTACTTTTTAAATATTTTTAATTATTTGGATAAGATTATTAAAATATGTAAAATTTAAAAGAAATAATTGTTTTTATTTTTTATGAGAAGTTATGATGAGTTATTTAAAAAAAAAAAAGAAGAGAAAACAACTTTTTTTAATTATCGTAAAATTACTTTTCTTAAAACTTACGCAAACACATGCCTTCTTTTTAATTTCTTGTTTCTTACAATTAGATCTATACAAATGCCATGGACATGTTTTCTAAGTCTACTAGGTTCCATAACACATCACGATCCTGTCCAAAGGTTTGATTAATTTTGATTTTTAGTGATCGCTCTTCTAATTCATTATTTATGGATTATTGATTTATGCATTTGATAGATGAATGCTCAACCTGATTATGCAGGCTTTTGTTAGTGGGTGCATCTGTGGATGATGCCGCAAATGGGAGCCTTTTGTCTGCTGTGGCAGAAGCCGCATTTCTTATTGGACTAGAAAAGAATTACAAGTCTTTGCATTTATCATTTTCATTTTTTCTGATGCAGTGACATCGCCCACATGGTTTGTTAGCTATGCACCACTTTTTCTAAATATAAATGACAGAAAATAATTTTTTTTATGATTCTGTCATGAAACTTCTACGCTTTATCATTTTCTTATGGTATATTGCACTTCAAAAATTTTATTGTGATACTGCTGAGAGGACAAATAAGAAAAATTAATTATGGCTTTAACGATGACCATATTAAATTGAGATTGTTATATATACATATATAAGTTTTGAAAATCAAACCAATTATTAAATTAGTGAAGAGATTAATTCATGATTCAATAGTTCAATCATATGTTTGTTAACAATTTTTGAAATACTAATTTGAGTGATATGACCAAATCGGGTAATGATTTGATTCACGGTTTAATTGGTCCAATTTACTAGTTTAGTCCGATTTTAAGAACCATGATATATGTGTAGAAATTGTTTAGAAATTGAAGTGGGGCAACACTTCTTAAGATAACACTCACAACAACTTCATCTAACTCACTTATTGCATTTATGACTATTTGACAAAGTTCTACAAATAAGAAAAATCAAATTTTTAGAGAGTCAAGTGGGGCAACACGTCTTACCACAACACTAACAACAACTTCATCTAACCCACTTATTGCATATGTGATTATTTGGCAAAGTTCTACAGATAAGAAAAATTATCTAAGAATAAAGGTAATGGAAGCTCTTTCACTAAATTGATTTTTTTTAATAAACCACTAAATTGAGATTTTAGTTTAATATACTAAATGTTTGCTACTAAGTTTCTTTTAACAGGGTAAGAATGAAATCTCTAGTGGAAAATTCGGACTTTTGCTATATATAATATCTAGAAAGTGGCACATATATGTAGATTAGATTAGCTTAGTTTAATTTTGGATCTTTTATCAGTATTGCCATTTGGTGTAGATGCTTTCACTAGCACTTTATTCACTTGTAGTTATTGAGTTCCACAGGTAGTGAACTTTGGAACTACCACTAAGAATGTTAACATTTATATAAATGGATTGGACTCAAATGTGCAACAACCTAGTTCAACAAAGACAGTGCTCAGTGCTCACCTCAGCCAATTTAATGGATGAGAATTCCTTCTCGGAGGAGAAGAAGGTATAATTTGTTTTTTCTTTTTTTAACTTTATGCATATATACACACGGTTGGCCTAGCATGTAAACTACCTCATGTCGAAATATCTTTAATTTTTTTTTCATTTTAAATACAGGTGGTGCCATAGCAAAGTCCACTTGATAATGCTGACAAGGACATGAATGTCATACTCCCTCCTTATTCACTGACATCATTTGATCTGTTAATGTAATTAGGATCTAGCTGAAACACATGAACGATTTCTAAAATAAAAATGAGCAGGATATTAAAGTAAAGTAGATGGAACTTTTTAAATATATTTTTGTCTAGAAAAGTAATATTGTGCGCAGTTTAATTTTCCCTAAAAAGTAATTATAACTTACTTTTTCTTAATGTTCTTCTCCGTTCTCTCTCATTTGATTTTGTTGTGTAAAAATTATTATACATATTTGTATTAAAACAAATTTTATCCCATATTTTATATGTTTGCTATCCGGTTTATCTAGTTTTTATAAGAGACATATATAATATTATAATAACTTTTTGAGCTCAATAAAAAATTTTCTCAACGACCTGATCAAGTCTTTTGTAGATAAATACAAGAATTTAAAATCAAATCATGTTTTTATCATTTTTTCTTATTCGTGTGTGTAAATTACTTACAATTAAAACATGTAAGATTTTTCTTATAACAATATATGACCCAAAAAAAAAATTATTCAGCAAATCAAAAGAGACAAAATAAAGATAAGCGGACTCTGAGCCCACGTGCATAGGCCACTAGATAGGGCCACATTGGCTAAACAGTCCGCTACCCCATTGCAAAGCTAAGAAACGTGATTATTATAAAACTTAGAAAACCATGACGCTAAAAGAGAAATATCCCTAAGAAAAGGACCTATTATAAGAGGAATCTTCAAGGCCCTCACTATTATTTTCATAAACAGTGCTCGCATTACCTTCTAATTATAATATTATAATATAATTTTATGCAATTTATCTCACATAATATAATTTTGTCACGTTTAACTTGTAATTTATTGAATCAAACATTCATCACTATATTTATTTCTTACCCCTTGACCTTGGCTCTAATATTTTCTACACTTTATATATATGATTTGCTAAACAAGGAGAACTTCATAGATTTTGTCATCTCAATCTGGTTAATAATGACTTTTTTTTCTTCTAAGGCTTCATGCACTGTTATGCTCTATTTCTTGGCAGTGTGTTGTCTTGCTTTTCAAAGCTCTGCTAATGCCAACCAGACCTCAACACTAGTTGTAGATGCTTCTATAGGATCTGCAAGGCGAATTCCTGACACTTTTTTTGGAGTATTCTTTGAGGTAAGCAATAAAACTGCAACTAGTAATTGACCATCTTTTAAAAAATAAAAAGAAAGTCCTTCGACAATTATGCTTGCTCCTAATAAATTGGTGGTTCGTAAAATCAAGCTCATGCAATGTTTAGTAATGGTCACTCTATTGTTCTTTCTGTTCATTTCTTAATATCTAATTACATCTAAGTTTATTTAAGCGTGCACATAACAAAGAAACAACAATGACTGCAATAAAAGATTATATTTTTATAGAAGGGCTTTTGCTTCTTGACTTCTTGTTTTATTATCTCTATTAATTGATTTATTATATATGTAAAACCATAAAAAGACCATTTTCTCAATTATAAATATTATCTTTATGGCACACATGATCATTTTTTTTTTGTTTTTGGAGGCACACAACTGATGATAAAATGCTAACTTTAAAGTTGCTTTGACCCTTTAAAGTTGCTTTCAATTTTCAAAAAATGACCACTTTCTTTGAATTTCATTTCAGGAGATTAATCATGCTGGCGCTGGGGGATTGTGGGCAGAACTTGTGAGCAATAGAGGTCATTCCACATCCCTAAATAAACCTTTCTTCATCTTGTCTTTCCACTAAGGCTCAATTAGATTTCAATATATTTTTAAGTGATTTTTACTTTTCTATTATCGCAAATTTATGTTTTAGGATTTGAAGCTGGAGGCGCAACCTCAAATATTTATCCTTGGTCAATTATTGGAGATGAATCATCCATTTCTGTATCAACTGATCTTACCTCTTGCTTTGAGCGTAATAATGTTGCATTACGTTTGGAGTTGCTATGTGGTGGCCCCAACCCATGCCCATCCAGTGGCGTTGGTATCTCTAACCCTGGTTTTTGGGGCATGGTGAGGCGAATTGATATATACTTGATCTTATATCTTTGATTTTCTTTCATATTTGCTCTTGTATTTGTATTATATAAATTTTTAAATCCTACAAAAAAATAAATATGAAAATGAAGAAAAGACTCATAATTTCACACTTCTATAAAAAAAAAAACATAAATATGACAAAAATATTATTAGCAACTTGTACGAATACTTCATTTTTTTTTTGGCAACGAAGTAACTTCTATCTTTCTAAATCTTCTTTCTTTGTATTCAGAATATTGAGGAAGGGAAGAAGTATAAAGTAGTCTACTATGTTAAATCAATAGGAATGATTGATTTACAAATTTCATTCACGGGAATCGATGGTGTAAAATTGGCATCGAGTGATGTCAGGTGAGTTCCTTTTAAAATAGAACACGTTGTAGACTCACTAACCCACAAAATTATCTTTTTTTTTTCACTGAGCAACACAACTAATTGATGGATCTTGGTGGTAGGGATGTTCGTAATATTACAAATTGGAGAAGGATGGAGACTATACTGGTAGCTAATGCAACGGATCATAATTCAAGCCTTCAAATAACAACAACCACGAAAGGAATTTACTGGTTAGACCAAGTGTCAGCTATGCCATTGGACACGTATAAGGTCTGTAGAAATAAGGGTAAAATATTCAAAAAAAAAAAAACTGCTTTAATTTTGGATGAATTACAATCACACCTCATAAATTAATAAAAGTAGCTATTAAATCTAACCAAAGTTGGCTCAAATCTAATCTGAACGGCTGGTGTAATAATAGACGAGCATGTTATAGGAGGATAAGTGCAAGATTATATATTTAAATTTTAATTATATCAATTTTTTAAGATTAGGTTGTTAAAAATATTTTTAATTTTTATAATTTTTTAATTCTAATGTAAATAATTTATTTTTGATTAAATTAATTAAAATATACATAAATTAATCTAAATCTTTAAATCGAGTCCTTAATAATAATAATAATAATAATAATAATAATAATAATAATAATAATAATAATAATAATAAAAGTCACTGTACTTTAATTGGTACCACAATGGCCGATGGCCGGTAGTGCTTTCTTTTTCGATTTATTCTTTTCCTTTTGAATTTCATTCTTCTCTTGATTGACACAGGGTCATGGCTTCCGAAATGACCTTTTCCAAATGGTGGCGGATTTGAAACCAAAATTTCTCAGATTTCCGGGTATGTATGTTAAAAATAAGTTTTTGAAGTTGGGCTTGATTTATTACATTTTAGGTCGATGTTATTGTATATCAATTTATGTTATGATATATTATATTTTATTAATTTTATTTTTTAATAAAAATAATTTTTTTTTTATAATAGGTGATAGTCAAAAAATTATTTGTGATTAATAAAAATTTCATAATAAATTAATATTTACTAAGAAAAATTATTGTAAAATAAAAAAGTATTACATCATTACAAATTGAAGTGTCAGCGTGAACGAAGTAATTTTTAAATTCAATTTTTTTAAATTAACTTAAAAATAAAAATAATTTTAAAAAAAGTTTTTAAAAATAAAAAAATAAAAAAAGATGTCACGTCATCACAAATTAAAGTATCGTATAAATAATATTCTCAAATTCAAATTTTACAAATAAATTGAGTTAAAAAAATAAATAAAAAAAAATAAAAGTTTTTTAAAAAATTTTTAAAAAAAGTCGCGACATCACAAAGAATATTGCGTGAATAAGACATAAATTCAAAATTTTCAAATTGAGTTAAAAAATAAAAAAAATTTATAAAAAGAAAGTTTTTTTAAAAAAAATTAAGAAAAAAAAAAGATGACACGGCATCACAAAATAATATGCCGCATGAATAGTGCTCCTTAATTCTGAATTCCAATTCAAATTGTGACTTTTCAAAAAAAATGTTAAAAAAAATTGAAATGTGGTTTTACAAAACGTGTCTCCCTCTCTTAAAGTGTCATCTTTTCTTTCTGTCTCATCTTATTTTTCTTTAGTTTCTAGAACTTCTCATTCTCTATCTTTCTCAATTTTTTCATTTTCTCCCATCTTCCTCACAGTTCATAGCTCCCATTTCATCCATTTTTTCCCTTCTTACTACCACTTATCTTTCATTGCTGAGGTTTCAGAGAAGAAAGTGGATGAAAAAGGGAAATCAAAGATCTTTGTTCGATTTCAAGAGAATAACAAGGGTTCTAGTTCCAATTCTGGCTACGCCACTAGAGAAGAACAAGAGTTAAATTTTGTAAAGACTTAGAATTAGATCAGTATTTTATCTCACCACTATAACTTGTGAGAAAAAGAGAGAGAGAAAAATAAACAAAAAAAACTTTTCATAAATAATTTATTTAATATTAATTAATTTATCAAATTTTATATAATTAATCTTTATTTTTAAATTAATATAATATTAAATCAACAATTTAATCTTTAAAATATACACTATACTTTCTTTAAAAAAATGTATATTAGACATCGTCTTACATTCTATTGGGAAGGAGGATTCTAACCAACCCATATGGTATTCCTGTCCTTAACCCTTTGTTTGGATAAATATTTAGTTGTATTATTTTTATGTGATTAAATCAATTTGACTGAAGGGTAAATCAATTAGTTGGATAAAAACTATCTACCATAGAGAGAAAAATATATATTTTAAAAATATAGAGATCAATATCTCAAGTAAAAAATTATAAAATTAAAATCAAAATCAAGTAAAATTGGGACTAACTGTTTAGTTTAACTATTTTTTTCTTTTATTAATGACTTGTTTTTTATTTATGCACTGGCTAGCGTGGATTATTAACATGCAATTAGGTAGCAGTACGTAGTACCGTAGCAATGTGGAATTAGAAGATCCATCTTGTGAACATATCAAATAGTTCTTCTGTCAACGAGGCTTGATTTAACTTATAAGATCAACGGCAAAAGTTCTATTTTACTTCCTAAAGTTTTCATAAAACTTTAATTTGGTCTCCTTTTTTTTTTAATTTCAATCCTAATGTCATAAAAAAGTTTTAATATTTATTTTTATTGCATAAGCCATCTATTTTCTAAATTGCAATAGCAGACATGACGTCTACATGTATATTTTTATCCTATGTGAATATTTTGTACTTGATGTGGCATATGACAATATTGAAATTTTCGTGAAATATGAGATGTAAATAGGACATAACAAAGATTTTTAAGATTAAATTAAAATTTTTATGAAACATGAGAGACTTAAATATGATTTTTGCCTATTTAAAATTATAAACATCAATTGTCAATTTTAGCATTGAAAAGATTCTGCATCTATTCTAAATTTTTTTAGTTTGAAAATCTTCAAACAATTTGATAACTTCAATGACATGACAAATTAAAGTCAACCCAAACTCAAACAACAAGAGATGACAAACTATATTTTCTTACAAATCCTAAGCTAAGCCAACGCCAAGATTTAGAACCAAAGTTGTTTCAAACAAAGGTTGAAGCAACATAGTGAGCTACGATAGTCAGAGGAGAGGTAGAAACAGTGGAGGATAGTAACGAAGGTGGCTCAAATTGGCTTTGAGGAGTTGTAAAAGTCACTATTTTAGCTTGAAGGGTGTGGAACAAAGGGTGTCTGACTTGAGTAGAAGAATGATGATTGGTTTGTGCGTTTTCGTGGTGACAAGGATCAGAGGAACTTAGTTGTCAATGGTGGTGGTTCTGTTTGATGATTATGGTGAAAGTTAAATTGTAGGGATGGAGGGTGGTGGTTCTATTTGTGTTTTTGTTGGTTTTAAGTTTTGGCGTTGGTTTAACTTGAATTTATTAGAAAATCAAGCTTGTCACCTCGTGCTATTTGAGTTTGAGTTGACTTTAGTTTATCACATCATTGAAGCTATCAAATTGGTTGAAGAGTTTCATACTAGAAAAATTTGGAACATATGTGAAAATCATTATAATCCAAAAACTAATGATTGTTGCTTATAATTTTAAATAGGTTAAAATCCTATTTAGTCTCTCATGTTGATTTCATAAAAGTTTCAATTTAGTCGTAAAAATTTTTGTTTTGTCCTATTTATGTTCCTTAAGTTTCGAGAAAGTTTTGATCTAGCCAAATCCACATGAGATCCATGTCATGCTTTACATAAGATCCACGTCAAGTGCAAAATAGTCATGCTAGCCATTGCCGTGTGAAAAAATAGACGGCGCATGCAATAAAGGCAATATTAAAACTTTTTTAATACTTTAATGACAAAATTGAAAAAAAAAAATTAAGACTAAATTTTAGAAATTAAAATAGAGTTTTTGCCAAGATCGAACTGTATTGTAACGTTAGATAGGAGAACATTTTCTATTTCAAAACTTTTATGGAAAAAAGAAAAAAAAATGTTCCTCTAAGACCTAATGCTTTTTTTAATTGTCATTACATTAGGTGGTTGTTATGTTGAAGGAAATTATCTAAGAAACGGATTTCGGTGGAAAGATACTGTTGGATCATGGGAAGAGAGACCTGGGCACTTAAATGATATTTGGAATTATTCGACTGATGATGGATTTGGTTATTTCGAGTTTCTCCAAGTGGGTATCCTTTTACAATTATAATTGGATTGGATGTGTCCATTTAGTTGAAATACTAATGATATTATTATTTGTCTTGAGCAGCTAGCTGAAGACCTTGGTGCATTGCCAATATGGGTGTTTAACGCTGGTATAATCTTGTTGTATTAACTGAAATTTGTTCTTCACAATAACCACTATTAGAACTTGTCTTTGTTTTCTAATTAATTGAATATCTCATCTAGGTATCAGCCATCACGATGAAGTTAATACATCAGACCTTTCACCCTATGTGCAAGTATAACTTTCTTTTTTCTGTTATTTTTTGTTAGTGTATTTATGAATTTCTATAGTTACTATTCTGTTGACATCTTTGCATTTACAGGACGCCCTCGATGGCATTGAGTTTGCAAGAGGTTCTCCCACATCAAAATGGGGTTCTGTTAGAGCTGCTATGGGACATCCTGAACCATTTGAGTTGAGATATGTAGCTATTGGAAATGAAGATTGTGAGAAGCTTAACTATCAAGGTATGCCTTTTTCAATTATTATTATTTTTTAAATTTATTATTCTTTGAGCATATATGCAAAAATCATTGATGAACTTCTTCATGTACTTGTTAACCGTGAAAATTTGTTTTATATGACTCAAAACATTTGATATTTGCACGATTCCTATGATATTGATTGATTTAATTATTAATATTCTATTTCTTCTGTTTTATCTTTTCAGGAAATTACCTTAAGATCCATGATGCTATAAGATTTGCCTATCCTAATATTCAAATTATCTCAAATTGTGATGGCTCTGACAAACCATTAAATCACCCAGCTGATTTGTTCGATTTTCATGTAATAATATTCTAACATTACTTCTTGATCAAAGTTTCATTTGTTGCTTCAACTTTGGAAAGCATGTTTATTTTATCTTTTCGTTTGGCAACTTATTATCCTTCTTAATGTTTTGTTGTTTATTAGTTTTATACAAGTTCTAGCGACATGTTTTCTATGTCTACTAAGTTCGATAGCACAGCACGATCTGGTCCAAAGGTTTGATTGATTTTGATTTTTATTGAATACTCTCCAAATTCATTATTTATGGATTTTTTTATTTATGAATTTGATAGATGAATGCTCAACCTGATTGTACAGGCTTTTGTTAGTGAGTATGCTGTGTGGAAGGATGATGCTGCAGATGGAAGCCTTTTGTCTGCTGTGGCAGAAGCCGCATTTCTTATTGGACTAGAAAAGAACAGGTTTAGTGTAGTTTTTTATGTACTTTGCCAATTTGCTTACGTTTTAAGAAGAATTTTTGTTTTGCTTTAAGTACAAATCTTTTCATTTATCATTTTTTTTTTCTGATGCAGTGATATTGTCCAGATGGTTTGCTACGCACCACTTTTTCTAAATATAAATGACAGGACGTAATTTTCTTATGCTTTTGCCATGAAACTTCTACCCTCTATCATTTTCTTATTATATAGAATAAGCACTTTAAAAATTTTATTGTAACGCTGCTAAGAGGACAAATAGGCAAAATTAACTATGACTTTCTTGATGGTCATATATAAATTAAGATTGTGTAATATCTGTCATTATAGGTGGATTCCGGATGCAATTGTGTTCAACTCTTATCAGCATTATGGAACTCCTAGCTATTGGGTGCAGAAATTTTTTATAGAGTCAAGTGGAGCAATATTTCTTCAGACAAGAATCACAATCAATTCATCTAACCCACTTATTGCATCTGCAATTAATTGGCGAAGATCTACTGATAAGCAAAGTTACTTAAGAATAAAGGTAAATAGGAGGCGTTTTGACTAAATTGATTCTGGTTTTTGCTATATATATATATATATATATATATATATATATATATATAAGAGATATATCTCTAGTGAGAAGAGTTTTTATTGTGAGAAGGTGAGAAGTAAATCTGACATATCAATCATACGTAGATGGTCGAGATTAAAAAGTTCTTAAAAGTCGTGTGCGACTACTTAAAAAGTCACACGTGCATTTATATTTTAATCTTGACCATTCATTATGATCTAATTGGTCAACATTTACTCCTCTTATCTCTTACAATAAACACTCATCTCATTAGAATAAGATCTTTATATATATATATATATATATATATATATATATATATATATATATTAATGTCCACGAAAGTGACATATATATGAGCAGATAAGTAGATTAGCTATAGTTTATTTTTGGATCTTTGATCAGTATTGGCATTTGGTGTAGATGCTTTCACTAGCACTTTATTCACTTGAAATTATTGACTTCCGCAGATAGTGAACTTTGGAACTACCGTTGAGAACCTTAACATTTTTATAATTGGATTGAAATCAAATGTGCAACAACTTGGTTCAACAAAGACAGTGCTCACATCAGCCAACGTAATGGATGAGAATTCCTTTTCACAGCCGATGAAGGTACAATTTGATTTATTTAAACTTCATGCATATACACATAGTTGGCCTAGCATGTAAACTAACTCATGTCGAGATATCTTTTTTTTTTTTTTTTCATTTTAAATACAGGTGGTGCCACATCAAAGTCCACTTGACAATGCTGGCAAGGACATGAATGTCATACTCCCTCCCCATTCAGTGACATCATTTGATTTGTTAATATAATTAAGATCTAGGTACAACCCCGTGTTTATGCCAATTTTTTGGCCCATGCAGGATTTTGGCGTCCCACCAGGCGTGTCAATTTGTTTATGCAGAATTTTGGTTTAAAGATTCAGAATTAATTCTAACAAACAAATATATTTTATCAAACGAATGCGGGTTCACGAGTTATGTGGTAATCTCGTTATAAAAATGGTTTTAACAGTAAACAGAAGAAATTTAAGAAACAAAAAAATGCAGAAAGGAACGATTAAAGAAATTTAAAGAAACTTTGCAGGAATTTTAAAATGCAGAAAATTAATTGAAAGCATGTAAATGGCACGAAATTAAAGTGCAGAATTTAAATGGAAAAACAGTAAAGAAAAGCGGATAAAAGTCACAAGAATAGAAAGAGAATTTAAAAGAACGAGACTGAAAAAAGTAAAGAATTTTAAAAGAACATTGCATTAATTTAAATGACATGAAATGGAAAAGGAAGGCATACTTGGACAAAAATCCTTTAATGCTCGGGTTGAGATGTTAGGATTTTGTATCAAGAAATAACCTTCACTTTTTACATTATGACTACTTTGGTATTTATAGACAAATATCAAAAATAACTTGTCATCCTAAAAGACTAACACGTTCGAGCGGTTTCTTCTTTCAAAGAAGTATCCGCTTTTTGATTAAACCAAAGACTCAATTATTCTTAACTAATTTTCGTCGACTTGATGTAATCTTCCTGTCGGATAAGTCTTCTTCAAAATATCAAGATATCACCACATTAGAATTTCCTCTTTATTCAATGCTACTCTTGTCGATTTACATTTTAGCATTTCTGTCGGTTCAACACTTCGTGAGAATTTCCTTAAACACCATCAACCGACGAATCGCCAAATCTTTATTTTTACTTCCAACAGATGTTGCCCCCCAAAAATTTTTCTTTCGATCCATTTAAGAAAGAAAAATTTTTTTTTAATCAAAGGTCCTTTATATATATATATATATTTAAATCCAATCGAACCTTTCATCAAGACTTGAACGGCCATAATCAATCTTATCATATCAAATAATAAATAGCGTTCCTAATAAATAGGGCTTATAATTACCCCTATTTTCTCGCAAAAACTACTTTTTCAAATTCACACGACTCTTCACCTTTTTTATCACTGTTTACCGTCTTCAAAAATTTCACTTTTCTTCACTGTTCATCTTCAGGATTCGACAAAGTTGGCTAGCCCACAAAGGCCAAGAACCGAGAATCTTCCAGAAGCTCATACATCTACAGTCCTCGCTGCATCTACCATTTCTTCACCACTTCCGACAGAATCTGCCGAAGTCTCAGAACAAACTCCAATCCCCCCAGGCATTGAAGGTCATTCTCATTCAGGGCAAACCAATCCCGCTCAAATCATCCCAGAAGAATTCAACATGGACACCCCGCTGGCGGAATTTGCCCCAATTAATCCACCTCCATCTCCTCCAGTCAACTTGATGATTGTTGTGCCAGAAAGTGGCGAGGATATGGAGGCAGACTTGGACGAATTGATCACAATGTTGTCGGGCGGCCACCAAAGTTCTCCTCAATCGGCTCCCTCTTCGACTCAACTTGGACAAGATTCCAGTGATTCCCATATTACTGGACTCTTAACTGAGTTGAAAAATGCTTTTACCTATTCTTTCGAGCACTTGATTTCTGACCAACCTCTACAAGAAAGAATGATGGCAGTGGTAACTGAACTTGAGCCTCTTGCTCAACAATTACCCATAACCAGTCGAGCTCTTCCGACAACCGTCAAAGATTTTCTTCAAAGTTTAACGGCAAAGATGCCAGTCATTCGTCGGGTCATTCCTGCTTATACACAAGAGATTCAAGAAAAATCCAGGATTTTGAAGCAGTTGACCGACGCAAAAAGTGAAAGTGTTACTCTGAAGGAAAATCTGATAAAAGGAAAAGCCAAAAAAAAAAAGAACTCGACAAGGAAATTGAAGACTTGGAGAAGAGACTCGTGGCTGCTCGTCGTCGCAACCAAAAACTTCAAACAACATTAGAACAAGGGGTTGCAAGACAACAGAGCATTGCCAATAATACCAAACAATGGGCTGTGGAAGCCAAAACTATATTGGCTAAAATTAATTCTCTTGAAGCGGAGTATCAAACTGCCTGCTCCGACAAGCAATCTTTAGAAGATTCCTGGGGGATTCTTTAGAAATTCTAAGTATTTTTTTTATATATATTGTCGGTCTATCTATCCGACAAAATTTGTATGGCCTTCTTGGCCAATACTTAATAAATTTTATTTTATTTTTTCAATTTCCAATACCCCTTTTTTATATTGCTCCATAATTCTATACATTTTAAATGCTCTTTTTAAATGCTCTTTTTAAATACATTTTAAACCAGATGTAACATCAGTATGTGATTTGTATTTGTCGAATATATGAATGAAATTTCATATTTACTCAATTTCTATCTTCACCTCATACATTGTCAGTTTATATGGCTTTAAATATTTGCCATTAATTGATTTAATCCTCAAACCGGAATTAACCTCGACAAGTGCATAAGCATTTAAAATACTTGAGTAATTTTAAATGGTCCTTCCCATTTTGGGGACCATTTTCCATATTCTCGACAATTCTTATCCATGGGCAGAATAACTTTCCAAACCAAGTCACCAATCTTAAAAGATTTATACTTAACTCGACTGTCGTAAAACTTTGCAATTCTTTCTTTCTGTCGAATCAAGTTTTCTAGAGCTACTAATCTTTCATCACTTAATTCGTTTAATTCATCAAACATCAAGTTCTAATAATGTTCAATTGGTAACTCGTCTTGTTTTTGAATTCGAATGGATTGAAGATTGATCTCAACTGGTAACACTGCATCATGATCATAAACTAACTTATATGGTGAAGTGCCCGTCGATTCTCTTGGTGAATTTCTATATGCCCATAGAATTTGATTAAGAGTATTATGCCAGTTTCGAGGTTGTCGACCAATATGCTTTTTAATCAAATTTATGATTATTTTGTTCATGGCCTCTACTTGGCCATTCGCTGAAGCATAATATGGCGTCGACGTGAGCATTTTAATTTTTCTCGAACTGGCATATTCGACAACTTTCTTTCCAATGAATACCGATCCTTGGTCAGTTGTCAAAGTTTGTGGTATTCCAAACCGACAAACTATATTATCTTCAATAAAGTTAATCACATCCTGCTGGGTTACATCCTTCAAGGCTACAGTCTCAACCCATTTGGTGAAGTAATCGACTCCTACTAGAATGTATTTGTGTCCTTTCGACGAGACAGGATGAATTTGGCCAATTAAATCCAAAGCCCATCCTCTGAAAGGCCAAGGTTTAACTATAGTGTGTAATTCACTGGCAGGAACATTTTGTATATGGCCATGTCTTTGACACTCTTCACAAGACTTGGCAAACATAATACAATCCCTAACTAATGTTGGCCAATAATACCTTTGACGTCGAAGGACCCATTTCATCTTTTCACCGCTTTGATGAGCTCCACAAATTCCTTCGTGGACTTCGCCAAGGCAATATAAGCCTCTCGCTTCACTCGTGCAAACTTCTAAATTTCCATCGACAGACTTTCTATACAAGGCTCCCCCCTAATACCACAAACTTCTAGCGCTCTATACTTGAGCTTTCTATGCACATCTTGTGGGATTTTCCAAATAACTCAATATTGGTTGTCTCCAATCATTAATCGTCGAAACGTCGTTTTGTAATATATCTCTTTCCTCTAATGGATATAAAAGTTCCCTAACTTCCATTAGATTTGTAAGAACCTTGGATGAAAGTCTATACCCAGAGGCTACTTGTGCTAATTCATTAGCCTCTTCATTTAAATCTCTGGAAATGTGTTCGACAAGCTTACTTTGTCGAATTGTTTCATTAGCTTACTTGCCACAATATAATATTTCATTAGATTTTCACTAACACATTTATATTTTTGGGCAAGTTGCTTAACGACCAACTGCGAATCACCAAATATATGCACATTACGTGCTTTCATTTCCACTAGTATCTCCAATCCGACAATTAAGGCTTCGTATTCAGCCTCGTTGTTAGAACAAGCATATTTAAGTTCAAACATGAACTTGGTTGGAGTACCTTGAGGGGAAACAATTAAAATCCCAACTCCAATTCCATTTTGATGCCTTGAACCATCAAAATATAAACACCAAGGTTTTAAACCGACAATATTTATATTTTCTACATCCAGACAAGGATGATCGGCCAAGAAATCGGCAATTGCTTGGCCTTTTATCGCTTCTCATTGGTACATATTGTAAAGAAAATTCGACAAAGCAATAATCCATTTTCCAATACGACCATTTAACAATGGTTTCGATAACATATATTTTATTACATCAGTTTTCGACATAACCAATACATTACAAGGCATCATATAATACTTGAGCTTAGTACATGAGAAATACAATGCTAAACAAAGTTTCTCTATTGCACTATATCTTCTCTCAACATCATTTAAAACCCGACTAAGATAATAACCCTTTCGACGCCATTCACATCTTGAGCCAGCATACTTCCTATGGTTTCTTCTGATGCTGATATATACAATTTCAACGGTCGATGAGGCACTGGAGGCATCATGACCGGTGGTTTTGTCAAATATTGCTTTATCTGGTCGAAAGCTTCTTGGTGGCAAGGTTCCCACACAAAATCTTGTTCAGCCTTCAACTTGATCAATGGAGCAAAAACTCTTGTTCTTCCCGACAAATTGGATATAAATCTTCTTAGGAAGTTAACTTTTCCTAAAAAAGATTGCAATTCTTTCTTGTTTGTCGGTGGTGTGGCCTTCAAAACTGCCTTGGCTTTATTCTTGTCCACTTCTATACCTTTTTTGTGGACTAAGAAACCCAAGAATTTGGCAGCCGACACTCCAAAACCGCATTTTTCTGGATTCATCTTAAGGCTATGCTTCCTCATTTTGTCGAATGCCTGCCTTAAGTTTGTCAAATGATTTTCCTTCGTTTCCGACTTGACAATGACATCGTCGATGTAGACTTCCATAAATTTTCCAATGACATCATGGAAAATTGTATTCATTGCTCTCTGATAAGTGGCCCCTGCATTCTTTAAACCGAAAGGCATGACTATCCATTCAAATGTCCCAATTGCTCCTGGGCACCTGAAGGCAGTTTTCGACACGTCCTCTTCGGCAATAAAAATTTGATTATAACCTGCATGGCCATCCATAAAACTTAATAATTCATGTCCAGATGCGGCATCAACTAACATGTCCGCAATTGGCATAGGATACTCATCTTTAGGTGTGACAGTGTTCAAATTTCTAAAATCTACACATTCTCAACTTGCCATTTTTCTTAACTACAGGAACAATATTAGAAAGCCATTCGACATACCTGGTTGTTCTGATGAATTTGGCTTTGAGCAATCTTTCAATCTCTTCTTTTATCTTTAATATCACCTCAGGTGCAAATCTCCTATTAGCTTGCCTAATGGTCTACATCCTTCTTTCAGAGGCAATCTGTGCTCGACAAGATCTCTACTCAATCCAGGCATTTCATCATAATCCCAGGCAAAACAATCTATATATTCCCTAATTAACCCGACAAGCTTTTCTTTAAAATCCTTTGCGTAAATGAACTCACGAAAATGGGCCTTTATCGCTTCAGTGCCCAAGTTTATTTCTTCCAAAGGGTCTTCCACTTCCACACTCTGCTTGTCATCAAGCCCTTTTTCAAATCCTAAAGGACCGTCATCAATTATGCAATCCGACAGCATGCTTTCAGCAGTGAATACTGCTTTGTCGGCCAAATAAGCCGACAATTTTTCTGAATAATCATTAACACTCATAACTAGTGCTTGGCCGATCTTCTTCATTTCTTCACCTGATCGTACACCAAACCGATCCTCAAGCAAACTTCAAGTGCGTCCTCATTAATCACTCCACCACTTGTCATTATGGTTTAACATTTGGAGCATATATTCTGAAGTCGACATGAAGTTGCTGAAGATAGCAAGGACTGTCATCTGCTTCTATTATTTCCACCTGATCTTCCTCATTCCAAAGAATGAGATTTTGATGAACTGTTGATGGTATTGCTCCGACGGCATGGATCCAATCTCTCCCAAGTAAAAGATTGTAACTCGACTTCGACGGTATTACCACAAATAATGTCGGCCTTACAACAGATCCGACTTGTACCTTTAACATCAACACTCTGTCTGATGGAGAAGTCTTACCACTGAAATCCGTGACTATCATGTTTGTCGACATCAAATCTGACTCATCTTTCCCAAGTTTTTTAATCATGGCCCTTGGGATTAAGTTGATTGTTGCCCCCCCGTCGATCAAAACTCTATTAGTGGGTTTTCCTTCCAACAGAGCCTTGATGTGTAACGGTCGTAAATGAGCCTTCTGATCTTCTGTCGGTTTTTCAAGCTGAGCCGTATTGTCAAAGACCGTGATCATATTGTCCTGAAAAAGCCAATGATCGTCGAGGTCATCAACATCTTCTTCATTCTCCCCAATGTATTCAATTTCGTGATACCCTTCAAAATCTGCAGGTAACACCGAAACTAAATTAACATTCATCGCCTTCAAGAATTCCTCTTCGTCAGACGGCTCTTCATCTAAATGCCTTCTAATCCTTAAGTAATCTTCCGACGGCAGATTGCTATCCATAGCCGTCAAGGTATCATCCAGACTATCTTCCATGTTGATATCCATGTCGAATTGTTCCTCATCACCAAGGCCTAAAGGATCCTCTGGATCATTCAAGGCCTCAATAACTTCATCAGTGATTGGGTCTATTTCTTGGCAGTCAGACTTTGCCAATCTTTCTCTTTCTTTTCTTATGTCGAGCATTTTCTTCCTCCACTCAACATCTTGATCTGGGTCTTCTAGAATTCTTCTGATTTCTTCATTCGACCAGTCCTCAATATTACTGTTTGTCATTCCAGAGTCTTTAATCTGCTCTTTTCCTATTGTCGAGCTGATCAACTCCTTGTCCTTTTCGACTGGTAAATTATTCTCCCTTGCCTTCTCTCTTGCTTCTTTTTCTGCCGCTATCAAACCAATTGGCCATTTCCTTTTTGTTTTGTTTGGAATTGGCCTTTGAACTTGCTTACCCCTTCTGATTTCTTCCAACTCTTCTTGTCGGATTTCATCATTAGTGTCGAGCCGTCCGATTGCATTTGTCGTCGGCTCCCCTGGGAATGATCCCTTGGTGACAATACTTTTTATTTTTCTATCATCTTTATCCTGATCGAGCATTGGTTTTTTCTCGACCACCAAACAACTTGTTTCCTCGGGCTGCTCCTTGATCACCAACCCTTCAGCCATATCTCTTCTCTTCTGTGCTTGTCTTAATCTCTGTAATCTCCTTTTTCTTGCTTTTCGACATTGGAAGAACCTTCGATGGCCCTGCTTCATCCTGGCCAATCAAGGTTTTTCCTAGATTGATCCTCCCATTCTTGTAGTATTCATTCCAAAAAGGTTGATCCCTTTGGAAATTACTCCTCCTGGCGGACACATTCTGTCGAAAATACGTATGTCCATCCATTACGGAATTCTTCATCCACCTATCCACAACAACATTAGCAGGTGGCACCCTAGTCTTAAAGGGTCTATCATGAGCTCTGTTTCCCACAAATCCCTGTGATTCGACCAACCAACCATTCATGTTAGGCCTAGGCATGTAAATTGGCTTTGGCCTTGGAGCATGAAAAGTATTCTGTGGTCTCCAGGTTTTTCTGTCGAGAACTTTTCCTTTATTCTGCTGGATACTTGGTTGTTCTTCCACTTTCTTCGCAAAGAAGCTCATCATATACTGCATTACACCTTGGGCACAACCTTACATTACCCTCATCTTTCTTTCTTTCAAGAAATGCTTCGAGAGACTCACCTGGCTTAGGATATACATCAGTTGCATCCTTTGTATCTACGTTGAATTCTTGCAATCTCCTAATGTTGAGCATCCCAACATTTAGAGGAACTTGCTGATCAACACAAGATACTTCAGCCTGAAACGGATGTGTCAACTTTCATATCCGCTTTAAGCTTGTCGGCAAACTTCAGACGCCCATCCATTATTGCTTTTTGAATTAAGTCTCTGAAACGAACACATTCATTAGTAATACGACCGAAAGTATTATGAAACTTACAGTATTTTCGGTCTTTAATTTCATCCGACTTTAACAACTTATGGCCTTCCGACAGTTTAATCTGTTTATCTTTTAGTAACAAATCAAAAATCTTGTCGGCTTTAGTTACGTCAAATGTATATGTTTTTCTATTAACGTAAACCATTTTCTCCTTATTTCTAGTAGGCTGTAATGCCTGACAAACATAAGGCGGACCATTCTGAAGTTCAGCAATGTTAACTTCGAACTCATCATCGCTGCCTTCAAACTCATTGTCGGATTCATTTAATCTGACAAACGCCACCTTTTCTCTTTTAAGAAATCTTTTTTGTTTTTGAATCTTTTCAACTTTTAATTGTTCTATTTGCCTAACTTTTTCATCTAGCTGGGCAAGATCAATCAAATGTTGATTCACCAACTTCTTTCTTATATAATAATCTAAACCGTTTTTGAAACTATCTTTACTATTTCGACCTCAGGTATAGGAGTAAAACATCTACTCCTCATTTGTCGAAACCTAGCAAGATAGTCATCCACAGTTTCATTATACATCCTTTTGATGTTGAAAAGCTCTGTCAGTCCCACTTTCAAATCCCCTCTAAAAAATTGATCATGAAAGCTTCTTTCCAATTGAGCCCAAGAATGGACTGAATTTGGTCTCAATGTCGAAAACCAGGAAAAAGCATTTTTTGTGAGGGAACTTGGGAAGAATCTCATTTTAAGGCCTTCAACAATGGCCAACTCCCCCATTTCTATTGTAAACCGTGCAATATGTTCGACGGTCGATTCCCCACTTTCTCCTGCAAACTTGGAAAGTTTTGGAATCTTAACTCCTCTAGCAACTCGTGTGTTGGACCCATTCAGAAATGCCGATACAAAATATGGTTGGTTGGCGTAGCCAACGTTAAAACCAAACCTATTCAAAGACTTGTTCCACTACTTGGTTTACATTCTGTTCAACCACTTGTTGCCCCCAAGATTTTGTCGAAGCAACCTCATGGCTACATCATTTTCGGCCATTTGATCCTCATTTCTCGACGAGCATATGGACATTTCCATATTCCAAACGTGGCTGATCATTTTGGCCTAATTGATCTAAGTTTTGTTGATTTTGCCCCACATTTGCCTGCGGTGTGACCATTTCCCTATTTACCCCAGGCTGGGCTCCCTGAATATTATCATTGGCTACATCACCTAGTCCTAAGGCTTGGTTTAGCCTTGCCATTTGCTGAGCCAATGCACTGCAAACATTATTTGTTTTTTCCATGATTGGCGTAATCACAAAGACCCATTTCCGAGTAAACATATGCACCATATCATGATTACTCTCATCCATCTGTTGTCGAAAACTGGCCAAAGAATTCATAGTTGGCCCTGTTATATTTTGGGGATTATCTCTCGACATGTTTGGGAAAACTGGTCCCAAATTCAGTCTTTCTTGTCGAAAGGGAGTTGGATTGCTTGTACTTGCAACCCCTACTCTTTGGCTACCAAAACTTGCCAAGGCCGAACTTATCTGTGGTTGGCCTTGTGAAGCTACTGATTGTCCGACAGTATTAGTTAAAGTAGCGCCAAGTCCCGTTTGTGCCATAATAGGAGGTACATAATTCGATGGCAACCCATATTGGGGCACAAACCTGGAATTTGAATTTATTATGCTTTGGTTACTTGGCTGACTCGGCGATAGCTGAGTCATTCCTGCATAACACTTGTTTCGCATCGGATTACTCGGAGAGCACCATTGCTATAACATCCTCTACCGACCCAAGTATTAACGATATTTGAGGGTGGCACAAGAACTTGGTGTCGAAGGTGTATCTCGACGCCCGACTACTTATATTACTCATGGTTTGCGTATCTCGAGAAGAGTAGATAAATCTTCCACTCCTTAAACGCATAAAACCATTTCTTATGACACTACGAGTTACTCTAAACTCGGTGGCGTGCCAATTTGTTTATGTCAATTTGTTGGCCCAAAGATTTTGGAGTCCCACCGGGCGTGCCAATTTGTTTATGCCAATTTTTTGGCCCATGCAGGATTTTGGCGTCCCACCAGGCGTGCCAATTTGTTTATGCGGAATTTTGGTTCAAAGATTCAGAATTAATTCCAACAAACAAATATATTTTATCAAACGAATGCGGGTTCACGAGTTATGTGGTAATCTCGTTATGAAAATGGTTTTAACAGTAAACAGAAGAAATTTAAGAAACAGAAAAATGCAGAAAGGAACGATTAAAAAAATTTAAAGAAACTTTGCAGGAATTTTAAAATGCAGAAAATTAATTGAAAGCATGTAAATGACACGAAATTAAAGTGCAGAATTTAAATGGAAAAACAGTAAAGAAAAGCAGATAAAAGTGCGAAGAACTGTAAAGAGAATTTAAAAGAACGAGACTGAAAGAAGTAAAGAATTTTAAAGGAACATTGCATTAATTTAAATGACATGAAATGGAAAAGGAAGGCATACTTGGACAAAAATCCTTTAATCTGCTCGGGTTGAGATGCTAGGATTTTGTATCGAGAAATAACCTTCACTTTTTACATTATGACTTTTGGTATTTATAGACAAATATCAAAAATAAGCGTCATCCTAAAAGACTAACATGTTCGAGCGGTTTCTTCCTTCAAAAAAGTATGAAACCAAAGACTCAATTATTCTTAACCAATTTTCGTCAACTTGATGTAATCTTCCTGTCGGATAAGTCTTCTTCAAAATATCAAGATATATCCCCACATTAGAATTTCCTCTTTATTCAATGCATGTCGATTTGTTAAGATTTTTTCGCTCAACACTTCAGAGAATTTCCTTAAACACCATCAACCGACGAACTGCCAAATTTTTATTTTTACTTCCAACACCCCGAAGGATAACTAAAATAAAAAATGAGCGCCAATATAAGATGGAGCTTTTTTATTTTTATTTTTCAAGTAATGTTATATTCTATGGTTTGCTCTAGTGAATAATAACTTACTTTTTCCTAATGTTCTTCTCTATTCTCTCTCATTAGATTTTATTGTGTTGTGATAAAAATTATGATATATATATATATATATATATATATATATATATTAAAATAAGCATACTTTAAAAAGAACATAACAAGAAATAAGATAAAAACAAGAGACCGCTCATACTAATGCATATAAAAAAATCAGCCCAAAAAAAAAAGTCCACTCTTTCTGTCATTCTGTATCTCTTTAGAATTTTTTTATGTTGGAAAAATCAGATCAGACTTATTAATTCGATCGAAAAATCGGTGAGTATATCCTACCAGAAGTTATTGAAATGAAAATGAATATATCATTTGATATTTACGAGGAACACTGATATGTGATTATTTTATATGAATATATGTGACAATTAAATTGATTATACAGATAGATGATATTTATCTAATTTACATAAAGCAAGATATCAAACAAGTTATTTACATGCAAAGATACAATTAGATTGTGGTGATCTATAAAGTAAACTATAGTCACTAGTTATATCTTCAAATCATGCAGAGATAATAACAATTTATAGAACAAGTCTTGAATGTTTTTGGTTAAAAGTAACAATTTTGTATATTTAAGATTATTGTGAATTGTCCTATGAGGATGAAACTCTAAAAATTTTATATGAAGACAATATTTGCATAACTCAACTAAAGAGAAGATATATTAAAAGAGATAGCTTTCCACACATGTGATCTTCAAAAGATATCATAAATTATGTTCAACAGAATTGTTCAAGTAATGATTCTAATATGGGAAGAATATGTCAATTTAGAGAACTTAAGTGATACTATCAAGAGGGGGAGAATACTGCAACTTTTTTTTCTTGATCAAGGTTTTGTCCCACTAAATTTTTTATGATGAGGCTTTTAATGAGACAATTCTTATAAAAAAGATATTATATTCTATTTCCTTCATTAATTTTTTTTTCACAAGGTTTTTTTTTTTGGTTAAGTTTTAACGAAACATATATCTTTAATGAACATTCAAGAGAGGGTGTTATGAAATGTGGATGTTCAACTATTATCTTATAATGATTTAAATTTGAACTTATCACTTGGATTAGGATAAGATTATTGAAAGACTTATATTTGATTATGATTTGATTTTGAATACCTCGACATTAAATTATAAATACCTCTTTGAATGCCTATTATTACACACTTTTTTAATATTAATCAATAGCCTCTTTTTTTCTATTTTCTTCTCTAGCTCTTCTATTTCTCTGGTACTTTTTATAATTATTTTATAACAACTATCACTTTATTCATTTGCAGTTATTGACTCCACAGGTAGTGTGAACTTTGAAACAACTACCACTGAGAATGTTTACATTGCTATAGATGGATTTGACTTAAATGTGCACGTGGTTCAACAAAGAGTGCTCACATCAGCCAATTTTTTATTTTTAGCTCACATCAGCCAATTTTTTATTTTTAGCTCACATCAGCCAATTTAATGGATGAGAATTCCTTCTCAGAGCCGAAGGTATAATTTAATTTAATTTTTTTAACTTTATGCATATATATATATACACACAGTTGGCCAGCATGTAAACTGCCTCATGTCTAAATATTTTTTTTTATTTTATTTTAAATATAGGTACTAACGTGTGTGAGTTTAAGTGAAAGAGACTTGAGTCTCTTAAACATGTGATCTTAAGTTTGATCTCAAGATTTAAGTATATGAAAATAATACTATTGACAAAAATTTTCATTTAAATATTTAACTGTATTAATCTCTCAGATATCAAATAAGAATACTTTCAAAAAAAAATTGAATATAGGTGGTGCCACAGCAAGGTCCACATGTTAATGTGGACAAGGACACGAATGTCGTACTCCCTCCCTATTCAGTGTCATAATTTGATCTGTTAATATAATTAGGATCTATAGGAAAGTAATATTATGCAGTTTAATTTTTTCCTAATATTAATAACTTACTTTTTTCCTAATGTTATATTTTGTTTCCTCCAGTTATTACAGGAGACAAAATATTATTTTATACAATTCATCTCACATAAAAATTATATCTGTTAACCAGAATATAATTCTTTATACTTAAGTACTTTAACAAGCGTCACAATTTGCCAAAAGCTCAAACCCGAATAGTCAAGGTAAATAGCACACAATAGGCAAATCCATTTGTTAATAATCCCTTCATATTAAATTTACGCAAAATAGGGTTTTTTTTTCAAAAAATAAAAAACTGTTATTGAAAAAAAATTTAATCTTTACCAAACACCCATGTTCAACGGAAAATGTGAGAATCATATGCATTATGCAAAAGTCCCGGTCTGCGATTTTTATTTGTGGGTAACAAACACTATTATGGGGGTTAATAATTTTTTCTTTTTAACTGTTTCAGCCAAAATTAGCTGCTATTAAGAAAAATAACGCAAATACAAAGCACGATATGTGGGTAGGTACATTCAAAAAGTCCATTGAACCTAGTAGCCCCGCAACTTGAGCTATGGGAACTCTACCTCACTCAAACATACTTTAGACTCGGATTGCTGGTAATTTTTGGCCACAGTTATGATCTATTAGCAATGTTCCAATAAAGTTTGCCTTAAATACAAATTACAAGCCAAAAGGAAAGAAACCAAGACAACGAAAGTGCTGGCTTATATTATTTTGGTGTTGAATCAGATATAGAATGTATGAAAAAAAAATGGCATTTTCAAATGCTTATTTCAGTGTTCTTTGGCTCTTCTTCATCATAAACATAGCAGCTTGTCTTGTTGCTCACTGCCCTACTGGTACTAACCAGACTTCAACTCTAGTTGTAGATGCTTTTAATGCATCTGGGAGGCCAATGCCCGACACTCTTTTCGGAATATTTTTTGAGGTGGGAAAGGATTTACGGTACTCATAACTGCGCAGCTTCTTCTTCACACCAGTGAAAATTATTATATAATATAGTTTTTAATGTCATACAAAGTACAAACTTAAGGGATATGGAAAGTTTTAAAAATAATGAATTTCCCTAGACAGTGCATGGTTAGAATAAATTGGATAATCTCTCTTATATTTCAAAATTTCAAAAGTGACCAAAATTTTGAATTTCTTTTGCAGGAGATCAATCATGCTGGCGCTGGGGGATTGTGGGCTGAGCTTGTGGCCAACAGAGGTTATTAATTTCCATATTCTCTAAAACTTCTAAATGATAACAAATTTTAAAAATATTGTCTAACATATTTCTTTTGAACTTCTGTAAGATTCTTAGACTTCATTTCAGTATTCTCCTTCTAAATGACCAAAAATTAACTCTAAGATACTTATTTTGAACTTCTGTTGGAGTCTCAAGAGAGGAACCTAAAGGTTCAATTGATTGCACAAAATTCCTGTTACACAATGTACTTCACAGGAGAAAATATTTAAGACAACAGTGTTTTCATTGCGTTGCTAATGGTGATAGAGTGCTTTGTCTTTGTCATTTATAAATTTGTGTTTCAGGTTTTGAAGCTGGGGGCACACAAGTTCCATCAAATATTGCGCCTTGGACTATAGTTGGACAAGAATCATTCGTTTTAGTGCAAACTGAACTTAGTTCTTGCTTTGAACGCAATAAGGTTGCATTAAGAATGGATGTGCTCTGAGACAATTGCCCTTTTGATGGTGTTGGTATCTCTAACCCAGGTTATTGGGGCATGGTGAGAATAATTAATAACATGTCTTATATTAAATTAATTTTATGTGAATTTGTTTCCCGAAACGAATCTTTTTTTTGTATGAAGTTAATTTTTCTTCCTTGCCAGGATTGAAAATGGTTTGCTTCTTTAACAATGAAATCTTCTTTCAGAATATTGAGCAAGGGAAGAAGTACGAAGTTGTCTTCTATGTTCATTCAACAGGACCACTAGATATGACAGTATCATTCAGAAAAGCAGGTGGAGGGGTATTGGCTTCCAGTAGTATCAAGTGAGCACCATGTTTTAACACCCTAGATAGATTCTATGCACAATTGTTATTAGATATATAAAATTATTCATATACTTTCACTTAAAAGTTTAAGTTTTTTGGATAATTAATTTATGACATAATTTTAAAGTCTCTGTAACCAAGTGGTTTAGAGTTTGATCCTTATTGTTTCCTTTTAATAAAAAGTTGAATTTCAACACAAGTGTATTATTTATGCTTCAAACTCAAAGGACACTTTTATGTGGGGCGTGTTAGATATATAAATGTACCTATGAAGCACCGGTATGGCTCTCAGACCGTTGTATCGGTGTTCGGTACGTACTCGAAATAGAGACGCATATAGATCACCAAAAAATGTATGGAAAGCTCTCTTATTTTTTTCGGACACGTTCCGAAACGCTCTGAAACGATTCAAAATGACCAAAAACGCATAGATGGTCGATGAATCAAATCAATTTGAAAAATTTGATATTTTTTTGGGATTAAATGTATCCAATAGATTCAGCCTATTTAACTCATTTTAACCCTATATTTTGAGTTGAAAAACACTCATTCATAGTTTTCTAGATCTATGGCGTCCTTCTATTATAACTTTTCTGGAGACTCTTCGACCTCCATCTCTGACCTCTGCTGCGCGTGTGTCCGTGACACGCTTTGGAGTAACTCTCTGCAGCACTGAAGCTCATATTGTCTCTCCCTGTAGCTCGAAGCTCTCTCAGTCTCTCTGCTTGAAGCTCTCTCACTCTATTACTGTCTCGGTATTTCCTCAAAACAGAAACTTTCCAGTGGAAGCTTAAAAAGTCAAAACTATTTGTCTTTCCTTTGTACCTTTAAGGTACAACATGTGAAGCTCATAGTTGTTATGGTTTTAAGGCTTAAAGCCACTTTATCTTTTCTTTCATTAATAATTTAATATTAAAGTCTTTACTTTTCAGTTTTTACTCTGTCACACTATAATGAATTGACTAAAAAACGAAAAGCTTTTAAGTTTAGTTTACTCACGTTTTGGATTTTGGAACTAGCAATTTAATTATGTATGATTATTGACTTTTTGGAACTATTAATGTTTTAATTGTTCATCATGACTCTTTTTTCGTTTTCAGCAACTTTTTAGTTGCTGATGGCTTTAAGCCTTTAAGCCATTTCTCTTTTCTTTTATTAATATAAAAGTATTTACTTTTCACTTTTCACTCGGTAATAGATTGACAAAACGAAAACTATCTAGTTTACTTACGTTTTGCAACTAACAATTTAATTGTAACTTGAAAACTTTTAACTTTTTAATTGATTCAATGTGTTGGAATTATTGATTTTTTAAATTTTTATCCTGACTCTTTTTTTAGTGATAATTTTTAATATTTAAAAATTTTATGATTGATAAATTTTAATATGTGACTTTAATTTTATGATATTGATTAATTTTATGAATTATAATTTTGGGTTTAATTTTTAGATCAATCTTTAAGAATGTCTGATCTTAATAGTAGTTCTAACAACATAATTAATAAATTTGTTATTGATGATAAGCAAAAAACAGCTAATCCTCTTTGGGCTTATGTCATAAGAGATGAAGTCCCTGCTCTTGGGAGTGGTGGAAATCGAGGATGAGTATGTAACTTTTGCTAGAATTATTATTATGGTTCATATACTAGAGTCAAGGCTCACTTGCTTAGACTTAGTGGTATTAGAATTGATAGATATCAAAAGATGAATGACGAATAATTAGTTGAAATTCAAAAAGTTGTTGAGTGTGCTGAAGAATCAAGAAAATCAAGAAATGTTCCCCTTCCTCTTATATCTATTATTGATAACTCATTTCAATAATCATCACAACTTGTGTTAGGAAATAAAAGAAGGGCAAATAACCCTTTAGATAGAGCTTTTAATGTTGGAGTTAGAGAGCAACTTAAGTTTGAAATTGCTAGGATGTTTTATTCTGCCGGTCTGCCCTTCAATCTTACGCGCAATGCTTATTACATTAGTTCTGATCAGTTTGCTGCAAATAATTCGATTGCTGATTTTATTTTTCCTGGTTATAATTCTCTAAGAACTACATTTTTACAAAGAGAAATGACAAATGTTGAGAGATTACTTGAACTAATCAAAGGAACTTGGAGTAAAAAAGGAATAAGTATAGTAACTGATGGGTGGATTGATGCACAAAGAAGGCCACTGATTACTTTTATGGCTGCTTCCGATGGAGGTCCTATATTTTTAAAGGTCGTTGATGGTTCTAAGGAGATTAAAGATAAGAATTACATAGTAAGACTAATTAAATCCACTGTTGAAGAGGTTGGACCCAAAAAAGTTGTCCAAATTATCACTGATAATGCCTCTGTGTGTAAGACAGCTGGACTTCATATTAAAAATGACTATCCTCATTTTTTTGGACTCCTTGCGTGATGCACATACTTAATCTTGCTCTGAAAAATATATGTGAGACTAGAAACACAAAGAAGAATGAGATTGTTTATGAGGAATGTCATTGGATCACTTTAGTTTGTCATGATGCTATGTTTATTAGAAATTTTGTCATGAACCATTTTATGAGGCTTACCATATAGAAATTTTGTCATGAACCATTCTATGAGGTTTACCATATTCAATAAGTTTGTAACTTTAAAACTACTTTCCATTGTCGAGACAAGGTTTGCTTCCACACTAGTCATATTGAAAAGACTAAGACTCATCAAACATGGTCTCCAAAATACAATTATTAGTGAGAAGTGGAACACCTATAGGGAGGATGATGTTGGAAAGGCAACACACATGTGAAAGTAATTATTCTTGATGATTCTTGGTGGGACAAGGTAGATTATATTCTTTCTTTCACAATGCCTATTTGTGATATGCTTCGATTGTGTGATACTGATAAGCCTACACTTCACTTGATTTATGATATGTGGGACTTAATAATTGAACAAGTGAAGACAATAATATTCTACCATGAAAGGGTTGAAGAAGGAGGTACATCATCCTTTTATGGTGTTGTTTATCAAATTCTTATTGATCGGTGGACAAAAAGTTGCACATCCTTGCATTGCTTAGCACATTCACTAAATCTTAGGTAAATTCAAATGATTCTATTTTAATTTTATTTTTTTAAAATTTAATTTGCTACATTTATGGTATTAATATTAGTTAAGTTTTCATTTTTATTAAATAGGTATTATAGTCAACAATGGCTTCAATAAGGACCAAATAGAGTTCCTCTACATAAAGATCTTGATATTTCCACTGAGAGACAGAAGTGCTTAAGAAGATATTTTACTGATCCCGATGAAAGAAGAGAGGTAACTAGAGGGTTTTCTAAATTCTCTGGAGAGCTAGACGAATTCGGCCTTCAAGATTCTTTAGCGGATAGAGCTCTTTTGGAGCCAAAAGAGTGGTGGATAACTTATGGTTTTGGAACCTTATTATTCCAAGGCATTACCTTGAAGCTTCTTGGACAACCGAGTTCATCATCATGTTGTGAACGAAATTGGAGCACCTACTCTTTCATTCACTCCATGAAGAGAAACCAGATTAATCCTAAAAAGGCGAAAGATTTAGTATATGTACATATAAATCTTCATCTTTTGTATAGGAAGAGCGAAAAGTATAATAGTGGAGAGAGTAAAATGTGGGATCTCGCTGGAGATGAATGGGTGTTGTTTGATGGTGTTGAACGCCTTGAGGTTGAATCCTTATCACTTGATGAACCGGAGTTAGAGAAGCAATTATTATCCACGGATAATAAATTGTTTAATTTTCAACAATGACTTTAGTATTTGATGAAACTATTTATTTTATACTTTGTATTTTTTATGATTTATCTGTTGATACTTAATACTTTAAGTTATTTAAAAGGGAAAACTCTAAAAAAACCCCTTGTACTATACGTCATGTGCACTTTGGTCCTGTTACTTTAAAAATGTGCAAAAAGGACTTGTTACTTTACGTTTTGTGCAAAGAAGTCCAAAATGGTAATGGACGTTATATTTTGGATAGAAACGTACACGTGCGTTGCACATGCACGAACGAATTTTTGAAGGCCAAATGTGGTCTTCTTCAACCTCTGGACTATGGGAAAATATAAACCCTAGCAATAGCAGAGTTGCTCCTTCCATCACAACTCGTAAGCTTCGCTTCCCCATACACCAAATCCCTCTACAAAAAAGTTTTGTTTCTTCACCCACTATACACCTATCCCTCCAGACGCACACCCTTCACCTACCATCACTCTCTCTTCTCTCTCTCGTCTATTCTATCTCACTCATACCCCAAGCACCAAAAAATCTCTATCAAACCCAGATGCACACTGCAAACACCCACCTACCCCCTCTCACATGCCCATTTCTCCATTGTACGACTCGTGGGTGGTGCGGGGTGGCTCGCGGGTGGTGCGCGATGGTGGTTCGCGCGAGCTAGATGGATTTGGATTTTTGAGAGTTCTATTTTGGATCTTGATTTTTGATATTTGTGCATGAATATTGAAATCTCAAGCCCTAAATCCTGAGGAAATTGAAACCCCCAATTTTTAACCCCCCCCAATTTTTGCAAGTTTTCCCACGGTCCAGAGGTTGAAGAAGACCACGTTTGGCCTTCAGAAATTCATTCGCGCATGTGTAATGCACGTGTACATTTCTATCTAAAATGTAACGTCCGTTACTATTTTGGACTTCTTTGCATAAAACGCAAAGTAACATGTTCTTTTTACACATTTTTTAAATAATAGGATCAAAGTACACATGACATATAATATAAAGGGGTTTTTTTTTTGAGTTTTTCCTATTTAAAATGACATATTTTATGATTTTTTATATATATATTATGTCGTATCATGTCATATACGTATCCTAATTTTTAAGAAATTATCATATTTTTATACCATATACTCGTATCGTACCGAATACTCATATCTGTATCCATACATCATAGACTTTCATCTAATAATTATTAAACTTTAGGGAGAGTTAGTTCATAACAATAGCCTTGAAAAAGTATCTTTTGCAGCTAAGAATTATACAAATAATTGATCTTGCAGAGGTTCTGCATCAAAGGTTCCAAACTGGACAAGGAAGGAGATTATATTGGTAGCCGATGCATCAAGTTCTAATGCAACTATTCAATTAACAACAATAACAAAAGGGGTGATATTGTTGGACCAAGTGTCTGCTATACCTGTGGACACATTTAAGGTCTGTTTTCCTTCATGGATTTACTGATATAAGATGAGACTTTTCTAGCTACTCTCTCAAATTCTGACTTGAATGTCAGAAACTCTTATTATTGGCAATACTCAAATTTTATTTTATTTTTTATATCAGTATATCTTCAAACTTGTCTTGGCACAGGGACATGGTTTCCGAAGTGACTTGGTCAACATGCTGGTAGAGTTGAAACCAGCCCTTCTCAGATTTACAGGTATGCATAAACTGATGAATGAAGAGATTTCAAACATAGGGTTTCATTTTATTGCATATTTAGTGGAATGTATTAGTAATCTTGTTGGAAATTGATTATCTTTTTGGAAAATAATACATAATTAGAATTTTTTTTTGACAGAATTTATGTCAAAATAAGCATGCATTATTATTGACTTTTAGATAAGTGGTTCCTACCGCTTTAGTTCAACCTTACGTCTTAACAAATTCAGGTTAGATTCTGTCAAAATTTTCTGGATATAACGTTACTCTTTCTTTTTATTTCTTGGGATATTTACATATTGTAAGTATAGCTTCTCAAAGACGTTATATTATTTTGTACTTTACATAATCTATCTCTTTAATTCCCTCCTATAGTTTGTCTTTAAGTCATGCCATCAAACATTCAAATCACTTCTAAATTCCAATTACGCTATTTCTTGTTTTGCGAAAGGTGGCTGTTTTATTGAAGGACAAACATTAAGAAATGCATCCGGATTGTCTCCAGCAGCTGCACCTCCCAAGTAATTGCACTCTCCAAAGAATGGCTTTGACCAAATCTCCACTATTCATTTTTTATCTAATGGTTAATATTAATTTAATATTAAAAAATATTTTTAATATTAAAAAATTAAAAAAAAATCTTGACCGTTAGATGAAAATCCAACGGCTGAGATTCTCCAGCCGCACCTCCAGCGGCTGGAGACAATCCGGATTCGTAAGAAATGCATTTCGGTGGAAAGATAGTGTTCGACCCTGGGAGCAGAGCCCAGGACACTTTGGTGATGTTTGGAGTTACTAGACAGATGATGGATTGGGTTATTTCGAGGGTCTTCAAGTATGTTCATTTATTGGGTTACTATTTCAGTTTTTTCACATCATTTTTTATATTGATTAATAAAGTTTAAATTTAAAATTAAATATATATATATAAATTAGTTAATGAGTATTTTGTTAACCAATCAATATACATAATTCTCATTAACTAACTAATACATGTGATTAATTACAAATTTATACTTCATTAACCAATGTCAAAAGTGATGTAAAAAAAAGTAATGAAATAATTATTTTTGTTGGGCTATGGACTGATGGCAATCACCTTTTATTTATTTTTTTGGTGCAAGTCAATCATGATACACCATTTTTCATGTGCAGCTAGCAGAGGACATTGGTACAAGGCCATTATGGGTCTTTAACAACGGTATTTTTGCATTTCTTGCTATCTGCTGTGTTTGATTTTTAGTAAGGTGTAAGGAGCATTGCTGAATTTATCTTTTTTGTGTGTGGGTGTAGTTTTTTTTTTTAATTTCATAATACAGGTATCAGCCATGCTGATGAAATTGATACGAGCGTCATCACACAATTTGTGGAAGTATATTTTCTTTCTCCTTTCTCTTCCCCATTTTCCTATTGCTTTTTCCTTCTTTTTGAAACTAGAATGGTATAGAGAATTTTCACAATGTTATTTTTTCTTTACCTTAATTGCAGGAAGCCCTTGGTGGTATTGAGTTTGCCAGAGGTGCTGTCACTTCAAAATGGGGTTCCCTTTGAGCATCTATGGGGCACCAACAGCCTTTTGACCTAAAATACGTTGCTGTTGGAAACAAAGATTGCGGGAAGAAAAACTACAGAGGCATGCATATTTTTGTTTACTTGTCCTTTTTTAAGTATCTAAGTATCTACATGTGACATTAATATTATTAATAATGCTATTTACATATACTTATACATAAATCACTTCACATATTTGTAATTTTTATCATTTGATCACAATTGGTTTTATTGAAATTTCTGTATATTTTCATTTTGATTTTGAGATATGTGAAACCATAAAATGATGTGCATGTACAACAAGTCTTTTCCAATATTATTTGATATTTTTCTTCCCATCCTTTTTAGTTGCATGTTGATTATCCCTTATTCTCGTCTTTAGTTTTTTTCAATATTTCATGAATGAAAATAAATGTGAAAAGGTTAATCTATTTTTTTTTTTATAACAATTTTATTGATTAGGAAATTACCTAGCATTCTACAATGCAATAAGACGTGCTTATCCAGATATTCAAATTATTTCAAATTGTGATGCTTCTGCCAAGCCGTTAGATCACCCGGCCGATTTGTATGATTATCATGTAACATCCTATCTCTCACAATTGAGATTCATAGTTTCATTTATTTACTTTGAAAAATAATGTTTATGTTTTGGTTTTCTTTTTTACTCTTTCAATCATTGTCTTTTATATATATTCAAACACTATATTTGGATGACAAGTAAAGAGGGGAATCGAAAAGAAATTGAGGGAACAAAATTATTTTTGTGTTTGAGAGTTTTAAAATGTATAGAAACGGAATAAAATACATGGGGAATCATTCTCCCTTTCTTCTCCTCAAATGACTAATTTTTATTTCCCCCAAAATTGATGTAGAATAGGGAAAACACATGTTCCATTCCGTTCTGTTAATGAATCTTCTAAATAAAGAAGGAGAGAATTATGTTTCATTCCTTTCCGATTCATCCTCATCTATTCCATTCCGTTCCGTTAATGAAAAAATATCCAAACACAGAATAACTTTCTTACCAGACTTATCCTAATGACGCTCGAAATATGTTTAAAAATGTTGAGGTGTTTGACAAGACACCACGCAATGGTCCAAAGGTTTTGTAATCCTCATTGAACTATCTTCTTTATCTATCATAATGTTCATTTATTTTATGTATGCATTTGGTACTTGCATTACTGCCTTATGTGATTTGAAATTGAATACCCTACAGGCATTTGTGAGTGAGTATGCTCTAATTGGAGACAAGGATGCCAAGCTTGGAACCCTTTTGGGAGCAGTGTCTGAAGCTGGATTCCTTATTGGATTAGAAAGAAATAGGTAACTGCAGCTTTCTATTAACCCTTTCGAGAAATTATTCTTGCTTTAATCTTTCAAATAGACATCATCTACAACTGAGAAGATTTTGCACTCTTGGCCAAACACCAGATGAAGGGATGGATGTGCTCAAATAATATTGTAAATGAGTTAATAAATTTAAATTACATGTGATCTGTACCAATGTTAGGGGTGCTGGTATCTTGATGGGACAAATCCAAATCACTTTGGTAGCCTCCTGTTGTGTTGGAGAGAAGGGGAGTTAGGTATCTACAAGATACTCTAACGTTCAAGTAACTAAAGGTGCATGGTAGAGAATGAGGAAAATGATCCTTCCCTAGTGGTTGTTGTAGCTATTTATAGGGGAGAGTATCTTGGAGACCAAGTAAGACTTAGTGATAAATTAGTCTCTCTAAATATTCTGTAAATATCTTGGAAGAAGTATTTTAGAATTTTTCTCATGTGGTGTTTTGGCCAATAATTGACATATAGGGAGAATATTTCCTTTGTTGGATAAGGGTGGTGATATCACCTAAGGATTAGACACCAAATCTAAGAAAGCTGCTAGGCTTGACCTTATTTAGCCCAAACTTCAATTCGGATCAACATGAGTTAAAAATAGTAACTAAGATCATTGTTAATCACTTCTTCCAACGAGGTTCAACTTGTTTAGGACTGTTTGCAGTTCAATTTAGATTGATTTTGAGTTAAAAAGTTAATCAATTTAAACAATGTTATGTACATCAGTTTAAATTTGATTAGATCAGTTTTGAAAATTAAAACCAAAAATCAAATCAATCTATTTGATTTTAAAAAAAATAAACTAAAAAGATCCAAACTTATTCAATTTTGATTGAATTTCAATTTTGATTGAATTTCAATTTTTTGGTTTGATTTTCGGTTTTGATTGAATTTGTACACCCAAATTTTTATGTTCAAAAAATAGCATAAGATATAGCCTAAATATGAGAGTCAATTATTATTATTATTATTATTTTAAAATAATCATATTATTTTCACTACATAGTACTCACCTATCCAATTTTCCATTTCTGATACAGTGATCACGTGGCAATGGCTTGCTATGCACCACTTTTTGTAAATGCAAATGACAGGAAGTATGCCCATATACCATAAAATTTCTATCATCCATCCCTCTTTTCCTGTAAACTTACAGAATAAGCCGTAATGTTGTTTTCTTCAAGTAATTAAAAATAATAATAGTTTGAAGCTGCCAAGGGGAAATACACAAACGTTACATTATATGATGGTAGTCAAATTTTGAATTTAAATGCTAAGATGATTGATTATAAATTAACTTAAAAACTGTTACTGCATGATGGCCACATTGAGATGTGCAATTTTTGTCATTAGGTGGAATCCAGATGCAATTGTTTTTAACTCCAATCAGGCTTTTGGAACTCCTAGCTATTGGGTGCAGCATATGTTTAGAGAGTCCAGTGGAGCAAAGTTTCTTAAATCACAACTTCAAACTACTGATCCTACTTCAGTTGCTGCATCTGCAATCCTTTGGCAAAATCCTCAAGATAAGAAAACTTTCTTAAAAATAAAGGTAATGCATACTCTTTGCTTTAATTATATATTTGTTGTCCAAAGAGTTAACACATATATAATTAATTTCTAGGAGCAGATTAGTATACCTTCCTATACTTTGGTCTTAATAGATTTGTTATTAATTTGTTACAATTGCTTTCACTAGAAATATCATCACTTTGCTGCAATGGACTTGTCCCAGGTTGCGAACATGGGGAACAACCAATTGAATCTCAAGATTTCTCTTAACGGATTTGCCAGCTCAAATCTAACTGAGTCAACAAAGACTCTGCTCACATCGGCCAATGCATTGGATGAGAATACCTTCTCAGAGCCAAGAAAGGTTCATGCAACACTTCTGTTTCTCTTTATTTTATATTTTTTTGAACTTGTTATATAAGGCTAGTATGTGGATCTAATATCCAATTATCTTATGTTTATTTTGTATACAGGCAACACCACAGCGAAGTCCAGTTCAAAGTCCTGGCAATGAGATGAATGTCATAATCCCTCCAGTTTCACTGACAGTATTTGATTTGTTAAAATAATCAATAATCTGAAGACCACATATAAATTATTCCTCCTCAAGGAGTTTTATACTTGAATGGTAGCTAGAGAAATAACACCTCTAGGATGAAAACATAGTCGGCAATGAGAGTTAGCTCAATTAATAGCATAGAAGAGTGAGATAGAAAAGTTTTTGTTCGATTCTTGCTGGTAGACCTTGGTTAGTAGGTATAAGTACTTTTTGAGGCTTAGAATATTTTGACCTTAAAATTTAACAACTCCTCCTCCACTTAAATTTTGACCTAAGTCCTTTTTTTTTTAATTAGTAGGTGTAAGTCTTTTTTGAGGTTTATTGAAAATATAATTGACTTAGACATTACTTGACTACAATACTAAAAACTATACTAAAAACAAAGATCACTCGAGACTATTATTATTATTTGAAATTATAATTAAATTTTATATTTTGAAAAAGAATTTAGTTTAGTTTAGTTATTGTCAAACTTTGGCACGATTATTTAATTGGGTGTAACTATACTATTAAACAAATATGATGAAAATAACAAGTTGATGAAATATTAAACTCTTTTAATAATGTCACATAAAAAAATTAACTCTTTTAATAATGTGATAATACATTATTAAATAATAATAGTAAATATTTTACAGTAGTTATAAATTAAAATTAATTTTTTCTAAAAAATTATGTAAATCATCCTATTTAATTTCCCTAATAATATTCTTAATTATTAAATAAAAAATATTAACATTTTTATGTTTATAATATATTAAATTATTATTATTTATTTAATATTCTCTTTTTTGTACATTTAATACTCTCTTTTTTATTTACATACATTTAATATTCTCTTTATTAAATATTAAAAATTATTTCCTTGTATCCTATAAATCAACTGTTTTGAGATTTGTAACGTGGGTAACTATAGGATTTCTCATTTGTAGATATCAGCATAAAATGTTTTCATAATCAAACCAATGATTGAACCAATAAAGAGTAAATTTTAAGGTTTAATTAAAGTTTAATTGGGGTCAAATCAGATAATATATATATAAAAGAAAAATATATTATTTATATACTAATTATATAAATAATATTAAAATAAATTAAAATATATTTTTAATTATACTTAAATTAAAAATATTATACTAATATTAATTAACATGATTTTATTATTTATATTAATTTTATATTGAATAAGTAAAATGAGATAAATAAATTTATTATTCTATATTAATCTTACATTGAATAAGTAAAAGAAAAAGTAATAAAACTTTTCATTATAAATTAGAGTTAAACTTGTATTGCATTATAAATTTTTATTTGTTTCACATTAAACAAATTAAGAAAAAATGTTGAATTTTAATTATAAAAAGAAATTAAATAATAAGTGTAATAACAAAAGTTAAATAAAAATTGAACCGACGTGTGACCGAATCAATCGGATCATGATCAGTTTTCTAATTTTCATTAATTTTTAAAAGAGTAATATTATATTCTACGTTGTTTTCTATGAATACTATTTATGAATGACTTTAAAAATAGCAAATAAATTAATATTTTGTGAATTGTTTTGCAAATCTAAATTCATGAAAAAGTATTTCTCTTTTTAAAAATTCAATTTTTGAGAGCGATTAAACTGCCGAAAAGATCAGATATCATTTTTTTCGATTCGACCCGTCGTGAAAACTATGAGACACATCATTTGTGGGCTATTTCGTAAAAATAAATTTATGAAAAAGTAGCTGTACTCTTTAAGAAGATGTGGTATCACCTATGAAACATGAAGCTTATTAATATGAAATTAATAAATTTGAGTCTATTAATAGATTATTTTTTTTTAATTTAATAATATTTATATATAAATTTAGATATATAAAAAATTATCAATTAAAATTTATAAATTAATTATATGTATAATTATTTATAAAAAATTTAATTAAATTAATTTTTATATAAATTTAAATATTATTAATTAAAATTTATTTTTTAATCTAAGTTATTAATTTATTTTAACAATAAATTAATAATTCAAAAATCATTATTCATTCATAAATCACTTTGCAAATGATCCATATTAAAATTCTCTATGAAACATAGGCAAAAAGATGAAAACTGGACGTGACCCATAATGCTTGTTATGGTTGCCTGTATTGCTTGATGTGGAAAGCCATGGAGGGGAAGGAGGAACAGATGAAGGCACAGGATCTGAGCTTGCAAAGGCGCTGCAACTGTGCAAGAGATCGACCCAGGGATGAGGAAGAAGAAATCTATAGGGTCACAACCTTATTAAATTCAAAACGCAGAGTTTAGATTACTCAGACTTTGAATTTTTTTTTTAAACAAAGAATCAGTTCGGTATATGGAGATTGATGGATCATGAACTTCTTCTTTAGGTTCCATTGTTTTTATATATCTTGGCCCATCTTATTATAAGGCCATAAAAAAATTTAGAACCTATGGGCTCCATTATTGAATAACCCATCTACGTATATATATATATATATATATATATATATCTTTTTTATGACACATACACCCCGTATATATATATATATATATATGAGAAAAGATTAAATTACATTAGTATAATTTTTCTCTCTCTCTCTCTCTCTCTCTCTATATATATATATATATATATATATATATATATATATATATACCATGTAACCGTATCTTAATTATACACTAGACTTGATCACATATTTCTCTTATCTCTTTATATGATAAAATGAGTGAAAGTACAACGGGGACTCAGAAATTTTAGTCAGTAAAAACAAATATCTTTATATTCGAAGCAAATAAGAATAAGTCTGAGTGGATATCTTCTATTATCGTTAGTATGTAAATATAAAGAAGTGAAAAAAAAAAAAATTTTATATTTTAAGTATATTAATACTAAACTTATGAGTATTATTAAAAAATAAAAAATATTATTATATAAATATATTTAGATATCAAATCAAATAAGTATTGTTAAAAAATAAAAAATAATATTATATAAATTTTATTTTTTATTTTTCTAAATTTATTAATTTATCTACATATAAAGATAAAAATTACATATATAAAAAATAAAAAATATACATATATACTTATATAAAATAAAAAAAATTAAAGTGAAATAAGAATATGTATCTCCACTCTTTAATAAATAGATCCGTCACTGACTTACTGTGTAAGTATGCATAAAATAAAATAGTGTAATTGAAATCAAATAATAAAAATTAAGTAAATATAAAATAATAAATATATATATATATATATATATATATAAGATTTATTATTTTAAAAGAATAATATTTGACATACATTACCATCAAGTATTTATGTAAAGTAATAAAATTAGATTTAAAATAAAAATATAAAATTAATTATAATTAAATAATAAAAATTATATAAGTATAAGATAATATAAGTATAAACGTGCGTGTGAACAGCAATTTTCATTTAAAAAGTCTACCAGAGTTGTAAGTTGGTGCACGACAACTTAATTCACTTTAACCAATGATTGCCTCTCTCACGGTCACTTGTCGCGCTCAAACCCCACCCACCCCCGCCCCACTCGTATGCTATTCAACAACACCTTCGTAATCGTAATGTGATGTTGTTTTTTTATTTTTTTGAGAAATATCTAGTATGTATTTAAATGCCTTTAAAATGTGATTAGTTTGTTTTAATATAAAAAATTATAATCAAAATATTTAAAAGAAAACCATTAACTGCAAAAGTCTTTTTTAAAATGTAAAATAAATTTAAACATATTTATATTTTTATAAAATATAATATAGATATTTATATTTAAAAATTATTAATTTTATGATTTTATTTTGTTTTATTTGTTTATGCAATATTTGGGGTAAACTTCTTATTTAAGTTTACATACTTTAATACTTATACGTAAGTTTTGTAAATATAATAAAAAAAGTCATTTTAATTTATTTAAAATGTTAACTAAATTTTTTGATGATACGGAAAACTTATAAAATCTTTACTCTTCATGCTTTTTATAATGTACTATTTTATTAATATTTTTATAAGTTAATATCAATTATTTTTTTATAATTGTGCTCTTCAGTTTTAAAAAAATTCTTTTGAAATTGTAGATATATTATGTTATGTATGAATTAATATGTTGAAACTAAATTACAAATATTTTAAAATGAAGAGAGTAATATTTAATAATTAGTAATTAATAATTTATAATTAATAATGTAATTGATTGCATTGAATTAAAAGAGATATATTGGATCTACTTAATTTTTGTCTGTATTTTTAATTTCAGTTTGATGAGTTCAATAAATGTCAAATGTAAAATCATAATTTTTTAATGTAAAAACTTGTAAATAAATAATAATTATAATTTAAACATAATAATTTTTTTAAACTCCTAAACTAAATTTTTTATGATTATTTATGCAAAGATTATGTTCAAGATTATTATTATTTTAAATAATATTTATTTATTTATTTATATTTAAAAAGTTAATATTAGACAAAAATGTATTTTTCATCTCTTAACTTCGACTCAAGTTTTAATTTCATCGCAAAACTATATTTTGTTTCATTTTTTTCTTTATTTTTTTAAAATATATGAAAGTTATCCCAAACACTAATTAACACCATTAAAAATGTTAAAAGAATTTTTTGACATTGCAGCTTATGTGGCTCCAAGAGCACAATTGGCACTATACTATCTCCAACTAAGATTTTAGAAAATTTAGTGATTAGGATAAATTTGATAGTTTTAAAAAAGATTTAGGATTAAATTGAAATTGAATATAATAGTGGGACAAAAATAAAATAAAATAAATTAAGGGGTGAAAACTTTATTTTTACCTTTATAAAACAATTTAAGATAAATTTAAGATTTATATTTATCTACTTTTTATTTATTAATAGTTACCCTTAATTATATCAAATTTTAAAAGACTATTAATAGACAACCGATTTTGTCTACTTAATGTTTTAATTTTTTTTTTTTGTGAAACTTTATGAATTAGAATCAGACAAATATTTGAATATCATATTTTCAAATGGGAGTAAATTTAATGTCATGATTTACATATTCATGTTCATGAGTTAGTAAATATTTATAAAATTTTATTTAAAGACAATTTTTATATTTGCTTTTATTTTACTAGCAGTGTAAAATGAGCATTAAAGTTGAATGTCATTGTATAATAGTATTTCATGCCTTTGTTTTATTGATTCTTAGAACATCGAAAATAAGTTTATAGTATTTATTGTTGTGAAATTCTAATTCTAATTTTACGTTATAAGAAAATATTATGATGTGGCATTTAACTTAAAAGGATAATTTTACGCCACTAGTAAAACCAAAGCAAATATAAAAATTTATAAGTACTTATACAATTAGAAAGGCTAATTCACCACATGAATAAGGTAAGTAATGACATTAAATTTTCCCCAATTTTTAAAAAAATGATATTCAAATATTTGTTTGATTTTAATTCATGAAGTTTCATAAAAAAAATAATTTAAAACGCTAACTAGATAAAACTGGTTGCATATTAATAATTTTTTAAAATTTGAGATAATTAAGTATAACTATTACTAAATAAAAATTATATAACTTTAAATTACTATTTATTTTAAATTGTTTTATAAAGTTAAAAATGGAAAATTTATATCTTAACTCTATATTTTGTTTCATTTTATCTCACAATTATATTTTATTTTAATTTCATCCTAAATCTCTTTTAAAATTATCAAATTTGTCCCAGTCACTAACTTCTCAACAATCAAGAAAGAGTAAAACATTTTTTCTTACTCTAAGCCATTTATTATTATCCACATAAGTTTTGTGAGTCTCCCTTATCTCTTATATTAAATCATGGTTTACTTGTTTAGGTAAAAATATAATAAAATATCTTTTTTTGAATAATTCCAATTTCATTTTATGATGCAATTTACAAATCAAACCCTGAAAACAATAATCACCCATAACTCAAACAATTGCAAACACTCATCCATCCAACCCCATTGCCCAGAGAAATTAAACACCAAGCTAGTCACAATGTTTGGTCTTAAGTCCAAAGGACTTTTATTTTTAAAATGTGGGTGTGTGCTTTACCCTTCGTTTGGATGAAGAGAAAATGGGAAGAAAGAATAAGGATAAAAATAAAACAAAGAGAAAATGTACTGTTCTCTTGTTTGGATAAGGCAAGAAAACAACGAAGAGAAAAAAAAATTGTGTGAGGCCCACAGTGAAAGTTTTCTTCACTCAACAGGCGAGAAAATTGAGCGACAGATAAGAAAAGAAATGATAGTATGCTCAGGGATGAAAGTCAGCTATAAGCACCCACATCAACAAACAATTTCTCCAAAAATTTATAAAATCATAGTCAAAATGTAGAAAAATCTTTACTTTTCTTGTGATTGGAATGAGGATAGGAGATGGAGGGTGTCGACAGCTTCAGCTACAGTGAATGGGGTGAGTTGAGAGAAGAGCTCACAGACAAAAAATGGGGAGGAGAAGGAAGTGGGGGAGGAAGGAAGGGGTGAGGGTGGAACATTGGTAAGATAAAAAAACGAATGGGAGATTAGCACAAAAAAAAAAAAAACGAAAGGGAGATGAAAGGGAAGGAAATAAGATTGGGGGTGCCTCGGGGGAGGAGGGGGGGGCGAAAGGTGGTTGTACGAGGGAGATGAAGAAAAAGGTTACGGATAAAAGAAGGTTAAGATGAGGATTGAGGCATATGGCGGGGGTTGGTAGCAGAGGGAGGGTGTGGTGTGAGACCTTGGGTTGAGGCTGAGGGAGGAAAGTGGATGGGGTAGGATGGGGGAAGGGTTGGGGGTGTGGGGTCACGAAGAAGATGTGGGTGAGGGAGGGGGATGGGGATGGGGATGGGCGTGATATTTGATAGGGATAAAAAAAATTGTTTTCTTTTTTAAATATTTAATAGTGTAAGAAAAATATTTTTTTAATATTTTCTTTCTTCTCATTTTCTCTTCATCCAAACAATCAATTTTTTCTCATTTTTTTTTTTTTATCTATTTTCTCTCTTTCCATTTTCTTTCTTCTCATTTTCTCTTCTAATCCAAACAAAGGGTTAGAGATTGGGATTGGGCTTTTGTGTTTCTCATTCCTATCGTGGTCCTTCACAATGTGGGTCTTGTACAAAATTTGTGCCTCCCGAAGCGGTCCTTCGACGTTGTGAATGCGTTGAAGTCGTACTTGAGGTTACGGTGGTTGTGGTGGTGGTTGTTGACGGTGGAGGCGGCGTTGTTAGTGTTGATGGATAAATCGATGGAGCCCTAGTCAGTGTCGAAGAAGATGTTGGTAGGGCTGACATGGAGGAGGACAATGGCGTTGCTGGGGCAAATGTAGTGGTGGATAGCCCATCAGACGATGTAGGCACTCTCATTGGAGAGGTCAACGGTGATTCCAATCTTGCGGTGATTACAGGCTGTGGGGGTTGGGGTGATGGCGGCGACAAAGGCGGAGGCCGAGGAGGAGTGGTGGCTTGGGGTGGAGGAGTGGTGGATTTTTATTTGAGGGAGGCCAAGGTCTAGATCAGCCACAATTTTCTTTAAAATTGGGATTAATCAAAGAATTTTTTTTTTATTAGTTAGGCCACATTAAAATTTTATTTCATATACTTTACACTAATTTGTAATTTAATCTTTATATATATTTTTTAAATCAGTTCTTATACTTAAAAATATTTTTAAAATAGTCTCTATTATTAATTTATATTATAATATTATTAATTTAATTTTTATTAAATATTTTATAAAAGATAAAAATAAAGATGCATATAAAAAATACATATTAAACAAAAGAATATTTATTCAAAAAAAAATACCTACAGTAATACTCACTAGAATATAAGAGTATTTATTGAATATTTTACATATAACACATATTAAATTAAAAAATATTTACTTGATTAATTAATTGATAGTATTATAACAACATTATAATAAAATTAACAACATAAATTATTTTAAAATTTTTAAAAAATGTAAAGATTGATTTAAAAAATTATATGGATTAAAACTATAATTTAACTATTTTTTTATTATACTTTTAACTATATAAGTAAATCATGATTTATTATAAGAGAAAAGGGAAACTCAAAAGGTTGATTAAGAGATCTTGTTGTAAGCACATCTAAAAATTTACTTATTTGAGAAATTCTTAAATGTGCTTAGAATAATTTTTATTTTATTTTATATTATTAATATATTAAGTTTATGAACTATAGTATTTTTTACTTTAATTATATTTTTAATATCCTACCGAATCTTTCATGCATTTAATGTTACATGGCAAAGAAATCTCCGTAACATTGTATCTTTGTCCAGTCAAGGGATCACTTCATTGCGCCATTCATTAATACCTCCTTTTCTAGGTAAAAGAAGTAAACAAGAAGATAAATACAATTTTTTTCTTTTTTAAAATGAGTAAAGTAAGTATAATAAAAGATATAAAATAAGTGAGTGGTATACAAAAAATCATTTTCGGTTTTTTATTTCAAAGGCCAACTGGAGTCGATACTTGCTACTAGCACTTCATTTTCCATTCACCTCAACCAATGATCATCACTCTCACACGCTCACTCTCCACTCCAATTCAACAACAAAACCCGTCCTCATCTTGAATATGACGTCGTTTCACTCAGCTCCAAAGCTAATACAAGCTTAGTGATTTGTGCTAGTAGTGCTACCGCCACTAGACGGTGCCTTCACCAGAAATCACCACTTCTACCACCACCACCACCACCACCACAACCACTCCTTAATTCTTATTTAAATTCAACCCTCCATTTTGGCATTTTCTCTCTCTACCATGAACCACCACCACGAACAACAACAACAACCCTTTCTCACCAGCCCCGGAACCAATAATCCCGTGCTTCCCTGCCCCAACGTACGCCCCACCACCTCCTTCACCCTCCCCCTCCCCTTTGCCCGCCTCATCGCCGCCGACCGCCGCCGCATGTTCCTCGCCGACTGCTCCGACCACCGATTGGACGATGACGAGGACGACGGCGACGGCGTCAACTGCGCGTATTCGAGGCCCTTCGTGGTTCTTGACTTGGTGTGGAACCTGGCCTTCGTGGTCGTCGCCGCCGGAGTGCTTCTCTCTACCTTCCGCGAGCACCCTTCCACTCCTCTGAGGCTCTGGCTCTGTGGCTATGCCTTCGAGTGCGTCGTGCACATGGCTTTTGTGTACTTTGAGTATCGGAGGAGGGTTCGTGATTCTTCGTTGTCTCACAGTCCCTACCTGTAACGGTTCTTTTCGAATTCCTCTGTGAACTGAAATTGATTAGATATGAAGAAAAGTTTTTTTTATTTTTTTATTTTTTTTATGTATATTATGTGCTTTCTTTGATGTCTATACTGGAATTTGCAGTGTATTCCCTCGTTTATTGTACTGTTGATTATTTTCTTTATTAGCATTTTTGCGGTTAGATGAGAAATTTTGAATCTTTCTTTCATGTTTGAGTGAAGTTGATATTTCTTGGAATGAGTGGCTTTACATGCTTACATATATTTAGCATGACTATTTGAGTTTCGATTATATATATTTTTTGGTTTGATGAGAAATTTTGAATCTTTTTTTGCATTTTGATGAACTTTTTAGGTGTGTGGATTCAGTCTTTTCCTGCATGTTAGAGTGAAGCTGATATTTCTTAAAGAATGACTGTACATGCTAGATATATTAAGCATGACTATTTGTGTTAGTTGTCTCTTGTTCTCTTATGTTCACTCTCATTGTTAATCAGCTTCGATTTAGTTGAAGGTGGTGATAATGGGTTTACATAGTCTGTTGTCTACTTGTCTTTCGGAAACCTTGTTGTGCAGTTTGTCATTTTTTTCTTTCGTTTGTGATGGAGGTGATTCAGATAAAATGACTTTATGCATCATCTAACTTTATTCATTATTATTGCTCAGGGGTATTAGACTGAGGGCGAAAAAAAGGATGAAAGAATAAGGAAAATATCTGAATCATGATTCAGGCATGATTATACTGGGCCTTGGTTATAGTGACTTAGGCAAAGTTGATGTGGTGTGTGTTGGTTAGAAGTTAGTAAGTCTGGGTGTCCAATCTCCTCTACCTCCAAGTTTCTTAGTCTGGATTCAAGTTGCCGTTAGGCACGTGCTATTTTGTTGTTTAAATTTTAAGTGTAAAAGTATTCATAATACCATGTTTTAGGTTAGGTTAAAATTTGACATTATGAGGTCTCAAACTAAATTTGTAAAATTTTTAGTTTGGTAGTCTAACATTTCTTTGTGCAAGTGGGGTTTTTGCTTGTCACACATTATTGCGAAGGGTAATACCTGAACGCATCATTTCCAATCCAGTAATTTGGTTATATATAATATATGAACTATGATGGGTTGCTCCGTCATGTTAGCCATTAGATATTTGATGATGCTGGATTGGTGAAATGATGATTCATTACTAGTGGTGGATAAACTTGAAATTAGATTAGGGAGAGTATGATGAATTGTGTATCTAAGCCAGACCACCCAAGGCCAAGGGTATATTTATACTAGTGTTAGTGTGGTGTTAATTACAGTCATAATTACAATAATAATTACCTCCTAAAATTGCTCACAGATAATTGTTGTATACTGGAAAGAGCTGACTGTCCATGAAGCTTACTTCCATTTCAACTATCATAGCAAAATTTTGGTAAAAGGGTGAGAAGGCAAGTGCTTGTTTTACTTGAGGGGGTGCATCTGATTCAGACAGAGACTTCATCACCTCACAGTGGTGAAATGTTTTATATGAAGGGAAATGTGAATAGCTCTTGCAAAGTATCTGTTCCTTAGAAGATCCTTACCACCTTCACACTGTCTTATTTCATATGTTGAGGACTGAGTGATTGATGTTTAAGGTGTTATATGAGAAGAATGATTTTCTGCTGTCATGCGTGCTTTCCTTTCTGTTCCTTTACATTGGCAGATGATTGAACCTTCATTTCACTCTGTTCTTTATTGCTTTCAGCATTGTGAAGAAGTTAGAGCCTATGAACACTCTGGCATCATCCGTTTGGTGGGCGTTTGGATTTTATTGGATTGTTGTGGGCGGCCAAGCACTTTTGGAAGATTCTCCACGTCTCTACTGGTAAGAATCTTAATTTGGATTTGTGTTTTCCTTTATTCTTTTTCTTTTTTTGGGGGGAAGGGGGAGGTTGGGGGGAGATAACAAAAGTGACTGTGAATGCCAAGAAAGCATAATAGAAGTAGTCAAGACTTGTACAACTAGGTATACCTTCTTCGTGTTTATGTAAAACATCAATTTAAAAAGAAACAAGAATTTTTACTGCTCAAAAGTTCTTGAACCTTTTTGAATTGCCTTCTGATTTGTGAACAGAATAGTAGAGAGTATATTATACTTAAAAAGTTAAAAAAAGGCCTTTGTCAAAATGCTCAGCTCAAGCCAGAATAAATAATAATATAATTTATTGGTATTTTACTAATTCAATACTTGTTTACTTCATCTTCTAACAAAGAAAGCTCTTATCAAACATAGTTCTTTTTGGTGTTATGTTTTCTAAGATAATTTATTGGATGTATGGAATGCTCAGCTAAGTATTTATCACATTCTTGCAGGTTAACGGTGGTCTTTCTAGCCTTTGACGTATTTTTTATTATCTTTTGCATTGGGATGGCATGTATAATTTTCTTTGTTCTCTTCTGCTTCATCCCAATAATAGCATTAGCTTATGCTTTAAGAACCAGAGAAGGTGCATCAGAAGAGGATATCAGGTCACTTCCTAAGTATAGGTTTAGTCAATCAAATTCATTGGTGATGGTTGATTACAACAAGAAGCAAGCAAGAATCGATTCATGCAATGGAAGCCCTATCAGTGAACTTTCACTCCATCCAGATGATTCTGTGAGTACTGTGTCGTTTCATATCTCCCATTCAGTAGTTCTTTAGTGTTAATAACATTTTGTTGGTTGTAATTGACTGTACGCTTTTCCATGTCAAATTTCATTCCCTTAAACTGCCTTTTTTGCTTTGTTGTTTTATTTTAATGTTTGGTCTGATATATCCTTCGTTAATTACTCATTTTCATTGCATTTCTTCTTTGTCCAGTGCATCTGACTTGTTCATGCTTACGTTTTTTAAAAGAAACTGGAATTTTGCTTTAAGTTCAGAGCTCTATCAGCTTTCATGAGGGTTTATGTTAAATATCAGTGTCCATTCTCTAGGACTGATCTAAGTGTTTAAGGCTTTAATCCCTTGGGTTGGGTGGTTCTTTTTACAAATTGTTATCTGGACTACCTTTTTTTATTTTTATCTGTAGACGGACATCCCCTTTTTTTTTGTTAACATTGTGTTTGTCTGGGGATTGTCATCTTTGTTTTACACTGGATACGGACTTTGGTCTGGTCATAGACTCATAATACTGGATTTATGCCCATAATGCCAGTCATGGTACTGTTAAATCTCATATCTGTACATTTTAAATCAATGGCAATGACTGATTAATCAAATTTGAGACTTTCCCCTCCTTTTACCTGATTCTTGCTGTCTAATTTTGAGCCTTCAATTAGTGTAATATAGTACCAGTATTAGTGCAAATATTATTCTGGTGAGAAAGATTAGGGCGGTAAATGGATGGATTGAATAGATTTTGGGTCGGATTATAATGAATGCATAAAAAATAAATCATTAATCCATTTAAGATCTGTTAAAAATTAAAATAATCCAATGCATAATGACTCGTTTAATTGCTGATATCCAACCCATCCATTAACACATTTTTATGGATGGATATCCAACCCATCCATTTAAAATTAATATATTTTTAAAAAAACTGATTCCAACATCCTCTCTCTCCGCCATTCTGTGTTTTTGAGGATTGTGTACCATTTGGGGCGATTTGGGGTGCTAAGTGGTGCCAATTTAGAGAAAAGCTTGATAAGGCGGTGGTGGATAGAGGCTAGGATGGTGGAGGCAGTCATCGCATTTCTGATGGGGGATTTCTGCCACTGACAGTGGCTGCTTCAAAGGTCCTTGACAGATTTGATTGGGTGTGGCAGAATATGTTGAAACTCTGATTTAGCCAATGGTGACTAGTTTTAGGGTTTCATGCAAGCAAGTTGAGTGGTTGTTGAGTGGGTGGATCTTAATGGATATGTTGGTTATCCATTAACCATCCAATAAGTGAAATGGATTTAGTAAATTCAGCCCATTAAAACCAATACACAGATGGATGAATTGGATTGGGTTTATGTATGGTTGGACTAGATGGATAATGGGTTGATAGATCATTTTGCCAAGCATTCATTATTACAATCCTCAATGGATATTATCCTTGATTTGTTCCTAAATATGCTTCTGTTTGTCATTGATTTAATATTCATCTCCAGAAAGTGTTATCCTGATTCATCTAGGTTTATTTTAAACTACTTTTTTTTGGGCTGAAAATGGACGTTGTAAACTTGTCACGTCCTGAAAATTGCTTACCATGATTCTTTGCTGCTTGTCATACACGCACTATGCAACTACTGAAAGAGAATTAAACTGCTCCTGATTATGTTGTAGGAATGCTGTATCTGCCTATCTTCTTATGTTGATGGAGCAGAACTGTATCGCCTTCCCTGTACCCACCATTTTCATTGTGGATGCATCAGCCGTTGGCTTCGGACAAAAGCAACCTGCCCGCTTTGCAAATTTAATATACTTAGAGGTGATACATTGGTTTGATCCTTCCTTGAGACAAAGATTGGACGAGACATTGAGGTGCAGTATGACCGAAAAAGAATATGACACTGGCGAACGAATTTGCTAATCTGCTGACAAGTGATGGTAAATATTAAATAAAAAGTAGAATAGAAAAGGAGAAGCTCCACCCCTTCATCGTTTCTGGGTTCCAGTCTTTGGATTTCAGTTTCCCTAAAGCTCTTTCATATTTTGAGCAGAATGTCAAGTTTATGATGGGGTATGTATATTTATAGGTCCATGGAGAGGGTCACCCCCCCCCCCCCCCCAATCATTTGATTTGCACTTATATGAGGCCTTATAAAAACAAATTTTCTGTACAGAAATGCTTCTGTTGTGTACACTTTAAATTCAAGACTAGATATACACTTCAAACCCAGAAAATAATGGGATGGCAATGGGAAAAGGGGGGGGGGGGGGGGCTAGGAACTAACGTAAAATTTGATTATAAGTTGGCGTTTGGACTTTGGAGTGCCGTTAAATGTTGTACTCAACCATTTGATCGTGAACAAAGCAAAGATTTTTTAGGATTAATGAAATCAACGTAACGCTCTTTGCCTCTGTGTTTTGCGATGCGTTGCCTTATAATTCTTCTCTACCGATGGGCAAATGCCAAATTTTAATTCTAAAACATTATCTTTCAGAATTGCTTCGTGATCGAGTGCCATATGCCAAGCGTGATAGGACAAAATGGTCGAGTACAACATCCTAAAAAATAAAAAACATAAAATGGTTGAGGACAAAACACGTACTTCTGTACTAGCCCAAAAAATAAAAAAATGAACTCAGAATTCAGTTTTGCTTAGATTCACTCCAAAGTTGTTAGATAAAGAAAAGATGGATATTGCATTGGGAAATGCAGGACACCGAGTTAATTATCCATACTGGCATCAGAAGACAATACATTCCTCAACTTTTTTCTGAATAAAATGATAGAATTTGCTCTTTATTTCTTTACTGATTTGTTTTCATTACTAAACATGCACATAACTTTAGAGAACAGATTCCCAACCTATATGAAACACTGCAAAATGGGATCAATTAAACATCCAAATGCACTAACCGCTTTATCTATAAAGATTATGGTAGCATGGATTCCAAATCAAACCCCTATTTCAATATTAGAACCATTTGGGGACTGCTGCATAAGCTGAAGTTCTTGATTAAAAGTTAACAAAATTGTCAAAATGCCAACTGTGATGCTATAGGGGTCAAATACTCCTAATGTTAAAAGAATAACTAGTTGTCGAAGTTTGGCCTCTTAACATCAAGCAGCTTAGGGCTTTATAAATTGTATATCATAATCTTTTATTTTTGTTATGAATATTATGCTTCAGTAGTTAATTTATATGGAGAATCAATGCCTTTGAAGTACAGATACTTCAAAATTTCTACTGTACTCATGTCGAATACTTGATAAATCTTAATTTAATATTTTGACTAAAGTCATATCCCTGTAACATACCTATGTTGTATCCAATACTTATATCTGTATCCGTGCATTATAAATCAATGCAAAATAGACAAACATTTTACTGTTTTCTTTTTCTAACTATAACAACTTACTTTAGTAAGATGTGTGCTCTTTGGCGCCTCTCGTCTTAAAACCCCTAGTGCCTTAAGTGCACCTTTGCCTTTAACTACCTTGAGAAGACACAATTCATTTAATTCCCCAACTTTTTTTCCCAATGAAATGATAGAATTTGCTCTTTATTTCTTTACTGATTTGTTTACATTACTGAACATGCACACAACTTAGAGAGCAGATTCCCAAGCTATAAAAAACACTGCAAAATGGGATCAATCAAACATCCAAGTACACCAGCCATTTCATCAATAAAGAAGATGGTGGCATGGATTCCAAATCACAGCAATTTGGTTTTATTTAGAATCACTGCAAAAGTATGGATAAAGAAGAGTTGGGTATTGCATTTGGGAAAAACAAGATACTGATTGATTATCCATACTGGCATCAGACCACAGAATTCTTCTCATTCCCCAACATTTTTTTCTGAATTAAATGATAGAATTATATCTTTATTTCATGACTAATTTGTTTGGATTACATAACATGCACATAACTTGTAGAACATATTTCCAAGTTATATAAAACACTGCAAAATGGGGTCAATTAAACATCCAAATACACCAGCCATTTCATGTATAAAGATGATGGTAGCATGAATTCCAAATCAAAGCCCTATTTTAATAGGGCAGCAAGGCTCCAAATGTTGCAGCAAGGCTCCCCTTCCAAACCCTTATATTTCAATATTATGATCAAATGGGGACTGCTGCATAAGCTAACATTCTTGATTGAAAATTAACAAAATTGTCAAAATACACAAAGACAATGTGGATGAGCAAATAATAAATAAAAAGTACAATAAAGCCATAACTAAAAGAACCTGCAAAAAACATGTTGTAATTGTGGTTTTTTTTTTTTTTAGTTCAGACATTCTTCAACTTCTTCATCTTAGAAGGTGGCCATCTACCTTTCTTCCTCAACGTCCGCTTCCTGACAAGTCTTTTCCTCCTCAACCTTATCTTCTTGGCAAGCTTCATCCTCAGCTTCTGCTCCTGTCTCTCCTTCAGCTTCGATTCCAAAGGAAGCTTGTCGACCGGGACAGCCTCTTTCTGGCTTTCTGGAGGAGGAAGAGCGGACTGGGACCCACCACCTTCCTCTGCCGGAGTTGCTCCATCGACACCGTCGGCGGCGGCTCCAACAATCACCGAACCTGTCCTCCTCTTGACGGCAAAGGGTGTCGAGATTCGAATTCCGCTCAAAGGCTTTGGGGGCACACCAACGGGTTTAAGGTTCACTCTGGAAACTGAGACACCCAATAACAAAGACATAACAAATGTTTAGGGCCAAATTGAACACAACAATTTAAGGGGAAAATAAATTGATTGAAAAGAGCAGAGCTTACCTGGGGTTCTGGCAATGGCGAGAATAGACGAAGAAGAAGAAGAAGAAGAGGAGGAGGAGGAGGAGGATGGAAGGGGTGAATGGAGTAGGGTGAGTGTGAAGGAATTGGAGCAGAGAAGAGCCATATTGTATTGTGGCCTTCTCAATGTTTGATGCTTATTGTGGCTTATGTTATCTGAGGAAAATAATGTTAGAACAAAGATTGGACTTGGTTTTCAGATAAGCCACACCCTTGCGGTCCTCCACCCATTGTCTCTGCCTTTTCTTCATTAATGCCCTCTAAAGTATAAACCCTTGTGTTTTATTTATGATGACAAAAGAAAAGTATAAAATTATCAATTTCATGATATTGATTTTGTGAAATGATATACGGATAAGAATTAGTGAGAATCTCGCGTATGATATGAATTTTTTAAATTTATTTAGAATTTTAAAATATATATTGAAATAGAGAAAATATTTGAAACTTAAAAAGAGAATATATGTAATTTTTTTTTTTGACAGAGACAGAGAATATTTCATTACTTAAAATGAATCTGAAAGCAAAGTTCTAGAAAAGACAATCAAGAAGGGGGCTTCCTAAATCACTTCCAGTAAGTATGGAAGGATGACTGAAACAAAATGAAAATTATCAATAATCATACTAATGGAGTTTCATAGCAAGCTTGTTTATCATCTACATTCATGTCTAAATATAAAGATCGTTTCTTTGAGTTTGACGTTTCACTTACATCTTGGATAACTACTTTAGGGAGGTGATAATGGTTGATCTAAATTTGGTTTTGGTTTGGAGACCCCTTTTTTTCGATTTCCTTTTTGGGTGACCATTCTTTCCTTTAGCTCTACTTCCTACTAAAAAGATCATTTTGTTAGGGGTGTTGGTAGCTCTAAGTGGAGATTCTTTCATATCATATTGGAGGTCTCCTTTGAGGTTACTATGTTACCTGTTTTGACATGAAATTCTTGTTGTGTGTCAAGTTGTTGATGATGATGATTGTGTCGTTGTCAGCAAGATCTTTTAATTTGAGTATGATCCACCATCTCTTTTTTATTAAAATTAGTTTTGATAAGTAGTGCGGCGGAGAGATTCTCTTCTAAAAGAATTTTCTTTTTTGTGATAATTTAATCTTAAGAGATAATTGTTATTGACAGAGATGAAAAGTGAGTTGAAACTTATTTTATCAAACCTTACCTTCCAAGTTCTTAGACCTCATTGAGTTGAAAGAAGAGTCTTTGAAATTTTTTATCTTAAGTGTTATTTTCACATTTTCATTAAGAGACTCTCCTTTCATTTCAAGACTATATCAATTCATTATTGGTTTCCCATCAAACTCGTCTTGAATCATAATTGAACAATTCCTATCTTGATGTTCAATAATACCACAACTGTAGCAAAAATTTGGTAGCTTTCATGTTTGAATTCTACCCATACTCTACCATATTGTCCGTCCCTATCATAATCTTTTCATCTTGCAAACCAAAATTTGACAGGAAGATGTTAAATAGGCTGTGCAGACAAATAATATGAGTTTAATTTTTATATATTATTAGTGTAAAATTTTTTACACTATCAATTAATTATATATTATTATATATATAATTTTTATATAATTATTAAAAAATTAAAATATTTTTTAATAATATAATAATATATAATTAAATGTCAATATAATTTTGTTTATGCTAATAATACACTCAAATTAAATCTGTATTACATAACCACATAAATCATAAAACTTCGAGTACTATGAGCTTAGTACTCGTAAGTAGGATTGAATTTAAACGGCGTCAACTAAGAGAGAGAACGACCGTTTTATTAATTTCTTGAATATTCTTGTCCCTTATGCACATGCCTGTCATAATCTCTTAATTTGAAAACCAAATTTTTGACAGAAAGATGTTGAAAAGGCAGTGCCAGACATCAATTAAACAACGTACCGAAATTTTCTTATCGTAAGTGAGTATGCTATTTGCTCATAAAAAAATCTTGCTTCAGTTTTACATTTTATTTATTTGATCTTACTTCTGTTTTACATTTTATTTATTTGGGTAAAAGAAGTAGAAAGAGTATGTTAGAGTATGTATTTTACTTGTTTTATTACCTAAAAAAGAAATGCTGTAAAAATAAAATAAAGATTTTGATGTGCAAAATATTATTACCAATTGTAAACATTAGGGGTGTTTAAGATTCTGATCCGAATTTAATTAGGACGAGTTTAAATTCTAAAAATTAGACTTGATATGTTTTTGAGTTTGAATTATATTTCAAGTAGTTCTAATTTAACTCGATATCCTAAATTATTTTTAAACTTATAATTTTTTTATAATTAATTATAAATAATAAGACTTTTTAATTTAAATTAATAATTTTTGTATAATATAATAATATATTTATATTAATATTATTTATTTTGAAATATATTGTAAAATATATCTTATTTTAGTTTCTCACTTCTATACTTTTATGACGTATTTAACTATACATAATATTTAAATTTATACATTATTTTTATATATCAAATTGACTCAGTTTAGACTTAATCATTATTAGACTATGATCGAGTCGAGTTCGAGTCTAAAAAATTAATCTAATTAAAATATCAAATTGGGTTTGGGTCAAACACAACTCGTCTCATTTACACTCCTAGTGAACATCATATTTTATTCGGATCAAATTTAATTTTTTTTTTAAAAAATTATGAATAAAAGTGAAGAAATAAAGCGAATTTAAAAATCCAATTTCAAGTCACTTTGTTTAATTTTCTTTCACTTTTAGCCCAATCTCATATCACTCAATAGCCGTCATTCCCTTGACTCATCTGGCTCATAACCTAGATCCACATTCAATCCCATTTTACCCATGGCCCATTTACCCATCCCATCAAATAACTCACCTAAACCAACTCTTAACCCACTAAAATGAACCGACCCATCAACCCAGACCCATGAACCAAAAATGCCCTTGAATCGTTCTCCAACGCGTTCTTCGAGCTCTGACAATACTTCGGTGCGTCACAGTGGTTGAGCTTCCATTGCCATCTTCACCTTGTTCTCGTCTTCGCCTTGTTCGCAATCTTCACAGCTCCTACTCAAACTTGGGTTGCGTCACCATCTTCACATTGTTCGCCATCTTCACCTTCAGGTAAAATTTCCCTCACTTTCTTTCCATACATGTATATTTTCTCACCAGTCAAACAGGGCAAGTTCCTCGCACACAAAGCTATGCCTCTAACCGTTGTTTTGTTCTTGAAATAAAATTCATTTCCAACACAAGCATATGCGTAGATTGTGCTGAATGTAAATACAAGAGCTTGTTCTTAATAGTAGGATTATAATTCAACGAGCTTACACTGATACGTATTTTATTGTGTCCTTCCCATTTTGAATCTCAGAAGGATCATTATTCTAAATCCCTCCACAGACCCCAAACTAAACTCAAAGGATGGTTAAGGACACTATCGTAGGAAGTATAATAATGGGCTTGAAAAAACAAGGCTTTGTTCTCTTGACCGATTTTTGACTTAGTTTGAATTGAACCAACCGAGTTCTTTCTCTTCATGTTTTAAAATCTGTGAATATGGTGCTTTTTCTTTTGTGGGTTTTATATTCCTTTATGGTTAGCACCTATTGTATTATGATGAAGTTCTCTTTCAGTTTGTTCTTTGTCAATTTGGAACTTTGTATTGTTGTTAATCTATTCTTCATGTTTCTTCAGCGTTTTCTTTTGATGGGGTTTGGTTCTGTATATGAACCAATTTGTGGGTTTGTTTTTTGTTATATATATATATATATATATTTTGCTTTCTTTTTCTCTTCTTTAACTATCATAAAGTATCTTCATAAGCATAGTAAATCTGCTCAAGTGAATTAATGATGTAGTTATACTTTTTATATTTTTCAAGTTTAAAGTATCTAGTTCAGAACTTTGTATCTCATGAGGACATACAGAGTTCAAGTTAATCAGAAATTGTAGGAGTTAAATTATATTTTTTAGAAAAAGAGGACATACAAAGTTCTCTCAATCGACAGCAAATCAGACTTGTTTTAGAAAAATTAACTACAAGGATGAATAAACAAGACATGATGAAAATTCAGGTGCACACTTCTTATTAGTTTTGAGTCTCCTGTTCATTAGTTAATTAAACTAGTTAAGATAAATCTGTTTGTTTCCTTTTGTTTCATTTGAAGTTAATTTGCTTCATATCTCAACTTTACCATGTCACATGTTTTTCAAACTCTTCTTAATTAGATGTTGATTTGTTTCATTTCTCAGCTTTACCATGACTTTGTATCTCATGTTGGGTTGCTTCAAATATAAAAAACTGAAACTTCATGTTTGGAAGATCCATTTCAGTTTTGTAGTCTGATAAACTTTCAGTCAATTTGCTAAACAAATATGGCTGCCAAAGAGATTTCAAATATGCTGTTTGATAAAGGTATGCAGGGTCATATATTTTTAGTAGGCACTAGCCTCTACCTAATTGAACAAATTGGAAAATTATTTTACGACTCAAAGGGGTCTCGGTAGCTTAACCATTCTGATTGAATCAACTACTTAAATGTATTATATTATATATTATATATACCTCTAAAAGTTTTAAGCAAAATATATTTCAAACGAACATATTATTTGTACCAAATTATTTTACAATTCAAAGGGCTCTCTGTTTTAAACTATGTTTTTACCATGATATTTGCAATTCTCCTTTTGGTTTAATTATGAAGCATTGATTAGTCTAAAAAAAATGGCATGCATTATAATTCTTCTCCCTGTGGGTCAGTCAATTCGATTGAAGCATCCTAGCCAGTAGCTACTAAAAAGAAGTGTGTGTCACTGCTTTGCTAAACTTGTGAATCTCACGCCTTTACCAGTAAAACATATTATGGAATGATGAATCTGATTTGTGATGATTATAACCAGTTAATTTTTTGAATGCTAGGTATGCTTTAGTCTTGGCCTTGCTCACTTGTTTTTTGTGCTGGCTCAGCCACTTGCATGATATATTGTTCTTATGGTCAAAATTTGAGTAATAGTGTCTGGGATGATTTGATTTAGTTATGTGGTTGCTGTGTCTAGTTTTGGTTCATTTGGTTCATGCTTTGGTCTATTTCTTTAGCTAACAAATAAATTGTAAAGATTTTCAAACTTCAAATTTTGTGTAATTTACTTTCAAGTTTTTTAAAAGAATAAAATTAATGTCTTTACATTTTATCAAAAAAAAAAATTAATGTCTTTACACATGCCAATTGAAATTAAAATAAGTGGGTCAAGTTTTTTTTAGTGGGCCAGCCCATAGAGTGGGCTAGGGCCAGCCCATTAAATACATGGGTCAAGTTTTTTTAATGGGTCAGCCCATGGAGTGGGATAGGGCCAGCCCATTTAATACATGGGTTAAGTCTTTTTAGTGGACCAGCCCATGAGGTGGGCTAGGGCCAGCCCATTAAATAAGTGGGCCAAATTTTTTTATTGTGGGCCAGCCCATGGGCTAGCCCTGGCCCACCTGGCACTGTGGGGGTTTTTTGTCTTGTGGGCTTTTGGGCCCTAGCCCATGTGAGCTAGGGCTGGATGGGGTGGGCTGGGCCTTTTTGACAGCTCTAGTTGCTCTTCTTTTTCGGATGTAGCTTCAAAATGTATATAACTTTGTTTTTTTCTCCCTTGGATTTATTTTACTGTATATATCACCTGCTGGATGAGTATGTTCATACTTGTTCTATGCCATTCGTATAATGGAGGTTCTACTTTGTATTGTATTAGTGGGACCCGGTTACAATGTGTGAAATTTCTTTTATAATTGTGTCTATCTCTTTCCTCCACTTGACCACTTGAGAAAAAAAAATTGAAAGGATCCAAATCCATTTTTTGTGTGCTTATTGATGTTGTTTTGTTATTTGTGTCTATGGATTTTAAGTTGAAGAACTTGTTGAAAAGGGGCTAGGTTTTGCTTGTGTGTTGGAGTGGTCTTTGAGCTTTTTTTAGGATTTACAGGTTTTTTTTTCCCTCAGGTTTAATGGCTTTATTGAAATGTCTCATGGTAAGTCTTTGAAGCTAAAAAAAAGGGGCTTTTTTGAAAAAGAAAGTGAGAGTGACAAAAAATGAAAGGTTGAAAGGAATGGGTGAGGGAATTTGATTAAGAAGTGCATGGGCTGTTTTGATCTTGTGGTGTGTTCTTGTGAGCTAGTGCAAGTGTCTCCATCGTTTTTTGTTTAGGAAAATATTGTTAATGAGCTGAATCCTTTTTTTCTCTTAAAGCTGAGTTTGGGAGCAGTTTAAAAATTAAGGTAGAAAAAAATTAGGGGGAAAATTTTCTAAAAGAAAATTTAAGGGGTGAAAAACTAATTTTTTCATGTTTTTTGGTTTAAACTTGCCTGAATCTGGAAAAATGGAAACTGCTGCTGTGATGCAAAATCTTTTATCTTTCTCCACCGAGGCCACCTTCCCCAGCACCTCCGACATGGCCTTTCTGAGCGTCCAATCCTCACTGCTAAGGAACTCAACAATGGCGGCAATGCTCTCTAGAAGCACAAAGGGTTACAATGCATTTGATTGAAATGGAAGCGTTTTGTTGAGGTTCAGAAATGAAGTGGTCACTGCTCAAGAGCAATGATGACAATGCTCTTTGGAAGTGCAAGGGCCAAACTCTTTGCCAACTTCCCCAGCCTCCATGAGTGGCTTCAGTCGCTATTGATGGTCTTCCATTTCTCCCTCTAGTGTTGTTGATGCCACAGTGAAAAGATGGTAGAAAGAGAGAGAATGAGAGCAGGAGGCGGAGAGAGTGTGAGAAATTGGGAAAAGTGAAAAAAGAGTGAGGGAGGAAAGTTTACTCTAGTTAGAAGTGGGGTAACATTTACCCCTAAAATCAGAAAATTTAACTCCCATAAAATTTCTTCTTTCTTTTACCTGTAAACCAAACATACTCATTTACCTAAAATTTTACTTTCCTAAAATTTCTCCCCCTTATTACCTCCAAACCAAAACATAGCGTAAGTGTTAAAACCCTTAGGCATTTTCAATTTGGTTTAGGTGCTTTTCATTAGGATTAAGGAAGGTTAGAAAATGAATAAATGAAATGCAAACAAATGGTACATCAATAGTGAGATAATAAAAAATGGAGAATGAAAAAGATGAGAGCATTTAACATGATTATCTTGTATAGCTTTATCTACTAGTAAGTATATGATTTGTAAGCTACTGTATTTCTACTGTATTTCTCTTGTTGACTTTGTTAATTGTTAGTTGCTTGTCGATTTCTTTCATGTTATCTTACTTGTAAATAAATTTTTGCTTTTAACATGATGATGTCACTTAGCTTTGCCTCTTGTCAAGTATTTGGTTACTAAGCTATCATGTTGCTCTTGTTGATCTTGTTAATGGTTAGTTGCTTGCTTATTCTATGTTCTCCTATGTTCTCTTGTTTGTAAATATATCTCCCTTTTAATTTGATCATCTTATCTTGTTTTGCCTCTTGCTAAGCATATGATTCTTAAGCCATCGTGTTTCTGTTATTGGTCCTGTTAGTCACTAATTGCTTGCTTATCTCGTGCTTCCCATGTCTCCTACATGAGCTTGGGTTAGTGTTTGAGTTGTTTAGCAAGGTTATGTGTATCAAGTCACATTGCGGCGCTCATTCTCGCATGTTGTCATGGTCTTTGGCAGTCCCTGCTTTTTCATTCATAAATTGAGCCAGACACATCGGGTTTGGGTGTCCTTTTTTTCCTTGGAAAGCTAAGACACGAGACATGCAGCTGTAGAATTCTTAGATTTTTTCTTCTTGGCAATCAGTACCAGTTTTGACTCAAATTCAGTTTTGTCATTGTGTCATACAATTCCTGTATTGGACAGCACCTCTTCTTCAGTGCATAATTTTGGCTACATTTATTGGAATTAAGCACCATTTGTTTTCTTGAAAACTAACACAAAGATTTTAGTCATGAAATTCTAGGCTCAAATTCATCCTTGATCAGTGTCAGTTTTTTTTCCAAAGTTAGGGTCAGTTCCGCATATTCTGTGTTTTGTACAACATGCATTTATTTGTGCATAACTTGGGCCATGCATCTCCAATTTGCACACCACTTGTTGGCATTGTGAAGCTAAGGGATAAGACTTGCATTTATATTTTTTTAAGAGTTATTCCTCTTGTCGCTTGACACCAATTTGTGCACGAACTCCGACCTAATGTTGCTGATTTTGTTTGTTTGTCAACATGCAGTGTTTGATTCATAACTAAGCTATACGACTCCAAATCATGAACTTACATTTTTATTAGTAATTACATTTTTATATATATTTAAATAAAATTACAAGAAATAACTCAAAATTTGTGACCTTTTACCAAAAGTTTGTAACTTTCCGCGTGATGGAAGGAAAAAAAATACAAATAATATTTTTCTTTTTGACCAGGTATTTTCACATGCATTAATTGCTATGAGACTTACTTCTGTGCACGGTCACGATTAGGAACTCTTCCCAAGTCTTTTTCAACATTTGAACTTTAGTCCTACAAATAGTATGGTAATAACTATTTAAATTTTAAAAGATAAAACTTTTTTTAATAATTAATAATACATGGTTTAATGATAAGGTAATAAATTTTACCTTGATGTGAATGAAAATTAAATTCAATATAAAAATAATTTAGATTAAAAAAAAAAGTACACTGCATTGTGCACTCTACTATATACTGGTGAAATGATGCGTTTAAAGATGCGGCTTCTTGTTCTTTCTACAATATAGGGTTTGCAGAGTTGCAGCTAGTTTGCCTTCATTTCCTTACACTCACACTCACCATTGGCCATTCACATCTGAAACCATTTTCTTTTGTTTTAGGATCAGATGGCATTGCGAGGGGTTTGGCAACTTCAGAAGCTGATTGTCAGCTATTGTGACTGGGGCGGAAGCAGCAGAGGCATAAGGTACAATCCTATTATATCTTCAATTTACTATCTTATGTTCATATTTATGTTCTTAGAAACAATAAAGTTGGTTTTTTTTTCTTGTTGTGTATATGGGTTTATAGAATTTTTATTGGGTACCTTGCATTTATTTGTTTATAGCATTGTAATCAACCTCTGAGGCTGTGTTTGGGATTGGGAGTTTTGAAGGGATGGAGTGGAATGGCTCATAAATTATCTGGTCATCATGATTCTTGTATGAATGATGTATAAAATAATGATTAGATACCTGATATTCCTTCCAGGACTTAACAATTGAGATTGCTTACTGTCTTACATAATTACATATATCTTCTAAATTCTAAGAATGTCAAGGTTTTAATCTGACTTGTGTTCTTTGGAATATATATTGTATTGTTTTTCCCCTATTTGTTATTTGATTATGTTTCTCCTTTAACTGCAGGCTTAATCTTTGTTCTTTGATTTAGCTTGCCTGTAAAATTAAGTCTTTGCATTTGTTGCCTTCACTCTATGCTTGCTTCTAAGTACAGAATTCTATATGATAACTTTTCTTATTTGAATAAGTGAACTTTATATTGAGCATTAACCTTTTTTCTTCAGACGAGGAAAAATTTATGAATTACAAAATTATAATTTGTTCTTGCTTGTATGGTGCTTTTACTGACATTTTACTATCTTTCTTTTGCCTTATTGGCTTTGACTTCACTCATGCCAATCATAACCTTTTAACAATCAAGTTAGATACCGATTTTAAATCTACTCCACTTCTTAATAACCACATTTCTCCTTCTGGTCGCCTTTGCATTATACTTGGTATTAAAGGCTTGGAACTAGAATGCTATGAATAAGTTTTTTATTCACATTTTCTCCTGCTTTGAAGAGGGGATTCTTACTTTAATTTTAAATATTTGATAGGGCATTTATGGAGTCTAATTTGCCAGCGTTTAAGGAGAAGAATCCTCAACTAGAAGTGGTTACTGAACTCATTCGTGGTCAGCATCCACATCTGAAGGGTTTTTACAGTAAGATTCTTGTGGTCACTTCTAACGTTGTTACGTAAAATTTTTCTTAGTTGTAATTGATGATTCTCCCTATGAAATCCAGAGAACAAAAATCAGCGAGTGATATGTGTGAAAAATATGGGTCCTGAGGACATACTTCTGCATGCAACCAGGCTAAGGAATGCATTGGGAAGGAAGGTAGTGAAACTAAGGACAAGACATGTAACTAAACACCCAAGTGTGCAAGGTACTTGGACAACTGCTGTGAAATTTTAAGATGCAAAATCCAGGTGTATGAGAAAGTTCCCCTTGGTGTAGTTCCAAACTTGTTCCATTCCTTCTGGTGAATTAACCGATATTTGTAAACTAGTGAGTATAAGTTCTCATGCTGTCTGGCACAATTTTCCAGTATTTCAATAGTTTAGATGGCTTTTTTTTTTTTTTTGCTTTCCCATGATGAAGCTAATGAGAAAAACCGTGATAAAAGTGATTATTGGTTCAATTTAAATGAATAAACCTTCTGGTAGTTGAAACTTTATAGCTTATTTTGGCCTTTTTAGTGGTTTGTATTGTCTGAGATTGTGCTTGAGATTCTTAATTGGTAATAATATCCATCAGATTCAAAATCGTAGAGCTCAAATGCTTGAATTCTTTTGCCTTTGGTAATCTTGTGGTAGAAGTTAGAACCTTGGTATACTTTCTTGTACGTAGTTACCATATTGTAGAATCTGCATTACATCACCAAAAGGCAAAAGCTCTAAAACATTATTAAACTATTATACATATCCAAATAGTTGCTTCACAGTGTAAGGCCTTGTCCTTGTATTCGTTGGTGGTCCATTCCATATTAGCTCTGCTAATTGGCAGTTTGCTCTCTCAGTGGTATGAGCTCCATCAAACAGCATGTATTCAGCTTGGCTACTGCATACCTCAAATATCTCTTTTCCACTAAATCCTCGTCCACACCCAGATGCTTTATGGGCTCCATTGCCACAGCAGGCTGCCTTGCCTTCCTTAAATCCTATAAATGTAGACAAGAAAGTTATGGTATTAGAATAAAAATAATGCAGAGTTATGTTATGATAGCTAAAATTTAGTCATATAGCCTACCATATTTGGAAGGATTGTTGACATCGTCTAAAAGTGCATTATAGTAATCGAATCGTGAATACTTAAATCCTGGTAAAGTGCTCTCTAACTATAGTGCTACAGATAGAGTTCTGTTGTGTTGTCTTGCCATTGCTAATCTTGTTTCAACGGATTTGGATTTTTTTAATTTTTTTTTTCTCTTAAGTGGTTAAGTGAAAGAGAGAGATAGATACAAAAGTTATAAAAAAAACTTCACACATTATAATTGGATCTCACTAATAATTTTTTTGTATCTATTTTTCTTCTAATTGATTACTTGAGAGAAAAAAATTAAAAAGATTTAAATTCTTGCTTCAACACAGCCACCACCCGGTTGAACATTCCTTGCTCTATCATTTGGCACACAAGCCAAAGGCCCTGCATTTTGAAACAACTTTTCTACCTCCTAGCATATGAACTCCCTACCATCAAATTGTAAAGAAAGAGTTCAACGAAAGTGGCAAAAAGGGAGACAGGATTGCAAAGTATATATATATATATAAACGAATCTCTACGCTTTCACGTACAGGTTAACATTCTCCACATTTTGTTTTGGGCAAAAAGACTCACATGTTTCCTTTTAAACAACTTAAACTTATCAGTATTTTAGTCATTCAAACTTTTATAATAAGATTTGATCTTTGATTTGGTTTTGATTTAACGATTCAAATTAACACATTTAATGAAGAAAGAGAATAGTGAAGACTAGTTTTAATGGAGAGAGAGAATACTCGACTTCAATTTTAATGAAGAGAGAAAATATAACTTGATTTTAATAATTAAATTTTATATTAAAATATGTTAAAATATATAATAGTTATGAATTTATTTAATAAATAAAAAAATGGTAAAAAAATGCAGTACATAAAATAATAAAAAATAAATTATGTATTGATCTGAGTGAAAGGAATTGAAAGTCGCTTTAAGCGCTATCTTAGGTTTGATATCGAGATTCATGTATATGAAAATAATATCGTTAAGATGAGTTTTCACAAGTAATCATTGATTCGTGCATCCTAAGAGATTAGTTTTTCCATATTGGTAGGAGATACTTTGAGAAACTAATAATAATAATAATAATAATAATAATAATAATAATAATAATAATAATAATAATAATAATAATAATAATAATAATAATAATAATAATAATAATAATTTTTAACTAAAAAACTAAGCACATTAATATAACCAATGATTACCTTCACGTAAAAAAAAATGAACACGTTAAAAAGTGTAATAATTATATATAAAAAAAGAAATCTATAGAAAATTGTAATTTCAACGTGTTCAAAATATTTAATGTAATTTTTATTTTGATTTAAATTACTTTCTTAACTTTTTTTTTTATGTAAACATAATTTTTATTTTTATAAAATGATTAAAATTTTTTATTTTTTATTTAATGAAAAAAATAATTTCTCTTTTATCATTAAAATTTGTATTTGTATTCTCTTTCTTCATTAAATTTAATAATTCTAAGTTACAAAAATACCTTTAAAACAAAGTTATTTTATAAAGAAAAATTTTGATCTTTTTATTTAAAACAAAATGTAAAGATTATTAACTTCCGAATGAGATATTGGCTTAGTACTAAGCATGAACGTATAACGCGTATTGGTCAAGTTGTCAATCACCATCTAGACATATTGGGTTTTGTATGACCGAGTGACACCGGGGTTTTGGTTGTGAGGGCCCTATCTCAACTAATTGGTGGTTTGCCCTTTCAGATGTATGAGCGCCACAAACCATACTTATTCACTTGGATTACTGCATAGCTAGCTCATATGGCTCTGTTCCTTGCCGCAACATGCTGTTTTTCCCTCCTTAAATCCCTTTGCAATACAATCCCAAAGCTATTGTAAGGAAAACATTGTTCAAGGAAATTGACTACAAAATTGTAAACAATATAGTGGAAAGTTTATGGTCATAGATTGGGGTGCACACGAGTTGGGTTAGGTCAGGTTTAAGAGAAATAAAAATCTAAACCAATTAGTTGAAGTCGGATTGAGTTGAATCGGGTTTGAAAATTTTTTTCTTGATAACTCGAACCCAACCAACCCAATTACAATCAGGTTGGTTTGGGTCGGGTAATCGGGCTGTTCAAAGAGACTCCTCCACTATCAATCAAGAAGATACCACTACTTAAGCCATTTCAGAATCAATCCATCAATGATTTAATCCAATCTTTAAATCCTAATATAAGTAAGCAAAATAGAACCCCAACAGTAGAAAATCAGACCACTACAACCCCAAACGAAGATGTTGTTGTCCCTTTTTAAAATCGCAAGTGTACGGTCGAACAAGTAATAAAGTGAAAGAGCAAGGTATCATTCCCACGAGGATGTTGGCTTCCAATGCTAAGTATCAACCAATAGCTTATCTATTTCTATTCAAAAATATATAAAATAGGAAAAAGTGCAGTAAAACTAATCTACAGACATAAAAGCGATAAATGAAAGTAAAAATAATGGTTTAAAGATTCAGGAAATCCTTCTTCACCACCTACTTCAACTAATGATATGCAATCCTTATAAGTAACATAGATGAATGAGTTAAGTTAGCTTGAGAATCTGATTTTGTTAAAAGTCTATGTCTAGGTCAATTAACCCTGGCTTCCTTCACCTAGCTCACTATGCTTCCATGAGAATCAGAGTGAAATCCACTAATGAACGATTTATTCTCAAACACACGCTATGCATGACTAAGAGGTATATTTCTATCCCATTAGTGAATCAACTTATCTAAGCCAATTGAACTCGTCAAACATGCATCAACCATAAATATGATCTAAAACCCAAATTCCTATGTCTAGGTTCATCAGATTTCATCAAATCACTTAAAAGTTGGCTAAACTATCAAGAGCATTAAGATCTATATGATTGAACAAAACCAAACATCAATATATACTCAAAATGATACAAAGTCACTAATATTCATAGAATGATTCAAAGTTATCCCTAAATACAGCTCAACTAATCATTGAACACAAAAATATACACAAAATCAGTGCTCATAAAATAAGGAAAGAGAAGAAAACTAAGGGAGAAGGAAGGAAGTTCATGGATGTGATCTTCTATACTTGAATCATCCTCCATAAGGAAAGTGACCTCCAACCTTGGCTTCCTAGGCCTCCAATCTGCTCAGAAATAAAGTTCCAACCATAGTTTCTCTAAAACCTAAAAAACTCTCTAAAAAATTCTCTGAAAAATCTGTTAAAATCGTATTTATAAGCCTAGAAAACATAGTCACGCCGTGACATTAATATGCCTACATCGCGGCGGGTTTACATTTAGGTCACAGACGCTACGACATTACATGCCTGTGTCGCGGCGTGCAAATTTCGTAGCTCTCTGTCTGGATGCAGGGGATTCATCATGTTGCGGCATTGATATGTCTGCGCCGCGACGTCAACTACCAGAATGCTTCTTTGGCTTTCTCTTCCAATTTTTAGCTCAAATGCTCCATATATCCGTTTGTTTGGAGCCATTCTTGTAATAGAGAAATCACTAACTCATTAACAATTGCAAATGCACTTAATCAATAACAAAGTAAGCACAATTTGTTCAATATCATATAGGAAGGTCTCAAAATGGACTTTAACAGTTATAAACATAAAACCATCCAAATATGTATCATCACAAGGACTTAGCTAGCATTAAGGCATATATATGGGGCACAAATAACTACATTACATAGAGTTATCACACCCCAAACTTAGACTTTTGCTTGTTTTCAAGCAAAACAAAGTATGACTAAATAAACTTACTTAACAATTTATATTTCACATGCATTCAGCAGCTTTCCATTTCAATTTTCATTTAAACATAACCAGCGTAGAATGATTGTATCAGTCCTCAATGAATGTTAAAATCTCACAATCAGCTCCACACATACACAACCCTAAACATGCTAACAATCCAAATTTCCTTTCATGAAGATCACAATTTCCACAAACATGCAAGATAAACTTCTCCTATTCAAATTATACACATTCAGATAAGTTTATAAGCATACATGCATATGAATCATATAATCCACAAAATTATTCATAAACTCTCTCTCCACTAATGTAAATCACACATAACTGAGGATCTAAAGGGTCGTTAACAGCTTGTAATGTTAGGCCATGGTAATAGACGTATGAAAAGAAGGGAAATGATATACAACAAACATTGAGAAACATAAACATGTTATTTCAAGACTTGAACCATCAAGTGATACTATCAGGGTATTCAACAGTGAAAGAATAAAACTAACTAGAACCATTCAATGCTTTTTATACTTTTCATTTCTTATGCCTTGCTTGTTTTTCTCTTTTTTTTTCTTTTTTCATTTTTTTTACAAAGCAATGTTTTTTCTTCAATTTTGCATCTGATTCCTTCAGGCTCATTTCGTATTAGATATGTATTAATATCCCTAATCACTAGACTCACTTCAAGAAATATCATATCATGTACTCAACAAACATTGATGGTAGGAAGAAAATGTCATGCTTTCACATGCATTAGAACGGTTAACATGTTAACGGACACAATGGATTGAAAAACATATAAGGCCAAACAATTATAAGGCTTCAAAATGGGACCTAGAGATATCACTATATCAGGGTAAGCTTGAAAAGGCTCAATTGATCCAAACAATGCCCTAATCATTTCCTCAGTTATGAACAATTTCGGATTTCGCCTCAAGAGAGTTTAAAAACAAATTCTACGATAATCGAAACTCTACATGTACATTCATAAACTTTCTCTAGACATGCACTCTTATCATACTCAAAGTTACACTTGTAACACCCTCCCTAGGGTATCACATGTCTGACTCCCGACTCAAAATCTGAAAGAAGTTCGCACAAAGTTTGAGTTATAAAAGATGGGTTTTAAAATTTCTTTCTTTTTGAAACATAAACTTACTGAAATTTATAAGTAATATTGAAAAATAGATTTAAACTGATTTAAACTCATATAACAAATACCACTTAATATTTAACAATTATTCAAGAAATATAAAACTTACAGACTCTTTTTTTTTTAACAGTAGTAACCCTATGACAAGTTCTACTTAATAGCACGGTATAACACTAACGTTAAATCATAACATACCCGTTTCTTCTCTTGTATCCAACTTGATGCATCATAACTCTACTCCTTGTCTACCCGGCACATCTTCGAACTGGAGACAGTCACTTTTCAATGTTTTCATCAATCTTTGAGTATCTACCACCCGTTATGTCTAAGACAACTCATTTCTTCTACTGTATAATTGTAACAATACAGACACAACAAAACAACATAACAAAGAGGTGAGATCACCTATACCAATACCAACATGGCAGCACAGAGATAACACAAGCAGTATATCATACAAATAGATCATACCACAATTATGATCATGCCATCAACATTAATCAACTATCATCATCCAATCATTTATCAGTTCAATTATCATAAACAACAATTACGATAATGCCCCCAGCATTATCATCATCATCATCATCCAAGTATTCAAAACAATTGTTATAGCCAATATTCCTCAATTAATATATCACACAGATATAAATGTTCAGATTATGCATGTACACAAGACTCGATTTCCTACTCCATAGAGCTAAACTCAGGTCAGAGAAATGATCGAAAAGACCTGCCAGTACCACGTGCCTCAGACCACGTGCTTTAATTCTCATTTCAATTTTTGTACATCTAGCATATACACGACAGTCTTTATCAGATCTTGATTAAGAATAGTGTCTCGGTCAGGATCATCGGTGTGTTGCATCGGTCTAACCTACGGAAAGAAGCACGACCAACCACCCGTGTAAGCAACCCGCACCCCGATGCCCCCAAGGTCAACAAGTGACTTACACTACGCATATCGCACCCACTCAAGAGGTGTGTTTCTCCTAGGCAATCAGCCATATTCAGTCCTCATCGGACCATTCCAATGCATGTATAATGCACCAAATACCAATCACAGGTATAATACCAATCACAGGTATATCTCATAATTTCTCAGATATAGTTTATACAATGCACGAATATATCAGTGCAAGTCCAACCACAAGGGCCATTCTTTTCAAATTCGTTTGTTCAATTAAATCATATACCTTAACGCATATATTTTTTTCCAATGCATCTAAAATGCACCACGTGCCAATAACGGGCAAAACTCGTTGTTTTCACAAACAATGTCCATACACTGGTTTTACAGTAATCATACTGTATTTTTCAATAACAAAATCATCTTATCATGTTTTCATAGTTATAAAACACTGTTGTCTTGTTTTCACAAAATTGCGCAACATTCCCGTTACGTTTTCACAATTCCACAATACTTCTGTTGCATTTTCAAAATACCGTAACACTTTTGTTACGTTTTTAAAATTTCAAAATGTTTTTATTACGTTTTCACAATACCGTAACACTACTGTTACGTTTACAAGATTTCGTAACATTTCTGTTACGTTTTCAAAATGCTGCAACTCCTCTGTTGCACTTTTAAACCACGTACTAATTTTTCAACGTTTTTCTCAATCACATAAAAACATACATTTCTCAAATCGTAGAGTATTTTTTCACTGTTTCAAAATCGCATAACTTAAAAATCATTCTTTTAAGTTGCGTAAATCATTTTCCATCATTCTCATAATATTCAAAACACTTTCCAAATCGCATAACGATTTTTCGTCATTTTCACAATCACGTAAAAATATTCTATCATTTTTAAATCACATATTGATTTTTCAACAGTAGTTCAAATCACGTAAAATATTTAAACGTAATTCAAATCGCGTAGAAATATTTTAACGTATTCCAAATCGTTTTTAAGATACGTAAAACATTTTTCATCACAATTTCATTGCAGAAAATATTTCTTAACCTTCAAAAATTCCTTTTCAACTTTTCTCAAAATAATATAACTTTATACTTCATTTAACACATTTTCTTACTCAAGAAAATCTTTTTCCACGATTCTATACTCAAGAAATCCTTTTCCAAAATATAATCCATAAAAATCACTTTTTCATTGATATAAATCAACATTTCAAAACTTAACATTTTCTAACATATTTCAAAATTCGAAAATCAGTTATACGTTAGTAAATTTTCAAAACACCATTATATTCCCCATTTTTCCCAAATCATTTCCAAATTCAATCTTCTTCAAAATAAATTGAAATTCAAACGTTTTCAACTTCTTTTTGTTTTCCGTTATGGAAATTTCTATTCTCTCAATGATAAAACACTCTGATTCCCTTTCCAAATTCCTTGTATTAAATCAAGTTACGTTTCCACTTTGAAAATCGCTTTGTTCATAAAAATCAAGGCATTACAAGCCTTCAAAAACGTGGACATGACTATTGAAACCATCAAATATTTTTTCTTCTAAATTAATATGGTTTTACACAAACAAAACCATTAAAAATTCTTTAACAAAAACTGTGAACGTGTTCATTGAAAACTGTCAAATCTTTTGAGTAACAAAACACTTCGTTTTATAAAATATCATTTTGTTTCATAAAAATTTAGGCATAACCAGTTTTTCAAAACCGTAGGGTATTTGGCCATTGAAACCATCAAACATTTTTCCTTCTAACTCAATTATTTATCATTTCTATTTTTACACAAACAAAATCATTAAAAACCTTTGTTTTCAAAACCGAAATACCGATGGTCATAAAAATCAAATCCATTTGTTCAAATTCATTTTTACTTGCTTTACAAATCCTTTTTCACTTTCTTTGTAAATCCTTAAAATTAATATTGCTATTTTCATTTAAAACTCATGTTTAGTAAAACACTTAGAAACTTTTTATACAAAATAAATCAATAAAAATCCTTCTAAAATCGTGTTCATGTACTCTCTAAAAAATAAATCCTTTGTTTATTTTCCTTGTTTTTCTAAACATCTCATTTCATCATCCATGAAAATATTAATTTGTGAACACCTATCTTGAGGTGTCTTGGCCGAAATTCACCATGTTCTAGGGATCAAAATTAATTCTCTTGTTCTTAAAAATTTTCAACATAAACCCTCATCATGGGTATCAAAACTGTATTCCTTTCCTTTGGCCATTGAAGCCAAAAATTGATTTTCTTTTCATCATCACATCATGGTATACACATACATAATTTCAATATATTCTCATCATGCATATTATAAGCATACCATATAAGCTATAAAATCATGCAAAGCATATCAAGCATAGACAAATAATCAAAGCTCATAAACACACAAATAATTTACATGACCATGGATATGAATCCTCACATGGATTCACCATCCATCAAATATAAGATCATCTTTCACCACCATACTTAGTTGGTGAGGTGGATCTCCCTCTTATCTCTTGAAGATCCTCAAAAGCTCTTTGTTTTGCTTCTTTTTCCAAGTCTTTCACCATCAAGGGCTTCTCAAATACAAAACAAAATACATAAAAATTAGTATACTAAGCTTGATTAAGAGGAACCATAGATCAAACATGGCTTAGATCATGAAAAAGAGAGAAAAAATGAAGTCTTCTTACACTTCACCACAAATACCCTATAACTTTGATCTTGAAGAAAGTCCTTGAAGATGAATGATTTAGAGAAAGTCTCTAACATGAAAGTTGTTTAGAATAAGGTAAGGATTCAAGAAATATGGTTGGTTGAAATTAAAGAGTGATGGAAGGCAATTCTATGGTGCTTGGCCGAATGGTGTTTCTTGGAGAAGAAAATGGAGTTTTTGTGTTTTATTTTGGAGAAGATGATGGATAGAAAGACAATTATGATACAAATGATAGAAAACAACACTTTTGGCCTTCTTTGAAGTGTATGGCCGTAGCTATGCTTGGAGAATGAGTGGAGAGAAAATTTTGATGAAGACTTGGCTTTTTGGAAGAGACAAAGGTGAATTATGATAGAAATGATGTGATCTTCAACTTTGCTCTTGCATTAAACCATCAAAACCATCCCCCCTCTTCATATGCATTCAATAAGTGACCATAATAATTAGCCACCATTTGAAGCATTTCTAGCCATTGATTAATTCAATGGTTAGGATTTAGGTAGACTTTTGATTTGGAAGACTTAATCTAGGCCATTAGATCTTTCTCTTTTAAATCTTAGCCATTAGATGCATCTCCAAAATGAAGGGTTAAGATTACTCCTTCTTACTTTTAATCCAAGGATTATAATTAGTCTTTGTCACTTTTTAAGACTAAATCTCTACCATAGATTAAATTAACATCCAATGGTTATAAATGGTCCTTGTTACTTTACAAGACCAAATCTTCACCCTTGATTAATTTTTCATCCAATGGTCATAAATGATCTTTGTCACTTTTTGAGACCAAATCTTTACCATTGATTAAATCCATATCCAATGGTTACAAATGGTCATAACCACTTTATATGACCAATTCTACACCGTTGATTAAATCGACGGTTGATATCAAAGCCTTCCTTATTAAGCTTGCTTTCTATTGATCCATCAAAAATTGTCACAATCATTAATATTGACTTAATAGTATAATTTCTATTTTTATCTGCTAAAACCCCACGAAAGAATATATTTACTGTATTTTTATCGCCCGATAAATAAATACAGTACAAAACACAGTACAAAAAATTTTCTAAAACTGTTTCCAGATTCAGGTTTAGTAAGATCCCCTGTTTCCGTCTAAACAGTACAAATTTTTCTATGCGTAGAAAAATTTTCACTTTGCGGGACCCACCTAGGCCCACGTATGGCCACCTGGGCCCACATACACCCCCTAGGCCCACAAACAGTAAAAAATTTCATAATCATCCACAAAAATCATAAATATTAGAAAACACACAAATATCAAATCAGATTACATAAAATAATTAAAATCTAACGGTAAAAATTAAATTACGTAAAGTTTTCCCCGGCCCGAAAATTTTTATTTTCCTGACACGGAGTAAATCACTCAAAACGATCAAATACGCTAACGGAATAAACAAAATAATTTTACAGTGCACAGAAATTACTAAACAGTAAAATTCTGTTAACTGTCAAAATTACGGTTTAAGAGATAAGAAATTTGGGGTGTTACAACACTTGCATCTAAGTGGAATGTAAATCATACATAAAAAGTGACTAAATTGTTTTACATGCTTCTGATCACATATGGTTTCACTAAAAGTAATCAAATCACAACTATTTATGTCATTAAACAACCAATTCCAAACTAGTATCAGTTTAATCATGCATTAAAAATTGAAACATTTTCTCAGAAACTCATCAGTAATAGTAAACATCAACATATGATCATGATAACATGGTGACTATCATCACTGCATATTGTAAATATCACTACATGTTACACAAATTCAACTTTATAATAACAAAACATGTAATGATACTCCCCTAAACCGAAGTGAAACAGTGTCCTTATTGTCCATGGTTTCTAGGGTACCTGAGCCTATTACAATACCAAAAATGTAAGAGCTGAGTATACTACAATATTTAAAAACACTTAAAATAAACTAAATATGTACAATATATACATTACAGGATAACACACTGTAGTACACAACATTCATGCTACGGTACATTTGGTCAGAATGGGTACTTTCAACAGCACCTACATCAAGTCTTATTTTTTTTAAAAAAAAACTCAAATTTAAAGGGCACGCTGCGACGCTGAGCTCTTTGGATTATGGCTTCTTGCGCATAAAATAACTGTCACGCCGCGGAGTGCAACAGACTTACACCGAGGCGTGAGAGGTCAGCCTGCAGAATTCTGTAGCAAACTCAATTTTGCTGCAGAATTTGATCCATAGAAGTTTTCAACACCTCTTAAACTTGTCAAAATAGCTAAGACATAAAATATACAACTAAAAACTATCAAAACTACAAAATCAACATATTAACCTATATATAGCTTAAAACTAAACATAAACATAAAAACTAACTAAACTTACAACAATCAAACATACTAACTACAAAATTACAAAAATCAAACATACTAACTAATGTAAGACTCAAAACAAGAGAAAAGCATAAAAACTAACAAAACTACAAAACTAAACATACTAACATATATAAGACTTAATACTAAAGAAAAGTAGATAAACTACCAAACTCATAAAAACCTGGGTTCCCTCCCAAGAAGAGCTTGAGTTATAGTCCCAGCAGGACTTTTACAAGGCAAATCGCTACATTGCACTCTAGTGTATATCTCCTTGGATTATGGTCGGTTTGATCACAAAATGGATGGATCGGATGGTAGGCCTTCTTTCGCCTAAGTGAGGTTCTCCATTGGGGGCTCTTGAGCTCCCTCAAAGACCTCAAATGATTAAGCTCATGCTCCATTTATTGTACCTAAAATTATAAAGAATGAAGACTTAAGTGAAAAAGAACTATACAACTTGAATTAGAACTAAATACACTCGTTATTGATATTAGCAATATAGAAATAAATCGTCATCCCACGCAATTGCTAAGGAATAAGTCTAACTTATACAAAAATAAACCAACATCCCTGGCAACGACGCCAAAAACTTGTTGTCCCTTTTTAAGGCCGTAAGTGCACGGGTTGAACAAGTAATAAAGTGAAAGAACATGGTGTCGTTCCCACAAGGATATTAGCTTCCAATGCTAAGTATCAATCAATAACTTATCTATTTCTATTCAAGAACATATAAAATAGGAGAAAGTGCAGTAAAACTAATCTACAGATATAAAAGAGATAAATGAAAGTAAAGATAATGGTTTAGAGATTCAGGGAATCCTTCTTCACCTCCTACTTCAATTAATGATATGCAATCTTATAAGTAACATAGATGAATGAGTTAAGCCGTCATCCCACGCAATTGCTAAGGAATAAGTCTAACCTATACAAAAATAAACCAACATCCCCGGCAATGGCGCCAAAAACTTGTTGTCCCTTTTTAAGGCCGTAAGTGCACGGGTTGAACAAGTAATAAAGTGAAAGAACATGGTGTCGTTCCCACGAGGATGTTAGCTTCCAATGCTAAGTATCAATCAATAACTTATCTATTTCTATTTAAGAACATATAAAATAGGAGAAAGTGCAGTAAAACTAATCTACAGATATAAAAGAGATAAATGAAAGTAAAGATAATGGTTTAGAGATTCAGGAAATCCTTCTTCACCTCCTACTTCAACTAATGATATGCAATCTTATAAGTAACGTAGATGAATGAGTTAAGTCGTCATCCCACGCAATTGCTAAGGAATAAGTCTAACCTATACAAAAATAAACCAACATCCCCGGCAATAGCGCCAAAAACTTGTTGTCCCTTTTTAAGGCCGTAAGTGCACGGGTTGAACAAGTAATAAAGTGAAAGAACATGGTGTCGTTCCCACGAGGATGTTAGCTTCCAATGCTAAGTATCAATCAATAACTTATCTATTTCTATTTAAGAACATATAAAATAGGAGAAAGTGCAGTAAAACTAATCTACAGATATAAAAGAGATAAATGAAAGTAAAGATAATGGTTTAGAGATTCAGGGAATCCTTCTTCACCTCCTACTTCAACTAATGATATGCAATCTTATAAGTAACATAGATGAATGAGTTAAGTTAGCTTGAGAATCTGATTTTGTTAAAAGCCTATGTCTAGATTAATTAATCTTGGCTTCCTTCACCTAGCTCACTATGCTTCCATGAGAACCAGAGTGAAATCCACTAATGAACGATTTATTCTCAAACACACGCTATGCATGATTAAGAGGTATATTTCTATCCCATTAGCGAATTAACTTATTCAAGCCAATTGAACTCGTTAAACATGCATCAACCATACATATGATCTAAAATCCAAATTCCTATGTCTAGGTTCATCAGATTTCATCAAATCACTTAAAAGTTGGTCAAACTATCAGGAACATTAAGATCTATACGATTGAACAAAATCAAACATCAATATATACTCAAAGTGATACAAAGTCATTAATATTCATAGAAGGATTCAAAGTTATCCCAAAATACAGCTCAGCTAATCATTGAACACGAAAATATACACCAAATCAATGCTCATAGAATAAGGAAATAGAAGAAAACTAAGGGAGAAGGAAGGAAGCTCATGAATGTGATATTCTATGCCTGAATCAACCTTTATATGGAAAATGGCCTCCAACCTTGACTCATTAGGCCTCCAATATGCCCAGAAATAAAGTTCCAGCCACAGCTTCTCTATAACCTAAAAAACTCTCTAAAATACTCTCTGAAAAATTTGTTAAAATCGTATTTATAAGCCCAGAAAACAGAGTCACGTCGTAGCATTAACATGCCTACATCGTGATGCGTTTACATTTAGGTCACAGACGCCACGACATTACATGCCTGCGCCGCGGCGTGCAAATTTTGTAGTTCTCTATCTGGATACAGGGGATTCACCACGCCTCGACATTGATATGTCTGCGTCGCAACGTCAACTGCTAGAATCCTTATTTAGCTTTCTCTTCCAATTTTAGCTCAAATGCTCCATATATCCGCTTGTTTGGATCTCTTCCTATAATAGAGAAATTACCAACTCATTAACAATTGCAAATCCACTTAATCAATAATAAAGTAAGCATAATTTGCTCAATATCATATAGGAAGGTCTCAAAATGGACTTTAACAATTATAAACATTAACCATCCAAATATGTATCATCACAAGAACTTAGCTAGCATTAAGGCATATATATGGGGCACAAATATCTACATTCCATGGAGTTATAAGATGTTTATGAGTTCAGAAGCAAAACAAAACAACAAATGAGACATGACAAATCACTCAGATTTTGTTTGCACAAGAGGAAAAAAAAATCGATTAATTTGAATAGGGAACAAACTTAATCACACCACAAGCCAGAATTATCGCATAGGAACTTTCATCAAACAAATAATGCGCATCAGAGAGTGCATATGATTATTCGAAAATTTCCCAACCTATTATATAATTTCAATCACAGTTTACAACCAAATCACTAAATCAATTCTGTAAACATAGAAATATGAGGGAAAACACCAGAGAAATAAAAGTGAAATAAATAGAAAAATGAGTTACCCTGATGCCCTCTACGCTTAAGAACAACTGAGGAACGAATTGTGGGCTTTTTCTTCTCTTCCTTTCCAATTTCAGATTTTGCAGCTTCACACTTCTCTCATAGTCCCCCATCTATCTCTATTCTAACCCTCTTTTTCTTCTCTCTGCCATGACCAAAGAAACCCCTTGATCGAACCACCTCTGCTTTCTTATAGAGTCCTTTCTATTCTCCTACTTCCTATCCTCTTTGCGTGCTGAGTAACGACGCTGTGTGATCAGTGAAGGAATCGAAATAGGTTGGCTTCGACCCGTGACCAATGCACCAATTCGTCTTCTTTTTTCCCTCACCGATCTGAACTGCTAGCAGCTCCACTTGCCCAATCACGCACCACCGAACCAGCAGGGCACCACCTCTGCGCTGAAGCAAAAACAGGTGGCTGGTCAGATCCGTGCACGATGCTCAGCAACGAAGCACGGTGGCTGGTCAGCGTGAGGTCAAATCTCCCTTGTCACACAGCACGGATGCGCCTCACCTCACCCATCGACCAGATCTGCGCCTCACCTCGCTGAATCTCATGGTGGCTAGTTAGATATCACCTATCGGCGTCATTGTAGGGACTGTGAAGGACAAATGAAGGTGGCAACTAGCAAGGAGGGGGGCTAAAGTTCAGGAATGTGGAAGGAATTGGGAAATCAGAAATGAAGAGAAAGAAGAGCTTGGCACTTAGGGTTAGGGGAGGGAGGGGAGGGGAGGGAGGGGAGGGATTTGGGAATGAGAAAGGAAAGTAGAAGGAGAGAAATTGAGAATGAGAGAGGCTGCAAAAACGAAGGTGATATTTAGGGGGCTGCACAAAACGACGTCATTTTTATTAGGGTCATTGGGTTGGGTCATCGAGTTGGTTTACTAAACCCGTCACCCGAACCAATAAGAGGACGAGTTGATCAAGTTCAACCCGAACTGACCTAATTACCTGAACCAACCTGAATATTTTAAATCAGGTCGGGTCGAGTCTGTTGGTCGAATTCTCGAGCCATCGGATCGGGTTGTGCAGTCCTACTCATAGTCTACTATACTTCAAAGGGTTATTTACTGTGTTTCCAAGTGAGTTATAATAATCAAATATTGAATATCCAAATTTAGGATTGTCTTACATACATTCTCCATTTACGGGGTGCATGGATGCACACTGAATCCAAACCATTGATACACTAGAAAAATCAGTTGAAATGGATCAAGGATGGAAATTTTACATTGGCTACTTATTAAACAGGAGCTCCCCTACACCGATTAGCCACCACTACCGGAGCTCTGGCACTAGACCCAATCGCTAGCCTCTGAACCAGGTCACACTAGACCCACCCTCGCTGCCACCAAATCCGCCACACCAAACCACATCGACAACCACCATCTCAAGCCCACCCGCGAGCCAAAACCATCTCAGTCACCAAACCCGAACCACCTCGGACCCTCTTCATTCTTAGCCACCCACGATCAAACCCAGGCCCACCTCTCCTTGTCGCTGGCCACCCAACAGCCAAACATCTCGAACCCTCTTCTTTTTCAACCACCCACAATCGAACCCAGGCCCACCTATTCTCCATTGTGTCTCCTTATCGCCGATTTTCCCAAATCAAACCCCGATCCATCTTGCCGTCAGGCTGGCCCCATTAACCCTTGCCATCGTCCATGGCTTCATCGGCGAGTCCAGCTAGTTTTGCCACTCCTTTTTTTCTCTCTCTCCTCTCGTGGAAGTCATATCAAATCTATACATCTGAGGTCCGCTTTTCCTCCTGTCAACCCATCTACCATGTGAGCCACCTTCTCCTCAACTAGCCATGGGATCCGAGCCCCAATCGAAGCTTTGACATGCTGCCACACGCCATTCGTCAGAATCTACACAGCCACCACTGATAATGATTAAATGGGTCATTTTACACCTGTTAACCAGTGAAACCTACAATTGTAGGTAACCGAAGGGTGCATGCATGCACCACACTCACGAAAGGTGCATTGCAACATTCTCCAATTCCGGGTAACCTGATCTATAATTTCTTTAGTACTTTATATAAATTTTCAGCACAACCATCATATGTTGCTCGGAAAATTCATGTGTTGCTCTATTGCTTGGTCCACTACCCAAAAGACCTGCTTTTTGAAATGCAATTTTTCTACCTCCTAGACTGTACACCTCCTGTAATAAATTGTGAGGAATAAATATTAAGAGAAACACTACAAGTTGCTACTTGCTTTCTATGCTTCTGAGGGTTGTGTATATTTATCTTGAGCATAGTCAAGTTGCCAATGACCATCATAACGTATTCTGTTTTCTTAAACTAAGAAGCCGTGGGGTTTTGCACATGAAAGCTAAAATAATAGCCGTTTCCTCCAATACTAAACAAGTAGACAGCATCAGACAGAGCCTTCTTGAAATAGCTCAATTGCGTTGGAAGATTAATCTGAAAAGGTAGGAGGGCATTAATACTATTAGAAAAAGATTAAAAATTGTTAAAAATGTCCTTAGTTGAGGCAGTCTTTCCTAATTGTCATTGAACCATGACCATGCCACTATATACCTTAGCTAACATGTTGCTCACTCAAAGAGAAAAGAAGTGGTTTTGGGAAATAAATAACATTACGTATCACATTGACTCCAATTAATCTTCAACTGTTATCTTCAAAATATGGTATAAAGAAGTCAATTAAGGTCCCAGGATGTGTTTCAACTACAACACCAGCGCCAGCTGAAGCAAAGTAAACTACCAGTAAATTTGTTCATAAAAAAAAATTCTAAATATGAATGGCTTTATATTTCTATGAAAAGCTTATTTGATACAATTAGACCACAAAGAAAAGCACAGGCATGAGCTGTTATATATTAACAAATAGCGAATTGGATTTCTTCAGGTGATAAAGATCAAAGCTTTTCACTTATAAGGTTTAGGCTCAATTCTATTTCCAGCTCTTCTTTGCGAGACAATCTACTTCGCTTATTGTTCAAGTTTCATATAGTTCTCTAAGATTGCAAGGTCCTGCGACCTTGTGATCTCCATTACACATCAGCTCAGCGATTTGGTGATAGGCTTTTTCCGTTGGAGGAGCAGCATCAAAGATCAAATATTCTCCAACATTCTCACATAATTCATGCTCTTTCACAGTTCTTTTCCCTCCACAGCTTTGAAATCCTCTGTAGGGACCACCACCACAACATCCTATATTGCCTTCCTTGAAACCTATTAAACGTTTAAGGAAAAATATATTATCATACGTTTACCAGAACAAATTAAGCTTAAAAATTTGTTTGTGTTTGGGGTGGGAAGAAATACCTAATTTTGAATGATCCTTCATCCTTCAACTAATGGAAGTAAAGAAATCGGTATATGAATACTTAAATCCTTTTAGCTGAGTTTCTAGTTTTTGGAGGACTTCCCTAAGTGCGCCATTGTGTAGTTCAGCAAGTTCCATAGCCTCTTTAACACAGCCATCTCTAGTTCCTGGCATAGGTGCTCTCATTACAAGTAGACATCCCAAAGGAGGCAAGTTTAGAAGTCCGGAAAAGTTTACAATGCTCCTAAAACAATTTGGAGCATTGATACCATGTTGATTTTACCTATTATTTCTAGTTTATTGACTTTTTTATCCGTTTTTATTATTTATGAAAAAGCCTCATTATATTTATTTGTTAACCCCTTATTTCTTCTGTTTTTCATTTATTTCATATCTATCAAAACTTTTCTCTTTCCCCCTCCTCTTCCCTCCTGTTCAAGCCTGTTCTCTCACTCCCGCTGCCTGGTGTTTTCGATCTGGGTCACAGTCGGATCTGGATCATTCTAGCGGTGCGCTTGCGAAACGAGGTTCGATCTGGACGGTTGACCGATGGCTTGCGGATCGGCTCTGGTCTTTGAGCAACGAGGACGACGCTAAGCGCGGTTCACAGGTTCAGGCGTTGGGTCGCATCGTCGGCAACTCAGGACGACCACGTGCCACCACGCTCTTGACCCACGATCTCTGCCTCTGCAAACCGCGCCTAGATCTGCTCCACGCGCATTCACCAAAACTGTGCTCAACAACCCAAAGCCACCGCCTCTGTACCCAACTTCAACCCAAAACCTGGATTCGCGAGCAAAACTACCCGATCCAACAGTCCTCGCAGTCCGCTCCACCGCGCTGCCTCACCTCAAAACCAGCAATCATGCCGACAACCACCACCCTTGCATGGCCAAACCACCCCGCTTAGCCCCAACCTTCGTCTAGCTATGCACCACCGTGATAGTAGCCAACCTGCAAATGCAACTCGGGTGCAATCGGTGAAGGACGTGGTGGTGACTGTTGAGGGACTATCTTAAACATCTAATATTTTATAAGAAGTTGATGGACTATTTTTGTAAATAACATCTTTACCTGTTATCAAGGTTTCCTGTAACTAAATCTAACCATTAAATTATTTTAATAAAAAATTAATTGTGATATCTTGAGGAGCATCAATACTCAATACTTCAGTAGGAGCATTGTAAAAGCTTCCTAGAAGTCTAAACTTTCTTCCTCCATTCTTATATATTTCCTAAAAAAAAAAAACCTCTGTAAATTATTGATGGATGCACCACATGTGATTGTAGAAAATGAAGTCCCACATTGGAATGGTGATAGGAAGAAGAGGACCATAGAAGTCAAGGATGATGGGTCAAAACTATGAAGTTAACCTTTTGGTGGAAGTGGTTCAAGCCCACCCACATGCCAAACCAATATCCAAGCTAAATCATGCCATGCCATGCCATGCCAAAATCCAACAATCATAAGCTATTCAAATTAAGTAAACATTAATAATTTTGAATCAGTCAGCTTAAAATCTCAGATCTTAATTAGCTTAGGTGCTGACTTTGATCACAGTGGCAAGGTTCCCTATTACCATATCAACATGTACCTCTACAGGGTGCTATTGTAGCATGGTGGAATTAGAAATGAAAGGTACAAGGTAATCGTTGCTTCCTATTCTAAACAAGTCGATAGCTCTGGACAGCAATGTCCTAGCTTCTGCATCTCCCAATTTCTGCTTCAGCAATCTCTCAACTTCGATGAAATATTTGAGTTGACTTTTAACGTCTATCACCTGAAGCTAAGAACAACATAGAACCTTGATGAAACATACACAATAAAATTCAGCAAATACATATGATTCCATTAGAGAGCTCAATGTCAAGTTAAGCAGAAGGATCTCATACCAATCCTTGATGGGTTTCAACGAAAGCACTAGCACCCGCTGATGCGAAATTTGCTCCATGATTATATTGATGATAACCACGCTTTCTACAATACTCCTAAAAATGTTTGGAGTATAGATGCTGCACAAAAATGACTTGTAATAACCAGTCAACCCCGGTTTCATTATTTTTAAAATTTAACTAAACACCCAAGTGTGCAAGGTACTTGGGCAACTGCTGTGAAATTTTAAGATGCAAAATCCAGGTGTATGAGAAAGTTCCCCTTGGTGTAGTTCCAAACTTGTTCCATTCTTTCTGGTGAATTAACCGATATTTGTAAACTAGTGAGTATAAGTTCTCATGCTGTCTGGCACAATTTTCCAGTATTTCAATAGTTTAGATGGCTTTTTTTTTTTTGCTTCCCCATGATGAAGCTAATGAGAAAAACCGTGATAAAAGTGATTATTGGTTCAATTTAAATGAATAAACCTTCTGGTAGTTGAAACTTTATAGCTTATTTTGGCCTTTTTAGTGGTTTGTATTGTCTGAGATTGTGCTTGAGATTCTTAATTGGTAATAATATCCATCAGATTCAAAATTGTGGAGCTCAAATGCTTGAATTCTTTTGCCTTTGGTAATCTTGTGGTAGAAGATAGAGCCTTGGTATACTTTCTTGTACATAGTTACCATATTACAGAATCTGCATTACATCACCAAAAGGCAAAAGGTCTAAAACATTATTAAATTATTATACATATCCAAATAGTGGCGTCACAGTGTAAGGCCTTGTCCTTGTATTCGTTGGTGGTCCATTCCATATTAGCTCTGCTAATTGGCAGTTTGCTCTCTCAGTGGTATGAGCTCCATCAAACCGCATGTATTCAGCTTGGCTACTGCATACCTCAAATATCTCTTTTCCACTAAATCCTCGTTCACACCCAGATGCTTTATGGGCTCCATTGCCACAGCAGGCTGCCTTGCCTTCCTTAAATACTATAAATGTAGACAAGAAAGTTGTGGTATTAGAATAAAAATAATGCAGAGTTATGTTATGATAGCTAAAAATTAGTCATAGCCTACCATATTTGGAAGGATTGTTGACATCGTCTAAAAGTGCATTATAGTAATCGAATCGTGAATACTTAAATCCTATTAAAGTGCTCTCTAACTTTAGTGCTACAGATAGAGTTCTGTTGTGTTGTCTTGCCATTGCTAATCTTGTTTCAACGGATTTGGATATTTTTAATTTTTTTTCTCTCAAGTGATCAAGTGAAGGAGAGAGATAGACACAAAGATTATAAAAAAAAATTCATACATTATAATTAAGTCTCACTAATAACTTTTTTTGTGTTTATCTCTTTCCTTTAATTGATCACTTGAAAGAAAAAAATTAAGAAGAGAGAAAATATAACTTGATTTAATAATTAAATTTTATATTAAAATATGCTAAAATATATAATAGTTATGAATTTATTCAATAAATAAAAAAAATGGTAAAAAAAATGCAGTACATAAAATAATAAAAATAAATTGTGTGTTGATTCGAGTGAAAGGAGCTCAAGTCCTTTAAGTATGTGGTCTTAGGTTTAATATCGAGATTCATGTATATGAAAATAACATCGCTGGAATGAGTTTTCGCTTAAACGCTTGATTGTATCCTAAGAGATTAGTTTTTCCATTTTGGTAGGAGATACTTTGAGAAACTAAAAATAATAATAATAATAATAATAATAATAATAATAATAATAATAATAATTTTTAACTAAAAAACTAAGCACATTAATATAACCAATGATTACCTTCACATAAAAAAAAAATGAACACGTTAAAAAGTGTAATAATTATATAAAAAATAAGAAATCTATAGAAAAAATTGTAATTTCAACGTGTTCAAAATATTTAATGTAATTTTTATTTTGATTTAAATTACTTTCTTAACTTTTTTTTTATGTAAACATAATTTTTATTTTTATAAAATGATTAAATTTTTTATTTTTTATTTAATGAAAAAAATAATTTCTCTTTTATCATTAAAATTTGTGTTTGTATTCTCTTTCTTCATTAAATTTAATAATTCTAAGTTACAAAAATACCTTTAAAACAAAGTTATTTTATAAAGAAAATTTTTGATCTTTTTATTTAAAACAAAATGTAAAGATTATTAACTTCCAAATGAGATATTGGTTTAGTACTAAGCATGAACGTATAACGCGTATTGGTCAAGTTGTCAATCATCATCTAGACATATTGGGTTTGGTATGACTGGGTGACAGTGGGGTTTTGGTTGTGAAGGCCCAAGCTCAACTAATTGGTGGTTTGCCCTTTCAGATGTATGAGCGCCACAAACCAAACTTATTCACTTGGATTACTGCATAGCTAGCTCACATGGCTCTGTTCCTTGCCACAACATGCTGTTTTTCCCTCCTTAAATCCCTTTGCAATACAATCCCAAAGCTATTGTAAGGAAAACATTGTTCAAGGAAATTGACAACAAAATTGCAAACAATGTAGTGGAAAGTTTATGGTTATAGCTAGGGGTGTACAGGAGTCGGGTTGGGTCGGGTTTAGGGAAAATAAAAATCTAAACTAATTAGTTGAAGTAGGGTTGAGTTGGATTGGATTTGAAATTTTTTTCCGGTAACCCGAACCGAACCAACCAAATTACAATTAGGTTAGTTTGGGTCGGGTAGTCAAGTTATTCAAAGTGACTCCTCCACTATCAACTAAGAAAATACCACTACTTAAGCCATTTCAGAATCAATCCATCAATGATTTAATCCAATCTTTAAATCCTAATATAAGTAAGCAAAATAGAACCCCAACAGTAGAAAATCAGACCACTGCAACCCCAAACCAAGATGTTGTTGTCCCTTTTTAAAGTCGCAAGTGCATGAGTCGAACAAGTAATAAAGTGAAAGAGCAGGGTATCGTTCCCACAAAGATGTTGGCTTCCAATACTAAGTATCAACCAATAGCTTATTTATTTCTATTCAAGAATATATAAAATAGGAGAAAATACAGTAAAATTAATCTACAGACATAAAAGCGATAAATGAAAATAAAGATACTAGTTTAGAGATTCAGGGAATCCTTCTTCACCTCCTACTTCAACTAATGATATGCAATCCTTATACGCAACATAGATGAATGAGTTAAGTTAGCTTGAGAATCTGATTTTATTAAAAGTCTATGTCTAGGTCAATTAACCCTAACTTCCTTCACCTAGCTCACTATGCTTCCATAAGAACTAGAGTGAAATTCACTAATGAATGATTTATTCTCAAACACACGCTATGCATGGCTAAGAGGTATTTTTCTATCCCATTAGCGAATCAACTTATCCAAGCCAATTGAACTCGTCAAACATGCATCAACCATACATATGATCTAAAACCCAAATTCCTTTGTCTAGGTTCATCAGATTTCATCAAATCACTTAAAAGTTGGCCAAACTATCAAGAACATTAAAATTTATATGATTGAACAAAACCAAACATCAATATATACTCAAAGTGATACAAAGTCACCAATATTCATAGAAGGATTCAAAGTTATCCCTAAATACAGCTCAACTAATCATTGAACATGAAAATATACACAAAATCAGTGCTCATAGAATAAGAAAAGAGAAGAAAACAAAGGGAGAAAGAAGGAAGCTTATGGATGTGATTTTCTATGCTTGAATTATCCTCCATAAGGAAGGTGGCCTCCAACCTTGGCTCCCTAGACCTCCAATATACCCAGAAATGAAGTTCCAACTGCAGCTTCTCTAAAACCTAAAAAACTATCTAAAAAACTCTCTGAAAAATTTGTTAAAATTGTATTTATAATCCCAGAAAACAGAGTCACATTGTGGCATTAACATGCCTACGTAGCGGCGAGTTTACATTTAGGTCACAGACGCTGCGACATTACATGCCTGCGCCGCAACGTGCAAATTTTGTAGCTCTTTGTCTGGATGCAGAGGATTCACCACGTCGTGACATTGATATGTCTGCAACGCGGCGTTAACTGCTAGAATGCTTCTTTGGCTTTCTCTTCTAATTTTAGCTCAAATGCTCCATATATCCGCTTGTTTGGAACCCTTCCTATAATAGAGAAATCACCAACTCATTAACAATTGCAAATCCACTTAATCAATAACAACGTAAGCATAATTTGCTCAATATCATATAGGAAGGTCTCAAAATAGACTTTAACAATTATAAACATAAAACCATCCAAATATATATTATCACAAGAACTTACCTAGCATTAAGGTATATATATGGGGCGCAAATAACTACATTCGATGGAGTTATAAGATGTTTGTGAGCTTAGAAGCAAAACAAAACAACAAATGAGACATGGCAAATCACTCAGATTCTGTTTGCACAAGAGGAAAAAAAAGAAAAAAAAAACAGTCGATTAATTTGAACAAGGAAAAACTTAATCACACCACAAGCTAGAATTATCGCTTAGGAACTTTCATCAAACAAGTAATGTGCATCAGAGAGTACATGTGATTATTCGAAAATTTCCCAACCCATTATATAATTTCAATCACAGTTTATAACCAAATCACTAAATCTATTCTGTAAACATGGAAATCTGAGGGAAAACACCAGAGAAATAAAAATGAAATAAATAGAAAAATGAGTTACCCTGATGCCCTCTACGCTTAAGAACAACTGAGGAACGAATTGTAGGCTTTTTCTTCTCTTCCTTTCCAATTTCAGATTTCGCAGCTTCACACTCCTCTCAAAGTCCCCCATCTATCTCTGTTCTAACCCTCGTTTTCTTCTCTCTACCTTGACCAAGGGAACCCCTTGATCGAACCACCTCTGCTTTCTTATAGAATCCTTTCTATTCTCCTGCTTCCTATCCTCTTTACATGCTGAGTAATGACGTCGTGTGATCAGTGAAGGAATTGAGAGGGGTTGGCTTCGACCCGTGACCAATACACCAAGTCGTCTTCTTTTTTCCCTCACCGATTTGAACTGCTAGCAACTCCACTTGCCCAATCGCACACCACCGAACTAGCAGGGCACCATTTCTGCACTGAAGCAAAAGTAGGTGGCTGGTCAGATCCGTGCACGACGCTGAGCAACGAAGCACGGTGGCTGGTCAGATCCGTGCACGACGTTGAGCAACGAAGCACGGTGGCTGGTCAGCGTGAGGTTAGATCTCCCTGTCGCACAACACGGATGCGCCTCACCTCACCCATCGACCAGATCTGCTCCTCACCTCGCTGAATCTCATGGTGGCTAGTCAGATATCACCCATCGGCGTCATGTTAGGGACTGGGGAGGACAAACGAAGGTGGCAACTAGCAAGGAGGGGGGCTAGAGTTCAGGAACGTGAAAGGAATTGGGAAATTAGAAATGAAGAGAAAGAAGAGCTTGGCACTTAGGGTTGGGGAGGGGAGGGGAGGGAGGGGAGGGATTTGGGAATGAGAAATGAAAGTGGAAGGAGAGAAATTTAGAATGAGAGAGGCTACAGAAACAAAGGTGATATTTAGGGGGTTGCACCAAACGACGTCGTTTTTATTCGGGTCATCGGGTTGGGTCATCGAGTTCGTTTACTGAACCCATCACCCGAACCAATAAGAGGACAGGTTGACCGGGTTCAACTCGAACTGACCCAATTACTTGAACCAACCTGGATATTTTAAATCGGGCCGGGTCGAGTCCGACGGTCGAATTCTCAAGCCATCGGATCGGGTTGTGCAGTCCTACTCATAGCCTACTATACTTCAAAGGGTTATTTACTGTGTTTCCAAGTGAGTTATAATAATCAAATATTGAATATCCAAATTCAGGATTGTTTTACATGCATTCTCCATTTACGGGGTGCATGGATGCACACTCAATCCAAACCATTGATACACTAGAAAAATCAGTTGAAATGAATCAAGGATGGAAATTTTACATTGGCTACTTATTAAACAGGAGCTCCCCTACACCGATTAGCCACCACTACCAGAGCTCTGGCACTAGACCCAATCGCTAGCCTCTGAACCAGGTCACACTAGACCCACCCTCGTTGTCACCAAATTCGCCACACCAAACCACATCGACAACCACCATCTCAAGCCCAATCGCTGGTGACCCACGAGCCAAAACCATCTCAGTCACCAAACTCGAACCACCTCGGACCCTCTTCGTTCTTAGCCACCCACAATCAAACCCAGGCCACCTCTCCTTGTCGCCGACCACCCAACAACCAAACACCTTGAACCCTTTTCTTTTTCAGCCACCCACGATCGAACCCAGACCCATTTATTCTCTGTTGTGTCTCCTTATCGCCGATTTTTCCAAATCAAACCCCGAGCCATCTTGCCGTCAGGCTGGCCCCATTAACCCTTGCCATCGTCCATGCCTTCATCGGCGAGTCTAGCTGGTTTTGCCAATCCTTTTTTCTCTTTCCTCTCGTGGTTGTCATATCAAATCTACACATCTGAGGTCCGCTTTTCCTCCTGCCAACTCATCTACCATGTGAGCCACCTTCTCCTCAGCTAGCCATGGGATATGAGCCCCAATCGAAGCTTTGACATGCTGCCACACGCCATTCGTCAGAATCTACACAGCCACCACTGATAATGATTAAATGGGTCATTTTACACCTGTTAACTGGTGAAACCTACAATTGTAGGTAACCGAAGGGTGCATGCATGCACCACACTCACGAAAGGTGCATTGCAGCATTCTCCAATTTCGGGTAACCTGATCTATAATTTCTTTAGTACTTTATATAAATTTTCAGCACAACCATCATATGTTGCTCGGAAAATTCATGTGTTGCTCTATTGCTTGGTCCACTACCCAAAAGACCTGCTTTTTGAAATGCAATTTTTCTACCTCCTAGACTGTACACCTCCTGTAATAAATTGTGAGGAATAAATATTTTAAGAGAAACGCTGCAAGTTGCTACTTGCTTTCTGATGCTTCTGAGGGTTGTGTATATTTATCTTGAGCATAGTCAAGTTGCCAATGACCATCATAACGTATTCTGTTTTCTTAAACTAAGAAGCCGTGGGTTTTTGCACATGAAAGCTAAAATAATAGCCGTTTCCTCCAACACTAAACAAGTAGACAGCATCAGACAGAGCCTTCTTGAAATAGCTCAATTGCGTTGGAAGATTAATCTGAAAAGGTAGGAGGGCATTAATACTATTAGAAAAAGATTAAAAATTGTTAAAAATGTCCTTAGTTGAGGCAGTCTTTCCTAATTGTCATTGAACCATGACCATGCCACTCTATACCTTAGCTAACATGTTGCTCACTCAGAGAAAAGAAGTGGTTTTGGGAAATAAATAACAGTACTAATCACATAGACTCCAATTAATCTTTAACTGTTATCTTCAAAATATGGTATAAAGAAGTCAATTAAGGTCCCAGGATGTGTTTCAACTACAACACCAGCGCCAGCTGAAGCAAAGTAAACTACCAGTAAATTAGTTCATAAAAAAAAATTCTAAATATGAATGGCTTTATATTTCTATGAAAAGCTTATTTGATACAATTAGACCACAAAGAAAAGCATAGGCATGAGCTGTTATATATTAACAAATAGCGAATTGGATTTCTTCAGGTGATAAAGATCAAAGCATTTCACTTATAAGGTTTAGGCTCAATTCTATTTCCAGCTCTCCTTTGCTAGACAATCTACTTCGCTTATTGTTCAACTTTCATATAGTTCTCTAAGATTGCAAGGTCCTGCAACCTTGTGATCTCCATTACACATCAGCTCAGCGATTTGGTGATAGGCTTTTTCCGTTGGATGAGCAGCATCAAAGATCAAATATTCTCCAACATTCTCACATAATTCATGCTCTTTCACAGTTCTTTTCCCTCCACAGCTTTGAAATCCTCTGTAGGGACCACCACCACAACATCCTATATTGCCTTCCTTGAAACCTGTTAAACGTTTAAGGAAAAATATATTATCATACGTTTACCAGAACAAATTAAGCTTAAAAATTTGTTTGTGTTTGGGGTGGGAATAAATAGCTAATTTTGAATGATCCTTCATCCTTTCACTAATGGAAGTAAAGAAATCGGTATATGAATACTTAAATCCTTTTAGCTGAGTTTCTAGTTTTTGGAGGACTTCCCTAAGTGCGCCATTGTGTAGTTGAGCAAGCTCCATAGCCTCTTTAACACAGCCATCTCTAGTTCCTGGCATAGGTGCTCTCATTACAAGTAGACATCCCAAAGGAGGCAAGTTTAGAAGTCCGGAAAAGTTTACAATGCTCCTAAAACAATTTGGAGCATTGATACCATGTTGATTTTACCTATTATTTCTAGTTTATTGACTTTTTTATCCGTTTTTATTATTTATGAAAAAGCCCTATTATATTTACTTGTTAACCCCTTATTTCTTTTGTTTTTCATTTATTTCATATCTATCAAAACTTTTCTCTTTCCCCCTCCTCTTCCCTCTTGTTCAATCTTGTTCTCTCACTCCCGCTGCATGGTGTTGCCGGTCTAGGTCACGGTCGGATCTGGATCGTTCTAGGCGGTGCACTGGTGCAACGAGGTTCGATATGGACGGTTGACCGATGGCTTGCAGATCGGCTCTAGTCTTTGAGCGGCGAGGACGACACTAAGCGCGGTTCGCGTTCTGGGTGACGCGGCCGTTCGCGGCGCGGCACGGTGATTTGGGTAGCAGGTTCAGGCATTGGGTCGCGTCGTCGGCAACTCAGGACCACCACGTGCCACCACGCTCTCTACCCACGATCTTCGACCCTGCAAACCGCGCCCAGATCTGCTCCACGCACAACCACCAAAATTGCACTCAACAACCCAAAGTCACACTGTGCCCCCGCCTTTGTACCCAACTTCAACCCAAAACCTGGATCCGCGAGCAACAATGCCAGATCCGACAGCCCTCGCAGTCTACTCCACCTCGCTACCTCGCCTCAAAACCAACAATCATGTCGACAGCCACCGCCCTTGCACAGCCAAACCACCACGCCTAGCCCCAACCTTCGTCCAGCTACGCACCACCGTGACGGCAGCTCGGGCGCAACTGGCGGAGGACGTGGTGGTGACTGTTGAGGGACTATCTTAAACATCTAATATTTTATAAGTTGATGGACTATTTTTGTAAATAACATCTTTACCTGTTATTAAGGTTTCCTGTAACTAAATCTAACCATTGAATTATTTTAATAAAAAATCAATGATGATATCTTGGGGAGCATCAATGCTCAATACTTCATTAGGAGCATTGTAAAAGCCTCCTAGAAGTCCAAACTTTCTTCCTCCATTCTTATATATTTCCTAAAAAAAAAAACCTCTGTAAATCATTGATGGATGCACCACATGTGATTGTAGAAAATGAAGTCCCACATTAGAAAGGTGATAGGAAGAAGAGGACCATAGAAGTCAAGGGTGATAGGTCAAAACCATGAGGTTAACCTTTTGGTTGAAGTGGTTCAAGCCCGCCCACATGCCAAACCAATATCCAAGCTAAATCATACCATGCCATGCCAAAATCCAACAATCATAAGCTATTCAAATTAAGTAAACATTAATAATTTTGAATCAGTCAGCTTAAAATCTCAGATCTTAATTAGCTTAGGTGCTGACTTTGATCACAGTGGTAAGGTTCCCTATCACCATATCAACATGTACCTCTACAGGGTGCTATTGTAGCATGGTGGAATTAGAAATGAAAGGTACAAGGTAATCGTTGCTTCCTATTCTAAACAAGTCGATAGCTCTGGACAGCAATGTCCTAGCTTCTGCATCTCCCAATTTCTGCTTCAGCAATCTCTCAACTTCGATGAAATATTTGAGTTGACTTTTAACGTCTATCACCTGAAGCAAAAGAACAACATAGAACCTTGATGAAACATACACAATAAAATTCAGCAAATACATATAATTCCATTAGAGAGCTCAATGTCAAGTTAAGCAGAAGGATCTCATACCAATCCTTGATGGGTTTCAACGAAAGCACTAGCACCCGCTGATGCGAAATTTGCTCCATGATTATATTGATGATAACCACGCTTTCTACAATACTCCTAAAAATGTTTGGAGTATAGATGCTCCACAAAAATGACTTGTAATAACCAGTCAACCCCGGTTTCATTATTTTTAAAATTTAACTCAAATATCTTGACTTATTGCATTTTGTTTCTACTTCCTACCATCGAGTGGTTCACTCTCTCTATAACATCCACGGTTTCAACATCATTCAGCAACTGTGAGGCCCACTTTACATTTATTTATATATATATATATATATAATTAACTATGAATTTATGTTTTATTATTAATATAAAAATAATGTAAAAAATTAAGATTAATTTTAATTTTAGTGAGTCCCACTTTCTTTCTTTTCTCCGTCTCGTGTATCGTTCCACAAACACAATTTCTCTCTCACGGTAAACACATTCTCATCGAAGTGGGTGCACTGCATCTTCAAACATCCTAGAAGCAAATTTTATGAAATCACCCAAGCTCAAAGTTTACTGCAGCAACAATGTATGATTCCACAAAAAAAAGAAAATCTCCAATAAATAACAAAACATGAAAATTAATAAATTAATTCACTTCATTTCTAATTTTAATTATGCTGAATCTTTGTTGCTTGTTCTTTCTTACAATTAACCAGATTCCAAATAAATATCTCAAAAATAAGAAGAGGAGGATAATTAACAAAGGAAGAAATGAACCCCAATAGCCCTCTATCAATTTCACCTCTTATGCTGCGATGCCGATGTGTCGGTAGAGAAGGCAAACAAAATCGACAATATGAGATGCAATCGTCAACAGACACAGCTCTCTGGTGCAGAATCAAAGTGACCGAAGCTTGCCGGTGATTGTCGGTAGAAAGCTCATTGTGGAACGTAGAAAATGAAATAGAACAGACAAAGTAAGGAATTATCTGTAAATTACTTGCAATAGAGAAGTTTGTAATATTCAATTGTTTATCTTTACCCCCTTACCAAGTTACCGGTAGGTCATCCTAACCCTTGACTTTTTAAATTATTAAATCAATGGCTTGTCACTCATGGTGCATCCATGTACCATAAATCGTTAGGAGCATTTAAGACGATCCCGATAAGGGACGTTATAAGTGTGGCGGAATAAAATGGGATTTTTGCATATTCAGATGTAAAAGAGCTTCAACATTGTCACTGTGAGACAACAATTCAAGCTTAGATTAATTGTAAAACAAATGTTAATGTTAGAGACTCAAATCGACTGTTTTAATCTTTTAAATATAATTTATATATTTATTAGATTATTTTATTTAATATTAATTAATTTTAAATTAAAATCTCACATGATATTAAATTTAAAAAATTTATTCCTTAACCAATAAGATCTGCCATCCTCCTGTGGGACAAGCACTGAATCTTCGAATATGCATGAATAATGCAATATGGTCTTCTGGTAGACAAAAGAGGCCATGGCAGAGGGTTGCAACATAAAGTTTGGCATAGATAACCAAGAAACAAATTTGAATCCTTGAACCTGCCATTCTGAATCTGGTGCATTTTGTTGGGAATAACACACACACGTATGGAAGAGAAGAATAGAATAGAGAGAGATTTTTTCAAAATTGTATTTGTTTCTGTTATTCAATAGTGTTTTTATATTGGCTAACCACTTACTAACAATAGCACTAGTAACAGAAAATTAATTGCCTACTAACTACCCATATTTATTTGGATTAACCCACAACACTCCCCTTTAATTCAAATTCTCTAATGAAACAATTCCTAACATTTCCCTTAGCTGTTTGAACCGTTCTACCTTCAAAGATTTAGTCAGCACATCAGCAACTTGTAATTCTGTGCAGCAATAAACCAATTCTAGTTTTTCCTTGTTCACTTGATCTCTCAAGAAGTGAAATATGGTTTCAATGTGCTTACTCCTTCCATGTGCAACCGGATTCTTATCTAGGCTTATAGATGATTTGTTGTCAACAAACAACTTCAATGGCTTTCTGTAGTTAATTTGCATCTCTTCTAATAGTGATTCCAACCATAGAGCCTGACAAGCTGCATGAGAGGCAGCTATGTACTCTGCTTCACATGAAGAAAGAGCAACCACGGTTTGCTTTTTTGAGCACCATGAGATTGGTGCATTGAGGAATTTGAACAAATAACCAGATGTGCTTTTCCTGTCTACCTTATCTCCACACCAATCTGAATCAGAATAGGCTTCAAATTCTGCTACATTTTGCCCTTTTCTTCTAGGAAACAGCAGCCCAAGATTCTGTGTTCCTTTTAAGTACCTCAAGATTCTCTTGGCAGCAACCATGTGTGAGGTCCTTGGATCACTCATAAAACGGCTGATCAGTCCTACTCCATAACTGATATCAGGCCTGCTGTTGCACAGGAAACGCAGAGATCCCACTATCTGTTTGTAAAGTGTACCATCAACAGACTTCTCACTTTCTCCCTTTTGTAATTTGCCATTGGTTTCAACTGGTGTAGCTGTTTCATTGCAGTTCCTCATATGGAATCTCTTCAGCACTTCTTGTGTATACTTTCTCTGGTGCAAAACAATACCTCTGCTAGTGTAGACAAATTCCATACCTAGGAAATATGTGAGAATTCCCAAATCAGTCATTTCAAATTCTGATTTCATTCTCCCCTTGAACTTCTCAATTTCTGATTGATCACTTCCTGTTACTAGTAAGTCATCAACGTAGAGGCAAACTAAAATCAGATCAGCAACATTATGCACTTTTACATACACACCAAACTCCACTGAACACTTTGAAAAACCTTGTTGAAGTAGGAATGCATCTATCCTTTTGTTCCAAGCCCGAGGGGCTTGTTTTAAACCGTATAATGCTTTCCTGAGCTTGTATACTTTGTCTTCTCTCCCTTTTGCTTCAAAACCTGGTGGCTGCAACACATATACTTCCTCTTCTAGTGGACCATTGAGAAATGCAGACTTCACATCCATTTGGAACATTGGCCACCCCTTTGCACTAGCAATTACAATAACCAATCTGATTGTCTCTACTCTTGCAACAGGTGCAAACACCTCAGTATAGTCCACCCCTGCCTTTTGTAGGAACCCCTTTGCTACTAATCTTGCCTTGTTTTTGGCAACTGATCCATCTGGTTTCATTTTTACTTTAAAAATCCACTTTACATCAATTGGTTTCTTCTCAGGTGGTGGATCAACAAGCTCCCAAGTTTGATTCCGTTCAATAGCATTGATTTCTTCTTCCATTGCATTCCTCCATACTTCCTCTTTGATGGCCTGCTCCCAGTTTATTGGTTCTGTATCAGCTAGAAACGCCAAGTGAACTAGATCACCTTCGGGTGCAATGGCATTGTCAGGAAACACCTCATAATCAGCAAATCTTGCTGGTGGCAATCTCTGCCTCTGTGATCTCCTCTCCTGATGTTGCACAGGATCAGCCACTGCATCACCTAAACGCCTCTGTGATCTCCTCTCCTGATGTTGCACAGGATCAGTCACTGCATCACCTAATTCAGTTTGCTGATCCTCTCCAAATGAACTTAAAACACCTAGTTTTGTGCTACTGGAGATGTCTTGCCAATTCCATGATGCTGACTCATCAACCACTACATCTCTACTGATGACAACTTTCTTCAAGGTTGGGCTGTACAGTTTGTAAGCCCCTGTGGGATGGTATCCCACCAGCACCATGGCTTCATTTTTATCATCTACTTTTCTCCTCTTTTCATCTGGAATGTGCCTGAAACATAAGGACTCAAAAATCCTTAAATGATTCACACTTGGTTTGCTTCCTGTCCAGGCTTCTTCTGGAGTTACAGTCTTCATTCTTCTCGTGGGGCACCTATTTAACACACAGGCAGCAGTGGACACTGCTTCTCCCCAGTAGCAAAGAGGCATTCCTTTTCCCTTTAACATGCATCGTGCCATGTTAAGTAAAGTTCTATTTCTCCTCTCTGCCAGGCCATTGTGTTGGGGTGTGTATGGGGCAGTCACTTCATGCTCAATGCCTATTTGTTCACAAAAATCCTTAAACTCCTTAGAAGTATATTCTCCCCCTCCATCAATCCTCAATATTTTCATTTTCTTCCCACTTGTCTTTCAACTAATACACGAAATCTTTGAAATACAGAGAACACTTCACTTTTCACTTTGATCAGAAACAACCACACTTTTCTGGTAAATTCATCCATAAAAGTCACAAAGTACCTGTTGCTTCCCAGTGATGGTACTTCAATTGGGCCACACACATCTGAGTGAACCACACCTAATGGTTCAGTTGCTCTTGAGGGTGCATAAGTCTTGAATGCACTCCTTGGCTGCTTGCTCACTAGGCATCCTTCACATACCTTATGTGGTGGGTTAATCAAAGGTAATCCAAGCACCATCTGCTTACTCCCTAGCTGATTCAGGCTCTTGAAGTTCAAATGACCAAGTCTGTAATGCCATAACCATCTTTCATCCTCAGTCACAGTGGTTGAGAGGCATTGCACTTCTGCAGCATTTAGGTTCACCTTGAAGGTTCTATTCTTGGATAAGGGAGCTCTCAATACTAACCGTTGTCTTGGATCAAACACTTCAATGAAATTCTGCTTCAGATTCATTGAGAAACCCTTTTCAAGCAGCTGTCCAAGGCTTAGCAGGTTATTTTTCATAGAGGGCACATACAGCACATCAGATATATATGCATGTCTTCCATCCTTCCTTTTGATCATAATCTTCCCAATCCCTTCAGCTGAGACAGTACTGTTATCTGCAAACTTGATTTTGTTGTGTATACTAGCATTAAAATCAATCAACCAGTCCTTGTGGCCAGTCATGTGATTTGAGCAACCGGTGTCAAGGTACCAAGATTCTGAGTTATTAAGATCAGAATTGGTAGTCACCATCAACAGCACCTGATCTGAATCTGATCCATCTTCTTGAGCAATGTAGGCTTCATCATCAGACTTTATTCTTGCTCCTTTGTTGCTTCTGCACTCATCTGCAAAGTGCCCCCATTTTTTACAGTTGAAGCATTGAATCTTTCTTTTGTCAAACCGTTTCTTTCCTCCTCTACTTTGAGTTGTTCCTCCCCTCCTTCTGTTTGAAGATTCACCCTGTTCTTGATTAAGGCGTGGTGGATCTTGACTGAAAGATGGGCCACCAATACCACTGCCTCTGCCGTATTTCCCTTTTTCCTTTCCTTTCCACCCCTTTTGCTTTGCCACTTGTGCTTGCAATGCTTGATCACCATGTTTTTCAAGACTTCTCTCATTCAATCTTTGTTCATGTGCCTCCAATGACCCCTGCAACTCCTCAATCTTCATCACTTCAAGATTCTTGGATTCCTCGATGGCCACCACAATGTGATCAAATCTGGGTGTTAAGGTTCTGAGAACCTTCTCAACAACCATCACATCAGTCAATGCTTCCCCACATGACTTCATCAAATTGGTGAGGGTCAGCGTTCTTGTGAAATAGTCTGCCACACTTTCTTGACCTTCCATCTGTAGCAATTCATATTGCCTCCTCAATGTTTGAAGTCGAACTTTCTTCAATTTGTCCGCACCAGTATAACACTTGTTCAGAATATCCCATGCTTCCTTTGCGGTTGAAGCTGCTGCAATCTTTTCAAAGTTAGCTGCATCAACACATTGATGAATGAGAAACATTGCTTTGCAATCCTTCTTCTTGGCCTCTCGATAGGTGGTTCTTTGAGCTTCAGATGAACCATCACCAGGTTCTTGAAGTCCACTCTTCACGATCTCCATCACTTCTTGAAAGCCAAAGATTACCTTCATCTGGATACACCACTTGTCATAATTCTTGCCATCAAGAATGGGCAAGTTTCCAGAGAAATGTCCATTGGAGCCAGCCATGGATGCACCACTATGCACTTGCACTTCTAGTCTTCAGGTCTCGGATCAGCAAAGCTCTTGATACCAATTTGTTGGGAATAACACACACACGTATGGAAGAGAAGAATAGAATAGAGAGAGATTTTAAAACTGTATTTGTTTCTGTTATTCAATAGCCTTTTTATATTGGCTAACCACTTACTAACAATAGCACTAGTAACAGAAAACTAATTGCCTACTAACTACCCATATGTATTTGGATTAACCCACAACACATTTCACATCAGGTAGCAGCTGCTATATATATATATGAATATGGTTATTCATTTTCAAACAGGATCGCAGAATTTGATTTCATCAAAGGCTGATTTAAGCCAATACGTAGAACTTCTATATATTCTAAATCTCATGTATTAATCTTCCATTTTCTTATGTTAACCATGAGATTTTTGGCAAGTACCATTCGCTGTTTCTCTGTTCATATTTCTAGTGAAGATAACAAGATGAGTCCATATTCAACTTTTACTAGTCAATTTACCAAAAGAAAAACCTGTTACTAGTCAAGAAGATGGTATTCATCATGAATTTAGGTGGAGTAGCAGGTGAACCTCTTATTCAATTTTTGTTTTCTTCAAAACTTTTCATATATATATATATATATATACACAAAGGAAATATAAATACAAATATAAGACAAAAATACGACAAGTTCTAAAAATTATAGGATACGATATGAATTAGATACAACATATAAACTTAATGAATATTAACATAAAAACACAAATCGTAAATTAGATTAAAAGCATTAATGTTTCATAAAGTGAGCTTTAATCAATAAAGATACGATAAAATACTACTATATGTCAAATCATTATAGTATCTCATTTATATTAGTATCAAAATTTAAAAAATAATTAAAAAATATAAGTTAGAAGTATTTAAAAATATTTGAAAAATATCTGATATAATATGTATTAGATACTTGTACAATAATTATTTTAAAATATCTGTACTTCATATATTACAGGGTGTTCGCTATAAACAAACCTTGTGATCAAATGCAAATGTTTCGTGACGTGGGTCCTTGTAATCATTTATGATAGACATCACTGGAAGAACCGAAGAGCATAAGCAAATGATCCACTCATCACCGTAGATAGCCTAGACCCAAACCAAGTCTGAAGCAGTGTGTTCACTCCAAACAAAAACAAAAAAGACTAAATCATGCTAGTTTGGTCACCCTGATCGAGAAGAGCAACACAGACTAAGTATAATAAGATTAAAACCAAACTTCTGTTCGTCAATCATACTCTATAAATTACATTATAAACTAGACTTACATGAACACTGCCCATTTGAGGCAACAGGGCGGTTGCGATCAAAACTGTTGTTCTAAGCATCACAATGTAGTGCTAAAAACCTAGTAAAAGTGCTTGTGCTGGCAATTTTTTCTTATGTAAACAAAAAGTAAAGTGTCAAGAGGAAACAACATAAGCTTGAAACTGAGAATTAAAGAATTAGAAATGGTTTTTTAAAATTTCGATAATTCTTATACATACCCGATCGCTTAAAAGATTTAGTTGAAGTGCCACATTTTTTTTACCTAAGTGAGTCCATCAACAAGTGCCAGTGCACCACATTTCAATATGACTCGACACCACTTGGGACTTGTCAAGGATATTGGCCCACAACCAAAAATTCTCATCCCACCTCTACCAGCCTTTCCATAATTGAACACCACATGCCTCTAGCACAGTCTCTGTGCCTTTTCAAATCGAATCTCCAATGTGATCTGACTCCGACTCTCTGGCTTTGCTAAAGTAGGATGGCCTACCACCAACAATCCGCTTCTAGCACCTACCAGCTGTTTGTGACTTTTTAAGATTCGAATATCACCAGTTAAATTGAGCGCTTATTACTACACTAAAAGTTAAGCAATAGATCCAACAAAGATTTTTTTTTGGTTTATTCATGCAATTCATACAATTTTAGAAAATCACACTAGAATAAAAGCAACAAATTAAAAGACATCAATTCACCCATCAAACAAGTTTTATATATGAAAAAAAAATATTTGAGATCAATAGCGAATGAGACACAGGGACACACACACACAAACAGAGGGGGAGAGACTAACGCCATGAAGGATTGAAGTGGATGCAATAGCGAATCTACGAGAATTGTTTAGCTGGAGTCTAAGTGGGTCTCAAAAGTGAAACATCAGGCATTGACGGCTATTTGTGGCAGTGATTGGTGGTCCTCATTCTTTATCTCTGCCATGTTTTGTTCATCTCTTTTACCTCATTGTCGTTGCTTGTTGAAGTCGATAATGTTTTTGGTTGTATATTACCGATTATAACAGAGAAATAGGCTCTATCCCCAATCCCCTGAAAATCTTCTCGCCCTTTATTACTTGCTCCGCAAGTCAGCATTTCTTTTTTTAACACTTTGAAAATTTAAACAAGTTTTAAGGCACATGAATGAAAGTTTTAGTCAATTTGAACAATATGGTGTTTTTGTGTTTTTTATTATATCTAAAACAATTTTCGACTAGTAATATGTAATTTCAATAATAACCTTCTTTTTTTGTGTTTTAAGTTTTAACTACCTATCGGCACTTTCTTTATTTTTTTTTTATGGCATTGACAGATTTGCAGTTACTGAAGCTTTTTTTTCCTCATCTATATACTATTAAATAAACTAGAGTCTATATAGGTGGGTTTAATATCATGTGTCACTAATATTTTTTTTTCCCTTCAAACTCATACTCTCTTCCAAGTATAGCTATGACATCAATTAGTTAACTTTTATTAGATAGTGCTCATGTGATGTACGTGCATATTCCGTGTAATTTAAGTGCACACCTGCGATGCACGTGATAAATGAAATATCATATAATAAATAAAATAAATAATAAGTAAAAAATCTATTTAGCATGAATATACAAATGATAGAATCGTTGTAAATTTAAATTTATTTCATATTATCTAAAATCTCAATTATCCTTCCTTAATTACATCATACACAAGTTGTCCTTATTAGCATGTAAAGTCATGTGGCAATATATTTTTGTAATATTTTATTACTGGTCTCTCTTTATATATATATATAGATATAGATATAGATATATTAGGCACCCTTGACATTACTATTTTATGAAACCATCATCATTAATCTTATTTAGGTAATTATCTGAAATCTGTTCAGAACAGCAACAAACCAAGAAAATAGAGATGAAAAATTCATAAAACATTTAACGAACAATTGCGATGAGAATCTTATAGATCGCTTGGATGATAAAGAGTATGTTGAGAAAATAGAGAATGAAGTAAATAATTATGTCAATCCATATAATATATGTGATGACATTGAATTCAAGTGGCTAATGTGATTTGCTGTTTATGACTTTTAAACTTGTTAGATTACTTTAGTTTATTTGAGACTTGTGTTAACTTAATAAGACTTGTTATGCTTATGTATCTTGTTTGAGACTTATTATAATATTATGTTTGTATAATACTAGTTATAAGAGTATTTCGTTTATTTGAAATATTGGTAGTTTTTAATTAAGACATGTTATGTGTAACAATTTTTCGATTTCGTATCGTGACATTTATTTTAGTAGGGAATTTTTTTTTAATATATATCGACCCCATCAATTTGATCCAACCCAACTCACTATTTTGATAAGTAAGTCGAGTCTAAAATTACTGCAAAACCTACCCAACCCACCTATCTGACACCCTTATAGACCATAGTTTTCAAAACTGGATTAGATCAGTTGATTGGACTAGAAAAATCGGGAACAAATTCTCCGACCGGTCCAATTAACCCTTATAAATCAAATTCTCCTAAAATTGATTAAAAAATTTGGATTTTTAAAAAATGTTTATACTTTTCCAAAACACTGATTATTTGGATTTTAATTTATAACTAAAACTCAACATTCTTTTCTTAATTTATCTAATATGGGACAAATTGAAACTTGTAATACAATAAGAATTTGACTTCAGTTTATATTAATGTAGCCGATAATTAACTCACACACCCAAGCCCCCACACACCCCATCAGTAATTAACTCACCCCCCCCCCACACACACAGACACACCTAAAAGGGGGATGTTACATTGACCTTTACTCATGTGACGCAAAGTGAAGATAGGATTTCATTCCAGGACCTCGCAATCAACTGCAAAGGTTTTTATCAGTTGAGCTAACTAACACATTCCTTTAGTATTATTTATACAATTAATATATGTATATTACATCTTTCTTACATATTGTTATATATATATATGAGAATGTATCTGGTGAAATAGTATTTATTGTAAGAGGTGAGATGGTAAATTTTGAATTGGATCTTACATTAATGATCAAGATTAAAACATAAATAGATGTAACTTTTTTAAGTAATTATATGATATTTAAGTAACTTTTAATCTTGTGACAATTAATGTATGATTGTATGGTCGAGATTCACTTCTCTCACCCCTCTCACAATAAATCTCATCCCACTAGATCTTATATATATATATATATATATATATATATATATATATATATATATATATATATATATGAAATCAAGTGAGATGAATTTTATTAAAAGTTAAATGACCATTTGATTACATGAATTGTTAAAATTAGACATAAATGCATTGACTTTTTAAGAATCACATGGCCTTTAAGTAACTTTTAATCTAACCAAGATTCATTCATCTTATTTTTTTACGATAAATATCCTTCTCATCGATATATCTTATATATATATATATATATATATGAAACCTTATTTTAATCCCGATTCAATTCTGGTTGAACCTCAAAATCCTAACCTTCTCTCTTTACTGATTTAATGACCGGTTCGGTTCCAAAAACATTAGAATGGACGTATAGTATTATTGTATAAAAATAGAAAAAAGACACAGCATGGAATGGAGAGATCATGGATTAACCACACAGCTTACTCTATATATTTGAGAAAGAAGATAGAAGATGCATGGGGAATATGTGAAACATAGTGCCACTTATATTTTATTTTATTTTCTGGTAGAAAGATGCCCACTTATTTAATTAACTGCAATATTAGAAGTTGGGAACTAATCAATCACGATATCTCTTGTTTAGTAGAACATTCAAACTTCAAATAGTTGCTTTAGATTGTAAGGCTTTGTGAGAGTACGATTTCCATTCCACATAAGCTCGGCGAAATGTTGACTAGCTCTTTCTGTAGGATGAAAAGAGTCGAAATACAAATGTTCACCGACATTGTCACATAACTCGTATTCTTTTATCCCTTTGTTCCCTCCACAGCTACCATCTCCTCTGTAAGGGCCACCTCCACAACATGCCACGCTCTCTTCTTTGAAACCTTCCCACCAAAAGAGAAAACACTGATTACAAGATGCTCTCACAAATAAAAATCCTCATTAATAGTTATGGGACTAAGTATATATACCATATTTTGAAGGATATTTCATCACTTGATAAACTGCACTGTATAAATCTGTGACTGAATACTTGAATCCCTTGAGCTGTTTCTCTAGCTTCTGAAGCATTTTTGAGAGTTTATTGTTGTGTAGTCTTGCAATTGCTGAAATTTCTTCTAGGCATGCACCTGCGCTTCCATTTTTTACCAGTATCCTTGTGCTAGGAGAACAGCCTATAGGACCCACATTAACAAACCCAAATTTCTTTCCACCTAAGTTATAAATTTCCTATAAATAAATTATATTAAGGTTAGAATTATGAACAAATGGGATGGTATAGAAAAAAAAATAAAGAAAGCAACTATTCAACAGAAAATTCAAAATTTTTACATACTTTGATCACGTTTGTAAGGTTTCCAATCACAATATCTACAAATTCTTGATGATCAACTGGTAGAAGCACACTGGAGTTTGTCCCCAAGAGAGTACTATAGTCATTGCTTCCAATGCTAAACAAGTAGACAGATTTGGACAGCAATGCCTCGGCTTCTGCATCTCCTAGTTTTTGCCTGAATAAATTCTTTACATTTTTCAGATAACTCACCTGAGTATTGAGGTCTATCGCCTAATATGTCAAGAAGAAAACACTGACAATATCAGTAAATATCAATTATGAATCTACCCAACCAAAAAAATTCAACTATGAATGTATAAGAATATTAAGAACCTGTGTTTCTCCTCTAGAACAACTAAACTAGATTCAACAAAAGAAAAGAAAAAACTAAACTAAGTCGTGTTCATGTAATCTTAATTAACGATACAATTTACCATGTTGCAAGTTTTTTTGTTTTTTAAATTTTATGGTGGTATTATCGGGCCTTATTGGGAATGGGGGATTGAAACCTACCATATAACTATATTTCCTGGTTAAGACATGAGAAGGCACTAGTTGAGCTATATGCTCCACAAAACCTCCATCCTTGCAAGCTTTTTTTTTTTTTGGGGTAGACCCATCCTTTCAAGTTTTTATCTCATTACTCCGTACACATCAGTCTACACTTTTCACGCAATATTTAATTTGTTAATTGTAATCCTGGGTCTATATGTTTTTCAGGAAAATTATGTAGAGAAGAATCGTCTAACACAATTAAAGAAACTATTTTTATTTCTCACGCACACAAACTTTTGGCATATAATGATTAAGAATAAAAAGTTAATAGTATCTTTGGTAACATTTATTTTTGAAAAAATAATCATTTTTCTTTAAAGTTTTCTTAAGAACTTTTACCTATAAACTATTTTAAATACAAATATACTAAACTCTGATTTTTTTTATCATTTTTTTTCACATCACCTTTTACACTCATCTCAATATCATTCATCATACATATTTTTTTCTATCATTTTTCTCACTTAATCAACACTCTTAAAAAAGAGTATCAACAGTCCTATACCTTTAGAGTATAAGATGATGTTTATACTCTATACTAAATTGGCTTAACTACAATGACATAATACTTAAGAGTTTTTTTTTTTTTTATGGTCATAGTAATACTGCAGAGTATGAAAGTTGTACGGAAAGTTGTACGAAACTCACAGCCCAATTGGGCCGAAACTCGAAGGAAGGTTTTCTGTTTAAAAAAATATGACGTCTTAGTTCAAAGGTCCAGCCTTTTTCTCTGGTGTTTGGTTGAAAGTATATTTGATTAAATGGCTCAAATTCCTTGTCAGGTGGCTGCACGTGGCTGCTCAGATTCTCTCTCGAGGAGGAATTCTAGCCATTGATTTCTCTTTCACATTTTTTTTCTCTCTTTTTTTATACCTTTAAAAGTTAAAGTTAAAAAAAATTACTCTAAAGTGAAATTATTTTTAAAATGATAAAATAAAAATATATTTATTTTTAAATTATTGAATAAATTAAGATTATGATGTACTTTATAAAATAAAAAATAAATATATTTTTATCTTTTCTCTTTAAAAACAAATTCACTTAAAAAAATATCTCTGCAAAAATTAAGAACTTAAGATACTTCATGTTGGGCGGAAGAATGACCCCATGCAATGACAAATGTATCATATAAAAAAAGAAAAAGAAAATATGCACGTAATAAAATTCTTATAGCAGTCTTATAGAACAAAAAAGGAGTAGTTTGAAATTTTTTCCTCTTTGAATATTGTGAGGCTTTTATGAGAATCTTGTTTATGTATATATCATTTCTCATAAAAATAAGACCAATTATTTATTAACATCTACTTTATATTTAAAAAAATTAAAATCAAAATAATATAAATGAATTGTTAGTTAAAAAGCTATTTTTATATAAAAATTAAACAGAATTAAACATGAGCTTATACTAATTAGAGATATTACACTTACTAGATGGAATTATTTGGTGTTTAGTTTCCAACGGTTGAAAGTGATCAATCATTAACAAAATGGCGGCTATATATATAAATGAATGTTTTCATAAGAATATATGATATGCTTAATTACCAATCCTTGAAAAGTTCCATCCAGAGCACCAGCCCCTCCTGACGCAAAATTTACCCCATAGATATAGTTAGGGTAACCTGGATGCAGGTATGGTGGAAGAAGAGGCAACTTAGCATACTCAGCTGCAACAAATTAGTCAGCTCGTTTAGTTCTACATAGTCACATATATAGTCATGAGCATTCAGCAGCAGCCAGCAGAGACATAATGAAATCTGTTTTGAAAAATACATAAATAATATACCAATGAAATCTGGGATCACACGTCCGTCAGAAAATCTGCCAGTGGGGTATTTGAAGAAAGTTTCACCATAGGGAGGATAGTTTGCTTGAAAAGAAGTGGTGGTGTTGATGTAGTTGTTGTTTCCATTATCAAATAGTGAATCTCCAAATATGAACAAGGCAGCATGTCTCTTGGGCAAGCAGATGCTGCTATGGCAGTGGGTGATTTGGGTAAAAATACTCAAAGAGAACACCACAAAATACATAAGGACCCTTAAACTTGCCATCCTTGCTATTTAATCCTATAGTTTACTTTTCGCATATCTAGCCTCAGCTAGCTTAGTTGCAGTTGGTATTTTTGGATAAGCATTGCAGTTTGCAATGGATAAAAAGATATTATTCATCACCCATTTTCAAATTGGACAACGACAAACTAATATGAATTCGTCAAACGTCTGAAATTTTGAGCTATGACACTTGGAACTTACAACTTTTCGAAGCCAACGAAATAGAAAATTCCAACCTTTCCTCTGACAGTGATATTAGACTATCCAAATAGCAGTTGCCGTGTTGAAATTTACTTGCATGTTAACTGTCGTCTAGTAGACTCTTAACATCATAAAAAGACTTTTTATTTTCTTAAAGCAAAACTTTAAAATTATTAAAAATTAACTGTAAATTTTAGTTATATAGCTGATTCTACTTAATAGATAATACTTGGTATAAATAAATACATTAACTATTTTGTTAAGAAAAATGAAATATTCTAATTCGTCCCACTGTGATTTGTTTGAAGTTTGGATTTGACTAGTTTACTTACTGGTAATTTTTCATCAAAAGTATTTATTATTATTTTTTATTCAAGATCTAATATTTAAGAATAAATTGACTCCTCTTAGAACTATCAAATATATGATGATTGAAAAAATTGTTAAGCAACTGTCAATTAGTCAAGCGTAAACAAGAAGGTATGTTCAAAAAGAGCGTAAGCAAGAAGGTATGTTCAAAAAGAGTTAGTTTTATGATATAAACGTTAATAAACAAAATAGAAATGAAACGACAATGTAAAAATTTACTAGAAGTAAAGCGACAAAAGGAAAATATTGAAAGTAAACTTTAATGAAAGTAAATTTGACATAAAGATAAATGACTATAAAAATTAAATTTGTGAAAAATAATTGACATAATGTAAATGACAAAAAGTAAATATCAAAAATGTCAATGTTGATGCAATATGTTGACAAAACACATTTTTTTGGAGTGTTATGTGTTCAAGTGAAGATTAAAGTATAAAAAAGTATAGAAAATACATGAACTTTAAAGATCATGGAGAACAACAAAAATGCATAAAATAAATGCAGAAAGCGTAAATTTGCACTAAGTTGAAAAAAGATTTAAAGGAATTTACAGAAATATAAAATGTATGGAAATTAACCTTGAAAACAAGTAAAGTGCAGAATGAAGAAAGAACTTGACAGATGAACAACGAAAAACATGAAAGAACGCATGTATGAATTTGAAAGAACTGAAATTGAAATTACATTAACTGGAATATAAAAGGTACAAACTCCATGAATGATAACCAGATTGGAACATAGAGAGACATGTGAATTTAAAGTGGCGACCATATTTGACTAATAACCCGTCAACCTGTGAGCATCACACTGGGGACTTACGAATTATATGATGTATAGGGTGTGTTGCAAGTATATGGACCAGCCTATTGAACATCATTTAATTTTCTATTTATAGGTAATCATCCTCACCCTTCAATGCTTAAATTTTGAATTCTATAGCCCCTAAGATGTTGCCACTTAGCAATCATGCAGTTTTCAGCATGCGTTTTATTTCTAACATGGCTTTCCACTTGGTAACCGCTCCAAGTAATGAGTGGTTTCTTTCTTCTCTCCAAGTTTTAACTTCTCATGATATCACATTCTTATCTTTTTAGTATCAACTTTGGGAACTATCCTCATTCAGTGATGGGTTCCACCATGATCTTCTTTCAACTTGCGAACTGCTCCTCATTACCATAAGCTTTGAAGTTGACAAACCTTTACTCACATGACTTTGCCATACTAGCATAGCTTCACTTCGACAATAATTTTGGACGTTGCACTTGAAGCTTCATGATTTGTCTAAGTGCTACTCCTTTGTCGAATCCACTTATCTCCTGAGAAATTGGTTTATGTCAACTCTTTCATTCTGGCGACATGGTCTTCTTTGACTTATGATCCTAGCTGAATCAGTTGTCAAAACATTGTTGATATTGGTTGATTGCTTTGTTGATTACTGCTGTCGCGATCGAAATCGCGGCGGGAGCGGCGAAACAAAATGAATAAGTTAGGAGTCACCACCAATTTTATTAAAATTAGGAAAAATTAGAAAAACTCCTTTTAAAAAAATGATCTTTGGAACCAGATTGGATTCGGGAGTCGGTTATGCATAGGGAAGGGTGGAGACTTAGCCCCACAGCACCCCTAACACATCCGTCCTAAAACGGTTACCTTAAATTAGTTATGCAAAAACTTAATAATCTTATAATATATTTGTTTTACCCTTTTTTTAAAAAAATTTAAAAAAAAGAATTTGAGAAAATATAAAATTTGGCTTGACAGAATAAAAGTTCTGCTCCTACGTATCCTCAGGCGCAATGAGGAATTCAAAGTCACGTAGTTCTATAAAAAATAAGTGTGAGTTAGTTGATTTTATTTAAAAGAAAGATTTGATTTTTATAAAAGTTTGAATTAACAGGTCGTCACGACCCTGTTAATCAAGTTAAAGTTTGAATAGGTGAAGCTCGCGTCATGCTAGAGACGCACCTTGCGATTATTTATTTAAATGAGATTTATAAAAAATTGAATTTTGAGTATTTATTAAATGACGTTTTATTTTTAAAATAATTTGAATCATTATTTGTCATGTCACAACGCAGATGATCCAAAATAATTGAGATTAACAAGCTGTCACAACTCGATTAATCCTATTTCAAAAAAAGATTATTTTACTTTTATTATATTTCATTTGTCATTCCCTCTTTTTATTTTTAGTTTTCAGATTTTTTTAATTTAGCCCATTTAGGCCCATTTTTAAAAAAAAACTACCAGAATTCTAAATCAAGTAAAAGAAAGAGAAAAAAAATAAAAACAAAAAAACAAAAAAAAAGCTTAGAAAATGAAAGTAAAACAGGGAGGGGGGTCTTCTTCTTCTTTGGGCTATTTGCAAAACCAGGGACGCACGACGAAGACCGGGGAAGAGGGCAATGAGCAGGGACAGCTGTGCATGGTGACAGCGACAACGGCGCTTACCGGCGTGGTGCGTGCGGGTCGACGGGCTAGGTCCGAACGATGGGGCTATGTGGCGGATCGGGTCTGGCGGTGCGGTTCAGGATCGGACGCGGGCAGGGGCGATGTGGATGGTGGCTTCATGCGGTTTTGCGACGTTGCCGGGAGCGGCTGCGGGTGCGAGATTGTCGAATCTGGTGTGGCTTAGAGCGGCGGTCCGGCGAAGAACTAGGCTCTGGTTCGCGGTCTTATGTCGTGGAGCAGCACGGTCGGAGGGTGTGGCCGGTTCGGTGCGGCACGACTGGTTCGAGGAGAGTTGGTCGCGCGGGTCTGGCGACGTGCAGCGTGGGTCGTGACCGGATCTGTGTTAGGGTCTATGGTTGTGGTGGTTTTTGGGAAGATGATGATAATATGGTGGTAATAGAAAGTGAAAGTTTAGAGGAAGATGGAAGCTTGGCAGAGGTGGGTTAATGGTGAAGTGTTTGGTTGGGAAGATGATAGTGATATGGTGAAGAAGATGAAGTAGTAAAGGGGATGAAGGCTACGTTGAGAATACTTGAAATCGATTAAGTGAAGGTGTTTTTTAGCCGAAGCCTTAGTGTGTTGAAAGTGAAGGCGTTTTTAGCCGACCATGCTTGGTGTGTAGGGGTTATGGGTTAATATAGGAAGGGTTTAGGTAGAAGTGTTTGAGTTGTAGTGTGATTAGGAGTTGTTAATGATAAGTGATGAGATTTGTTTTAGATGAGTGTTGAGGTTAGTATAGGATTAGTATTGGGATTTGTGTAGGATGAGCTTGTTTATGGTGAGTTTGAGTTGGTTTAGGATATGGGTTGTGGGTTGGATAATGGATAATGGGTCATGGGTTGGATATTGGGTCAATGGGTAGGTTAATGGATTGGGTTGGATATTTTTATATATTTTTTTATTTATTTTTTTTATTTTTATTTATTTTATTTTATTTACAAAATGTCCCGGACAAAATTCGGTGTTTACAACTACCTTTAACGAATCCTTGAAACTTAGTATTTTTAACGACTTCATATAACTTGCTTTCGTATTTGTCGAAATGGTTAATTTTAACTTAACATCTACTAAGCTAATTGCCAATGGTTATTATATATATGATCAATTGTATAAGCATTATTAAGTGTGTCTATGCATTGCTCGGTCATGGATCACTAAAGTTGAATAAATTCAGAGACGGATCCAAAGAAAGCAAGCATGGACCTTGGCCCCCCTTTCCATTAATTTCTTTTAAGTATTAATAATTTAATTAAATTTATTAAAAAATAAAAAATAATTATATTAATTTTTTATAAAGTTAATACTTATTATATTGACACTCTTATTTAAAAATTATACACACATTTTTTATTTTATATATTGTTATTACACTTTAATATCTTTTTTTGTTTACAAAATTATATATAAGCATCTTACTTTATGTGAAAACATTATACAAAGTCTTATTGAAAATACAAAACAAGAAAAATATGAGTAATTTTTCAAATAAAAAGAGTGTCAATATTATAAGCACTAATCTCAGGAGATGTCAGTATAATTATACCAAAGATAAAAATGATGAAGTTAAAAGAGTTTATACTTAAAATGTTTTGACATGTGATTCATAATTATTTTATATACATTAATATTATAATTTGAACTCATATTTCTATTAGTTTTTAATCTTTATATAATAAATCTATTAGTTCCTCTCATTTTTAACTTCACTTTATTTTTTTTTTAATATATATATATATATATATAAACTTAATTTTGTTAATAAATCATAATGTGAAGGACAAATATTATTATGCATTTAATATCTAATATAATTTTTTTTTTTACTTTTTTCATTTTATTCATAAATTTTTTTATATAACAAAAGAAAAATATTCTTATAAAATAAATAAATAATAATATATTTACTTTTAATTTAAAATAATATATTTTAATTTTAATCCATTAAATAATTTAAAAATAAATATATCTTTATTTATTAATTTTAATTTTTTTTATATTTAATAATATAATTTATAATTTTTAAATTCTATATTAAATATTTTCTAAATCTATCTCTGAATACTTTGATATAGGTAATTCTTTTAGGAGAGCATCATCTTTCACCAAGTCTTCTCTTCTTATGCTAACTTTTAACCATTAATCATAGGTACATTTAACTGTGCAAAACATTTCACTAAACAACCTTGACTTCTTTTTTACTTTTCTCCACTCTCTCTCCCCGACGACAACCACCCAACGAGCTTGTCTTCTCTCACCTTCTCTGACCCTTCTTCCTACATTTTCTCCCCTTTCTCTCTCCCGCGGAGGTTGCCGGCAAGGCAGGGGATGGTGGCTCGCAGCGGTTGGTATCGAACGGACTCGCCCAGATTTGCAGGAGAGGAGGTGGCCGGCAAGAAAGGGGATGGCGGCTCGCGGCAGTTGGTGTCGCACGGATTCGGCCAGATCTGCGGGAGCGGAGGTGGTCGATAAGGTAGGGGATAGCGGCTTGCGACGGTTGGTGTCGCACGGAGGATACAAGTGTCACTATATTAATCGTACAAAGTTTTCTCTACTTAATGGGGAATCAGAAGTTGTTTACATCCTTTAAAAAGTGACAGAGGCATAATGCCCTGTCATATACTGAAAACATTAACTCTATTTGATAGAAGTGTTGGTAATTATGCCTTGAACAAGACTACTTCACCTAGGTAGTTGAACATTTTAAAATTTCTTCTTGTTTTTATTTTGAGCTTATGAATTTAGTGTGTCATCATGGGGTAGTTCCTTCTTAATTATTGTTTGTTCAAATATTTTTTTTAATGTTAATTAAGCATGACGTGTGCTTGTTTTATTTTTTCATATGCTAACTTTTGGTCCAATTAGCACTGCAACCTCTTTCACTTGTTTCTCTAGCTTTCCTTTTCCTACTGCTATACTCTTTCATGACTTACATGGTTTCCTTAGTTCAACTATTTACTTTGATTTGTTAAAAATATTGTAGTCAAAATATTCTTAAGCTTCTTCTTGAAGTGGATCAGTCAGGGGAGCATGGCATTGCAACAAACACGAGCACTTCTAACCGCCATTTATCTTCCAGGGTGCTGGATACTGAATCTTCTAATGGGTCTGTTGTAAATCCTCAACGAAATCAAAGTTCTTCAACTCAGGGCTTTGGTTTACAATTAGCTCCTCCCACTCAAAGGCTTCCTATGGCATCTTCTCAAGCTACACCACATGTTGCATATGAAATAGTGGATATGGGTTATACATGGTTTTAGAGACAAATATTGATCAAGGCTTCCAAGAGCAGAGTAATTAGAATGATGGGGCAGTGTGCTCCTCAATTTTTGAGCTAATACTCAAGATACGTGATTTGTGTCTAGACTCAAAGTCCTCTTTTCTTTAAGCCTCATAATAATTATCAATTGTCTTCTCAAATTTTATCACAAAGTCTCGTAGTGTTGTAGTTGCATTATCAAAGGAGTCAAAAAAAAAATTGATACTCTCACTTCTTTGCATAGTATTCATACTGATAAAAAAAATGCTTCTATTATAAATTGGTATACATGACTCTCTAATTTCAAATAACTTTTGATGTCCTTCATTTTCTTGCAATTTGTACTCAATCATTATATGCTACTAATCATCTTCAAAATCTTTGATAGTTGACGATTCTCGATTGTACCTCTGCATCTCATGCTTGAATGTTAAATTTTTGTGATATATGTGTGAAAGCTTTTTAAAAATCTTCTTCCTAATGTGCTATAAGCATAGACGATGACAAGTTTCTAGACATACCTTGGCCACAGCAACTTAAGAGCTAAATCTTGATTAGTTATAATAGACACTGACTTCTTTCCAATCATTACCTTAAGTCAAGTTTCAAATAACCATATAAAAGATGTCTCATATTCATTTTGTAATAATGTATTACCAAATAAAATTGATTGAAGATGATGGTTCAATTCAGTAAATAAGGCAAATGGCATGTTATGTTTTTTTGTTTTATATGTGGTATCAAAAGTAGCAACATTTTTAAAATGTTGATAAGCTAAACTTCATCTAGCATCCACCCAAAAAAAATTTTATTCATTCTAGCATCATCATCATATTGTAATGCATAAAAAAAATCAAAATTTTGAGGTTATTTTTGTTTGTAATAATTAAAAACAGCTTGTCCATCTTCAATATCCAAATTCTTCATCAAAGCATTTCTCATATGATTCCAACAATCTTTCGAAAAACATAGATCACTATCATTCAACATTGCAGCAACCTTTCCAGTAAGTAACCATTCTTCACTAAACTTTTCAACAAAGTTTTTTGTAGCAACATTCGCTTTTCTATGTCACAATCTTAAGATTAGCCATGACACAATCATGATTATTATCAAAAGATTTTATAACTCATGTGTCTCGATTCTTATCTTTTGACACACTAAGTGATGCTTAACATCTTATATGTATAGTTGAACACTTTTTCCTAACTTTTCTTATATTGCCATTAATTTCTTCATTTTTACCATTTTTTGTCTTGTGTTCACCTTCCCTAACATATACAAAAATTGCAATAATTCTATTTATTAGAGTAGGTACGAATCCCACACCTTTTTACCTTAGCAAATAATGTATAAAATTCTTTAACTATTTTCAAAGAATCAATATTCATTCTAACACGAGGCTAAACATTGAATTCTTCAATAGAAGATTGTAGCATATCAAGAAAGTGAAATTCTGATACCAGTCTATTGTCTAAAGTCAGATTGTGGCATATAAAATGATATTAGTCTCCATATTTGTGTGAGACAAATTGATCAAGTCTATGTCCATTATTTGTTAGGGTGAAACCATAAAATTGAATAAAAATTAAATTAGGATTGGCCTACCATGAACCCATTGAAGACTATATATATATATATATATATACTTCTCTTCTCACTTTCTTTCTTTTTTTTTTTTTTTCCTTTTTTTTTTTTATAAAATTGTTTTTTTTCTGATATAATAGAAAAATTGATTGTCTGGCAGTGGCACTTTCTCTTTTCACGATGCACGCACATCATATTTTTACTTTTCTATTTTTTATTTGTTTTTGTTATAATTGTCAATATTATGTTTCAGATTATTAAATTAAAGATAAGTTTAATAGAAAATCATTTAGTAAAATTTAATAATTTGAAAATTATTTACTTAAGTAAAATTATAAATATATAATTATATATAATGGTAAGTTAAGATTATATAGTTAGAAGTGTCAAAAATAATGTAGGACTAGATTTCATACCCGTGCATCACACGGGCTTACTTAAATTATTTTACACATCAATTAATAGAGTATTAAAATTAGCTTTAAAAGTTTTTTTTTTTGTCATTTTAAACTCTTTTTTCACGCACGGTTTGTAATATATAATATTAATAATTTAAAGTTTATAAATAATGATATTAACTGACTAGACTTGTTTAGATTATTATACATATAAATAAATATAATATTAAAATTTACTTTAATTTATAAAAAGTTTTCTATATACTATATTTTTCTTTCATCATGTTAATAGTATCAATATATATTAACATAATTTAAAAAAAACCTTAAACCTGTAAATATAACAACATAAATTACATATATCTACTTTAACAAAATAATTGAGTCATAATATGTGCTCCAAAATTGTGTTAATGTTTAATAAAAAATATCAAACCCAATAAAATTTGTTATAATTTTATACTCATATTAGAGGGATATAGTTTTCTTCACATTCTATTCCAATTCTTATGTTTTATACTCTTATTTTTACATTGATTCTCAAACTCTTAAATAGAAAGAATATCCATGTTTTTTTTTATTATTTTTCCTTCCATTCTCTCGTCATCTCTTATCAAAATAAAGACACAGTGCTTAGGCATTTTAGGAACTTAACACAATTTTAAACTTATAATATGAGCTTCAAATTTGTGAAAATATAACAAAGTTTGTTAAATTTTATACTCACATTAAAAAGATATAGTTTCTCTCACAAATTCCTATCATATTCTTATATCTTAAACTCTTATTTTTATACAAATTTTTAAACTTTTAAATAAAAAGAATATTCATTTCTTATTATTTTTCGTTCTATTCTCTCATCACCTCTTAACAAAATAGACATAGTAGTTGTCATTTTAGAAGTCTAACACAATTCTTAACACATAACACAGTTTTCAAATTTGTTGTTGATTCATACCAAGGTGTGATTTAAAAGGTAAATGGTAAAAAAAAATTCTTTGTTTTTTTTATGAATTTTTCTTGTTTAATTAGATAATATTAAAAATTATTTAAAATATCATCAATAACATTTATTAAATTTAAGTATATACTTATATATTAATTTCTTCAGCATTTGTTAGTTATATTTATTAAATTTAGGTCATTAATACATACTCAAACTCAACTCAATTTTACTACATATATACATATACATAGGTAGATAAATATATAGATTACAAAACAAAAGATATTTCATAACAATTTATGGAGGCATATATTTAACTAAAATATGTATAAAATATTAAATTTAAATTATGTTTTAAAATAAATTTGTTTTTATTTATTTTGTAAGAAATAAAATATATTTAAATTTAAATTTTAATAAATAAATTAATAAACAATCAAAAATTAATGTTAATACCGATAAGATGTTCTTGTTATGTAATATTATCGTTAGTGAATTAATTGATCAAATTAAACAAAATAATTTATTAAGATATTAATTAAAATTTAAAATTAATTAAAAATATTTTAAAGTTCATAGTAATAATTTGTAAAAAAATCAAAATTCAAGAGGTCTCTATACTATTTTTTCTATAATTTTTATTAATAGCGGTTTAAAATTGAACAATAGAATAATCAAGATCTAGTTGCAGTGATGACGGACTTTGATTTTTCAGAGGTAAATATCACTCCTTATTTTTGTCAATTATACCGACAAGGCTTTAGGAAATCTTGATCTAATAAAAATCTTATACCGCCTATTAATTTCTCTATTAAATATATGCGAGCTTGTTTTCTTTGCACGCGAATGTGTTTGCTCATTTGTCTTGATTATTTGCCATATGTGCACAACATAAATATCCTCATTCCATGCGTTGAATATTAACATTTAATGTATGTTTTGATTAATTTATTTTGTGTTTAAAATAGGTTATAATCAAAAGTTTGATGAGAGAGTTTTTGAAAAATAAATGATTATTTTCTCTGAAATAATCTTTCTTAAACATGTACTTAAAATTTTGCTGACCATCGTAAAATTGAGAGAGGATTGTGATGAAGATCAACTAAACTCTACTAAATACTCATGAGGTTATAACCATTGGATCATGCTAAGTGTGTTGACAGAATCTAATTTTTATAATTATAATAAATAAATAAATAAATTCATAAAAATTAAAAATAAATATAAACAAATTTATATATCTCTAACTCTTTGATTGTGGTGAATTTAATTTTGCAAAAACTTTTTGAAAAAAGCACTTTAAAAATCACACATTGACAAAAAATACTTTCCGGAATCAATTATTATTTCATTTTATATATTTTTATTTTACAAAAACCTTTTGAAAATCACAGTTGGTCAATGATATTTTCTTGAGTTGAAATTTAATTTTCTGGAAATAAATTTTATTTAATCATTTAGTTTACATAATATTTTTTAAAAAAAATTGATTCACTACTTTCATATCATTGTGGAGCTTAAATTTGTTTCTTAGAAAAATGGTCCTATCACTCTCATTTATCATTCTTGATAATATGCCAACAATAAATAGAACATATAAAAAATAAAATATCTTTTCATGTAAATAAATAATAAAAGACTAATTTAATTCATTTTCATATACATTAGATCAAATAGGTAATCATTCTTAGAATATACAATATAGAGTGTTAATACTTTTCATACACATAATAAACTCCCAAACTTAGACTCTACAATGTAGACAAGTTTTTAGGTGTTTGATCGCACCTTTCCAATTTAATGAAAGAATCGATTGATGACGATTCTAAATCTTAATTTTACGGCACCCTTTGAGATAATTGTGACAATAAAAATAATAATAAGTTTGTCATAAAAAAAGGATGGTTTTTCTTTTTAATTAAAAAACCATATTTTAGATTAATTTTAATTCGTATAGATTAAGTACAAATTAATCTCAACTATAACGAAATTTTATAAAAACAATATACATGATACTTGATACAAACACCATGCATACTTATTAGTGTAAAATTAAATAGTCTTCAAACATAGTCAAACAGTTGATTCAGATTGTAAGATTCAATGGCATCTCTATTTCCACTCCACATTAGCTTGGCGAAATGCTCAGCAGCCCTCTCCGTGGGATGAAGAGAATCAAAAAACACATATTCATTAACATTCTTACATAGCTCATATTCTTCAATCCCTCTTTTCCCACCACAACTATAATCCCTTCTGTAAGTCCCACCTCCACAACAAGCTGCATTCCCCTCTTTGAAACCTTACCAACAAAAAAGTAGAAAGAAAACAATTACAATAAAGATGATGCAGCTACTAAAAAAATCTGAAAAAATGGCATATATATACAGTTTAAGGGCATATACCATATTTTGAAGGGTATTTCATTACTTCAATAAGTGCACTGTAGAAGTCAGTAACTGAGTATCTGAATCCCTTTAGTTGTTTCTCTAGCTTCTGAAGCATTTTGGGAAGAGCATTATTGTGTAGTCTTGCAAGTGCCGAAGCTTCTTCTTCCAGGCAGGCACTTATTGTAGTTCCATTTACGATTCTCCTTAAAAGGGGAAAGCAATTCAAAGGACCCACATTTACAAACCCAAAATTTCTTCCACCTTCATTATAAATTTCCGAGAGTAAAATATCAATGTTAAAATTACTAACAACTAGAAACGAAGAAAATTAAAGACAAGTTGGTGCTGTAACAAAAAAAAAAACCAAAAGAGAAGTTGGTGCAATTGTGAGGCAAAAAGTTCAAATCTTAACGTACTTTGATCACAGCTGTAACGTTGCCAATCAAAAAATCTACGAATTCTTGTTGAGGGTATGGAAGGACCACACTACTAGTTGAGTTTGTAAGGAAAGGGGTGCCATAGTCATTGCCTCCTATGCTAAATATGTAGACAGCGCTGGACAGCAATTTTTTGGTTTCCACATCTCCTAGTTTCTGCCTGAATTGCTTGCTAACTTGTGAGAAGTAATTCGCCTGAGTTTTTAGGTCTATCGCCTTAAAAAAAAATAAGAAAGCTCACATATATTAATGGATACAATTTCGAAAGTGGTGTAAGAAATTAATACAAAACATTTACAAATATCTATCATTGCTAAATAAAAATCTGATATATAATTTCAAGTTAGACCATAAAAATATGCTTTCTGCACTTAATCATTATTGAAGTGTAGACCGAACAAAATATACAAGCACTCTTAATGATATGCTTAAAGAATCTATAGGTTCCGAGATATATATATATAAAAAAAGAATTTACTAGGTTCCACTTTTAATTATTCTAATTTGCTATGTAATAAAATATATATACAAACCTTAATTGTTAAAAAATTAGGTAATCAATTTATTCATTTTTTGTCCACCTTATATAATTCATAGCATTTAACACACCTATAATTCATATTGGGAGAGAAATTCTTAGGTGTTAGAATACTATTCACCTAAGAAGAGTTAGATGCAGTAATAAATAATTCGTGCTTTCAAAAAATTATTAAAGTTCAAAATATGGAAAAGAGAATTGTTCAGAAAACCTACAACTAATCGTTATAATATTATAGAGGTTAATATCATAACTACAACAACAACAATAACCAAGTCTTTTTCCATTAGGTGAGGTCGGCTACATGGATCAAACAATGTCATTATGTCCTATCATGAACTAAATCTTCAGAAATGTCATTCAAATTTAGATCTTTTTTGATTATTTCACCTATAGTCTTTTTTGGTCTTCCTCTACCTCTAGTTATTGGGCTATTCTCTACCTGATCTACTCTTCTTGTAAGGACTTCTAAGGGTCTTCTCTTTACATGTCCAAACCACCTAAGGCGAGATTCTCTCATCTTTTCCACAATAGGTGCTGCCCCTACTTTCTCTCTAATGCATTCATTCCTAATCCTATCTTGTCTTGTATAGCCACATATCCAACGCAACATCCTCATATCCGCGACACTGATCTTATGTTCTTATTGGCTTTTTACCGTCCAACATTCAGTACCATACAACATTACGAGTCTTATAACTGTGCGGTAAAATTTACCCTTAAGATTGAGAGGCACTTTCCTATCACAAATAACTTCTGATGCACTCCTCCATTTTATCCATCCAACTTGAATCTTATGGTTTACATCTCCTTCTATCTCTTCGTCATTTTGTATGATGAATCCAAGATACCTAAACTGTGTGACTTATGGTATGGTATAATCTCTAATTTTCACTGCTAAGCTAGCATTAACATGTTTCTTACTGAACTTACATTCTATATACTCTGTCTTCCTCCTGCTTAGATGAAAGTCATGTTCTTCCAAAGCCCGTCTCCATAACTCTAGCTTCTCATTTATTTCCTCTCTCGACTCTCTAACTAAGATTATATCATCTACAAAAAATATGTATTGTGGCACTGGCTCTTGGATATGCGTAGTAAGCACATCCAAGACCAAGGTAAAAAGATATGGACTCAAAGCTGACCCTTGGTGCAGTCCTATAGTTATAGGAAAATCTTCTGTGATCTCACCTTGTGTTCTCACACTAGTTTTAGCCTCATCATATATATCTTGGATTGCTCAAATATAGGCAATATGAACTCATTTCTTCTCCAAAGTCTTACACAAGACCTCTCTCGGTACCCTATCGTAGGCTTTTTCCAGATCAATGAAAATCATGTGTAGGTCTTTTTGCTTCCCCCGATACCACTTTGTCAATCTTCGTAGAAGATAGATTGCTTCAATGGTTGACCTCCCAGGCATAAAACCAAATTGATTCTCTGAAATATGAGTCTCTTGTCTCAGTCTCCTTTCAATGACTCTTTCCCATAACTTCATGATATGACTCATGAGCTTAATCCCTCTGTGATTTGCACAGTTCTGTACATCTCTCTTGTTCTTATAAATAGGGATTAAAGTATTTCACCTCCATTCATTTGACATTTTCTTAGACCTCATTATCTCGTTAAACAGCTTTGTAAGCCAGCTTATACCTTGCTCTCCTAGGCACTTCCATATCTCAAGAGGTATATTATCCAGTCCGACCACTTTTCTATTATTCATCATCTTCAATGCTTCTTTTACCTCAAATTCCCGAATTCTACGATAAAAGGTTTTATTTTGGTCTTCCTCTCTAGTGTTTAGAATGTCTGAGTTCCCTAATGTCCCATGTTCCTCATTAAATAACTTGTGAAAATAACCCTTCCATCGATCCTTGATGTCTTAGTCCGTAACCAAGACTTTATCCTCTTCTTCCTTAATGCATTTCACTTAATCCAAGTCTCTTGTATTCCTTTCCCTACTTTTAGCAAGCTTGTAGATATTCCTTTCTCCGTCTTTGGTGCCCAACGATTGATATAACCCGTTAAACGCTTTACCTTTCGCCTCGCTCACTGTCTTCTTAGTATCTTTTTTAGCTGCCTTATATTTTTTCCAATTTTCATCATTTTTACACGCGTGCCAAACTTTATAACATTTCCTTTTAACCTTAACCTTGACTTGTACGCTTGTGTCCCACCACCAAGATTCTTTATCCTTGGGTCCAAAGCCTCTTGATTCACCAAGTGTCTCTTTTGCTACCTTTCTAATCCCTTTAACCATCTCGTTCCACATATCATTAGCACTCTCTTGTACCTCCCAAATCTCTTCCTCCATAATCCTCCTCTGGAAGAGCATTTGTTTCCCGCCCTTTAGTTACCATCATTTGATCCTTTGCTCTCTGTCTCGACAATTTCTCCTTACTCTCATCTTAACTCGTACATCCATAACCAAAACCCTGTGTTGGGTAGTCAAGCTCTCTCCAGGGATGACTTTGCAATCTATACAAATCTTTCTATCAGATTTCCTTAATAGAAAGAAAGCAATTTGAGAGCAAGAACCCCCGTTTCTATATGTGATAAGATGCTCTTCCCGCTTCCTCAAACAAGTGTTAGCTATTGTAAAATCAAACGTTACTGAAAAATCTAGAATCGCTTTACCCTCTGCATTAACTACTCCAAGACCATAACCCCATGCAAACCCTCATACCCCTTAGATTCGCTCCCCACATGACCATTTAGGTCCCCTCCTAGAAAAATCTTCTCTCCCAAAGGTATACTCTGAACTAAACCTTCTAAATTCTCCCAAAATTTAATCTTGTAGTGCTCGTCTAACCCTACTTGGGGTACATACGCACTGATAACATTAAAAGTCTCTGTTCCACAACAAACTTTAAAGCTATGATCCTATCTCCGAGTCTTGTCACATCCACAACATTATTCTTCCCAATCTTATCTACTATTATACCTACCCAATTTCTAGATTTTACTTTACCGGTGTACCAAAGCTTAAAACCCAAAGTGTCAAGTTCCTTTGTCTTCTCCAACCCACTTAGTTTCTTGTAGGCACATAAAATTAATCATCCTCCTAATCATGGTGTCAACTATTTCCATTGATTTACCTGTAAGTGTGCCTATATTCCAAGTTCCAAAACGAATCTTACTCTTGTGAACTAACTTCTTTACTCACACCCGTTCACGAAAATGTGAGAATCTTTACTTATTTTTCACTACACCCAGACGGTGATGTAGTGGCTCTTGCTCATTGGGCACTATACTCAAGCCATACAACGCGTTGCTTAGGGGCAATGACCTAGCATTAACACAATTACTTCTTTGATCCATGTCATAAAGATTCGACAAAGTTTTACGTTGGCTGTCGATTGCCTAACACAACCCTCCTCTTTTATCCGGACTTGGGACCAACTATGTAAGAATTTGCAACAAAGCTCAACATAGGCAGAATTTTAATGTCATAACTATGTCTGTAAAAATACCTTAATCAAATACCATAAAAGGTGTTGTCGTAAGAGATTTTTCTTACTCCACCAATACCTAATATTGGGGGACAATTATCATATCACTTGAAACCCATCCCCTAGTCTAGGTATTTTTTTTTGCCCCTTTCCCAACACTACTTCCTAGCTAGCTTGATTATGAATTACGTAGAAGGCTTCCCCTCTCTTCCTTTTTTGGCATTTAGTACTCCTCCATAAACAAAGTCATGTGGCTACTAAACTTAAATTGGCCAAGACCATTTACAGATTCCTTATTGGATACATTTTTCAGAAGTTAGAAATAGAAATTACCAGTCCTTGATTAGTTTCAACCAGAGCGCCAGCTCCCGCTGATGCAAAATTCACCCCATTGATGTACTGATCAAGATGGTATCCAGGATGCAGGTATGGCGGAATTAGTGGCAACTTTGCATACTCAGCTGCAACAACGAATGCAGCAAACCAAAACCTCAGAAATTAAGTATAGTTAAAACTTTTTTTTAAAAAAAAAAATCAAATACATATAATGTTTCAAACACGTATACTTAAAATATACCAATGAAATCTGGGATTATACGTCCATCAGAAAATCTTCCAGCGGGATACTTGAAGAAAGTTTCCCCATATGGGGGAAAGTTTGCCTGAAAAAAAGTGGTGGCATTGATGTATTCATTGTTTCCGGCATCAAATAGTGAATCTCCAAATATGAACAGGACTGTATGCTTTTCCGGCAGGCAGGTGCAGCTTTGAGAAAGTGAGTTGAGAATTAAAGAGGTTAGATAGAAAGCCAATATAGACATGGAAACCCTTCTTGCCATGATAGAAATTCTAGTGCCCTTTTCTCAATTAGCTAGGTACTGCGCCGCCAATCATTATATTGGCAGTGTGGAATGTTCATTGTTAATTCACATTCATATTTCCCCAATTAATATATTATTTTAGATTATTTTTTTATATCATGATTTTAGTAGTAGAACTTTCATCCACCGTGTATTAGCTTTGACGGTAGTCTCACTTCTTTGACTTGAAAATAAAATTAAAAAAATAAAACAAAGCAGCATTAATATAACTGGAAGAATTAAATACATGAGAAAGAAAAATGTTACTATTAGATATTTATTTTGTTATCAGTCTATCTCGTATATTTAAAATTTTATTAAAAAATACTAATAATATGTTTTGTAAATAATAATAAAATAAGTGTTTAAAATATATGTTAACATTTTTGTTTGAGAAAAGCAACACGTGTGTGTTTGGTGTTATATTACAGATATTTTTTAGTGAGTACAAATTTAATATTTTAGATTTATATATGCTTACAAGAAAATAGAAAGAGATGATAACAAGTTTTATTAAATTTATTTATCATAAAAAATAATATTTTATTTTTATTTTTTGTGAATATATATAAATTTAAAATGTTAAATTTGTGTCCACTCAAATTGTGGGGCTGAACAAGCATGCTTAGAGGAGCCCACCTTCCAGCTGTGAGGCTTCAAGTCTGAACACCGAAGAATTAAGCATGCGTGTGCATTATATGTAGGTGCTTGCTATGGTACCCTACGTAATTGAGGGGGCTCCAAACCCTCTCTTGCAGAGTGTTTAAAATTTTGTAATAATTTATCAATTCTTATTTTGGTTTGTTTTTTTTCTTGAAATATATGATCAATCCTTAGTATATGATGACTTATTTTTTTTATTTTGGTATCTTTTTGTTCTTGATTTAATCTTTTTGTTTTTATAATATAATCAAGTATGTCACCTAGTTATTTTCATACTCAAGTTGTATGTTCTAATTCTAACTTTTTATCTCTTTCTAATTTTCTTAATTCCTTAATTCTCTCAATTTTTCTTTATTCATTTTTTAAATCCTTTGCTCTGATACCAAAATTAGCCCAGATTATTTCTTTGGCTAATTTCTTTATATAGTCATTAATTATTTGATTCATATTTTTTATTTTAAATAGCGTGTTAAATCATTTACCTGAACAACTAATTTATTAATTTCATTTTCTTCCTTTATTTTTTCTGATTCGTTTAATTTTATTAGCTTAGGTATTTTATCTTCTTTATATTGTAAGAGATTTGGTCTATCTATTGAATTTTTTATTTCTGTTATTTCTATTATTTCATTTTTCTTCAGATAATTAATTCTTCTTATATCCGCAAATAAATATAGAATATCTATTTTATCATCATTTTTAAAAGCAATATTATGATGTTAATTTATTAATACATAACTAACACAATAAATTACTGAGAAAATTTTGTCTCCTGGTCTCATTAAATTCTTTCTTAAAAAATTATGTTCTAATGTTAATGATTGTTATATTCTTTGAGTACTCAGAGGTATCCCAATATTTGGTCGAACTTCAAATTTTAATTTTTCATATGCTAAATTTACATCTATTACTCATAGTATTTTATTTTTTGAATCAGTAATTCTATCATCTTTTAGAATTAGTTCTATTGGTGAATTTATTTCTTCTTGAAAAGTTGATTTAATTAAAACTTGTACTGCTCCTATATGAATATATCTTATTTTTCTTTTGTCTCCTTCTTTCTTTATATTACGTTTTAATTCCATCAATTTCCTTTTATTTAATAACTATATACTTGTATTACCCTGAGTATCGATATGTCTATTGGAGTTTCATTACTTAATTTTCCATAATAAATAATTTTGTCTCTTAGATTAAATCTTTTAAGTATTCCTTTTAATCTTTCTTTTCCTTTCATATTTGCATCTTTGGTTAAATCTAAATCTTCTTATTGTATTTTCTTGAACAATGATTTATTTATTAAAATACTCCCTCAATAATTTTTATCTTCTTCAGTAAATTGAAAGTGTTCTATATCTTCAACATTTTCTATTTCCATTTAAGGCGGCATGATTTTTAAATGCTTTTTCAAATCATATATACTAAGTTTAATTCTTGGAATTCTTATCTGTCTATTATTGGCTGTTATAATTAATTCTTCATATCGTATTTCATACGAATTAACTGCTTCAAGAAAATCTATTCCTAACAGTAATTTGATATTTGTGTCTTCTTCAACATATAATTCTGTTTGAAACAAAGTTTCTGAATCAAAACAAAATTCTATAATTGTTTTTTCTTCAAATATCTTTCTTTTTGTTTATATAAAAATACCTTTTGTGGTTTAGTTTCTTCCGAAATATTTATTAAATCACTACTTACATAACTAAGGCATGAAGCAGTATCAATTAGTATTGGTATAATAAATCCGTTTACAATTCCTAGTACATGATATTGACAGTAATTATTAGGTAAAAGATTAATGATCATACCTGATCTGAGTTTCTTTAAAATCTACTGACTCACTACAAGAAAACAGCGAATTTGCAGCATATTTTTTGTGGTGGATTCGAATCTGTCGCAATTGTGGCAGATTTTGGACAGATTAAAATCCGTTTCAATTTGCGACAGATCTTATGGCGGATTAAATTGCGATAGATTTTTGCGACAGATTTTTCGCCACTAAAATTCTCCGGTGACTTTTCTATCGTAAATTTTTTTTTCATAAAAAAAAAATTACGATGGATAAATCCGCCGCAAATTCTGCCGTAATTCAAAAAAAAATTGCGGCGGCAAAATCCGCCGCTAAACGAACATTAGAATTAAAAATTTGAAATAAATGTTAAATTTTCTGCTGCAAATTCTGTCACAAATTTAAATTTAATTTTACAGTAGAAAAATCTATTGCAAATTTTGCCTCAATTCAAAAAATAATTTTGCGGAGGAAAAATCTGCTGCAAAATAGATCAGTAAAATAAAAATTCCAAAAATATATTAAAACAATTTGTCGCAAAATCCACCGCAAATCTAAATTTAAATTTGTGGCAGAAAAATCTGCCGCAAATTCTGTCGCAATTCAAAAAAGTAGCCTAAAATGACTCAAATAATAGCATAAATTGCTAAGTTGAGGGAAACAAGTATGAATAACTTGTTTCTAGGTCACAAATGAGTTAAGTAAGGTGCAATTAAAATTTGGGAACAATCAGAGTCAGTTTGGTATTTTTAGGCATACTGGTTGTGCTTCTAATGCCCGATTGACCCCTAGCAGATATGAAAAAATAGAATAAAGGTGAAACAAAATTTAGATGAATCCTAGTATTTATTCTAAAGTTGTTGGAAGCTGGAAAACTTTAATTAGTATAATTCAAGTGTCCTTAGCAGATATAAGTTTTAGTACAAAAACTTAAGTTAATGTTTTCTCAAAATTTCCTCCATGTCCTAACCCCTTATTTTCTCTCCCCCTCACGAAATCCCCATCAGAAACCAAAAAAGAAAGAAAGAAAAGGGAGAAAAAGAGAAAGGGGAAGAAAGGAAGAAGGAGAGGAAGAAGATCCAAGGAGCAAAGCTCAAGGATCAAGTTCAAGGCTTCAAGATCAAGAGTCTTCAAGAGGTAGGGGAACTTCTTACTCACCAATTTTCATCTTTAAGTTTTATGGTTGAGTTAAGGGTTATGGATGATTGATTTTTATTCATAACCTAGTTTAAATGGTTTTGAGTTAGTAGTTTAATGACTTTAACGTGCTAGAAAACATGTTTATGGTTGTAAATCACGTAGAAACCATGAGTTTAAGGAAAAGAATGAGATGGCCATGAAAGGGAGCTATATGCTGCCCTATTTTGTGGTGAAAACCAGATGGTATAACCTGTTAGGAGAGTTTCCTAACCAATTATTTGTGTTGGCCAAGACGTGGGATCACATGAAGGAGTATCTTAACCGGTTAGGCAATGTGTCTAACCGATTAGTAAAGCTAATGGTGAGTCTCTGACTTCACCAATAATCGGTTAGGACATTCACCTAATCGATTATGAAGAGATCCAAAATAGATTAAAGAAATGCCTAACCGATTAGCTGAGAGGCCTAATCGGTTAGGAACACCTTAAAAATTAGAAAAGAAGAGTTCTAACCGATTACCACACATGGGTAATTGGTTATGAACAATGGAAAATCAGAATTATACATCCTTTGGGTTAAGAATAACTCTAGTAAAGCTATGTAATGGTGGTTAACAACTCAACCAACATATTTTAAGGAAAATTTGGAGTTCTAGGAGCTCTAGATAAAGCTTGAGTGCATAAAGACTCCTTTAATAGTTGAAGTTGAGTTGTATATACAAGTTTTTAAAGAAAGTACTCTTTCATCTCATCAAGTTGAGTTGAATAAGAGTGTTAGCTTAAGATAGAAATCGTGGTTGGTGATAGGAATCACCAAGAAGTTGTTTTAGAGGAGTTATAATGTGAAAAAAATGGTGTTTTTCTGTAGAAAACCACCATATATGTTGTACATTTTGTAACATATGTTATACATTTTGCATTTTTGTATTTTGATTTAAGTGTAAAATTATCATTGCAGAAAATGATAGTTCCAGAAAATCATAGATGGATGTATAATAGGACTTATTCGGGTTGTACAGGACTTAAACAAAAAATTGTCTGTGGAGTTGAAGAGTTTGTGAATTATGCATGTCAATCTTCCCATTACTTAAGTGAAGGAATAATTAGGTGTCCATGTTTGATATGTTATAGTGGGAAATTGTTGAAACCTAAGATTGTGAAAATTCACTTGTATAAAAAAAGATTCAAACCTAGGTATTAGTATTGGACAGATTATGTAGAGGAAAAGCCTAATCCAATTAGTGTAGATATAAACTCTGGTGTGAATACTGCTAATAGTCCTATATTAGAGGACGAAGACGTGGTTGATAGATATCAAAATATGGTTTGTGATGCGGCTGGAATAGACTTTGGGGATTTTAGGAGTCGTTTTGAACAGAATGTTGAGGATGCTCCACATCCAGAGGCCGAAGAGTTTTATGATCTATTAAATGCTTCAAGTCAGTCGTTATGGCCAGGCTGCAAAACTCATTCTGAGTTATCCTTGGCAGTTCGAATGTTAAGCCTCAAATCTGATTATAATATAATACATGCATGCTTTGATTCATTTATGGATATATTAAGAGAGGTTGCTCTACCAGGATCACGAATTCCTCTAAATTACTATAGAACAAAAAAATTAGTTGCTAAACTCGGGCTTGCTTCAAGAAAAATAGATTGTTGTATAAATGGCTGTATGTTATACTATGATAATGCCAGACAATGTAGGTTTTGTAGTGCTGAAAGATACGAACTTCGTAAAACCAGTAATGGGAATAACAACGAAGTTTCAGTGAAAAGAATGCATTATTTACCTCTTATTCCTAGGCTTAAGAGGTTGTATTCCTCTATGAGCTCATCTGTACACATGAGACGGCATGCTGAAAACAATAGGAAGGAGGGGGACATGTCTCACCCATCTGATGGTGAAGCATGAAAGCATTTTAATAGGACATATCCTGAATTTACATCTGATCCTAGAAATGTTAGGCTTGGTTTGTGCGTTGATGGATTCACTCCCTACAATCAATCTGCTTCTCCTTATTCTTGTTGGCCTGTGATAGTCACTCTATATAATTTGCCTCCAGAAATGTGTATGACTGCCCCATACATGTTCCTAACATGCATTATTCCTAGTCCTCATAATCCCAAGAGCAAGATTGATATTTATTTACAACCATTAATTGATGAACTGAAAATTTTATAGGCGGGTGTTTTAACTTGTGATGTGTCAAGCAAACAAAATTTTATGATGAAGGCTACATTGATGTGGATAATAAATGACTTTCCTGCTTATGAAATGTTGTCTGGATGGATGACTACTGGTAAATTAGCATGTCCATATTGCATGGATCAAACAAAGGCATTCACTTTGAAGCATGAGGGAAAAAATTCATGGTTTGACTGTCATCGTCAATTTTTGCCTGTTGATCACATGTTTAGAAGAAATTAAAATACATTTAAGAAGAAAACTGTTGTGACTAAGTTGCCTCCACCAAAATTATCTGGACATGAATTAAGTGAGATTGTTTGTGCCTTTAGTAAAATAACTGAAATTCAGTCGTGCAAACACCATGGGTATGGTGTTTATCATAATTGGACTAAGCAGAGCATATTTTAAGAGTTACCATATTGGAAGGATAATTTAATTAGGCATAATTTAGATATGATGCATATTGAGAAAAATGTCTTTGATAATATATTCAACACTGTTATGGATGTTAAGGGCAAAACAAAAGATAATGTGAAAGCAAGAATGAACTTAAAAGAATATTGCCAACGATCAGAATTGGAGCTTATTGATTTGCCCAATGGTAAGATCATGAAACCAAAGGCTAATTATATTTTTACAAAAGAGCAAAAGAACATGTTTTGTGAATGGGTGCAGTAGTTAAAAATGCCAGATGGTTATGCTTCGAACTTGGCCAGATGTGTGGACATGAATCAATTACGATTGTTTGGAATGAAGAGTCATGATTGTCACGTGTTTATGGAGAGTTTGCTTCCAGTTGCTTTTTCTTTGTTGCCAGATCAAATTTGGAAGCCATTGACTGAATTGAGTCAATTTTTTTGAGACTTGTGCTCAACGACTTTGGCGGAAAGAGACATGCTCCAAATGGAACAGAACATTTCGGTGATTTTGTGTAAATTGGAAAGGATATTTCCACCAGGTTTCTTTGATTCCATGGAACATTTACCAATCCATTTACCTTATGAAGCAAGAGTGGGGGGGCTAGTTCAGTACAGATGGATGTATCCATTCGAGAGGTACTTAAACAAGATAAAGAAAACAGTCAAGAACAAAGCTCGGGTTGAAAGTTCTATTTGTGAAGCTTATTTGATTCAAGAGATATCTCATTTCTGTTCATTTTACTTTGAGTCTCATGTTAAGTCAATGAGAACTAGAGTTCGATGAAATAATGATACAAATGAAAATATGTCGATGGAATTGACTTTGTCAATTTTTAATCAACCCGGCCGAGGTTATGAAACATAAAAAAAACAGTGGCTAATGATGCTGAGATGAAATCTATGACATTGCACGTCTTGCTAAATTGTGATGAATTTGAACCATACCTCAAGCAAGTAGTACTATTAATTTTGCCTTAAATTCTGACATATGTATTGCTCACTAACAACCAAATCATAAACTTTTAATTTTTTAGTATTTTTTTACAATATTTCAACATTCCTGGGGAACATTCAAATGAAAAAATTAATGCATATTTTATAGAGTAGTTCAGAAGTTATGTGAGTATTCAAACATTACTAAATTCGCTTTCCCAATCATTATATATGATTTAGATCATTAACATTAACTATATTTTTTTCTAGGTTCACAATCCGCAAAATATGGTGAATAATTCTTACTTGCATGATTTGGCATGGAGGCCTAGTACATGTGTGACATCTTTGCCAATGTATTTTATCAATGGATATAAATTTCACACAGATGCTTAGTCAGATGGGAAGAAAATAATCAATAGTGGTGTGTGTGTTAAAGGCTCAACTAATAGTGAAGATGAAAATGATTATTATGGAATACTAAAAGATATGGTTGAGTTAGAATATCCCGGGGAACCAAAAAAAAAGTTGTTCTTTTTAAATGTGAATGGTTTGATCCTACGATTAATAGAGGTACAAGAGTTCACAAAGATTATAAGATTGTCGAGGTTTGACACACTAGACGATATGAGAGGTTTGATCCTTTTATCCTTGCTTCCTCTACGAGACAAGTGTAATACGTTCTTTATCCTGGAAAAAAAAAGGATAGGGTCCAATGGTGGGTGGTAATCAAGACCAAGGCAAGAGGTCGAGTTGAAATTGAAAGTGCTCAAGAAATTACATTCCAAGATGATGATATGAATCTTGTGGATCCAATTGTTGATGTGAATTTCATTGACAACTTGCAAGACACTAATGAGGTTTTTGATGTAGTCCAAAATGTTGGTTCTAGTAGACAGGTTAAAAATGATGAAGAAGAAGAAAGTTTTAACGATGATGATGATGAAACATCTTCCTCCAATAATGAATATGAAACAAATAGTGATGAGGACAATGTTTCCTCATAACTGTGAGTATAAAATTATATTAAGATGTTGTAGTTACTAGTTATACATTATTGTGTCGTGTTCGGAATTATATTTACATTATATTTTTATTAATTGTGTAGATGTCATCATCACGAGGAGATAAGGGGAAAGGGAAGGAGAAGGAGAAGCAATAACTTCGACGTCTTCGAATCAATTTAGGGAGGCCAGCTAGGGGGCAATCGTCAGGATCATCTCCACCCTCTGTTACGATATCACCCATTATAGGTTTGCATCAGCCACCATCTGCTGGGTACATTATGATACCCACACCTGGACCTCAGCGTCTGTCACCAACTTCCCATGCACTGCATGGTACAACATATGATTCTGGGTCACCTACTATTGGCTCATCACCAAGTACCCGTGAGTCACCGAGTACCCGTGAGTCCCCAGATACCCGTGATTCTAATGTGGAAGTAACAAATCAAAGCAACAAGACATTTGTTGAGCCAGATGGTGATTTTGGGTATGTAGACAACTATTTGTTATTCATTTATAGTTAATGCACATTCAAATTTTTTGTTGAGAATATTTACATTTCCTTTTTTAAGTTGTATCATAGATTTCTGCCATCTAAACCTGCTGCTGATGCCATAACAAAGATTATACGATCTAGGTATAATCAACCTTGGACATCTTGGGGAGAAATACCCAAGGATACTAGAGAAATGTGGTTTCGAGAGTTTCAAGTATGAATAAATTTTTATTCCGATAATTATGTTTGTTTGTCTTGTAATAGTATAATTTTTTTAAACTTTAACGTTATTTATATAATTTTTTTGAAGGGTTATGTTTGGTGGATGCCTCAACATCATAGCCATATGCGAAAGGCATATAATAGTCGTAGTTCGAAGAGACTATCAGGTTTGCTGGGGCAGACACACAACTTAAATGAAAGACCTTTTTGGATTGGAGAAGGCATATGGGAAGACTTATGCAGGCACTGGGCTAGTAGCATGTATAAAGAGAAATGTCAACAAGCAAAGATGAATTGTGCTTCTGACACTGGTGGATGCTTGCACACTGGTGGTTGCATTTCTACAGGCACCCATGCGTAGAAATTGGTAACTATTATCGCCAGTTGTTTAGTAATATGTTTTATTATTTTGTTATTAACTTTTTTTCTCATTATTACAGGTTAAGACTTTGGGTAGAGAGCCCACAGTTGATGAGACATTTCGTCACGTACATTTGAGGAAAGAAGACCGTACTGCATGAGTTTCTACAAAAGCTAAGGATTTATATGGTAGTATTTATTTAGAAATTATTGACTTTAATACTACAATCATGTTATAGCAACAATCATAAGAAGTTTTTTATTTCCATCTTTAGGAGGAATTCAAAACAAAGGAATCTGAACAATCTTCTCAGTGCTCAAATGAAGAAGGGGCATCTGGTACACAAATGACTAGTCGAGAGCTTTGCATTAAAACTGTTGGTGGTCCTAAGAAGGGTCGTGTTTATGGCCTTGGTTCTCAAGCATCTATTTATAACCATGGAGATTCATCCTCCTTAAGGCCTGTATCGAGTCAAGTTCCTGAGCACGTTATTAATCAAGTTAAGTAATAGCTGTAATATTTTTTATTAATTGATTTTTGTATTTTGATGGATGTAGTCAATCATTTTATTTTTCGTATTTTTCATAGAATGAATTGATGAATTTATGTTTACATATATTAATCAGGTTAAGGAGCAGTTGCAGCAGGAGATGTTGGATCGAGTTCAGCAGATTTAACAGCAAATGGAGCAGCAAAGCCAACAACGTGAGGCAGAGTGGAAAATGTGATTTGAACAATACGCGCATCAATAGAACCAAATGAATAATGAGCTAAAATCATATGTACAAGCCGTTGGCACTCAACCAAGCCAACAACTACAACTACCAGAAGAAGATAATTAGAATAATGAAGATGACAATGATAATGAGGATTATTAAACTTTGTATTTGAACAAACTTTGTTATGTTGAATTTGAACAATGAGTTATATTGTATGTGATTTGTTATGTTTATTTTATGGATTGGTTTTAAATACATTGACAAGTTGAAATTGATGTCTGAGTGAATTTTGTTATATTGTGGATTTTGAATATTTAATTTAATTTTTTTATATTCAAAAAAATTTGAGGCGGATTTGGCAGCAGAAAAATCAGCTGCAAATTTGCGTAGATTTTTGTGGCAAATAATCCGGCTCAAAATCCTCCACAAATTAACTACGAAAAAATCAGCCGCAAAATCCTCCACAAATTAGTGGTGAAAAATCCATCACAAATTTACAGTGAAAAAATCTGCCGCAAATTAACCCATTTCCAGCAATGATTCAAGTATATTACCGGTATAGTTTACGGCAGATTTGCGGCGGATAAATTTGTGGCAAAAATTAAAATCCACTGCAAACTATATTGCGTCGACCATATTTGCGGCGGTCGCGAATCAGCAGCAAATTATTAATTTGCAGCAGATTTTGAGTGATTTGCGGCAAATTTATCCTTCGCAAATCTCATTTTTTCTTATAGTGACTCCTTCCTTAATTCTTCAAAAGCTCTTTAGTGCCCACTGTTACTTTCGTGATTAATTGAATGTGTTTGAGTGGAGTAAATGGTTTAAGTAACATAGATGATTGGGAGATAAGATTTAAGTAGAAGGAAGTCTTTATTGATAAGTAATCACAAGTACAAGGTAACTGGAAACACTCTCAAGTATCCGACTAGATCCTAACAGAACTAGCATGCTTTCCCTGAGTAAAACCTTCTCTCAACTGAGAAATGTGAATGATCTTTCGATGATTCCTTGCCTCAGCATAAGAGGACTTATTTATAGAGCAAAGGTTTGATAGATAATTTACAAAGCTATCCTATACAGACGTAAGTGCTTACATCAGAAACTTAATAATTTACATAGTGACGTAAGAGCTTACATCATTCTTCGATTATTGCATTGTCTGAGTCATTATCTTTAAGTTTGTCGATGTCGGCAGCTGCTTTTTCTTCTTGGCATTTTTCGCATGCATGGTCCCTACTTGCTTTAATCATTGCACATAGATTATTGAAGACAGATGTTCGGTAATTCATCTGCAGTCCTTGGAATTTGTAGAAAGGGAACTCAAAGCTTGTCAAAATATTCATATCTTTTTCTTTGATTACTTTGCCACTTCTTTTGCTTAGAAGCAAAGTATAGGGTCCTTTGTAAAGTGTCTTAATGAATGATCCTTTGTCGATGCTTTGGCACTGTGAGAAAATGCTTGCAGTTGGTTTGTCAGTATTTGAGAAATTTAGTCTTCTTCAAAGACGACTCCTGTTGGTTCGTCTTTTAGTGGGAAATTATTATTACTTACACCAACAAACACTAGATGCTTGGCAGGATGCTTAGTAACGAAGTTAGGGTAGGCTGAGTAGAATTTCAGAAAAATACTTTGATCCTTTGCCACATTTCTTTTGAACATTTGCACTGCTTCCTTAAAATTGTGAGGAAATAGGTTAATTTCTCCTAAATTTAGGCTTAAATAAAGACAGTCAATAAAACCAAATTGATACATATTGAATGTCAGTGTTTGAGGTGCTCTTGGAAGAATGATTGTTTTGATACCGAAGAGTTTTCGGTCAACCATATAAAAACAATTGACCTTTTCTTTGTCATTCCAATTAACTAGTCTTTTGAAATTTTTCCAGAAATGTTTTTCTGAGAACTGTACTTGTAAATCGTGGTCTTTTCGAGAAGTTATTTGATAATTATCTAGCGAAGAAAGAATTCTTCCTAGAATTTTGAGTAGGATTGTGTTACTGGTGGATTCTTTGTTGTTTCTGAATAAGTTTTTGGACCAAGATAGACTTCTTTCCCCTTAGATGAATATTCCTGAAGTGTTTTTTCTGCCTCTTCCTTAGTTAAGTATGATTTGTGTACAATTCTGGAAATCTTTTGGCAGTATGGTGCTGCTTTGAACCAGTCATCGTAAATTCCTGGAAATGGTCCGTTAAAAATGACGTACCATTTTTTTAATTTTTTCTCCTTCTTGCCGATATGCTTCTTCAAGAAATCCTTCTGATTTGAATTGAAGATTTAGAACTTTAATATCTGCTTCAATGAGTTCCAATTCCTCTAGCTTTTGGTTTCTTAATGCTTCTTTCAACTCCAGTTGTCTCTTAATCATTTCTGTTGTCCCTCACTCCATTCTCTGGATAATATATCTGCAAGAACATTCTTTTCACCTTTAATATAGGAAATTGAATAATTATATTTTGCTAGTTTCATTTGCCATCTAATTAATCTTCCCTGTTTATAAGTGCCTTTATGATTTATATTCTTAAATCCTGCAACATAAGTTGAGTCTGTTCGAACAATAAATTCTTTATCAAGCACATAAATTCGATGTTTTTATAACATATGAATAAGTGCCAATGTTTCCTTTTCATGAGTAGGATAATTAATTTCACTGTCTGAAAAGGTTCCAAACATGTATCAACATAGTAATTCCTTCTTTTGACCAGGGGTTTTGCTTTCATTACATCACCCCAATGTTCATTTGATGTGTCAATTTCAATAATAATTAAATCATCATCTGAAGGATGATATAATTCAGGACGATCCTAACATACGTATTTTAATTTTGTAATAATTGTTTCGTCATCCTCCGTCCAAGTCTAGAGGGCACCCTTTTTCAGTTTTTGCTGGAGTATTTTCCTTTCTGCTGCAAGATTCTTAATAAAACCTTTATTAGAAATATATGTTAGTAATCCAAGAAATCTTTGTAGATCTTTTTTATCTTTTAATTTTGTTGAAAAATTCTGGAGTTTTTCTAATACATGTTTTTGCATTATAATTTTTCCTTTCTCGATTTGTAAACCTAAATAATTAATTTTATTTTGAGCTAGAACAACTTTCTTCTTGCTTAGAACTACTCCATGTTCAAAATATTTATTAAGTACTAATTCAATCTTTTTAAAATGATCGATTAAGTCTTTATTAGTGAAAACTAATATATCATCAATATAAATAAGACAATAATCTTTATATTCTTTAAGTATTGAATCAATCCTTCTTTGGAAAATACCTAGTGATTGCTTCATTCCCATAGGAAGTACATTCCATTCATATTAACCTTGAGGACAACTGAAAGTTGTTAATGCTTTAGATTCTTTTGTAAGCCTCATTTGATAAAATCCAAACTTACAATCAAAAGTACTAAACTAATGCATATTTCTTACTCGTTCAATAATTACATCCTTTCTTGGTAAATAATATGCATCACCTTCCATTGCATCATTTATTTGCTTATAATTAATTACCATTCTTCGTTTTCCTCTTTTAATTTCATTATGATTTTCAACATAAAATGTTGGTGCTGAGTGTTTGCTTTTTGATGGTCTAATTAATCCTTTTTCTTTCATTTCTTTTATGTCCTTTACAAATTCATCCCTATCCTGTTTGGTATAAATCATTGGTTTACATTTTATTTCTTTTGTTGGATCCTTTAGTTTAAGTTCAATTAATTCCAAATTTTTATTATTAATTTTTGGGTCAAGAGGATTTTCACTACATGTTTTTTCTAGTAATTCTTCAATATGTGTAGGAACTTGTCTTCCTAGTTCTAGATTGATTAATATAGGACGAATTTTTCGGCATACTGCATCAACTATCTCACCACGTTTCAACTTGCTAAGCTTTGATTGTTTTTTAGAATAAATGCATTTTGAAGAATGAATAATTGGTATATTAATAATTTCACGTAATTGTTTTCCTTTAATATATGGTGTCTTAAGTGATATATAATCTAAATATTGACAAAAAGGTGCGTATAAACGTAGAAAATTATTTTCGATTATCATATCTAAACCTATTTCCTGTTGGTATATGGTTGGGATAATAAATAATTTAGTTTGAATTCTTAGGGTAATTCTTTTTGCTACTAAGTACAGCGGATGTATAGATCCATCTGCAATTTGAATTTTTAATGGTTTGTCTAGTTTTTCCCATTTTTCAAATAATGCTTTTGTTGCAAGACAAATATTTGCTCCTGAATCTATATAGGCTTCAGTTTCTTTATTACTTTTTTCAATATTAATTTTGATATAAGTTGTCGCGACCGATATCGCGGCGAAATAGCAGCTCACGTGATTTTAAAAATTAATTAAAATATGGAGTCGCCACCAATTTTATTTAAATTAAGGAAAAATTGGAAAACCTTTTTGGAAAATGGTCTTTGGAACCAAATCGGATTCGGGAGTCGGTTATGGATAGGGAAGGGTGGAAACTTAATCCCACTGCACCTCCATCACACCCGTCGTGAGACGGTACCTTAAGTCAGTTGTGCAAAAATTCAATAATCTCAAATTTATCTATTTTACCCCTCTTAAAAGACCTTGCAATTATTTTATTTTATTTTTATATTTTTTTATTTTTTTTTATTTTTTTATTTTGTAGAAAAGAATAAATAAGAAACCTAATTATGAAAATTTAATTTTGGCTTGACAGAATGAAAATTCTGCTCCTACGTACCCTCAGGTGCAATGAGGAACTCAAAGTCACGTAGTTCTGTAGAAAATAATTGTGGGTTGATTGATTTTAATTAAGAAAATATTTTTTTCTTTTTAAAAAAGAATTTTATTTAAAAAAACAAATTCAATCTTGCACAGGGTTCAAGTTAGCACTAGGCTACTCAATAAACCCTTATGATCCAAACGATATTGAAGATAGATCTCGCTATTCAATCATCATCATTGGTCATTGTATTGATTAAAATATTTCTTTTTATATATATGAATTTTCATTTTTTTATTTTTTATTTTTTATTTTTTCTCTTCTTTTTTTTTTTAAGGGACAAACATGAATTTTTCATGAGTCGAGTAAATAAGAACAAATAAGATTAAATATAAACATCACAAAACTAAAAGCTCAAAAAAAAAAACAATAATTTTTATTTTTCTAACAACTTCAGATTTTTTTATTATATTTTTTATTTTAGCTTCCCACTAATCATAAGATACAACATAAAGCATACTATCACACAAAAATAAGCACTACTAAACCAGAATAAATCTAAAAAGAATAACTAAGCTCAAAACGCATACTTTTATTTTTATTTATGATTATTATTAATTTTTTTTTTACTTTTAAAAACTAACGCCAAATCAAATTCTCTGTCTATCATTATCCCACTTTGCTATTCAAACAAACCAACCCACAACCCACGTAATGTGGGTTGCTTCATTTAGCAGCCCAAAAGAAGAAAGAAAAAAACAAACACGAAAAGACAAGAAACACACAAAGAATAAAAAAAAACAAAGCCTTCAGCAAATGAAAACATAAAAGGATAGTAAAATAGGAAGCTTAAAGGGAAAGAAGGGAGGCACAATCTGGAGAAAACGAAAGAGAAGTTTCTGGAGAAAAACGAAATGAAAGAAAGGGCGAACCACTAGTAGAACAGTCAGCGGTGATTTCAGTACGGGGTGCAACTGGCCCGAATCTGGGAAGCGCGGCGCGGACGCGGCGGGAACGACGGCAGGTCTGGTGCGTCTCGTGACGATGCAGATCGGAACGGATCCGGTCTTTCTGGTTCGCGGTGGTTCAGACCTGGGATCGGGGCTGGTCGGAGTGGCGCACCGCGGTCCCGGTCCGGTTGGTGCGGACACGCTCGGCCGGAGCGGCGGAGCGGTTTCGACGGGCGGTTGGCACGATGCGGTGCTGCGTGTGGGTTGCGGGTGAGCTTGCGTGGGGCATTTGGGCCGAGACGGCGGCCGGGTTGCGGGTCCGGAGGTCCGGGATGGTGGGGATCGATCGGAGCGGCTCGGCAACCTTGGTGCGGTCGGGTCCGTGGTGCGGTCGAGCGGCTTGCGGCAGATCTTGGTGGGTGGTCTCGAGATGTAGAGGAAGAAGATGATGAATAGTTTTTTTTTTTTTTTGTGGAGTTCTTGTGAACCGAAAAAGATGATGGATAGCTTGGGAGGTTGATGGTGGGTTTATGGTGGTGATTGAAGGAGAGGATGGGTTGCAGCAAGATAGTGGTGAAGTGATGGTGAGGACTGTGAGTGTGGAGTCTGAGAAAAGTTGAAGATGAGTCCCAGTGTTGAAGATATCCTGTTCTCTTGGTTTTCTCCCTGCTCTCCCGAAAGTCCCCCTTTTTTAGCTCTCCCCCCCTTCGCAAAAAATGGTTCTCCCTTTTTGTCCGCAGATCTCTCTGCCACCCCTCCCCATAAATCAGCCTTGGCAGATAGAGTGGCTGATGGCAGCAATAGGTGCTTCCAATTCTATGTATTTTCCCTGGGGTTGTCACCTTCTCTTGCTTCATTTTCCTTGCCAGTCTCCATTTTTAGACTGCCTTGAGCCATGAGATTTACTGGTTGCAGCAGAAGCAACTCAGTACGCTACCTTCATTTTATTTTTTCATTTTCTTTTCTCTTTTTTCTTTTTACGAAATCAGACTTCTTTTTTTTTAAAAAAACGAAAATCAACATTTTTTTAATTTTGGTGAAAATAAAACAAACAAATAAAATACAATGAGATAAAGACATTAATCAAAGGATGTACACAAATATTTATTTATTATTTTTTTGTTATTTTTGGTCCAGACAAAATTGAGTGTTCACAGTTGTCCCTCTTTACTCGTTTCTTACTAGATAATGAGAAAAGTCATGGTTTTTCACATTATTATCGTAAGAAAGGAGTAAAGATATGAACTTCAATTTTGTCCAGTAATACAAAACAAAGCAAGAAATTAAAATGTATGGAGATGATGCATTCAAAGATAAAAGGCAATGGACAACTGTGTCCCAAAAATTAAAATGCAATGGGGCACTGCGTCCCAAATTTAAAATGACAATGGGCAACTGAGTCTCGAAATTTAAATGACAACGGGCAACTGCGTCCCGAATTTTTTTTTTTTTTAAATGCAATGGGCAACTGAGTCCCGAAATGTAAATGACAACGGGCAACTGCGTCCCGAAATGTAAATGACAATGGGCAACTGAGTTCCGAAAATTAAAATGACAATGGGCAACTGAGTCCCGAAATTAAAGACAATGGGCAACTGAGTCCCGAAATTTAAATGACAATGGGCAACTGCGTCCCAAAAATTAAAATGACAATGGGCAACTGAGTCCCGAAATTTAAATGACAATGGGCAACTACGTCCCGAAAATTAAAAATGAAAATGCATAGAGCCAATGCGCTCAACAGAAACATGGACTTAAAATTCTTTCTTTCTCTTTTCTCACTTTTCTTTTTCTTTTTTTCTTTTTCTCTTTTCTCTCTCTTTTTGGTCATTTTTTTTAATTTTTTTTTATTTATTCAAAATCATCTTAATTAACGGCGATCCTGGAAAGCTTTGACCAATCAAACTCTTTGTCCAAGTGCTTTTCCTTCATCCGACCTTTTGTTAGCTTGGAAACCCCGAGATTTTCTCATTTCTTTTTTATTTTGACCGCCTTAATCTCCTTGGCAACATATTGCAACTCGTATCTCGAGTTACTGAGATCCTTTAATCTAAATTAATCATTGAAGGATTGCTGCACAATTGTCAAGTCAAATTGTCGACCTTAAATTTATTTTATTTGAGACATAAATTAATTAGTAAACATGCATTCATGAATAGAGAGAAATTTGTTGAATGAACAAACTTCCTTTTATTATTTTGGTAATGTAATCGTACATGAACTTTTGACAAGACACATACTTGAAAGACAAAAGAAAGATTGCAAGAAAAATGAAAAATTGCCCCAGTATTGGTTCCTTGTTCCTCATTCAATTGATTCACTGCAAGTGCTTGACAACTTAACCGCTGTCTCTGCTGATTCCTCTTTCAACACGAACCCTTTTAGTTCCTCAAAAATTTTGCCCCAGTATGATTCATTTAATGCAAACGACTTGCCTTCTTTGTATAACTGATTGGACGCACATCAAAAATTGCCCCAGTTTGGTGAGTTCCTCGAAGAGTTTCAGGCCCACTTTTTTTGCCTATTTATTTGTCCTAACTTTTGCTTAGACTGCCTTTTCAGATTTTCAGCCTAACGGACTTTTTTTCATTTTTTCAATTGCTCTAACTTTTGCTTAGGCCGCCCTTTCGGGTTTTCAACCTAACGAGCCCCCCCTTTTTTTCTCTTTTTTTTTAGGCATAGAATCTCTTGACAACATCAGTATTCACGGGCCTCGGCAATTCTTCTCCATCCATATTCTGCAAAACTAACGCTCCTCCTGAAAATGCCTGCTTGACTATGTACGGGCCTTCATAATTCGGAGCCCATTTTCCTCTGGCATCCTCTTGGTTAGGGAGAATCTTTTTCAAAACCAAATCCCCTGAACGGAATTCCCTGGGACGAACTTTCTTGTTGAAGGCTCTGGCCACTCTGCTTTGATACAATTGCCCATGACAAATAGCTGTCAATCTCTTCTCTTCTATCATATTCAATTGCTCATACCGAGTCTTCACCCATTCAGATTCCTCTAACTCTGCTTCCATCAAAACCCTTAGAGAAGGGATCTCGATTTCTATTGGAGAGACAGCCTCCATCCCATACACCAAAGAGAAAGGCGTCGCCCCAGTGCTTGATCGTATATTGGTACGATATGCATGTAGGGCATAGGGTAACATTTCATGCCAGTCTTTGTAGTTCACCACCATCTTAGCAACAATTTTCTTGACATTTTTATTTGCTGCTTCAACTGCACCGTTCATCTGAGGCCTGTAGGGAGCTGAATTATGATGCTTGATTTTAAAATTTTCACAAAACTTTTTAATCTCAGCACCATTGAGATTGGTACCATTATCTGTGATTATCCTTTCTGGAATTCCATATCTGCAGACAATATCCCTTTTGAAGAATCTCAAAAACACTTTTTGAGCGATGCTGGCATAAGAAGAAGCTTCTACCCACTTGGTGAAATAGTCAATCGCCACTAAGATGAAGCGATGACCATTGGAAGCTTTGGGATTAATGGGCCCGATGATATCTATTCCCCACATTGAGAAAGGCCAGGGAGATACCAAATTATGCAAAGGGAAAGGAGGCGTGTTGACTCGATCTGCATACATCTGGCATTTTTGACACTTCTGTACATAATCTATGCAGTTTGTTTCCATTGTGGACCAATAATAACCACTCCTTAGAATTTTTCGAGCCATCATATGACCATTAGCATGAGTTCCACAAATTCCTTCATGGACTTCAGTCATGATTATACGAGCTTCACAAGCATCCACGCATCTAAGTAAAGTTCCATCATGACTCCTTTTGTACAAAACCTCTCCATTCAAGAAAAAGGTCATCGCCAACCGGCGGATAGTCTTCTTATTCACCTCACTTGCCCCGTTGGGTATTCTCTATGCTGAATATACCGCTTGATATCATGATACCAAGGTTTACCATCTGGCTCGCCCTCCACATTAGCACAATACGCAGGCTCACTGTGTGTCTTCACTTGGATGAGTTGGACATTATTATGAATGTCCAACTTGGTCATTACAGCCAAGGTGGCCAAGGCATCTGCAAACTGATTCTTGTCTCGGGTCAAATGGGAGAAGGTCACCTCCTCAAACTTCTCAACTAACTGGATCAAATACTTTTGATAAGGTACCAATTTCGGATCTTTGGTTTGCCATTCACCATTCACCATTCACCTGATAAATGATGAGTGCTGAGTTTCCAAATACTTTTAACTGCTTGATCCCCAAGTCAATTGCAACTTGTAAACCATTAGCACAGGCCTCATACTCCGCAACATTATTGGTGCACTCAAATTCCAGCTTGATAGCAACTGGGTATTGTTTTCCAGTTGGTGAAACAACCACGGCCCCTATGCCACTACCATGCATGTTAACCGCTCCATCAAAATACATCTTCCCGGCCCGGGTTCTTCTTCTTCTTCTCCTTCCTCTCGCCATCGTATTTCTCCATCAGGGAATTCAGATGTCACTTGTTGTCCACCCTCAAGAGGGTTTTCAGCTAAATGATCAGCAATCGCACTTCCTTTGATGGATTTCCGAGTCATGTACTTGATATCGAATTCTGACAGCATCACTTGCCACTTTGAAACCCTTAATGAAACATGAGGGCTTTCAAATATGTACTTCAGAGGGTCTATTCGGGAGATCAACCACGTGGTGTAATAGAGCATGTACTGTCGTAGCCGCTTTGAGGTCCATACCAGCGCACAACAAGTCTTCTCAATAGCCATGTAACGAGCTTCACAGTCATTGAACTTCTTACTCAGGTAGTAAATTGCTTGCTCCTTTTTTCCCGATTCATCATGTTGTCCCAACATTGCCCCCATCGAGGTTGGCAACACAGTTAGGTACAAAATTAAAGGGCGACCGGTGTAGGGGTACCAAAACAGGAGGATTCATTAAATAAGCCTTTATCTTGTCGAAAGCTTACGACATTCTTCATCCCATTTCCTGGTTGATGCTTCTTCAACAACTTGAATATAGGCTCACAGTCTTTGGTTAAGTTAGCAATGAATCTAGCGATGTAATTGAGTCTCCCGAGAAAACTTCGCACTTCACGCTCCGTCTTAGGGGCAGACATCTCTTGTATTGCTTTCGTTTTATCTGGATCCACCTTTATTCCTTCTCTGCTAACAATGAATCCGAGTAATTTCCCAGTAGATGCTCCAAAAACACATTTAGCAGGATTCAACCTCAGTTTGTACTGCCGGAGTCTTTCAAACAGCTTACGCAAAACCGCCACATGACTTTCTCCTTCTTTAGACTTGGCTACTATATCATCCACATACACTTCAATTTCCTTGTGCATCATGTCATGAAACAGTGCCACCATGGCACGTTGGTAAGTAGCCCCAGCATTCCTTAATCCGAACGGCATCACCGTGTAACAAAATGTTCCCCAAGGAGTAATGAAAGTGGTCTTTTCTTTGTCATTGACATCCATGAGAATTTGATTGTATCCTGAGTATCCATCCATGAATGAGAACCTATGATTCTTAGCAGTGTTATCAACCAGAACATCAATGTGAGGGAGTGGGAAACCATCCTTCGGGCTGGCCTTATTCAAATCTCTATAGTCCACACACATTCTGACTTTTCCATCCTTCTTAGGCACTGGCACGATGTTAGCTACCTACTCTGGGTGTCTGGATACTTCCACAAATCCCGCTTCCGCTGCTTAGTCACTTCTTCCTTGATCTTCAGAGACATATCAGGATGCATCCTCCTCAACTTTTGTTTCTTTGCCTCAACATTCGGGTATAGTGGAATTTTATGCGATGCTATCTCTGGGTCTAACCCAGGCATATCCCGATAAGACCAAGCAAAAACATCCATATATTCTTTGAATAGTGTGATCATCTCTTCAAACTCCGGGTTTGCCACTACTTTCAATTCCTTTTTCTCTTCCTCTGTCCCCATGTTGACCACCTTTGCTTCCTCATCATTCAAGACAAATCCCTTCTCTGAGTATTCCAGTAACTTTGCAAAATTTTCAACAACATCTTCGTCTTCTCCAGATCCAGGGTCTTTTTCATCAAACATTGCAGGGGAATCAATTGATGGGTTTTTGAAGTCCTTTTCATGAGGCGAACTTTCTACGAAACTCAGATCCCTGGAAAGCAATTTTGTGTGGAGTTGGAAGAGCAGAATAAAGGAGGAATGACAAAGGAAGAACAAGATATGGTACAAAAATGTAAAACGAAAAATGGTAAATGCAAAAAGATAAGTCAGAGAGTGCAACAAAGAGGAATACTGAACATTCATGCAAGTTCATTTAATCAATGTCTCAAATAACATAAACCATAAGCTCAAAATAACTTCGACATTTGCTCAACACAATATGACTAGATAATTACTTTGAAACAATCACATCAATAATTGGTTCAGATTTCCAGTTCTTCAGCGGCTCCTTATCAGCAACAGGATGGATTGCCTCGAGCTCTTCTTGGCTCTCTTCATGCAAAGCATTGATAGTGAGGCGGTAACGAGGGTGAATGACCTCGTCAGGCATAATCACCTCGGCTGGTGCTGGGAATGTTTCCCTCAGGTGGGGAATATGCTTCATATTGCCCTTGTCACCCTTTCCTCCAAGCGTCATGCTCCTCATATGCTCCTCTAGAGATGCTTCGTATCCTATCCCAAACTTGTCTGACTTTCCTGGGAGCGACACTGGCGACCGAGCACCTTGTAGCTTTGAGCCCAAACCCTTTCCTTCCTGGTATCCACTATTAGCCATGATCCGGGCCACCACCTGATTCACACTTGGTGCAAGAGATTCATCTTTACCAAGTCCAGTCTCAACTACTTCGAAACTGTGCCATAGGTTCCCCTCTTCCTTTTCTGCACTCTCCACATATGGTACCGAAACTGGTTTTGACAGCATAATTTCTTCCTCTCCATGTATGGTGATGACCGACCCATTCTCAATATATTTTACACTTTGATGCAGGGTGGAAGGAACAAGACCAAGCAAAGCATGGATCCATGGTCTCCCCAGTAGCATGGTGTAGCCAGGCTCCATATCCATGACTTGAAACAGCACCTGAAAATTACTTGGACCAATCTCTAGCGTCAACATTATTTCTCCCATAATGCCTCTCCTATTTCCATCAAAGGCTCGCACCACCATCTCCCGTGGCGACAGTTCATCCTCACTTATTGATAACGAGGCTAAAGTTGACCTGGGAATGATATTTAATGCAGACCCCCCATCAATCAAAACTTTTGCAACTATGTACCATTTGCATTTGAGGGTTATGTGCAATGCCCGCGGGTTCTTCTCAGATTGAGAAACGATCTCTTCATCAGTGAAGGTGATCATGTTAACGCGTTTCACGGGGTCCACCATGTTAACCACACTTTCGGGTGTAACATCGGGTTTCACATAGGCTTCATCCAGAATTTTCAATAACGCCTTCCGATGCATCTCAGATGTCAAGATGAGTGACAAAAGAGATATCCTGGCCGGAGTCTTTTTTAGCTGCTTCATCACATCATACTCGCTCTGCTTCATTATTTTCAAGAACTCCTCTTCACCTTCCATCTCTCTCTCCTCTTCTTTTGACATTTTCTCCTTACTTCCTTCTTTAACAATTTTCCCTTTTTCTAACTCTTCTGGGCCATAGCACCGCCCACTCCTGGTAATTCCCCCTACCCTGACTATATTAGTCACCAACTCCTTATCTTTGTGCACTTGAGCAATTTGGGCCTTCGACGTCTCTTCCCCTACTTCCTTTGTTTCTACCTTGGTTTCGTAATTCCATGGCACCGAATGAGTGTCATTATAAACAAAAGGCACTGGTTTCTTGATTGTTACCACTACTTTCTCCGGTGTTGAGACTTGATTGAGAGGTGGCACCTTAAGCACAAAGCGTTCGACCACATTAACCTCTTCGGAGGAGGCTAGCCCTTATCTTGCATGTATTACTCCCAAAGTAAGCAACCCTTGGACTCGAACCTTGAAGTTCCAACAATTCTCAATATCATGTCCCATTTCCCCACAATGATAAGCACAATTTGACCCTGCATCATATTTTTCCTCTTCTTTCATCATCGCGGCTGGTGCAGTGATATTATAGCCAGCTTTCTTCAACCCCTCGAATATCCTTGCCATCGGTGTACGCAAGCTCATGACCTTTCTTATGGATGACCCTTCCGCCTCTAAAGCATTCACCACATTCCTTCCACCATGATTAGGAATTGGGTTGTTAACGATACTTGGTCCTGCTTCTTCTTGGATATCAAGCTTCCCGTAGGCAATTAACCTTTTTACTGCAGTCTTAAAAGCCTCGCAATCTTCAATCGAATGCCCTGGGATATCCATGTGATACTTACAGGTTGAGTTCGAGTTGTACCATGATGGAAATGGTGGTTCTAAAGGACGCACAGGAATTCCCGAAATAAGGTGAGCATCAAACAATCTTTGGAATAGGTCTGCATTCGAAATGGATAACCTTGGAAAGGGGGGGAGGTTTTGAGGATGAAAACGGCTTTGGTTTTGGAGGTTCGGGCGAGGTTGTGAGTGGTTTGGGTAATTTTGCGGAGGTGCAGGTGGGTATCGGGCATAGGTTGGGCGAGTTGGTGTATATGGCGGTGGCGAGGGGACGTTGTTAACTTGGAATTGTGGTGTTGGGGTGAAATTTGTGGCCGGTAAAATTTGGTGAGATGGATAATGAGGCAGTGGCGGTGTTTGGTATGAAAAGTGAGGGTTGGGGTTGTATGATGGTTGATGACTTGGGCTATATCGCGGTCTGAAATTCTGTTGAGGTCGGATATAATTCACCTCAGGTTCTTTTTTCTTCGGCTGGAATCCTTTCTTGAAAGTAGTATTCTCTGTGCTACTCATTGGCAACTTCCCAGTTTTGGCCAATATTTCAATTCTTTCTCCAGAAGTTATCAAATCTGCAAAATCCTTATAGGCCGCCCCAGCCATTGCCCCAATAAAAGGGCTTCCTAGGGTCCCCAAGAAATACGAGCACATCTCAGACAATGTTAATGGGGGTTGGACTTGAGCCGCCAAGGCTCTCCACCTCTGTGCGTATTGCTTGAACGGTTCTTCGTTGCCTTTCTCGCATTGAACTCAATTGCTCTCGGGTTGGGGCTGCGTCAAGATTGAATTTTTGTGGTCCATAAACAAATCAGCCAATTCTCGTCCAACGCAAGACCTTTGAGCGATCTAATTGAAGATACCATTCTAGGGCGGGACCCGTAAGACTCTCATGGAAGAAACCGATGAGGAACTTATCATCCCTAGACCAAAATGACCATCTTGGTTCCGTAATCGATCAAATGGAAACGAGGGTTGCCGCTCCCGTCATACTTCACAAAATCAGGAATCTTGAAGTTGTTGGGGATCACTATATCCGTGGTAGGACACAACTCCTCTATCCTCAGGGGTCCATAAGCATTTGGGCCCTTTATTGCCTTGATTTGTTCCTCCATTTTCTCCATCCAATCTTCTTTCATTTTATCCTTCTCAGTCGTGACGTGGCTATTCCCAGAACAAGGCATGGTCACATGTCCTGGAATAGACACATGAGGTGGTTCCCAAGTAGGCCCCGCATAACCAGGGATTTCATTGTAGGCGCCTTCCAGAGCGCGATACCCCTCCCCAATGGGCATGACTATTGATGTTGTTTGAGGTGGTTGCTCGTGGATTCCTGCAGCAATGCCTGAGGTTATGGCCGAAAAGATCGAAGCAGTTATTGATGGTACGTTTGCATACGTTCCAACCCCACTTGCATTTCTATTTCCACTGATTAAGTGGAGAGACTCCCTTATATCTTGCAATATTGCTTCCAACCTCGCTTGGTTTTCTGACACCTCATTTATTCTTCCTGTTACTTCATCGACCTCCCTACTCAAGTTTCTTCCTGTCTCAAAATTATCAGCAGCCATCCTGGTTCGAGATCTGGTATTGTGAACTCGGGTTAGATTGGTCTCTTCTTTCCTTGGTCGCGCAATGATTCCTGAACCAAATTGATTTATTAAAGCAAAAAACACATTAGATAAAAAAAAATTAACACTATTGTGAGGATGCTTGGCGATTGTGGAGAGATTCACATGGTCATTCAATAGCAAGGTAGGATCCAAGATTTGGGCATTAGCAGGTTAACCAATGGTGCCATCTTTAAACAATGCAATCATTCTCTCACCAAAAACCAAGATTCCCGTATTTTCGCTAAAGGACAAATCGTCTCAGGGCGAAAATATGGTTGACAACCTATTCAAGGGGGAATTCACCCCTCAATGAATAGTGCCTAAATGAAAAGCAATAACATCAATCATTCAAAGCAAAAAACCGCAATCTGGTCATTCATTTCATTCCAAAATCAATACAAAGTCTCAGTCTCCTCGAAGTGTAACGTAAACTACATTACATCAACAACTTTGTTTGTTTCTTCCTAAGACCTTTAGCAAGACCTCGACAATACTTCATAAACTCGGCTATCTTCTGTGGTAGTCGTAGCAAGGGATTCATGCGAATCTGAAGGTCTGCCTCATCAAAACGATTAACCAGTTGCGTAGTGTGATACTGCAAGCTGTTAGACATGTCCTCATATTTATTCATCCAATATTCCCTTTGAGCCCTTTCATTTTGAGCTGCCCATTGCCACGCGCTTTCACTTTCTTCTTTTTGCAGTCGTTGCCTCTGCGCTTCGAGTCTCCATTGCTCCTTTTCTTGCTCTAGTTCTTGAGCTTTCAACTCTAAACGCCTTGCTTTCTTGTTTGCTTCCTTGAGTGAACTATAATATTCTGCAGCCAAAACCTGCTTTTGATCGGAGCGTCGTTTCACCTCAATCAGAGCTTCTTGTAAAGATCGCATCCTTTGGTCTTGTGCTCTAGTATTCGCTTCCAATTCTTCTTTCTCTTGCAGAATCTTCTCTATCAATTCTTCTTGAGCACTTACTTTCACTCGTAGCTCTTGGATTTCTAAAGTGGTCTTATTTGATTCCACCTCTTTTCCTCTTCTTGCCCTTTTTACCCGGCTCGGGGCTTCAGCAGCGTCAGCTTGTGCATCCTTTAAGTCTTCAATCTTGTCGGCTAACCTGGCACCGACTTGAGTGAATGACGACTTTTAACTCAGCGGCTTCCTTCCCTTGTTCCAAAACCGCATCTGTGCTTTCATCCTCTCTATCTGTGTGGTCATTTGAGATATAATCTGAGAGTGATTTTCATCACTTGACACCGCCTGAGGGGTACTATTTTGAGCCCTCCTTGTTGCTCTCCATTGTAGGTACTCAGGAGTAGGAATTACCACACGTTTTCCCAGTTCTTTCCTTCCTACCCTACGGGTATTCTTCCAAGCGTCCCTGACCTCCTTTTCCTGCTTGGTAGTGCTTCCATCTTTCCCATATAAAAAGCTAAATCCTCTGAGTTGTGTCTCGTCAGGCACGTGCTGAGTCCATTGGAGCTGTCTAAGCACAAGGACCGGTGAGAATGATACACAACCTCTTACGCCCATTAAAGGAATGTTAGAGAAGTCACCGCAACTGAGCAATGTCTCTTCCCCATGATACCATGAGCAAACCCATTTGAAAGAGTCTGATCCCATCTTCATGAACTCATCTTTCCATTCATGGGCTTCTTTCGTTGCTTCACTGGAATACGGCTAAAATTTCTTAGCGGATCAGGTAAGAGACCCAGGCGATTGTGTACATCCATGTGCGTCATGATCCAAACATACAACATGTGTGTGCAACATCGGATCATACCCCCTCCTTTTTTGTGGCAAATCTCCATGGTTAAGAAGGTATCAGCAAGAATAGCAGGGATTGGATTTGACCTATGATTCTCAAACTTGAAGAAAGCATCCATTGCTGCTTGGTCCACCACATCCGAGGTAAATGGGAATAACACCAATCCAAAGATGGTTAGTGCCAATGTCTTGTTAAAGAGATCCCACATTCCTTGTTGCGTTAGTATCTCAAGATGCGCTTCCATGTAACTCTTCTTCAATCCTTGTGTTCCTCCTCTCTTTTCCATTCCTAACTGATTTGCCTGAACCCCTATGAGTTCTGCTATTTTTCCTTCTGACACATAATATCCTCCATAAAGGTAAACATTGGGGTACTTGCTCATTGGGAGTCTCAACATGATGGCATACTCTTCTATGGTCGGTGCAATATCCAAGTCGGGCAGCTCAAAACATCTCAGAGAACAATTCCAAAACTGGGCAAGGCCACTCAAGACAGGTTCCTCGACAGGGATGCGCAACAAATCTAGGATCTGCCCATAACTGCTTGAAAACTCTGATCGAGCCTTAGGGGTCATGTGTTGAGTAATGTCCTTCACACGCCTCAGATCACTGCCATTTACTGTAATCTTCATATTCCTCTTGAGATTAACGGCATTGCTGGTGTTTTTCCTTTGGCTTATCTCTTCCATTCCTTGCTATTGAATGAGCACTAATCTTTCCACTTTACCAACTAAACTCACCCTACAAAAGAGTAAAAGAAGAATGTAAGGAAACCAACACAAAAAAAAAAAGAATGCGTCCTAAGGGTACCCCTCATCGAGGTAACTCAAAAATGTATCCTAACATTCTACATGGAGAAATCCTTATAGGGTCGTAAACCCAAAGGATTATGCATGATTTGCTGATGCATGCCCTCTTTATTTTTTCTTTATGCAAGAAAATGACATGGAACTGTAAGGTGATGCATTTATTATTTTTTTTGGGGAATGTCATGCAAATGCATGGTAATACATGTCCTTTTTTATTTTTCTTTTGTTTGAGAAATGCTATGAATGTCATGCAGATGATATGAAAATGCAAGATGAAACATTCCCTTTTTATGATTTTTTTTTTTAACAAAGGATGAATGATATGAGAAAAAAAAAAAGAGAGATAAAGAAAAAGCATGCTCCTTGTGTCTTAATTAGGTGAAACTTAAAGGTTGGATAAAGTCATAACTCTAATTTTGACACCACTAAGTTCCATCTACCAAGGTGCAAGGTTTTTAGGACAGATCTAGACCTCTAAAAGTTATGGTTCCCAGATTGCCCTTATCTCGAAAGACAAGGATCCAATTCATGAATTAATCACAAGTAGGGATAAACCCTCTCAATATGATTAGTCCATGATATTGGTAACAACTGAGTGGTGTCTCAACCAATGTCAAGTGAGCATGAAGCCCCTCAATAACAAAGATCGAGACCCCTCCTATTCCTCGGGTTCGCACAGACTCGGGTATAGAGCCCAAAAATCGTGTGAGGTAAGTGGCAGTGACGTGTGTGAGGGAGCATACAAACCTGTACCAAAAATTAAAAAAAAAAAAAACCAAGAATTACCCCCCAACCCGCAAAATATATATACAACAACCAGCAAAGAATCATCTACCCTATGGTTTAAACAATTAATCACAAACTACAGACAAGTCGAAAATATACTTAGAATCATGATATTAAATATTTACAAAATAAATAAAATAAAATTTATTTACGAACAAATAAGAAAACAAAAACAAGGACAAAATGGGTAAAATAAATAAACAGAGATTATTAACAATCTGCACAATTAACAATAACAGGCTTGACTCTCCAAGGCTCCCCAGTGGAGTCGCCATCTGTCGCGACCGATATCGCGGCGAAATAGCAGCTCACGTGATTTTAAAAATTAATTAAAATATGGAGTCGCCACCAATTTTATTTAAATTAAGGAAAAATTGGAAAACCTTTTTGGAAAATGGTCTTTGGAACCAAATCGGATTCGGGAGTCGGTTATGGATAGGGAATGGTGGAAACTTAATCCCACTGCACCCCCATCACACCCGTCGTGAGACAGTACCTTAAGTCAGTTGTGCAAAAACTCAATAATCTCAAATTTATCTATTTTACCCCTCTTAAAAGACCTTGCAATTATTTTATTTTATTTTTATATTTTTTATTTTTTTTTTTTTTTTATTTTGTAGAAAAGAATAAATAAGAAACCTAATTATGAAAATTTAATTTTGGCTTGACAGAATGAAAATTTCGCTCCTACGCACTCGGGTGCAATGAGGAACTCAAAGTCACGTAGTTCGTAGAAAATAATTGTGGGTTGATTGATTTTAATTAAGAAAATATTTTTTTCTTTTTAAAAAGAATTTTATTTAAAAAAACAAATTCAATCTTGCACAGGGTTCAAGTTAGCACTAGGCTACTCAATAAACCCTTATGATCCAAACGATATTGAAGATAGCATCGCTATTCAATCATCATCATTGGTCATTGTATTGATTAAAATATTTCTTTTTTATATATATGAATTTTCATTTTTTTATTTTTTATTTTTTTTTTTTTCTTCTTTTTTTTTTAAGGGACAAACATGAATTTTTCATGAGTCGAGTAAATAAGAACAAATAAGATTAAATATAAACATCACAAAACTAAAAGCTCAAAAAAAAAAACAATAATTTTTATTTTTCTAACAACTTCAGATTTTTTTATTATATTTTTTATTTTAGCTTCCCACTAATCATAAGATACAACATAAAGCATACTATCACACAAAAATAAGCACTACTAAACCAGAATAAATCTAAAAAGAATAACTAAGCTCAAAACGCATACTTTTATTTTTATTTATGATTATTATTAATTTTTTTTTTACTTTTAAAAACTAACGCCAAATCAAATTCTCTGTCTATCATTATCCCACTTTGCTATTCAAACAAACTAACCCACAACCCACGTAATGTGGGTTGCTTCATTTAGCAGCCCAAAAGAAGAAAGAAAAAACAAACACGAAAAGACAAGAAACACACAGAAGAAGAAAAAAAACAAAGCCTTCAGCAAATGAAAACATAAAAGGATAGTAAAATAGGAAGCTTAAAGGGAAAGAAGGGAGGCACAATCTGGAGAAAACGAAAGAGAAGTTTCTGGAGAAAAACGAAATGAAAGAAAGGGCGAACCACTAGTAGAACGGTCGGCGGTGATTTCGGACGGGGTGCAATCGCCCGACCGGGAAGCGCGGCGCGGACGCGGCGGGAACGACGGCAGTGTCCGGTGCGGTCTCGTGACGATGCAGATCGGAACGGATCCGGTCTTTCTGGTTCGCGGTGGTTCAGACCTGGGATCGGGGCTGGTCGGAGTGGCGCACTGCGGTCTGGTCTGGTTGGTGCGGACACAGCTCGGTGCTGGAGCGGCGGAGCGGTTTCGACGGGGCGAAGTTGGCACGGTGCGGTGCTGCGTGTGGGTTGCGGGTGAGCTTGCGTGGGCTGGCTGAGACGGCGGCTGGGTTGCGGGTCTGGAGGTCTGGGATGGTGGGGACTGATCGGAGCAGCTCGGCAACCTTGGTGCGGTCGGGTCTGTGGTGCGGTTGAGCGGCTTGCAGCGGTACTGGTGGGTGGTCTCGAGATGTAGAGGAAGAAGATGATGAATAGTTTTTTTTTTTTGGTGGAGTTGCTGTGAACTGAAAAAGATGATGGATAGTTTGGGAGGTTGATGGTGGGTTTATGGTGGTGATTGAAGGAGAGGATGGGTTGCAGCAAGATAGTGGTGAAGTGATGGTGAGGACTGTGAGTGTGGAGTCTGAGAAAAGTTGAAGATGAGTCCCAGTGTTGAAGATATCCTGTTCTCTTGGTTTTTCTCCCTGCTCTCCCGAAAGTCCCCCCTTTTTTTAGCTCTCCCCCCTTCGCAAAAAATGGTTCTCCCTTTTTGTCCGCAGATCTCTCTGCCACCCCTCCCCATAAATCAGCCTTGGCAGATAGAGTGGCTGATGGCAGCAATAGGTACTTCCAATTCTATGTATTTTCCCTGGGATTGTCACCTTCTCTTGCTTCATTTTCCTTGCCAGTCTCCATTTTTAGACTGCCTTGAGCCATGAGATTTACTGGTTGCAGCAGAAGCAACTCAGAAGCAACTCAGTACGCTACCTTCATTTTATTTTTTCATTTTCTTTTCTCTTTTTCTTTTTACGAAATCAGACTTCTTTTTTTAAAAAAAAAACGAAAATCAACATTTTTTTAATTTTGGTGAAAATAAAACAAACAAATAAAATTCAATGAGATAAAGACATTAATCAAAGGATGTACACAAATATTTATTTATTATTTTTTTGTTATTTTTGGTCCGGACAAAATTGAGTGTTCACATAAGTGCTATTCAGATTCTGTTTCTTTTGAAGATAATTCATTTTCAGGGCTCGTTTGGTGGTCAGGATAGGATAAGAGTAGATAGGATAAGAGAGCAGGATAGGAGTAGGATAGGATATTAACAGGATAAGCTGTTATCTTATCGACGTCAAGTGCCCATGAGATAACCAATGAGGATAACATTATAATTTTAGTATGATTTTAAAATTTTTCTTTTTATTTGGAATGTTTTCATATTTTATTTGATTTTATTTTTTTATAATTTTAATTTTTTTAAATTATATAAAAAGACAAATTTATCCTTATGATAAAATTACATATAATTTTTAAAATTTTGAAAATATTGTTTAACTTAAATTAATTTTTTATAATTTTAAATATTTATTTTTAGTTTTTACTTTACATATAGTTAAATTATTAGAATAATTTTATATTTTCAGTTTTTAAAATAATATAAATAACAAAATTAGCCTTGAGATAAAAAAAAAAAATTTAAAATTAATTATTAGTATTTTATTATTTTAAATATTTATATTTATTATATATTTTTTTGGTAACCATGTTATATTTTATTATACTTTAATTATTTTATATTTAAAATATTTTTTTATATCATACTTTAAATCACTTTATCCTATCCTGTTGAGTTCTAACTCAGCCCTCCCCTCAGGATAGAATTTGAACTAAATAGTCAGGATAGGATAAGTGACAGGATTAATTTATCATATCCTGTTGGCTCACCAAACAATAGTTTCAGATAGGATATGATAGTTTATCCTATCCTGTCTCTCTTATCCTGACCACCAAACGAGCCCTCAGAGTATTCGTAGATACTATTATCAGTATCACTTAGTTCTTCTTCTAGTGGTTCTAAATTATACATTGTATATACTTGTTTTATTATTTTTTATTTTTCTTTAAATTCTTTTTCTTTCTTTTAAGGACATTCATTAGTATAGTGTCCTTCAACATTACATATCCAACATACACATTTCTTTTTTTCTTTTGAACAATATTTTCTAGGGGTATTTCTTTTTCTTCTAAAATATTTCTTTTTAGTATTTTTATAGGCTCTTCTTTTATTAGGGTAATTTTTTCTTAATCTTGGTTTTCTTTTGTAATATTTTTTTCTTTATATTTTGATTACATCCATAATTTTCTGGATTTTCTATTTCTGGTAAGTCACAACAAACGACATTTATTCCCCGATTTAATTGTCTAATAGTTTCTCTCTGAATACATTGTTCTTTTAATTCATTGTAAAGTATTCGTATAATTCTTCCTAAAGTATTTGCAGTTTCCATTGGTTGAGTTTGTCAAATAGTTCTTATTTTTGTATTAAGTGGATATGGAAGTTTATCAATAAAAATTTTCATATATACATTCTTAGATTCAGCATTTAGCTTATAGAAATACTTTTGGTATTCACAAATAAATCTTTCAATTTCACACATGTTACATATTTGCATTTTATTTAAGTGTGCTTTTGTCTTTTCATGTTAAAATCTATTTACTTCTATACTATGTTCAATAATATTATATCCTATAAATTCTTGATAGATTAATTTCATTATTATTCTAATAAATTCTTGGTTATTACTTACAGTTCTTGCATGTTGATTCCATGTTTCATCAATAATACTTAGTAAGAATTTTTGAACATTTCCTTTAGTTTTATAGACTATTAAACTTTTTACATCCATAACACTTAAATTATTAAATCTTCCATCTGTTACTATAAGCAGAGTAATTTCATTAGTCCATTGTAATAATACATCTTCTTTATTTCTTGCACAATCTAGATTTAATTTAGTTCCTGATCTAATATTTTCATAATGAGGGTTAAATTCTGGTGGTACTTTGGTTCATTTTCCTTCTTTATGAGCATATCTTATATTATACATAGTTTCTTATTCATATTTATCCCAAAATCCTTCCGGGACTTCTTCATATTCCTCTCATTTTCTTTTAGATCTTGAATTACTTATTTCTCCTTTTTTCATAAATATTTCATCATATTTAGAGTCTTCATCGGAAGTACTATAATTCAGAATTCTTCATTTTCATTGTTTGTTTCCATTAATTCTATTTTTTTGTATTTGCTTATTTTCATCTTCAATTATTTTTAATTATTTTAATAATTATTGAATTTCTTTAATATCATTTTATTTCTTTAATTGGTCTATATTAATTCTTCTTTAACCTCTCCATGTAGAGACAGGTCTTAAGAATTTTGAAGGTTCTGGTTCATTTAGAGGTTCTTCTTTACTTATTTTAAGTATTTCTTTTGATTGTAATGTTAATATTTTCTTCTAAATCTTGTTTAGTCATATATTTATTTTTCTTTTCTTCATCTAAAATATTTTTTAATTGTTGTAAAATTTCTTCAATCCTTTTAATATTTTCTGAATCATCCACATATTTATTTCTCATAATATTATTAAGAGTTTCTCTAATATTATTTATTTCATTTTTTCCACTTTGAATTCTTTCTCAAGTACATCCTACAATTTTATTAGTATTTTTTATAAGTGATTTTATATTATTATTAATTTCGATTAACATTTTTTGGAGTTCATTTTTCATTAATTTAATATCTTCTTGTATTGTCATTTTTAAATAATTATTTTTATTAATTTTTTATTGAAAAGATACCAAAAGATACCACAACCAATGAGTTCCGCAGAAACCACCTTATATGTATGTAGGCATTCAGATTACAACCCGCCTTTGATGATTTTCTTTCTTTCCATTGGCTGATAGAGAAATAAATAATAATAAATCACTTTTGATCGAGACTTTGCTTACAAGAATGAACCATGAGTGAAATCTAGTGGGATAGGGTAGGGTCAAGAAATCTAGAGAATATAAATTGAGAAATGCCACGCATGTAATATTGGACGGTTAGGTGTAATATTCTCAAACGATATAAGAATTTTTCGTGATGTGGTGTTGTCAAAGTAAATAAAATATTTTTTAGTGTTATATACACCAATAAAAATATATTTTTTATTGTTTTTTAAAATAAAGACTTGTGAAAATGTTACATGGGGATTAGTATTACTTAGCTACCATATTTGTTTTTAAGAATGGTTTTACGTAATTGTAATGGATTCTAGTAATTCATTACTTAAAAAATATTTAAGATTTTTAAGATTTTAAGATGTTAAATATTTTTATTTTTATTTAATATTTGGTTTTAAGTAATTAAAAATATATAAGAGAATCCTAAAAAAAACGAATATAGGAGAGTTTATTAAAAAAGTACATTGCTTTTTTTTTTTTTTAAGGTACTACTATTTTATATAAATTGTTAAACACTAATTATATGTTAGTTATATTTTATTAAATTTTTACACATTTATTTTTTGTAATTTCACACAATAATGATCATATAATTGTTCATATGTTAAGAAAAATTGACATGTCCTAAATTCAATCTATTGTATGATTTTTTAAAATACATTATAATCATTTTATTTTTTGATAAATAACATGACATTTAGTTTATTTTGTCATATTTACTATTTAATTATTTAATTAAATGACAAGGTATTTGATTAAATTTAGACATTTGTCATCATGATAATAAGATGCGGGTTTTTATTTATAATTTAATTTAAAGTATTATTGATCGTAGGATTATTGAGAATAAGATATTAGTAATCCGAATATATCAATATATGTGTAATTGTTTCTATTGGATAGAGATTAATAGATCTTATTTATTAATTCACATATTTAGATGATGTATGTCGAGATATGATCATTAAACTGATTCAATTGAGAATTTTTAATGGTTTATATTATCGTTAAACTGTCAAAATGATATTCTCATAAAGAACATGGTGTAAACTTTTTCTTTGACTTGTGATTATCATAGTAATTAACAAGTTATTTGTTATATTTTGATTCCGAACACCTAATGCCCTAGGGCGTGGATATTGGGCATGACTAAATACTTATAGAATTAATGATCTAATAAGAAAGAATCCATCAACTCTTGGTAATGAGTTTGAGTTCTATGATTAACGTTGTAGCCACTAATGTTTTAAATCATTATATCATTTGTAAATTAAATTCATGAAAGTAGTGTATAATTTCAAATTATACTTAAGCACACGAATGAGCAGTGCACACAACAATTATGCACAAACTGCATCACAAAAAAAAATCATTATTTAAATCATGCATCTACTTTACAAATTCATGAATTATAATTTTAGTAATACAATTTAAACACATAACCTATGCTCTGATATGCACCAAAAGTCAAGAACGTGGTACAAGCAGCAATCAATGTTTGGTTAAATCTTATTAGATACGAATCTGATATGTTGAACTTGATATGTTACACGTTAGAAATGATAGTTGCACGTTAAATAAGATTTGACAAGTTGCCTATTAGATAGGATTTAGTAATATTGCACATTATTTATTTTTGAAATAAATAAATAAAATAGCTTTTATGGCTATTTAAGGTGTGCAACAAAAAAACTTCAATATATACTGATATATCATAAACAGAAAACGTATATTTTTCTACTCTAGTTTTTTATTCTTAGATTTTTGTACAAGTTCCACGTTTCAAAGGAGTTGATAACAAGACTTGGTCTCCGTGTGGATATGCATAGAGTCTTCGTACAATCGAAGAAATTTTTTTAAAGTATCGAGTATCTTCTACCAGGTATTTGAATTTATCTTTATAATGCTAGAATAAATTTAAACACAAAAAAAAAGATTATTTTTAGATTGCTATTACATTGTTTCGCTGCATGTTTTGTTCACTATGCAATCTTTTAGTGGTACCTAAGCCTAGGTTATTTGTGTTTAAATTGTATTACTAAATTTATAATTCATGAATTTGTAAAGTAGATGCATGATTTAATTAATGATTTTTTTCTGTGATGCAATTTGTGCATAATTGTTGTGTGCACTGCTCATTCGTGTGCTTGAGTATAATTTGAAATTATACACTACTTTCATGAATTTAATTTACAAGTGATATCATGATTTATTCATTGCTAGTTTTACGCATAAGGTGACAAATTATTTTTATGAGTTTGTGCGTTAGTATACTTGAAGCATACTTTGTGCCTGACATTGGTTTGTTAATTCCAATTGTGAGTTAGTATACTTGTAATATGCTTCTCAGTGGCTTTTGGAAATTTTATATGATAAAACATGACATATTTTTTTATATATATTCCTTGTTCACAAGGAACGACCTAACAACTAGGAGACTTGTGGTTTAAAGGATAAAATAAAATAAATTATTTATTGCATGTGATGCATATACATAGAAGGAATTAATTTATACAAAACGTCAGGACTATCCGGGGAGTATAAAGTTTAATTCATTGATACCAATATGAATGACTTGACAACCAAGGAACTATATGGTGTGAAATTTTTTTTGTATATGATACAAAATTGTATAAAGTTTAATTCATTAATACTAATATGAATGACCTGACTACCAGGGAACTATATGATGTGAAATTATTTTTAAAGTTGTATGTGATACAAAATTATCTACTTTAAAATATACATGCATGGGAAACAACTTGACTACCAAGGAGCTCATTCATATATATTTTTAAGGGATTTCTTAACTCCACTAAGAGAAATAAAGATTTCTAAAATTATCTTAATAGTAATATAGTTAGTGCAAATATCATTTAGATAAAAGTTTATATCTTTATGATAAATGAAAATGTGTTCTTATGTTTTCTTTTCTTGTTTTAGATTTCTCAACATGTCTTCCTTATCACTCCACTCCATTCTTGATACCAGCAAACTAGTTGGAGTCAATTATGATGATTGGTACCGTAATTTAAGAATTGTTCTTATGCATGAAAAACTTATCAATGTGATCGATAACCCTGCCAAAACTGCCCTTACTAACAAAGAAGATGCTAGAGCAACCAAGACTTATGAGAAGTACTTGGAAGAATGTCTTAATGTCTAATACATCATTCTGGCATCAATGAGTTCTGAACTTCAAAGACAACATGAGGATATGGATCCACATGCGATCATTGAACATCTTAAGAAGATGTATGGTGTCCAAAACTTATGTCCAACGTTTTTGAACAACTAATACCTAGTTGTCCTGCTTTGTCTACCATGATAGACTAGAATTTCGAGGTGGTTGCAAATATGCACACATAGTTCGCAATGGTTGATTTTCCTGTTCATCATGTACACTTTCATTTTCAGCTAGTTGTGTTTGATTTTCATGTTCAACATGTGCACCTTCAATTTCAGTCATTGTGTCAATTGTGTGTAATTGTGATTCAAATAAATCAATATATAAAGTACCAGGAATAATTTTAACCAAACGACCAGAATTTGAATCACGATATCAGTTAAGGATAAATAAGTGACATAAAATAAAAATAATGTACAAGTCGATGGTATAAACTGGGTGTTAAATATTAAGAAGGATGTGGTATAAACCAGCCACCAAATAAATATTAACAAGTAAAAAGTTAAATAATTGATAAAATAACAAGTTAGATAGTTAGAGAGTTAATAATATACAAAAAATAAAATACGTGAGAAAATAAAGTACAAAAAATAAAATACAAAAAATAAAGTACAAAAAATAAATTTAAAATATGAAAACCTGAGAGAGGAGAGCCCTACCAGAGCAAATAAAGAGAAGAGAAAAGAAAGATTATTTCTAGAAAGCAATAATAAATAATGAGTAAATTAAAAAGTTAGAGAAAGCGAGAAAAATAAAGACAGAAATTAAAAAGTTAGATAACGTAAATAAATAACATAAATAAAAAGTTAGGAAGTTAGTAAGCATAAAACATAAATAAAAATAAATAAAAGCAGTAAAACGTTTATAAATAAATAAAATAAAAATTTAAAAAATAAAAAAAAATGTAAATAAATGACATAAATAAATAAATACAAATTAAAAAGTAAAAATAAATAACATAAATATAAAAGTTAGGAAGTTAAAAAGCATAAATTAATTACATAAATATAAAAATTAGTTAATAAGTTAGTAAGTTAGTTAGTAAATTAGTAAATAAATAAATAAAAATGAAAAGAGTAGAAGAAGAATATACCTGTTAGTGAAGTTTACTTACAGAAAGAGAATCTCAATATATTAGAACTTCAAATCACGTCCCTGACAACAGCGCCAAAAACTGGATGGTATAAGTAAGTAAAAGTTTCAAACCCAAGTGCAGATTATTTCAAGTAGTAAATTCTTGGGAGTCTGAGGTTGATTCACAGGGAATTGATGAAGAGAAAATTATTTGAGGTAAGGAGAAGATTTGTCACAATACTAAAGATGATATAAGTTGTTCACAAATGAAAAAGATTTGCTTAGGTTAGAAGATCCACTCTTGGTAATAAATTAAAGACAAGATTATTTCTTTTTATAACTTAATTGAAATCATACATAATGAAGGTTCCAATCGGAAGATTTAACATTCAAAGTTCAATTTAGATTATATATGTAATTATATTATGGTTCCAATAACTATCTACTAATACTTGTAAATGGTCTCAAGCATCCACTGTGCCAACGTCTTGTCTACAATGAATCAAGATATTCATTATACAAGAAGACTTTCTAAATTAATCGAAAATAACATACAACACATATGAAGATCACATAAAAGTATATCATTTGATAATGACATATTTTATACATTAATAAACCCTCATTTTTAGTCATTTATACTCTCCATGTACTTAATTGATTAAGCCTAGTTATGTTTTGTAAGTTTGGACTCAAATTGGACTTAATTGATTTTTTTAGCACTATTTTGTCTTACGCTATTTCTGTATTTCGGGTCATATCTTGAGTTCTAAATGTCTGATAATTATGAATTCTACCTTGTAGGAAAGATAAGAGAGAGCTCTACAACTTTGATGAGAGCTCAAAGTCCCAATCAGACATCTAGTAGAGCTAATTGGGCTTGGAAGACAGAACACGAGTTTTGTTACTGGAACCCGAATAGTGTGTAGTAATCAGAGCATAATTCGAGTTTGGGCTTATAAAATGGGCTGAAAATTTGGAATCTGAAAGTTAAGACTCATATCTACAACTTTCATGTTGAACACAAAACTTGATTCCGGCTCCTTGATGGTGATATTGGGTCTGAAAGTCAAAACAAAGGTGCTGAAACTGGGCCTGAACAGTCTGTAGTAATTGGGTCATATCTTGGGTTGTAGGACGAATTTTTGGGTGATTCCAGAGCCATTGGAAAGCTTAGACAATTTCCTAGAACTTTCATGAAGACCACTTGGCTCGAAAATGACGGAATCAATGACTTAAGCAATGAATGATTTCAGAGACAAAGAATCTCAATAATCCAACTACTCATCCAATCATCCAACCACTCCACCCACTCATCCACCTACTCTTAATCATTCTCCTTGTCATTTTGTATCCCTACTCCTCTATAAAAGGCACCATGAGCTGGATGTTGGGAGCTTAGTGTTGGGCACTTGGTGTTAGGCTTAGTTTTTTATAAGTTGTGATTATGCTTGTTTATTGTTTTCCTTTGTTGTAATTTTCTCTTATTCTAAATTGAAGCTATGTTCATCTTTCTCTTCTTCTCTCTTTCTTTCTTCTTATCCATGAGTAACTAAATCTTCATCTTGCTTGGGTGAAAGAGTGAAGCTCTTGGTAATGAAATAAGGTTAGATTATTCTATTTCTTGTGCTTAAATAATATATTATTAAATGAACATTATATGTGTTGTATTTTGTTTCCAATCAATATAGAAACCTTCTTTGTTAATGGAGATCTTGATTATTGTAGACAATAGGATTGGCACAGTGAATGCTTGAACTCATTTACAAATGTTGGTAGATAATTAAAGGAATCATAATATGATTACATATATAATTGAACTTTGAATGTTATATTTTTCGATTGGAACCTCCGTTATGTGTGGATTTCAATTGAGTTAAAAAGAGAAATAATCTTATCTTTAATTTATTACCAAGAGTGGATCTTCTAACCCAAGCAAGTTCTTAAATTTAATTGTGAACAAGTTTTATTATTTTTATTATTGTGACAAATCCTCTTCTACCTCAATTAATTTTTCTTCATTGATTCCCTGTGGATCGACCTTGGACTCCCGAGAAATTTATTACTTGAGACAACTTGCACTTGGGTTTGTGTTAGCTTTAAAACAAGACCAAAATCACATCAATCGGATATTTGAACCTCAAATTATAGCTAGTTTACTGAAAAAGCCAAGTAAGAAGATTATACAATGAATGAAATATATTGCTATCAATGTGATTCTTGCTATCAAATGAATAGTTATTAGGGAATTATCTTAACTTTCTAATAAGACCAAAATCACATTAATAAGATAATTACAACTCAAATTGTGGTCACTTTACTTAAGAATGCAATCACTCAAATTAATGATAATTCAAGTAATAATTTTTTCAATGATCTAATTAAGTTTAATTTCATAAAATGTGACAAAATTAACTTAATTAAGCCAAAATGCACCTTAAGAAGCCTAGTGAGAGGATAATAAAATGAATAAAATTTATTGTTATCATCTACCTAGTTAATGACATAGCTATCTGAGAAAATCCTTTTATGAATCTACAGTTGTACCCAGCTAAGCCCAAGAAACTCTTTATTTCAGTCATTATCTTTAGTTGCTCCCAATGCATTATTGCTTCCACTTTATTAGGATCTACTGCAAATCCTTCTTTGTTTACTACATATTCTAGAAATTTAATTTCTCTCATCCAAATTTATATTTTTCCAATTTTGCATATAATTATTTTTCTTTTAAAATTTCTAGCACTATTCTCAAGTGAATTGCATGTTCCTCTTCTATTTTTGAATAAATCAGAATATCATCAATGAAAATTACCACAAATTTATCCAAATATGGTCTAAACACCCTATTCATATAATCTATAAATACAACAAGTGCATTAGCTAAACCAAACGACATTACCAAATATTCATAGTGTCCATATCTAGTCCTAAATGCTATTTTAAGAATATCTTCTGATTTTACCCTAATCTGATGGTATTCTGACCTTAAATCTATTTTTGAAAAAATTGAGGCTCCCCCCGTACTTGATTTAACAAATCATCTATTCTAGAGAGTGAATATTTATTCTTAATTGTCACCTTATTTAATTGTCTATAATCTATGCACAATCTAAGACTATCATACTTCTTTTTTACACCAAAAAAAAAAAAAGGAACTCCTCAAGATGATGCACTAGGCCTTATTGTAACATCCCTAAATAAATAAATAAATATATATATATATGGGATAAATACAAGTGAAATAAATACAATATATAAATAACCCTTAATATAAAGAATAAGCTACAAAATAAAACAATTTTTAATATAAGGCTAATAACCAAAAGTTAAAGTTTCAGCAATGCAATCATATATATATATATATATATATATATATATATATATATAAAATGAACCATTTTAATAAATATTTTAAAGGAAGTTATAGAGCAAATATATAAGAGAAAATGTATCCTTTTTATTCATCCAATGGCCAAAGAACGTGATTCTTCTTACTTCTGATTCTAGTTCGTTAAACCAAATTCTAATGCAACTAAATGGTGTAGTAGGAATTAAAGAGAGGAAAGAAATAATGATTAGCATAACCCAAGGACTTGATATTCATGATAGGAAGAAAATAATCAAGCCAAATATGTTAGGTAGAGGAATAGTTGTATGCTGCATTAAATGATGATGAGACAAGTATTGTTTACGGGGGGAAATTATGGAAATCATGATAGTAACAGGTGGCAAAGCCATGAACATAAAACTTGGAAAATTCTGGAAAGAGATATTTAAGCGCCAAAAATGAAGCTTATGAGGCAAAAACGTGTATCCATTTGGATAAAAATCAAATTAACACATGATTACACGGAGGAAGATTTTTCTCAGAATCCTCTCCTGTTTTGATACATTACACTCCCACATCATATTCTACATCATCATCTTACGTAATACCAACCTGAAATAGCTCTATAAATACCATGTTCCCCACCATTTTCTGTCAGAAAACGCACTCACTCAAGCTACAAACACAGCCCCTGTTTTCTACCATTTTCACTTCCTTTATCTTCAACCTTACCATCACTATTCCAAGTTCTGAAAAGTAGGTAGGATATGACAAAAATACCATTTTTTACCCTTTATTTCTAATATTCATATCTTCTAGTCCATAAATCCATACACGTATGCCCTATTTTTTTTACTGATACAACCCATTATATCCTACTGATCCTTATGCACTGTTTTCTTCCTAATGCAACAGTTACATCTGATTTTTATATCTTGCTGTTCAACCCGTTGTGCTCTATTTTCTTACTGATGCAAATGCTCTATTTTCATACTAATACAATAAGTTATATATGATATTATACCTAATAATAATAATATATTTTATTTATTTTATAATCTTTTTATTAGGCTTCTTAAGATTTAATTTGACTTAATTAAGTTGATTTTGTCACATTTTATGAAATTAAGTTTAATTGGATCATTGAAGAAATTATTGCTTGAATTATCATTAATTTAGGTGATTGCATTCTTAAGTAAAGTGACCACAATTTGAGTTGCAATTATCTGATTAATGTGATTCTAGTCTTGTTAGAAAACTAAGATAATTTCCTAATAACTATTCACTTAATAGCAAAAGTCACATTGATAGCAATATATTTCATTAATTGTATAATCTTTTCACTTGACTTTTTCAGTAAACTGGCTATAATTTGAGTTTCAAATATCTGATGGATATGATTTTGGTCTTGTTTTAAATCTAAGACAAATTTCTACAACTTTCATGAAGGCCTCAAGACCAGATACACACGTTTGGATAACTCAAATTGGAGTTGAAGCAAAATCTAGAGTTTTAAACCTGACAGCTTGACCTCTATGCACTCATTAGGCTATATCTCGGATTATAGGAGTTCAACAATTCTGAAATTTTGATAGTGGAAGCATATCTACAACTTTCATGAAGAACACAAAATTTAGTTCGGATTCCCTGAAGGTGATATTGGGCTTGGAAGTCAGAACAGAGGTGCTGGAGTTGAGCCTGACCCATGAGCAGTAATTGGGCCATATCTCGGGCTGTGGTTGTTGGATTTGGATGAAATAGGTGTCTATAGAAAGCTGAGATAATTTCCTAGAACTTTCATGAAGACCATTTGGCTAAAAAATGACGCATGCCATGAGTTCAAAAGGGAAAAATTTTGTAGACAAGAATCCACGCATCAAACAACTATTTTGGCATTTTGTTCTCATCATCCATCATCTCTTTTGACATTTTGTACTCTTCTAACTCTATAAAAGGAGGCAAGAGCTGATCATTTAAGGGTGTTAACTTAGAGTTTACTTTCATGTTTGTATGTTAATTATTTCGTTTGTGTAGTTTTCTATTGTTCTTAATTGAAGTTATGTTCATTATTTTCTTCTTCTCTCTTTCTTTCTTCTTGTCTATGAGTAACTAAATCTTCATCTTACTTGGGTGAAAGAGTAAAGCTCTTAGTAATGAAATAAGGTTAAATTATTCTACTTCTTGTGCTTAAATGATATATTTTTTATGTGATCTTTATATGTATTGTATGTTGTTTCCGATTAATTTATAAACTCTTCTTGTATAATGAATATCTTGATTCATTGTAGACAAGACGTTTGCACAGTGGATGCTTAAGACCATTTACAAGTATTAGTAGATAATTATTAGAATCATAACATGATTACATGTTTAATTTAAATTGAACTTTGAATGTTAAATCTTCCGATTGGAACCTTCATTATGTATGATTTCAATTGAGTTATAAAAAAAATAATCTTGTCTTTAATTTATTACCAATAGTGGATCTCCTAACCCAAACAAATTCTTTTCATTTATGAACAACTTATATATCATCTTTAGTATTGTGACAAATCTTCTCCTTACCTCAAATAGTTTTCTCTTCATCAATTCCCTGTGGATCGACCTCGGACTCCCAAGAATTTACTACTTGAAATAATATGCACTTGGGTTTGAAACTTTTAATTATCCCATCAATACCCCTCCGTGTAAACCAATTGTTCGAATAAGCTCCCTCAAAAGCATGTCAAAAGCTATATTTTAATTGATTTATTCTAATAAACCACAAAGTATTCGAATAACACTTACAAGATGAATTTCAAGAGGTCTTATTCAAATAGAACCTCTATTTATTCAAATAAACATGATTTCAAAAGTCTTTCAATGTAACTCATTTTTTTACAAAACTCATGTTCTTATCATTATTCAAGTCCAGTTTAGATATTTATATGACTTAGTTAAATCGCTTTGCTATTATACCATAATAATTATATTATATTAATTATTTTAACACTTGTTACTTATCTATATTATATTTCTATTATACTAATTTAATGTTTGATATTTTTACTAAATTTAGTTATTATACATATCAAAAGAAAATTTTTATGGAAAAGTTTTATGAGACATACTATCCCATGGATAAAAAGAATCAATGTGCAAAGTGATTATTATTGCGGCCGTGATAAGAGGATTAAGGGACGCCTTAATCAATTAAGAGATATTATTGTGACCATGATGATAGGATCAAGGAATGCCTTAGTCAAATTATTGTGACCATGATAAGATGATTAAGGGGCGCCTTAATCATTTCTAATTATTGTAGTCATGATGAAAAGATTGGGGACACCTTAATCAAATTATTGAGGTCATGATGAGAGTATTGAGAGACGCCCTAATGAAGAGAAAGAGATACATTTGATGAAAAGTATTGAAATGAGATAATAAAGAAAAGATAAAAAGAAGATTTTAAGTTTTCATATGAAATTATTCAGTTATTTATTTCCACTTTATTGAGTTAATTTTATCTTAAAATATTCATTTTATTATGTCATTTATTTCTAACTTATTTTACTAATTTAATTTTTGGACTTATAGTTTTGATTTTAGAAATAAAGATTGGTAAAGAATGAATGGTAAATTTATATTACATGTTTTTTACATTTTTCTACTGAGATTTTTATCTCACTCTTTTATGGTGTAATGTTTCAGAGAATGTTGATCATAAGAGTCCTTATTAACTTTCGAGTTGAGCAAACTTATATGCCAAATTTAGGGGATTACGTGATTATAGTGACTTTGGAGGACCCCTTCCTGATCATACTACTCTTTGATGAGTAATTAGAAGAAGAGAATATTTTGTAAATATGTAAAAATGTGAAAAGTTGTAGTAGCTTAAAGAGTGCTATGTTTGTATAACCTAACTTTTGAAGGGATATAATCTCTTATGTAAAATATCAAATAAACTAATGAAAAATGCAGTAGTTTGATATATAATGTTTTAATTCTAACTTGAAATTTAAATAAATAAAATTAGAGTATGATGTTACATTATGGTATCAGAGTAAAATTTTAGGCAAAGTGGTTTGGGAACCATTATTGCTTTTTAACTAATAAAAAAGTGATTGCAAAAAAAGATGCCTCACAGAAAGAACAACGCAAATCCTCACCTTAAGGATAGAGTGGAAAGAATGATGGATACACTGGCAGAGATTGTTGAAGCAATGCGAGAACAAACAAACACGACTAATCAATTTTTCCAGCATATACAAGTAAATGGAGGTCTAGAATAAGGTACTCTTGCAGCAAATCCAAATTTTCAAGGACTGACTGAATTTCGGAAAGCCAATCCTCCAGCTTTTAAAGCAGAATACGACTCGACTACCGCAGAGAATTGGCTCATAGAACTAGAGAAAAATTTTACTGTCCTAGGGTGCACTGATGCCCAAAAAGTTAATTTTGCTACGTATATGTTATTTGGAGAAGCAAAGCACTGGTGGCGTGGAGCCAGGCGACTTTTGGAAACCCTAGATGCATCTGTCACCTGGGAAATTTTTCAAAATGATTTTTTGGAAAAATATTTTCCTGCTAGTGTTCAGAACGAGAAAGAATTGAAATTTTTACAATTACGACAAGGAAATATGACAATAGGTCAATACATAGCAAAATTTGAGGAGTTGACAAAATTTCCCTCTCATCTTCAATTCAATAATAATGAAGAATGGAAAGGTGTGAAATTTGAATCTGGACTTAGACTAGAAATTAAGGAGGTTAGTAAGCTAGAAATCAAGCAGTATTCTACACTAGTTAATAAGCGTAGAATTGTGGAAAGGGATCTTCTGGAATATAAAGCTGAGCAGGAAAGACAATTTCAGTTTAAGCGGAAAAGGGAGGATAATGGGAGAAAAGCTAGAAATAATAAGTTCAGACAAAATATGAATAAGGAGAAACAGGTCCAGCCTAAAGAAAAGTGCTTAAAATGTTGAAAAGCACACAGAGATAGACTATGCTTGTATGGACAACAGGAATGTTATACCTATGGTAAACCTAGACATATATCAAGAGATTACAGACTCAATAAGGGAAATCCTCTAACAACATCACAAGTTAAAAACTCTCAGATAAAGCCTTGAGTTCCAAGAAGAGTCTTTGCTCTAAACAGTCAAGAAGCAGAATAATCCCCTGAATTAATAATGGGTTAGTGCCTCATAAACTTTTTAATTGTATTGTATGATTCTGGAGCCACACATTCTTTTATATCCAATGACTGTGTGAAAAATATGAAATTGCCTATGACCGAGTTACCCTTTAATTTATTGGTAACTACACCCACTGGATTAGGATCAAAACAAAAGACACTCCTAAAATAGCTTTCAAGACTAGATATAGTCATTATGAGTATCTGGTAATGTCATTCGGATTAACTAATGCTCATGTTATATTTATGGACTATATGAATAGGATATTTAGATTGTATTTAGATAAATTTTTAGTGATTTTTATTGATGATATTTTAATATATTCAAAAACAAGCAGAGCATGAAATCCATTTGAGAATAGTATTAGAAACTTTGAAAGAAAAATAGTTATATGCATAGTTAGAAAAATATGAATTTTGGATGAGAGAAATTAATTTTTTAGAACATGTAGTGAATCAAGAAGGAGTTGCAGTGGATCCTAACAAAGTAGAAGTAGTTATACATTGGGAGTAACCAAAGATGATAACTGAAATCAAGAGTTTCTTGGGTTTAGCTGGATATTACCATAAGTTCATAAAAGGGTTTTCACAAATAGCTTTACCATTAACTAGATTAACTAGAAAAATAGCTCCTTTCGTATGGACCAAGGATTGCGAGAAAAGTTTTCAGGGATTAAAGAGAAAACTTATTATTGCTCCTATATTAATAATTCCTGGTCCTTTAGGATATTTTGTGGTTTATAGTTATGCTTATAAAATAGGATTAGGATGTGTGTTGATGTAAGAAGGGAAGGTAGTAGCCTATGCTTCTAGACAATTAAGGTCACATGAGGAAAATTACCCAACACATGATTTGGAATTAGCAACCATAGTATTTGTCCTGAAAATTTGAAGACATTATTTATATGGAATAAAATTTGAGGTGTATACTGATCATAAGTAGTTGATGCTTTATGTAGGAAATCCCTCCATATGTCATATATGATGATTCATGAAATGGATTTAATAGAAAAATTTAGTAACTTAAATCTTTCAGTAACTTTTGAACCAAATAAGATAAGTTTAAATGCCTTACAAATTACTTGTAATTTAAGGACAAAAATCAAGGAGACACACAAAGAAGATCAATTTTTGCAAGCTCTTAAGGAAGAAATACTTGAAGGAAAACACCCAGATTCTAATTTAGTGGATAATGAGATAATTATGTATAGAAATATATTATGCGTACCTAATAACCTTGGTCTAAAGAAAAAAAAATTCTAGAGGAAGCCCATAAGAGCAAATATACTATTCACTTAGGAATTAATAAAATGTATCATGACCTTAAGAGTCAATTTTAGTGGCCAAGAATGAAAACTGAAATCGCTAAGTATGTATCTCAGTACTTGACATGTCAGACAATTAAGATAGAGCATCATAAACCTTTGGGTTTATTATAACCCTTAGAAATCTCAGAATGGAAATGGGATAACATTTCTATAAATTTTGTTGTAGGTTTACCAAGAACTAACTTAGGATATGATGTCATATAGGTAATTATAGATAGATTAACTAAGTCCATACATTTTCTGCCCATTAGGATCAACTATCCATTAAACAAATTAGCTCAATTGTATATTAAGGAAATCGTGAGACTTCATGATATACCAACTACCATACTACTAAGTGTAAAGACTTTTCCAGAAACTTGTGGCTTTTTCAGAGGATTTTCCTTTTTGCCGAATCAACAATCCTTTGATAGGCTTTCCGCAAGTGTAACATACATACTGCCCAAACAGACAAGGTGTGTTTCCATGTGCCTTTCCATATTTTGGGCAATTTGCTTCAGGATGGACCTATTTTCCTTTATTTATATTTGGCCTGAACTTACTATTTCTGGCTCTTTTCCTGTCATCCTCCCGCTTACGCTTAAGCTGGAATTGTTTCTCCTTTTCAGCTTCATACTCTAGAAGATCTCTTTCTACGACTCTACACTTATTAATCAATGTAGAGTATTGTTTAATTTCTAACTTACTTATCTCCTTTTTAATTTTTGGCCTCAATCCAGATTCAAATTTTGTAGCTTCCATTCTTCATTATGTTGAAGCTGAAGATAAGAGAAAAATTTTGTCAGCTCTTTAAACTTCGTTATGTATTGCTCGACCGTCATAGTCTCTTGTCGCAACTGTAAAAACTCCAACTCTTTCTCACTTCTAACACTAGCAAGAAAATATTTATCTAGAAAGACAGTTTGAAAAACTTCCCAAGTAATAGGTGCATCTGGGGTCTCCAAGAGTCTTCTAATTGCACGCCACCAGTGTTCAGCCGCTCCAGATAGCATATACGTGGCAAAAGTCAATTTTTAAGTGTTAGTACACCTTAGTACAGTAAAAATCTTTTCTAGCTCCTTGAACCAGTTTTCTGCGACTAGGTCATATTCCCCTTTAAAGGTTGGCAGATTCACTTTTCGAAATTCAGACAGTCCTTGAAAATTTGGATTTACTGCAGGAGCGCCTAGTTCCGGACCTCTTTGTTCTTGCATAAGTTAAAAAAATTTATTAGTCGCGGTTGTTTGTTCTCGCACTGCTGCTGCAATTTCAACGAGTGTGTCCATCAATCTATTTACTCTATCTTCGAGGTTAGAATTATTCCGCCTACAAGACATCTTTTTCTGCAATAACTTTCTTATTTTGTCAGAATGTAGTAATGGTTCTCAAACCACATTGCCTAGGTAACTAGTTTGATACCAAACTGTAACATTCTATTTTAATTTTTTTAGATTTAATTATTACTTTAGTATGTTCACAAAATAGTTAAAGATATTTTATTATACATAACACCGTCATTAGTAACATTTTACATTCAAAAGAGGATAGATCCCTCATGGGTCGGTAGTTAGCGCATACATCACATAATTTTAAATAGCACTTCTAAAACTAGTTAGCACCTACTGTCACAAAAAATTAGGCTCACTTAGGCCTAAATATGGTTCTAAAAAAAACTTGAAGTAGCATGAAGTGCTACTTTTATACATATTTACAAGACTTCACTACTACTAATCAAATATCAGTATAATTAAGCAAACATCTCCTAATGTGTAAGAGAAAACATAGTCTCCCAATTCTAGTCTATATACTTGTTCAACTTGAAAGACGACTATGCATCTCAAAATTGGCATTGTTTGAAATATTAAGCAAAAAAATAAATAAGATAAAACTCAATAGGAAAAATTGAAAAATAATAAGAAAGTGAACTAATGATATTCCAACTGTCACAAGTACAAAAAATATTTTACCATTCTTTTCTATCCTTTTTTTTCTAAAATTTATAACTACTGGTTTCAAGGTCCTTTATTTACAAGAAGATTTTTCAAATAAAAAAATGGATTTTTAAAGTAAATTCTCATGGAGTAAATCTTAGAACTTTCTCCTCATCCCACTTCAAAATTCTTAGGGTATTTATACCCTTTGTTTTTTAACCCATTGCACATTCTTCATTCTAGTCAAGGGTTTTTCCCTTAATATTTTCTAATCATGGCCACAATATTAACTCTCACGCATAATGAATTTTTTTTTAATCTTATGGGATAACCATTTATGAGTTTACTCCATAAAAAAATAATTCTTAATACATCATATCAAATAAGAATAATACAACATATCAAATAAGAAAATAATTATCATTTAGTAGTTTTTCAAATAAGTTTTTCCAATAATACATAAAAATTTAAGAGCTTCTTCATAAAACAGTAACAGTAAGCCTTCATTTCTATGGTTTCAAAAAAAAATGTAATTCATCATATTAAATCAAAGTTTTGGTTAATTAAATAATTTTCTATAATAGTATAGGCAGAGAAACTGAGTCTAGAGAGTTTCTTTGTACATCACTTGGTTGAGTTTCTCAACCGTAAGTAAATAGAATCATAACAACATCCACCAAGAATGGCCAAAAATTATCCTCATCAAGTATCATTCATAAGTTAAAATATTAATCTTTCTTCCTTTAAGCAATCTCAGACACTGAGATATAAAAGGGATAATGAATACAAATACTTTATAGATACAATAAATGATTTAATTAAATATTTTTTTATGTCATCTCATTTTTCAGTCAACAGAGGAGAAAAAAAAATGAGATTCCATGTTTCATGAAATAGGAAAAACCCAACTTTTAAATCTCCATTTTTTTTAATCCCAAATCCCTTCTTGACTGAAAATCATAAATAACGAAAAAAAATCGTAAATAAGCTTCAAGCTTGAAAATCTTCAAGAATCTCAAATAATCAGATACCTGACTTGTAACAGAGAAAAGAAGAGAATAAAATAGGGTAGTGGAGAGATCTAATGGTCATAAACCAAAGAGAAAAGGAAGAAAATAATGAGTTTTTAACCATTTCCTACTTTTCTATCAGACTGCAACTTAACTGAAAATGAAAGGTTGGAAATGATGTGAAACGGAAGTTAGAAGTGTAGTTAAAAATGGGCGACGAGGAGGTGAAGAGAAAAAGGGTATTTATAGTACAGAGAATGAGTTTGTTGAGAAGAAACCTTCTTAAAAAATCTCCAGAATTTTCTCCTCATGTTATTGGCTCAATCTATGATCCTTGTTTATTTGTTGACACGCTTAGCTCAGCAAGCTGATTTCAACAAATGGATTTTCGTATCTTTGTAATAGTTTCTTTTTGGAGATATTTCCTTCTTCTGAAATGTGATTCACTTCATTAATTGTTTGCATATTCATTATTTGTTCATATCTTTTTCAATCTTCTCATGTCATTTCATTTCTTTTTTTTTAAAATTTTTATCTTATACATAACACATTATTCTAATAATTTATATATAAGATATTTATTTTCTTACTTAATACCTTATTTTTTAAATATTTCACGTAGATATTTTTTTTTACTCATTATTATTATTATTATTATTATTATTATTATTATTATTATTATTATTATTATTATTAGAGATGTTAGATGTTTAGTTATTAAATTAATTATTTTTATGATGTGTAAAGTATTTTACCTTTATTTTTTCTAATATACATTGATATTTGTGTCACAGAAATAATTGTATTAGATGTTTGTTGGTATTTAAAGTATGCAAAAGAAAAATATGGTGATGAAATATAAAGATAAAATTTGTAAGTGTTAGAAATCATAAAAATAATAATAATAATTCAGACCAACAGGCTAACCATGCCTAACCCGTGGCTATAAAAAGGGCGGCCGAAAAAAAAAATACTAGTTCACAACAACTTAAGCCTGACCCTGCCCTCAATTAAGTTGGCCCACGTAGGCCAGCCCGACTCATTTTAACTCCTTTAGTTACACATACTTCATTTGTAGGGGTGAGAAAAGGCTACCGGCCCGTCAAGAGCCTATGGTCTAACTTATTTTTTTTTACATAGTCCGGACCTATTTAACAAACAATCTAGGTTTAAGCATTTAGGTCTGCAATCATCCTGAAGGGCATCGGCGAAATTAAGAAAGAGTTATAAGTCGCCACTAATTACTTTTTTCATTTTAGAGATGAAATGATGCAATTAAAAACCTTAAAAGAGGTCTATGTTTCAAAGTTTCAGTTTGGGGGTTGATTACGGGTAAGAAGGTATTAGCACCATACATCATTTGTTCTAAGAATGGTTACCTATTTAATCTAAGTTATTTGCTAAATTAATTAAATTGGTCTTATATTATTTTATTTATAAAAATATGTTTTTGTTTTTATTAATTTTACATGTCCTTATAAAAAATGATAAATGACTAAGACAATGAATGGGTGGCTAAATAGTCATTGTTATATGGAACAAATTTAAACCCCACAACACAAGGTATGAAAGTGGTGAATTAAAATTTTAAGGGAAAACTTCAAAAAAAATCCTGTGTACTATACGCCATGTGCACTTTGGTCTTGTTACTTCAAAAATGTGCAAAAAAAGACATGTTATTTTGTGTTTTGTGCAAAGAAGTACAAAATGGTAACAGACGTTACATTTTAGATGGAAACGCGCATGTGCAACGCACGTGCACGTCTGAAAACTTGGCCCCCAAACACGGTCTTCTTCTTCCTCTAGCCCAAACCCTAGATCTCCATAAACTCATACCCTTGCCCCACCATGGCAACGAATCTCATTGCTCAGCCACTCAAGTCAGATCTGCGCACCACCATGACTGAGAGTCAAATGACTGAGTTTAGTTCAACAATGGGTGCAACATAGTAGATGGCAGATTTGGGCTTGCGGGTTTCGCGTGGTGGTGGTTCGCGCGAGCTGGAGCATCACAGTAGAGGAGTCGATGGCGGATCTGGATGACGCACAGATTTAATCGGGAAGTATAGGTCATGACTAGCTTGGAATTAATGCGGTGGCTCGTGGGGGTGCGCGGTGGTGGTTCGCACGAGGTGGATCTATTTTCGGAGGTTGGTGAAGGCAAAAATGTGATGGTGGCTAACAATCCAAAGTTTTTACATGTGCCACAAGCGGCCGCACGGTGTATGTTGGGAGGAAGAAGAAGACCATGTTTGGGGACAAGGGTGTGGGTTTCGGAGATCTAGGGTTTGGGTTGGAGGAAAAAGAAGATGGGGCCAAGGTGACGTGCACAATACGTGTGCGTTTCATTCAAAATAATGGAACAAATTTAAACCCCAAAACGCAAGTCTTTTTTACACATTTTTTAAAATAATAGTATGAAAGTGAGTTTTTTTTTTAAGTTTTTCCAAATTTTAATTTTTGAGGAGAATATTTTGAAAATAAATGGCCAGTTAAAAAAGATTTATTTCAAGAAAATATTCTTGAATGACCAAATAAAATCTTATTAAGAAAAATAAAATCTTAAGTCAAGAAAATATTTTTAGGAAGAATGAAATTTTTAAAGTGATTTTCAAAAAGGATAAAAACAAAATTTTAATTCACCACAATTAAAAAGTTGAAGACATGTGAATTTGCTCATATTTATTTTTAGTTTTATAAAAAAAAATATTCTAAGTGTAAAAATTAGATCTGACCTGCGCTTCTAGCAAAATTCAATGAAGTGACTTCAAGAATATTGAGTAGAATTTTGTTGACCACACTTCAATTTTCATTCAATTTTTCCATCGTCAACTGAATTTTAATATTTGAGTTAGTCTTGCAATAACATTTTTATTTAGAAAGATTAATACTTAGAATAAAATTTTTATTAGAGTTTGTCTAAGGCTCTATCAACATTTCTGACAAAACTTAAGAGATATTTCTTATCTTCAAAAAGCCAAAACTTCACCAAAACTTCAATTAATTTTGAGTATTCTTTTGTCACGTCTTAAATCGTCATAACATTATTAGAAAACATATGATAAAAATAAATCACAAAGAAAAAGAAAGAAAACAAGGTGATAGACTATTTAATTTACAAATCCTAAACTATTTAAATTAATAATACAACCTCAGTCAATAACAAGAAATAAAAAAAGTAGCATGTGGGGAAATTGACAAATAATGAAGACACGACGGGGATGCACGTTAAAGGAGAGTCAACCAACGTTACAACAACAAAAAAGAAATAGATTTATATATATATATATATAAAAAAAAGTGTATAAAGATTTGATTTGAATCAAATTTAATTAAATTTTGTGTTTAGAATGTTTAAAAATAATAAATGATTTAATTTCTAAAATCTCATGAATTTTATTTCTTTTATTTTAAAAATTCTATCAATTTTAATAGGATTTGATTTGATTTGAAATAAATAGATTATTTTACTTAGTAATTATCTCTAAAAACTTTTTTTGTTAAAATGTAAAATAATAAAATTAAATCAAATAATTCGATTTTAATTAATTCCGATAAAATTTAATTTTTAAATAAATTAATCTTATTTTTTAAAATTTTAAATATAAAATTTAATTTTTAAATTAAATCAATTCAATTCAAATCAATAATTATTTTTTTTTATTTATTCTAAACATAATATATATGAATATACGAAGAACAAATAGAACTTTGAAGCGTGAAAAGTTGCAATCGGTGTTGTACGGCACACCGACATCGTATGTGCATCCATATACAGGAAAGGAAACGATTAGTGTACCTACTAAATGATTAGTCGAGACTTCGAAGCTCTGCTCTACCTCAAGGAATTATGGTACTCTCGTACTTTCAGTCAATTCGCCTATCTCATACTGTTGGTGCTGAAAAAATACTTCTTGTGATATGCTCACAAAAATTATGTTATGTTTGAAAAAAATAGAGTTATTTTTTGAAAAAAAATGTGTCCAAGTATTTTTGGTTTTATTTTTTATATTTATATATCTAAGTGATACCTCAATTAATTTAATCATCATTTTTTTTTAATTTTTTATCATTTATTACTTATAAATCAAAAAATAATATTTTAAAATTTAATTTAATAACATTAAAAATTTCAACATATATTTTCTTATTTCTTATTCGGATTAAGAATTAAATCATTTTAAATAAAAACAAATCAATGATTTAAAAATATAATATTATTAAAAATTTAACACGTATATGATCTAAAAATTATTATTCATTTTTGTTAATCCTTTTAATTATTAAAATTTAAATTGAATATTTTTTAATTAATATTAAAATTTAATTGAGATTTTTCTCATCAAATTTTGTCAATAAATCACTAAAAATTGTGTCCAAATATTTCAATTATTATTTTATTTTTTTACACAAATCAATTATTTTTTTATTTTTTCAACATTGGTTTTGAACTCTTCTTTCTCTCTTTTTTATTTTTTATTTTTCTAACTCATTGGGTTTAGGATTCGAATAACCCAAAAATTTTTTTTTTTAAAAAAATAATACAAAGTCTAAAAATGTTCTGAACAAATTTAGGTATCAATAATAACTGTAGGCCAAGGTTTAAGCTTTAAAAAGTCTAATTGGTTTATTTGATTAACCTATTTATTTAATATTTATATATAATTAAGAATTTATAATATTTTCATATTTTACTAATTATATGTTAATATAACATATTTATTTTATACAAAATATAATAATTTTATTACAGATTTTATTTATTTAAAAATTAAAAAATTTAAGTCTCTTATCCTATTTGAAAGCCTTTATATTATGTAAGTCTATAAATAATTTTTATATTTTAATGTCAAACCAAGTTAAAAAGAAATAAACATGTAATAGTCAAGTTCAAGCCAATAATTTACAAAACAAAAATTTATTTAATCAAAAAAAGCCTAAATTATCACCCCTATTCATTTGTCTAAAATTAATGAATATATAACTAATTAAAAATTACATGGACTTGTATTGTTTAATTATAGTAATTTAAGTCATACAGAATTTTTATTTTAAATTTAAAACAAAAAACAAATTCCAAAACAAAAACAAAAACAAAAATAGACAATTTTTTAGGTTCAGGCAAAAAAAAAAAAAAAAAATTGGGTTAAAAAGGGAGGGACTAATCCAACCTAAATTACTGGAGCATCGATGGACGTATTTTCAGCTGTTAAATTTCTAAAAAATGAGATAAATGGCTTAGATTGATCATAGGCTACCTAGTCATCAGGTAACTTGTTAGAAATTTGTTATTGCAAAATTTGAACATATACCCAAAACGCAATTACCCTTTGAACTCACCTTCTGGTAATTCCAGTTCAAACGAGCCCGATTGGGTGCTGTTCTGTTCGCTCTACTCTTACACTTACCCTTTCAGCTCCAACTACTTGCTGCGTTCAAGAGATTGGCTCTCTCTGCGGCGGTGCTCACCCAATTCCCAGGTACTATGATAATTTTTTGCCTGTTTCTCTTTCAACTGGTTCTCAAAGCATGTGTATTTGGTTACACCTTCCAAATGTATGAGATACATAGACATAAATTTCACATAAAATAAGGTACCCAAAAATAAAAAAATCACGTAATATACTATACTTATTTTAAAGCCATTTGGGCATGGCTCAAGCTCTCTGCTTTATATTAATTTGCCACCTTGTGGTGTGTGGACAAAGGAATGGCTTGTGTAAGGTTTCCCAAGAATTTAAAGGCATCAAGGAGGGAAAATACAATTATGCTCAAATTCATGGAATCAACTGTTGGAACTAAGGATATGATTACTTGTATGAATGAAGATGACAAAAGTGACATTTAAATTATACCAAACAGTGATCAGATTCTTGTCACTTATTTAGAAGAAGATTTAGGATAATTTCACCATAAACTAAAAAAACTAGTTAGAAAACTGTTTGATCATTGAGTTTGAGCAACATTTAAAAAAAAGCAGTGTCTTCATGGCCTTTCACAATGATTTGGGACTCCAAATGGAAAATGATGGCTAAGAAGATTATAAAAAAATAAGCAAAAGAAATCCTTACACTCTTATGTACATGGATTTGGTCCAACTTATGGCACCGTCAGTAATTTTCTTACTGCCGGAGGGGATGTAGAGATGGAGAAATCTGAAGTGCAAGTAGCAGAATGTTATAGAACTAATCTAAGTAATGTTGGTTTTACATTAGTTGAAGTATTTTGATTTCCTTAGCAGTTTTGCAATTAAATCAGCAACCATGCTTGTACCTGCCAAGCCTATTTGTTCAAGCTAGTATAATATAAATTACTAGACAGAAGTGACAGATCTCTGAACTACAGTCAGCCCGACTGATAGATTACCTAGGATGATAGTTCTTTTTATTTGCCTGAGACAGTTTTTGATAATCCAGTGTCCATGTGGACTGCTAATTTATTTCAATTCGCTCTACCAATTTTTGATAGATCTCTGAACTAATTTATTTGGAATAAACTTTTTTCTGTTGGTTGACTCATTTTTACTTTCTTGTCATTGATACATGCAATATCTTGAGCTCTGATTTCAACAAGAGCTGGGCTTTACTGGACACCGAAATTTTTGTCTGTGCCTTGCCATGTCATGTGTATGTTCTGTTATCTTTGCAATTGATTAGCAGGAAATTGATGCATTTTTATTTTTCTAATTTCTGAATTTTATCTCTTGGCTTGTGTGACACTTTGGTTAATCCTCTTTGCTTGTGGTACCAAGCTTGACATGACATAACATTTGAACTTGATTTTAAATGGATAATTTTTTTAAGCCAATACTTAATTTACTTTTTAAAGTATTGTATCCTTTTCCCTTCATTTACATATATTCAATTTTCTGAATTTTAGTCTTTATTTTCTGCAGCTTGTGATAGACCAAGTGCAGTCACTGGACTTGAAGATAATATTCCTCTTTACTCTGCTCGGTTTTGTGTTAGTGGGTCCAACATTGCATTTCTGGTAATGCCCTAGAATCCATGTCTGTATGCCTGAAAGTTAACTCTCTGTTTATAGTCTATTGATTGTGATAATGTTTTAAATTATGGAAAGAAATACCGATGACATTAATAATAAGTGCAATCATGTTGTAAGTTATGGTCCTGTCACCTGTGTGCAGTTCTTTTTGTGTCAATCATAATGCAGATATTTATTCTTTCCCCCAATGAATATTGTTAGAAGAATCCAATGAAGATTGATTGCTGAGACTCTTGGTGTCAATTTTAGGAGATTTTCCAAATATATTAGCATGGTCACTAGAGTGCAGATGAAGACAATAATTGTTAATCCATTGTCTTTCCTGACATTTGCTTTGAACTTTAGGTACTTGTATCTGAGTAAATTGGTTACACTACCTGGAGCTTCAGGTGCACTTTTGTGGCTTGTACTTGATCAGGTGGGATATTTCCATTGGTCTCCTAACCAACTGTCTATTGCCACTTTATATCAATCATTAATTATGTTCTTGTTTGATATTTTGATTTTGAATGTGGTGAAATATGATTGCAGTTCTTATTTTATCCCATATTTATTGGAGTTTTCTTAACTACATTGGTGACACTAGAGGGAAGGCCATCACAATTCACAAGCTGTACTGAACCTTAAACAGGTGGTGTTAACAGTTTAACTTGTATCTGGTTGTAAAAATGTGTATTCAAATAGTGGTATTTCGTTGTTGTTATATTAAATAGTGTATACTCATTCAGAAATTTCATTTTGTATGATTGGTTTTCTGCTGTTCTAGCAAACTGGCAATTATGGATAGCTTTACAATTTCTCAACTTTAGATTTGATCCGCAACAATTTCAGGTTAGACTGGCAAATTGGGAATTTGACTTGACTATAGGCATAATCTGTTCATCACTCTGAAACAAGTTGGAGTTACAATATAGAGAATGATTGCTAGTATTCTTCTAATTCATTTGAATGTATCAGGTTTCTATTGATTTGTCATATACACACACACACACACACATGGAAGCTATCTTTGTTATCCTTTTATTAGTTGAACAACAACATTTCTTTCTTCGTCTTGCATCATGCTTGCAACAGAAGGATATTTTCCCCTTTACCCCTGCATGTTTTCTTAGTTGACACTTGACAGTATACATTGGCCATAGCATCTACATTTTTCTTCAATGTTCTTAGATTTGCTTCTCCATTTTTTAGTGTTACTGCTGAGTTTAAAATATATGGAAATAATTTCAGGTCCTTGCTGCTAATGTTATTGCTTTGGTATGAAATGTTATTCTCTCATTTAAGGCACACAAAGAAGTTCTTCCAAAATAGGTAAGCTTTACTTTCCAAGGAATGCAGAAGTTCTAATTTTAACTAGCTCCATTACCTTAAGAATTCAAACATACATAAGCATATAAGGCAAGAAGAATTTTTTTTCTTTTCCTGTTATTGAAGTGATTAAACTTTGCATGTGTTCTTGCAGACACTAACCTATCTTGGTCTGAATCAATGACATGAAGCTATTGGCAAGCTTCAGATACAGGATCTTCCAATCAGATGCTTCATTTGACCCTTCAACGATCTCACCCAACAACCTCTTTGGACTGTTCAACCGTTTCGTTCAAAGGAGATGGAGGAAACCAATTGTTTCTGCCCAAACACGTTTGGAGGACAGGGTGAGGGATCCCCACCTAGACAAATTCATGACCCACCATAACAAACTCAAAGGTATCCTCAGAATCCATCACCTTATGTTAAACCGCAAGCGTGGTCCCTTTGTGTCTGTACAGCTGATGTCCCGTTGGAGGAACATCATTGGACTAAATGTCACCATTGGGTCCTTTATTCACAAATACCCACATGTTTTTGAGGTGTTTGTGCACCCATTGAGGAGGAACTTATGTTGTAGAATTTCAAGGAAAATGAAAGAATTGATCATGTTGGAAGAGGTTGCTGTGAAACAGCAGGAGCTGGAGGCTGTGAAGAGGGTGAAAAAGTTGCTGATGATGTCTGTGAATGGTACCCTTCATATTCATGCATTGAGGTTAATTAGAAGGGAACTGGGCCTTCCTGAGGATTTTAGAGACTCAATTCTTGGGAAGTATAGTGGTGACTTCAAATTGGTTGATTTAGAGATTGTGGCATTGGTTGGTAGAGATGATGAATTGGGAATAGCTGAAGTTGAGAAATGGAGGGAGAAAGAGTATATAGAGAAATGGTTGAGTGAATTTGAGACTAAGTTTGCATTTCCTATCAATTTCCCAACAGGGTTTCAGATTGAGAGAGGCTTTAGAGACAAGTTGAAGAACTGGCAAAGGATTTCATATACAAAGCCTTATGAGAAGAACAAGGTCATCCGGGTTCGAACGTGTGGAGGGGTTGAGCGCTATGAGAAGAGGGCTGTTGCTGTTCTTCACGAGCTATTGAGCTTGACTGTAGAGAAAATGGTTGAGGTGGATCAATTGGCTCATTTTCGGAGAGACTTTGCTATTGAAGTTAATGTGCGAGAACTGCTGCTTAAGCACCCAGGGATATTTTACATATCTATAAAAGGAAAAACTCAAACTGTTTTTCTTAGGGAGGCATATAGCAAAGGGAGTTTGATTGAGCCTAATCCCATATATACTGCACGTAGGGATATGTTGGACCTTGTATTGCTAGGGTGTAGGAAAACCGAACAATTGTTAGCTTGTGATCAATTTAAGGAAAGGAGCAATACTGTAGTCTGTGAAGTAGATGAGGAAGGTAAAAGACAAGGAGATTGGGTGATTCCATTCTTAGAAAGTTGTGAGGAGAATAGATCCCCATTATATTGTGGAGGTAGCAAAGGCAGCAGATTCGAAGAATTTACCTAATTAGTGATTTGATTATTAACATATCTTTTGCAGCTAGCCCTTACCTCTTTAAAACTTCAGATCAAAAGAAGCAATCAAGTGTGGATTCGAGAAGGTAGTTTCATTCTGTTAGATTTTCAGCAAAATTAACAATTTGCAGTTAGATTTGACTAGATGATTAGCTGTATCTAAACATAATGTTTTTAATCTGCTTTTGTGTTTATGTGCCAATAGATTTTTTATTTCTTTGCTTCAGATATGTCCTCTTGACACCAAAGAACTTACCGTCATAAATGCTTGTTCATGTGCTTGTGACTCCTAATAGTATGTCGTGCCTGCCTGAAGACATGAACTTTCAACAGTGAAAGAATTCGAACCCGTCTTTATGTCAAACTACTAGAATCTTGTGATTGATTCAAACTTCAAATATAGCTACATTACACTGGAAGCAATAGCATGCGGAATTTTGATAGGTTCAAGTTGCTTCATTTCTACCCTTGACTGGACTTTTACTCATATTGTAGTGGTTACCCTGTGGTACTGAAATTTTATGAATTAAGTGAAAGGGGTGTAATGTGGGGGTTAAGATTTCACACTGATTGGTTCGAGATGTAGCCTTGTGGTACTGAAAGAGTATGTGCTTGCATTTCATAGGTCTAAGATACTTCCATTTGACACAAAAGCTTTGTGACCTTGTTATCTTTCAATTTTCTTGCCATCTTGCATAATAGAAACTTCTATTCTATACGTAAATATAATCCTGCTTCTTACCTGTAGTATAGTTAGAAGGTAAGTGGTATTCTTTTTTGATAGAAGGCAAGCTCACCTTTGCCGGATCCCTATATCAATGATCAGTTCATAATTTGATGTTTAACTACATCAATCAGCTTTGATATGACAAAACTAGAGCAATTTTTCAGAAAATAACATGCCTACCACAGGGTTGCTAAACTTAAATTTTACATTTTTCTTTGATGCATGATCTTTTGTTTTTTTTTTCTTGGTGCCAAGTGCATATTTTTTTTCTTCGTTACCTAAGTGCATACTCATTTTACTTAATGTGTGGTTGAAACATTTGAAATAGCAACTCAGTCGCCAAATAAATACGCTAGTAGCCTTTTTTTCTTTTCGAGAAATTACACTCACCTTTCAAAAAATTACACTTACCTTTCTTGAGGCTCGCGTTAATTACGCACCACTCTCCTATTATTTTAAAAACTCATCTTTCTTGAGGCTCGTGCTAATTTCGCACGACTCTTATTATTTTAAAAATTACATTAATCTTCTTTAATTTATGTATGTTGATTACATTTTATCCCTTCATAGATAATGATCCATTTAAATTTCAATGTAAAGTCACTTTATTGTTATTGGCAAGAGTCAAAGAAATTAAGTGAATTATTTGCAAACAAGACAAAAGTTGATGGAACAGGTGCAGTGGTTGGAGATGCAAACAAAGTAGGTGGAGCAGTTACATTATGTGCAACAAGTGAATTAACACAGGTGGAACAGTTGCATTATGTGGAGCAAGTAAATTAACAAAGTAGAAAGCAAATGTATGACATTACAGTCTCTATAAATAGAGGCAATTTTATTTGGTTGAGATACACACTATCGAAGAGAGTATCATCTCATTCCAGAGAGAAAAATTATAATTTTTTTTGAAAATTTTCTCGTCTTTTTTAAAATTTTCTCCTATTTCAAGAGAATGTGTTATTGTTTTTTCCTTGTATTCAGAAAGAAGTTTTAATTTTCTTTCACATAGTAAAAATTTTTTATTTTTGCCTGTGATTTTTCTTTCATCTCTATTAGAGAATTTTCTATGTTAAATATTATGTGTCAGTTTTAATTTTCTTAACTTTATTTTTTAATTGTGTGATATTATTTCTATAACTCTGATACTTAACATTAAAAACTGACAAATCATTGAGCATGTGACAATTACATGACTCAATGGTTCAAATGTAATTTTTACAATTTACTCACTAGAAATGACAAACATGCCGCTCCCTCCCCTATGTCTGAAAGTGATTAGCTTCTCCATTGCAAATTTGAACAAGTAGCTAAACCTGCGAAGCTGTTCCAAAGATGCCTACTTGAATCTGCACGGAGGACTCAGGATTTTGCTGCTAATTGGGTGAAGTAAGGCATTTTTTGTCAATTTCCAACTTAATGTCATCCACCTTCTTGATCTCTATTTGTACAGTGCACCATTAAACACATTGCTTAGTATGTGTTTGATAAAATGCCAAACCTCATTCTTACACTTCAACGGTAGTCAACATTAAGATTAAATATTTGTAATCTCTAAAGAAAGCCAGATATTTCAAAAGTATTTTTATTTTTCTAGATTGGCATGTTAAGATTTCATTGAAAACTTAACTGAGAAGTCTTGGACGATTTGTCCACCTCGCTATCAATAATGTGATTAATAGTTAAAACGCAAAAGCAAACACCTCAAACTTGTAGTCAGTTTAGTAACTGAGTATATCACGGTGATAAGTAGGCAAAGATCCACTAATTATCTCAGTTACTTCTAAGTTCTAAGATGCTCCATAAACCAATGTTGGTAAGAATTTCATATTTTAATTGCTTCTTGGTCAGAAACAAGCCACTAGGCAGGTTATTATTATCCGTCATATTAATTTGGATGGACTGCATGGAATCTCAATCTCCACGACTGTCTCCAATTGACAGTTCTTTGAAAGCACCAATGTCACAATCAGTAAAAAAACTACAAAAATCATGTCTTCATATATTTCACCCTTGCTATGTATAGACATTTGGCTTTGAATCACAAGGATGAAATTACTCCTTGATTTTAATCCACAATCACATGGAACAACCATAATAATGATAACATACTAAAGTAATTTCCATGAATTACCACAGCTGCAGTTCTAGGACCCCATAACAATAAATTGGAATGGAAGTGTGAGGAAATTCAATGCAAATCCATATATTCATTTTTGAAAAAATTTCAGTGTTTGACAAGGTCAGACCCTCATAACACCTTTGGGCATATACTTGCAATTCATTTTCCAAGCAATAACCGACCAGCTCCTATAGTTAACCAATTTAGAGTAATCACTTTCAAGCGTTAGTTAGTATTCCAACCAAATTCAGCCGCAGAGTGCGCAATCTCTGGAAGTTTGAGATGTTTCTTTGATAGGCAAGTCGCAAGTTTAGCAGAGTCATCACTACAGGATTGAGTATTGACACAAGAAGCGAGAGAGAAAGGCCGATATCAAAATGGTTAACGGTAAGGTTGAAGACGGCCCGCATTGCTGGCCTTTTTTTCATGTTCTCTTTTTTCTACTTTTTTTATGGTAGGAAATATAATATATAGAGGAGAAGTGAGGGTAATACTGACAATTCTTTCATCATTTAACAGTAACTAACTAACACCATCTCAAGTAAGGGAGGTTGGTGTAATGTTGTAATCGAGTGGGGAGTCATGTAATTAGGACAAATTTTAGGAGATGTAAGTGTAATTTTTCTTTTTTCTTTTAAGGCCAATATTCAAATACACAAGATAATTGCATTTTTAACTCCCCCCCCCCCCTAAAAAAAAACATAAAGTAATAACAAACCATTGAACAAATGAAGTTAACATCAGAGTCAGCTTCTTGCTCCAAATCGTATGCAGCCAAAAAAAAATCTCGCAGAAATCCTCGTTATGGAAGCATATGAGAGCGAAATAAGAGGGGGTAAGTGCAACAAAATCCACTGCTCCAACACTGCAAAGCAAAAACAATGAAAATGGAAAAGGGCTTCAAATGTTTGCAGTAAGAACTGATACCAAGATGAGGCATCTAAGACATGTACGGTTGAAACTCAGCATTATCTTTGAAGATTCTTAATAATTCAATTAGACGTTCATTTTTTTTTTTAGGGCCAGTGGAAAAATGTACATAGAAAGACAGTTATATGCTATCACAGGCATATTCACGGATGCACCTCAAATCTACTGTATAGAACAATTGTTTAAAAAAAATAGATGCAGAAATAAAGAAAGCAGTGAAACTCAACTCAGACTTACCACAGAAAGCAATGGTCCCTGCTTAAACTTCCCATGAAATGAAAATGAAATTGGCTTTGGATTGTCTCCAGGCCCTCTTATAAATCCACTAAAACATATATAATGGAAAAATAAATCACTGCAAATGATAAATATCTTCAAAAATATTCGGGAAAGCATAGAATATCTAAGACAAAATAAATTCAACATTCAAATAATTAAAAAACGCAACATAAAACAATAGACATCAGTAATTGGACCATTTTCAACCATGAACTCACATTAATGATGTAGATATCAGAGGAGTCCTCCTTGTATCATATATGGCAATCAGACCCCTGTATACATCATCTCCACCTTTAAAGGACACAGCCAATCGCTCCCCTGAATTATCCCATGCTATCTTTTCAAATCCCTGACTGAATGAAATAATATAAGATAACCAATAACCACATATTTTCTATCAAAGATAAACTTACGATAACCATATCATGCAGATCCACTGATCCAAATACTTAAATTACATTATTTGAAAAGATAATGCTGATGTCCGATGGTTTTTTTCTGCTACTATCTACATTACATTTGAGACATAACATGATTCCAAGACACTCATTCCTCCCCATGAGACCAGGAAAGGAAGATGAAAAATCTAGACAAAAACCAAACACAAAAGACACCTTAGAGGTGTGTTTGTTAAGGTTTTTTTTTTTGGGGGGGGGGGGGGCAGATGAGGGGAAAAACAAATGAATTCCACAAGTCAGTTTAATTTGTGGAAGCAAAAATTTTTCCCTATCACATTTCAGTGCTACAGAAAATATATAAATTATAGTCCATCATAGAATAACATCCATGAATTCCTCTGCAAGACTGACGGCTGGACATACAATGTCAGGGGACTTCAACCTGAACATCCCATAATTGAAATCATAGTCCGCTGGAGCAACACTAGCAAGTCAGTTTGCTTCCCTCAAAGCCAAAGCTTAGCACAAAGTCAATCAATATATATAAAGAATCTAGAACTCACTCCATAAGCCCAAAATATTAAGAAAGAAAAGAAAAGGGAATTAGAGGCCGTTTGGTTTGAGGAAATTCAGTAATTATTTTCTTAAAAAACATGTTTGATTGATACAATTTTTTTTATAATTAGAAAGTTGCCACCACATTTTCAACTTCCCGTTTCCTGTTTCTGAAATTTTAAGGAAATGATGAAAGTAATTATTTGTTATTTTCAAAAGGAAATTTCATTATTTGTTATTGAAAATATTTTCAATATTTTCTGAAAATATTGCTTTCATTATTTGTTATTTTCAGTTAAAAAAAAGAAACATTTTAATTAAAACCCAGCCAAACATGTTTTCAAGTCTGTTTTCTGTTTTTTTTAGAATTCTTAACAAGTGAGAAACTGAGAGAAAACTCAAGAAAGCTTGAGAAAGTTGCAGCAGAAAAAGAGAGAGAATGAGAGAAGAGAGAGAGAGAATGAGAATTCTCTAGAAACAGAAAACTGAAAACTGTAAACTGTAATCAACTAACTCAACAGTGTACACAGCTGTATTTATACAGCTAGCAGAAGCACAGCTACTCTTAACTAACTCTAACTAATTCTGTTACTAACCTATTCAATAAGATATTATTCTAACTAACTTGAAATTCTAGAAACTCTAGTACAGTCTAAACTATACTAACAGTTGATAACAGCTGATACAATATACTCTAACAGTTTTTATTAAAAATGAAAACAGAAACCAAACACTATTAACTTTTACTTGGCCTGAGAAATCCAAAAGAGTTCCAGTTTCTATAATATAATACAAAATCAAAAACCAAGATCAATGACAACCTGGAGGAGAAAGGACTAAAACAGCTGGTGATGAGAAAGGCAACTATGTCAATTACTGCACTATCTTTTATTCCAGTTCTAAGAATTGGTTCAGAAGGAATTTGACATAATGAGAAGACTTTAGGACCAAAACCCAACCATTCAAAAAATTATTGAACATAAAAACATAATTTCATCTCTACCTGCCTGTCAATGATAATATCTCTGGCAAATCAACAGGTAACATATGTGCATCTGGAAAAGTCAACAATGAGTAATTATCAATACATCACATTATTTTCAGAAAAAAAAATCTAAAAATATATTAAAAAAATGCAAACCATGAATGCTACAACCACAAATATTTATATAAAAAGTTAATTGAACAAGACAAGCATGAAATGAGGCTAGAACTAAGAATTCAAACAGACACTCACAACAACAAACATCTCAAAAGTTCATTGCATGCTTCTGTTCAGCTAGCAAAACAAGGTTATGTGCAAACTCCTGAATATCCTTGCAATAGAGTTTCCTGCAACTGCCTTCCTGGGCCCTTTTCAGTGGAAGACCATGAACCAAATAAAACTGTACTCTTTCATTATGGGTAACACTTGACTATGATAATTTTTACTGCGTTTCACTCTTCTAACACATGTACGCCAAAAGTTATATACATTTTAATTATAAATCCACGTCTCAAATATCAACCATCTACTAACTCAATCAACTTAGTAAATAGTATCTGTTGAGAAATATGAATGTATTTAGCAGAGTTTTCTTCGTTAAGTATGCATTACTTGTAGTGCACCCAAAGTAGAGGGCATATGTGCTTTTTCATAGTCATAGTTTTTAGCATGGAGGTTTTGGGCCAATTTTTTGTATCACAATCATTCACTTTATTAAGGAAATCTATTTAACATTGTTCAATCTCCCTCTCTCTCTTTTCCCTTTTCCATATATAATTCACTAAGATTTCATTATGGTAAAAGGGCAGGCAGTACCATCAGTTGTGACCTGTGTTGCCAGCCTTTTGATAGTCATTGTTTACTATAAATATGTGTTAGGTCACTGCTATCCAGTCTTTTTTAAGAAAATATATTCTATATCGTTCCCACTCTATCTCTCTTTTCCCTTTTCCATCTAATTCTTAAATTTCAATAGTACCATATATTTCCATTTTGCCAGTATTACTATTAACATAGCAAGATACAAAAACAATAAACGAATCAACATAAGACCCTTGAAAGAAAAGGTCAGATACCTAATGAGGGAGGCTTCGACGCAAAGTGAACAGATCCCAAAGTTGAGGATTCAGAAAATGCAAGCAGTATCATACGCCCATCTGGATCCCATGTTGCACCCTGATCACACATCATCAACAGTAGAAACCAGTTAAGTAATAACATTATGTGATAGCTATCAGACAAGAAAATTTACAACACTTTGCCTACTTTTAAGTTGAACCCAATAACTTCGCTTCAGATTATAATAGTAATATTTTACTAAATATTTTAGGCTCCTCTATCATTGTATCTTATTCTGTAGATTTAATTCACCTCCCCATAGAAAAACTTATAAAAGAAATATTATTGCACTCTAAAGATGTATGAATACTAATTAACTCTTAGTCTCATCTTGGAATAATTTTTTTTTAAATGTTTTTCCTTTAAAAACAAATTCTAAACATTTCCCACTGTGATTTCTGAGAAAATTTTATCTTATATCTTCCTCTTGTTCAGAATTCTGACACTAATAGGGAATTATACCTCCGATTTTTCAATGAACTTTTCATAGAGAACTATAAATTCTAGTAAAGTCATTACAGGGAAATCATCACTTAATTTTGACTTTTGAAGTAAAAGTTCCTTCCCACCAATGCACACAACATTTGGGTTCAAATATATATGTTAAAACATGTTAAAATGTAACATCTAAATATGCCATGCTTGCTCTTAAAGTGGGTGATGGTTCTAGTATCAGGTTCTAGAAGGATCTCTGGGTGGGTGACTTCCAGCTCTCTGAGATATTCTGCACCTCTATTGCCTCTCTTTTGCAGCACCACTATATGATTCAGGATTCAAATGCTTCTTGGCACCTAAATTTTATGAGAGTAAGTTCTGAATCAGAATCCCTTTCAGCTTTAGTTGAATCTATATCCTTGTATCCTGATAGGAGGGTTTGAACTTTTTGATTCCTCTAATGCGTTCAACAGCAACTAGATTTAGAGGTTTTGGTAGTACCATAGGAGTTAACAAGGCAAAGTTTATGGGAGTCTTCTACTTATGAAAAAGCTATTTGGTGCATTTAGTCATACGCTTGTTTATACAATTGTTTACTTGGCTTTTTTGTTGTCATGGGTGTATTTCAAGAGTTTCTTTAGTAGATATGCGGGGGAATTGAAGGGCATTATTTATTCATGATCTATTCTATGTCATTTGTGCTTCTTTTAAGGAGGATATCTCATCCTCCTCCTATGGACTCTCTCTTCCTGTAAAAAAATTATCTTCTTTTATCACAAACAAAATTGCCCATCACCCTAAGAAACATCAGCATGCACCATTGTAAATGGGGAGGAAAAAACAGTCATGTCCGGAAATGCTCTAACATTTCATAAGCACCAGCTGAAAAATTTTAAAATTGCATACTATTGAAGATGATTCTTTTTACAGTATCAACACATTGTAGAACATACCAACACAAAGTGAAGGTCAAGAACTAAATGTCGTCTTACAGTAAATAGGTCATCATAGAGCACCAAAACATGAATGTACACCTCATATACCTTGACAAAACCGCTAGTTGATGACCATTGTTCTGATGTCCATGTGTTTGTTTCCCAAAGATAAAATGTTCCATCACTGTAAGAGAACATAATAATAAGGTTATGAATCAAAAACAGTTTATGTTCAATAAATATTTCAATATACAGATAAGTCATATTTAGCATGTTTCACTACAATTTTGAAGCAAAGAAGTAATCTCCAGTGGGTGACCACTTCAGCATTGATATGCCTCCTAATCCCCGTCGAATGGGTGTCCCCACACCTACAGATAATACAAAAAATAACCAGAAATTCAGAAAGCAAAGACAAACTTTTGTACTTGAGGTTCTTTTTATCATAATGACAATCTAAATATAGACACGGTCCTCCCCCTCCCATGCTTTAGACTCTCAATGCTAAAGATTCAGAATCAACACAATTATCATCCTAGTATAAATAAGGGCAACAGAACTTTGATCAATTCTGTTGCTGTACAAAAAAGTTTAGGGGGAACGGAGGTTGCCCCAATCCAAGGTCAGGGCATACCAGAAGCCTCAACAATGGTATATTTCTCCATACTGATTTACTGGAGCAGGCTTATGGTCTATCAGGTCTTATCTTCAGTTTGGTAATGAGCTGCTTAGGTCATAGGTCTTGGTTGTAAATATATGCAGTTTACGGTATGTTTGATATCCCCTTAAAATTGGGGGAGAACAATTCAGGTAGAAAATGAAAAAGAAAAATTCATAGAGAGAGTTTTAATCTTATTCAGCATATTAGTAATATTACCAAGCAGAAAGGATGCTTCAAAATAAAATGTTAACAACTTAAGCAGGCAAAGATCTTCACCGTACCTTGAGCAACATCCCACACAGTGAATGAGGAGCTCTCATATGAAGCAGAAGCCAAGTATGTGAAAATAGGTTAAGAAAAGAATGATTAAGTACAAGTAATTTAAAATAATTTTTTTTAAAAAAAAGGAGAAATCTGCTTGCGAATTGCCCATAAATAAACTAAAGCTCGTGCTAAGTCATACAGTTTTATAGACTACCAAAAGAATTGAAAACTTATATCAAAAAGCAATTAAGGTTGTCAAACTCACAAGTTCAAGTAAAATTGTGTAGGAGGGTAAACTCGACTCATAAATTCACTGACTTTACCTACTTTAGTAAATAGCTAATTAAGAATACATATATTGATATCCATAACAAAAAATTACTATAAAGTTTAAACAAAACTAGTATCATATTCATAAGCCACAGGAACCATAAATTCATTATTTCAGAATAGAAAAAAACAAAGGGTAATTCTACTGTCATACTCAATTATTCATACATAAGTAAGCAAAGCACAACATCAAAAGTGAAAAGATTGCACAAGATTTTTAAATTGCCCATCCTTGTCACCATTTTACGCAGTTCACCCGAGTTTATGCATTAAACTCTCGCAAGTTTGCCAACCATAGTTAATACTTTCTGTATGCTTACTGTGGAAAAAATTTACAATCATACAGCAGCATCTCTTGCAAAAAGTAAGAATGAGAACAGAACAGTGATATTCGTATTTGGAAAACATGTGGCAAAACAAAATAAACTTTTTGGCATTTGTGAGGATATCTTCCATCTGGACTCCAAGTGAGAGCGCTAACATGCTCATCATTTTGACTACGAAGAAAATCAACCAGGATATACCGAATTCCTGAGCCTCTAGATAAACCTCCTAAAAAAGAAGCAACACCCGATCTCACAGATGCTGCATTTCCTGGATAAGAAGCAGCCCATATGCAAATTCCACTCCTGCAACAGTAAACAAGAAATCACATTGCCCTAGTAATTGACATTGTATATATACACCATAACAACCATGCACAATAAAGACAGAGTCTTACTTGCAACCCACGGCAAGCGTCCTCCCACCATTGGGCCTCCACTCAAGCACTCTAACATCTCTCTGAGACTCGTTGGTCAAAATAATCGGATCCTTCCCCTCTATTCACAATGTCAAAGTATTGGAACTAATTAAATGCAAACCTCTATCATAGCATAATAATAATAACTGAAACAAGTTGCTAATAACATGTCTCATGTCATAATCATAACAGGTTAGGCACCTGAGTCTTCGTAATCACGAACTATAACTTGGGTTGGGCCAGATATAAAAGCAATTATATGCTTATTTTGGTGCCAGCTTACTCCTTGAAGATCAACCTCCGGCAACAAATGCACCTACATAAACATAAACATTTACATAACAACACACTCTAATTCTAAATTACCACAACACAACAATTAAAGCACATTGTTGCAAGCAGTAAGTATCGCAGGTCGAACAAAACACGCTTTAATTCAATTCAAATTGAGCATACATACATCGTTAGGGTAAAAGAGGCGTCTGAGACAATCGTTTACTAGACCTTGCAAGAGTGTCACCGGACCTTTCCTCTGAACAATTTCGCCGGTTGTTGTTGTGGTTGTTCTTGCTTCCTGTTCGGTGGCATCGTTCTCAAATGCCGCCGCCTGCTCCGGCTGAAACGGCACAGGGCTGAACACCAATCCCTAATAATACCCAAAAAAAAAAGAAAAAAAGAAAAAAAAATGATGAAATTTGGAATGATGAGAATGAATGGAAGATGTGAGTTTGTTTATGAAGTGATTAGTTACAAGAAGCTTTCCGTAGGAGTGGTTGGCTCGATCGTCGGAGAGGGCGTCGGCGGTAACTGCAGATTTGAAGAGAGAAATTCATTCATTCAGAGTTAGAGATCGCCGCATGAAGAGAGAGAGAGAGAGAAAGAAATAGAGATTGATAGTTACTGAGTTCCCGATTGACTTCGCAGACGGTGACTGAACCAGGAGGAGGGAACGAAGCCATGTGTTGGAGAGTTGAGAGCTGAGAGCAGGGTTTTAGCTTTGGGTCACTAGCGATTCAGCATAGACATTTTTTTAAAAAAATATATTTATTTTATTATTAATATACTTTATATACTTAAAATATTATTTTTAAATATTTCTTTAATATTTATATATTTAGTATGTTGTAAGTCCTTCACAACATCTTTAAACTCCTCCAAAGTTCACAAACTTCATCTCAAGCTTCAAGTGAATTTGTCCAAAATTTGAACCATCGTTAAACTGTGGATACATAGACTTAGAGGAGACAACCTCATCATTAGTTGACATAGAAGTGTGCAAGTCTTCAAATATTGCTTAATACCTTTGCAGTTCAAAATTGATGGATAACTCCTGGTAGCCTTCATTTGCCTCATTTGTCCTAACTGATTTCCTAACTATTTTTTTCTTGGTGCAGGTTTCCTAACTGGTTTTTTCTTTGGTGTAGGTTTTTTTTCCAACCTTCTTCTTAGGTGTTTGTTTTATTCTTGTATGCTTCTTCCTCTTAGGCCTAGCATCTATAATTGGCTCTTCCTCATCTTGGTTTTCTTCACATGGTGGGGGAGGCTTGTATGGTGAATCTTGTGTTTTCTCATAATCATCATGAGAGGAACTCAAAGGTATGTCATTACCCTACCCTAAGCCCTCATGCACCTCACCATCAGGTTCACAATTTCCTAGCCTACTACCTTTATTATCCCCTACCTCACTAGCAGTTCTTTCAAGTTCCACCTCATACCCTAGCCCCTCATTGTCATCATCAATTTCTATAACTTTAGGTTTTGCTACTTGATGCTCAAAGTATAAATGAATCTCATTCTCATTCCTATTACTAAGAGTAACCCCATACATGACATTAATGTCGCTATCCCCCATTTAAAACCTTTAAACCTGATTCAAGGTCAAGGTGGTTTGGCACTGCCTAAAACATGGTTTTATAAGCATGATATCCAAACTCCTTAAATATCTTTTGCAAGTTAAACAAATTCACAAAATCCACATCCATCCTAGATAACTTGTCCACTTTACCATGTATATAAATTAGCCATCCATTGGGGTCTTTTACAAAAACATCCCCATAGTGATACACAGGCACAATGTATTTAGTCATATGTAAATGAACATTACCAAGCATCACTTAAAATCAAGCACTTATATTTTACTCATAACATGCACAACAAAACATTTATATTTTACTACATAATTCAAATAATCATGCTTTACCAATAACACATAATAAGACAAACATTAATATTTTACCAAATAAGAAAATGCACAGAGGGACCACATAAGCACCCAGACACTACGTTGACTTGAACAACAGTTATTTTACACATACTGGTTCCACACTCAGCCGACCAATACATTCACACAGGGACCACACAAGCATTCAGTCCACACTCACCCAAACCAACACATGCGCAAAAGGACCACACACATATTGTCTTTGGGACCACATACAAGGAATTTGTTGGAAGTATAAAGGTATATTAAAAGGGAATGAAGCAACTTACCTTAGAAGATTCCTAAGATTCCTTAACTGTTTTGACAAATCATAAGATTCATTCAATGCCTTCACCAACCCAGTCGTACAGCTACTGTCTCGCGTAGGAATAGCATAACAACTTACCAACTTTCAAGAATTAGAGGGAAGAAATGCGAGGGAATTTACCACAAAAGGGTTTTTTACTCTAGAATTCATGAATTGGAAGGAAAATTAAAGGGGAATTATGGGGAATTGCTCATCTTGGTTTTTTTTTTCCCCTTTTTCATCTCAGCAAATGGTGCGCTTTGTGTGTTTGGAAACAATTTTTTGGGTTTTCAAATCCTCCCTCAAACGACGTCGTTGCACTAATATACTTAAACAACCTCATCCTAGTGTCAGTTATGGACGTCACCCCACCACTTTAACATGCCACACAGGCACGTCTGTTAGTGTAACACCCTGAATTTCCTATCTCTTAAACAATAATTTTGTGGTTAATGTAATTTTATTGTTTAGTAATTTTGTCTTTTGTAAAATTATTTTGTTTATTCTGTTAGCGTATTTGATCGTTTTGAGTGATTTACTTCGTGTAAGGAAAATAATAATTTTCGGGCCGGAGAAAATCTTTAAATATTTATTTCTCTTGAGTGATAATTATTTTTAATAATCTGACTTGATTTTCATACGTTTTCTAATATTTGTGATTTTTGTGGATGATTATGAATTTTTTTGACTGTATGTGGGCCCAGGTGGTCCTATGTGGGCTCATGTGACCTTACGTGGGCCTAGGTGGGTCCCGCAAAGTAAAAATTTTTCTACGCATAGAAAAATTTGTACTGTTTAGACGGAGACAGAAGATCTTACTAAACCTGAATCTGGAAACAGTTTCTAAAATTTTATTGTACTGTGTTTGATACTATATTTATTTATCAGACAATAAAAATACAGTAAATATAATCTTTCGTGGGATTTTAGCAGATAAAAATAGAAATTATATTGCTTAAGTCAACATTGGTGGTTTGGATATCCACCATTGATTTAATTAATGATGGAGACTTAATCTTGATTTAATCAACGGTGGAGATTTGATCTTAAAAGTAAATAGGATTATTTATAACCGTTAGATGGAGATTAAATCAATGGTAGAGATTTGGTCTCAAAAAGTGACAAAGACCATTTATGACCATTGGATGAATAATTAATCAAGGGTGAAGATTTGGTCTTGTAAAGTAAAGGACCATTTATGACCATATGGATTTGGATTTAATCAATGGTGGAGAATTAGTCTTAAAAAGTAGCAAAGACTAATTATAACCCTTAGATTAAAAAGTAAGAAGAAGTAATCTTGACCCTTAATTTTGGAGACACATCTAATGGCTAGAATTTAAAGGAGAAAGATCCAATAACTTCAGATTAAGTCTTCTAAATTAAAAGTCTACCTAAATCATAACCATTCAATTAATCAATAGCCTAAAATGCTCTAAATAATGGCTTGAAAAAGATGACAACATTATTGCATGCAAAATGGAGGAAGGGACGGTTTTGGATTGTTTAGAAGACAAAGAAAAGCTTTATGACCATTATTACATGTCATGGTCAATATTACATCATCCTTGATTATGATTTCCTTGTTTGCATCCTTAGGAAATTTCTTGGAGGGAGGCCAAAATTATTTCATGCATTATCACCTTTTCTTTCAATTATTCTAGTAACTTGTCTATCACTCAAAAAAATAAATAAATAAATAAATAATCCACTCTTCACTTTCCATCACACTCCACGGCCATGCACTTGAGAAAGAGGACATTTCATTTCATTGTCTTCACTTTGTGACAAAAGGAAGCTATCATCTTTTAATGCAAAGCTTAGTCAATTTTAGTGACTTTGCACATGTAACCTATATTCATCATCCTATTCAATATCTATTAAAGCTATCAAATAATTCTCACTTTCTCTCTTCTTGATATCCCACGGTCATACACTCAAAAGTAGGAGACAATACTCATTTATTCATTTCACTTATTCAATTGCTCATCATTCTATCCAAAGAACCAAGAACCAATACAAGAAATTCTCTTATCTTCTCTTCTCCTCTATGTTTCGGCCATGACCATCAAGAACACCTTCCATCACTTTTTAATTTCATCCAACCATAGATCTTGAATCTACATGATATTCTAAACAACTTTCATGTTGGAGATTTTCTCTAAATCATTCATCTTCATGGACTTTCTTCAAGATCAAAGTTATAGGGTATTTATGGTGAAGTGTAAGGGAACTTCATTTCTTCTCTTCTTTTTCATAATCTAAACCATGTTTGATCCATGGTTCCTCTTAATCAAGCTTAGTATACTAATTTTTATGTATTTTGTCTTGTATTTGAGAAGTCCTTGGTGGTGAAGGACTTAGAAAAAGAAGCAAAACAATGAGTTTTTGAGGATCTTCAAGAGGTAAGAGGGAGATCCATCTCACCAACCAAGCATAGTGGTGAGAGATGGTCTTATATTTGATGGATAGTGAGTCCATGTGAGGATTCATATCCATGGTCATGTAAATTATTTGTGTGTGTTTATGAACTTTGATTATTTGCCTATGCTTAATATGCTTTGCATGATTTTATGGCTTATATGGTATGCTTATAATATGCATGATAATAATATGGTATGCTTATAATATGCATGATGAGAATATGTTGAAATTATGTATATGTATGCCATGATGTGATGATGGAAAGAAAATCAATTTTTGGCTTCAATGGCCAAAGGAAAAGAAATACGATTTTGATACCCATGAAGAGGGTTTATGTTGAAAATTTTTAAGAACAAGGGAATTAATTTTTGGGTCCCTAGAACATTGAGAATTTCGGCCAAGACACCTCAACATAGGTGTTTATAACTTAATATTTTCATAGAAGAATAAAATTGGATTGATTTGAAAAGCATGAAAAATGAACAAAGGATATGTTTTTCAAGAGAATAAGAACATGGTTTTGAAGGATTTTTATTGATTTATTTTATGTAAAAAGATCCTAAGTGTTTTTCTAAACATGAGTTTTGAATGAAACGAGCAAACATTGATTTTAAGGATTTGCAAAGAAAGTGAAAAAGGATTTGCAAAGAAAGTGAAAATGAATTTGAACAAATGAGTTTGGTTTTTATGACCATAAGTCTTACGGTTTTGAAAGCAAAATTTTAATAGTTTTGTTTTACAGAAACCATATTGACTTAGAAGGAAAAATATTTTGATAATTTTCAATAGTACGTATCGCGTTTTGAAGGCTTGTAATGCCTTGATTTTGATGAGACAAAGTGATTTTCCAAGTGGAAATATAATTGATTTAATACAAGAATTTGGAAAGGGAATTAGAGCATTTTATCACTTGAGAGAATAGAAATTTTCGTAACGGAAAACAAAGAGAGGTTGAAAACGTTTGAATTTCAATTTATTTTGAAAAAGACTGATTTTTGAAATAATTTGAGAAAAATGGAGAATATAATGGTGTTTTGAAAATTTACTAACGTATAATTTATTTTTGAGTTTTGAAATACGTTAGAAAATGTTAAGTTTTGAAACGTTGATCTATATCAATGGAAAAGTGATTTTTGTGGATTATATTTTGGAAAATGATTTCTTGAGTAAAGAAATGTGGAAAAAGATTTTCTTGAGTAAGGAAATGTGAAAAATGAAATACAAAGTCATATTATTTTGAGAAAAGTTGAAAAAGAATGTTTGAAGGTTAAGAAATATTTTCTGTAATGAAATTGTGGTGAAAAATTATTTGCGTAGCTTAAAAACGATTTGAAATGCAGTAAAATATTTTTTTTTACGCAATTTGAAAAATGTGTTGAAAAATGATATTAATTTATTTAAGTCCAAAATAATGTTTGGAATATTGAGGAATATTTTACGTGATTGTAAAATGTTGAAAAATATTTTACGTATCTTAAAACGATTTGAAATACAGTAAAATAATTCTACGCGATTTGGAATACGTTAAAATATTTCTACACGATTTGAATTATGTTTAAATATTTTTACGTAATTTGAACTACTATTGAAAAATCACTACGTAATTGAAAAGTGATGAATTATTTTTACGTGATTGTGAAAAGTGGTGAAAAATTGTTATGTGATTTGGAAAGTATTTTAAATATTTTGAGAATGATGGAAAATGATTTACGCGACTTAAAAGAATGATTTTTAAGTTACGCAATTTTGAAACAGTAGAAAAATACTATGCGATTTGAGAAACGTATATTTTTACATGATTGAGAAAAACGTTGAAAAATTAGTACGTGGTTTAAAAGTGCAACAGAAGAGTTGCAGCATTTTGAAAACGTAACAGAAATGTTACAAAATTTTGTAAACATAACAAAAGTGTTATGGTATTTTGAAAATGCAACAAAAGTGTTGTGGAATTGTGAAAACGTAACAGAAATGTTACGCGATTATGAAAATACGACAAAAGTGTTTTATGACTATAAAAACATAATAACATGATGGTTACTGTTAAAACAGTGTCCATACATTGTTTGTGAAAAACAACGAGTTTTGCCTGTTATTGGCATGTGGTGCATTTTAGATGCATTGGAAAAAAATATATATACGTTGATGCATATGATTTAATTGAACAAACGAATTTGAAAAAAATGACCCTTGTGGTTGGACTTGCACTGATATATTAGTGCATTATATAAACTATATCTGAGAAATTATGATATATACCTGTGATTGGTATTTGGTGCATTATACATGCATTGGAATGGTCCGATGAGGACTGGATATGACTGATTGCCTAGGAGAAACACACCTCTTGAGTGGGTGCGATATGCGTAGTGTAAGTCACTTGTTGACCTTGGGGGCATCGGGGTGCGGGTTGCTTACACGGGTGGTTAGTCGCGCTTCTTCCCGTAAGTTAGACCGATGCAACACACCGATGATCCTGACCGCGACACTATTCTTAATCAAGATCTGATAAAGACTGTCGTGTATGTGCTAGATGTGCAAAAATTGAAATGAGAATTAAAGCACGTGGTCGAGGCACGTGGTACCTAAGCAGTCTTTTCGATCATTTTCTCCGACCGAGTTTAGCTTCATGGAGTAGAAAATCGAGTCTTGTGTACATGCATAATCTGAACACTTATATCTGTATGATATATTAATTGAGGAATATTGGCTATGACAACTGTTTTGAATACTTGGATTGATATATGATTGGATGATAATAGTTGATTAATATTGAATATATTATTGGAAGTCTAGTATGATATCCCTGTATGATATTCATTGTTTGTGTTATCTTTGTGTTTTGCCATGTTGGTATTGGTGTAGGTGATCTCACCTCTTTGTTATGTTGTTTTTGCTGTTTGTCTTGTTAAAATCAAAGAATAGAAGGATCGAGTTGTCTTAGTCATAACAGGCAATGGATACTCCGAGAGATTGGTGACAACAATAAGGAGTGGACATTCAGACTCGAAGGGGTGCAATGTTGACAAAGGAACGGATGTATGATGCATCAAGATGGATGAGAAAAAGGAATAAGTATGTTAAAGTTTCTCATTAGTGTTATACCGTGCTATTAAGTAGGACCCATCATAGGGTTTGCTACTGTTAAAAAAAAAGAGTCTGTTAATTTTATATTTCTCTTTAAATTGTGAAATATTAATTGGTGTCAATATTGCATAATGAATAGTTGAAATATGATTTTCAATATTACCTAATATTTTCAGTAAATTTATGTTTCAATAAAGAAGAAATTTTGAAACCCATATTTTCATAACTCAAACCTTTTACGAATTAATTTTCAGATTATGAGTCGGGAGTCGAAAATGTGATGTCTTAAGGAGGGTGTTACAGTTAGCTTTAACAGAGCTAACTTAACAGAAGGATCAACATGTCACACGGTTGCACTTGTCAAGGACCACGAGCTTAATTTTTTTGCTTAGGGACTATTTTGGGGGCTGAAAAATTTCTCAAGGACTAAATTAGGTCTTTACTCTAAAATTTAAATCTCTTATGTTTAGTTAAAGAAATAATAAAGAGAAAAATAAAGGATAAAATATAGTTTATCTCCTTAAACTTTAACTCATATGCATTTTATCCCTTAAATATTAAGATTGTATAATTCACCCCATAAACTTTATTATTGGAGCTCAAAACCCCTTGCCACCTAACATCATCAAATTAGTTAATGGTGTTTCTCAATCCTCCACAATGACAACCTTCTCAGTCTCTAAAATTTCAAAATAGTGCTTTTGTGGAGTCCAATTGTCCTCTAAATGAATGAATACTAGAGCAAACACAGGATCCTCAAACTATTAGAACTAAGAGTAATTTTTAGCTAAATATGAGTTTAACATATTAAATAATAATTTATGTATCTTAACAATTACATGATAGACTAGCCAATCTAATAATTTGTCCTAGAACTAGAAACTAGAAAGGGCTCCATTAGGTCATTACTAAAGTCGTCCAAGAGACAACTTTTATGTCTAGCTCAAGGGCTCCTGCTAGGCCACCCTCCTCTGATCGAGATGCGTCGTCTCCGTCATCAAGAACACCTCCTCGCCATTTTTGCATGGTTGCTAATCTCGCCTAACATGCTGACACTAAACACAAGCGCAAGAAGCTTCAAGTTCATCCATATTCCAATCTTTGTAATTCCATTGCAAATATTTTCTTTTTAAAAAATCCATTCTCATTTTTTGGCTTTCGATCAGATAACACATGTATTTTGCTTTCAAAATCATATTGACTTTATTTTATTCAAAATTCCCAACCCTGTTTTGGAGCAAGGAGGAGCTAGTTTGACTAATCAGATTTTGAAGTGAGGAGCACCTGAGCTTCATCTTGCATGGATTCTCTCGAGCGAGGTTTTTCTCCCTCTATTATTGTTGTTGCAACAATACTTTTCCACCCAAACACATAGCCCATGATTTTAAATTGCGGTTGTGGCTGCGGTTACGGTTGTGGTCGCTTTGATTGCGGGCATTGCGGCTGTTGTGATGTGGATTGCGATCGTTGTGGCGTAAATTTTTTTTAAACTTGCACAAAATGTAAAAAAAAAAATCTATAATTATTAGAACTCTTCATATATCCTTATTTATAATGTTTTATAGGTTTTTACTCATTTGATAAGATTTTGTACCATCTTAAAGAATAATTGAAATTGAATTCATAAATAAAATAACATAATTATTATTATAATAATTATTAATAAGTTTTTAAAGTTTTATTTGGGCATACATAAGTATAAGAAAGTAAGAAACTAACACTATGTTTGGATGACAGGTAATGGAGGGAACGGAAAGGAAATGAGGGGAACGGAAATAAGTTTTTGTGTTTGGGAGTTTTAAAATGCATAGGAGCGGAACGGAACACATGGGGAATCATTCCCCCTCTTCCCCTCGAATGTGTAATTTTTGTTCCCCCCAAAATTGAAGTGGAATGGGGGGAACACATGTTCCGTTCCATTCCGTTAATGAATCTTCCAAACAAAGAGGGGGGAACTGATAATCACATATTTTATTCATTAAGAAACCCTTATGTTTAGTCATTTACACTCTCCATATTCTTAATTGATTGAGTTTGGTATGATTTTGTGAGTTTGAGCTCAAATTGGTCCTAATTGAATATTTTCAGCATTATTGAGATTTGACACTGTTTCTGTATTTTGGCCATAACTTGAGTTCCTAATATCTGATGAACATGAATTTTACCTTGTAGGAAAGCTAAGAGGAAGCTCTACAACTTTGATGAAGAGCTCGAAGTCTGATTCAGATGTCTAAGGGACCTAAGTTTACATGGAAGTCAGAATACGGGTTCTGCCAGTAGAATCCGAATAGTGTGCACTCAAAAAAATCATATCTCAAGATGTAATAATGGAGATGGGCTGAAATTTGGACAGTGGATAGTCAAGATCCAAATAAACAACTTTCATGAAGAACACATTTTGAGAAAAAGAAGTCTAGCAGGTCATTTTGAGCTTACAAGTCGGAACAGAGGTGCTGAAGTTGGGTTTGAGCAACCTACGGTATTTGGGACATATCTTGGGCTTAAGGAAGCCAAATTGGACGAACCAGCTATCCATTTTATAGCCAAGACAAGGATCTACAACTTTGATGAAGAACACTTTTCATGGTTCTGAAGTATAGTGGGTCGTTTTTGGCTTCCAAGTCAGACACGAAATTTTCACCCATCCACTAATCCACTCATCCATCCACTAATCCACTCATCCATCCACTCATCCACTCATCCACTAACTCACCCATTCATCCACTAATACACTAATCCAACCATTTAACCACTCCACCCACTCATCCACTAACTCATCTACTCATCCATCCACTCACCCATTCAAGTCCATAATTTTCCACTCACCAAAAGTCCTTTGGCATTTTTCACTAATTCAACCACTCAACCACTCCACCCACTCATCCACTAAACCAATCCACTAAACCAACCCACTAATCCATCCACTCAACCACTCCACTCATCCACCCACTCATCCACCCACTTCCCTTTGTCATTTTGTTACCTTAGACTTCTATAAAAGGCACCATTTATCATGAACAAAAGATTCTCTCCTTCATTTCTCTCTTAGTTTCTTGTTTCTTCATAGTTTCTTCATAGTTTCTCATAGCTTTTGTATATTTTGATGCTTCTCTTCATGGTGATGGAGGGCTAAGCTACTTTCGGTCAATTTAGAACTCTTGAAGAGATTGTGGTTTGGATTCTTGAGACCTTGGTTATGTATTGTATTTGATTTGTAATTGAATTCCTCTTTTTTCTTCTTTCTTTCTTTTTCTTCTTCTTGATCTTGAATGCATGAATGGTGATTCTATTTATGTTGATCTGATTGATCTTGGTTTAAGATTGAGATTTGTGATGAAACTTAGAACTGATTGATCTAAACTAATCACATAAATGAAGATTGAGATTTGTGATGAAACTTAGAACTGATTGATCTAAATTAATCACGTAATTGAAGAGGTTAGGTTACTTGATTTGTGCCTAAGTTAATTGAATTCGGTACTTGAAATTAACATAGATTTTCATGAATGATGCGATTGCGGATTTGTGTTTATCACTTGTTAATTGAATTCTAGACGATCGTCTAGTATGAATTCTGGATTTGATGCAGAGATCTCGGTTAGATCCAAATTAACAATTCAATTGCACTTCAAGTGTTTTATGAAGGGTCTATGATTGAATCCACCCAATCTTGGATAGGTTTCTAAATTGACTACTCTTTAATTGTCATTTCTTCCGTTAATTTTGTTAAGTACGATCTTAAACGTCAAACCCCCTTTGCTAACTTTCACTTGATTTGATCAAATTGCATTTACGATCCTCGAGGAGACGATCCGGTGTTGTCACTTTGTGCTACAAGCTTAGGTAATAACTTCGGTTATAATTTTGACCGAGTTTAGTACGCTTCGTCGTTAATTTTGGTTGATGTCGGGAGCTCGTAGGTGTAATCTTTTCATTTTGAGTAACCTTACTAATTTTTTTTTTTTTTTCTTACCTATTCTAACAGTTATTTTTCATTTACTAACATTGTTCATACCATACTAACATTTTTATCTTAGCTTTTGAATTTTTCTGAATTAGGAAAGACGGAAACAAAGTGATTACGGGTAACTATTGCAATTTTCGAACTGAAACATGCCCAGAATGAGCTGTAACTTGGTCGGTTGAAGGAAAACAACTTGATAAACAAGACTCACAATATACTGTGAGGTCACCCCTGGTTTTTCGAAATTCTATCATTTAGACCACTTTTTCAATTTTTTAATATTTTTTTTATTGCATTTTCTAGTTTCATTTTTATGTAGATTTTGTTCTCGTGTTGATTCCATAATTTTTAAAAATGTTTAGACATATTAACTAGATTTATTTTTGCATATTTTGAGTGTTGTTTAGTGTATTTTGCTTAGTTGCGCTTTTGTGTTTTTGTGCTTTAGTTGATGCATGACTAGGTCCAACTCGATATCTTGCTTGATCTTGATCCCGAGATTGATAGGACCTTGCATAGATTAATTAGAGCTCGTGTGATAAATTCCAGAGTTAATTCGAACCTAATTTTGGGAGTGAACCCGATAACTTAAGTAATCCCGAAATCATGGCCGATAACATGCATAATAGAACCCTTAAGGAACTTTCTTGCTCCCGATGTATCTTACCAATCTTTGTGCATTCAATATCCCGATCTTGATGCAGATTTTGAGTTGAAATCTGGTTTGATACACTTGTTACCAAAGTTTCATGGTCTTGCGGGTGAAGATCCTCATAAGCACTGAAAGAGTTCCATGTTGTGTGTTCAACCATGAAGCCACAAGGCATCTCTCGAGGAACACATCAAGTTAAGGGCATTTCCCTTCTCACTTGTCGATGCAGCCCAAAGATTGGTTGTTTTATCTTTCACCAGGTTCACGAAGTTGGAATGACATGAAGAGGTTGTTCCCGGAGAGATTCTTCCCCGCCCGAGAGCCGCCGCAATTAGGAAGGATATATGTGGCATCGTACGTATGTCCGGTGAGACTTTGCATGAATACCGGGAGAGATTCAAGAAGTTGTGTTCAAGCCGCCTCATCACCAAATTAGTGACCAGCTCTTGATTCAATACTTTTGGCGAGGGTTTGTCGCCAAATGATAGAAGCATGATCGATCGCTCTCTGGAGGAGCCTTAGTAGACAAAACTCCTACCGTTGCAAAGAGATCCGATAGCAAACATGGCAGCCAATACCCAATGTTTGGCTCGCGGATCATCACCGCAACCAGAGGAGTTAATGAAATTCAAGCATCTCATATGGACCAACAAAGAATGGAACACGAGACTAGATGAATTGACTTCTTTGGTAAGACAGATAGCATGGGTCAACAACCACCCATGCATGCAGATGACCGCATCGGTGTGTGGAATTTGCTCTAATTCATCTCATCCTACCGATTCATGCCCTACACTTCAGAAGATGGTCCCGCTTTTCCAGATCAATGTGTTGTCTGTGCAAATGGTGTTTTTCCGGTAGACCCCAATATCAAAGAACAACAAAGAACAATCTAGATATGATCCATTTTCTAGTACTTATAATCCCTGGTTGGCGAGACCATCCCAATTTGAGATATGGAATCCTAGCCAAAGAACAACGGCCCCACCAAGAAGAACAACAATTTAGATACCAAGCTACGTGTCCAAGCAACAAATACCAACAAATACCCCCGTATTCGGACAACAAAGAACTGCTCAATATCGTCAATCCACTCCACGGTGAGCCATCATTGGAAGACCGATGAAACAAATGGCCACAAATAACATTCGGCTCCAGCAGAACGTCGTGCCAACATTCAATTTACAAACTCAAATCGGGCAAATGGCAACCACCGTGAGCGAGCTAAAGAGTCAAGGTTCTAGCCAATTGCCTTCACAAACAAATAACAATCCAAGAGGCAACGTAAGTGCAATTACCTTGAGAAGTGGCAAAGAAGTTGATGTTCCAACCTTACAAAGAATCGAAATTGACCAGGAAATGGATAATTCGGTCCGTAAATCAGTGCCTCGAAGAAAATTGCAGAGAATTCAGATGTTACCATTCCATTGCCTTTTCCAAATAGGATCACACAATCCAAGAGAACAATGCAAGGTTGAAATGGAAAAAGAAGTCATGGAGACATTCAGGAAAGTGGAAATCAATATTCCCCTCCTAGATGCAATCAAGCAAATTCCAAAATATGCTAAATTTCTCAAGGAGTTGTGCACTCATAAGAGAAGGTTGAAAGGGGATGAGAAGATCAAAGCATGGGAAGAAATGTTTCAAGCAATGATTCTCGCTTAAGCATGCCACGTAAATGCAAAGATCCTGGAACCTTCACAATTTCTTGCACAATTGGCAACTCTAGATTTGAGCATGCAATGCTAGATTTGGGTGCTTCGATCAATGTCATGCCCATGTCGTTGTATAAGTGTTTAAACATCGGTACTTTGCAACCCACTCGGTATCGTGATTCGGTTGGCAAATAGAGCCACCGCTCATCCGCAGTGTGTGCTTTGGAAGATGTGTTAGTTCGGGTGAATGAGTTGATTTTTCCAAACAGATTTCTACATTCGGACATGGAAGATGAGTCTCCAACAAACCATGCTCCATTGATTCTAGGCAGACCATTCCTCAAGACCGCCAAGACCAAGATAGACGTGCATGCTGGCACCCTTTCTATGGAGTTTGGCGACAATTTGGTACAATTTAACATTTTTGATGCCATGAGACACCCCTAGAGGAGCATTCTGTTTTCCATGTTGATATGATTGAGATGCTTGGTTGATGATTTCTATACTGATTTATATGCTGAATTCCCTGATATTGTTGACTATCTTGGTTCTGTTTCTTGTGATACATGTGCCACTTGTGATGTTGAACCATGTGCTGCATGTGCTGAGATTTATTCTGTTATGAGTAATGATACAAATTCTTGATGATGCAACAATTGAGAATGAGAGTCAAGCCACTATTGAAATTAATGTTGCTGAATTAGCTGTTTTGGATCACTTGTTACCTTCCATGTGCAACCTCCATCTTTGGAGTTGAAGACTTTACTGACCATCTTAAATATGCATATTTGGGAGATGGTGAGACACTTCCTAGGTGATCATTGCTAAAAACCTACAATCCGATCAAGAAGAAAAATTATCCAGATTTTGAGGCGTAATAGGCAAGCCATCGGATGGACTCTTGCAGATATTCCTGGTATTAGCCCCCTCACACATGCATGCATAAGATTTTATTGGAAGAAGGGATTAAACCGGTTAGATGGCCCAAAGGAGACTAAATCCCCCGATTCTAGATGTGGTAAAGAAGGAAGTTACAAAGTCGCTCAAGCCGGCATTATTTATCCCATATCCGATACCAATGGGTGAGCCCGTGCAAGTGGTTCCCAAGAAACTGCGGGGTCACAAAGTGGTTGCAAATCGAACAATGAGCTTGTGCTACACGAGTTCAAAATAGTTGGCGAGTTTGCATTGATTATAGGCGGCTCAACCAGGCTACCGTAAAGGATCATTTCCCGCCGCCCTTCATTGATCGATGTTGGAGCGGTTAGGGGCAAGTCACATTATTGTTTCCTGGATGGATATTCGGGCTATTTTCGATTCATATAGCCCTGTAAGACCAAGAGAAGACTACTTTCACTTGTCCATTTGGCACATTTGCATATAGGAGGATGCCCTTGGTCTCGTGCAATGCTCCGTGCACCTTTCGAGGTGTATGGTAAGTATCTTTTCGATTTTTTAGAAAATTGCATGGACGTATTCATGGATGATTTTACCTGTCTATGGATCTTCCTTTGATGCATGTTTAGATAGTCCGCTCGTGTCTTGCATAGATGCATTAAGACTAACCTCGTTCTAAATTTTGAGAAATGTCATTTCATGGTAGAACAAGGTATAGTCTTAGGGCATGTGATATCTCGAGGGTATTGAGGTAGATCCCGCAAAAATAGATGTTATTTCATGCCTATCTTACCCCACATGCGTGCGGGAGATTCGTTCTTTCCTTGGTCATGCAGGTTTCTATCGACGGTTCATAAAGGATTTCAAAGCAAAATTGCACTTCCGCTATCCAACTTACTGCAAAAAGATGTGGAATTTCACTTTGACAAGAAGTGCCGGGATGCCTTCAATCAATTGAAGTGTGCATTGACCAAGACACCTATCATCCAACCGCCGGATTGGACACTTCCATTTGAACCGATGTGTGATGCCTCTAATTATGCATTGGGAGTCGTTCTTGCACAAAGGGTCGGTAAAGTATCTCATGTCATTTCCTATGCTTCGAGAACTTTAGATCCCGCACAAATCAACTACACCACAACCGAAAAGGAACTTTTAGCAATTGTTTTTGCTTTAGATAAATTTCGATCATATTTGCTTGGTTCTAGAGTGGTTGTGTTTTCAGATCATGCAAAGATTGAAGTTTCTCCCGAAGAAGCCCAATGCCAAGCCCCGTTGATTAGGTGGATGTTGCTACTCGTGAGTTTGATATTGAGATCCGTGACAAGAATGGAGCGGAGAATTTGGTGGTGATCACTTGAGTCGAATTGAAAGGGAGGCAGATGTTTTTCCCATCCATGATGTTTTCCTCGATGAGCAAGCTTTTCAAGCCGCAAGGCAACATCCCTTGGTTTGCTTGATTTGATTAATTTCTTGGTTGCTAAAGCAATACCGCACATTTCACTAAGGCTAAGATTGATAAATTGAAAAGTGAGTCAAAGTATTATGTGGGATGATCCTTACTTATGGAGATTTTGCAAAGTGACCAAGTAATTAGGAGATGTGTGCCTCGATGATGAATTCCATTCCATTCTTAGCTTTTGTCATAAACTTGCATGTGGCGGCCACTTCGGTCCTCAACGGATTGCTAGAAAAGTTTTAGACTCGGATTATATTGGCCCACTCTATTTCATGATGCATATATGTTTTGCAAATCTTGTGATCAATGCCGTAGAGAACAGGAATACTTCTCGTAGGAATGAAATGCCCCGTAAACCCTTATTATTCTCGTGAGATTTTTGATGTTTGGGGTATTGACTTTATGGGTCCTTTTCCGTATCATTTGGTTTTGTTTACATTCTCGCTGCTTTGTGGATTATGTATCTAAATGGGTGGAGGCTAAGGCCACTCTGACCGATGATTCTAAAGTTGTTGTGGATTTTATTAGATCACGATTTTCGTAGGTTTGGAGTCCCGAGATCCATCATTAGTGATCAAGGTTCACATTTTTGCAATCGAAGCATGGAGGCTTTGATGAAGAAGTATGGAGTCCAACACAAGGTTTCTACACCCTACCACCCCCAAACCAATGGGCAAGCCGAAGTCTCCAACAGAGAAATTAAGCGATACTCCGTGAAGACAAGCTCAACCTAACAGAAAGGACCGGAGCAAGAGGCTTGAGGATGCTTTATGGGCTTACGGATCGCTTATAAGACACCAATCGGGATGTCTCCATATCGAATTGTTTTTGAAAGCATGCCACGCCGGTGGAAATTGAGCATCGAGCATTCTCGGGCGGTGAAAAGGTGCAACTTGGACCTAAATCAGCGGTATGGAGAGGAAGCGCACATGCGCAAAGAATTGGAGGAGATCCGCTTGGAGGCTTATGAAAGTTCCAAACTTTATAAGGAGAAGACCAAAGCCTTCCATGATAAGTTGATTCGAGGAAAACATTTGAGATTGGTCAAAAGTTCTTCTCTATAACTCCCGCCTCCGACTCATGCCCGGCAAATTAAGGTCTAGATGGGATGGACCATTTATTGTTACTAATGTTTTTCCTTCAGTGTGTCGTTTTCGATTAAAAGTGAGGTCACCGCCAAAGCTTTCATCGTAAATGGACACCGCCTCAAACAAGATTATGAACTTCCAGAGAATGCGAAGTGGAGGTGATGAACCTTCTCCATCCGCATTATGAATAAAAAAAAAAAAAAAAAAAAAAAAAAAAAAAAAAAAAAAAAAAAAAAAAAAAAAAAAAAAAAAAAAAAAAGAAAAAAAAAATTGTGTGCCCGACAATGAAGTAGGTAGAGTCGCTCGAAGCATGTGGAGGTCATTTTTTTTCTTCGGCGACAACAACCGTGGAAAATCTTGCAAGATGGATTTTATTGGCCTACTTTATTAAAGGTCTGTTACACTTTTGCAAAAGTCATGAAATTGGTCAAAAGTTCTCGCTTTGAGATTATCATCTACACCTACTCCTTGGAAAATTGAGATCTAGGTGGCGTGGTTCTTTTGTTGTCGACACGCGTATCCTCTCAAAGATCGACATCGAGGATCCTAGGAATGGTAATGCGCTTAAGGTTAATGGACAAAGACTCAACCATTCCCGGAAAACCAAGTTCTTGAGTTCTTTGTGTTGCCTTAGGTTAAGTGGCGGATACGGACTCCGTGACTCTTGAGTCGGTTTATTCTTCGATTTCCCAAAATAACCGAACCCTTCTTCTCCTTCAAAATGGATGTCATTCTTTCAAACCCGAGAAAACATTTTCCTTCTCTTCCTCAAAATGCTCGAGAAAAATCTACAAAGTTCGATGTGAGAGATTGAGAATGTTAATGCACAAGGGTATGCCGAAGATGTACGCCTGGATAATTGAAGCAAAGGTCCGATTAGCTTGGTGAGTCCTCAATTTCATTTGACTCATATATGCCCGGTCTTGGAAGAAGTTCATATTCTAAAAGGAGAAGAGCAAAAAAAGGTTACAAGTCCGTCACAAATGTGGACGATGGAACCGTAAAAGCGATGTCGTACTAAGGGGATGGTTTCCGCAACAGAGAAGATAAAATTTTCTTCATTAAGAATGGATCGAGTAAGGAGTCATTAGATGATATCTTATTGACTCTCGAGACGCATTTGTGGATTGGTGCATCGAGAAATTCTTAAATTGTGGAATCTCTTCAAGGATGAACAACAACGCTACGATCTTGGGAATCGACTCTAAAAGACCCCGTTTGCCAATTTATAAGAAAATTGGATGGGAAGCTTATCCTCGACTCATAGAAGACGTTAAGCGTTCGTTTCGGACGTTAAACGAGAGGCAGATGTGAGCCATATCCACAAACAATCTGTACATATCATCTTCTTCTTCTTCTTCTTCATGGCATTTTACAAAAAAAAAAAAACAAATGAGAAAAAAAAAATGAGAAAAAAAAATTCAAAAAAAAAAAAAAAAAAAAAAAAAAATGAAAAAAAAAAAAAAAAATGTATACTTCTTAGGGTTGGCTTTGGTAACACAAACCGTGAATGGGGAAATGCATGCATCTCCGATCCAGCCTTCTTAATTGAAAAACAAAGAAGGTAGATTGTATCCCACATGTGAGGCAATGTCGTATTATGGCCACTTGTCCCTTTTGGGAGCCCTATGTTACTGGTCTTGAATGGGTCGAATCTTGGTCAACAATGCTTTGGCACAAAGCCGAAAAAGAGCAGACTACCTCCATCCCAATCTTACGTAAGTATACACTCATCTTTCATCAAGTTTTTTTTAACAATTTCAAAAAAAAAAAAAAAAAAAAAAAAAAAAAAGGGGACGTGATGTCTCATCGCACTCATGACGCGCAAGATAAAGATACGCCATGGAGACCGTACATATACTGTGTATGTCATCATTTTCTATTTCTTTTATCTTTGTATCATTTTGTTGTATTTTGATTTTTGTACAGACGATCCTTTCGAAAGTGGTCCTTCAGGGGTTTCTCGACTTCTTTACCTTGATGGTTTTCTTGAAGTCGAAAAAAAAAAAAAAAAAAAAAAAAAAAAAAAAAAAGATTCTGTGTCTCTTAATTTCAACCTTTTTCGACAACCGCCAACCTACCTCATAGGTGCAATTATTCCCTTTCCATTCTTTTTCCTATTTAAACACTCCATTTTCTCCATTTTCCTTCAAACTCGAAACACTCAAAGGGAGGAAGAGTATAGAATGGGGCCTTCTATTCGTAACCTCAAAAATGTCCGTGTTTTTGTGGGTCGAGTTATGGGAAGGGATTAGAGTTTGTAAACGCAGCCTAGCACTCTTGGTCGATCACTCACTGCGAGGAATATTCATCTTGTATATGGGGGAGGTTGTCGTGGGTTAACGGGGTCAGATCACTTACGCCTTTGTAAGAGACAAATGTGTTCTAGGTATCATTCCCGAAACTTTAGCTCAACGAACATCACCGGAAAGACAATCGGGAGGAACTTAAGGTATCATCAATGCATGAACGCATGAAGATAATGCTTGAACACTCGATGCATTCATTGCCTTACTGGTGGTTTTGGTACTTTGGAAGAAATTTTTCAAATTGTCTCTGGGTCGAATCGAACATCCACCATAAACCCATTGGTTTGTTGAATGTTAATAATTTCTTTGATCTTTGTTATTTTTTCTTGACAAAGTCGTGGAACGTAAATTTATCACTCCTTCTAAGAAGACAACTTCTTATCTCTCGCCTCCACTATTGATGAGCTCATTGATAAATTAGAAGCTTTTGAGTATGTACTGATCGTATTAGCTCAGATAGATTGGTCAACAGAAGCAGCGAAGGAAGTACCAAGAAACAAGAGCCCGATCTGAAACTTTCTCTTTAATGAGTTTGATAAAAAAAAAAGAAAAAAATTATTGTTGTTTTGTTTAGTATGATATGATTGTCATGGACTTATTAAACCAATTAGTGATGGCAGAGTAAGGAGTAATTTTACTCTTGAGACGCATCTTAATTGGTGGCGAGTAAGGAGTTTTTTAGGTAGTAATTAATTAGTATTGCATTGTGGAAGTACTAACGTTTTCTTGTTTGATTTCTTTTCAAGGTCACGATGCGCAAGACCGACGGTGTGTTTTTTTCTCTTAGCGATGATTCACTTCTTATCGTTGTGTTGCTCTTTTCTATCTCTTTCTTTCACATTGAGGACAATGTTCTATTAAGTGTGGGGAGAGATTTTAGCATGTTTGTTTCTTTTCGTTTGTAAAAAAAAAAAAAAAAAAAAATTCTAAAAAAAAAAAAAAAAAAAAAAAAAAAAAAAAAGAGGTTCATTGCATGATTGAATAATTTTTCTCCCTTCTTGAACTGATATGCTTGGTGATGGATGATTGAATTGATGAATTGAGTTTGATGGATGCATACCTTGTGAGATTTTGAGCCTAATGGATGGATTCAACATTTATGCCATTCTCTTCTTTCTTGTGTGATTTTCACTCATGTTAATGACCACTCTAGAACTTGCTTTGATTCTTTTTGAGGCTACATTTCACTTGCACGCATGAACATGATTGAGGCCCTCTTTCTTAATTAGCTAGTTTAACCAAATAGCTAACCTTGTTTCCAATATGATATCAAGCACTCTTTTGACTTCTTGAAAATTTCTCGATTCCCGCAACCTTGTATATTTTCCTTTCTTAACCCTTTGAGCTTATTTGACCATTCCTTGTTTCTAGCTCATCATGTGCCTTAAATGAGAAATCGTGTTCTTACTTTACCTTAGGGAATAAAAGAACATTAGCTTGGTTAATGGATGAGTTTTTGAACAAGTGTGGGGGTGTGTACAGACAAAATGGTTGTTGAAAAAGAAAAGAGTGCCAAAAAAAAAAAAATGTATGTATATAGTTATGTTCATATATATATATATAAAAAAAAAAAAAAAAAAAACCAAGTGTTTAAAAAAAAAAAAAAAAAAAAAAAAAAAGAAAAGGATTGGGAAATGAATATGTAAAGGAATATACACTAGAGTTGGGATGAACTTTTACGTCATATTTGAACTCACTCTCATTTGCTTTTATTCTCTTTGGTATTTATCTTCTCATATCCATTTTATCCTCTCCCGTTACCTTGACCTCACTACAACCTTGAATAAAGTCCTCATGATTTGTGTGTGCATGTGTTTTGAGTAGTGAGAAGTAGAAGATAAAGTTGAAGCTTATGGTAGTGCAATTTTCATGGGTTGAATTGAGTGAAATACCTACCTTTTAAACACTTGAGAGATTGAGAGGGAATCTTGTGAAGATCTTTCATTCTCGATTCATGTTGAAGATACCTTGCTTGTTAGTTTGAGATGTGGAGAATTGTTAACTCATGAATGTTTTGATCCTCGAACCTTTGGTTGTTTCTTCTTGATTGTAAAATTTTGGTCTTGAGTTTTGCCTGTGAGAGTGCAAAAAGCTAAGTGTGGGGGAATTTGATAATCACATATTTTATTCATTAAGAAACCCTTATGTTTAGTCATTTACACTCTCCATATTCTTAATTGATTGAGTTTGGTATGATTTTGTGAGTTTGAGCTCAAATTGGTCCTAATTGAATATTTTCAGCATTATTGAGATTTGACACTGTTTCTGTATTTTGGCCATAACTTGAGTTCCTAATATCTGATGAACATGAATTTTACCTTGTAGGAAAGCTAAGAGGAAGCTCTACAACTTTGATGAAGAGCTCGAAGTCTGATTCAGATGTCTAAGGGACCTAAGTTTACATGGAAGTCAGAATACGGGTTCTGCCAGTAGAATCCGAATAGTGTGCACTCAAAAAAATCATATCTCAAGATGTAATAATGGAGATGGGCTGAAATTTGGACAGTGGATAGTCAAGATCCAAATAAACAACTTTCATGAAGAACACATTTTGAGAAAAAGAAGTCTAGCAGGTCATTTTGAGCTTACAAGTCGGAACAGAGGTGCTGAAGTTGGGTTTGAGCAACCTACGGTATTTGGGACATATCTTGGGCTTAAGGAAGCCAAATTGGACGAACCAGCTATCCATTTTATAGCCAAGACAAGGATCTACAACTTTGATGAAGAACACTTTTCATGGTTCTGAAGTATAGTGGGTCGTTTTTGGCTTCCAAGTCAGACACGAAATTTTCACCCATCCACTAATCCACTCATCCATCCACTAATCCACTCATCCACTCATCCACTCATCCACTAACTCACCCATTCATCCACTAATACACTAATCCAACCATTTAACCACTCCACCCACTCATCCACTAACTCATCTACTCATCCATCCACTCACCCATTCAAGTCCATAATTTTCCACTCACCAAAAGTCCTTTGGCATTTTTCACTAATTCAACCACTCAACCACTCCACCCACTCATCCACTAAACCAATCCACTAAACCAACCCACTAATCCATCCACTCAACCACTCCACTCATCCACCCACTCATCCACCCACTTCCCTTTGTCATTTTGTTACCTTAGACTTCTATAAAAGGCACCATTTATCATGAACAACAAGATTCTCTCCTTCATTTCTCTCTTAGTTTCTTGTTTCTTCATAGTTTCTTCATAGTTTCTCATAGCTTTTGTATATTTTGATGCTTCTCTTCATGGTGATGGAGGGCTAAGCTACTTTCGGTCAATTTAGAACTCTTGAAGAGATTGTGGTTTGGATTCTTGAGACCTTGGTTATGTATTGTATTTGATTTGTAATTGAATTCTCTTTTCTTCTTCTTCTTTCTTCTTTTTCTTCTTCTTGATCTTGAATGCATGAATGGTGATTCTATTTATGTTGATCTGATTGATCTTGGTTTAAGATTGAGATTTGTGATGAAACTTAGAACTGATTGATCTAAACTAATCACATAAATGAAGATTGAGATTTGTGATGAAACTTAGAACCGATTGATCTAAATTAATCACGTAATTGAAGAGGTTAGGTTCGATTTGTGCCTAAGTTAATTGAATTCGGTACTTGAAATTAACATAGATTTTCATGAATGATGCGATTGCGGATTTGTGTTTATCACTTGTTAATTGAATTCTAGACGATCGTCTAGTATGAATTCTGGATTTGATGCAGAGATCTCGGTTAGATCCAAATTAACAATTCAATTGCACTTCAAGTGTTTTATGAAGGGTCTATGATTGAATCCACCCAATCTTGGATAGGTTTCTAAATTGACTACTCTTTAATTGTCATTTCTTCCGTTAATTTTGTTAAGTACGATCTTAAACTGTCAAACCCCCCTTTGCTAACTTTCACTTGATTTGATCAAATTGCATTTACGATCCTTGAGGAGACGATCCGGTGTTGTCACTGTGCTACAAGCTTAGGTAATAACTTCGGTTATAATTTTGACTGAGTTCGGCGCTCGTCAGGAACTATGTTCCATTCCATTCCTTTTCAATCCATCCCTACTTATTCCATTCCGTTCCGTTAATGAAAAAACATCCAAACACAGGGTAAATAATATATAAACTTAAACAAGTTTCAAATAAATTTCACAAAAAATATGTCATATTTTTTACACTGATAAAAACAATCTAACTCATTTAGAATAATAAAACTAACTACAATTTTAATCACGTCACCAATTATGTAAGAAACAATGTCACTATTAAGATACATGATTTCATTACAAAAGAAAAATGATATAAACTCATAATTAATATTTTAAATATTTAGGAGCATCATAAGAATTTTTTTACTGATAATTCACAAATAATAAACTAAATCTCACAAATTTCTCACATTTTTTTTTTAATTTCCCTCTTCCCCAATTTTTTCCACTCTTTTCCTCAAAAATTTTTCCCTAATTTTCCCTAATTTCCCCCCCGCCCCAAATCCATCTCAAACCCAAGCCTACTTTCTTCCCCTCCCGTATAGCCAAGCCCAATTTTTCCCCTTTTCCCTTCATTTCTCTCTCGATATCTCTCCATCTTCATCTCTTCGTTTCTCCATCTCCATCTCTATTTCACAACGACTGCAACCCATCTCTTCTGGCGCGTCCCCCACCCACGGCCGCAACCTATCTCTTCCGTGTGTGTCCTCCACCCATAGCCCCCTCTTTCTCTCTGCTTCCCCTTCCTCTCTGATTCGAGAGTAGAATCGCGCCCCTGCAGAGAGCCAAAGACCGTCGCAGCGTCGCCCACCTCTCCCTCTCAGCCAAATCGCCCACGGCCACGCCAACCAAGCTTAAATAATGAAAGGTAAGTTTGTGACTGAGATATGATCTGATGACTTTGTGGTCGTTGCGGCTTGTTGCAGCCAGTTGTGGCCACAACACCGTTACATTGCGGCCGATTTGCGTGATTTTGTTTCACAACGCAATTGTGACCTGATGCAGTTGCTGCACGGGCCACAACCGCAATATTGCAGCCGTATCAGGTAATGCAGACCGCAATTTAGAACTCTGACATAGCCTTATAATTGTTACTTGTTAGGAAGCACAAGAGGAGAGAGTTTTGACCCATTCAGTCTATAACCATCCCTCTCTTCCTTTTTCTCCATTTATTATGATTATGAGTTAAATGTGATCAAATAGACAATGGGGCTTTTCGATTTGGTCTTCAATGATCTTGAATTATTGAGCCCATTACTCAGGGGAGATGAATTCTTCTAAAAGGTAAAAGTTTTTATTTGAGAGACTGTAAAATGTCGTTAACTATTTTGACGGCGCTAGATGAAAATAGGTTATAATCTCCAATAATAAAGTTTAAGGGGTGAATTAATAGCAAAAAAAAATGTTTAGGGGTGAAATCTAATTTTTTTCTCTACATAAATTTTAAGGGAAAAACTTTTCTAAAATAAGTTTATCTCTAAAGTAAACTTACTTTTCTAAAGTAAGTTTCTCTATATATATTTATCATTAATTTAATTTAAAATACATCATGATCTTAACTAATTAAAATTTAATAATATATATTCTTACTTATTTATTTTTATGGATAATGTCAGTTTAGAGAAGCCTTATCAAATTTAAAAATATTTCCTTCTCTCCCGTCCAAAGTCCAAACAAAAAACAATCAATATAATCAATATATAATAATATAATTATAATATATAAAAAAGTCATAATTTATAGAATTCTGTCAAGTGGCGGCTCTAGGTTGTGTCACTTATTATTTGAATTTGAATTTAGTATTATCCTATTAAATATAAATTAAAGGAAAATAATAATAATAATAATAATATAAAGAGAGTTTTGTTTTGTAGAATTCTATCAAGTGTTAGCTCTACGTTGTGTCACCTATTATTTGAATTTGAATTTTAGTATTATCCTATTAAATAAAAATTAAAGAAAAATATAAATTATTTCATGATTCTTTCTTGTTAATGTCATTTCTAAGTTGTACAATAAAAACTCATTATAAATTTAAATTTGAATTTTATTGTTATTATCTTAATAATAATAATAATAATAATAATAATAATAATAATATATTTGAAAAGTTTTTTGAGATATTTTTTTATCGAATAAAAATATTTTTGTTATGATGTCAAACCATACTATAATATACAAAGTGAAGCTAAGAGAGTTGATAGTGACTGTAATCCCTAAAATTCGAAACAATCTTTCAATAATTTTTGAAATTTTAAAATATTCTCAAAAATTTATATATAAACTTGATTTTTTTTGGTACAGCTAAAAAAAAATAGAATTAAGATCTAATGAAAGGAATGCTCATGGCATCAACGAGAAGCATTGGACTTATCTTTGGAGGAGGCAACGTCCAGAACTTGAATGTGTCATCATTCCTTGAATCATCCTTAGCAAACTAATCAGCGCAAGAATTACCCTCCCTCAAAGTATGTTTCATCTTCACAAACTAGTTCTTAGATAATAAGAGCTTAATATCTTTGATTATGCAACCATATTTATGAAACAAAGATGGTTCGTTAGCTATTAAATTAAGAGCCTTTTGAGAATTAGAGTGACAAACAAGTAGTCTAACCCCCCTGATCCTAAGTAAGACGAAACCCTTTAATGATTTAAGGAGCTCAGTAAGAAGATTTGTCGTGATCCCAATAAAAGTAGAAAAACCACAAATCCATTCACTATCATTATAAATTTAAACTTGAATTTTATTGTTATTATCTTATTAATATAATAATAATAATATATTTGAAAAGTTTTTTGAGATATTTTTTTATAGAATAAATATTTTTGTTATGATGTCAAACCATATTATAATATAAAAAGATAAAGTTAAGAGAGTTGGTAATGACCGCAACCCCTAAAATTTGAAACACTCTATTAATAGTTTTTGAAATTTTTTAAATATTCTCAAAATTTTATATATAAACTTGATATTTGATACCGTAAAAAGATAAAATAAATATTTGAAAAAAACTTTTAAATCCAAAATGCAAAATTTGTAAAACCCTTGTGATTGAGCACAAAAATGGTGTTGGTAACATCTGTATTAACCCATAAATCTAACCCATAAATCCCTATTTTTATCTTGTGTCCTCAACTCATAAATCCCTATTCTACATTTGCACTAACTCATAATCCCTATTTTTTATCAGAGGGGTGAAGCTGCCCTAGGGATGGCAATGGGGCCTCTTTATGATCATCGCGAGTAAATGAGATATTCACAGGCATCTGCAGGTAGTTAATAATTTCAAATAAAATCTTAAAAGTTACAAAAAAACATAAATAAAATAAACTTTAATATCACATACTACAACTTTGTTCAACAATCTAATATTCTTACAAAATTAAAAGAATATTATAAATAACAAACTAAATTCAATTATATTTGTAATAATCAGTTTACATAAATAACTATTACATAAATAATATATATTTTTTCAACAAATTTTATCATTATAGGCTCATTCAATAAAAAAATCATTTTAAATAATAAAAATATATACATTTTCATCTCATCTCAAAGTTAAAAAGAAAAAAAAATATAATATATAATATATATTAAATAAAAAATATATACTTAATGTGTTTTATATGTATTCATGTGGGCAAGTATTATAATCTCCGCCCCGCCCCCGCCCCCCATTTATTAAACAGCTTATTCATCTCCGCCCTATCATTGCGGATAATACTATGATTTGTATGACAGAAGACGAAAGTAATTTTACTATCCCTAAATAGCCCCCTCACTTACATTGTAGTTTTGCCGCTGTCTCGAATTATATTCTCAATAGTCCTATTCTCATGATAATCAAATACTTTTTACTATATTTAAGACAATAAAAGATTAAATATATATATTTAAATTAAAATTTGTAAACTTGAGTTAATTTGAATTAATTTGATATTATAATTTAATTTTAAACAAAAAAAATTATAATAATATAATTTATGTTTAAGAATTTTTATGTCTAATGATCACATTTTCAATATAAAAATAACAAAATCTTGCATTAGCTCAAATGGAGGTTTAAGAGCAAATTCACATTCAAGATGAACAAACAAAAAGACAGCTAAACAAAAATGAACCAGCGTTTGAGAAGCTTGAATATATATTTGGTATGTCAAATGCAAAATCATACACACCCTTGTATTATTATATAAAAATATATTTTTATTTTACTTCTTATAAAAAGTACACAGTTTTTTATTTTATTATATATATTTTTGTTTTCAATGGATGGCCAAGGCCCTATGTTTTATATCTACTATTTATTAACTTTTGTACTTTTTTTGTGTTTTAGATTAATTAATCTTAAAATAAAATTTAAATCATGTGCTACTGCGTGTACTCAACTCATACCCATATTTAAAAAATAATAATAATTTTGACGGTATCTTGCACCCATATTCAGGACGGATCCAAGTATAATTGATTTATGTCTCTATTCAAGTCAGTAAATTTTTTTTTGATTTTATATATATATTTTTTTTTTATTTATTTTTATGTATAAAAATAATTTTTGTCTCAATACTTAAAATAATATTGATAATATTATTTTTACCTTCACTACTTAAAATTTCAATATGTTCATATTTGATTAAAAGAAAAAAATAAAGTGAAAACAAAATTTTTAAAATATGAAGTTTAGTTAAAGAAAGAATAAAGAGAAAAAAACTCAAACAATAAAAAATTCAAATTTCTTTTTTTCATCTATATAAATTTTAGAGTAAATAATTATTTTATTCTTTAAATATTTTGTAACATAATATTTTAATCTTTATAAAAAAATAATATACACTTTAGTATTTAAAAATTTTAAAATTCTATCACATTTATCCTTTTTAAGAATTAAAATATTATTATTTTTAATTATGAAAGATTAAAAAATATTTTTTAAGAATAAAATAGTATGTCACTAAAATTATTATTTATTCAAAATTTTAAGTTCATTTCAAATTTTTAAATATTTCCTTCTCACTCGTCCAAAGTCCAAACAAAACACTGTACCCAAAATAAAGTCCAAACAAAGCAAATAATAATAAAAAAAAGGGCCCTGCTGTGTTAGCCCTGAAGAGCTCGACTGTACTGTGTACATATATATTATCCACGCTACAGACACAGAACTGAGCTTACAAACCCAAAACGCAAAACCTGTAAAACCCTTGTGATTGAGCACAAAGATGGTGTCGGGAACATCATCTGCACTAACCCATAATTCCCTATTCTTATCTCGTGCCCTCAACTTTTCATCTCGACCCATTTCCCATGTTACTCACCACACTCGCCTTCTCCCAGTTCCACTTCAAACAACCTCCATTCGCTGCTCTTCCCTCCACCCTTTCAACTCCACCCATGCCCACCAACTCTCTTCTGCGTTCAAGGGATTCCCTCGCTATGCTGCGGGGCCCACCCAACTTTCCTTCCATAATTCTCGGGTTTCCGCCGTGCCTGATGACGGTTCCGGCGGAACTGGTGGACCTGGGGGCTCCGGTGGTTGGAATTCCGGCGGCAGTGGCGACGGTAGCGGAGGCGATGGAGCTGCCGGTGGAGGTGGAGGAAAGTGGTCCTTGTTGTCATGGTAAAGAAAGATGAAAACTTTTTTTGTTCACGCTTTCAATTGAGCACCAGGTTGTGTTTTTGTTTATGAAAAAAGTTTTTATTTTTATTTTTTTCCCTTTTGTTTTGTCAAAGGTTGAACATCATGGGTCTAAGGTTGTATGGCAAATTGAGTCAAATATATAATCATCATTTGGTAATCGGTAGCAGTAGCACCCTTTGTCATTCTGCTTGCCATTTATTTTTGTTCCACTGATGGATACTCGGGTTTCAGCCAGTGGGTTTTCACATTTCATGTTCATGAGTTCATCTTGTTTCCAAGTGTTAACACCCAAAAATAATGGGTCAGCAATTGTTGACTAAGTCAGCTGAAGTCCCTTAAAAATAGGAGTGGTTAGCTCAAGTGATCTCATGAATGTTGTGGGCTGCTTGGAGTTGGTTATATGCGGATATGCACAAAGGATTGGTAACAGCCATCTCTCCTAATTATAGGATAGTAGGGTTAGACCCTCGGTTAATGCATTCATTGTATCTAGACGAATTTAGTATAGAAATTAGCCGATGACAGCTTAGTTGGTTTGTATGCTATTAGCCACTAAGCCTAGACGAGCATTATGTTAGGAGAATGTGGCAAATCTAACAATTGGTTTTCTTAGTCTTGCTTTTCAAGCTATTTGCAGTGGCTCTGATCTGCTTTCGAAAATCTAACATGACTTTACTACAGGTACCTGGCTCTTCTTGGAAAATACCCTGTTCCAGTGAAAGCTCTAACATCTGCAATTTTGACACTAATTGGAGATTTGATTTGCCAGGTATTATGATAATTTTTTGCCTGTTTCTCTTTCAACTGGTTGTCAAAACATGTGCATTTGGTTAGATCTTCGTGGATGTTTTGAAATGTATGAGATACATAGAGATAAATTTCACATAGAATAGAATATTTATTTTAAGACACTTGGACATGGCTCAAGTGATCTGCTTTATATTAATTTGCCACCTTCTAGTGTGTGGACAAAGGACTGGATTGATAGGGACTGAATATAGGTAGATATATATTGGAGACTAACTCCTTCACTCAGCGGTAGACCTCTGTAATTACAGAATTTCTCAGAAAAAATTGCAGAAACAGAATATAAAAGATAACAGTGAGAGCTCTGCAAATGCAGAGACATCCCAACTCTTTCCAATTCCTCCCCCAAATCACTCAACTTCTGCCTGAGTCCTTCACTCTGCTCCCTACGCATTATATCCCACCTTCTGGTGGTGATACCAGAATCATTTATTCCTACACATTCATTTCTGACTGTTAACCTCCTTTTCATTTATCATTTTCTCTGCTTTGAGGGCAGTGGCAGTCCATTTATTCCTGACTGCTAACAACCTTTTCATTTACCTTTTTCTCTGCTGTGAGGGCAGTGGCAGTCCCTTTTCTAACAAACTCTTTCTTTGGCCCACTCTTATTCATCCATTGCTCTTCTTTCTAGAGTAAACATGTGTTACGGCTCTATCATGGATTATGTAAGGTTTCCCAAGAATTTAAAAGCATCAGGGAAGATATAATTATGCTCAAAGTCATGGAATCAACTGTTGGAATAAGGATATGATTATATGAATGAAGATGACAAATTTACATTTAAATAATACCAAGCAGCGATCAGATTCTTGTCACTTATTTAGAAGAAGATTCAGGATAATTTCACCATAAACTGAAAGTAATAGTTAGAAAATTTTCTAACCATTGAGTTTAAACAACTTTTAAGAAAAGCAATGTCTTCAAGGCTGGTTTAACTTATTAGCACAAGGATTCGGACTCCAAATGGAAAATGATGGCTAAGAAGATTATTAGAAAAAAGCAGAAGAAACCCTTACACTCTGATGTACATGGGTTTGCACCAACTTATGGTGCTGTCAATGAATTTTTTACTGCTGTGGGAGGGAAAAAGGAGATGTAGACATGGAGAAATCTGAAGTCTAACTGTCTAAGGAGCAGAATGTTACAGAACTAATCTAATTAATTTTAGTTTTACATTTATTGAAGTATTTTGATTTCGTCAGCAGTCTTGCAATTAAATCAGCAACCATGTTTAGACCTGCCAAGCCCATTTGTTCAAACTAGTCTAGTATAAATTACTAGACAGAGGTGATAGACCACTTAACTACAGTCAGACAGAGTGATAGAGTCCCTGAGATGATAGATTCTAATTTATTTCGATTCTCTCTACCATTTTTTGGAATAAACTTTTTTCTATTGCTGAATCATTTTTACTTTCTTCTCATTGATACATGCAATATCTTGAGCTCAACAAGAGCTGGGCTTTACTGGACACCCAACTTTATGTCTATGCCTTATGTATCTTCTGTTATCTTTGCAATTGATTAGCAGGAAATTGATGCATATTTATTTTTCTGCTTTCTATATTTTATCTCTTGGCTTGCATGGCACTTAGGTCAATCCTCTTTGCTTGTGGTATCAAGCTTGACATGATATAAAATTTGAACTTGATTTTAAATGGATAATTTTTTAAAGTATTGTATGGTTTTACATTCATTTGCATATATTCAATTTTCTGAATTTTGGTCTTTATTTTCCGCAGCTTGTGATAGACAAAGTGCAGTCGCTAGACTTGAAGAGGACATTCCTCTTTACTCTGCTCGGTTTTGTGTTAGTGGGTCCAACATTGCATTTTTGGTAATGCCTTAGATTCTATGTTGGTATGCCTGAAAGTTAACTCTCTGTTTATAGTCTATGATAATGTTTTAACTAATGTAAAGAAATACCGATGCCATTAGTAATAAGTGCAATCATGTTCTAAGTTATGGTCCTGTGTGCATTTCTTTTGTGTCTATAATATTACAAATTTTATTCTTTCCCCCAATGAGTATTATTAGAAGAATCCAATGAAGATTGATTGCTGAGATTCTTGGTGTCAATTTTATGAGATTTTCCACATATATTAGCGTGGTCAGTAGAGTGTGGATGAAGACAATAATTGTTAATCCATTGTCTTTCCTAACATTTGCTTTGAATCTTTAGGTACTTGTATCTGAGTAAATTGGTCACACTACCTGGAGCATCAGGTGCACTTTTGCGGCTTGTACTTGATCAGGTGGGATATTTTCATTGGTCCCCTGACCCACTGTCTATTGCCACTTTGTATCAATCATTAATTATGTGCTTGTTTGATATTTTAATTTTGAATGTGGTGAAATATGATTGCAGTTCTTATTTTCTCCCATATTCATTGGAGTTTTCTTAGCTACATTGGTGACACTAGAGGGAAGGCCATCACAAGCTGTACCCAAGCTTAAACAGGTGGTGTTAACAGTTTTAACTTGTTTCTGCTTGTAAAAATGTGTATTCAAAGAGTGGTATTTTGCTGTTGTTATGTTAATTACTGTATACTCATCCAGAAATTTCATTTTGTAGGAGTGGTTTTCTGCTGTTCTAGCAAACTGGCAATTGTGGATACCTTTTCAATTTCTCAACTTTAGATTTGTTCCACAACAATTTCAGGTTAGATTGACTGACTAGACTATATTTGCAAATTGGGAATTTGACTTGGCCATAGGCATAATCTGTTCATCACTCTGAAACATGTTGTGAGTTACAATATAGAGGATGACTGCTAGTTTTCTTTCTTTTAATTCATTTGAACGCATCAGGTTTCTATATTTAGTCAATTGCTTCCAATGGAATTTCAAAATTCTTGAAAGAGAAATTTGCTATTGATCTGTCACACACACACACCTTTGTTATCCTTTAATTAGTTGAACAACAGTAGAAAATAATAAATGAGGAAGGCATTTTTTGTTAATATTTCTTTTTTCATCTTGCATCGTGTTTGAATCTTGGGATGCATATTGTTGGCCCTTTGTTTTCAAGTATTAGCACATGAAATTGAGATGCCATTTGTCATTTTCTATGCGGGTAGATGAGGCGTCACAAGGGTTCTCAGTTCATTGTTTCATTTCTTTTTTTTATTCGAACCTAACTTACACACAGGCACATGCACACTTATTTACTTTATGTGGACTTGGGGAATTATTCTTGAATTGAGTTCATTGAGAAGTTCTCAAATGCTTGAAATGAAGGTATCTAAGGTTATGCTGAATTGCTGACACTTGCAGAAGGATATATTTCCCTTTACCCGTGCATGTTTTCTTTGTTGACAGTATACATTGACCGTAGCATCTGCATTTTCTTAATGTTAATACTGAGTTTAAAATATATGGAAATAATTTCAGGTCCTTGCTGCTAATGTTATTGCTTTGGTATGGAATGTTATTCTCTCATTTAAGGCACACAAAGAAGTTCTTCCAAAATAGGTAAGCTTTATGTTCCATGAACGTAGAACACCTAATTTTAACTAGCTCCATTACTTTAGGAATTCAAGTATACATGAGCATATGAGCCAGGAAGAAGAAAGAATTTCTTCCGTTACTTAAGTGATGAAACTTCTTGTGTATTCTTGCAGGCACTACCATGTTCTTTCTTCCAATTTTTTTTCTTAGGTGCTATAAAATGCATGTTTGTACACAAACATCCAGTGTCATGTACCCAAAAAAAAAAATCAGTGTCCTAGTAGACCAAGGATTCTCAAACATGAAATTTCTTATTTCTTATCTTAAATAAAACTACAACTCAATTTTATTACCTCAACAACTCTTGGAAACTCCTATAAACTTTTTAAAGAATAACTACTATATTAAATATCAGCGAGGGGAGAGAATATTAGGAAATGATAAAGTTACACATTACTAAAATATCCAAGAGTTCATCACCTAGAGAGCAAGGAATAATTAGGAACTACTTTAACCCTTACCTCTGGGTGACCCAATCTGTAATGCCATACAAAAACCTTGTTTTAATCAGATGTCTAACACTTGTGCAAATTGATAAGCTACCATTAACCTTTTTCCTAGAAGCACCTGCAAACATGCTTGTGGTGCTTTTAGATTAAGAAATCCTAAAGTTACAGATGTACAATGTTGTCTTTGAATTTTTAATCGTTTCACTTTATAGCTTTGCTGAGCATGCACAATGCTGCAGTAGTTTTCATCATCATTGGACAATATTAATCAGTTTTATGTCCGTTGATCATTCTTTAGAATTATCCAGACAAGGAACTTGTGAGGAGGCTGCAGGAGCTGTATTCAAGTCTTTTAAATGTTATGGTAATTTACTTGAACATGAAGAGCAGTTCGTTAAACTCACATTTAGAATTTTTGTACACAGGTTATTACTTTCGTCCATGCAAGCTTTCTCCTTGTGCCTCCGATTCTACTTCATTCAGACCATGTAAGAGCTATTTAAAAAAAAAATCAAAATAAAAATGGTTTTTGAAAGTCAAAATTTATACCTATTCCTTTTGAAAGATTATGGAAATGGGTTTGCTTTTCCAACTTAATGACTGCCAATAACTAAGTGGAATTGAATGGTTTGAAACACTCCGTTAACACTTAACAACAACATCAAGATATGGTTTGTCTTGAAAATTACATTCAATTGGATTAGGGAGCCAGGTTTAATTTGTAAAAGGATAATAATGCGTGGAAAAAAAACGAGCGAAAATGCTTTTCTTTTGCTCGGATGTTTCACGAAGTAAAACGAGGGTAAGCCCAAAATGGATAATGACTAGGGTGGCAATAAGAGGATAATCAATTAATTGCACAATTTAAAAAGAATTAAATTTTTCTTTCCTTCGCTTTTTCTTCAAAAATATCCATGGCCATAGGTTTATTAAAGAAGAGTATACTATTTATTACGAAGTGATTATCAATTTATCAAAATCATTTAGATATGGATGGAGGAAATTTTTTTCTTGACTAGGAGATTCTTTCTTAAAGTTTAATTAGTCCTCTAAAATTTAGTACCTGTATTCTAAATTTCCTCAGTTTGACAGATTTAGGAAGAAAAGTTAACTAAATTGTACAAGAGTTACAGATTATATATATTAATGTATAATAATGGTAAAACTCAGTTTAGTGTGCAGTATTTTTTATCGTTAAAACTTATTCTAAAACAAAATATAATGTTATAGTTAGTGGAATAATTGTTCTATTTTTATAAATTAAAATAAAAAAATTAGCAGTAAAATAATTATACAATTATTTAAAATTGATTTTTGAAATCTTATTTAAATAAAATAAAATAAAATAAAAACGAATTTAGATGCACGCTAGATATTGAATTTTGTTATTTGTATATTTAAAATTTGACATTTAATATATATATCTCGTATTAATATATAATATGTTTATTTTATTTTAAAATATGATATATTTTAATATTTATTTATACTTTCATCCATATACGATATTTATATAAAATATCAAATTTAATGATAAAAAAAAAACATTTTTCTTAACTATATGGCTGTGATTAGTGGTTACCCACAGGCCACAGCGGCAAACATACAGGACACAACTGCGATGTGGGAAAACCAAAGAATACAACGGTGTGTGTGTGAAATTGTGAATTTGAACATGTCAGGCAACTTATGTCAGTCAGAAGGATCAACGAAGTATACTGCCTCGAACGAAGCGAACGTACTTCTGCGCAAAAGAAGTCCTTATCACTGTTGCAGTTGCAGGTGGTTCGAATAAATGGATACTGGGTACCGAATGCGAGAAATTCTTGTATAGTGTGACTGTGTTACACTATGTCAATCAAAATGTGACACATAAACCTGTATTTATATTTATACTACTTATAAGGGAGATTCTTCACATTTGGTTTTTAAATTTATTTTGTTAAAATTGTCATTTAAAATAATTTAAACACAATTTCTTAATTTTTACCTCTCAAATAAAAGAAGGAACGAAACAGTAAATTATTCACCTTTTAAACAATTCAAACCACTCTTTTTTAAAAAAAATGAAATAACTTCTATTTTAAATTATCCACCTTGAAAGCAATTATAACTTACAACTATTTCATGATAAAACTTCTAATAATTTTTACATAAATGAGCAATTACAAAAAAGATTGACGGTTACAAATAAAAAATGTGAATTGACATACATGTCAATCTATTTGTAACCATAAAGAAAGTTAGATTTGAAATTAAATATTATTAAATTAAATTTGAATGGTTACAAAATCATTAAAAATATTATTCTCAATATATATAAGAATTTTCTAATGCACCCTCTATGATAGAGTGCAACCTCATCCCTGATTTGTAACTGTTGATTTAGCTTAAAAATCCATCGATGGTACTATTGATAATTGGGAGAAAAGGTTATTTGCAAATTACAAATGTGTTCTGAAAAAATCAAGAAATTTTGATTAGGAATTTTAGAAAAAACCTTACTTTACTGAAAACTAGAATAGCATATTTACGATGCATAAGATTTAAAGAAAATTAAAGTATTTAAAATTAATATATGATAATTTTTTTATTATTATAAAAAAAAATTAATTTAAATTAAATTATATTAGTGACACAATTTAAGATGACATTTGGTAACTTCTTTGATTTCAAAAATTAACATTTTATCTAAAATATATATATTATATATATTAATAAAATAATAACAATGAAATTTAAATTCAAAATTGAGCCACTAATGACAATTTAAAAATGACACTTATATTAAAGAATTCTTAAATAATTTACATTTTTTTCAATTTTTCTTAAAAAGATAATATTAAAATTTAAATTAAATTATATTAGTGACACAATTTAAGATGACATTTGATAAAAAAAAATTAACATTTTGATCTAATTCTTTTTAATGAAACAATAATAAAATTTAAATTTAAATAACATTAGTAGTATGACCTAGCCCTGTATTTCATAATTTCACAAACCAAGTTCTCCTTTTTATATATTATATTATATTCATTAATTGATTAACTACTAACTGGACTTAGTGAGAGAAACCAACTATATGAAGCAACTCCATCCCACATAGTCCAGAAACTTCATCAAAGAACTCTTTCTCCACAAATATTAATTAATTGCTTGAATTTTTAACTCGAGAAACTATATGACATATTTAAACTAGTGATGATAATGACCGATAGGTGGAATAATAATATGAATTAAAAAATAAAAATTATAGCTTAACTAATATGTGATTTAATGATAAAACATACTTCATCATAAGAATTTTTTAAGTATTATGTTTAAATTTTAAAAATTACATTTTACGTTTTTGATACTTCAATCAATTAAAAAAATTGAGGGAAAGGTTAGTGGGCTCACTGCTAAAAACTGATACGAGTAAGGATTGGACCGAAAATGGGTTAAAGACCATCTCAACAGACTTTTTGAATTTGATGCAAAAAACTACCATGTGCAAGAACCGAATCAGTTAAAGGATTACTTTGCAGGATTTAGGGTCGGCCCGATTTAGTCCATATAGCTATGACCCGAATCATCTATCTATTATATAATTAATTCTGAATTTAAGTTGCGTATGTGTTTGGTTTATTACGAAACGGTGAAGCAAGCATGAGGTAAGGGAGAGAGATGAGAGCATTACCTGTCAAACATCATTAATAAAAGAGACAAAAGATGTGTTTTAAATAACACAGACACATTTGACAATGACCTTAAAAAGTCACACGACACGTCATCCATTGCAACCCTACAACGCTACAACAACTTTGGTCAACAAGTAACAACCTCCACTCCTCCCAATGCCAATATTCTCTCTCTCTCTCTCTCCGGTCTGATAAATTAATGAAATTATCAATTGCTCTTTTTTTTTTTGATAAACTTATCTATTGTTCTTTATGAATTTATCTGGCATTTCACTTCATTCTTTGTGCCACCTAACCATTTTTCTTTTAGATATTGTTTTAACAGTTAACTAGTGTCATAAGGTATTAGTTAAGAATATTTTTAATATTTTTAATTAAATTATCTTAATTATTTAATATATATTAAATACTTTTTAAATTATTAAGATATTAAATATCTTTACTTTATATTTAATAATTCCTATTTTAACTATTTAGTTAGAACTCTTAAATACTCTTTAGTAATTTTAATTTTATTTTTTATTCTTTAGCCAAAAATTTTATTTCATGCTTTTTGCTGCTTTTTTATTGATCACAATGGCAAGTATTGATTTTAAATTTGTAACCATGTCTTTTTACAATAGTTATTGCTATTTGAAGGCAGATTTATAATTACACATGACAAAACTTCTGACATTTATTATTATTGATTTATCTTTCATTAGATTAAAAAAGTGAATTAATCGAGATGTGTAAAAGGAGATTCGAATACTATCTGACTGCAATAAAAAAGAGTACTAATGTCTTGTATTTGTTTTGTGTTACCAAGAAAGCAAAAAAAAAAATGAAGCATTTATTAAAATTGAAATGTATGCCAAATCAACTCTTTTCAGTTTTCTCTCCTTTTTATGAAATTATAAAATTCAACTTTAGAGACTGTATATAGAAGTATGCCATGCCAAAAAGGTGATTTGAATTCGTATTGTCTTTTAACCAAAACGAAGAAAAAAGTTTGGAATGTAAGAATTCCATGCATTATGTAGAAAATTTTACTCATAAATCACATTCTCTCATTTTATTTCATTGATTTGAATTTAAAACGAGTTGTTCTAAGACATAGAATACAAAATTTTCATTTTCTTAAAAACTATTTTAATAATCAAATTATAATTACTTAAAGAGGAATATTGTACTCTTCAAAAGAGAGAGTGGGAGAAAGAGAAGCAAAACTGTTAAGGTTGTGTTTTTTTATTTCTCAATGTGAGATTAATTTCTTTATTAAACACAAAGTAATACAATTATTTATTTTTCCCAAATAACACTCAGAGGACTTGTACCATTTTCCTCTCTCTTAAAAATGTAGTTGGTTTAATATTGCTCCTAACCTATAATGAATGATAAGGTTGCGTTTGATTTATCTGTGGGCCGGTATGTGTGGCCCTCGTGTGTATGATTGTGCGGCTGCAAGCAGGTAATGTCACTGTTATTAATGAATGATGCAGCACCGTCCGTTGACCTATTGACTCTGTCTGATGAATGAAGGTGGACGGTGTGATGAGATGCAAACATGCATGGCAGCTCAATGAAAGTGATCCACGTTGTGTTTGAACTTTGATCTGTGGGCGTGTGATTGTGTGAATGGAGAATTTGTGATGTTCATGTGCGGGTGTCACAGACGTTCAAGCGTAAAAGATAACAACACTGTACCCTCAAGTACAGCCCATCATCTTTTACTTTCGCTAACAATTCTTGTTTCTTGGTAGTTTACGATGCACATAGTGTGTAAAACAGCCACCAACCCGCTCATGGGTTTCTCATAAAGTGTGTTGGATTGGATTGGTCCAATTTAAGTCTTGTTTGACATATATGATAATATAGTATAAGATAAAATAATAAAATAATATGAAGTATGATAATATAATTAATAAGATAAGATATATTCTTATTTTTTATTTGATAATAAAAAGGTAAATTAACTGATTATATAAGATTTTTTTTTACAAACCAAAATGTCCTTTAACATAATAATAAAAAAAGAACATCCCTTTGCCCCTCCTCACACGAACCAGCAGCTCTGTCCCATGTCCTTTCCCTTTGCTTCGCTCGTTCCTCCGCCAACCACCACCACTATCACGATCACGTCTGCCGCTGGTTCCTCCGCCCTCCATTAAAACACCAGCACCTGAAACATCAACCCTCACAACAAACCTAAAACCAAACTCATCTAAAGCATCAACCACAAGAACACATCGCCAAACAAATCAAAGAAATGCAAACCACACAAGGCATAGAATTCAAACCCCAAATCGATCTCAAAAAACCCAGACCTGGCTGACCACCAAACAAACCCCAACCTTCTAATCTTACCACTGTCGAACCACCCAAACCAAGGCCGTCAGATCCACCCCCTCACACCTCGACGAGCCAGCCACTGTGCCGCTGCACCATTCCCACCGTAATCCGCTGATAGGTTTTGGTGAGAAATAGCGTCGGAATGGATCTCTGAGATTCTGTTGCGGCGGTGGAGTCGCCGTTATGTTCCATCGGCAGCGGGGGGGCCATTAAGCGAGAGGAACAGATCAGTCGAGGTGGTTGCAAATTTTGATGGGAAGGTGGTGGTGGCCAATTTGATTTTGTTGTGGTGGTGGCCAGTTCGTTGTGGTGATGGGGATGGAGTTTGGCAGAGAATGACTTGGATTGAGAGGGATGAAGTTGAGGGATAGTGTATGAAGAGATATCTTATCAGGTCTAATCAAGAGGGTAAGAGGAAGATATAGTAATCAGGTTAAAATAGGATAAAAATATTTGATCTGATTTGATTATACTATCAAATTAAAACATCAAACACCTGATAAGACCTGATAGTATTAACTAATACTATAAGATCCTCCTTATTTTGTCCACTAATCGCAGCCTTAATGGTGAAATGGATGGGTGGTATTGCACACAACACCAACAGATGATCATTAGGTGCTGGAGCCGGTGGTTAAAGAGATCAGAGAGAGATAGAGGGGGTATGGTAAGGTTTTACCATTTTATTTTGTGTGATGATCAATGTTGGTCTTTGAGTATGAACAACAACTTTAGTTTTTTTTTAATACGGGTCAACTCACATCTAACCTAATTCGAATTTATTTAACTCGTAAATTAAGTGAGTTAGGTCATATCAACTTCGAGTTCTAGTGAGTTGCATTTTTAGTAACCCAACCCACTATCATTTTGGCGAGTTGATCCGAGTTAGCTCACATGTCAAAACCTATTTTGATAGCTCTAATAATGAGATTAGGTTAGGTTGACTTTGTTTGGTATGAGGGAGAGGAGAAATAAAAAGAATGAATATACTAGAAAAGAAAAGAAAGTATATGAGAGATAAGTAAACAAATTATCACTTCTTTTGTTTGGTAACATTAATGAAAAGGAAGAGATGCTTCGCTTCTTTTTTTGGTTTCACCAAAGAAAAAAATAAAAATACATGTTAATAATATTAAAATAGATAAAACCATGTGAAGCCCACTAACATATATCCTTTCTTTCTTAATCCTCCAAAAAAGGAAAAAAATTTTAAAATACTCTAAATATTATTCTAGAAAATTTTGTACTTGTTCAGATCTAATTACAAAACGTTTAAATTTCAATCCACTTTATGTATATAAAGTTTTAAGATCCCATGTGTAACAGTTTAATTGTAGTAGTGTAATATTCGAGTGCCAAAGATTCTCTCCAAAAAAGCAAAGATGAGAAATTGTGGGATCCACTGATTTTATCATCCATCTTAATATTTTCCCTTCCATCTTTAATAACTATTCCAAACAAGGAATGATGTCTAATAAACTCATCTTCCTTTTTTTCCCCTTCCAAATTAACATAACAAACATATCCTAATTGTGTTCAATCTTAATTCATATTTTGAATAATTTAAATTTTTAAGCCTAATTATGACAAGTAATTGGGTTAGGATGGAGCAACCTAATTATTAACTATTGTTTTGATGAGCACGCATCAATTTACAGTTTTTTTTGTTAAGATTCAAAAAAAAAAGTCACGACAGTGTATGAGGAGTTAATTTAATAGTAATGTCTATAGGGATACATTGATCAAAGTCCAAAGATCATTGAAGAGTTCATTTATGACTATAATTTTTTTAAAAGAAAGATTAATTGCAATGTGAGAAGTTAACGAGTGTTTAAAAGCAGTTACAGTTTACAACTACAGGACAAGAAATATTTATGATTTTTTTATATAACTTTAATTAAATAATAGTGGTATTAAAAAAAATAAAATTCTGATTAAATGAGAAAATCCCTTTATAAAATTAATAAAATAATAGATTTTAATATAGCATACTCTATTGTCTATGACATTTAAGTGAAGTAAATTAATAATGATAATAACTACAATTTTATAAAATTATTAAATATGTTGAGAAGAGAAAAATTAAATCTCTATAGAATACAGAATTATGATTTATCCCTCAATAAGGGAATGTATGTCATACTTCAATCCTAATCCTATAATACTTTTATTTTTCTAACAAACATGAAAAATTCTTCATTATATGGAATCAAAATGAAATGAACCATTACTGTGCAACATACATCACCTTATAATAGATAAACGTATATGTTATAATATGAGGTGGGTCTACATGATGCATTATCAGTTATTGATTTCATGTTATTTTAGTTTAAAATTTTATTTTGTTGATTAAGAAATTTTATCAATTTTATAATTAAGATTTTATGTCATCTTGAAGATAGAGTTTTAAATTGATTTTATTTAAATCTCAAATCTTATCTATTTTAATTATGTTTAGTTATATGTTTTGTAAGAGGGTTATAAATACCCTTCCTATAAGCACTTTTGGAAAATTTTTGATTATCGAATTCAGTATAAAATATATTTTTGTTACTAAAATCGAGTCTCTTGACACCGAATGACTTTTCTTTTTTTGTTCTACATCACTGCACATAGCTAAATGGTATGTAAACATTGACCAATTTTTGTAAATTAGAAAAATCATATAAAAAAGTTATGTCAATCTATTTTCAAAAAATAAAACACATATCTAGTCATATACATCAAAGAAATATATTTTATTGGAGAAATATGAATTTATTTGTATTAATACAAATATATAATATTTACACTAAAGTTTATATTTTCTAATAATTTTAACATAAAAAAGAATTATGATTTATGGTTAATTGTTTATAATTTTATGGTGTTTAAAATATATGACTAATTCAATAAGAATTAAATGTAGGATTCAATTTTGATACTCTTTTACGTTATCATTCAATCATAGATTGCATTGTCACTAAAAAAATTAACTTTCACAACAACTACATCAAAAATCACATATATGGTAATATATAATTAGTTGATAATGTAAAAAATTTTGCATTAACATTGCATCAAAATTAAACCTATACATTTATTAATAAACCATGTCCAATTGTATTTCTTTATATTTTATAACTATCTTTTAAAATTTTTACATAAGTAGTAAGGATACTATTAAATAGTTCCAAATATAGTTTGATATGACTATTTTTTTATATTCTCAAATAACAAATAATTTGAGATAAAACAATTTTTTAAAAAAACAGTTATAATAGGATAAAGGAAGTATTTTTGAATTTTTAAATAAATTAATTTAAAAATATATTCACACGTAAAGACGTTAATTTTAGCTATTTTGAAATAAAAAGCAAAACTATTGTTTTATATTTGAAACTTCACCGAAATAATAAATTTAGATTTTTAATAACCAAACCCAAAATACTCAATACTAAAATTGATCAATTGATGTAAAACTAACAAACAAAGACTTAGATAAAGAGGAACCGCGTCAACTAAATTGGCTAAAATTCCAATTTGTCAAAACTTATTAATAGTGGGTTTATATGAGGGAGGAGGCAGCCACCTCTGAACCTAATTTTTTTTTATAAAAAATCGAACAAACAAACAAAACAAGGAATTTGGAACTCTCAGGTTCCAATAATAAGTTATCTTCGAGATTCCAACAAGAATCAAAATAGTGTTATCAGAATTCAAAACTCACAATAATTATTATTATTATTTTTTTACAAAACTCACAATAATTTTAATCAACATCAAAAGGTTGAATGAAATAGTGCAGTATTTATAACCACTAGTAAAGAAGAAATAGGTTAGGCTTTATTTAGATGAGTAATTTTTGGAGGCAATACCCACTATAGTTTTTTTTTATAGTGACCTACTATAGTTATTTTATTTAATATTAAATATATGTAAGATTGTGTAGTTCTTGTTAAAAATGCACCTAATTACAAAGAATTATTTTATATATATCAATTATTGAATAAAATATATAAGAGATGATGCACCTAAAAATTTCTCTAACTAAATAAGCTTAGACATGGTTTTTTTGTAAAACATCGGCCTTAACTTCTCTAGTTATCTATCATAAGTTCAGAGGCGGAGGAAAGAGGGACATGAGTATGTCATGGTCTCCTCAACTTTATTATTGTCACAACTTTATTATTGTCTTCATATACTCTTCATGTATTTAATTGATGATCCCTATAAAATGAGTTAAGTTTATACTTAACTTCTTTAGTTATTTAAAACTTTTGTGTAAATGATATAATCTTTACAATTATACAAGATTTACATATACAAATTAAAAATAAAAAATTTAAAGAAATTTAAAAAAAAAGGAAAAAAAAATTCTCCATATTATATATGTTTCGTCTTATTCCCTTACATTAAATTTCTGACTTCGTCCCTGCATAGGCTGATTTGTTTGGGGTTCAAATTGATCTTTTTTTTAATAACATAAATGTCTAATTTGAAAGTTTATTAAAAAATTTATATTATATGAAGACTTTCAAATATGTTGAAAAACTTATACTTTTAATTTTTCAAACAGGTATATCTTTATTAAAATTACTATATTCTCTATAAAACTAGTATATTATATTAATATATGATTAATAAATTATGTAAGTGTTATAAATTTTTAATTATATATTTAAATAATAAATAAATATGCTAGCCTTGTATGTCAAATAAATATTCTAATCTTTTTAAAAGCTTAAATTTAACTTATTTACTAAAGTAGTCTAAGCCAAAGTAAATTGAAAATAGGTTAGGTTGCAAGCCCATGACGGGCACCTAGCCTATTCAAATATGATATGTCATCATATAACAGTTTCCTAAACATAAATAGGTTATTATAGAGAAGATACTAAAATAATATAATTGTGCCATTCACTCCCTTTTTTTCTTCATCAAAATCAATTTTAATGGCGCACATTTATATCTACCACAACATAAATTTTGAACAATCATATATGTGTGTGAGAGGAAAAAATTTCGTATATTCCTGGAACAACAATTAATGCATGTTTCAAGAAGATATTCATTGTTAATTTTAAGTTAGGTATTTAAAATTTATGTAGATTTGCCTAAAATTATGGTAGATATTTTTTTGAAGCATACATTAATTATTGTTCTAGGAGCATGTAACAACTTTAATTGAGTTAGTTTTTCAGGTTTGGTCATTGGCCAACTAATGGCCGGATAGATCCAATATTTTTAAAAGATATACAAATTTGAGAAATAAGTATTGTTAGGTTATAAAATTTTAGAAGTAAAAAACAAAAATTATCAAATATTTTATAATGTATATTTCTAAATCAATTATAATAATATAAAAATATTATTGTATTATGCATAATGTATTTGTTAAGTAAAAAAATCTTGTAATTTATATTTAATTTTTAAAAATAATAAATCTTAAAATATTATGTAACATTAAATTATGTTGACTCAAAGTATGAATAAATCTTAGCCTAAAAATACATCGAATTTAATTTTCAAAACGGCGTGCTAAGCCAAATTATTGGGTCGGATTAGATATTGTGCACCTGTACAAGCTTGATTTTGTTGTAGATCTTCTCGTTTCCATTCATCTTTTGATGGTAGAGTTTGATGTTGTTATCTGTTATCAGTCATACAATTTAAACATAAGTATCATTACAAATAGGACCAAGTTGTCATGCTATATAATCTTGAAGTAGCTTAGGCCAAATTATTGTTGTATAACGTATAGGAGTATAATTTTCCCATATCTTATCTACTCTAATCCTATACTTATAAGCCCTAATCTTCAATTGATTTCGAACTCAAAATATTGGCATGATTAGTGCAAAGAATTTGGGAGGGAATCGAAAAGAAAGGAATAACGTATGAATGGGTGCATCCTCCCTTCATACACGACATACTTCTTTCCCTTTCTAATCTTCTCCCCTCCCACATTGGACGAAAATCATTTTTTGATGGTAAAGTGGGCTAGCTGTGGGGCACAGAGGCATCTGCATCTCCTTTTCCATCCTAACGTAGCTTTCAATGCTTGCGTTATTGCATTCGTCACCTCATTTCTTCCATTGGTCGTTGTTTCCCTCCCTCTATCGCAATTATTATTTGTCTTTGAAGGGTTTGAATTAGTAATGCAGTACCTCACCCAAAAACGTTCCATGCATACGTGGAGTATAGGTGGTAAAACGGGTTCAATTCGTTGGGTTGGTCCGTTAATTCATAATTTTTTTACGGGTTGGATTTAAGTTTTTAATTCATTTTTGATTTTCAACCCGCATAACCTGTCCCGCATAACCCGCGAGTTAAAGAAGCATGGTCTTGAGTTGATTTCGGTGGGTTAAGTTTTTTAAAAAAATGTTATAAATTAGTCTTATTATTTGTTTTATGATATTTTTATGAGTATGATACTAAATTTATTTTATTTATTTTATTTTTTTAACCTCTATAAATTATAATTTTTCTATTTTTTAATTTTTATGATTTTTTTTATTTTTTATACATTTTGTTTTGTTTTTTAAGATCAACTCACTTACTTTTTTTTTTTTTTTTTTTTCTTTTTACGTGGCTAACCCGCCAACCCGTACTTAAAGCGGGGTGGATTAATTTCTTCCAACTCATTTTTAAAATTGCCATTTCCGTCCCGATTTTTGCGGATTGAATGCATGAAGCGGAAGGCAGGCAGAGTAGCCCATTTTGCCACCTCTAATGTGGAGGCTTGCTTTTTTTTGGCTTTAACTCATCAAAATTAATTGCTTACTTGTAATTTTGACACACACATATATATGAGAAATTTTTATTTAAATTTAGGGTATTTAATTAAGTGTATTAGGTAATTAAAATTTAATATTTTTATGAATTTATGTGTCACATAATTAATTTTATAAAAATTTATAAAAATACTAAGTCTTTATTGATATAGTACATCTAATTATAATACTCTAAATTTAAGTAAGAATTTTTCTATGTCTATCCAAAACACATTGACTCTTAAGTATATTTGAGTTTTAACAAAAAAAAAAACAAAGTAAAAGTTCAATTTGGATATAATCATAGTAATATTTTTTAAAAACGAAATTTATGTAAACGACATTATTCCATAAGAAAAAGTTCATGGAAATTTTTTTTTTATTAATACATTTTAAAAACTTTATAAATATATCGTTCAAGTCGTTTTATATTACCATAGATTTCATTTTTTTTTCTCAATTTAGAAGGAATTTCATTTGTTAATTTAGCACCGTGATTGCAGCTTGAGGTGCAAGATTTTCCTTCTGAACAAAAATATTAATGACGTTATGGGATATAAACCACGTTCTGAGTTAAGTGCTAGGGCTTGAAAAAGGAAAATAGAAAGATATTTTTGGGACAAGTAGGTTAGGGAAAAGCTAGGAAGTATAAAAATCAAAATATATAACATGATACATATATTGAATATCGGTATGACGATTATTTTAAAATATCAAGATTACATGAAAAAATAATAAAGGAAGAAGTCATCCAAAGGTTGAAAGGCAGAAAAAACAAATTCTTTTATAGGGAGGAGGAAGACCTAGCTTGCATTAATATTCAATCATTTATCTGATTTTAAGAATTTTTTTTTTAAAAAATAATCTGCCCTCCCTTGTTCTTTCATTTTTTCTAAACAACGTATAGTTAATAAATTTTCCGAGTTTCATCTAGATATCTTATTTGAATGAAATATATATTTTCTGCAATTTTATATTCTTAGTGGACTGACACCTAGCATTCTGCCAATAATTTTTATCTAAGTTACAAGTAACAACGCAATGTATTAATAGAAAATAGTTTTAGAGACATCTCAAGACCCAAGTCAGACTATTCTCCTATACCTAACACAATTAGATGTTCGATTCTTATATTAATCCTTTTGACTTGAGTAAACCCTATCTGCTTCCGATTAAGTTAATATCAAGTAGTTGATGAAAATATTATTATTTATATTAAATTAAATAAAATGCACCCACGCATCTCAGACTCGGTCGTTTTAGATTTCTATGCAGAATATTATAAAAAATCAACATGTACTAAAATGATCTAGAACTTAATAAGCTAAAGAACTTGTCAATGAAGTGCTCACATGGTCACATGGTTATGTTTGCTTGAGCAAATCGAAACTAGTCAAATACAGTACAGTAGAGAACTTCATGTTAAAACTGTTCAATACTTAGCTAGTCTAACGTGACTTGATGCCCAAGCTGCTCCCCACCATTTTCTTTCTTTTTTTTTTTCAATTTCTTGTAAAGAAAAGTAACAGAAGAAAAGAATTAAGTAACTGTCAAAGCTGAAACGAAATGTATAACGTTACTGGTTTTAGTGGTTTAATTAGTGGGACTCAGCGATGTCACTCACAAGTGACCACAAACATGTAAAATTGGTTTATTATTCAGATTTTGATTCACAAGCATTGGTTTTTTAAATTGATTTTGACTAAAGGATTCGGTGACTTGAAAGGTATGGAAATGTTTAAGCAGAAATAGGTATGGTTGTCAAATATGTAAGTGAAAATAAAAGGCAAAAACCCCCTAAAAACAAATATTGCTCTACAGCGGCTTAGGCACTCTTTGAAAGTGAAAGATATATGTATATTATCTAAAATTAAACCACCAAAAGCGCGCCCCAGTGCTTTTTTGCACCCCCTGGACCCCCCATACTTTGTAGAGGATGGAGAACCATTCATAGAACACAGATTTTTATTAAGTTAGCAGCCAGTATACACACTTTAATGCAGCTGAAAACTGATATTACAAAAAAAAAATAAAGTTTCCATAAGCCAAATTGAGCCAAACCCACACAGACGAAGAGAAAATCAAGTAGTGTTCACACCTTCACACATGAAACCCCCCCGAGTGTCCGAGACCAAGTCCTCCCTCTCAGACCAAAATGACTAGATACTTGGACAAGTAACATTGTTAACACGGTGCACATGGAGTCAATCCCTCAAATCATTTTTTTTTTGGGGTGCTAATTAATTCAAAAATTTGTGATACATTAAGCTTAAGCAAAATGGTTATTTCGGAACACAAACCAAGGCAGAGAAACGGTAGGCGGCAATGTGCCAAAAGATACCACATTGTTAACACATAAACATCTAATTGCATTAATTAGGTTAATTAAACTAAACAAGGCTACCATTCACAGGTAACCAACCATATCTCCAATACACCCCTCATAATAATAATAAAGGAACTATGTAACAGAAAATACACAAGAAAGAAAAGAAGTACTACATCCATATCCATTCCCTTCCCAAATTTACAAACAGATCCTAGCTACCCCCATATCAACCTCCACTACCACATCACTGGGACCCCAATCCTGAAGAACCCAAGAGAGGGCCCAAAAAGATAAAAAAGAAAAGTGAAAAAGAAAAATTGGAGAGAATCTCATCTCAATTCTCACATGACTTTCCACGACTCCAGAGTGGGAAAGCTCGAGAAAGTGTCAAAATCTAAGCCTGCAGTAGCAAGAGAAGAACCATCTACCACACCAACGGGCTGCCCAAAAGGCAGTGGGCCCGGCCCAGAAAAACCAGACCCAGCGGCCGCAGAGTTAGGACCCACCACCTGCTGCTGGTGATGGTCCAGTAAAAACGCCGATGTATCCAGCGTCGGGAGGCACCCCGCTCCCGCCGGCAACCGCACTCCGCCACCGCCGCCGTTAATCCTCTGCGGCTCCGGCTTCAGCACCGGCGCCATTGACACCTGCGATCCACCGAACCTCACGCCGGTGACCTGCTGCACCATCTGCCGGAAATTCGCCGGGTCCGCCGTGATGAACGTCGTCTGAGACCGCTTCGACGCGCGCGACTTCCGCTTCGAGACCTTCCCCGTGGGGCCGACCGCCGTCGCTGCGGCGCTCCGGCGCTTGGGAGCCGATTCCTGGTCCGAACCAGAGAGGCCGGAGACGGTCGAAGTGGTCGGAGCTGCGTCCAGCTTAACAGGGTTGAGGAACGGAGAGACGGCGTCCTCCTCCGCCGTGGCGGCGGCGCCGGAGATCGATTTCTGAAGGGCTTTGGTGAGAGTCTCAGCGTCGCGAGCTATGTAGTCTGCGAACCACGAGTCTGTTAGGTTGGAGCGAAAGGCCCATGGCTCAATGCTCGCCAAGTTATCCGATGACGCCATATATCGTTGTTGTTGTTGTTTTTGGGTAAAGAAGAAATAGTTTGAGGTTGTGAATGAAAAAAGAGTGAGAGAAGTAACAATGGATCAAAGAAAGGAGATTCTGTTTTTCATAACATTATGAGACTCAATTGATTGTATTGATTTTAAGGAGTTAAGTGGGGGAGAGTGAGGTTGGTGGAACAAAGAGAGAGAGAGAGAGAGAGAAAGAGAGAGTAGAGAGAGGAAGTGAAATCGGAGGAGGAAAAATAGACGAGAAGGGTGGTGATAAATAAGGCGGTGGAGGGTATTTTGGAGATGAAGATGAGAGAGATAGAGAGAGAGAGAGAAGGGAGTGAGAAAGAAACCGTGTTGTTCGGGGGCCGAGAAGACACGCGTCAGCTTGTCCGTACGGATGTGTGAGCTAAGCTGATGTTGATGCTAAACTTGGCGGACTCCAGGGTCAATTTATTAACCCAACCCTGGTTCCTTCAATCAACGTTGGGTTTGGTTGGTTTATTTAAGCCAACTTGCTGATTTGCTCTATCATTCATTCTCTCTTATTATTTGTGGCTTTGAGTTTCACGGTTTATTGTTATTATTATTATTATTATTATTATTATTATTATTATTATTATTATTATTATTATTATTATTATCTACTTAATTAATCAGAGAAGAGAGATATTAATGTACTAAAAATTTTAGTTGCTAACGGGGTTGGCTCTAATTTTTTTTAAATCCAAACAACAAATTGAACGGTTGAGACTTGCATGTTAAGATTATGTTGGTTTAATTGATTAAATTTATAATTAAATTATAATTGAATCAAGATAATATTTAAATTAGATATATAATCGGTTCATAATCTGATTCATCTAGTTGATTTGATCTTATTTTAAAAATATTGACTGACTCACATTGTCAATCTTTCTGGGTCCAACAAGTTAATAACTATAATATTTGGGTTTAAATTTAGAATCTCTTACTAAAAAGTGATATGTAATTGTAATTAATTCTTGTATTTTATATTTTTTTAATATTATTTATTATACATATTTTTTTATTTTTATTTTATTTAATTAGTATTTTTTAAAAAAATATTAATAATTTTTACACTTCTTTTAAAAAATATAAAATTATCATTTTTCAACTGTAATATAATTTTTTTGTGAGATTGGTGATTGACCATAATCATAATAAAGGAAGAGTTTCGCTCCCATTAAACTTTTAGAACAAAGAAAAAAGGATTATTGTTAACATAATCTTTTAGGATATATGTTAAAAAAATTAAAATAATATATATTATTTTTTATTAAATTATCTAGATTACTTTATTTTTTTATTTATTTTTTAAAATATTCTAAATTAATAAGTGGTAAGTAATTTTTTAAAATACGATCATCTTTCTTAAATAAGAATCATTTACAACAATATTATTTATATACACAAAAATCATACAAAGTTCAACAATGTTAAGAAACTTGAACACCTTTTATTTAGACTAACATACATTATTACTTAAAAGATTATTAAATATTTTAAAATTTTTAAACTTTTTAAATAATGTTTATTTATATTTAATTTTATTTTTTACTTTCTTAATATATGCTCTATTCAATCACATTATTAAATAAGAAATAAAGTGTTTAACATATTAGAATTTTAAATATATTTGATACTTTATTTTTAAAATAATTAAGGACATTTAATAAAGTATTTAATGCTCTTTAATTAATATGGCTATGGCATTTATTAGAAAGATTCATTTTGCACATTTATTTTATAATTTGTTTTATTTAACATTTATTTTATAATTTTATACCAAACAATGTTCATGTGATTTTGTTTGCCATGGTGTTATATAATATTGTTTTTTTTTTTTTATTTTTAAGGTATTGTTAAACACTTTTTAATATGAGATTAATCTTTTCAAACATTAAACAATATGGTAAAACATTGACAAGTGACAACTATAAGTTATGTATTTAAGGCTTGAAATTTTATCTTCTCTTAAAAATGTAATTCACTTACTATTCTGTTCTACCGCATATGGGTTATGTAATAATATTTTACGTATGCAAATTACATTTATGCCTGTAATATAAAATATATTTTATATTACTTTAAAATTAAGAAATAAATTTATGCATTTTTAATTATATTTAAATAGTTTAATTTTACAGAAATGAAAAAGTATAAATTCTTGTTTTTTAAAATTTTATTATGAGTGCAGAATAAAAATAAAAATTATTCAAATTTTTCTACTGGGAATGGGAAGTATTATACTTTTAAAAAAAAGAAGTAATTATCAGTACTACATAATTTGGATAATGGATCCTTAGCAGTAGTGAAAGAAAAACTGGAAATTGTTGACCGTCAAGCCGCGTCATCTTTACGCGTAAACTCGCTTCCCAAGCACTCCCTTGTTGCGACCCAAAAAAAAAAAAAAAAAAGCTCCCTCTTACTTTTTACCTTATATGTAAAAAGTTTTGTTTATTGGGCTGGGACTTCTGTCCTTTTCACGGTATTCATTTAAGATCTTTACTAATGGGTGAGTATCTTTAAGTGTTTATAAGTATCTAATTATTTAAAATAAACTTTTAAAAAAAATTAAACAAAAATAAATTTTAACATTACATATAATAATATTTTTTAATAATTTAAAATTTTTATAAAATTTAAAAAAATCATAAATAACATATTAATTTTAATTATATTTTGTAATAATTAATTTATATAAATAATTATTATAAAAATAATATATATTCATTAAAAAATTCATTGTAAAATAAAAAAATATAACATTTTATCTCATCTCAAAGTAAAAAAAAAAAAACACACACACACACATATATATATATATTTAATGAGTTCATGGGTACTCACGAAACGAATATTATGATCTCTTCTCCTATCACCATTTATTAAACAAGTATTTATCTTCCATTTCGTTGTTGTTAATCTCGCAAATACTCATGTATACAAATATTTTTGTCATCTTTTAAATAAAAAAATGGTTTAAAGAAATGTTCAAATATTGTGTGTTACTTGCTAATTTCAAAGTAGAATAATCTTTAATGATGTATAATCATATGGCCAAAGGAGATAGATAGAAAAGTCCAAAAGTCTCTTTGAGTGATGATTTAGCCTTAGTTGCTCGTTAGTGCCAAGACTACTAGTTTTATATAGTTGAATTAGTACCCTTACCAGTATGAGTATGAACCAGTCCACTCATTAATAAGTAGTTTGAAGAGTTAGTCTTCTTATCTAAAAGTTTAAAGAGAGTTTGGAATAAGCAAGTGACACACACACAATCATGTACATTTCATGTTCCTTGGCAATGGTATGAGCGGTTGTTCAATATCATTGAAGATATGTTTATGAATGAACTAGTTGTGATATGTTATAATTGTGTAGATAGTTGTTCTTATCATACAAGTTAGGGACTTAGGCTTATATATTATGTGTTGTATTAGTGAACCTGTACATAACAGTAGCATGTAAATGTTTTAGAGACAATGAATAGAGAATAGTTATCTAGTAACAACCATAATCTATTATGTTTAAGTTCGAGTTTCATAAGATTAAGTAGATATGAGACAGATTGGACACGTTATACAGTTATATGGGCAATTGTATAACGTTGATATAGTTTATATTAATATGTATGCAGCTTACATTGTATAATATCATGAAATGTATGAATATTATTGAGAATTTTATGTTCTCACACATTTTCTGTGTTTCCATGGTAATAGCAGGTCAAGACCTTTTAGAGAGTAAGAAGATAAAGAAACAGAAGAAATAGCGTAGATTGGTTTTATTTGTTTCTTTTATGGACAAAGTTGATGTATTTATTTATATTAACTTTGATGATGTATAAGTTGTATATATAACACTTTGCCCTTGGGACTATTGTTGTATATGTATATGACTTTTAGTTATGGCTCTCCATAATTATTTATAAATGTTATGGATTAGTTAATGCTAATGTTAGAAGTAGCATAATTATTACTGTTTATCCAGGTATTTATTAGTTATAATAGGGTAACATATTAGGATGTTACATTATGGTATCAGAGTTGTTTATCCTGTTGAGTCAGAGTATGGACTGGCTAGGACAGACAAGTTTAGAGTTTTCGGCTAAGTGTTATGCATTTCTTGCCTCATATGTGAGGTGTGTTGATAGGATTGCATGACAGGCCTTATGTTTGAATGTTAATGGTTATTGTCACACATAATGTGTATAGGGAACTATTACTTCACCAAGACGAACTAGGAGAAATAGGAATTCTTCTAGTGAAGGCTCAACCATTATGATTGAAGTGTTCATAGAGATGACAACTGTTTGAGAGAGCAGACTATTATCGCAAATAGTATTTTAAAGAGGATGAAAGTAAGTTCATCGCAGTAGCTAGTACCACTAGTACAGTTAATGTATAGAGTTGTGGTCGTAAATAACCGAAGCTTACCAGATCTCTCAAAGTTTAGAAAGGTCAACCTTGCATACTTTAAGGGAAAGTAAGACTTGTTTGGAATAAAGAGATAGCTTAAGAAAATGAGAAAAATCTTTATAGTTGAGGTTTGTTCAGATGACCTGAGAGTTTTGGTTGTCTGCAATATGTTAGTAAGGGAGGCAGAGTTTTGGTGAGTAGGTGCTAAGGAGTTGTTAAGACCTTTGACACTTAGTTTACTTGGGGAGTGTTTAGGAATTCTTTTTTGGATAAATACTACCATAAGAACCAACATAATGCCAAGGATATAGAGTTCCAAAGACCTAAATATGGTGGGCATGCTAGAAGGCCAATTTATGGCTAAGTCTGATAAGAAAGTTATCTTTATCATAGAGGCATTATTTACTCTCTTGTAGTTAGAGTTAATCTAAATATGCAAGTTTTAGAGAAATACTCTAGTGTTTTCTTAAGTTGAGATGAAATGAGATATTAGTAAAGAGATGGTTCCTTTATTAATTAAAGTTGAACCATAGCATAATTATCCTAACAAAGGAAATAAGATAAGCCCATTGACCTTGCAAAAGAGTGAGAAAAACCGTTTGCTAAGGATAGAATTGTGAGACAAGAAAGCGAGAAAAGTACCTTGTGAGGGTAAATATGTGAGTAAAACACTTTACCAATATGTAAATTGAAAAGCTCTCTGCATAGGCAAGTGAGTGAGACCAAATATATTAAATCTTGCCAAGTGTGGTAAAGGAGTAATAAAAACACTTTACCTAGTAGTGGTAGAAGAGTGAGATAAATACTCTATCTAGGACAAAGTAGTGAGTTAAGCTCTTCGTCAAGAAACATAAGGAGTGAAAAAAGCACTTGTGTTAGAGGTAGTAAGAGTGAGTTAAGCTCTTTACCAAGGGTCTCAAGTGAAAGGTATTAGAGTGAGTTAAACTCTCTACCTAGGGTAGTACAGTGAGAAACCTATGCCAGACAAAGGAGTGAGATAAGCATTTTGCCAAATAGTAAGGATAATTTTTAGACAATAGTTTAGAATGACTTAAGTTCAGTGTTTGTTGAATAGACTTAAATAGCTATTCAAACAGGCCATTTTAGAATGCCAATCAATAACAAAAAATTTCTTATTGTAATATAAGAATTGAAAAACCATGGAACTATAACTTTTGAAACCATTTATGATTCATTTCAAAATATACTTCATTGTAAAAACTATTGAAGTTCAAAGACAAGTTCAAGACACAAAATGAATCATTTACTTCTTATTTTCAAGATATGAACATGTCAAGCGATTTCAAATAAGAAGACATATAACTTCTAACTTTCCAATCTCCAAGTAAATATATAAGATAATTAAGCATCAAAGAGAAACGATTAAAACTACTTATGAGCATATGAATTTCCATATTTGAACAAAGAGAATTTGTCACAAGCTCAAGAACAAAGATATTACCATAAAACATATCATTCCAAATAAAGTGTGTACATATCTAGTATGTTAGCATATATAAAGACACTTTCAAGATACAATGCTAGAAGAGAACAACTTAAGGCATGTTAAAGCATAAAAATAACTCTATACTTCTCCAAATATCACATGATATTTAATTTAAAACATAAATAGGGATAATAGATTAATATCACCAAAAGTGTACTCTTTGAGTTTTTGTAGGTGACTCCAACTTCCATGTCTTTAAGGCTCCTTGAGAATGTTGTGGTTCTCCATGATGTTTTTTTATTACTCTTAGAGAACTCAGACCATTTCAAACACACAATTCAAAGTACTTTCTTTGGTATCCATCAATTTTGGATCCATAAGTGTTAGTCATTGATTATTAATCAGTTATGCTCTCATAAAGATCAATTTTTTCATAGTATGTAAATTGAGCACAACAAATTAAATAATCATTTACCATTAAGCACATAGCCAATAACATGCTTACTTTCATGAAATATAGACAATTCAAAACATAACAAGTATACCTAGGCATTGTAGAACCTTATGTACTAAGATATATAACAAATTAATGAGTTATGGTATAAAAAGAATGAACATAATCATGTGTCAAACATAATATTCAAATTTTACTAAGTACACATGATTCTATCAATCACTTAAGGCCTACAAGGAATATACTTCAAATTCATTGAATTTACAAGTAAATATTCATAAGAGATAAAATATTTTGATACATTGGCCTTCGTAATCAAGGAAATACTTTTTCTTACCTATTCCTTTTCTTTTGGAGTCTTAAACTTTACAAGTTCTATATTTTGTACTTGAGAAGCTTTGGTTGAAACCATCTTCCTTATTTGACTAAAACTTCTACCATTGGGCTTTGGAAGTATTCTCTTTGATGATTCCTCTTTTCTTTGACCAATTAGTCCATCATTTTGAGAAATTTTCTGCATAATTGAAACACTAGGAGGATATTTTGGTACCCACTTTATCTTGGGTCTTTGAATGTTAGTACTAAGGCCTTTAAGATCTTTAGGAACTCATATCATACAATTTATCATATAAGGATTTCTTATATAATTACATAAATAAGAAATATGCCCTAAATGACTAAAAAAATTATAAACAATTGAATTTAATGATGACTTGGTCCTTTGAAGATCATTTTTGAAAAACTTAAGCCTTTTGTTGTTATTACATTTTATACTATTTTTATCATAAGCCTTACTTGAATTTTTATGTAGAATAACATTAATTTTATTCTCATTAACAAATATAAAATGTAAGTAATTAGAATCATTAGCTTTGGAAAATTCGAAATATAAGTCCTCAACTTGATTTTCTAAATCAATGCAATTTTTACAAGAAGTTGAGGTTTCACATTTCAAAGGCATTTCCTCATCAAGAAAAACATATTCATTTTTCAAAGTCTTAATTTCATTTTCAATGGAGGAAATGTTTTCTAAACAAGATAAATTCTTCTTTTCTAAATTCAACAAACCATCATACAATTCATCATATGCATATTGTAGCTTATAATAGGAAGGACTATAATCTAGTTTAACATTATTTACCTCAAAGTCCTTTTTACTCATATAGGAAGTAGTCTCAATTTCTAGCATACTTGGCTCTTTAAGGGAATCACTATCTTCCTTATTGTTGTCCATCAAGGATTCAAGAACATATTCTTTCTTAATTTTGTTTTACTTTGCCTCTTCTTCAAATTGAGCACCATCATCACCAAGAGGCATTGAACTCATTTTCTTACTTTGAAAATATTCTTGAGGACATTTTTCATGACCAGCTTCCTTCAATGACTTTTGCTCTTCTTGCTTTCTATATACAACTTTATTCACAAAATCTTTGTTAGAAATATAAAAAGCATCAAGGGTGTCCAAAATTTCTTTGGCACGAGAGCAATTCTTAATTCTAGCATAAACATCATCATTCAAGCTACTTCTCAAGATTTGCATTGCTTTAATGTTCAAAGAAAAACATTTCTTATTATAAGCATACCAAGTTTGTTTTGATTTGTAAGTAAATCCATCAAACACAATATCCCACAAATCAAGATCAAGAGATTACATATAAAATTTCATTCTAGCTTTCCAATAAACAAAATGCACACCATCAAAGAATGGTGGTTTATTAATTTCAAAATCTTTCATTTTGAAAAGCTTTCAATGGTTGCCAACAAACAAAGATATTTAACTTTAAACAGTTAAGCTTTCAACAAAACACGAAACTCTGATACCACTTGTTAGCCATGATAACCATCACCCAAGAAGAGGGGTGAATTTGGTTATTACAAGTTTTTAAAACAACATTAAGAAATTAAGTATTTTGAAGTACTCAATTAATAAATGCAGCAGAACATGTATAACAAAGGTACAACTATTAGAAATTACTCAAATACAACTTGGGTTATATGATAAATCAAGTAAATAAGCTAGATATCAAGTTCAACTTAAGCATATATAATTAAAGCACAAATGTAAATGAGATAGAGTTAAGAATAAAAAACACAAGAGTTTATTTTGGTTCAGCCACCAACCACTTGTGGCCTAGATCTAGTCTCCAAGCTTAACTTGAGATTTTCTTCACTATTTCCTAGACTTCACAAGTGCTAGGAAAACCTTTATACAAGCAATAACATTCCTCACACCTTGGGATACCTCACCCTTATGCTAGAGCCTCCAACTCTTCAAGCTTCACAGGTACTTGAAAAATCTTTACATTCAAAAGCACTCACAACACCTTTGGGATACCTCACCCTTTGTGTTTGAGTCTCACTACAAGGGATACATCACTCTTTTCTCACTTGAGAGATACCTCACCCTCTTACAATGATTTTAGGATGAAAAGAAAGATTAGAAACTCTCATAAGAGTAGATATACAACTTGAAGAACAAAAGAATAGAATGATTTTGCAATAAAGAGCTCAAAATATGATTTTGATGATTCAAGGATCAAATCAAGTGTTCAAGACTTGTAAATGTTTCAAACATCACTTATATATAGAGCCCAAGTGATAAAATAGTCATTGGAAGTATTTAGAAATGATTTTTTTTATGAAAATTAGCCGTTGATAACCGTTGAGAGCATTTCTAGTGCGTCAATAATAAGATATTTACGTGTCTTAATTGGTTATTGCACTCTAGTTTCAAAAATTGACTTTAAATGGTCATAACTTCTTCATTTCTCATCTGTTTTAAGCAAATGACCATTCATTGGAAAGATCTTTGAGTTTATTTTCATATGAAATAAGTTTTAGAATAAAACTGAAAGTATTTTAAAAGTTATGATCAAAATAGTAACCAAAGATCAATTTTTCAAAACTCAAACTTAACTATTTTTCATAGTTTTTAACTACCGTCATGACTAGCTTTTGAAAACATGTTTGTTGGTCATTTTAGCATGTAAGAACCATTTGTAAAGATTTAAAAACATATTTGAATTTTTTTCTTGTAAAACCTCTATCTTTACATAGGAGAAAGCTAAAAAGGAAATATATCAATTCTAGTCCTTAGGCTTCTTGATGTAATCCAAGCTTCCAAAAATTTATTCTCTCAAATCTTACAAATGATTGGAACATCTTATCATTCTCATTCTTTTTGAGTTGAGCATAATTGTGATATTTTTACTTTCTTGTTGCAATGCTCACTTTTGGTACTTAGACTATTTTACAAAGTATTACTTACTTAAAACAAACATAGCTAGTCTAAATTCATTATTCAATATCTTCATATGCATGATTCATAAATGTATAACTCTAGTTAATCTAACATGCATATAAGAATTTCATAGAGACATCCAAATAAGATATTTATCAATAACTAATAGATATGCAACAAAGAACACTTTGCATATTTTTATTTAAATAGAGTCAAATTTAATATTAATTTATTATAACTCATATAAGCATTATTGGCTATATTATATAAAGAATGCTACATATATTTCATTGCATGATTATTCAGTGAAATATAACTATATAAAGTACATAATCATGTATGATACAATATAATCTATTAAGCACATCTATATAATATGAATATCATTCTTTTTATCTTGCATTTGTCATTATGAAAACTTAACATATTAAACTATTAGGATAACCTTATTTCCACACAGGGCGCCTGTGGTTTAAGGGGTGTCTGCAGAGCTTTTACAGAGTAAGTCAATTTTTGTAATCTCATATATGGTGGGTTCTGTAGTCTTCATTTTACTTGGAGAAATAGGTATATCAAGAAGCGATTGGACAGAGATTTGTTTAATGAGGAGTGGCAGTTTGCTTTTTCAGATTCTATTGTTACACACCTTCCCTTTTTTAATTATAATCATTCTTTTATTTGGATCAGGTTAAAAAGGGATTTTCAAAATCATGGTTCCCCCAAGCCTTTTAATTTCCTTGCCACTTGGTTGGGTCATGATTATTTTCATAACTTAGTGAGAGATAACTAGAATTCTAGTCTGGGATGGAATATGAATATTGAACATTTTTATGTTGTTGCTAGAGATTAGGACTGGAAGGTGTTTGGCCATATTCAGAGCAAGAAGAAAAGACTTCTCAGTAGGCTGCATGACATTCACAAATCATCGAGTAATGGCCCAAACCCCTTTCCTTGATAGACTTTACTCCTTTTTATGATGTGATATTACTATGAAAAGGTGTTGTTTGAAGAGGAAATGCTTTGGGCTCAAAAATCTTGTTGCAAGTGGATTATGTTGGTGGATAAGAATACTAAGTATTTTCATATGTCTATTGTGTCCAGAAGAAGAAGGAATAAAATTGTGTGCTTGCGGGATAATGATGGGGATTAGGTTGATGATAATAATTGTCTCAAGGACATAGCGAATCAGTTTCTTGAGGAGCTTTATTAGCAACAATATCAAATGCAACCTTCTATTCTTTCTGGGAGCTGTTCAAATTTGATTAAGGAGGAAGTTGCTAGTTTGCATACTTCTCTTGGGTTGGAGGAAATTAAAAATACCATCTTTCATATAGGAAGTTTGAAAGCGCCTGGGCCTAATGAGTTGTATGCTCTTTTTTTCCAACCTTAGTGCCTAGTGGTTGGGGCCTCAGTTTCAAATGATTTCTTCCATTTTTGAGAATCCTATTCAAGTTAGTACCATTAATCATACATTTATTTCTCTTATCCCAAAAGTGGACCATCCAAAGAATATTAAATAGTTTAGGCCTATTAGTCTTTGTAAAGTCATCTATAAAGTGGTAACCGAAGTGATTGCTAACTGTTTGAAGAAGTTGATGTCCCAAATCATTTCCCCTCATTAGTGTAGTTTTATGCCTAGCCGCCATGGATCAAATAATATTATTATAGCCCAAGAGGTTATACATTATATAAGAAGGAAAAAAAGGTAAGAAGTGATTTATGACCATTAAGATTGATTTGGAGAAAGCATATAATCGTTTTGATTGGGGTTTTGTTTTTTATTCTCTTCGAGATTTTGGTATTCACCAAAGCTTGGAAAGCTTGTTTTGGCATTGTATTTCTTCTACTACTATGAATATTATTTGGAATGGTGATGGTACTAGTGAGTTTGTTCTTGGTAGAAGGATTAGGCAGGGATACCTGCTTTCACTATATTTGTTTGTGATTTGTATTGAAAGACTTTCCCAAATGATTTGTGTGTCTATGGATGATCATCTTTGGAAACCTATTGTCCTATCAAAAGACGGTCCCCTACTCTAGCACCTCTTCTTCGCGAATGATCTATTTTTGTTTGCTGAGGTGTCTCTTGATCAAGTTAAAGTGATTAAAGATTGTCTTGATGCTTTTTGTGTTAATTCTGACCAAAAGGTAACTAGTGAAAAAGACCAAAATTTATTTTCCCAAAAATATGAATCATATTAAGACTAAGCATATCTATGAGGCTTTCGATTATAATATGACTATAGATTTGGGGAAACACTTAAGTATTCCTCTACTCCATAAGTGGGTGATGAGGGATACTTTCAACTATATCACGATCAAACTCATGAGTAGATTGACAAGTTAAATGGAAGGCTTTTTCACTCTCTTTGGCAAGTAGAAGTACTCTCTGTTGCTCAATTATTTCTGCTTTGCCTACCTATACTATGCAGACTTGCTCTTTGCCTATTTTTATTTGTGACGAGGTTGATAAATATAGTCAAAACTCCCTCTAGGGCTCCTCTAAAATGACAAAGAAAGTTCACTTGGTGAGTTGGGATCAAGTTTGTACCCCCAAGGTTAGTGAGAGTCTTGGTTATAAACACACAAAACATGTAAACAGTGCTTTTATGGAAGAGGTTGGTTAGGGTCTTGTTACTAAAAAAAGATGATCTTTGGGTTTGTGTGCTTAGGAGTGAATATAGATATGGCAATTAGAGATGGCACTCACGTGCGGCAAGGCCAGGGAGTACCTCCCTGCTCCCCGTTCTCGCCACCCCATTCTTTCTTAGCCCTCGTCCTCGATCCCCATCACGAGGTAATTTTCCCCCTTATCCTTGTTCCATGAGTCCCCACAGATACCCATAGGGACTCGCCGAAATGCCAAAAAAATCATAAAAAGAAATTTAAAAAAAATATAAAAAGAAAGCTCAAGCACACTATTAACTTTACAACATCAAATTCAAGGGTTCAATAGGTTTACTATTCTAAAATTCAAAAAACTTACTTTAATAACTTCAACACGTGCAACTTCAAGTTATGCAACAAAATCATAATGTTAGACAAACATCAAGTTCACAACAACTTCAACTCTTAATTGCACCATCCACTTGTAAGTCCTTATTCTTTTTATCCTCTATGTGACGCATTGCCGCTTGCTTACAAAATAAAAAGCACATAAGCATGTGATTTAATGGAAAATATTGAAATAACTTATATATACTATAAGCACCAAGCTTTTCCTAAAACCTTGTGGAGTCTATGGGAGGTTAGGCTTGTCATTGACCCTTGTTTGAGTGGAATCATATTCAATATCAACATGATTATCACAGGAAATATTAGCCTTCCTGCTACAATAAAAAGGTTCTTCAATGACTTTATGCCTAATCGCTACTCCTCATGCGTATCGATCACTCTCCATTTCAAGCAATTCTTGCATTGTGCAGCATATACATCAACTAAACCCTAATTTATCAATGATCTCTGTCACAATAATTTGCCAACAGTTTAAAAAATAGCAAAATTTCAACCCCAAATACCCAATAAAGAGTTAAATTTTCAAACTATGCAAATGTGCAAACTTGCATCTCAATTTTTAATCAATGAGCTTGATTTTTTTTTCTGGTGTAAATCTATTAAGTTTATCAACCAATTATTACTTACTAACTAATTTACACTATAATTATGAACCTTCAAAATAGAAAATTAAAAAAAAATGCATATATAACCATGACAAATCATATAATAGTTTCACCTACAACGCCAAGTAATACAAAAAAATATATTCTTTTAATAAAATCCTAAAAATTTTATCACAATCAACACTCATCTTAAACTGGAGTTGGCAAAATGTGTTCAACACATTAGGTTAGCCCGCCAACCCACCATTTTTTGGTGGGTGGGGTACAAGAATTGAACATATTTTTATTTTCCAACCCGTATAACCCGTCCCAGGTCGGGTTCTAGTTGGCCCTTCAAGTTGGCTCTTTTTTTAAAAAAGTGCTATAAGTGAGTCTTACTATTTGTATTTGTGGTATTTTTGTGAGTATGATACTAATTTTTTTTTTAGTCTCTATAAATTGTAGTTTTTCTATTTTTTAAAAAATTTTATGGTTTTTTTATACATTTTTTATTGTTTTTAGGTAGGTTGACCCGCTAATCTGCCCACTTTCTCTCATTTTCTCTTTGAGGTTGGTCAACCCATCGACCTGCCAACCTATCCTAAAATGGGGTGGGTTAGCTCTTCCAACCTATTTTTCAAAATAGGTCAACCCACCCAGCCCCGTATTTTAGCGGGTTGAGGACGAGGCCAATCTGGCGAGGCATGTTGGTCCATTTTGCCACCTCTATGTTAAACTCAGCAGTTGAACATCAATAATCAGTACTCATCAACAACTGAGCACTTGAAACCCCAATATAGAAATCCCCAATATGTTGTCAAGTCCACACAAATGGATTATTGTTACCATTCTGATTTACCTTGCAAATATTTAAGGATTTAGCATAATATAGGGAAATTGCAAAAAGATAATGCGTTAGATCCAAGTTATTCATAAATCAGAAGAAAAACCCTAATATAGAAACCCTAATATATATTATTATAGGAACACTAAGAACCAAGTCATCCCACCATTATTAGTTATATACTCAATAGAAACCCCAAGAAGAAAAACCCCAATACATACATTTGAGATTACGACCCTACTGTGGCAGACGTAGATGGTGGCATGAGCGATGATAGAGTAGAGTAGTCTTACGCCCTGAGCCGCTGAGACGACGCAACAGTGCACGACTGTGCATTGAGAGGGAGAAGGAGAGTGGCAGTGGTGTCATGGTGAGGTGGTGGCTTGTCGTGATCAGCAATGTATTGTCGTGGTGAGGGAGAGTCGAGAGAGACATTGGCTGGTCTTGAGCGGCACTTTTCTGTCGTGGTGGAGAGGGGGTGAGAGTGAGAGTGAAAGTAATGAGGGGTGGAGGCTAGGGTTCCTAAATTCCAATAGGTAATTGATAAAGAAGCTTTGCATTATTTTATCTTTTTAAATTTTTAAATAATATAAAGTTGATTAAAGATGAAATTACCAAAATAAACATATATATATATATATATATATATATATATATATATATATATATATGTTAAAGGTATTATAATAATTTGGCGAGGATAGGGACCCTGCGGGGTAGGGGATGTGGTCTTCGTCCCCAAATCTTCTATGGGGGGAGTTTTTCCCCATCCGCGTCCCTGTGGGGAGAAAATCCCCACATTTGGGGCCCTATTTGGGACGATCCCCACAGGAATCCCTGAACACAGGGAAATTTTGCCATCCCTAGTGGAAATAATACTATCCCTCAAATTCATAATAGGATGGAGGCTTTTAATCTTTGGAAAGGTGTGTGCCGTTCTTATAAGGTGGTTGATAAAAATGTTATTTGGAGGATTGGGGATTGTAATAATACTAAGTTGTGGTCTTACAATTAAGTGCCTAAACTTGGGCCTTTGTTTAACCATTGTATGGTCCCAGTTGATGTAATGCTTTAGTCTATGAATTTGTTAGGTCAGATGGGATGTGGAATTCAGAGGTTTTGGCTTCTTTATTTCCCCAACATGTGTGCGCTATTATTATTAAGATTATGCCTCCATCTCATGATGTTGAGTCGGATGTGGTGTCGTGGGCTCTAAGTCATTATGGTAATTTTAGCATTGGTTCAGCTTATAAAAACATTGCAGGCACTGACTTGGTTAATTCCAATCATCTTTTCTGGCTTATTTGGAAGTGGAAGGGTGTGGAAAGAGTTAAGTCGTTCCTCTGGCTGGTTGCTAAAGAGAAGCTCGTTACTAATGAGCACAGGTTCGGTTGCTATATGGCTCCTAATCCAGGTTGTCAATATTGCAGGTGTAATATTGAGAATGTGTTTCACACTTTGAGGGATTGTACTGTTTCTAGAAGTTTATGGACTCGCCTTATCAACCTAGCTATGCAACAATGTTTTTTTTACGTTGATTTGAATAGTTGATTGCTTGATAATCTGATAGATAATTGTGGCATAAGTGGCATTATGTACAAGGATTGGCCTTTTATTTTTTTTGTCACTTGTTGCTTTTTGTGACAGGTCTGCAATGAGACTATTTTCTCTCAAGGTCAATAAGATTCTAATAACCTCTAGTTCTGGCTTTGAGGAAGATTACAAAGTTACATGGTTGCTAATCCAGTTCTTTCCTCTTTTGCGTAGGCTCATCCTAGATAGCAGATCATGGTTTCCTAGGCTCATCTTCCTCCTCATGATTAGGTAATAATGAATAGTAACGAGAATGGCTTTGAAAATGTTGTTGGGCACACAAGCCTAGATAGGAGTGGAGCTAAACGGTTTTTTATAAAATATTAAAAGAGAAGGAAAAGATAACAAATTTTATTAGGTAATTGTTTTTGTTTTTTGGTATTGTGGTGAGGTGATGTTTAAGTCAGCTTGCACACATATAAAATATGCCAACCCTTTAGGTTATTTTATTAGGTAAATTACACTTTGTTCTCAAATGTTTTGTTTATTTTTACTTTTCGTGCATAAACTTTATTTTGTAATATTTGACTTTTATAAACTATAGTAAAATGTGTAAATTGTGTATTTTATAAATCTTAACTATAGGAGTATGCATGTGATCTCTTTCAATGTAATCATGAAACACTCAACTCTTAAACATGTGTAGACTCTCACTGTCAAATGTAACAAAAAAAAATATAAATTTACATTTTTTACTATAATTTAGGGAAGTTATGTGTTACAAAATGAAGTTTATGTATGAAAAGTGAAGATGAGTTCAATCTTATGGTGATGGTGCATAACTTGCCCAACTTTTATTTAAGAAGGTCAAACCTAATTGTTTATATTTTTTTAAAAAAATTCACATGTAAAATTATTATTTTAGAATACTCACTTTGCACAAACCCTTTACAAAATGGAAGATTATTGGACTAAAGTTTTTTGGACTGCATAAAATGATGGATCAAAAAATTGATAAAAGATGAAGACATAGGAAGAATATTAGAGGAACAAGATTAGAATGAGGATACCTCTGTGTGATGTTCCTTGCTCCCTTTAACCTACAAAGAACACTCACCATAAAAACCAAACAAATGACGGGTAAAGTCACTAGTAGTTTAGCACCCAAATAACAAGGTAGTTAAAAATTTTCTTTTAAAAAAAGCAATTTGCTTGAAAGGGACAATAACTACAAAATTTCAAAATTCTCATAAACTGAGGAAATTATTTACAAAAGCTAAACTACTATAAAAATAAATACTTAGTGTACCTAACCTTGCTATTAGCCTTTGTGCCTCACTATGAAGCTCAGTAAGCATAATCTACCTCTGTGCCTTACTAGCCTGAAAACCAATAAAGGCCCTCCTCCACTCGTGGTATGATGGAGGAGTGACCACCTCCAACAACTCAAGTGAAGAACCCTTTCCATGACTTCCCAAATCCCTAACACTTACCATTTGACCTAAAAAAAAGTAATAAGGGATCATAGAGAGCATAGTTGTATGAACTAGATTGGCCCGACCGGTTCGACTGCTAAACCTGCAAACCAGTCCTTGGGCCAGTCTGGTTCATGCTCATAATGAGTTTTCATGTTGAACCAATAAAACCCAGGTGACTTGAGTGAACTGCTTGGACGGGTCAGATCGGTCTGACACGATTCTTAATTTTTTATTTAATTGGTACTTCAAAATTATAATTTGTTGGATTTGAACACAATACCTAGAAGACTCTTGTTGTGATGAAATGCATTCTGCAACTAGACCATATGCTCTTATTATATAATATTCTCAGTTTTATAATTTATATTATTATTATCACTAGCATTTTTTCATATAATATTTGTATATGAAGTTATTTCTTGATATAATATATTTTAAAAAATATTTTCTTCTTTGTCTAGATTTTCCAATTTGACTACTTGATCCACGGTTGGATCACTAACCCGATAACCCCACTTTCTGACTGGATTGACCTCCAATCTGGATTATACAACTACGATAGAGAGTACTTGTCAGTAAGGATGTAGAATTTCTGTCGTAAATGGGAAAAATCACCACCAAAAATAGAAAAATAGGAGCAACAAAGGGTAGAAACCACCACATGCCACCACAGAAACTCTCTAAGATTCGTCGAAATTCTCTAAGGGAGGAGGAAACTGAGAACGCAAGACAGTTGGAGGACTAACCCACCTAGGCCTTATATAGGCACCTCAAGGCATGCGAACTGTTACCAATTGCAACTAACCTTGGAAGGCATATCCGTCAAATTATGGAAACTTGAAATGATTACCCCGTGCAATACCAAACGACAGGTGGCCAAGACTCCACCTTTAACTAACACGTGGTGATGAAAATACGTGCACCCAAACTAAACTTCTCAAGCAAGCCAACAATTTGTGAAAGAAATTTGCCATGGGCTGTGGACTTCGAAAAGCACCCGCAGTGGTCCTTGCATTTCACCATCAAATGGCACATTGTTGGCCACCTTGGCAGAATCGTTTTGGACCTCACAAAAGGAGAAAAGTATCCTCCTTATGGGTTTGGCATTGGGAAGCAATCCCAATATCTGAGGTTAAACTTAGATAAAGCTGTCGCAACAGAAATCGACGGGACGATCGAAAAAGATTAAAGATTTGAAAATCAATGGAGTCGCCATCAATGTTTATTTTAATTGGAAAAATATTAAAAAAAAAACCCTTAAAATAAACAAAATTGATCTTTTGGAAAATGAGTTTGGGTTGAGGAGTCGATTATAGGTAGGGAAAATGTTAGCACCATACACTATTCGTTCCAGGAACGATACCTTAAGTTAGTTGTACAAATTTTAATAATCTCAAATGTATTTATTTTACCCCCTTTTTTTAAAAAAATAAAAAAATAACTAAATTATGAAAAATTAATTTTTGGCTTGACAGAATAGAGGTTTTGCTTCTACGTATCCCTAGGTGCAATGGGGAACTCAAAGTCACGTAGTTCTATAAAAAATGATTGTGGGTTGGTTAATTTTAATTAAAAGATTTTTTGAAAAGAATTTTTTTTTGTTTGAAAACAAAATCATTTTTGCACAGGATTTAAGGTAGCACCAGACTACTCAATAAATCCATATGATCCAAACAACGTTAAAAATAACATCGTTATTCAATCACCATCATTGGTCATTACATTTATTAAAGATATATTTTTTTTATATTTTTTATATTTTTAATTTTTAAATTTTTAATTTTTAATTTTTTAATTTTTTCTTTTTACTATGCTTAACAATTATCTACATAAATAAATAAACAAAACTTAACAAATGAATAAGCTAAAATGAATAACACATGTATATAATAAAAAAATAATATAAAGAAAAAAAATATAAGCAAGCTTACCTCCAAGGCGTATAAAATTGTTATACTCAAAGAAGTTAGTGCACAAGGTCCTCACGTGTTCTCTTCAAATCAAACCTTGAAGAGCAGTCCCCTTGTAAGAAAATTTTTTACTAAAGCCATCGAGTTCTGATACTTAGTATTAAGCCCAAGGGTCTAAATTTTTGGATGTCAAAACAAATAAGAATCACCTCTTTATATAGGAGGAGGGGAAGGGGAAAAAGTATGACTTCTCCAATGTGAGATTCAGACACCTTAGTTTTTTCTTCAAATTTCTTCTTCTTCTTTTTTCCTTTTTTTTACCTTTTTGTTTTATTATGAATTTGAATAACCTAAGCAACAAAAGTTTATGGACAAAATTGAGTATCAACAGCTGCCCCCATTTGCTTTACATTTAAAATAAATAAGAAGCAAATGAATTGATTTAATTTTATCCATGAAAATTTCTTGCGCAATGCACATCAAAACCAAGTTAGATGCGGGGTATGAGGACTTGGAAATGAGAAGGCAATGGGTGCGGGGACCCGGAATTAAAAAGGCAATGGGTGCGGGGACCCGAAATTGAAAAGGCAATGGGTGCGGGACCCGGAACTGAAAAGGCAATGGGCGCGGGGACCCAAAATTGAAAATGCAATGGGCGCGAGGATCCAAAATTGAAAAGGTAATGGGCGCGGGGACCCAGAAACTAAAAGACGATGGGTACGAGGACCCGGAAACTAAAACACGATGGGTGCGGGGACCCAGAAACTAAAACACGATGGGCGCGAGGACCCAGAAACTAAAGGCGATGGGCCCGGGGACTCGGGAACTAAAGGCAATGGGCGCGGGGACCTGAAAACTAAAGGCGATGAGCGCGGGAACCCGAAAACTAAAAGACGATGGGTGCGGGGACCTGAAAACTAAAAGACGATGGGTGCGAGGACCCAGAAACTAAAACTCGGAAACTAAAAGATGATGGGTGCAAGGACCCGGAAACTAAAACACGATGGGCGCGAGGACCCGAAAACTAAAGGCGATGGGCACGGAGACCGAGAAACTAAAGGCGATGGGCGTGGAGACCCGAAATTGAAAAGGGAATGGGCGCGGGGACCCGGAATTGAAAAAGCAATGGACGTGGGGACCCGAAAACTAAAGACGATTGGCGCGGGGACCCGAAAACTAAAGGCGATGGGCGCAGGGACCCAGAAACTAAAAGTTGTGGGCACGGGGGCCCGGAAACTAAATGCGGTGGGCGTGGGGACCCGAAAACTAAAGGCGATTGGCGCGGGGACCTGGAAACTAAAGGCAATGGACATAAGGCTCTAAGAACAAAAAGAAATTTGTAAATGCACAAGATGCTTGAGATGATGCATGATGCAATGGATGCATGATGATGTAATAGACAAGAAGCTTGAGGACAGTGCATGTAATGCCTGAGATGATGCATAATGCAATAAATGTCCTATTGTAGAGATCCTCATGAACAAAATAGGTAAACAAAAATCAACACATCAGAGCTTTAACTGGGTCGTTTCTTGGTTCCACAACACCCTTAAGAACTTCTTCCCATAGTAGGATCAAGATTGAACAGTAACAAAAATTACTTTATGATTCGCTTGGTTATTCTTCATTTTCTCATCAATGATCTTAAAGGGCCTTGAGCCAGAAAACTTTATACAATGGGCCTTGAGCGAGGAAAACTTATGGAAAGGGCCTTAAGCCCAAGAATTTTATGCATTGAGCCATGAGCCAAAAAGTAAATGTACTTGACAAAAACATATTTTTTTTTTTTTAGTTTTGAACCAAATGCATCTTAGAAAACTTTGACCAGCCAAACCCATATTCAAAGGGGATCATTATCAATCTCATCTTCTTCAAATTTCTCTTCATCAGATATGACTTGCGTAGAAGGTTGTGACTTTCTTCCTCCAAAGATTCCTATTTCCACCGGACATACTTCAATCTAAATTATCCATTGAGGATGTTATTTCCTTCATCGATTAAAAATTTGGAGCTCTTTTGACTTGAGTTGTTCAACAGAAGACTACCATCAGATGATTAAGTAGTACTATTGCACTCATGTTCACCGAACGTGAAGCATCATGTACTAGATATGCATGAATTCAAAAGTAGAACAAGAAAGAAATTTGCTAACTGAGTAATTTTTTGACTGACTTTGGGAGTATGACTACACAAGGGGCATTTACAAAGGATAAAGACACAAGAAATGGAACAGTACGAATGTCAGAAGGGTTTTTGCTCTAGTTTGGATGTGATTGATCTTTACTTGACAACTAGACATCATGACCATTCTTTTATTAGGTATCTACAAAAAAACTCGCCCTAGTGTAAGGTATCAAAAAAAAAAAAAGAAATTGACCCAGAATAAACCATTTGAGAACAAAGCTGCCCCAGTATAGGCCACTTGACAACAAAATTGGTCCTAGTGTGGAACTTGAGATTTTTTTGGTTTTGCCCAAGTGTGAGGCCAAATAGACCTAGAAAAATTGCTCCAGTTTAGAGTTGAATTGAAAATGATAGAGACTTGCCCCAATGCAAAGCCAAATTAAATTAAAAGATTTGCCCCAACATAGGCCAAATCGAGCAAGAGAAAAAAAATGATGCCCCGGTGTTGGGCTAGCTTGAACAGGATACAAACTTGCCCCAGTGTAGGGTCAGTTTGAACAAGGTGAAAACTTGCACTAATGTAAGTCTCTTTTTTTTTTTCTTCTTTTTTTCATCTTTTTTTTTAGACTGCCCTTGCGGGTTTTCAGTCTACCAGGATTTTTTTTAAGGAGTAATGAACTAGATACTTGTATGAGTATAACCTTTTTGTCTCTAAATTAAAACTTGTGAAAATGAAGACAATCATTCATTAATCAGAATGAACTTTTTAAGGATTGTAATGTGACCAAGGCTAATGGTTATGAAATGAAAGATATAAGGCTCAAACAAGTATTTAAATGTTAAATGAGACCAAGGATCCTTGTTCAAACTTTAAGCTTTGTCACTTACCTTTGCGCTTTTAAACACATCTTTCTCTTATTATTCTCCATTTTACTTTTTGTTCCTTTCAGTTTTTCTTCATTTTCTCTTTTTCATTATGCTTCAAAATAGTCACCATGATAATCAATATTTATTTTTGTGATATCCTCTAGTGTAGGGGTGATCTTTGTCCAGGGTTTATTAAAAAAAACTTTCAAGCTCAAAATGGGATAACGAGATATAATGAAAAGAAAAAAAATGAATTTTTATGAAGGATAAAGAAAGACGGTCAATCTTCATTTCAAATCTTAAATGCTCATTTTCAAAAATTTTAATTTAGAGACAAAAGGATAATACACATCAATTAATTACTTATTTACTCCCTTTATTTTTTCCTTTTTTCTTTTACGTCTCCTTTAGTTTTTTGGTTTTTTTTTGGCAAAGAACACCTGCACATGTGGGCTTTATGACCACCAATTTTTTTTTTAGGACGAGAGTCTCATGGGATCTGGACCAAAAGAAAGCAAGTAAATGAAAGAAAAGAATGACAAGAAAGATATGACGAGGACATGAGTACTAAGAACATAGAAAAATGACACAAGGTATGGTGAGATCCGTGCAAATCCATTACATCAATGCCTCAAGAAAGTTTACATAAGTTCAAAACCAATGAATCACCACTAAGTTGAACTTTTTAAGGTTGTCCCTGATTGACCACTCCAAACATTCGCTCCTATCACAGATGAACATGCCTAGAAACATCTGATACTGCTTGTTGGACTACTGTTTAGGTAGCCGTTGTCATCCATGAGTTTTTCTGAAAACTCATTTGATTGATTCGACCTGCAGTCCACCCTTAACCAGTTCAACTTACTTCTTCATCAACCATTTGATGCAATCTTCCCTTTTTCATTCCGCTTTCAATCCTTTCACCAATCATTACGATATCTGAGAAATTCGACGACACACTCCCAATCATATAATCATAGAATGACGCATGAAGTGTATTGGTGAAGATATCAACCATCTCTTTATCTGACAAGGGGTTCTACCTGTGCAGCTATTTCCCTCCACCTTCGAGCATATTCCACGAAGGTCTCAGCATCCTTCTTAAACGTGCTTTGTAGTTGCATTCTATCTGATGCCATGTCAATGTTGTATTTATATTGCCTTACAAAGGCATCAGCTAAATCCTTGAAACTCCTTATATGGGTATGGTCAAGACGCGTGTACCAATTCGAAGCTGCCCCAGTCAAGTTGTCTTGGAAGAAATGAATCAGTAGCTTGTCATCGTGAGCATACGAAGCCATCTTGCGGATGTACAAGGTCAGATGGTTCTTTGGACAAGTGGTCCCCTTGTATTTATCAAAATCTGGAACTCTGAACTTCGGTGGGATCACTACATTAGGGACAAGGCAGAGTTCTGAAGCATCCCTGATACCATAACAACATGCTCCTTCAATGATTCGTAATCTCTCTTCTAGAATTTTTAACTTCTCTTTGGACTGAGGATTTTCAGCAGAAGAATTCAAAGGGTATTGTGGCATGAAAGTGAGGACAAAGTATTGCAATGGTGGGGTTTCATTGATACCAAAGTAATGGGCATGTGGCTAGGTTGTGCTCAATGGATTGAAAGTAGGCCTATTGCTGTCAGGGGAATTGATAGCCTGTGGTGGTGCACAGCCGGAAGGGAGGCCATATGGTAGGAAGCTTGGCATCTGAGCTTCCTGAGAACTGGTGACTGATGGTTGAGTAATGTTATTTGGGTAAATGGTGGGCAACATCACAACTCCTTGAGAATTAACGCCTTGGTATTGCATAAGGATTGGAGAGAAACCAGAAGGGTGAAGAGGTGTGGCCAGATGTTCTACACTCGCAAATAAGGGATTCCCATATGTGCTCATTCTATTCCCATAGACTGTAACATCTCAATTATCTTGGATACTTGCTCTTTGAGTTGATTCACATTATCCTTCAGCTCTTGAGTTTGTTCTATTTCATCCATGATCCTAACCAGGGAACAAGTCCTATAAGGATGACGCGGAAGCTGCTTTTTTGCTATAATGTTGACTTTTCTGCTCGGGAAAATATGATATGAATATGAATTGTCAGTATGGTTTAACCAAAACTGGCAACATGCATATATGCGAAGTATTGACTATTTATGTAGAATGATTTTTGGTAATTTTGTTTTTTTTAAAAAGCTAGGAATGTCATGAAAATGCAAAATGATGTATCCCTTTTTTGATTTTTTTTTAAAATGCAAGAATGAATGAAAATGCAAGCCATGAAAATGCATGATGGTATATTTTTTATTTTTTATTTTATAAGAATGCTAGGAAAATACAAGCCATAAAAAATATATGGATAAATGACATGAGAAAGGGATAGATAAAGAAGAAGTACACTCCCTTTGTTTCCTAAGGAATTGCCTTAAATTTGAGAAATTCTATCCTAAGGATTAATAAGTCTTTGATTTGTGAGAACTTTTATTGGGTGACTCTACTATTCTAAAAGTCTCTAGAGCTAAATCCTATTTCAGAATGTTGACTACAAACAGTGGGTAACCACTAGGTGTAGGACATTCATGAAAAAAAGGCACACTCTAAATGGGGTTTTCGCGTTAATCAAACCGGATGTACATCCAAAATGGCTACCACTACGCAACATCTACCTAACTTAAGCTTCACTCAGACCCGGGTATAGGGCCCCACTCAAATGCATGTGATAAACGTGTATGTGTAGTGAGTGTAGGGAGCATACAAACCTCTATAATCCTAAGAATTAACCTCATTTTGCAAAAATAACAGTCAAATAGAATAGAATATATATACAACAGCCAGCCAACAATCATTTACCCTAAGGTTTCAACAATTAAACACAAAATATATATACAAGTAAATCATGTCAAAATAAACAAAAAAAATGTTAGCAAATATTTACATAAAAAAAACTATATAAAATACATTTACAAGCAAATAAAAAACAAAAAATAAAAAACAAAGACAAAAAATGGATAAAATAAATAAATAAAAATTATTAATAATTTGCACAACTAATAACAATAGGCCTGACTCTCCAAGTCTCTTCAGCGGAGTCGCCAGCTGTCGCAACCAAAATCGCGACGGGACGACCTAAAAAGATTAAAGATTTAAAAATCAATGAAGTCGCCACTAATATTTATTTTAATTAGGAAAACATTAAAAAAAACCCTTAAAATAGGCAAATCTGGTCTTTTGAAAAATAAGTTTAGGTTCGGGAGTCGATTACAAGTAGGGAAGGTGTTAGCACCATACACTGTCCATTCCAGGAACGGTACCATAAGTTAGTTGTGCAAATTTTAATAATCTCAAATGTATTTATTTTACCCCTTTTCTAAAAAAAAAAACAACTAAATTATGAAAAATTAATTTTTGGCTTAACAAAATAGAGATTCTGCTCCTAGTATTCCCAAGTGTAATGGAGAACTCAAAGTCACGTAGTTCTATAAAAAATGATTGCGGGTTGGTTGATTTTAATTAAAAGATTTTTTGAAAAGAAAATTTTTTTGTTTGAAAACAAAATCATTCTTGCACAGGATTCAAGGTAGCACCATGTTACTCAATAAACCCATATGATCCAAACAACGTTGAAGATAACATCTGCTATTCAATCACCATCATTGATCATTGTATTTATTAAAGATATTTTTTTATGTATTTTCATTTTTTATATTTTTTATTTTTATTTTTATCTTTTTTAATTTTTATCTTTTTTTTATTTTATTTTTTTACTATGCTTAACAATCATCAACATAAATAAATAAACAAAACTTAACAAATGAATAAGCTAAAATGAATAATAGATGTATATAATAAAAAAATAATATAAAGAAAAAAAATATAAGCAAGCTTACCTCCAAGACATATAAAATTGTTATACTCAAAGAAGTTAGTGCACAAAGCCCTCACGTGTTCTCTTCAAATCAAACCTTGAAGAGCAGCCCCCTTGTAAGAAAATTTTTAACTAAAGTCCTCGAGCTCTTATACTTAGTATTAAGTCGAAGGGTCTAAATTTTTGGATGTCAAAACAAATGAGAACTACCTCTTTATATAAGAGGAGGGGAGAGGGAAGGAGCATGACTTCTCCAATGTGGGACTTAGACACCTTAGTTTTTTTTTCAAATTTCTTCTTCTTCTTTTTTCCTTTTTTTTCTTTTTGTTTTATTATGAATTTGAATGACCCAAGCAACAAAAAATTATGGACAAAATTAGGTATCAACAAAAGCAATATTCTAAACACTCAGCAAAGATATCCTTCACATCGAAAAATCACTCACAACTTTGGATTGGGGGTAGACCACCTAGCTACAAGTCTCTGAAATCTCCAATGATAGTGTAGTTCAACACTTTGTTGCCCTAAATCACCAAACTGAAGGCAACGTTCCGAATTAAGATTTTGGGCATGGACCCATCACAACCATGCCCCACAAATCTTATGGATATCCAATCCGACCACGCCACAATGACATCCAAATCTCATACGTATAAGAGATAACATCAAATCTCCACATGACAAGGAGTAAGGCATCAAATCTCCTCCTCAATCCCTAAATTTTAAGGGTTGAGTCTTCATAGGTTGCTTCCTACCTTAGCATCCCCCACACTATATAAAAGGATTAACACCCTCATATACTCATCTTTCCACTCACTCTTACATCTTAGTGTCAATCTTAACTTGAGCGTTTTAGTGTGCTTTTTAGTGTGCTTTTGTAGGCACACCTCTCCCTCACTTCATCGCAACAGTGAAAGATAACCAAAACAAATTACAATTTAAGACACAAAATTGAAAATTTTCAAAATATTTTTAGCTAAAGTTGTAGTTTGAACTTTGAAGCTTGAACTTGCAATGCTAAATTAGAAACAAATCTAGTATCAGTTAGCACAAGCTCGTTGTTTACTTTTGAAACATTTTTTAGGACAGTCATATTTGCTTAATTGCTCTTTTTAAGCATTTGACAAGGAAAAGATTGTTTTGGTGAGTGGGAGTGTCTTTTGCACTCCTATTTATGTATTGTCATTCCTCTCCAGCTAAGTTGATTTTTATCTTTCAAAAGTATCTTTTATTAAATAGTTGACTCAAACTAGCTAGTAATCTATTCTCATTCCTAAACTTATTCAGATTTTTTATTAACAATTATATTAATTAATTTTAAACATTTTTTTCCTAAACTCTTAAATATTCAATTACTCCCAAGGGGACTTTTGAAATTGCACCTTCATCATTAATGCTATTCTTATGAGCATCAATTTGTTCCTTGCAAGTTTTGATAAAAGCACTAACTTGCACAAAATTAATTAAGGAATGATAATTTATCATAATAATTAATCATAATATCACTTTTCACAAAGATATGTTGATAGAAAAATAACAGATAACTTATTGATAGAAATCTTTATTAATATTTAATACCAACCTTAGAAAAAGATACAATCTGGTTAGTAGTTACAAATATAAAATAAGTAGGTTTCATTGGCTAAAGTGCTTGCAGGCTTAAATATGAGTTTTATTCAAATTGTTGTGAGAAAAACGTGAGAAATCTAATTAAGAACTATTTTTTATATTAAAATTAATTATTATAACTGTTAATTAGAATTTTTAAGAAGGTATAAAAGTGACATTAAACTATTAGTTTGACTCAATTATTTAATAAATGATATTTTAGTAATTGGATAATTAGGAGTTTAGAAAAAAGTATGTTTATTTTTTTTAATTCAAAAGTATATTTAAAATTAATTTATATAATTATTAATAAAATATTTAATATGTTAAAAAGTAACGATATTATTAATTTGATTCAACTATTCAATAAAAGATATTTTAAAAAATAATAAACAAGTTAATTGAAATAAATGATAATAAATAAATAAGAGTGATAATAAACATTTTCAGTGTGCAAAATAATATGAGCTAATAGAATTATTTTTTATCAGAAAATAATTATCTTACACTTTTTTAAAGGTATAAGTACTATTTACATTATTTTAATAAATATAATTGAATAAAAAAATAATAAAAAATATGTATAATAAATAATATTAAATAAAATATAAAAATAAATATATATATAATTTAATGTAAGAATATAAAAATTATTTAGTATCATAAAAAAATAAAAAAAAACTTTGTTCTTTTAATTCGTTTGGGACAAAGGAACTATGGAACTGAGTCAAGTTTTTCCTATTCTCAGTAGCCATATCCGCGTTATCATTGCAAATGATTTTTTTTTTTTCTTTTATCTGATATCATTGCAAATGATTATTTTAAGCTATTGATCAAAGAATAAATGCAGAATCTGCTTTTAGAAGAATGAGGTAAAGGGAATATTGGTGTCACGTGCGGTCCGATAGTGTTGTCAAGCCATGTTTGATAACTTGAAGTCGTGTGGGCTCTTCACAATTTTTATTTATTTATTTTATTAATGGGCTCTTCACAATTTATCCTTATATATATATAATCAATGGTGAAAATTGAGCTTCAGAACTAGATGACCCATGTGTGGACAGTGATTAATTATGTTATGATTGTGATTAATCAATAATAGGTTTTTAAAACAATTATCTACAATCAGAAAAAAAAACTAATTAACTTCAACTTTAATTAATCATTGATGGATCCTTAACCGTGAGCATATCATGTTCATATAGTCCTCTTAGTGTAATTTATCCCATTTACGATATATCTTATCATTCACGGATACCGACTCTCTCTTTTTCTCGTTTAGGCCTTGTTTTTATGTTTTTTTTTTTAAGCAAGGTGTTTAGGCTTAATTTTAATAGTTTTATTCTTTTTCCTTTTTTTTTCAGCATTGTACTTATAATGGATTCCTCTTGTTTTTAAAAAGTTTAGACTAAAACCGATCGAAAGTAAATAGTATTGGGAATATTTTTTATTTTATGCTAAAAGACCCAAGATGGTCTAATTTTTTTACAATATTACTATAGTGTGTATTTTTCTTATGAATTTGACTTTCCAATACATTTGGAAATCTGATATTATCTCTGGCATCTGAAAAAGAAGATCAAATATATAGTTCCAGGTAATTACTAAAGAATATTTTTTTTTGCCATATATGCCAATTGGATAATGCTAGTTGACACGAGTTTTAGGACGAAAAGCATTTGCCCGTTGCCTCCTATAAATATTGCTGCTAACTATACCTATAGAGAGAAAATAATTGGATAGATCTGGTTTATTTAATTGTGTGAATTAAATTAATTAGTATCTAATAATTTTATAGATTTTTATATTATATAATTATTTTATATTAAAAATAATAATATATTATTTATTAATTAATTTAATATACACAATTTATATAAATAAAATCTACATAAATATTTCTCTTAATCAGCATAACCCTATCACATTTACATATCTAACCGTTGATAATCTTTTTCTTTACAATTTCGCATTATATAAGAATGCTTTTACAAACTTTGACTAGGAAAATGTAAACGAACAACACTTAAAAAGAAGATTTAAAATATATAAATATTTAATTATATCCAGAATTACTTAAAATTTATTCAAATATTTTAAATTTAAAAATAATTTCAATAACATAAAATGTGCATAAATTTTTAAAGTGTTATTTATATAGAATTATTTATTAGTTTTATTTTAAACTATATACAAGCCAAAACCAAACCACACTGATAAGCTATGAGCCTGTGAAATATTTTCCGTCCCCAATAAAATTAATTCACCTTGTATTATTCAATTTTTCTTGTTTACTAACATTCACATAGAAATGCCATAGTTTTCTGCCCTTCCAAACAAAAAATCACTTGTATAATTTATCTTTTTCTGGGATAAAATCTTTAATAATTATAGCTAAAATGTAAGGAACTTTCTTAATTATAAGTCATTTTTAAAAAAATTCTCTTCTGATTGAAAATTCAGCAACTTAATTATTTAAATTTATAAAATTGTGTAATGTAGTGTGAAATCAACTCCTTGTGTATGTGCCAAAAAACTTCTTATAAGGAGTCAACATTCATAGTTTGATAAATTAAAAGAGTTAAATTGTTATGTTTTAAACTATATGGGAATTTTTTGAAATACACCTATAATTAATGGGGATTTTTTACATTTTAACCTATAATTATACTATAACTTCACCATTATTGGTATGATGATCAACTCATTACATCTTTTTATAGACAATATCATATTCAAATAATTACTGGTCATAGCTAGAGGAATTATTGCATGAAGTTAGAGGGTCACATAGGAATGTTCTCACTTCATTTATATTTTAACATTTTAATCTTTATTAATGGCAAGATGCATTATTTATTTACATATTTATTATGTCAAACCTTATTTTTATTTTTTAAAACTAAGAAATAATAAATATATAAGTAAATAATGGACCCATAATTAATTAAAATTGAATTATTAAAATAAAAATTGAGAGTACAACCCTAAGCTACACTTCAAGAACATGCAAATTTCTTTTAGACAAAATTTAGATCTATTTATTTAGGTTCATTACATTTATTTTATTAATTAAATTATGATATGTGTATATTTTTTTAAAAATAAAAAAAATTAATAAACACATATTATAATTTAATTCATAAAATAAACATAAAAAATAAATTTGAATTTTGTCTTTTTTTTTTCATAACCATGTGTAAAGAGCAGTACTAATTAAAATCTGCATCCATATAATATCATGACCTATTATGAGGTTCGTACTTGAGAAGGAGACACCAAATGCGCGTTAAAAATCTGCATAATGAGGGTGGGGCAAATGCTAGTGTTAAATTAAGAATTTTAATTAATTACGCATTAAGCATACTATGTGTTGATGTAGGCTCCTCTAAATAGCTTAAAGAGTAAGTAGTGAAGTACACTGAAACAAGATCGGACCAATTGGTCAAATTGTAAACGATTATGTCTTCTTTAATAATCCGAATGTACATTGACAATTCTTTGCGTTTATTTTCACTTTTATTTTATTAATTTTTAAATAAATTAATTAATTAAAATTATTAGATCAAAATAAATAACAAGTTATTTAAGAAAAAAATTAATAAAATAAAAATGATAATAGACACAAAGAAAGACAATAAATACACCTTAAAAATCTCTTATTATGTTATCTAATTTAACTGCAATTTAATTACTAATTTAATAAATTAAATCAATTAAACTATAATTTAAGAGTCTCGTTGACTCGATATCCAATATAATTTTTAGAACATTACTCAAATCTAAATCACTGGCATATCAGGAGAAGCTGTGACTGCTGAAAACAATGTATGTTATTGAATATTTTCAAAATAAATAAATTTAGCTTTTACTAAAACGATAATAAAAAATATAATGATTTTTTTAAAAGTAAAATCACATTTTATAAAATAAAAAGAATTTATGAAAGTAATTTATTTAATTAACATTATAAATATTTATTAATAATACTGTTTTTTTTTATTCAAAAGTGCAAACATTTAAGTCGAAAAAGAAGAAAGTGATCTCTAGAAGTTCAAAGGATTCCCTCTCCGAGCAGACACTAGCAGGGTACTGTGACGAAAAAGAGAAAGGGGTCCACGCGCAGAATGCTTGGTTAACTGGGAGCATCGCCAAAGTTGCGAATCACTCCCAAATGGGATTAAGTTGCTTTGGTATCCATCTCATGTGTCCCTCTACCCTTTACATTCCTCGTAAATCTCCCCACCCTCTGCTTTGGCTTTTTAATTATTATTATTATTATTATTATTATTATTATTATTATTATTATTATTATTATTATTATTATTATTATTATTATTATACATATACCCAAAGTAAAAATTATTCATACAATATGTTAAAAAGATTTAACTTTGTATACATTTAATTTTAACTTATTATGAATGTACATTTTTTAATATTATTATTTAATTTTGTATTGCCATAATATATAAAAATTTCTCTCAAATAATTATTGAAATCATTATTTTTTTAAATTACGTGACAAATTATAGTTAAATAATTCTTGTTGTACTTGTTACACAACACTAATTTTTAAATTATATAGTATACTCTTAAGATAACTCGGTTGGTAGAGTTGTGGAATATGTTAAAAAAAAGCGCTAGAGCTTGAATCTCACAATGTACTTCATTCCTATTTTTTCCATCCCCTCTTTGTGAGACTCTTAGTGGGTCATCCTTGATTATTATGTTTAGATGGAAGATTTTGGAGAAAAAAAAAAAAAAAGAAAATTATTTTTTATTTTGAATAAATATTTTCTATATTTAAGATTTTTTAAAATAAATAAATAATATAAAAGATAATCATATAATATTTCAATCATTCTTTTATTTATGTTTACAAATATTTTATAATTATCTTAATTTATAAATAAAAAATAAACCTTTCTTTTCCTTTCTCTCCAAAATTCTCCATCCAAACATACAAGTAGTGTATTTGGGTATGGATGTGTGTACTAATACGGAGATAAATTGGTTTGGTTCATTCAACTTATGGGCAAATGAGTCGAGCAAAAAAAAAAAAGAATGAATTTAAACATGTCATTAAAAATCAAGCACGAGTTATATAATTTATGCAGCTAGCTTAACAGCCATTCAAGTATCTCTCTAATTTTGTTTAATTAATTCTTTAGATATGCGACTAATTTTTTATTGCGTTATTAATTTTGTTCCATCTCATAAGTGCATTTATGCGAGTTAAAACCTTAACATTGTATATATAAGTCTAAGTTTAGATTTATTAAATTTTAAATTGAAATAAAAAATTAAATCAAACATTTAACTGTGATTGACGATAAATCTAAATTTAGAAATGTGTGAGTTTTTATTTGCATACTGTAAAGAAGTATATAATTGTGAATAATAATAATAAAAAAGAAGTATGTGACCATAAATAGAATGGCTCCATAACTGAAGCATTCCTCCCTCCTAAAAAGAAAAGTAAAAGAGTTATTACTCTTGTTGTAACTCCCATTGTTTGTTATTAACTAATGAAAAAGAACGGAAGTTTTCATTCCTTTATATGGTTTCACAAAAAAAAAAAATAATGAAAATATATATAAATAAATAGAAATGTAGATAAATATATGTGAAATTCAAAAAAAAATATTTCTCTTCCTTTCATTTCTCTCACTTTTCACCCAAGTAAGAGATGATAAAAAATATGTGAGTCCCACATAAAATGCATCCGCCTAACTCCCTTCCTCCCAACATACCAAACAAAGGAAGCCTCCATTCTTTACCACTTTTTCCCTTTCCACCCAAAATGACCATATCAAACAAAGTCTAAAGTCTATTTGTTATCATAGAGAGGAAATGACAAGAAAGGATACTATAGAAAAGAAAATAAAAGAAATAAAAGGAGAAGTGAAGGAGTTATTTTTCTCTTGTTTGGTATCATCCAATGAAAAAGAATAGATCTTTCTTTTCTTTATTTAATTTTATCAAGAAAAAAAATAAAAATATATATAAATAAATAAAAATATGTGTATAGTTTGGCGGGACTCACAAAAATTCCTCTCCTCCCTTTTTTTCCATCCAAGAAAAGAAAGAAAAATTATGAACTCATGGAAAGTTCACCCCTCCAAATTCTTTCCCTTCTACTCATAAATGCATACCAAATAAGAGAAATGTGTTATCATTTTTCTTTCTCTTATCTTTTCCTTCTCCAAAAGTCATACCAAACCAACTATAAGAGATCAAATTGCATCAACCCTTACATAAAATATTTAAGTATATCTTTTTTAGAGTTGTTTTAAATTGTACTTTTTCTATCTAATGTCCACCTATGTCTCTTAATTAAATGACATGTGTCCATCACAAATTGTTTTCTTGACCAATAGTATTTGAAATTTAAATATCACTTAATTCCTAAAGTCTTCTTCCTAAATATATGATCTTTTACTTATCTATTCTTCAAAATAATTGTTATAACATTAAGAGTTACCTCAAAATAATAAAATTAAATAAAATAAAAAGGTAATATAAATAAAAGTAAATTTTAAACAGTTAATAGTTATAACAGAATTAATTTTTAAATAATATTGATTAAAATAACTTTTAACTATTTAAAATTTTATTTTTATTTATATTATATTTTTATTTTGAAGTAACTCATAATGTTATAATAATTATTTTGAGGAATAAATAAAAAAAAGACCATATATTTAGGATAAGATTTTGAGAATTGTATAAGATTTAAATTTCAAATTGATCAAGAAGAGATATAAATTGTAAATGACACATGTCATCTAATTAAAATACGTATATGTAGACATTAGATAGATAGAATACAATTTATTTATTAATTTATTTGGGTGAGCAGGAGGGGCAAAGCCCCTAGATCACACCACTTCTCATCAAAGAAACCCCCTTGAGATCCTCTAACAAGATCCTGCCACGACCTGGAGGATGGCGATTAAGCACATGAAGACCCCGGCTGAATGAATGAGAGAAATTCGTAAGGAAATATGCAACTCTATTTCCTTCACAGTAGCCATGAGTGACCCGAACTCTCCATGGTTTAGCCATGAAATTTCTTATTCTTCTAACCAGCCCCCCATAGGGATGCGAAGCAACAAAGTCTTCCAAAATGAATTTGACTGCACAAGCATTATCTGACTCAATCCAAAGAGATGGAATAGCTTTATCCCAAGCTAAAGACATGCCCGTGTAAATAGCCTATAACTCAGCTAAGAGGACAGTACCAACACCAAGATTTTTAGCAAAACCTAAAATCCAAGTGTCACTACTATCCCTAAAAACACCACCACAACCAGCCTAGTTTCCTCCCAACTTACAAGACCCATCCGCGTTACATTTGGTCCACCCATCATCCGGGAATGTCTAACCCATTGTCACCTCTTAGTACCTATTGCCAGTAGCAAACTTTCCTATATTAGAGACCTGCAAACCCAAAATCTTGTCCACTCGAAATAAGATTGAGAATAACACGGTTGATGAGTCCATAAAGTAATTGTTGAACACCACATGATTGCGCTGATTCCACAACACCCAAACCACACAGCCTATAACCAGTTGCCAATATAAATTATTTTTGCTTCCCAAATTACGTGAAAAATATGTCTCCAACCAGTATTGCACAAAACTACTCCACTCTTTTAACATATGTATTTAAATCACTTAATCGTACAGTTATAGTTAGTGAAGCAACTGAGAGTTAGTTAACAGCTGAGAGTTTGTTAGGTTAGTTAGTTTTCTTTCTTATAGTCTGTTAGTAATGGTTGTACATTGATATAAAAACAGATCATTCTGTTTTTATTGATATGATTTTTCAATATGCATTTTTTTGAGTTTTACTCTTGTATGGTATCAGTAAGAAATTAAATTCCCTGCAAACTCTTCGTCCTTCGTTCTTCGTTCTTTGCTCATCGTTCTACTTTCTTCATCAAGAAATCTCTATTTCTTACTTGATAATCATGGCAAGTTTTCATTCTGCCATTGATGATTCTTCTTCAAATCCTTTCTTCATTCATCCTTTTGATTCTCCTGGACGGATCTTAGTATCTCAGTCACTCACAGGAGAGAATTATAATTCATGGAGTTGATCCATGAAAATGGCATTGAATACCAAGAATAAGTTTAGATTTGTTGATGGAACAATTTCCAAACCTAAAGATGAGGATTTTCAACTTCGTTCTTCCTGGGAACGTAACAACAACATTGTGAGCTCCTGGTTGCTCAACTTAGTTTCCAAAGAAATTGTGGCAAGCATTATATATGCTGATTCTGCTGCAGCAATTTGGCTGGATTTAAAGAATAGATTCCAATAGAAAAATGCTCTAAGAATCTATCAATTGAAGAAGGAGTTGATCAATCTGCAACAAGGTTCTTTAACGGTAAATCAGTATTTCACCAAGTTGAAAACTCTTTGGGAAGAATTAAAATGATTTTCGTCCAACATGTAACTACACATGTGGTGGTGCTAGGTCACTCATTCATCATGCTCAACAAGAATATGTTCTTGTTTTTCTCATGGGATTGAATGATACCTATACTCAGGTTCGCAGCCAGATTCTTTTGATGGATCCATTACCATCAATTATAAAAGTCTATTCATTGATTGTTCAAGATGAAAGACACCATGATATTAGTGCTTCATCTACTCAAAACCCTGATTCTCAGGTTGTTTTTGCTGTAAAATCAGCAAATTCCAAGGCTGCTGTAGACCCGAGGTTCAAGAATGGCAAAAAAGATCGTCCTACTTACACTCATTGTGGATTGATTGGTCACACAATGGAAAAATGTTATCGCATTTATGGGTATCCCCCTGGTTACAAATCCAAGAAATTTTCAGGATCAACAACTGTGCATCAAGTTACTGATTCTGCAACTTCATCTCAAACTGGTTCTTCTATGTTAACCACAGCACAATATCAACAGTTAATCTCGTTATTGTCATCCCAAATGTCTCAAGAAACCAAGCCAATTCTTGATTCATCTACTCAAGATCATTCTGAAGGTATGATCTTATTTTCCTTGCCATGTTCTTTTTCTATGATATCAGAATTGTCTCAGTATTGGATTCTAGATTTTGGAGCAACAAGCCATATTGCTTGTTCTCTGGATCATTTTCTTGGTCATACTACATTGTTAAATTCTTTTGTCATACTTCCTGATAAATCCACTGTTTATGTGCATTCTATAGGAATTTTTTCTCTCACACTACAAGAAATTTGCGATTTAGCTACGGAAATTTGCGAGGGAAAATTTCCTTCGCTAATCCCTCGCTAATTAGCGAGGGAATTGCAAGGGATTAGCGAGGGAACTCTGAATCCTCACTAAATTTCAAAAATAAATTTGAGGGGTAAATACCGAGTTAATAGCGAGAAAATTGCAAGGGAAAATATCCTTCGCTAATTTTAGCGAGTGAATTGCGAGGGTTGATTTTCCTCGCTAAAATCAGTGAGGGAATTGTGAGGGATAATTTTCCTTGCTAATAGCATAGTTAAAACTTAGTCAAATTAACGAGGGAATTGCGAGAGATAATTTCCCTCGCTAAAATTAGCGAGAGAATTGCGAGGGAAATTTCCCTCGCAAAACCTGATAAGTTAAAATATTTTGAAGAATTCTAAATTTTTACATATTCCTCACCTTCCCTCTCACTCTCTCTCGTGCTCTCCCTCTCACTCTCAGCAGAACCCCACTCACACAGTAATACCCCCTCTCACTCGCACTCTCTCTCTCTCTCTCTCACACACACTCTCGTGCTCTCCATCTCATTCTCCCGCTCCCTCACACTCAAAGCCGGCCAGATCTCCCTCCCCTTCTCCCTCTCGTGCTCTCTCCCACCGCCGGGCCACTGTCGCGCCACCATCGCGCCACATGTAAGAGCTCGCCACCACCTGTGTAGGTCGCAGCTCCAGATCCGGCCATCACGAGGTCGCAACCTCTGCTTCTGCTCCACGGGTAAGCCCCTGTTAGCTTATGTTTCCATTGCCCTTTTTTTGTTTGAACATTTGGCTTGAAAAATAGCAATGCAATGTGAGTGAATCTGGTCTATATTTAATTTGGTTGTTTCTGGCAGTGACCCTCTTGTGAAAATTCATTTAAATATTTTGGTGATGTGAGGTTGGGTTGTTTGAGAATGACAGAGGATGATGAAGCTGGGTTTGTCTTGTTGATAAAATTCTTCTTTGTTCTGGTACTTCCATTTCCCATATGAATCCTCCTTTCTGATTGGTTCCCACAAAAAACGCAGCTGAAACTTGAGTAAAAGGAAAAATGCATATTAACCTTTTTTTATTTTTTATTTTTAAATTGTGGGTCAATGAGTTTTCCTGTGAAGAATTGTTGATGTTGGCGAATTTAGATGTTGCTTGCTCCATGTATTGATCGAGATTTCAAATCCTTATACCTGGGGTTGTGTTTTCCTTCATTTTCTCAGAAACCGAACTGTTTGTTTAGTTTGTGGATATGCGCATTAAAACCTTTAAAATCCAAGGGGTGAATAGAAAGGGGGTTTGGTGGTGTGATATTATAATTCAAACTCATTTTATGCAGTTTAAGTGTAGTAGTTGCTGATAGGCAATATAGTAAAAATTGCCTTCCATTGTTTACAATTAGCTAGGGGGAAAAGGGTGTGGGTGTCAATCTTGTTTTTGGACTGCTTTCCATTAATGACCTGAAGTAGATATTATTTGGCTGTTAATGAATCATTTACATGTGATGTGATAGTCTTTTATCAATAAAAATCTAGATGTGATAGACACAGGCAATGATGTTATATCAAATTATCAATGTCAAATTATGATCTATATTATTTACAGTATGTATTTGTCATTTGGATGAATAGATAACTGCAAGCACATAACTTGTATGGTAACTTGTTTCTGATATGATGGCACATAGAATCTGAATTTGTATAAACAAACCCATGCTGACATAAGATTGCCTGATATTTGTATGAATAATATCTCAGTGGTTTAAGATCTAGAATACCAGGAGTGCATATTCTCTGCGAGACTGCTTGTATCTGGCACTGTTTTTTACTTCTCACTACAAAAATATGGTGCCAGTTACCAAGACAAGCTTAATGGGTATAACTACTTAGTGATGTAATCAAAGCAATATCTTAATGCTTCTACAGTTCTACTAGAGTGCTTGATCTATTTATGGAGGCCTATAATTAAAATGTACATGCTAGTTTGATCTATTTTCAGACTCTTATTACCTCTTTTCTCTTAATAAAATCTATTATTCTATCTAGAAGCAGACCTATGTTGATGTTTGGGGGGGGTAGATGCACCCCCATAAATGAAAAACTTTTGTATATTTTTGGTTAGATGTACAGTAAAAAAATTATAAAAAATATCAACTATTTAAACTATTGGCACCCCAAATAAATCATTCTGGTTCTGCTTCACTTCTGATTCTATCTAGTATCAACATAAAAAAAGGACTCAGAAAGTTTGATTCAATATTTCACCATGTAAATGTCCTTAACCATTAAGTTTTGATTATGCGTGACTATTTCTCGGCTTTTTGATATTATTGTGGAAAGATTCTTTGCTTTTCTCTTGTAATGCTCGCCATCATTTTTTGAGTTCTTCTTGATAGTAATTATTTCATTTCATGTTATTATTCAGAATCAAAGAAATCAGCGCAAAGCAATTTGATTGAATAGATAACCTATTTGAGTAAGTATGTACATGTTGAAATTATCCCCCCCTTCCAGTTCAGTCTGTTACATGTTTTTTTTTTGTTGTTTGATCTGATTTAGAATTGAGAATTTAGTATGTTTAAGTTATATTCAATTGTTTACTGAGAACTTTGCTTATTTTACTGTCTAGGCTTATATACCTTTAGAGATATAGTGCTCTTGCATGCATGCTTGATCGGGTGAATTCTGTTTGGCATTTACTTCTTGTAGCCCATGGAATGTGGCTTTCAATTTTTGCATATTGGGAATATCAAATTGGATGCTTTAGTATTGTTAAATGACTGGAGTCTATGTGGATCTCTTTTTTTATTTTTTTTTTACTTTTTCACATGGCATGATGTACCATCATAGAAGAAGTGATGCACGTTGTGGTCCAAAAATTGTTTTTTTCTTTATGTATCTATTGAATGGATTGTGTGATTGAAATGGTTGCATATTTCTCGGCTGAAGTAAATAGTGGTTTAGAAACTTTGTGTTGATGTTACTGAGCACTCTCTAGTTTATGAAAATCTCATTTTTTCTTAACTCAAATGCATAATACTCTCTCACCTTTATTCTTTGTAATTACTTGAGTTATTTGTTATCTTGAATATGAGATAAAGACATTGATATTTTAGAGGGTTTGCCTAATTACTCTTGATATGTGTTTATCATATATTCTTCTATATGTGATTACAGGAGGCAGAGTTAAAGCATCCAGTTTCTTACAGAGATTTCTATGCCAAAGTTCATAAGAAGAAAGATGGAAGCTATGTCTCTGAGCGCTCAAGGAACTTTATTGTAGGTGTCTTTATAATTCAAGTCATTTATATTTGTTAAGTTATTGATTTTTTTGCTAATCTTCTTGTTTTGTTATTTTAGGAGTCATACGACACCGTGATGTCAGAAAAATATGGAGAAAACTCTTCCACTCATCCTATGGTTGACCCACATGTATGGTTGGATGCGGCGGGTCCCAACAAGAATGGACGAGTGCATGACATAGGTAACAACTTACACATTGGCATTAACAACAACACCATGCATGCTTCATCCTCGAAGGTTGCGGGTCCTTCTTGCTCTACACCTTTGACATAGGACATAACTGAAGCCATAAATACAGCTGTAAATACAGCCGTAAGTGTAGCAGTGGCAACAGCAATGGCATCCTTTGTCCTGACTCAACTAGTCCCTATGTTTGCGCCCTTCCTATCTACGATTCAATCAGCAAATGTTGCTCCACAAGCACCATTGCAAGTTGAAGCAACTGGGGAGGGTCAAGAGGATGATGATTATGAAGACGAAGACGAAGCAAACTTAGATTGATTGCATGTTTTGTTTATTCTTGTTTTGTACGACATTCTATGAAATTTTGAACTTACATAACTTATAATAACTTTGAATCATTAGTAGATTTATTTTGGATTTGTATTTTGTTGCTTTTTATTATTTGCTAGAAAATCTTGATTGAAAAGATTTACAGGTATATTGGATATTAAAAATGTATTTTATATTTAAATTGGCAAAAAAAAAACTAATTTGCGAGGGATTAGCGAGAAAATAGCGAGAGAAATTAGCGATGGGTTAGTGAGGGAAATCAGCGAGGGATTAGCAAGAGAATAGTGAGGGAACTCAGTGAGGGATTAGCGAGAGAATGGCGAGGGAAATCAACGAAGGAATAGCGACAGAATAGCGAGGGAAGTCAGCGAAGGAATAACGAGGGATTTTGATTGTAATAGATTCAAAATTGGTGCGTATATTCTTTATATAGTGACGGAATAGCGATGAAATTTCCTTCGCAAATTTGCGAGGGAATACAGTCGCCAATTGTTTTAAATTTTGCAAGGGATTAATGAGGGATTAGCGAGGGAAATTTTTTTATTAGCGAGGGATTAACGAGGGAATACGTTCCCTCGTTAATCCCTCGCAAAATTTAAAACAACTAGCGACTGTATTCCCTTGTTACTCTACTGATTTCTTGTAGTGTCAGTCCTGATTTTGTTATACATAATGTTTTGTATATCCCATCATTTCATGTGAACCTCATTTCTGTTAGTGCTTTATTACTTCATTCCTCTTTATTAGTAAATTTCACTGATAATTCTTTTGTCATACATGACAACAACCTCTCGAAGATGATTGGCAAGGGTGGTTTGGTTCAAGGCCTTTATGTCTACAAGCCTACCCAAACCACACTTCAAGATTCTGTTACATCTGTTTCTGTTATGAATAAAGTTTGTCATAGTTCAGTTTCAAATTCTATTGTTAATAAAGTATAAGTAGACATTTGGCATACTCGTTTAGGACACATATCTTCTAAATGTTTGCACATTTTAAATGACCAATTTCAGTTTTCAATTCCTAGTTCTTATTCTAGTAGTCAGTGTAATATTTGTCCTTTATCAACAAAAGAGGTTATCATTCATTTCTAATAATCTTCTTACTGTTTTACCATTTGATTTAGTACATTGTGACATTTGGGGACCCTATCATACTTCCACATATGATGGGAAGAGGTATTTTCTCACATTGGTAGATGACAATACTAGGTTTACTTGGATATACCTACTGAAACACAAGTTAGAGGCATCAGTTCTGATTAAGCAATTTTTTACCTTGATTGAAACTCAGTTTCATAAGTCAATCAAGTAGTTTAGATCTGATAGTGCCAAAAAATTGCAGTTAACTGATTTTTTGAGACAAAAAGACATTATTCATCAGTTTAGTTGTGTTGAGAGATCTCAACAAAATGCTGTGGTAGAAAGAAAACATCAGCATCTATTAAATGTTGCACATGCATTATACTTCCAATCCAGGGTACCACTTGTTTTTTGGGGTGATTATTTGCAGCAGTGTTTTTGATAAACAGGACTCCATCTCTATTGTTGAAACAACGAAGTCCTTATCAGTTACTATTCAACAAGGATCCAAATTATTCAGTGTTTCGAGTGTTTGGCTGTTTGAGATTTGCATCAACTCTTATTTTCACAAGAGATAAATTTACACTAAGAGTTGTTCCTTCATTTTTTTGTTGGCTATCCACTCGGGTATAAAGGTTACAAACTTTATAATATCCAAACCAGAAAATTTTTTATTTCCAGGGATGTGATTTTTCATGAAAATACTTTTCCATATCATACCATTACCACACATGATGACTTAGTTGATCTTTTCCCTGATGTGGTTTATCCATTACCAATACCTGACATAATTTCATTACCTGCACCACAACCTCATTCAAATTCTGTACAACATGCCACAATACCAATACTTAATTCAAATTCTGCACAACATGATACTACTGTCATAACTTCTCCACTTATTCCACTAATGAGAAAATCATCTAGACATTCTAGACCACCTTCCTATCTTCAACAGTATAAATGTAATGTTGTTTTTACATATCATATAACCAATCACTTGTCCTATGATAGACTCTCCACTGATTTTAAACACTTTGCTCTTCAAATATCCAGTGTTTATGAACCTCAGTTTTATCATCAAGTTGCCAAATATCCTGAATGGCAACAAACTATACAGGAAGAGATTTCTGCCATGGAGGCAAACCATACATGGGATGTTGTTCCTCTTCCAAAAGGAAAGCATACTATTGGTTGTAGATGGCTTTACAAAGTGAAAAGAAAAGTTGATGGTAGTATTGATTGGCTAAAAGCCAGATTGGTGGCCAAAGGTTACACTCAACAAGCTGGTGTGGATTTCTTCGACACATTTTCTCTTGTTGCAAAGCTCACTACTGTCAGGGTGTTACTTACTTTGGCTGCTATCCAAGGTTGGCAATTACTTCAACTAGATATCAACAATGCTTTCCTTAATGGTGATTTATTTGAAGAGGTGTTCATGGAACTGCCACTTGGATACAAAATTGAGGGGGAGAATCTAGCTTGTAAGCTAAATAGATCAATCTATGGTTTAAGACAAGCTTCTAGGCAGTGGTTCAACAAATTTTCTTCTGCACTACTGCAACATGGTTTTACGCAATCCAAGTCAAATTACTCATTGTTTCATATTGGTTCAGGTCAATCATATGCAGCCTTACTGATCCATGTAGATGATATAATCATAGCCAGCAAAAATCCAATTGCTATTAATCAAGTTCAGACTACTTTGCAGTAATTGTTCAAATTAAAAATCCTTGGCAATCTAAAATATTTTCTTGGATTGGAAATTGCACAATCTAAGAAAGGTATCTGCTTATCTCAAAGGAATTACACTTTGACTCTTCTTCAAGACACATGGTTTATGGATTACAAGCCAGCCTCATTGCCTATGGACCCGAATCTTCAACTTAACTCTACTGATGGTGATCCTTTACCCGATATTTCTCAATACAGATGGCTAATTAGTAGACTTTTGTATTTGACAATTTCCAGGCCAGACATATGCTATGCTGTCAACAAACTCAGCCAATACATGGCTGCTCCAAGGACAACTCATTTAGATGCAATTCATCATTTACTCAGATATCTGAAATCCACTCCAGGACAAGGGTTGCTGTTTTCAGCATCCTCCTCCTTACATCTCAAAGCCTATGCAGATGCTGATTGGGGCAATTGCATTGACACAAGATGATCCACTATAAGCCATTGTGTATTCTTGGAAGATTCTTTGATCTCATGGAAGTCCAAGAAACAACATACTATTTCAAGGTCCTCTGCAGAGGCAGAGTATAGAGCTCTGGCTAGCCTCACTAGTGAGGTTATTTGGATCACTTCATTGCTGCAAGACTTCGAAATTGATATTGGTCCATCTTTAGTTTTTTGTGACAATCAAGCTGCTATACATCTTGCTTCCAATCCCTCATTCCATGAAAGATCTAAACATATTGAAATTGATTGTCATTTTATCCGTAAAAAAGTTAATGATGGTATGATCCGATTGGTACATGTCAAATCTGCTCATCAAATTACAGATATCCTCACCAAACCAGTGATCGCTTCTTTGTTCAAGTCATTATTGTGCAAGATGGGAACAATTGATATTTATTTTCCACCTTAGGGGGAGTTTTAGCATATGTATTTAAATAAGTTATTTAAATCAGTCAATCATATAGTTATAGTTAGTTATGCAACTAAGAGTTAGTTAACAGCTGAGAGTTTGTTAGGTTAATTAGTTTTCTTTCTTATAGTCTGTTAGTAATAGTTGTACATTGATATAAAAACAGGTCATTCTGTTTTTGTTGATATGATTTTTCAATATACATTCTTCTGAGTTTTACTCTTGATATACTCTCAAAAAGATGCATTAAAGTTTTTTTTTTTTTTTGTTAAACAAGATGTAGTCAAGTTTTATATATAAGGGTTGAGTACTCAAATTTCATATATAAGGGTTAATTAATTCTGTTAATGTTACTTTAATGGTAAAATTTTCAAACGTAAATTAACTTATTTATTTGTAAAAAAATTAAAATTAATTTAACACGTATTAAAATGTTTTTAAAAAACTCATGTATTGCACGGATTACTTACTTGTTTAATTATAAAATAAAGGAACTCAATGGAACTATTGTATAAAACTTAACAATCAAATTAAAAGAGTGAAAATGTTTGTTTTGTTTCTTCAAGTTATATTCGAGTAAACATTATTTTACCGTGGCCAAAGGGCCTATCATTGAAAAAAACAGAAAAGAAAAGAAAGCAGAACATTTGGGCATGATGGACATTTGGTTATGTACGTGAATCCGGATGCATTATGTTATGTCCCCACTTTTGGAATATATTCTTTCTCTATGGATGCAAGTTTGCATTGTGCGTGCTTCGAAATGGTAATGCCGCAATATTGTCATTTTACTCATGTTTATACGACTAATTCAAATTTAATATTGCTGTCTCTTTCCTTCCGTGAATTCTGTCTCTTTACTCTTGCCACTACAATTTGATGTGATTCCGACTCTTTTCATAATTCTCAGGTTCTTATGTCATTTGCTCAATCAAATACTCATTACTAAGACAAAATTTATAATTATAGTTAATGTATAATTTTTTACTTAAAACTAATGTAAACATTATAGTTCAATTTGCTCCTATCCCGCCTCAAAGACATGCTGTTGCCCAAAGCCAAACACTTTTGCATGGAGGAGTTTGGAGGAAAAATAAAAGGAGGGTGTCTGTTTCTAATTTTAAGTAAATATTACTTTATTTTAGATTTTTTTTTCAAAAAATGTGAGATTATTATGTAATCTTTCAATCATTTCAAACATCCAGTGAGATTATTATGCAATTTTTCAATTATTTTCAATCTAAAAATGAAAATTAAATCTCACTTGCCTTTTCCTTTAAACCCTTATGTTCTCGTCAAGTTTTTGGATGATCTACAAATGAGATGTTAACTTTCGATCCAAAGTAGATTCGATTGGTGAAACGTAAGAGTATATCTGTAAGGTCACTCTGACGCTCAAATTAGAAGAGAATAGTATAAATGTGTATGAAAATAGGCTAGATGAACATACCTCTAGGATTATTTCTCATTCCTTTTTATACGCGATAAGATCAGTCAGTTTAGGTCCATTAAGATGGAGGAGACTAGATGGTTACAAATTTTAAATACCATTATGGTGATATAAAGATCTGGTCAGTTGTAACGGTTAGTGGCCATCTGAATTCCTCACGTGATCAAAGGTGAAGCGTCCTGTAGGTGGCCTTGTAGATGTTCGATCCAATTACTTTAGGTCGGTCAGAATGATTATGGGTTTATATAAGTACACAAGTCCCCCAACTCGTAAGTCTTAGCATAGACTTAATGAGTTGTATTTTAATGTTCTATTAAATCTTCTTTTTCGAGTTTCATTATTATTTTTAATAATGATGACTGTTGATGTTTTTTATGGACACATGTCAATTTTTCAATGGTTATACGTGGGCTTCATTTATAGAAAGTAATGGAAATGATGGATGAAGTGACAGTCAAGAGGTTTATTATTTATGTGCCACTGGATCATGTGTCCTTTCAAATCTACGGTGAGATTTCAAGGGCTTTCCCACTGTTAGATGTAAACAAGTTTTATTGTCTTTGAATTTGGGCCTTTAATTCTCCTTGATCTTTGAGTCTTTAGTTTTCCTTCTTTCTCCTTTCTTTTGTTCCTTTACTCATTCCTCTCTTAAGTTTTGGCTTTCCACCTTTCTCTGAATTTTTCCAATCTTTCAAAATGCTCTTTCATCTTTCCAGAATCCTGAATCTACTTCCTTCGCACCTGTGCTTTGCCAGATCTTAATCATCAGGTACTTCGGTCTTTCTTCTTATAATTCTCATTTCTTCTTTTCTTTTGTTTCTTTCTCTTAAGCAATTGATTTTTTGAGTTATTTTAGAAGTTCTTTCCTTTTCAGTGTTTTCCTTTTAGTGTTGTGACATTGAGTGAAATTAATAGGAGATTCGAGTAAGGATTTTTTTGCAATTATTGATGATTTTCTGCCTTGAACTCCTAAATCAAAGCTTAGACTTACGCAAAGGATAAACGATCTGATTGTAGATTTTAAGTAGGTTAGGTTTTCTTGGGTTAGGGATAATGTTTGGTTTGATCTCAAAAAAAAAGTTTGATGATCTTATAAGAAAAGAAATGTTGTTAGGACAATTGACTTATGAGGCAGGTAAGGAGAGGGAATTTCTAATATGTTTGGAGGGTTTGCTTGGTAGTTCGGATGGTGATCTACACGATTTACTTTCTGATTCTTCTACAAATAGTGTAGGTGAGATGTCTGTTAGTGAGGCTTTGAATCGATCGAGTGATCTTTACGACTGGGTGGAAAAGAATAAGAATGTGAAAAAGATTAGATCATCATATACTATCGATTCTCACATAGAAGTTCTTTGCAAGCATATTCATTTTGCCTGGTCGGAGAATGAAAAAGATCAATACCTATGCCATTTGTATTCTTTTCCCAAACGGGTTTACTTTGGTAGAAGTTAAGATGAATATGGGGATTTTTGTTAATGTATGAGACATTTTTTATTCGGGTTGGTATGAAACTTCATTTCTCTAAGTTTGAATGTGAAATGAATGTCGCTCCAACCGAACTTCATGCAAATAGTTGGGGCTTTATAAGAGCACTAAAGGTTTTGAGTGAATTTTTAGACATAGATCTGAGTGTAGGGAAGTTTTTCCATTTCTTTCACATTCCTTCGGATCATCAAAGGAAATGGATATCCTTTGCTTGGTTCCCAAGACACAAGATTTTAATTGCATTAGATAGCTCTTATAAAAACTTTAAGGACAAGTTTTTAAAGCTTTTCTCCCGTTCGGATGTGTACCTTTTCTTCTTGGACAAAAAGGGCAAAAAGAAATTTTTGCTCTATTGGTGTGAGGATGCCATCAACATTTTAGTTGTTCGAATTGATGCACTATCCCTCATTGATTGAAGAGGGGTTAAGGTTCTTTCTCATATACCTCCTTTATCCTGTACATAACTTCTGGCCTTATAAGGGAATTTAGCTAGTTTAGAAGATTATTTTGTCATTATTTTTGTAAATTTTACTTAATTTTGTTCATATTTTATTTGTTTCAAGTAAGATGGATATTAAGCTCTCTTCTCGTAAACTGAGGAAGCATATGAAGGAGATCGGACAACTGCTTGCTGATTCATCTGATCACGCCCTAGGTGTTGTTGAGCTAAGCCAGAAGATGCGAAAGAAAATGAGAGAAAGTTCTATTCAGCGATAGCTATGTGGGACTATTTCGGTATACCTGACTATTCCTTTTGACTAGGGAAGACCAAAGAGGGTGGTTACCGAGGTTCAATCAGACAGAGGGGCTACACTCATTAAATCTTATTCTTCAATGGTCCCTCAGGGAGGTCAGGCTATTTCTTCTCGTTTATCTAATCTGAAGTTAGTGCTAAAGGTCTTCAAGGAGTTTAATGCCCCTGCAAATATGTCATTGGGCTCCCTATGGGATCAGAGATGTCGTCATGAAGTTCATGTCAACAAACATCTTATCGTGCCATACAAAAAAAAAGATAATGAAATAGGTTGGCGCTCGGCCATTGGCTTGCTGGGAGGAGGCTCAGTCTCTTCGTCCGGCTTCTATGGTTCGAGTGATATAGCTAGAGATTGATGAAATAGAAAGAAAGATGGCTCTTCACTAGGCAGAAAAAGAATGCTTTGAAGGCTTCTTTGGAAAAAGAAAAGAGCGACCTAGAAGCTAAGGTAAATGACTTGGAAGGTCAGATTAGAAGAACTGCATAGTTAGAGGGTAAAGTGAAGGCTATTAATGAAAAAGTGAATGATTTGGAGAAGAAATTGAGAACAGCTTGTTAGGAACTTGAATTCGAGTGGGACATTAACAAGTTTTCTTAACAAGAATGGCTTTAAAAACAACCAGCTTGGGAATGTAGAGAAAAAGACTTGAAGACCGAAGTTTGGAAACAATTGATTAGTTCAATTGAGAACAAAGTTGCTCAAATGAAGACATTGTGTCCGCTTTTGGACTACTCAAAACTTGGAGCTTTTAAAGTGGTAAAAAATGGAAAGATTTTTGCTCCACTAAATTTTGAGGAAGAAATAGAAAGTGATGATGAGACTGCTGTTAACCCCAATGTTGTTGTTGACCCTAGTGTTGCTATATAGGATGATGCTCCTGCTAACTAATGTTTTCATTTTTATTAACTTTATCTTCAATTGTTTTTTCTTGAACATGTTTATTGCAGGTATGTTTTGACAATGTTGTTTTATGTTTTGAATTTCAAAGTTATTGTTGTTGTTGTTATTATTATTACTATTATTATTATTACTATTACTATTATTACTATTACTATTATTATTATTATTATTATTATTATTATTATTATTATTATTATTATTATTATTATTATTATTATAAAGACATATTTAAATGGTAAAACATATTTAAATGATGTGAAGATAAATGTGAGACTTGATAAAAGTACCTTGACAAGGTTATCTTGCCCTTCTTTTTGAGGGGTGTCCATGCTTGAATCAGTTATTGTCTTTCTTGTTTGTTTACCTTTGTCTTTGTATTTGAACAATTTCGATTTCTGATTTATCTGATGGGTCTGGGTGTTTGGAAAGCAAGGCTTTTCGTTTTATAACCAATCAGATAGGTTATGCGCCTGGTAAACAGGACTATTTGCTTCATGATTGAGCAGATAGGTTATGTGCTTGATAACCAGGGCTTTTTGGTTTTAAACTCGAGTGGATCAATTATGTGCCTGGTAAACAGGACTTTTAGGTTTAAAACTGAGCGGATCAATTATATGCTTGGTAAACAGGGCATTTTGGTTTCAAAATTGAGCAGATTTTGTTATGTGCCTGATAAACAATGATTTTTGTTTTATGATCGAGTGGATCAGTTATGTGCCTGGTAAATATAGCTTTTTGTTTTATGACCGAGCGAAACAATTATATGCCTAGTAAACAGAGCTTTTTCCTACTTTTGGTAATAAGAAAACTGAACTTTGAAAAAAATATATTTTATTTTGTTTTTGATATGCATTGTTAAAATCTCCTTCAGAAAAAACCCATTGGAAAAAAAATCTTAGGATAGGAAAAAAAAGTACAGTATCTGTTTTTAAATACAAAATGACTAATTGAAATATTGCCTTAAATTTGAAGAGTTCTAAGGCCTAAGGATATCTTTTTCCATTAAGCTCAGCCAACTTATATGTTCATTTTCTGATCTTCTTTATGACTCGGTATGGACCCTCCCAATTTGGATCAAATTTTCCTTCTCTTGGAGTTTGGAAATTTCTGATTTCCTTAAGACAAAATCACCAACTCAAAAATGCCTACTGAGTGTCTTGACATTGTACATTCTTGTCGCTCTTCTTTTGACCACCTCTTCTCTTATGTGAGTGATGACATGTACCTCTTGTAGCAACTTTAATTCAATTCTTCGTTCTTCTTCATTTCTATCTTACTCACAATTGGTTCTTCTCTAACTTGTCTCTCCAAGTTCCACTGGGATCATAGTTTCTGATCCATATGTTAACTGAAATGGAGTTTCTTGTGTTGAAGACTGAGGGGTTGTATAATAAGCCCATAGAACTTGTGGAAGTTCTTCAACCTATTTGCCTTTTGCTTAATCAAATCCTTTCTTTAATCCATTCAAGATAACCTTATTTGCTACTTCTGCTTGCTTGTTCATTTGTGGGTGCTCAACAGAGGGAAAACATTGCTTGATACCCAAATTTGAACGGAAGTCCTAAAACTCTTGGTCAATAAATTGAGTTGTATTATTATATATTATAATGAAAGGTAGACCAACCCTGCAAATTATATGTTTCCAAGTAAACTTCTATACTTTTTCTATCGTGATCCTTGTAAGAGGCTTAGCTTCTATCCATTTTGTGAAGTAATCCACTGCAACAACAAGATATTTAAGTTGATTGGATTCTCGTGGAATTAGTCCAATAAGATATATTCCCCACTTACTAAAAGGCCAAGTAGAGTTAGTTGAATGCAGTTCTTTTGGTGGTGCTAAATGTAAGTTGACAAATATTTGGCATTTATCACACTTTTTCACAAAATGGATGTAATCCTTTCACATTTTTGGCCAGTAATATCCAGCTCGAAGGATTGTTTGTTGCCAGAGACCGCGCTCCCATATGATTCCCATAGGCTCCTTCATGTACCTCAGACATTAAATATCTGATATGATCATTATCCAAACATTTGAGTAAATGTTGTATAAACCCTCTTGTGTAAAGTTGATCATTGATGGTTATGAAATGGTAAGCTAACATCTGCACTTTCATTGCTTCATTCTTTTCGGCAGAGAGGGTGCCTTCTTGTAAATATTTAAATATTGGAAATTGTAAGGAGGTCGAATTCTTCTCAATGATCATAACTTCAAGAACTTCGACACAGGGTGCTTCAATCATTTCTTGAATAACCAATCGATTATTTTCCTGTCATTTTGTACTTTCTAGCTTTGATAGAATATCCTCTTGAAAATTTTCGTTTTTGGGAATATGTTCTATCTCAAATTTATTGAATATGGCTGTAATTCCTTGTATTTTCTCTAAGTATTTTGAGAGTAATAGATCCCTTGCTTATTATTCTCCTTTGACTTAACTTGCAACCAACTAGGAATCACTTTTTGCAATCAGGTAAAAAAAACTCCCATTTCCTTGTCTAGGTTCATTCTCGCAATGAGTGCTCTATACTTAGCTTGATTATTGCTAGTTTTGAATCCGATCTTCAAGGATTGTTCAATAATCAATCCATCCAGACCTTCTAGGATGATTCAACCTCTTGATTCTTTGATATTGGATGCTTCATCCACATAAAGAATCTAGGTGTTATTTTCACTATTGGTTGTAGGTCCAGATAACTCAACATGGAAATCAAATAATACTTGTGATTTTATGGCTCCTCTAAGTTGATATTGTATTCCATATTTTGACAGCTCGATTAACCAGGCAATCATCCATCCGGCAAGTTCTAGTTTATGAAGAACTTGCTTGATTGGTTAATTTGATTTGATAATGAGTTAGTGTCTCTGAAAATATGGTTGTAATTTGTGATTCAAAATTATCAATGTTAGGGCTACCTTTTCAATTTTTTGATATTTGACTTCTGGTTTATGAAGTATTCTACTTACAAAGTATATTGGCTTCTGCTCTTTTTCGCATTTTTTTACAAGAACAAAACTTATCATGTTCTTACTTATCGATATGTATATGTAGCGTTGATCTCTTAGTTCTGGCCTTGTAAGGATTGAAGGAGTTGTCAAGAATACCTTTAGATCTAAAAAGGCCTTTTCACATTCTTTTGACCAATGGAGATTTTCTAGTGTCTTTAGGCATTTGAAGAAAGGAAGTGACTGATCAGCAGATTTGGAAAGAATCTTAAAAGAGCAACTATTCTTTTGGTCAGTCTTTGAACTTCCTTTACATTAGATAGGCTTATCATTTTCAAAATAGCTTTACACTTATCTGGGTTGGCTTCTATTCCTCTATCGGTAAGCATAAATCCTATAAATTTTTTAGCATGTATAGCAAAACACACATTTAGCAGGGTTTAATATCATGTTGTGCTTGTGAAGTTGAAAAAATACTTCTTGTAAGTCATTACAATGGTTACTATTTTCAGAAGTTTTGGCAACCATATCACCAACATAAATCTCAATGTTTCTTCTGATCTAGTCAGCGAAAACTCTATTCATAACTCGTTGGTAGGTCGCACCTACATTTTTTAAACATAAATGACATTACCTTGTAACAAAAATTAGCCTGATTAGTTATGAAAGTTGTTTTGTCCTCATCGTCTAAATACATCTTGATTTGATTATAGCTTGAGTACGTCTCCATGAAACTTAAGAATTGATACCCCGATGCTCCATTCAACTAGTTTGTCAATATGTGGTAGAGGATATGAGTCCTTTGGGAAAGCTATTTGTGTATTCCTTGGAGGCTAATTTATTTTGACCGTACTGACTTACATTATATTATGCTATTTATTTAATATATATGAGACATTTTATTTATTGTGTATTATTTATGATAAACATAATAAAGTTCTTAGAATAGTAAGTTTTATGTCATAGGATATCAAGTGGATGACTTGATCGTGAGATTCTATTGGATAGAAATAGAACATTATTCTTAAATGTCCCTAGTCAAGTATTATCATTAATCAGGATGATAATAATGCATTGAGACTAGTATGTGCGTAGACTGATGGCCATATCTCACGGATCATGGATATGAGATATCAAGTCTTCATATGGGTACATATTAGAGTAATGATGTATTTGAATGACCCGTCATGAGAACATTGCGTGGATCATTACATGAGTGTCATAAGCGATTCTCATAGTGATAATGGTATATGTGATCCTTTGATATGAAATCACTACGATTCCTATATAAGGAGCTGTATGTTTTAATGCCATCAAATGTCATCTGTAACAAGATAATTATAAAGTTAGTTGACATACTGCGAATCATACGGAAGAATGTGAGTGACCTAGATGAGATTTATCCCTCATACATAACAAGAGTGATATCTTTGGGCCCCCTGATTAAGTGAGACTATGAAATGCATGACTATGCTCAAATGAGTCAATATAAGATATTGATCTCGTTTGTAATTACTATGTCTACTTCAATATCAAGAAACACAAGATTGAACTATACAAGGGTGACACGTTCCATGCCTTGTGTTCAAACTAGATATATAGACAAAGGGACTAAACTACACGGTAACATTGATCACAGAAAGGTTATGTCAAATCACTAACATTCTCATTACTTGGGTAGTAGTGATATGTTGCTAGATACTGCTTAGTGCTTGTAATGTTAAAATGAGATTTTAATATTATTGTCAACGTCATGAGAACCTACACGGTCACACACTTAGAATAGATTTAGTTGGAGCAATAAGGATCCAAGTTGGATTGGGATTCAATCGTGGGTCAGACTCATAACAGATGAGTCTAGTGTTGTACACAGCTTACTTTGTTATTGCTCTCACTCACATAAAGCAACAACTATTATAAATAGCACTGCTAAGGGGCTGTCAAGGCACGCATTACAAACCCTAGCTACACTTGACAGAAACACTGAATGAGAGAGTGACAGGTTTCTCTTCTCTTCACAGCTGGCACTATGGCAGAGAGGTCGGACTCCAAGACTGCGGACATTGGACGTTTTGCAAGTTTGTTTGTTTGGATAATGTAGATGCATCGTCGTTGTTGCGGTGCTTATGATTTGCTTGATCATTTTTCCATTTCGCTTCAAGAGATAAACTCGAAAATCATAGATTATGGTGTATTTTTCGTATGGATCCTTGGTTGAAATTTTTGTTTTTTCACCGCGTGATATATCTGTAATTCCCAACACAAGCCTTATTTAGGTCGGTAAAATCAATGCACATTCTCCATTTTCGATTTGCTTTTTTTTTTACTATAACTACATTTGACAACCAAGTTATATGATGTATTGCTCTGATGAAGCCAACCTCCAGATGTTATTTTGCTTCTTTTGTTGTTCCCTCCTATCTTTCTTGTCTGAGTTTCCTCTTCTTATGTGCTATGAGTTTTGCTTTCGGATCAATCGATAGCTTATGGTATATAAAATTGGGATCAATCCCAAGCATGTCAGATGATGCCTATGCAAATAGATCAACATTTTCTCTAAGCAGGGTAATGATATGTTGTTGAAGTTTTGGATGGAGATCAGCTTCTATGTTTGTAGTTTGATCTGGTTGCTTTCTAATTTGAACGGGAATCATATCTCCTTGTGGTTCAGGCTTTCTTTCTTAGAACTCTTTCCTTGGATCTAAATCCACCACTTGTATATGGTGATTCCAATGCTCTATTAGAGCATAAGGAATTCGTGTCCATTCTTCTTTGGCTTAAGGCTTTCACTATAACACTACCATGTTGAAACTTGGAATGTATGCATTACTCCGATCTGATTATTTTTGGCAGGAATTTCATCATAAGCTGTGGTGTTGAGACAATTGCTCCCAATTTATTCAAAGATGGCTTGCCACGAATAATATTACATAGTGCACTGTAGTTAACAATAAAATAACTGACCTCAATAGAATTGAAGGTAGAGTTTGACTTGAAGGTAGTTAAGATATTCACATATCCTTTGACATCTATCGGCTTTCCACAAAAATTGACCAGCTGTCCCGTAAAAGGTTTTATCATTGATTTAGGTATCTATAACCTTTATTATAGGGTTCGTAATACAATATATCTGCCAAACTACCCTGGTTTACAAGTACTTTTCTTACCTCAAAATTGGCCATATAAATAGTTATTACCATTGGGTCATCAAGATTCTAATTGAGTCCTTCATAATCCTCTTCTGTAAAGGTAATTAACGAATGATGCTTTTTGGGAAATGTTCTGCTTTTGATCTTCATTACTACTAGTAAATGCTTCTTCCAAGCAGAATTTAATTCACCTCCTTCTGTGAATCCTCCCAAAACTATATTAATTACTCCCCTGATTGTTGTCTGATCTTCATGTCTGCCTCTTTTTCTTTTCTAGACTTGGAGAGCAACTTCGGTTTTGACATAACTCTGGGGATTCTGATTGGAATTCCACTTTCCTTTTTGTTCCTTGGAATTGAGGACATATTGTGAAAGGTATCCTAGGCGGATAAGGTGCTCAATTTGGTTTTTCAGAGCTACAAATTCTTCAGTGCTATGACCAAATTCTTTATGAAAATTGCATTGTCTAGTCTCATCAACATAAGGACTTTGGGTTTGCAGAGGCTTTAGAAACTGAATCAAATGGGTATTATATACTTCTTGAAGTATACTTTTCCTAGGAGTATTCAAAGAGGTGTACTCCTCATATCTAGGAATAACAGTAGGGCTTTGTCCGACCTTTGGCATTAGTTGGTACCTATTTTTGTGCATTTTTTGTACCATTGTTTATGTTTCATTGATCAGACTTTGTTTCCGGCTATCTTGATTCTGATATGTCACTGCATTCATGTGCTTTCACATGCTCCTTGATGATCATATATTTCATATATTAATAAACCCTCATTTTTAGTCATTTACACTCTCTATGTACTTAATTGATTAAGTCTAGTTATGTTTTGTAAGTTTGGACTCAAATTGGACTTAATTGATTTTTTTTAGCACTATTTTGGTCTTACGCTGTTTCTGTATTTCGGTCATATCTTGAGTTCTAAATGTCTGATAATTATGAATTTTACCTTGTAGGAAAGATAAGAGAGAACTCTACAACTTTAATGAAGAGCTCAAAGTCTCAATCAGACATCTAGTAGAGCTAATTGGGCTTGGAAGACAGAACACGAGTTTTGTGTCTGAAACTTGAACAATATACAGTAATCAGAGCATAACTCGGGCTACAAGAATTATCTTGGGCTGAAATTTGGACATTTGAAAGTTAAGACCCATATCTAAAATTTTCATGTTGAACACAAAACTTGATTCGAGCTCCTTAATGGTGATATTGGGTCTGAAAGTCAAAACAGAGGTGCTGAAACTGGGCCTGAATAGTTTGTAGTAATTGGGTCATATCTTGAGCTGTAGGACGAATTTTTGGGTGATTCTAGAGCCATTAGAAAGCTTAGACAATTTCCTAGAACTTTCATGAAGACCACTTGGCTCAAAAATGACGAAATCAATTACTTAAGCAATGAATGATTTCAGAGACAAGAAATCTCAATGATTTTTCACTCTTATCCTCACCATTTGGCATTCTCCACTCATTCATCCACTCATCCCACCTACCCCTAATCAGCCCCTTTGTCATTTTGTATCCCTAATCCTCTATAAAAGGCACCATTGGCTGACCATTGAGAGCACTTGGTGTTAGGCTTAGTTTGTACAAGTTAAGGTTATGCTTGTTTATTGTTTTCCTTTGTTGTAATTTTCTCTTGTTCTAAATTGAAGTTATGTTCATCTTTCTCTTCTTCTCTCTTTCTTTCTTCTTATTCATGAGTAACTAAATCTTCATCTTGCTTGGGTGAAAGAATGAAACTCTTGGTAATGAAATAAGGTTAGATTATTTTATTTCTTGTGCTTAAATGATATATTATTAAATGAACATTATATGTGTTGTATTGTGTTTCCAATCAGTTTAGAAACTTTCTTTGTTAATGGAGATCTTTATTTATTGTAGACAATAGGATTGGCACAGTGAATGCTTGAACTCATTTACAAATGTTGGTAGATAATTAAAGGAATCATAATATGATTGCATATATAATTGAACTTTGAATGTTACATTTTCCGATTAGAACCTCTGTTGTGTGTGGATTTCAATTGAGTTATAAAGAGAAATAATCTTACCTTTAATTTCTTACCAAGAGTGGATCTCCTAACCCAAGCAAGCCCTTAAATTCATTTGTGAACTTGTTTTATTACTTTTGGTATTGTGACAAATCCTCTTCTTACCTCAATTAATTTTTCTTCATTAATTCCTTGTGGATCGACCTCGGACTCCCGAGAAATTTACTACTTGAGACAACCTGCAATTGGGTTTGCATCCTTAAATCCTGCAGTCAAGTTTTTGGCGCCGTTGTCAGGGACTTGATTTGAAGTTTTGATTTATTGAGGTTCATTTTCTTTAATAAAATTTATTCTCTCTTCTCCCTCACTGGAGCAAAAGATCGGCTTGCCGATCCTTCAATTTCTTTACTAACTCTCTAACTTACTAACTTGCTAACATACTAACTTTCTAACTTTTATATTTATGTCATTTATTTTTTATTTTTAATTTTTTTTTTATTTTCGTCATTTTTTTTTCAGTGGGGATAACTCTCCTTTTATTTTACGCACTAACTTAGTGGAGAAACTCTCCCTTTTACTTTTTCTGTTATTTATTTTTCCGCACTTTATTTTTATTTTTATTTTTATTTTTGGGTGGTTGGTTTATTACCCCACCTTTGTTATATATATATTTTTGGTGGTTGGTTTCTACCACACTATTTTTTTTTTAATTTTTATTTGGTGGTTGGTTTATACCACATCCTTGTTAATATTTAATGGTGGGTTACACCGCCAGCTTGTACATTATTTTTTGTTTATTTATTTTAAGTTATTTATGTATTTATGCTTAATTAGTATCGTGATTTAAATTCTGGTCGTCTAGTTAAAATTAATTCTGGTACTTTATATATTGACTTGTTTGAATCACAATCACACACAATTGACACAATGGCTGACAATGAAAGTGTACATGATGAACCGAAAAATCAACCGTTGTGAGCCATACGTGAATATTTGCAACCACCTCAAAATTCTAGTCCATCATGTTTTATCTTTCCACTCAATGCCAATAATTTTAGATTCAAACCAGGTATGATTTCTTTACTTCCTAATTTTCATGGTTTAGAATCTGAAAGTCCATATTTACATCTGAAAGAATTTGAGGAAGTATGTATTGCCTTCAATGATCAAAATTGTACTGAAGAGATTGTTAAGCTTAAATTGTTTCCTTTTTCTTTAAAAGATAAAGCAAAATCCTGACTTAACACTTTGAAACCAAGATCTATTGGCACATGGCAAGAAATGCAAGGTGAGTTCTTAAAGAAATTTTTTCCAACACATAAAACCAATGCTATGAAAAGATAAATCCAAAATTTTTTTCAAAATTCAAATGAAGCATATTTTCAATTTTAGGAACGATTTAAAGATTTGTTAAATTCTTGCCCACATCATGGTTTTGAAAAATGGCGCACTATAAGCTTCTTTTATGAAGGTTTAAGTCCTGAAACTAAACAATTTGTGGAAACAATGTGCAATGGTGAGTTTCTTGATAAAGAACCTGATGAAGCTTTAGACTATTTGAACCAGTTGGCTGAAAATTCTCAATCTTGGCATAGTACTAACCCTTCTGAAAATTCAATTAGATCTAATCTTACAAGTGCTAATAAAGGAAAATATCACCTTAGTCAAGAGGAAGATCTAAATGCCAGGTTTGCTAGTTTGGCTAGAAAGGTTGAAGCCATGAAATTAAGAAAAGTAAAAGAAATCAAATCTGTGCAAAATGAAGAAATTTGTGGCATTTGTGATGACTTAGGACACTCAACACACGAATGTCCTAAAATTCCTATTTTTAAAGAAGTTGTACATGAGCAGGTAAATGCAATGAATAATTTTAACAAGCCATTTACTTCTTCTTTTTCAGATACATACAATCCGGGATGGAGAAATCACCCGAATTTTAGCTGGAGGAATAATAATCAATCACAATTTGTGCAACCACCACCATCTCAGGCACAACAAGACTCTCAAAATTCTCAAAGATATGCACCTTATGTCCCACCATATAGGAAAAATCTTGAAGAAACACTGCGTGCATTCATAGAAAAGCAAGAGACCATTAATAAACAAAATAATCAAACCATGAATGACATAAAAGACACTCTTGCTAAACTTTCTTCTGCACTCATCATTCATGAGAAAGAAAAATTTCCTTCTCAACCTCAACCAAATCCCAAGGGGGTCAAGATGTCTAAATGAGGGGAGTTCAGAAAACCAACAAATGGACCAAGTTCAGTCAGTGATAACTCTTAGGAGTGGAAAGGTTGTTGAAAAATAAATCATCGAATCTTGTGAGAAAGAAGATGAGCCAATTCCCCAAGAAAATGAAGAAGTTGACCAAAAGGAGACCAAACTCTCGCCTTCACCCTCATTTCCTTAAGCATTGAAAAATCCAAAGAAATTGGACCATAGCACTGAAATTTTTAAAATTTTGAAACAAGTGAAGATCAATATTCCTCTGTTAGATCTATCAAACAGATTCCTTCTTATGCCAAATATTTGAAGAACTTGTGCACTGTTAAAAGTAAATTAAATGTGAAAAAGAAAGCACTTTTGGCAGAACAGGTAAGCTCCATTCTTCAAAATAATAATGCGTTGAAATATAAAGACCCTGGTTGTCCTACAGTTTCATGCATTATTGGAGAACATAAAATTGAAAAAGCTTTACTTGATCTTGGTGCTAGTGTCAATTTGCTTCCATATTCAGTTTATCAGCAACTCAACTTAGATGAGTTAAAACCAACTTCTGTAACTCTTCTACTTACAGATTGATCAATTAAAATTCTAAGAGGAATAGTGGAAGATGTGTTAGTTCAAGTTGATAAATTCATATATCCTGTGGATTTCATTGTCTTGGATACTGAACCTCTGGTTGATAGTTGCAAGTCAATTCCTGTTATTTTAGGCCATCCATTTTTAGCAACATATAATGCTTTGATAAATTGCAGAAATGGAGTGGTGAAGCTAACATTTGGAAACATGACACTGGATCTCAATGTTTTTAACATGTGCAAGCAACCACAGGAAGTCCTTGATGAAAATGAGGAAGTTGAAGGAATTGAAGCCATTATAGATGATCATCTTCAAAAAGGGAGTTCTTCTGACCCATTAGAAGTTTGTTTAATTAATTCATTTGATTAGCTTGATTGTACAAAGGAAATAGAATACAAAGGAAGAAAGCCAAAATTTGAAGAGCTAAAACCCATGAATGATAATGCTCATGAAGAAGTACCCACACCGGAACTAAAGTCATTACCTGTTGGGTTGAAGTACACATTTTTGGGAGAAAAGCAAAGCTTTCCTGTGGTAATTTCCTCGTCTCTTACTGAAGAACAAGAAGGAAAGATGTCGCTTCAATGGACGCACCAAGATAGAAGGAAATTTCTGATAGAGGTGAAAATTTTTTATTGGGATGACCCATACTTGTTCAAACATTGTCTTGACCAAATTTTTCAGAGATGCGTGTCTGACAGTGAGGTAGGTAGTGTCATTAAATTTTGTCACTCAGAAGCATGTGGAGGTCACTTTTATTCAAAGAAAATAGGTGCAAAAATCTTGCAGTGCGGATTTTATTGGCCCACTTTATTTATGAATTGCTATACTTTTTACAAAAGTTGTGAAAATTGTCAAAAGACAAATCCAATAAAATTCACAATCAAGACAATTTTGAGAAAATCTTTTGAAATTGGTCAAAAAGTTCTGCTTTATGATTCTCGTCTGCACCTATTCCTTAGAAAATTAAGATCTAGCTGGAGTGGTCCTTTTGTTGTCAAACACGTGTATCCTCATGGGGCCGTAGATATTGTGAATCCTAGGAATGGTAATGTGTTTAAAGTTAATGGACAAAGACTTAAACCATTTCTGAAAAAACCAAGTTGATGAGTTCTTTGTGTTAGGTTAAGTGGCGAGATACGGACTCGTGACTCTCAACTCGGTTTGTTTTTCGTTTTCAAAATAATCGAATCCTTCTTCTCCTTTAAAATGGATGTCATTCTTTCAAACTTGAGAAAACATTTTCCTTCTCTCCCTCAAAATGCTCGAAAAAAATCTACAAAGTTTGATGTGAAAGATTGAGATTGTTAATGCACAAAGGTATGTCGAGAAGAGGTACGCTGGATAATTGAAGCAAAGGTCCGACTGGCGGTGAGTCTTCAATTTCATTTGACTCATACATGCCAGGTCTTGGAAGAAGTTCGTATTCTAAAAGGAGAAGAGCAAAAAGGTTACAAGTCTGTTACAAATGTGGACGATGGAATTGTAACATACAATGTCGTTCTTTGGGGATGGTTTCCGCAAATAGAATCTTCATTAAGAATGGACTGAGTAAGGAGTCATTAGATGATATCTTATTGACTCTTGAGACGCGTTCTTATGGATTGATGCAACGTGAAATTCTTAATTTGTGGAATCTCTTCAAGGATGAAGAAAAACGCTACAGTCTTGGGAATCTGACTCTAAAAGACCCTGTTTGCCAATTTATAAGAAAATTGGATGGGAAGCTTATCCTCGACTCATAGAAGGCATTTAAGCATTCTTATGGACGTTAAACCAGAGGCGGATGTGAGCCATATCCACAAATAATCTGTACATATCATCTTCTTCTTCTTCATGTAATCTTTAAAAAAAAAAAAAGAGAGAAAAAAAATTCAAAAAAAAATTCAAAACAAAAAAAAAAAATTCAAAAAAATTCAAAAAAAAAAAAAAAAAAGAAAAAAATGTTTAAACAAGGGCGATCCAGAAGGAGTACCATGACTTTAATTAGTTGTGGAGCCCTGCCTTTGGTGACCCGTCATTGACTCGGGTGGACCTTTGCACGCTAGTCCTTAAAAAATTCGTGAGTGTCTCTTGACTGGTGGTGACACGCAAGTATAAAGATATGCCACTCTCGCACTCATGACGTGCAAGTATAAAGATACGCCATGAAATTTGTACATACGGGTATGTCATCATTTGCTATTATATTTCTTTTATTTTTGTATGATTTTGATGTATTTTGGTTTTGGACAGACGATCCTTTGAGCAGGGTCCTTCAGGGGTTTCTAGACTTCTTTACCCTGATGGTTTTCTTGAAGTCACCAAAAAAAAAATCCTTTACCTTTGATCTTTGATCCTGATCCAAAGAATAGCTCGGATAGATTGGTCAAGAAGAAGCGAGAGAGGAAACAAGATGAAAAATGAGCCAGATTTGACACTTTGTTTATAGCTTTTCTTTACTTTTGATTTTATTTATCGTACTTTTTTTATTTAAATTTGTGTCAGATTTCTCCAACAGGTAATATCTTCTATCCTTTACTCATCTATATTTTAACATTGAGGACAATGTTGTGATCTAGTTGGGAGGGAAGGATAGTTGACCAAAAAAAAATTTTTTTTTTGGGAAGTATGATATGATTGTCATGGACTTACTAAACCAATTAGTGATGGCAGAGTAAGGAGTAATTTTACTATTGAGACGCATCTTAATTGGTGGGAGAGTAAGGAGTTTTTTAGGTAGTAATTAATTAGTGTTGATTTGTGGAAGTAACAAAGTTTTTGTCTTTTGATTTCCTTTAAAAGATTCAAGCGAATGCACTCTCACATCCTTGGAAGCAATTGAAATTCAGGAATCATAGCATGATTGAATAAATTATCTTTTTTCTTAAATTTCACATGCTTAGTTATGGATGTTGAATTGGTGGATAGAGAATGATAGAAATATACCTTGTGAGATTTTGAGCCTATTGATGAATGGATTGAATATTTGTACCATTCTCTTCTTTCTTGTGTGATTTTCACTCATGGAATTGTTACTCTAGAACTTGCTTTGATTCTTTTTTAGGCTACATTTTCACATACATACATTAATATGATTGAGGCATTTTAAAATAGCTACTTTGACCAAATAGCCATCCTTGTATATTTTCCATTGTGTAACCCCTTTGAACTTGTTTGACCATTCCTTGTTTTTAGCTCATCTCATCCTTCAAAAAAAAATTTAAAAAAAAAACATGTTTTTACCCAACCTTAAGAAATAAGAGAGCATTGACCTTGTTCTTGAATAAGTGTGGGAGTGTGTGTGCAAAATGATCCAAAAAAAAAATTGAACACCGTTGCATTCAAAGGATTATCAGAATAAAGGTGGATGCTTGGAAACAACAGGAAGAAAAGGAGAATGTTCAAGTCTAACAATGAATTCAATTTACCAATTTGGGATTGATCTTCAACAAAACATTAGTCAAATGTTGGTGATTGTCCTTTATGATGAATGTTCTCAAACATTTTCTCCACTCTAACTGTACCATAATGCTCTTTTATTCTCTTTGGTATTTATCTTTTCATATCCATATTATCCCTTCTCATTTACCATGACCCAATTACAACCTTGAATAAAGTCCTCTTGATTTTTGTATGCATGTGTTTTGAGTAGCGGAGAAGTAGAAGATAAGCAAGCTTATGGTAGTGCAATTGTTCATGGGTTGAATAGAGTGAAATACTTACCTTTTAAACACTTGAGAGATTGAGAGTGAATTCTGTGAGGATCTATCATTCTTGATTCATTCTTTTCAACTGAAGTTTCCTTGCTTGTTAGTTTGAGATGTAAAAAAATGTTACCTCATTAATGCTTTGATCCCTTGAATTTCTTATTGCTCTTCTTGCTTCATCAAGTCTTTTAGAGTTTTTAGCTTTTGAGTCTGTGTCATTTTTTCTTTGTCTCCTAACTTTGGTCTTATGTGTTTTGCCCAAAAGTGCAAAAAGCTAAGTGTGGGGGAATTTGATGATCACATATTTCATACATTAATAAACCCTCATTTTTAGTCATTTACACTCTCTATGTACTTAATTAATTAAGTCTAGTTATGTTTTGTAAGTTTGGACTCAAATTGGACTTAATTGATTTTTTTCAGCACTATTTTGGTCTTATGTTGTTTCTGTATTTCGGTCATATCTTGAGTTCTAAATATCTGATAATTATGAATTTTACCTTGTAGGAAAGATAAGAGAGAGCTCTACAACTTTAATGAAGAGTTCAAAGTCTCAATCAGACATCTAGTAGAGCTAATTGGGTTTAGAAGACAGAACACGAGTTTTGTGTCTGAAACTTGAACAGTATACAGTAATCAGAGCATAACTCGGGCTACAAGAATTATCTTGGGCTGAAATTTGGACATTTGAAAGTTAAGACTCATATCTAAAACTTTTATGTTGAACACAAAACTTGATTCGGGCTCCTTGATGGTGATATTGGGTTTGAAAGTCAAAACAGAGGTGCTGAAACTGGGCCTGAATAGTTTGTAGTAATTGGGTCATATCTTGAGCTGTAGGACGAATTTTTAGGTGATTTTAGAGTCATTGGAAAGCTTAGACAATTTCCTAGAACTTTCATGAAGACCACTTGGCTCAAAAATGACGAAATCAATGACTGAAGCAATGAATGATTTCAGAGACAAGAGATCTCAATGATTTTTCACTCTTATCCTCACCATTTGGCATTCTCCACTCATTCATCCACTCATCCCACCTATCCCTAATCAGCCCCTTTGTCATTTTGTATCCCTAATCCTCTATAAAAGGCACCATTGGCTGACCATTGAGAGCACTTGGTGTTAGGCTTAGTTTGTACAAATTAAGGTTATGCTTGTTTATTGTTTTCCTTTGTTGTAATTTTCTCTTGTTCTAAATTGAAGTTATGTTCATCTTTCTCTTCTTCTCTCTTTCTTTTTTCTTATCCATGAGTAACTAAATCTTCATCTTGCTTGGGTGAAAGAGTGAAGCTCTTGGTAATGAAATAAGGTTAGATTATTTTATTTCTTGTGCTTAAATGATATATTATTAAATGAACATTATATGTGTTGTATTGTGTTTCCAATCAATTTAGAAACCTTCTTTGTTAATGGAGATCTTTATTTATTGTAGACAATAGGATTGACACAGTGAATGCTTGAACTCATTTACAAATGTTGGTAGATAATTAAAGGAATCATAATATGATTGCATATATAATTGAACTTTGAATGTTACATTTTTCGATTGGAACCTCCGTTGTGTGTGGATTTCAATTGAGTTATAAAGAGAAATAATCTTACTTTTAATTTATTACCAAGAGTGGATCTCCTAACCCAAGCAAGCCCTTAAATTCATTTGTGAACTTGTTTTATTACTTTTGGTGTTGTGACAAATCCTCTTCTTACCTCAATTAATTTTTCTTCATCAATTCCCTGTGGATCGAGCTCGGACTCCCGAGAAATTTACTATTTGAGATAACCTGCACTTGAGTTTGCATCCTTAATTCCTGCAGTCACTCCTCCAAATTCTTTGATTTAAGAATCACATTGTGTTAGTGTGACTTCTATTTAGCTAGTGCTACTTTTTCTATATTTATCAGGCAGATAAAGTTTTCAATTCGTCAAGGCTTGTTAGTGGTTTCTTTGCTAAGGAATCTTCAATTGGTCCCGGTCGTAATCCCTCAAGGATTGCATGTAATGAAACATCCAGACTGAGATCTCTAATCTAGATTGCTTCGTCATTGAACACCTCATGAACTCCTTTAAAGTTTCTTTCTTTCCCTTCTTAAAATTAATCAAACTTGCAGAAGTTTTTTTTTGTTATGAGAGTGACTTGTTGAGAAGTGGGTTAGAAATATGGTTGATAATTTGGGAAAATCTTTAACATAATTTAATTCAAGAGATGAGTACTAGAGAAGACTTGATTTCCTTAGCGTACTAGAAAAAGTTTTACACATTATCAGATTGGTTGCTCCTGAGATAATCATTATAAAATTGAACATATCTAGATGCTTTTGCAGATAAGTTGTTCCATCAGAATGATCCATAATGGGTAATTTGAAATGCTCTTGGAGAGGTGCGGTCATTATGTAATTGATGAATGGATGATTCGAAGTATAAAAATATTGAACCACAACATGATCATTTCTTCCTTCAACTCACCCTGCACTTGCAACTATCGTTGGTTGCCTTTGGTTATTTTCTGCTTCTTCTTCTGTGTCATTGTTCTGCCACTCTTTGAGAAGTCGTTCAACTTGTGCCTGAATTTTTTGGTTTTGTGCTTGAATTAACTGATTCTGTGTTTGCAAATCTTGGGTGGTGGCAAGCAATGTTTTTATGATAAGATGGTAATTGATGGGATCTGAATCTATCGTTATGTGATAAATGTTGTCACTCTCATGTTCTTGATGGGTTCTTGTAGCATCACTCTCTTCCATTGTTAGGATACGTTGGGATTTGGTGGTTAGGGTTAGGATTTGGTGGTTAGGGAAAAATTTTACCTTTTTTCCACAAACGGCGCCAGATGTTTTTGCCAAGCTTCTGGATGATCTGCGGATTGGATGCCAACTTATGGTCCAATGTGGATCCATTTAGCGAAATGTGGAGGTGTACCTACAAGGCTACTCTAACGCTCAAGTTAGATGAAAATAATATGAGTATATGTGGAAATAGGCTAGATACACATACCTTTGAGTTATTCCTCATTCCTTTTTATAGGCGATGCGATTAGATTGTTGAGGTCCATTAAGATGGAGGAGACCAAATGGTTACAAATTTTAAAGACCATTATGGTGATATAAAGATCTGGTTGATTGTAACAATTGGTGGCCATTTGAATTCCTCACGTGATTGAAGATGAAACGTCCTATAGGTGGACTTGTAGATGTCCAATCCAATTACTTTGGGTCGATCATAATGATTATGAGTTTATATCAGTACACCCTCTTTCCAAACATCCCCAGAAAGATCATACATAAAATAGATTTCTTCCGTAACCACCTCAAGTATCAAGCCTAGAGTAGGAAGTGTTGTAAATATTTGGTAGTTTACAAATTTCCATTACATCTTTTGGTGGATTTACATGATTTTTCCTAGATAACTAACTCTTGTAAAGACATGATTTTTCATGAAAGACTTCCTCTTGTAAAAACATGTCTTCTCATAGAAGTATGCTTTAATTGAGACGTATATCTTTGATGTTGTCCCTTCATTGTCTATAAACAGTAAACCCCATTGTTACAAATTATCAAAACGAAGTTATAGAAACATAAGAATAAGAGATGATGGAATTCTTCAATATTCCTAGTTGCAAAATTTTCAAAGGCTTTGTTGTTTCTTGAGAGTATTATTTCCTAGACCTGTTAGCAAATTTTGTGTGAAGATAAATAATTCTTTAAGGTTGTGTTTGGAATGAATAAAAATAGGAAATGATTTGATTTGATTTGAATTGAATTGAATTGATTTGATTTAAAAATCAAATTTTGTGTTTGGAACTTTTAAAAAAAAATAGGATTTGAATTGATTTAGAAATCAAATTTTGTGTTTGAAATTCATTAAAATGAGAATTGATTTGATTTGATTTTATTATTTTACATTTTAACCTTTATGAAAGGTTGTTAGAGGTAGTTACTAAGGATAAAATAGTCTATTTATTTCAAATCAAATCCTAACAATTCCTATCAAAATTGATAGAATTTCTAAAACAAAAAGAATGAAATCCATGAGATTTTAAAAATCAAATCATTTCTCATTTTTAAACATTCCAAACGCAAAATTTAATTAAATTTAATTTACAAATTAAATCATTTCTATTTTTTTACATTTCAAACACACTCTAAAAAAAATGATTCACCATGTCATAAAGTCTTGATTCTAATTTCGTTGTTACTTTTTTCTATATTTTTCCAAATAGAAAGTGTTTTTGAAACTTTAAATACAGATGAACTATAAATTGGATTTAGATTTTCTCCAATTGTTAATTAAAATGATATATGAGGAGGTCCCATTAAAAAAATAAAGACACATAATAGTTTTTAATATAAATTAGTGAACCCATGACCAATTGTGGTGGGCTCCTTAATAATAAAAATTATATCTATTTTTCTCTAGTAGGATGGTCCTATTACAAGGATGGATCCCTAATTTGTATACATAGATTTGGATTTTAGCATATTGTTAAAATAATATGTGATGGTCCTTTCAAAGAGATATATGCATGAAATAATTTTAATATAATTAGTGGACCTCATAATTAATCATGGTTGGTTGCTTTATAATAAAAAAAAAAATATTTATCTTTATCCAACATGATTGTTCTAATCTGTATACACGGAGTTGAATTTTCTCGTGTTGCTTAAATAATGGAAGAAAGGGGCTTTTAGAGAAATAAAGACACGTGAGATTTTTTAGAGTAAATACACTTTACACTCCCTTAAAGTTTTTTCACATGAAACTAAACTCATTTTTTATTTTTAAATCTAAAATCTACACTTCAACCCATTTGACCAAATTGGCTAATTACATTTTAACATCTTTTACAATTTATAATTTAAAATTAATTACTTTAAATACTTAACATGCCTTTTTATTTACAAATTATTATGTGAATTTAGTATTTTTTAAAAATCTGAACTCAACCAATTTAAATATTTTCTAGACTTTACTTCTAGAGTTACTTGGAGGCAATAGGCATTCTATAATACACATTTGTAAAAAAAAAAAAAAAGTGTATTGATAGGATAACATTAAGTTAATAAGTTACAAATCTTTTAAACTATAACAATATATATATATATATACACGGAGTGTATTAGGCGAGATGAGTATTTATTATGAGAGAGTGAAAAGAGTGAATCTTAACAATTGGATCTTACATGAATGGTCAAGATTAGAACATAAATACATGTGACTTTTTTAAGTGGTTACATGACCTTTAAGTAATTTTTAATCTTGACCATTCATATATAGTTGTATAGTCAAGATTCAATCATCTTACTATCTTATAATAATTATTCTTCTCATTAGATATGTTCATATGTCTCATATATATATATATATATATATATATATATATATATATATATATATATATATATATATATATAATATATATATATATAAATATTAAAATCATATCTTATAATAATTACTTTAGATATATATATATATATATATATATAAAACTTATTAAAAGCATGTTTACTTTAGTTTATTTTAAGAGAAATAATTATTTATTTTTTAAAAATTTTACTAAAATTTTTTTAATTATAAATTATTTTAAATATAATTTTTTTATTATAAATTATTTTATATATAAAATAACTAATTCAAAAACACTAAGACTCAATTTTTACACCGTCAAAAAGCCTATTCTGATATGTTGCAGAATACAAGGCAAACCAGGAAGATCCAAAATCTAAATATACAATTCAACAATGATATTATTATATTATTTTTTTATATTTTTTAACATTATTTTTATATCATTAATTACATTAATTTTTTTAATTGTTTTATCTCAATTAATTATAATTATTAAAAAATAATGTAAATAATAATATGATAAAAAAATGATGTGATAAAGATCATTTTCAATATTCAATTAGGCCAGCCTAGCTTTCTAGAAGAAAAATAACTAAATAAAATAATAGTTTAGCAGGTCAAATTGCCAGCAAAGGAACAGAAGGCGTAATAAGCGCCAGCTATGACGTCATGATATACCGTGGTATGACTAGGTGTGACGCACAATGAAAGCACAATTATTGGAGAGAAACTGTTATCTGTTAGGAAACAAGATAATTAAACTTGATTTTATATTATTAAATATGTATTATATTAATTTTATGAATTGTTATTATTTTTCATTTTAACTGTATTCTTAATGTTATTATTAATATGTAAAATATTGAATGATATAAAGTAAAAAAAAAAAAAACACTCTTACTGTAAAGTTAGAGTGCAAACGAATTGAATCAAATAGAACACTTAAGGCTCAAACTTAGTTTGTAAAAAAAGAACTTATTCAAACTTAGTTTATTTTTTTAAATGAGTCAAATTTAAACTTTAACTTGTTAAAAAAATATAAAATTAAGAGTTTGACTTATTTAATTCGTTTAAAATTTGATTATTATTTTTTTCATTTTATCATCTCTCTTTGAAATATTGGAGTTTATAAATTTAATATTTAATAAACATTTTTATGCTAAAAAATAAACTAAAAAACTAAAAATAGAAATAAAAGTTTTCTTTATTCATTATTTATTACATAAAATAATTCATAACCTTCTTATAAAAAATTTTAATTAGTAATAATAACAAATAAATTATTATTATGTATACTTTTTATTAAAATTATAATTTTTTTGTGATTTAATTTTTACTATCTATATAGCATGAATAAATAATATATATACACATATTTACAAGTTATTCATGAACTTTTATTATCTAATCTATAAAGTTTGAACTTGACTCATTTATATAATCGAACATAAGTTTAAACTTAAGTTTATTTGTTTAACTAAACAAATGAACTTAATTGAATATTTAATGAGTCGAGTTCGAATAGTTTACGAATAACTCAACTTATTTACACCCTTACACAAAGGCTTCTAAGAATTTTTCCAAATATAATTATAAAACCAATGCATACATGTTTCTTAAACTTTACCATGTTTTGAAATAGTAACTATGAACTTTCAAATTTCGATGAGATCTATTTTAAGAGAAGATGAGATATAATTTTTAAGTTGCAGTACCGTTCATATTGGTCTCTATTGAAAAATATGCATAATAATTAATAGTCTTCAAGCGAATATCAGAACTTTCTTCTAAATTTTAGATTTTATTTCTTTCTCTTTCTAAATTTGATGTTTATTGTTCAATTTATAATTGCCAAGCTTTTCTTAATATGATAATTCATAAAGTTAAAAGATGTTATGTAAGCTCTAAATTATTTTATTTAATTAATATTACAGTGGATAATAAATAATTTAAATAAATTAAATAGAATAATTAAATTAGAAGATAATGATAACTTACATACTTAACATGAGTAATATTGTGTAAGAATATATTGACTTATTATCATATAATTAAGGTGATGCAGTAAAAATGAGTTGTTTCTTAAGAAGAAAACATATATTTAATTTTTGAGTAAATTATTAGAGAGAATAATCATACCGCTTCACTTCATATTTCTTAAAAAAAAAGACATGTTTATATTTAATTTCTAAGTAAATTCTTTAAAAGAATGACCATATCATTTCACTTCCAACTCAAAGGGAAATGGAATCCTAAAACTAACTGTCGTCACCTATGATATAGGTTCGTTTTCACCTCGAACTCCTTTTGCGGTTGGTTTAAAAAATAAAATATTGGCTTGTGTAGCAGTACCAATTCGTACAGACTTGCCGTGAAGAGATACTGGTGTTGTCCTTGAAGTAAAGCACCATTAAAGGTATAACTGTTATTGAATAATCTTATATATTAGCTTCATAATTAATCATATAAGAGAAGCAATACCTTATAAATTGGTCCTGTATGTGTATAAGAATAGGAAGTTAATCAAGAGCCAAATACATACAAAACCAAATAATTGCTAGCTGGGGTTTACATATGAGGTTTCTTAATTATATATAATATAATGAAATCATATATATTTTATGATACAAAGAATTCAATATTGACTCAACTAAATAACATTATTTTCCAATTTTTTTTTATCTAAAATTTCTATAGAAGAAATTTGTTTTAAAAAATTGGGATTATATAGTTTCTGAAGATGGCAACTGGTAACCAACAAATTATTAAACAAGCTTTATAAAATTGAACCCGGTATAAATCATAAGATTTCTGTGGGTCACGCATTGACTTGACAACAACCAGAGAACAAAACAAAGAAAGAAACCGAAACAAACACGGCATTAAAATATTACACTTTTGGTAAGCACTCATCGGAAGCCTAGCCAGATGACTCCCCATGTGGCCATGTCCTACCCTTCTCCTTCTTGTACACGCCTTGGATCCACGTCTGAGATCTATCTTATTGTCTGTTTGGACGTTGCTAATTAACCATGTCAACTTCATTGAAGTCATGACAGAGATAGGAAAAGATGTGTTTCTCATCCTCTATCAATTCACTCTACCTGTTTTAACGTGGATGAAATGTTTGGCTTGACCCGTTGATATATGTCTTATTCTTAGCATAGATTGGAGAAGGTTCATTCGATTTCTTAATTGGGTTTGGAAATTGGAAACATGCAACTGGACAAGAGAGGGTTGGTTAATTTCTTAATTGGATTTGAATCAATACTATCAAATCATTTTGCTTAACCACATATCTATATGTTTAATTGAAAAAAGTGTCCTCCTGGATTTGTGGTTAGTTAACTTTATTAGAAATTTGGTTGATTTAGAAAGGTGAAAGTTTAATTGATATTTTAAATTTCAATCATCATAATATATATCAAAAGAAACTTTAAGAATGAGTGCTGTGGGCTTTATTTTCAATTCCTCGACGATATGATTTTTGTGTAAGTCATGGAAAGAAAGTTGATTAAATTCATTGTATGTACCTCAATATTGTTTTTGTTTTGTTGGTTATAAAAGAAATATACAGATATCCAACATAAAATGCTTCTCACGAAAAATGATGCTATTAAATTACAAAATCATTTGCTACATATACATCAACTTAGATTTAAGGATCTTATCAATTATACATATTACGTTTGGTCAAAGTAATTCATTTATCTCTGATAATAAAAAATTAAATGACCTTTTTGTCATTATGGAAGCAGTTTACTTATTCCGAACTTTATTCTTATAAGTTAAAACACTTTTTTTATATGCTTTTTATAATAGTGTTCTTAAAATAGTTTTTTTCCCCTCGAGTTTCATCTACTCTTCTAAGTGGTAGAAATAGGTCTGGTTATTTATTGGGGCCTATGGCCTAATATATTTTCATCCTATCAAGGTCATGGCTATTTAAGAAGTAAATTAGGCTTAAGTTTTTAGAAAAGACCTATTTAACAATATAGAACAAGGCTTAGACTTTTAAAAAACATATTCGGCTGATCAAGTTGACCTAATATATATATATATATATATATATATATATATATAAAATTAAAATTCATAATATTTATATAATTTATTAATTATATATTAGTATAATATATTTATTTTGTGTAAAATATAAGAATTTCATTAAATGTTATATTAATTAAAAAATAAAATGTTTAGGTCTTTTTGTCTATATGAAAATCTTTATGTAATATAAACTTTTAAATAAACTTTTGAATATTAGATAAGATTTTTATATTTTTACAAATTGGCTAGGTTGAATTAAAAAAAAACCTATGATAAGTAACAAGTTATACTTAAGTTAATATTTTACAAAACAGATTTAGATTTATTTACACAAAGCTTAACTTAATCTATTTCCACTCTTATCAATATCTAATAATCTTCTGTCAAAATTATTTCAAACAAGTTTTTTAGTGTTTGCCTAACAAATTTGTAAAATATTTATTCGAATTTGAGATTTTAAAATAAGAAATAAACTCATGTATCCCATAAACAACATTCCTAGTAATAATAATAAAAGTTTATAGAGTTTAATTTTCATTTAAATTTTAACTTATTAAATAATATGATAACACATCATAAATAAAAATATCAATGTAAAACTCTTTTATGCTAACAATATTTTAAAATTAAATTCAAATTCATATCCTATGGAAAAATGCCTTTTCTCTTATTCTTATTTTCTTTCTTTCTTGTGTTGAGCAATCTTCAAACGCTTCCATAAATTAAAATTGTTGGATTGATTTATGATGGTGTCATTATTATTGAACAAATAGAAACTTTATTAATGTCAAACACTATAAAGAGAGTCAAAGCCATCGCTGCATAATGCCTTGACAATGACACAGCTCGCAATGACGCAGAAGCTATACTGACAGAAAAAACTTTTCTCTTTTTTATTTTTATTTATTTTTTGTATTGGTTAATTTCTTAGATAGTTTCATAAAACCCAATTTGTGGGCCAGAACTTGAACTTGATACTTTAGCTTCCCCTTCTTGGAGCCTTCACAATGCAGAGAGTACTAGTGTCACAGATCCATACACAATATGTGAATCATAGTTGGTCCAACTTCATAATGCAACCCACGTTTGATGGACCAAAGATTATTCAAAATTATCGTATATCATAAATTCAGAAAAAGGACATAATTTAATAGACCAATTTTTCTAATATCTCCTCTTTTGTGTGGTGTGTGGCTTGTCCGGGAGAAGAAAGAAAATTGAAAGCAAGAAAAAATGAGATCGAAAAAAGAAAAAAAAAAAAGAGGAAAGGTTACGAGTTATTAGAAAGTGGTTTTTTCTTTTTCTTTTTTTTTTCTTTTTTTTTAGATAAAAGCTAATATGGTGAAGATAAAAAGGACAATAGGAATGATATCGTATGGCATGCGTTCGGGTGAAGTAAAGGATATATATATATACAAAGAACAAAAAGCAAAACAAAATTAAAGCCAGTATCTTTCATCCTCAAAATCTGGTTTCTTTTTCATCAAGATATTTTTTGAAATGGAATCTTCTTGTCCTCACTTTTTGGTACAGGAGGATTCGATTTAATGGTAAATTAAACAGGAACAGGATAAATTGGCTCCACAAGTTTATCTTATATTGCAGGATATTCTTTCACTGAGAAAATGTAACAAATATCATTTTTTTGTTGGTAACTCTTTACTCGGATTTGTTGGTTTCTTCCCCCCTCTTCCCCGTGGAATGTTGGACGACTTGTTATGTGAGAATAACTTGTTTAAAGATTTTAGGCTACTATATTGATTGATGTTTAAGTTTTGCATTGTTATATTTAGAGTAATTTCTTATAAAAATAAGAGAGTTCTATGCAATGAGCGAGAACGTAGCAATTATATTTATTATCACTTGAAAATAAGAAATAGGATTTGCATGCTGTCGCAACCGAAATCGCGACGGGACGACCGAAAAAAAGATTAGCGCATTTTTTAAAATCAATTAGCCGCCACCAACGTTTATTTTAATTTAAAACATTAGAAAAACCCTTAAAATAAAAGCAAACCTTTTTGGAAAATGAGTTTGGGTTCGAGAGTCGATTACGAGGTAGGGAAGGTGTAAGACTACTACACCGCCTGCTCCAAGAATCCGCATCTTGTCAATCGCTAAATTTTAATAATATCAAATTTATTTATTTTACCCTTTTTGAAAAGACTTCAGAACTATTTTATTTTATTTATTTTTTTTTATTTTTATTTTTTTAAGGAAAGAAAAGAGAAATAACTAAATTATGAAAATTTATTTTTCGACTTGACAGAATAAATCCGCTCCCTACGTATCCTCACAAGGTGAATGAGAACTCAAAGTCACGTAGTTTTTAAAATAATTATGAGTTGATTGATTTTAATTAAAAGATTTTTTAAAAAGAAAATTTTATTGTTTGAAAATAAAATCATTTTTTTTGCACAGATTTAAGATAAAGACAAGACTACTCAATAAACCCCTTATGATCCAAACGATTATCAAGATAAGACCCGCTATTCAATCAACATCATTAATCATTGATTGATTAAATGAAATTTTATTTTTATTTTTATTTCTTATTTTTTTTATTTTTATTTTAAAAAAAGGGTACAAAGACAAACATACAATTTTCATGATTCAAGTAAATAAATAAGTCAAAATAAGATTTAATATAAGCATCACAAATAAAAAAAATGACATTATTTTTATTTTTCCATTTTTCATTTCCTTAGTCACAAGATGTACATAAAACATATCATTAAATAAATTAAATATTTATAACTAATCCCAAATAACACAAATAAACTAAAAAAAAAATATTTTTATTTATGATTTAAAACTCCTGTTACAACAACCCAGAAACCTTCTTTTTTTTATATTATCATTATTATTTTTTACAAAAAAAAAAAAAAAAACGTGCCAACCCACTTAATGGCTGCCAAGCCCCTACGGTTTCCACTATCAATGATTATCAATAAAATAAAAGAAAATTATATGCATCATTACCCCAACCAAAACTTCCTTTATTATTATCATTGTTATTTTTTACACAAAAAGACAAGCCAACCCACGTAATGTGGGCTTAGCTGCCAAGCCCCACTAATTCCACTTTGTCAATTTTTTGGCTTATGATTCAAACATTACAAATTAAAATTGGCAAAAACAAAACTAAAAGCATAAAGGCAAAATGCTTCAGGCAAACAAAAGAAACAAAGAAACAAAATGAGGAAAGGAGAAGTGAGGCTCAACACCTCTGGTTCGGCAGGGAGAGAATGCAGGGAGGTAAAGGTGCTGACCAGGGCACGACGATGACTGGACAGCGACGGGCAGACCGGGACAGAAAGAGCTTGTGGTGAATGGTGGTTTAAAGGAAAAGATGTGGATGAGGAAGAAGAAGATGAATAGTGAGTAGAAGAAATTGTTGGGTTAAAGAGGATGATGAATAGTGGCTACTTACTAAGTTGACTCGGTTTTGGGTGGTGAGTTGGTTATGAGTGGAGATGGTGATGGTGTGTGGTTCTTTGGAAAGTGGTAGTTAATGAAGTTTATGGGTGAAGGTGAGGGGAAGAAGATTTGAGTTGGAAATAGTTGGGGGTGAAGAGAGATGCTTAGTTATGGTTCTTTGGAAAATGAGAAAATGAAGAGCCTGGTGTGGTGCGAATGGAGAAGAAAAGGAAAATGGAAGTCCCTCTTACGTTGAACATTGGGTTGGTTATATAGGGAGAATGAGAATGAAGAGGGCTGTACGTGAGTGTGTGAGAAATAAAGAAGAAAAAAAATGAAGAGTGATTAGTGTCTTTGTGAGTGGAAGTGCAATTGTCTTTGGTGAGTGAGTGGGAAAAAAAATGAAAGTGAGTGCAGTGGGTGCAAAGGGAATTGTGAGTGGATTGTGCTATTTGGAATTGAGTGAGTGAGTGAGTGCGAAGTGCAATTAGGTGAGTGAGTGCAATTAGGTGAGTGGGAGTGCAATTAGTGAGTGTAGTGGAGTGATTAGTGAGTAGATATGCAGAGTGAGTGGAGTGTAATTTGGTGAGAAATAAGCTACAAAACAAATTTTTATTTTGCACAAATAAGAAAAAGTAAAATAAAAGTAAATAATAAAAAAAAAAATAGTGTGATCACAACATTGCAATTAAGCATCTTTTCACTAAAAATATTAATCATCGATCAAGTAATAAAAATTTTATGGACAAAATTGGGTATCAACAATTTGCCCCTTTGCTTTACATTTAGAATAAATGGGAAGCAAAGGAATTGATTCAATTTTGTCTATGAAAATTTTTATTTCCTTTTCTTTTTCCTCTTTTCCTTCTTTCTTTTTTTTTTTTTTTTTTTTAGAAAGCAGAGTGAGGCAAAAACAATGGTCATTGAAATGAGATAAAAGCTTCATGAGTCAGTTATCCGCCAAAACTTTACAAAACTTAAAGCAAGAAAGGAAAAAGTCATGAGTCGGGTATCCGCCGAAGCTTGACAGAACTTAAAAGCTCATGAGTCAGTTATCCGCCGAAGCTTAAAGCAAGAAAGGAAAAAGTTTTCATGAGTCCTGTATCCGCCGAAGCTTGGAAAAAAACTTAAAGCAGAAAGGAAAAAGCTGCATGAGTCGGGTATCCGCCGAAGCTTGGAAAAAAACTTAAAGCAAGAAAGGGAAAAAGCTATGAGTCGGGTATCCGCCGAAGCTTGGCAGAAACTTAAAAAGCTTGCGGAGTCGGGTATCCGCTGAAACTTGACCAAAACTTAAAGCAGGAAGGATAAAAAAGCTTGCAGAGTCGAGTATCCGCCTTTTTGCGTAAAACTTAAAAGCTTGTGGGGTAGGGTGCCCGTCGAAGCTTGACAGAAAACTTAAAAAGCTTGCGAGGTAGGGTGCCCGTTGAAACTTGACAGAAAACTTAAAAAGCTTGCGGAGTAGGATGCCCGTCGAAGCTTGACAGAAAAACTTAAAAAGCTTGCGGGGTAGGATGCCCGTCGAAGCTTGACAGAAAAACTTAAAAAGATGGGTGCGAGGACCCAGAAAGGAAAAGGCATTGGGTCGAGGACCCGGAATTGAAAAGGCAACGGGCGTGGGGACCCAAAACTAAAGGCAAATGGGTGCGGGGACCCAAAAAGCTACAGAAAGGCTTTTGCTGCTTTTTTTGTTGTAAATGCATATGATGCCTGAGTTGATGCTTGATGCAATGGATGCATGATAATGCAATGAATGTGAAGCTTGAGGACAGTGCATGTAATGCCTGGGATGATGCATGATGTAACGAATGCATGATGATGCAATGAATGTCCTACTATAGATATTCTCATGGACAAATTGGGTAAACAAAAATTGATACATCAGAGCTTTAGTCGGATCACTCTTGGTTCCACAACACCCTTAAGAACTTCTTCCCATAGTAGGATCCGGTCGAACGGTAAACAAAATTCATCGATTGGCTTCTTGATTTGTTGGTGATTCTTTGTTTTCATCAATACTTTTATCAGAAATTTATCGCATTCCCATGACCTTTCAAGATTGTTAAAATAAAACTGAATGCTTTTGCAATATAATCACATGTTTCACATTTCAATATAAATCTATCATGATAAATGCATATTGAATCAACAATGGGTTGCAAAGAAAATGGACTATTATTATGGAAAGGAACAATACAGGGAATGTGGTACCACAAAGGTTAGAATTGAAAGGTTTACGTAAGAATGTTGGAGTAGATTTTTCCAGCTCTTCCAAAGTGATGCTCTCTAGGATGACCTAAGTGCTAATTTCCCATGTGTAAGACCGTAAATACCCCATTTTCTATTTTCGAGAACATGAGTTGACCCAATTTTCATGCGTCGGGAGGGTTCATGACAAGACTTTCCATTCAAACCGCCCCAGGTTGTGATTCGAGGCAACTCCACTTTTCCGTATGTGTCAAGAACCATCTTTGACCTTAACTTTTGCCTAGGTCGCTTCTTTCCGAGTTTTCAACCTAGCAGTGTCGCTTCTTTCCTTTTTTTTTTGTTGTTGTTTTTTTTGTTGTTTTTTTTAAGCATAATACATTTTGACAAAGATCTCGAATTTACAGAAGTGGTAAATCAAAGACCATCCATATTTGTGAGAATTAAAGCTCCTCCCGAGAAAGCCTTTTTTACAACATAAGGTCCTTCATAGTTTGGAGTCCATTTTTCTCGATTATCCTTTTGAATGGGAAGAATCTTCTTGAGTACTAGGTCTCCTTCTTGGAACTGTCGCGGACGCACCTTTTCGCATAGGCTTTCATCATTCTCTTCGGTAAAGCGGCCATGACAGAGTGTCGTTAATCTCTTTCCTTCAATGAGGTTCAACTGATCAAGTCGAGTTTGGACCCATTCGCTTTCTTCTAATTTCGCTTCTATCAAGACTCTTAATGATGGAATTTCCACTTCAATAGGGAGTACCGCCTCCATTCCATAAACCAAAGAGAAAGGGTTGCCCTGGGTTGAAGTACGAATGATGTACGATAACCATGCAAAGTGCAAATGGTAGCATTTCATGCCAATCTCTATACGTTACAACCATCTTTTGAACAATCTTTTTGATGTTCTTGTTTGCCGCCTCCACTGCCCCATTCATCTTTGGGCGATAGGGTGAGGAATTGTGGTGCTCAATTTTAAAACTTTCACACATCTCTTTCATCATCTTATTGTTCAAATTAGTGGCATTGTCAGTGACAATTTTGCTTGACAAACCATATCGACAAATCAGCTCCCTTTTGACAAATTTGACCACTACATTCCTAGTCACATTGGCATAAGAAACAGCTTCGACCCATTTTTGTGAAGTAATCAATTGCGACAAGAATAAAGCGATGTCCATTTGAGGCCTTCGGTTCAATGGGCCCTATGACATCCATTCCCCACATTGAGAATGGCCAGGGTGCTATTAAAACATTCAAAGGTACAGGTGGCGCATGAACCTTGTCAGCATATGTCTGGCATTTGTGGCACTTCTTCACATAATTGAAGCAATTGGTTTCCATTGTCAACCAATAATACCCAGCTCTTAGTATTTTTTGCCATTGCATGCCCACTTGCATGAGTTCCAAAAGAACCTTCATGGACATCCTTGATGATTTTCTCTCGCTTCGTTGCATCAACACATCTTAGCAAAGACCATGTCGTGGTTCCTCTTGTAGAGAACTTCCCCATTTAGAAAGAAACCCATTGTGAGTCTTCTGAGGGTTCTTTTGTCATTTTCTGAAGCATCTGGAGGGTACTCTCTGTTCTTGATGAAACATTTGATGTCATGGTACCACGGTTTCTCATCTGGCTTCGTTTCTACCATTTGGCAATATGCCGGTTGGTCACGACTCTCCATCTTTATGAGTGGCAAGTCCTTATCATGGCTTACTTTAAACATTGACGACAACGTGACTAAAGCATCAGCCAACTGATTATCTTCCCGAGGGACGTGATGGAATGTGACTTCGTCAAGTTGTTCACCAACTCTTTGATGTAAGCATGATAAGGGATCAACTTGGTATCTCGAGTTTCCCATTCTCCCTTTAGCCGATGGATGACCAGGCGAGTCCCCGTATACCTCAAGAACTTTTGCCTTTGATTCTATCGCCGCTTGGATTCCCATGGCACATGCTTCGTATTCGGCTATGTTGTTTGTACAACCAAAGCACAACCGAAAGCAAATGATTGGGATAAAATTACTTTCGTGGGAAATCAATATGGCCCCGACTCCATGCCCCAGTGAATTAGAAGCTCTCGTCAAACAACAAAGTCCATTTTTCTTTTTCGAAGATTCTTCTTCTCCAAACAAAGTCATTATATCTTCATCGAGAATTCACACCGCATAGACCCATAGCCTTTCACCGGTTGACTAGCTAAGAAATCGCTGCAGCACTGCCTTTGATTGCTTTTTGGGTGACGTAGACAATGTCATATTTCGATAGCAAAACTTGCCAACGTGCAATCCTCCCAGTGAGGGCAGGTTTTTCAAAGATATACTTGATCGGGTCCATTTTGGATACTAACCAAGTGGTGTAACACAACATGTACTGCCTCAAGCGATGGGCCGCCCATGCCAAGGCGCAACACGTGCGTTCCAACAATGAATATTTTGCCTCATAGTTCGTAAACTTCTTACTCAAGTAATAGATGGCCTGCTCCTTTTTACCGGTTTCATCATGTTGTCCCAATACACAACCTATGGATTCATCCAACACAGTCAAGTACATGATGAGAGGCCTTCCTGGCATTGGAGGTACCAAAACTGGGGGTTCTTGCAGATACTGCTTGATCTTCTCAAATGCTTCTTGACAATCCTCATTCCATTCTACTATCTGGTTTTTACGCAACAACTTGAAGATTGGCTCACACGTTGCAGTTAATTGGGATATAAACCTAGCAATATAATTCAGCCTCCCCAAAAATCCACGAACTTCTTTTTCAGTGCGAGGAGCTGACATCTCTATGATTGCTCGAACTTTGTCTGGGTCAACTTCTATCCCTTTCTTGCTAACCACAAATCCCAAGAGCTTGCCTGATTTTACACCAAAAGTGCACTTAGCAGGATTCAATCTGAGCCTGAACTTTCTTAACCGCTCAAAAGCTTTTGTAAATCGGTTATGTGATCTTCTTCTCGTTTTTGACTTTGCAATCATATCATCCACATAAACTTCTATTTCCTTGTGCATCATATCGTGGAATAATGCTACCATTGCCCTTTGATAAGTTGCTTCAAGCATTCTTCAATCCAAATGGCATCACTTTATAGCAAAAAGTCCCCCATAGAGTGATGAATGTGGTCTTCTCCATATCTTCGGTGCCATCTTGATTTGATTATATCCCGAGAAACCATCCATGAAGGAGAAAAATGCATATTGAGCGTGTTGTCCACCAAAATGTCAATGTGAGGTAAAGGAAAATTATCTTTAGGGTGGCCCTATTCAAATCTCTATAGTCAACGCACATGCGTACTTTCCCATCTTTCTTGGACAGTACGATGTTGGCGACCCATTGAGGGTACTTTGCGACAGCCGAGGAAACCCGCATCAAACCTGTCTTTTGACCTCCTCTCTAATTTTTAGCGACATTTCGGCTTCATTCGCCTCAATTTTTGCTTGACGAGAAGACATTCGGTCTTAATGGTAATTTATGCTCAACTATGCTAACATCCAAGCCCCAAGCATGTCTTGGTACGACCATGCAAAAATGTCACGATAATCGATAGAGCTTGACCAACTTGCTTCGCTCTTCTTCTTTCATAGAAGTGCCAATTTTAACTTCTTTTTTATCATCTTCTGTCCCCAAATTAATCACTTTAACTGGCTCCTCATGGGGTTGAATCTCTTTGGCCTCTTGTTCTATTAATCTCATTAGCTCGTAAGAGGTTCCCAATCGTCATCATCTTCATCAACATGATTAATGGGATGGTCAAAATTATACAATGGGGTCATAGCACTGTCATTTTCAAGAGAACCACTTTCAGATCTGCATTTATTGATGTCAAAACAAGTAAAAAGGGTAATGAATAAAAGCTAATGCAATGGTCGAAGAAAAAATTAAAAGGGAAGATAATTTGAAAATGTATTTTATTGATAGCAAATACCGAAAAGGAAACATGTGAGCCGTTTTTACAACATATTTTCCTAAAGCCTTAGGCATAGCTATAGGATTAGCATTACGTAATTACTTTGAATCGCTTTCAAAAGTCATGGGAAAATCGACGATCTCCCAATTGTTGAGCTCGCATCAGGAGAACAAGGGTACACCAGATCGACACCAAGGTCGATGGATTGATCATCATTGATAGCGGTCACTGGTTCGAAACACCAACCCTAAGACTTCGGAAACTCGTCGGATGTCACGTATGGGAATCCTCTCGGTTTTAGGCTCCCGATTTTCCAATCGAGCCAACCTCTTCTCCCTTTTCTCTTCTATGACCCTTCTCTTGTCGCCTTTAGTCGGTTTATATCCTAACCCGAACTTGTCCTTGTTTTCACATGGGTGCGTAAACTTTGCAATGCCTTGTTTATTCATTCCTAGTCCATTTCCACTTTGATATCCTCTTTCAAGCATAACTTTAGCCATCATTATGGATGCACTAGATGACCTGTGGTTTTGGAATTCGAGCTCCTTCCTTTACATAAACAAAGATTGACAACCTCAAACGCTTGGAATGTTGTTTCAAGAGCTTCTTCTCGCAGCTTCGATGTAAGGAGTCGATGGGAGCTTGCTCACCAATAAGTCTTCCTCACCCGAGACGATCACCAAACTATTGCCAACTATGAATTTCACTTTCTGGTGCAAAGAGGATGGCACCGCGCCAGCGGAATGAATCCAGGGTCGTCCCAATAGGCAACTGTAAGTTGGTGTGATGTCCATCACCTGAAAGAGTACATGAAAGGTAGTAGGTCCAACCTGAACTGGGATCTCTATTTCTCCCATCACTTCTCTTCGGGTCCCATCAAAAGCTCTCACGATCATGGTACTTGGTTTCATGTAAGTCCCATCAAAAGGCAATTTGGAAAGAGTTGATTTTGGAATTACATTCAAAGAGGAACCATTATCAATGAGCACTCTAGCCATTATATGATCTTGGCATTTGACGGAAATATGCAGCGCCTTATTATGCCCCATTCCTTCAGCAGGGATCTCATCATCGGTGAAAGTGACATAATTATCAGCAATAATATTGCCAATAATACCACCAAATTTGTCAACTGTAATGTCATGAGAAACATGTGTGCCGATTTAGTATCTTCATCAATACTTTCCTATGCGGCTCGAATTCATCAACAAGGACAAGAGAGATATCCTTGCAGGAGTGCGATTTGCGATCAACCACCCTATACTCGCTTTGCTTGATGAACTTCGGGAACTCATAAACTTCCTCATCGATACCTCTTTCTTATACTCATTTGGCTTTGTCAATCCTCCTTTTCTTTCACATCATTCCCCATAGAAGTCTCTTCTGTCTTGCTCTTCCCTTGTAGTTTCTCTTTTCTTCTTCTTCTTGCCCCTTTCGCAACTCCTCGGGAGTGTAAATGCGACCATTTCGTGTCATCCCTCCAATCCCCGATATATTTGTGACAATAGCGGTCGAACAAGATGAAACATTTGGCGATCGTTTGTGAGATTATCTCCAAGGACTTGTATATCATAATTCCACCATCGCTCGGTGTCCTTAAATGGAAAAGGACTAGGAACTTGAATGGTGATGGGCCTTGGGCCACATGGAGGTGGCGCAGTGAACTTGCAAAGTGTAATAGATAACCAACGGTTTGATAGCCTGGATTTGTAATGGAAGGGACCAGAGAGTTTATGGCTTCATGACCTTCTTGAAATTGTGGAATAGCACATTCATCCACCATACTTATGCCACCATTGTCACATAAATGACCTATTTGCACTAGTTGCATGTCCATTAGATCTTGGAGGATTTGTATCGAACTCACCACATTCGTCAATAGAATGCCCCACATTCCCATGGAGATTGCACATTATTTCATTATCGCCGCCCCTTTCTTTTCAATATGAACTTCCATCATCCCGAATTTGTACAGCTTCTTTAAAAATAACCTTCATGGGGGTTTTGACATCCGCCACTGCGTCTTATAAGTTGCTGGGCAGAACACTCCTCTATAGCATTGACCGTAGGATTCTCATGGTTAGGCAAAGGGTTGTGGCCCACACTAGGGGTATTTGTCTTGAAATTCAACCATTTAGCATTGATTAGATCTTGCACCTTAAACTTCAGCGCTTTGCAATTCTCTGTGGAATGCCATATGGCTCCTGCATGGTAATCACACTTGGCGTTGGGGTCAAAACCTTTAGGGTATGGGGGTTCCAATGGCTTCATCGGGCAAGGAGCCAAGAGAGAGTTACGGATGAGTTGGGGTAGTAACTCGGTGTAGTTCATAGGAATTGGGTCGAAGTGGACAAACTTCCTTTCTTGGTTATTTGGTGGTCTTCTTTGGTTTGTGTTTGGATTTTGGGTCCATGGTTGAACTGTTTGAGGCGGTAAGGTAGGAGGTGTCTGGTATTGAGAATGAGATGGCATTTGGTGAGGCCTCATTGAGAGGTGAGGTTGAGGATGAGGAACGTGTGAAGTATTGGCGACATGGGGGTAATAAGGCTGGGGATATGGAATTGGTGGTGTAGTGGGAAAGTATGGGTGGTAAGGTGCGAAAGGGGTTTGGAAGGATGATTGATGGTTTACTGGTATTTGGCTATCTCTCCCTTAGGTAAAGTTTCTTTGGTCGAAGGTAACAACATGGGTTTTTCCTTCTTTTTTCTTTCCCATCGGGGGCCTCTTGGCGTTAAATGTTCCTGTCGAACTTTCAACGATCTTCCCACTTCTCATTCCTCCCTCAACTCTTTCTCCGATAATAACCATGTCCGAGAAATTTGATGACACACTCCCTATCATTTTGTCATAGAAAGGTGATTGTAGAGTGTCAATGAACGTGGCCACCATTTCTCTTTCTGTCAGAAGGGGTTCTACTTGAGCGGCCATTTCTCTCCATCGCTGAGCATATTCCTTAAAGGTTTCAACATCTTTCTTTGCCATATTCTGGAGCTGCAATCTATCCGGTGCCATATCAATATTGTACTTATACTGCTTCAAGAAAGCATCAGCCAAGTCTTTGAAACATCGAACATGGGCACGCTCAAGATGAGTGTACCAATTTGAAGCCTGCCAACCAAAGTGTCTTGGAAAAAGTGAATCAAGCTTGTCATCGTGAGCACACGAAGCCATCTTGCGGATATACATGGTCGATGGTTCTTTGGGCAAGTGGTCCCCTTGTATTTATCAAAATCGGAACTTTGAATTTTGGTGGGATCACCACGTTAGGGACAAGGCAAAGTTCGAAGCATCAAGGAGACCGTAGCTACTTGCCCCTTCTATGGCTCGCATCTCTCTTCTAGAGTTTCCAACTTCTCTACGGACCGAGAATTTTCAACAGAGGAATTCAATGGGTTTTGTGGCATAAAAGTGGGGATAAAATGTTTGTGCGGCAGGTTCCGTTGGCGGTGGTTGGGTTGTGTTTAAAGAGTTAGCAAGAGGGATTGCCGCCGTCCGGGGATTGGTCGCTTGTGGTGGTACAAAGCGGCAGAAAACCATATGGAGGAAGAAAGAAGGGGAATGGGTGTTGTGTTTGTGGTGTTTCATTAGCATTTGGCGAGTAACCCGAGCTTCGTAGTATTTGGCGGGTTTGGGATCGGTGTTACCGCCGACGTGCCATTATCAAGGGAATTTGTGGCCAATGGTGGTACATACCCGGGAGGAGGCCATATGGTGGGAATGATAGAGCCCGAGTTCCCCGTGAACTTGTGACAACAAAGTTGAGTGGTGCTTGTTTGGATAAACAGCAAGTGGCATCATAATTCCTTGAGGGTTAACGCTTTGATATTGCGAGAGGGTTGGAGAGAAGCCGTGCGGGTGAAGAGGTGTGGCCGGGTGTCCTTCGTTTCTTCGCCGAGGGTTCCCATCCGTGTTCCTTCTATTCTCCATAGACTGCAACAGCTCCATCATTTTGGACATTTACTCTCTAAGCTGGTTCACTTCTTCCTTCAGTTCTTCTTGCGACTGTCTCAGTTCATCAATGACCTTCGATTGGGAGCGAGTCCTATAAGGGTGTTGTAGAGACAGTTTTTTTTTCTGTGGTCATATTATTTTTATTATTAGGAATAATAAAATACAAACTTAAGTAAAATGCATGCAAAGACATGATCCAATGAAGCAAACGATATCGATAAACCTCATTTATTCAAAGATAAAAGCTTCATAGGGAATTTCCTTTTACATCATGTTGATCATGCTACTCCTTAGGTCTAACTTGCCCTTATGTGCTTAAAGATAGAAGAACAAGATGGAATGAACCAGACCATTTTCAATTTCCAGAAAGCCAACAAAAATAAAAGACTAATTTTGGTGATTTCTTTAGTGAAATTTGCCAAGAAAATTCAGTCCATCCTAACCCGGGTCGAAGCTCTTGGGTTTCTCCTGGTATCAACTTAGCTTCCACTTCGAGAATCTCTTTTGCCCTTTTTCTCGAACGGTTGGAGATCTCCCTCACATTATTAATCACCACTTCGCCTTTCCGCTTCATGTCTTGACTTGCATTTAGGTAGAAGTCTTTTTCATTAGTCAAAAAATAACATCATTTTCCAAACTTATTCTTCTGTCGATTTAAGATTTCAACTTCAGCCTTGTAACCTTCAAGTTGACCATCTTTCCCTTGAATGATTGCCTCAAGAACTTGACAAGTCTCTCTTAGCTTCTCTATCTCAATTTCCTTAGAGACCATTTTCCGTTCTTGATTTTGGATTCTCTCTCTCGCTATGTCAAGTTGAGTCTTCAAGGATCTTCTCTCAGTGGCCCACTGTTGACAAATGATTTCATATCGGCCCTCTGCTTCAGCATGATAATCAATAGGTTCATTAAACTGGTGCATTGGTGGCTCCGGGCCCTGTACCTTAGGAGCAAGAAACCCTTTCTTCCTACCAGCTTGCCAAATTGGGTAGTCTTCTGTTGTTTTGGATGAGGGAGGCCGGCTTTATACTTCTTACATCTTTCCAATCTCCAATGACCTCTTTGACCTTATGGTCGATTCCTTCATCATCATATGAGAATTCATATTTTGACAACCCATGAGTCATAGGAATGAATTGCAAGGATGCCATTTGCCTTCGGACCATTGCCGGAGCATAGCTCACTACTCCCCATGGACCAATAAGTGGAACCCAAGGCTTACTCCCACATCCGTATATGGTGTATGTAAGAGGAAACCACTTGGCTCTCCAAACCACTTCCTTCATTTCCGAAAAAACCGATCCATTGCCCCATCATCTGAGTTCGGGAAGGCCAATTATCACGACCATATAGCGAGAAAGCGGGTGTTTAGGTATGACAAACCGTTTAAGATCAATCTCGGGTGACCAAAGCATTTCAAGGTCGGTAGATGACTAAGCATCCATCTTGCTAGCAAGTGATGCACATCCCCAAAATCTTCCTTTTGATGAATTTGACAAGAATTCAAAGATCGAATTGTCTCTGCCAAGATTGGTGGAATCTGGGTGTACCCCATTGTCAATCTGCTCAAACAAATTGATTACATGTCCATCTATCTGATTCTTTACTCTTGGGAATATTACCAACCCGTAAATAGCTAGAGCTAGTGCTACCAAACCAAAACTTTGATCAACCTGAGTTTCAATAATCCTAAGCAGAAACTCGGAATCCAGGCTTCGTCCTCCATCCTTCATGTATCTATTTAATTCATTTGCCTGAACTCCTATGAGTTTGGACAACGTCCTTCTTGGCGTCTTCTTAGGGTCATGCGAGTATACTTTATCCTTGGGCATATTATCTTTATTGAGCAATTTAGCATACTCCTCAATTGTTGGTACCAGGTCAAACTCTCGAAAAGTGAAGCATCGATATGAGGGGTCCCAAAAGCGAAGCATGGCTTTCAACATTTGGGTATCGGAGCGATGAACATCGAGTCGCAATATCTCCATATTTGTCATTGAACTCTTCCTGTCTTTCCATGTTATCTACCACACATTACTTTGAGTCTTCTAATATCATTTTGCTCAAAGTCATGGCCTCTCATTAGAGGTGGTAAAAGAGTATCCCCGTGTTTGAAATGTTTCCTTCACTTACTTGAGCCCTTGCAGACTCTTCAATAATGTACCCATATACTTTCAAGAAATTTCAGACATTAGAGCTTTTTTTCCCTTTATCCATGTTCGAGGTTTACCGATATCTTTGCAAAATTGGACCACACATGCAAATGCAAAAAGAAAATTAATGTCTACAAAAAATGAAATAAAGAAAAGAATATAGACAAAAAGAATTTTCTCATGTATTAAAGGAAAATGATAATCTAGGCTTGGTACCGGACTTTGAAAAAAGTTCTATGGACCATAGTAGCTCTAAGGGTATTTCAATATGTGATATCTTGGTTCTAGACCCCCATCGACAAAAGGTCCCCAAATTGTCCCCACTTGTCACCAACACTTTGGCTAGCAAGAGTTCTCCATCCTCACCCATGATAGGCTACAAGCGGAAAGAGTTCAACTGAGTGAGGGATTTTCATGTGCCTATTCGGAGACCAAAGGTCTCTCAAAGCAACACTACTTCCCTCTATCTAATCCTACAAGGTACCGAGCAGGGTATAGAGCTTATGTGTGAGAGAGCATACAAAAGCGTACAAAAATTTAAAAAGACTAAATTACCCCCAACCTGCAAAAGCATATATACAATAACCACCCAAGAATCATCTACCCTAAGGTTTCAACAATTAAGCACAAAATATATACAAGTAAGTCATGTCAAAATGGACACAAAATAATGCCAGCAAATATTTACATAAAAATATCATATAAAATTTATTCACAAACAAGTAAGAAAACATAAATAAAGACAAAAGGGGTAAAGTAAATAAATAAAATTTATTAATAATTTGCACAACTAACATCAACAGGCCTGACTCTCTAAATCTCCCCAGTGGAGTCGCCAGCTGTCGCAACCGAAATCGCGACGGGACGACCGAAAAAAAGATTAGCGCATTTTTGAAAATCAATGGAGTCGCCACCAATGTTTATTTTAATTGGGAAAACATTAGAAAAACCCTTAAAATAGGTAAAACTGGTCTTTTGGAAAATGAGTTTGGGTTCTAGGAGTCGACATGTAGGGAAGGTGTTAAGACTTACACTCACTGCTGGATCCAAGAATCTGACATTCTTAAGTCAATTGTGCAAATTTTAATAATATCAAATTTATTTATTTTACCCCTTTTTGAAAAGACTTTGTAACTATTTTATTTTATTTATTTATTTTATTTTTATTTTTTTTAAGGAAAGAAAAGAGAAATAACTAAATTATGAAAATTTATTTTTCTATTGACAGAATAGAAATCTCGCTCCTACGTATCCCATAAGTGCAATGAGAACTCAAAGTCACGTAGTTCTTTAGAAAATAATTATAAGTTGATTGATTTTAATTAAAAGATTTTTTAAAAAGAAAATTTTATTGTTTGAAAATAAAATCATTTTTGCACAGATTTAAGATAAAGTAATTACTCAATAAACCCTTATAATCCAAACGACATTGAAGATAAGACCGCTTATTCAATCAACATCATTAATCATTGCATTGATTAAATGAAATTTTATTTTTATTTTTATTTCTTATTTTTTTATTTTTATTTTAAAAAAGGGTACAAAGACAAACATACAATTTTCATGATTCAAGTAAATAAATAAGTCAAAATAAGATTTAATATAAGCATCACAAATAAAAAAACGACATTATTTTTATTTTTCCATTTTTCATTTCCTTAGTCACAAGATGTACATAAAACATATCATTAAATAAATTAAATATTTATAACTAATCCCAAATAACACAAATAAACTAAAAAAAAATATTTTTATTTATGATTTAAAACTCCTGTTACAACAACCCAGAAACCTTCTTTTTTTTATATTATCATTATTATTTTTTACAAAAAAAAAAAACGTGCCAACCCACTTAATGGCTGCCAAGCCCCTACGGTTTCCACTATCAATGATTATCAATAAAATAAAAGAAAATTATATGCATCATTACCCCAACCAAAACTTCCTTTATTATTATCATTGTTATTTTTTACACAAAAAGACAAGCCAACCCACGTAATGTGGGCTTAGCTGCCAAGCCCCACTAATTCCACTTTGTCAATTTTTTGGCTTATGATGCAAACATTACAAATTAAAATTGGCAAAAACAAAACTAAAAGCATAAAGGCAAAATGCTTCAGGCAAACAAAAGAAACAAAGAAACAAAATGAGGAAAGGAGAAGTGAGGCTCAACACCTCTGGTTCGGCAGGGAGAGAATGCAGGGAGGTAAAGGTGCTGACCAGGGCACGACGATGGCTGGACGGCGGACGGTGCAGATCCGGGACAGAAGCAGGCTTTGTGGTGAATGGTGGTTTAAAGGAAAAGATGTGGATGAGGAAGAAGAAGATGAATAGTGAGTAGAAGAAATTCTTTGGGTTAAAGAGGATGATGAATAGTGGCTACCACTCGAGTTGACTCGGTTTTGGGTGGTGATTTGGTTATGAGTGGAGATGGTGATGGTGTGGTTGCTTTGGAAAGTGGTAGTTAATGAAGTTTATGGGTGAAGGTGAGGGAAGAAGATTTGAGTTGGAAATAGTTTGGGGTGAAGAGAGATGCTTAGTTATGGTTGCTGGAAAATGAGAAAATGAAGAGCCTGGTGTGGTGCGAATGGAGAAGAAAAGGAAAATGGAAGTCCCTCTTACGTTGAACATTGGGTTGGTTATATAAGAAGAATGAGAATGAAGAGGGGCTGTACGTGAGTGTGTGAGAAATAAAGAAGAAAAAAAAATGAAGAGTGATTAGTCTTTGTGAGTGGAAGTGCAATTGTCTTTGGTGAGTGAGTGGGAAAAAAATGAAAGTGAGTGCAGAGTGGGTGCAAAGGGAATTGTGAGTGGATTGTGCTATTTGGAATTGAGTGAGTGAGTGCGAAGTGCAATTAGGTGAGTGAGTGCAATTAGGTGAGTGGGAGTGCAATTAGTGAGTGTAGTGGAGTGATTAGTGAGTAGATATGCAGAGTGAGTGGAGTGTAATTTGGTGAGAAATAAGCTACAAAACAAATTTTTATTTTGTACAAATAAGAAAAAGTAAGATAAAAGTAAATAATAAAAAAAAAAAATAGTGTGATCACAACATTGCAATTAAGCATCTTTTCACTAAAAATATTAATCACTGATCAAGTAATAAAAATTTTATGGACAAAATTGGGTATCAACACATGCTTTACCAAAAAAAAATGGGTTAGATGTATTTTGGATTATTATGTTGATTGATGTTTAAATTTGGCATTTTTATATCTAAATTAATTTTCTATAATATTGAGAGAGCCACATGTAGAGAGTGTGGTAGGAGCATTTATTTATTGTAGTTGAGAATTGACCCAAAAAAAAAGTAAGAGCCATCTTACATTTATATTTCAAGTATTTGTTATTTTATTGCATGATTTTATTTTATTACATCTCACATCTAAAATTTTAATTTATATGATTTAACTCTTTCTCATCACAAAAAAGCTAATGTAATATTTTTTTATAATATTGAGAGAAACACATGTAGAGAGTGTGGTAGGAGGCAAGAGCATTTACAAAAAAAAGGTAAGAGTCATCTTGCATTCATATTTTGAACATTTGTTATTTTATGACTTTTTTTTTATATTGAAATTAGATGGTGTTCAGGTTAATATGCGCACCTCGTCTACTCAGTCTGACCAAAAGAAATTAGTATAACTAATATTCAAACTTATAATCATTCGTCTACCTGTACATTATATGCTTATTTACCACTTAACAAACACCTTAGAGTTAAAGTAATAATTAATAAAAAAATATAAATAAAAAACCATTACCTCGTTGGGATTAAATTAATAAATTATAGTATAATTAGATTATAGTATAGTTATTTATTTAAATACTAATATATCTTTTAGGAACTAGTTACTCCCTCTATTCCTTTTTATCTCTCGTTTTAAAAAAAATTATGTTCTGTATTAGATGCTATTTTAGAATTCCAATACAAAATTAATTATTTTATATCAATTTTACCATTATTTTTCTTACTTTATTAATTATTTAACTCCTTTAAACTCTCAATATTTACTCATCCAACTTTCATCTCTCTCTTATCACATCTTTTATTGGCCAATCACATTCTTTTTTTTTTCAAAGGATAATACTATCTTTTATAATTATTTTTTTTACTAAAATCAAGATTATTAAATTATTTTTTTAATACTAGTATCATTATCTTAAACGACAATTAAAAAGGAATAGAGGGAGTAATTAAATTACTCGATAGAAGTTGTGAAAACAGCTGACAAGTTTTTTTTTTTTAAATTTCGGTCAAGTGATGTCTTAATCAATTTGTGTGCATATCGACGAATCTATCTCTCTAGTTCAGTCAAATGTAAGTCATTCATATCGAGACTAAAAAATTCATAAACATATTTCTTGCAACTTAATTTTAAGAAATTGACATAACTGAGATTCAAACTTATAATCATATACTTATCTACATATCGTCTGTTCATTCACCGCTAAATCAACCTATTGAATTAACGTACAAGTCTTTTAATCTAATATGAGATACGGATATATATATATATATAAAGACGGAAAAAAAGTCAGAGATACCACAAAAATTAAGAATGGCCCAAGCCCAAAACTCAGTAACCTAAAAGAAAGATTAAAAAAAAAAGGCTATCCAAATAACATTGCAAGGAGAAAGCACTATTCTTCCACTTACTGGGCCATACAGGTGTTTTTTTTTTTGGCAGATTTGGACATAATATTCTTGTTCCTTGATCCAACTTTCTTCCACCACTTGAATTTTATTTCTACTAATCTATTAACTCCAACAGTTAAATTTCCTTTTTTTTTTCATTTTTTAGACATCTTTTAAATTTATCTCTTTTTATAGTTTTCCTTATTCCCTTTTCATATGATTCATTTCTAGAAGGAAATTTCCGTACTCATAAAAATTTGTAAGGTTCTTAGTATTAAAAAAAAGCCTAAGGTATTTAGTAATATTTAATTCTTTGGAAAAGACTCCAACTGAGATTAATTAAGATTCATTAAAATGTAATTTGCACTTTAAATATTAAAACTGCGCATATTTTTTAATTAGGACAAATTATATTGATATATCCTGAGGTTTAGCTTAATTATACCTAATACTTCCTCATTTGCATTCATACACTTATCTCTCCTGAAACAGACAGATAGAAGAAGTAAGTGTAATGACAATATAAGTTTTAAAGAAGATTGATATAATTTTTAAAACAATGGGGTGTCAGGTGTAATTAACTAAAATTTCAGGAAAGATAACTGTAATTTGCCCTTTTAATTATTATATCTAAAACATTATCCCAAAAATACCAATCTCCCCAATTCATCATAGAAACATGCTACTTGTACATCACTATGATACACATCATCTCACACATGGAGTATGCGACAGAATTAGAATGTAGGCATGAGAAAATAAAATGTGATTAGTTATAATCAGATAATAAAAATTATACAAATATAAAATGATGTGTATGTAAGGGTGAGTAAATAGATGGACTCTTTGTAAATGTAATAATCTATGTATTGGCAGTAACAAATGTGACGGGCATATGAATGCTTAGTTTTTGCAGCAACATGAAGTTGCTGACAATGCCATCTTTATTTTTCTATTTACCTATTGCATTAATGCTTTGTCCAATTACATAAGTTCAGTTTTCTATTACCATAAATACTCACACCTATATTACGAATGAATTAATCTAGAATCAAACTAATTATATTAAACGTCAGCATATATTCTACATGGTAGTAGAACTTGGGAATTGCATATGTGAAGAATTGTGAGCAGGTTACATTTATCACATGTTCTATGTGATGCTCAAGGCAACACCTTGTGGCTTGTTACGCTATATGATGCTCAAGAATAAAAGTAGCTTCCTCCCATTCCCATAAAACCCAAAACTACTCTCTTTCGTTTTGACATCGAGATAACTCAAACCGTTTCTAGTAAAATTATTCATTATATAAATCCCACACGACCTGAAGTAGCTAGGCCCAAATTAAGTCTAGAACCTCTACTGACAAAGCCTAAATGCACAAGACTTGCTCTGATAAAGCAGAATCAGCTAATTAAATTAAAAGTATAAGAAGCATATTGCCAACAATAAGTTTCTCGTTTTACTTCTTTTACCCCATCCCTTCTTGTTTTGCATGGGTGAGCTTATAAATGGTTAGTTCCAAGGAAATTGAAGATGACTAACAAAATAAATAAGAATCTTCGTTACCTGAAGGGCACAAGTTACTCTGCATTCTGCAAACAGTAGAGCTCATCAATTGCATTTTCCGCAATCATCTAGACATTGCATTTGGATTTTGAATTGACAACCTGCAGGAAGCCACACAACAACAATATTGGATATTGAGTTGAAATTATTACTCCATAACACCATTAGATAACTTGAACATATCAGCTTTATTGGTTATTGAAGGAGCAGGTTGCACAAACGTGCCAAGATCATACAAGCATCACAAAGTATTATGGCCCAATTTTTCATTAATTTGTTTCTTTCATAAATCATGACAACCCTGCCTTCATGAAGAGAAAGAGCGGTACTTTTGGGATAAGTGTAATCTCATTTTGCTTTCATATCTATCTCAATCTTGTTGCAATTTTCTCTTCAGGAATTGTCTGTGGAAGCAATTTATATTACCAATATTAACAAAGTAGTAAACAAGCAGCCTTCAGTTGATCATCAGGCAGTGCTAAGATTTAGATATGGTTATCTACTGTAAAGAATCGAGCAAGAATAACTTGAGGATATGTGTACTGAAAGACATGAAAATAATGCCTACAATAAATGTGACGAAACTTCTAAAGAAAAGTTATACAAGATATAAAATACGAAGAATACCAAACTGGTGTGTTATCTTTCTCATAATGAAGAGGGAAGAAAATGATAGGACTAAATGTGCATGCTTTAAGTGCAATAATCCAGATGCAACAAGCATAATTTTTCTCCTCATCCAGAATAACAAGCACAGTACATTGTTGATATTTGTTGTCAGTTGATCATCAGACAAAATTTTTCTTCTTAGTAATAAAATGCAACAAATTTTTTAATTATCTCACACATGCATACTAAGTAAAAAAAATTTGCGCCATCAGGCCACCCAGTTGTTAATAAGTGGTGTTCCCCCTCCCATGGTTCGAGTTCAAACCCCAAGTACACAAAAATAGAAAAATATGTAATTGAGACTATCCTTTCAAATTATTTATCTTGGTTGTCAAAATCCAGTTTGATTCTTTTCAGCAAGCACTTACACAAGTCTCTTTCATATTTTCACAGATATATTACATATTATTAGTGTAACAAGTTGCATGACTAGTATTTTTCCTACACGTGATATTAGTGAAATCAAATCCCATCACAGGTTCAGATAGAAAATTTTATATGAATTAGAGATACAATTATGACTCCCACAACCCTACTCCTTCACTTGATTTGAGTTAGCTTATTTTACTTTGTAGCTTCAAGTAAATAAGCTAAATTGTTGCAAAACTAAATGAGTTTTACAACATATCTTGGTTACCATGAACTATGTTCTGAAGTGGATTTAGAGGGATACTTGAGGTAGGTACGTTATGGTGGTTTCTTCTTTGGACAGCTGTAGCAGAGTGTGTTGGACTAGGGGGATGGGTATTTATAAAGAGACTTCAACGCTCAAGTCAAATAGTGCACATAGAGCGTGACTGGAATCGTAATGTGATCAGTATTAAGTGCAAGTATTTAGGATTCGTATCCTGTTAGGGATCGCCTTCCTTTTACTGTTGGAGAGGGATCCCTATAATATGGAAACGTAGATATCGTAATCAGCAGTTTGAGGCAATTATGGGTCTTATAATATCGTAAGATCTCGATTGGCAGTTACAAATACTTTAGGGTATATCCACTGCGCAGATCTAGTGATCTTGTTATTATAGTCCAATGTCATAATCCATTAGCTTTTAGTTCCGGGGTCTTGACCACATGTCACTAAGGCTTAGCCAGGATATTCATGGCAGAGGCCGGTGCTACGCGTGCCGAATCCAATCCCACTAGATGGAATCACAAATCACGGTACAGAACAAGTTATAAAAGTAGCTAACAAGGATAAGTGCAGGGACATATATCTGCAATAAAATCTCAATCCTAGACTTCACTACCACCACACAATCTCCCAGTTTTCAATGCTAACACCAATTTCCCAGCTTAAAATCAAAGCAAGAAAATCAGTCAATTGGAAGAAAATAATTTTCATTGCTAAATGCCTTTTTGTGATTGCCGCAAATATCAAATGGCACATAAACCATTTACTCCTAAAATGCTGTTTCATAACTTACATCAACTTAGGCAATGATAAAAATGCAGATTTCAATGAACAATATTACAACCTGATTCTGCACCTCCATGATGGTCCTGGCGAAGTCCCTGTCTCCCTGAGCCTTTGTGCCTCCTCTTCTGTCAAGTGCACATTGGTTACACCAAGTACCTCTCCTCTACCAATGACTTCATAAGCGTTGTCTATCACTGCTTTGTGTATGTTGTCTAGCATTTCTTTCTTGTAAGCAATTTACTGCTTCTCCATAAACAACCCCAATGCTAATGCTAGACCACAGCACCGCCGAGTTGTCATCGTGTGACCTCACTATCACTATGTAAGCCTAGAATTACAAAATTGCAACCTGCAAATGAATGAAATTAAAATTCATTGCAAACATTACATATAAATGAGCAAGCATTAGGGGAAAATAACGTGCACATCCTGAGCGTTGGCATCAAGATGATTAGCAATGAGCGAAAGTTTGTCTGCTCATGGGTTGAGAAAGATGAATTAATTAGTAATTATTGTCTTTAATACATACATACCTTCCTACCTACCTTAGGTTTATTTTTTACAGAATTGTATCCGTATGATCTTATTAATGTCTTCGTCTTTGTTAAATTCTATTTTTTCTGTGAGATTCAAATATAAAATCAATGGATATCAAGTGAAATGACCTATCAAGTATATAAACTACACCTAAAAAATTAAAGTAGACGATATGAGACTCTTAACATTTTTTACAGATAAAGACTTTAGATCTGGTGTATATACGGTTACATAACAAAAATTCTCCATCTTTGGGCATTCTTTAATAGTTATATAATAACACCATGGCAGCTCAAAATAGCAAGAACTTGGACAGAAACAATTAAGGCTGGGTAGCTTCTTAAGTGTCAGCTGAAACAATTCTGGGAATATGATCTTGGCCTCTTTTGGTTGTTGTTCTTGTGCAGAATTATTATTATTTTGGATGATCTCTTCCATATTGTCGCATTCAGACACTACAAACTTAAACAGATTCAGAAGGCTTTTGGCTATGGAAAGAGGAAACACAAATTTCAAATCATTGCAGCCTCTGATCGTCAGATATTTCAAAAATGGGAATATGATGTTAGCCTCTTTTGGTTGTTGTTCTTGTACAGAATAATTCTTATTCTGGATGATCTCCTCCATCTTGTTGCATTCATACACTTCAAGACTAAACAAATTTGGAAGGCTTCTGGCTATGGAAAGATTAGGAAATACATTTCATATCATGGCAGCCCCTAATTATCAGTTGTTTCAAATTCTGAAAGCCTATAACCCGACCATGATTTTTCCAAATATGCTTCAGTTTGGGCAGAGAATCCAATTCCATTCGATACAACTCATACTGCATCATGCTATCCCCTTCATAATCATTTGCACCCACTCCCTCGGATACAACTCATACAAACACTTCATAAACCTTAAATGCATGGATAGTTAAATATAATATACCCATTTTAAAAATCTATATATTTGGTAATTACTTTTTAAAGAATTTTACTTTTAAAGTCAAAATCAGTTTGAAATTAAGAAATCAAATAGAGTTAATTTTAAAATAGAAGTTTATATATTGGAACCAAACGGGGGTGTTTGGAAAATAAAATCTGGTTCTTAACTATTTGGAATAAGTCAATGAGGTTGTCTCAACTTTGAGGATCGAATTGGGGACTTTCTTTAGTGGGAGTTGTTATGGTATCATACACAATCACAGATATCAAAATCCATGTTAACGTGGATAAAATAAAAATATAACACATGGATTAAGTAAAATTAAGGTGGAACTTTTATAAATTTAGTTGTAAATAAATACTCATTAAAATTTAAATTATAAGATACTCCCTTTTGATTTTAATTTTTAAAATAAGTAGATTAAATTAAACTAAAGGAATAGGAGAAGAGCCACAAGCATCGACCTCTTGGTTCTCAAATTGGTTTTGATGGGTAATGGAGTTTGACATAAATGAGTTTGTGAGACACTTGGTGATAGATTTGGGGATGAATCTTGCTCACTTGGTGATAGATTTGGGGATGAATCTTGTCTTGTGACTAGGGGTGTTGAATGGACGAACTTGAGGGTTTCGACCTAACCTAACTCATAAAATACGGGTTGAGTTGAATTTGTGAGTTGAGTTAGGTTGAAAAATACTTTAACCCGTAGTGTGTGGGTCGGATAGCGGGTTAGAACACGTCTAACTCGTACAAATTCGATCCACGCACGTTTTTTTAATAAAAAGTTGTTTAGATGATAAAGAGTATATGAAAATAATAGAGAATAAAGTCAGTGATTATGTCAATACATTAGACATACGTGATGATACTGACTTCGATTGATTAGACTAATTTGTTATTTGAGTTATGATTAGTTTTGTTTAATTTATTTCAAACTTAGTAAGACTTGTTAATTGTTAATTTGTTATGCACTTATTGACTTATGATGTTTAGTTTATTTGAAATTAAAACCTATTATGTTTGAATAAGGTCGATTGAGACTTATGATATTAATTTGTTAAGTTGAAATTTATTATGTTTGAAATTGAAACTTATAATGTTAATTTATTAGATTTTATATTTTGACTTTTTTTAGGAAATCTTTTAAAAAAAAAACATGTCGGATCCACGAATTCGACCAAATCTAACTCATTTTTGAATATGTCAGGTTGAGCGAAAAAATCTCATCGACTCAATCTAATTTATTATTCTGGTGAGTGAGTCGGATTAAAAAATACTGCTGAATCTACCTATGGGACACCCCTACTCGTGACAATGAAATTAACAAGGAACTAAACCATGTTGGTCGTAAATAAGTTCTCCTCGTCTAACTAAAGAAGTTCTCCTACATTAAATTCTCGGACCTCTACATTCTGACTCTTACGGGATAGTATCCGTTCTCAACCTTAAAACACAACAACCTAACAACCCCAAGTCACCATCATAACCAAACAGAAAAATCAGAACACAAAACCCAAATCACCACCCATCTTCAATCACAGATCAATATCCTCACCCTCTCAATCATACAACCCTCTCAATCATACAAAGACCCAAGCTTGAAGCACTGGAAATGAAAAAAAAAACATAACACCCTTGAATCCACTAAAAAACCAACAAAACCCTTGCCACAGAGACCGCTGTACAAACCACCACTTGCCACTCAATGACAAACCACCACTAGTTAAGTAACTAACCAAAATATTATTTCTAATAAAGCTTCATTTTGATTTAGAAAATTAATCTGAAGAGGTTGGAATTGATCAAAGATTTTCCAGCTGGCCATAATATTGAGGTCAAATGTATGAATCCATATGGTTCCACAAAAGAATGTTTAGAAAGGATTTGATTCAGGCTGGCAACATTGTTACTGCTAGTTTATGTCCTCTCCCCACCTCCCTTCTGTTTCTTGGCAATGCGAAGGGAGAGAGGCCATTGAAGAGTTACAGATCATTGAAAAACCTGATTGGAATATGTCTCTTAAATAAGAATTGATAGTTTCTCTTTGTAACTATTAAATACACAGATTTATACAGACAAATACCAGCACCCTTACGTATTTGTTGTCAAACTACATCTAGGTATTAAATTGGAAGTTATTGTTTAAATATTAGTGGGATCTAATATCTAATACTATTTCAATGTCTTGACGAATATCAAACTTTGCATTATGTGAGAGATCATGCCTAGCTTTCTTAGCCTTTATGAAGCATCAAATGGCTGATAGAAGCCACAACCATGATATCAAGGCATGATCAGATTCAATTCCTGGAAACAGTCCAAGGTTTGTTCCTTTGTTAATTTTTGGGGGCCAAATTCCATGTAAATAGTTTGGACATGATGGCATTGATGCTCTCTCCACCAGCATCTAGGTCCTCATTAGATACAATGCCTTCTACAAGATCACACAGAAGCATCTTCCTTCAGATTCACATTGTCCAGTATGCAAAGATAAATTTGAGCTGGGCTCTGAAGCAAGACAAATGCCATGTAACCATATATATCATTCTGATTGTATTGTTCCATGGTTGGTCCAGCATAACTCCTGCCCTGTTTGCCGCCAAGAATTGCCACCGCAAGGATTGAGTAGTAACCGAGGCTCAAATGGTCGAAGTAGAAGCAATTTTAGTAGCAGTGCCAATGGAAGGGTAAGTGGTAGGGAGAACCAGGAAAGAGAGAACCCTGTTTCCTTTTCTGTGGCCTATGCTCATCTGATTCTAGCAGATGGAGCAGCTGCAAGCAGCTAACCAACACCAACTATCCCTGAGAATAGCCATCGCAGGGAATATTCTGAGTGGCCGTTTGACTTGGTTTAGTAAACATTCTTTCTTTATCTTTTGTTTTTTTGGTTTCCTCAATGTGACTGAAACTGTTCTATAACTGATGCTGATTTGTTTGGGGTGAAATGGAATGAGACCCGTGTCTTACCAGTCTAGATTCTGTTGATTAAAAAATGTGAAGAGCTCAGTACGATGGCAAGAACACATCATTTTGTATAAACCTAGACTTTTTTTTGTCCCTGTAAATAATTCATCTATTCTAGCCAACGGATTAAAGTCTCGTGTGTTGTGTCAACCTTACCTTGCCATATCCATTAGGCCTGACCTAAGCTAGGTATCATTTCTGAATTACAAGTTCGGTGGCCATGTCATGAAAACAGGCTACCTTTAACCATTCCTTCCCTGTACCTGCTTACAGTGCGAAGGAACACTTTCCACTCAATTTTATAAGCCATACAATGAAGGACCATATGCGTACACTCTACTAACCAATATAGATAATTGCTAACTATGACTGTCATTAGTGGCATTAAACATGCACTTCTGGCGAATGAGTCTTTAGTTTTTCCTTCCATACAAACAATTACACAGAAAATTGAAGAAAGCAAAGGTAAATATTGGCAAACCACTATTTCAAATCCAAGCAGAGCAAAAATTTCGATAAAAAAAAAAGTAGCTCACATTCCAAAGTCTAAAAATCTACCAAATCTGACCATCTAATTAGTTAGCTCCATAATGGCAGCAACAATGTCACCATTAGCAGCTTTGAGAGCTTTAACAGCTTTTGATCTCGACACACCTGCTTGAGTCATCACCAACTCTATGTCTTTGGGATCTACACCAGTCTCATCCACATCCTCATCATCTTGAGCAATACCAGATGATTCAGGTTTCAATCCTGCATTATTCAAATTAGGAGCCTTGAACTGCTCTGCTGCCTGAGTTTGTAGCTGTGAGCTTAAGTCTTCAATCTTAGCTTCCCCAAATATAATGTACGTGTCAGAAGTTGGGCTCTTGAAAACATCTGGTTTTGAGATAACAAAGAGGATCTAAACAAACAGAAGTCCAAAATTTCAATTTAGATCAATACAAATAGATGAGACTATGGAAAACTAATCAAAATAAATAGATACTAACATTCTTGCTCTTTTTGACTGTCACGCGGCTAACACCTGTGACAGGTCTCATTCCAAGTTTAAGCATTGCCTTGCGACTCTTCTTTTCACTTCTGGTCTGCTTGGACCTACCAGATACATCACCTTCTTGTCCTGCAACAGAACACAAATTCCTCTGAGATTGTGGATTGCATCCATCATTGTAGCTTCAGTTCATGTAAAAAGAAAAATCAGTATTAACTCGGCCATAAAGAACAGAGGCTCATCACAATCTACATCCATTTTCATTTTTATTCTGATAGAGAATAAACTGGCCTATGAATTTCAGTTTCACCCAACCTGTTTATGACACTTGCATGATTTATTACAACTTTCAACTCAGGTCTAAATACAGAATAGCAGCAAACATTGAAAATGCAATTTAGGATGAAATTCCAGTTTTACTTCAATGTGCATCATTAAGTCATGTGAACCATCACACTTGAACTGATAGTGACTTCTAAGTCTAAACAAATGAAGGTTTAAGTTACTATAGGAAAGCAAAAGAATTCAAATACCTGATTTTTTTTAATAAAAAATGATATCAAAAGACTTTGTGGGTGATTATCACGTTGTAATATACCCAAATAAAAGAAAACAATTGACCACAATTTGCAAGAGCCTATTTATGCATTTTAAAAAATGCACGTCACTTCTACAACAAAGGCAAGCCAATTTCTTCCATTTTATACTTATTCCAACCAAATTATTGGAGGAATGCCTTTGCCAAATGCAAGAATGAAAGTGGGTAAGTCATAAGCGCAGCTTCAGTTAATCTATCTTATTTGCCAACTTACCTTCAGCATTGTCATCTTTGTCATCATCATCATCATCGTCATCATCGTCATCCTCATCATCCTCATCCTCATCCTCAACTACAGGCTCATCATGCTACAAAAGATATTATTCAAAAGTTCAGGACAGAAGAAAATAGAGAACATAGTAGGCCATTAAAGATGGAGTACAAAAGTACTTCAGCCAATACATTTTAACTAAAAGGCAGTAATCATGTGAAGATACTTGGTTGTAACAATCAACTAAGGTTATGTAGAGAAATCTAAACAATATTTAGATGCAGTTTTTACTTCTTAAGAGTGTACTTATTGATTTTAGTTGTTCTTCTAGGACAGTGGTTAAATCCCTTTTGAAATAGAAGTGTTTATTCTTTTCTAAAGGCTGCGTTACACTCCTATCTTTGATTTCAAAATTACACTCTTCCTTTTCATACAAATTGCTTCAACTTTTAAATCCCTAAAAACATTTCAGTTTATTCCATAGAAAATGTTCAACCATGAACCAATTGAAACCTTGTAATTTCCACTCTCTTCCACATGTCAAAGTTACCAGTCCAAACTCTAATGAACCACTCAATTACAAAAATTGAGATCAAAACAGCAGGCAAACTGCATAGAAAATACAAAGCCATATAAAACCTACAATACAACAAAATCTCAATCTTCTCAAATCAAACACAAAATGCAAATCCCTGAACACACTCCTTTACAACCACAACCATGAAACAGTTAACTGATGGAAAAATCACAAAAACATTGCACACAATCAAACTGAACCAAAGCAATTTTAAGTCCAATTCTAATCCAACAAGATCATTTAAAATTTAAAAATTAAAAACTAAAATTAAAATAAAATAATAGCCAAAAGGTTCAACTTTTTTGCAGCCAATTTCGATAGCAGTAAGAAATCCACACATGAAAAAAAGGGAAAAAAAAAATATCCAACAAGACAGCAAGGTTGTTAACAACAGAACACGATGCGTGGGTGTGAATTACATGGATCTTCTGTTGTTCGAGGTGCTCCGCAAGAAGCTCTTCTTGGGTCTGAGCAGTCATAGCGATTTATTGGTGTTGTCAGAAAATGCTTTCTGGGGCAGTAGATCCAACACAGCAACAACCTAAAACCCTAGAACTGAGCTTTTATACACACAAAATATCGGGTTCGGGTTGACCCGGTTGTAACCCATTGGCCGTCTCTTTCTTTCTATGCGATTCCTTTAACATTTATTTCTACACACATAAAAACCTTTTGGGCTTGTACATTTGCAAGACAGTGCAAATAAGTTATTTTCTATATATATTAATTTTACATCATTCTTAGTTCTTACACGTGAATAAGTATATTAAGTGTATGAGTTCTATTTTTTTTTTTAAAAATAATTTTAATGCAAACTGTTATTAAAAAAAAAGTATGATTTAATTTATATGTTCTGTCAGTATAAAAGTTTTTTTTATATTATCAATCAATCATGTATTATTATATTATTAAAAATATTTTACTCTTACAATAATTACTTCAAAAGTCACATATATAATAGTATATCAAAGTTAAACTTAAAAAAGTAATGTTAAAAAAAAGGCAAGTATATATCATCTTCGTTAATAAAAATTAAACTCGTGAAATAGTAGTTGCAAAAAATTGACCGCGATCCTCAAATATTTTTTAGTGATTAAAATGTAATGTTCCTCGTGGACTTTACACTTGAAAAAGACCAATTTAATGAGTTAATTTATAAAAACAATTAAAGTGAGTTAAGACCAGTAGAAACATGTTAATTACTCGTGAAAGAGTTGTTTCAATACACTGGTTTATCCTTTTTTGTGTTGAAATTTAACCTTATTTAGAAAAATAGATGTTACAAGAATTGAAATCTTGATTATTTGGCTATAAAAGTTATGATACCATATCAAAAAGCAATTATCTTAAAAGTTAAAGCGGTTAAGTGAAAGCGTATGAATGATTTTTAGTATATTTTTAACCATTACATTTGAAAAGCCAATAGCAATAATAGTAAGGGATGTGTCCTATGCTCAAAAATTGCCTTCTTAGGTGGTCACAAAAAGTCTTTTTTTTTTATGTGATGCTTATATATTTAACACATATACTTGTTTAATATTTGTGTTTTTATCTTGAAATATATATTAGATGTGTTTGAACATTCTTATATTAATTTTGTATCATAACCATATCATATCTTATAAATTTTAAAACTTACTATATTTTTGTATCCAAATCTTGTGTTTAATGTTTAAAAAATTGGACCGTACTAATTGTTCCAACCAATTAGATCATAAATTGATCACATTTTTAATCTGATTATCTATATTGTTTGAATTGATCTCAGTTGAACCATTAATTTAGTCTCAGTTGAACCATTAATTTAACTGATCGAACAAATCATGGCCTTGAGTTCTCGTCGGTTTAATCTCTCATTCGATTTTTAAAAAAAATTGCTTCTATTCCATATCCATGGTTCCTACGGGGAAAAAAAAGTCAATTGCTCCTAGTTTTACTGTAATTTCCTCACATCCCTCTCGGGACATGGTACTTTAAATTAGAGATCAAGTTCAATAACCTTTCTTCCAAGGCACCCACAAGGATAATGACTAGTGGTAATAACTGCTTCCATGAATAAGAGTCCTTGTCATTGGGCTCCTGTTATGATTTAAATTCATGAAAAAAATCTAACCCAAAAGACTAGTTCATTAAGTGAGAGAGTCTCATAACTTAAGTACTACATTGAACTTCCTTAGTTACTCAATGTAAAACTCATAACATTATCACCCCTTTCAAAAGTTGGTGTTCGCGACAGCCCACTCTGACTGCCCACTCTAAGTGCTTACTCAGGGTAACTTTCACTCTGACCCTCCAAGTGCAGGTAGCTCTCACCCTGGTCGCTCCTTTCCAAGTCGCTCCCTTCGCATTGGACAACTCTCAACGAAAGCACTAATTGTTATGACTTAAACTCATGAAAAAAATCTAACTCAAAAAACTAATCCATTAAATGAGAGAATCTCATGACTTAAATACCACATAATCTGAAGCCAGATCCTCCCTTCCCAATGGTTGGCAATAAAGAAGGGCAACCACATGATGATAATATGAATTTAGTCCGGAATTCTATCAAAGACACTGATTTAGAAGTTGATAATAAGAACTTGAAGTACAGTGGAGCATCGTTTTGATTTCGTTTGGGTCTCTTCTTGTTATCATTTATGATGTGGACTCCATTTCTCTGTTTGGTCTTCTTCGTATATTAAGAGGTGCAGGTACTACAACGAGGACTGCGTCCTTTATCACCTACATCTATTCATCTTCGTGCATGCAATGTTTTTCTCTTCCCCTGCGGATGATGTGCTCTTTTTCTCCTCTGGCACTCGGGATCAAGCTAGAGTTGTTACGGCCACCCTCAAGCTAGAGTTTTTCTCCTCCAGGTGTCGCAGCTGATGTAATTAAGAACAAATGCCCCGCTCTACAAATCCTATCCAGGGATCCATGTTCCGTAAATAGAGTCAGAATCCTTTACCATTCCTAAAGGAAACTACCCAAATATCATTCAATTCGGTAAAAACAAGCATGTTCCCTGGTGCATTCAAGTTCATTTGTTCAAGGTTACATCTATTTACAACCAAATAACCAGTGTGAAAATAGGCACTAGAGAAGAAAGTGGATTACATAAGTCAGTCAAAGAACTTACTAAACTAAGTTCTCAAGAGTTTCACCAACCAGAGCTGCCGCCAGCATTTCCAGACCATCCATTCTCAGATGCTCTTTTGGAGCCAGTTCCCCAGCCGGTTCCATGTTCAGCGTCATTTGAACCATTACCACCACTCCCATGTCCCCAGCCACCATTCTCACTGGTACTAGCTCCACCTCCCCAACCACTGCCTCCACCACTTCCACCCCACCCACCAGGAAAAGCTTCCCTTCCAGGGGAATTTTGAACCTTAGCCCCTGGAAAATTGCTTAAACCATCATCCCCATCCCTTGTAGAACCCCATTTCGCTGCACCATAGCCAGAGTCCTGCCTTTCATTATTGGAGCTGTGTCCTCTGCTGCTGTTGTTATAAGAACCTCGGCCACGGCCACGGCCACCATATGGACGAGGCACTCCACTAGGGTGTTCATCTCGATTCCCATTGTTTCTGTAATCAGTCCGTCCTGTAGAACAAAAGATACAAATGTGTAATCAAAATTTTGAATGAAACGAATTACCAGGTCTTACTGGAAAAATGACCAGTGAAAATAGTTGGATAAAATGTTAATTAGAGACAAGGGGAACAGGAAGAACCAAAGAAAATGTAGGGAAGGGGAAAGGAAACCAGTCACCATTTTAATAGCAGAAGACTTGTGATCACTGAGCATATATGAGCATGAAGTGTGAGTATTTAATAACAAAGCAGCAGGTTACTAGCAGATGATATGCAAGGAAAAAAATAATATTAAATTAAATTCATTTGTCTCAACAAAGATGCAAGAGTGTATAGATTCAGTAACCAGACCTATATAATTAATTAGTTCAACACCCAACTAGTTCCAAGTTCCAACAAGATAATCATGACTTAAAACTAAGCTGAAATCAAAATTAATATACCTGTCCTGGAGCCAGGAGTAGAAGATCGATCCCTATCATAAGAGTGACCCCTCCAGCCACCCTCATTGTTTGAACCACCCCAGCCACTACCACCAGATGCCCCTGAGGAGCCACCAGCTGCAGGGCTTCGCATTGGTACCATAGCAGCTACAGATCTAATTGAGGGGGTTGAATCATGCTGGGGATCATCAATATGCCTCTGAAAATAAGCCACAAGCCGATCAATGTCCTCAAACATCTTTTTCCGGAACCTGAATCCTTTTGGATGAAGCCCAATGTATTCATGGTGTGGATTTGTACTTCTTATATAAGTTAATATAAATGTGCCAGGATGTTCATGGAAGATGCCAAAACTATAGACTATGCGCATAGGATTCTCGGCTTTCTCCATCCTCAAAAGTTCATCAATTTCTGCTTTTGTACCCTTCCTGAACTTGCGATAGTTTAACATTGCCTTCAAGTGAGTCACCAAGGGATCAACATAACGATCCATAACCTAAGCAATAACGAATAGGAAAAAGTAAATCACACTGTCAAAAGAAAAGTATCAAGAAAACCAAGGGGAGTGACTAACCTCATCTAAATCCTCAAAAGTGTCATCTCCAATTTTTAGTGTCTTCCCAATTCGAAGTAAGCTTGTGATGTCCTTGCGTTCCTTTCCGCCTTCAACTATTTCCTTGTGGGCATATACTCCGTCATGAATTTTAAGAGTTAAAGTAAGACATTCAGGTCCACGTGAACTAGGGCGGATAATGCTTTCTCCAGGATCTTTATCAGACAAAAACTGTATAAAGATAGAAGTAAAGCTAAGCAAGCACCTTAATAATCATTAAATCTGCTACAGGACAAACATAATGAATTTTTTTAAATGATTACTTGCTCAGAAGATGGTATCAAATCCTACCAAACTCCAAGTTTGTCACACCAGGAACCCACACCAATTCCAAGAACTAGAACTACAATTGATTTATTTGAATCTAGGATATCTAAACAACAAAATTCTAGAGACAAAAACTCATTATTTCAGTGAACATCACAGCCATATTCTAGAAAAGTTGCAAATGAGCAAGAGAATATTAGAAGGAAATATTACTAAGGAGCCAGCAGGGAAAGCCCACTGTTGATATTGCATAGTTAGAGATAATATTATCTGGGAATAGAATGGTAAAGGTCCTGGGTAGCATCTGTACGCATCTACCATAAAATTTCATAAGTCGGTTGGAAGTAATGACAGCCAAACCAATACTACTGGTACAGACAACCAACAACAACTCAACCAATTTAAGTCTAGGAGTCAATCATTAATAAAAAGAATTTCTCTTCACCAATGATTCAGTTCTAAGAAATGTTGACATGTGCAGACACACAGAACTAAAAGACAATTTCACAACTCTGGAAAATCTTACGACTCTAACTAAAGGTCAATAAAACACAAGATATAAAATTACTGAGAAACAAACCTCCATTGCTTCATCTGCAGTTATGTTCTGAAAGCGTGGATGAACAATCATCCTTGGCTTGAAATGCTTCTTTGCAAGCTCCTTTTCTTTCCGAGCTTTGTCTTGTTCACTCTGCAGACAGCCCCGGTCTTCATGGTAATAGGGGTCAAGATCACGGTTATACTGTAACCGATTACTTCTCATTTCACTATCCCTACAAACAAGGAAGACTTGATACCTATTCTTTTGAATTGACTTGATTTTACAAGTGAGCATATCGCCTTCATGTAGCCTATCAGATAATTCAATTATATCTCTATGGTCATCCGTATAGTCTTCTTTCATCAGGATTCCAGTCATTCCAGATTCAAGCCCACATATTGCTTTCTGGGCCTGCACTCTGCGAACTGTGGCTTGAACAATTTTACCTTCAGCAAGGGTCTCCTCAGTCTCACCTGAAATCATATAGAATTCCTCATCCTGACTTGGTTCTTCATATTGCTTACGCCAATCCTGAAAACCTTGAATCAATTCTCTTTTTATATCATAGAAAGTTTCTATTTTGTTCTGACGTTCTTTCCCAGCAGCATATTCCTCAACATCAAGGTTTTTCAAATAACTAGGTCGGTCTCTCACATGCTCTATGGCCATCTCCAGTGCATCATCATCATCATTTGCATCACCAGTGCCATCCTCCTCATACACATCTTTGGCCAACTCTTGTGCAAGAATATATGATTCTGGATGAATTCTTGTATCATCCAGCAAATCGATAAATTGGCTGCTGCTAGCAGCCAACCCACTTCGCCGGACACGCAAGAAACCAACCGCATTGACAAAAACCTTTTTACCCAGTTTATGTTCTGTCAAAAAGTCCTTCCGAGTAAAAATTGCACCAGCTCTTACCAGGGATCTCTGTAAGGATGCAGCCTTCCGTGGACCAAGCCCAGAAATAAATTGTAAAGGAGCAAATAACCACTCATGACTTATTGCTAAATTAATGTCTAAGCCAACCTGATTAGTCACATCTACCATAACCTGCTCAACCATCCCAAATTTATCATCTGGGTTGAGAAAGCTCTCCAAAGAGCTTAGTTTCCATGATAATATTTCCTTTCTGGGTCCACATAATGTCGCAACCATCGCCAATGGATTCTGGAGATATCGGCCAAGAGCGACAGCCCGCCTCACTATACCTATCAATGCAAGAAAAATAGCATCAATTACTGGTTTCCTTAAAGAGAAGGGACAGTATACCTCCAAAATTTTATATTTACCTTGCTGTGAAGGAAGTTGTTCAGAGGAAATTCGAGAATTTTCATAAAGACGAGGAAGAGATTCATCTCCATAAACAATGCTGAGCCCATCCATTTCATGCCCAACATCTCTAGGGTTTTCCTCCACCATCTTAAAAATGACCTAATAAAAGTAGAGCAAACCACATAAGATCCACAATACAACAACAGCAACAAAAGCCTTTTCCCACTAGATGGGGTTAGATACATGGATCAAACGACTTATAAGACCCAACATATGCAAATAAAATAGAACAATTTGAACTGATGACACCATGACTCAGGCAATTTGTTATAGCTTAATTGTAAGTATCAAATATCAGCAACTTACCCAGTAGGAGGTAAACGTGAATACCAATTTTACTTATCAAATGGTTTTACACTAACTCTGCCTAACCCAAAATTTCATTCCACACTTCAATGCAGAAGTATTATATGGCCACACTATGATGCTTAAGATGTTGAAACAGAGTATTTGGGAAAACTTGTGCATATTAGATACAAACCAAACCACTAAGTGCGTGATTCATTGGAGGGAATGGAATGGAAATGGGAATTGGTCATTCCCATTTCCATGTTTGGTTAGGTGATTGGAAATGGAATGGGAATGAGCATTCCTACAATTGTAGGAATAGGTATTCCGTCACAAAGTGATGAATCCCCATTCCGTTTCACCAAAATACAGGTGTAAACATAGAAACCAAGATGCTGACCTCATATATATCATCCTTCAAACGAGTGCAAGACAAATTTACTGCTCCTAAAACAACAACATGTGGTTGGTGATCTGTCATAAACTTCAACACACGTTCCTGGTCATTCTTCTTCCGTTGTTGGTCATTAACATTCTGTGACCTTAAAGTTAGGGACCCAGTGTAAAGCACATCTAGCACTTCCCCTGATGAATCTAACATAACAAAAGTTGTTTGTGGCTTTCCAGGGCCCCAACAGCAGGCCATAACCCTAGGAGCTGCCTCATCATCAGAGCTAAGATCATTTTCCTTCTGTTGATAAGGTCCCACAGAAACCTTATTCCACAAGGCCTTCCCATACTCCATAAGTAACCAATTCTTTGCTTTGCTTGCCAAGACACCTCTTGCCTCTTTTTCCATTGATGGTAAAAGAAGTCGAAAAATTGCATCATGAAGTATCAACTTCCTCTGTTCATTCCACAGTTGAGCAGATCTGCTAACACTGTCACTAATATAATACTCATTGAATTGGTCTATTAACTTATTAAGATACTCTTCAGGCAGCTTAATAGTAACTTGAAGGAGTTTCTCCTCTTCTGCCTTCTGTATAAGGAGCCATTGTGCATCCTCAAATTTAGACAAAGGCTTCTCCCGCAGCCACTTTACCTCAGCAAACTGATGGAAAGAATCTATTGTTATATTTCCATCAGCAGTAGGACAAGTTGACACCACAGCGTGGTCAAGAAAATGGCTACGAACATGTTTCCTAATGCTAGGCTCACAACTTATCTCAACAGCTGCCTGGAAAAAATTAACCATAGGATCAAATAAAGGCTGCCTCTAAAGGATGATTGTAAACAAAGTTACAGATGCATACCATGTGCCTAGCACACTTAAGTACTTCTTCAGGGGTATCATACATAGCACACGTGAAGTTTGAAGCCATCTCCTCTGGTGTTTCCTTTGGATCTTCCAACTCATGCTACAAAAGAGGGCAGGGAAAACAAAACCTTTAGTTTTGGATCAAAAGAAGCATCAGTTCCAAATCTAAGCATACTTACCAGCTCAACTAGAGATAGGCATAATCCAAGTTGCTCAGAACTACACCCAAACCTGTTCGCAACCTCCCACAGACCGGCCTTACTGTAAGTGCTATATATTGACTTCCTTTTTGGCCTCTTGTATTGTCCTTCATCAACACCGGCTTCACCTGGTGGAAAATGCAAGTTGAATTTGGAGTCAACATCGTCAACCTCCCTCTCAGATTCTGCCTCCTTCAATGATCTCATAACTGATTCAAACAATTGTCGATTCAAGGTCAGTCTTGTTTCATCATAAACACGGCGGGACTCTTCTTCAAACCGTTTACTATAGTATGATTGTAGGGCACTCTTCCGCTTCTGAAGAAGCAACCACTTCCTGTCCAAGTCCTGAAGAGCCCAAAGTACCTAAACGATGCACAAGGAATCCATTTGCACAGTTTATTTGTGTTATCAATAATAAACAAAATAGTAACAAATAACAATTAACAAAATCAATATTAATAGACCTTGTGCCATTTTAGAGTAGGTGTCTTGTTATTCTTATCCCAATTCTCATCACTAGCTTCAGGTCGCTCTAGGTCTTTCAATAGGCTTAAGCACTCCTCCTTCCGATACATAGCAATAAAAGGAATCTAGAAGAGGAAAAACTACACATTAGGAAAATAAAGATAAAACTAATAAAAGAGGTAAATCTCATAGATCAGATAATACTGACATCTAACTTTTGCACATGATGCAGTTCCAAAAATCTGATAATATCATCCTTGTCGATTGGTAGGTCCTTTCCATTATTTTGGGAGTTTGAGACTTTCTTGCAAATCCAAGGGACTGCTCCATTTCCAAGTTGATTAACTATCCACTGGCTCTCTTCATCTATACTACTTCCATCCAGTGGAGGAGCACCAGTACTCTCCTCTGATATCTACAATAAAAACAATAAAAACAGCTCATCTTACATGAAAGCACCTAGGTGATCAGGAAATTTTGATCTATTTCCACAGAGATCTCATAAGACCTGCATTCTCTCTGGAAGATCAATCTCCCTAATCCGGTCATCCTTCTCTGTCATATACTTCTCAGAAAGAACAATAGGCTCAAATTCATCTTCAAGTCTAGTCTCTCTATATTCATGCAATTCTAGATTTTGCTTGCGAGTCTGCAGCAACTCTTCGACATCGCCAAATAATTCTTGAGCTTCTTGTAAAGCTGAGGAAGAGACTCCTGGTGCCTGCCTAGTTTTCTTCCTCTTCAGCTTCCTTCGTCTACATAGAATTGCAGTAACAGATCATTAGATCAAATAATAGGATTCTTAATAAAAAATAAAACATACATTTAAAATACCTCACAGGTGCTCCATTCTCATCGACTTCTTCTTCATCCACAATGAAGTCGGCCATTTCATCATCTTCTCCAATGTCTGCATCCTCCTCCTCTTCTCCTTGTTCCTCCTCTTCAGCAATGTCCTCAAGTGGAGCTCCTGTAATTCATGGAAGGCGAAGTAAGTGTGTGTTTGCTTTATTGGTGCATGTTTGAGCATACAAATTACTTTTGGCATACAAAATGGCATTCAACATTGGATGGCTAGAATTCATTATGCTGTCTCAAATGCCAAAAAATTACATTGACATCCCAAAATCAATTGGAACAGAAATATTTTTCTTACCTTTATACATAATTGCACCATTTTGTCCTCATTAACATCTAAGAAATATTTTAAAATAACTTTTATGCTATTTCAGTAATTTCACATTCAAAAAATATTTCACACTATTCAAATCAAACCCATTCTTACAAAATTGTTCTATGGTAAACATTTCCAAGCCAAGAACTCATTCTTCCAAACGAAATATTTCGATAATGCATTCAGTTCAAAAGTAATTTTCCACCAACTATCCAAACAAGCATTTTCAATGAAAAAACAAAAAACATAAACCAGCATAACTAGGGAATACCTTCATCATCACCAAATAAACTGCGTTTAAGCTTCTCCTCAGCAGTTCGCCCAACTTTACCACTTCCAACAAACTCCTCCTCATCAGATAGCCCAGAGGGCTCCTCCTCAGTATCCCTCTGGCCTTTTTTCAGCCGCTTGAACTTTTTGCTCTCCTGATGAATTATTGACAACTATTGTCAATGAAATTTGAGAATTATGCATATTTTATCAACTTAAAGCCAATATTAATAAAAAAAATGAAAATATATACAGAAGTTCCAAAACCTTCCGACGATGAATATTGATGTTATTGTCCTCTAGCAGCTCATAATCATCTTCATCAAGGACATACTCCTCCCTAAAATAGTGGGAATAAATTCATCAAAATTTAGAATGAAGATTTTAACATCATTTATGTGTTGAAATTTCAAACAAAAAGTACAGACGAAAATACACAACCAACTTTCTTCAATCCTATCTCCACCTTCCCCCAAAGGGACAGGGAGAAAAGGAACCAAACAGGCAGGGAGTAAAAGAAAAAAGGCAGAAGCTAGACCATGTGCATTACTATTAAAATGCATGGCATGGCATACTTTTAAAACAATAGAAGACAGATTTATATATCATACAAAAAAACTTCAATAGTTTCTTAAGAGGAAAACTTATCAGCTACTTGATGCAAGAGTTATTATCAAATATCTATGCATACACACACAAATTTATCTAATTAAATAAAACATTTCCATATTATCAAACATTCTGCTTTCTTCTCTGAACATATAAGTTCATCAACTTCAACCACATGCAGAGCTGAGAAAAAAAACACATAAAGGATAAAGAATTGACTTTTTCTTCCTCTTTTTCTTCTTCTGTCGCTCCTCATCACTTTCTGCTCTCTCTTCTTCTTCATCCTGCTCCTCTTCATCCTCAATGTCATCCACTATAAATCCATCTTTTTCATATTCATCCTGCCCTTCTGAAGTGAGGGGGAAAGAAAAAGAGTATCAATAACAATAAGATGCATCGGATACAGCCATTGAAGGGATAATGATATGTATATGATTAGCTCAGACACTAAGATATCATCTGAAAGATCATATTCATACAACGAGGAGAAAAAAAAATGGAAAATATGAAGGACAAATAAAAAACTAAAAGATGCAAAACTCTTCAACAACAGTCATATTACTAGGGAAAAAAAACCTCTAAAATATACATCCCTCTTTCTCAGTGGGAACCGCCAAACAGCAGCCAGCAGACTGTCTAAATATCAGCTCTTACGAATATTGTCCCCAGCCCAGACACAAGTGAGAAGACAGTGAGGGAAGCCCATAGGTATTGCTATTACATTACATCTTAAACAATAGAAATAGAAAACAACGATGTATAATAATACACTACCCCAGCCAGAACTTAGTGCTCTCTCTATCTGCGGACAATGAGAAAGATATAAAAAATAAAAATTCACACTCCCATTCCCCAAAAATTCCCACTGACCAAACTGAACTTTGCACAGTACATATACAAAACTTACGTTTCCCGTTACAAAACCAAGTGACAAATCTCATTCTTAGAAAATCCAATATAGGCATACCCATGTTTAATTTTTTCGGTTTCTCTCGTGAAAATACCATCAAAATCACAAATTTGTTTTCGTTTCCAAACATATATAACCAACCTAACAAAGAGAACCTTTCTTCATTTACCATAGGCAACAGTTCTAATCAACACCAAACAATGCAACACCAGCAAACCCTAATTTGAAGATCGAAACCCTAGTGTTCAAAAAATAAAAATAAATAACCCCAATAACACCACCACCACTTCAGATATTTGCGGAAAAAAGTGAACAAATAAAAATTTCAACTCCCAAACAGTGCAAAGTTCAGAAATTCAAACGCAATCGAAGTTCATATTCATACCCTCTTCTTCATCCTCATCATCATCGTCCACATCGCGACCCTCTTCCAATCCATCCCCATCAACGGGTTCCCTCTCGTCCTCGTCCAGTTCTACCTCGTCTGCACGCATTGAAGAACCAACAAAACCGAAAATGTGAGGTCTCACAGAAGAATCTGAAGGCAGCTCGAATGAAGAGAACAAGGAAAATGCAAAGAGAAATTGGGGGAAATTTCTAGGGCTCACCTTCGTCGTCTGAGATTACGCCCTTGGCCATGGTTGGCGACAGCTACGAAACGCAACGACCTTGCAAAAACGACAGAGAGAAAGAAAAAGAGAAATCGAAGGAAGCAGTTACCGAATGCGAATGAGAAGAAGCTAAGCGAGAGATTGATTGGGGAGTTTGTAAGTGAAGAATGAAGCAAGAGGATGTTGTAAATTTATATTTATATTCTGCATTGCTGAGTACCACGAACCTCTGGGTTTTAACTCTCAAACAATGTTCGGGTACGCCGGTCCGACCCGTTTTGAATAAAATTATAATTTTTTTTATAAAAAAATGTACTGTTTGCATATTATACGTATGTATATGTATTAAAAGAGCTACTTATATTACGGATGCAATAAAAATATGTGTTTAAATATAAAATTAGTCATTATAATTTTATTTTTTTTATAAATTATTCACTATAGTTTTTATTCATTTTAATTTTGGTTCTTATGATTTTCTTTTGGTATGGTTTCTTTATATTTTCTTACTGTTAAAGTTATAGGAATAACTCTTTCGACAAAAAAAAATATAAATTAATATTTTAATTTAATGAAAAATATAAAGGTCTAAACGTAAATGAAAAAAACATAGAAAATGATACTTTAGTTATAAATGTAAGAGTTTCTATAGTCTAAAATTAAATCTAAACAACCTAAGAGGTTGCTCTAATTATTCTGGAAATGGACCTCCTATCTTAAGTAGTTAAATTCAAACTTTTAACAAACACTTAAAATTTAGAAAGGAATTTATTTTCATTTGAGGCCTAAACCAAGTTAGAAAATGTAACACCCTCTTTAGGGTACTACATGTCTGACTCTCGACTCATAATCTGAAAAGAAATTCGCATAAAGTTTGAGTTATAAAAAGATGGGTTTTAAAATTTCTTCTTTACTGAAACATAAACTTATTGAAATCCATAAGTATTACTGAAAATATATTTAAACTGATTAATATACAATATTGACACCAATTAATATTTAACAATTTAAAGAGAAATATAAAACTAACAGATTCTTTTTTTTTAACAGTAACAAATCCCATTACGGGTCCTACTTAATAACACGGTACAACACTAACGATAAAAACTTAAGATACTTATTCCTTTTTGTATCAATCTTGATGCATCAGATATCTGCTCCTTGTTAACACTGCACACCAACGAGTCCTGAGTGACCACTCCTCTATGTTGTCACCAATCTCAGAATATCTACACAATTCAGTTATGCCTAAGACAACTCGTTCCTTCTCATCTTGTATAGTTTTAACAATACGTATTACATGAAAAGACAATATAGTAAAGATGTGAGATCACCTACACCAATACCAATATGGTAGTACAGAGATAACACAAACAACATATCATACAGATAGATCATACCAGAATTATGATCATGTCATCAACATTAATCAACTATCATCATCCAATCATTTATCAATTCAATTATCATAAACAACAATTACGATAATATTCTCAACATTGTCCTAATTATCATCATCATCATCCAAGTATTCAAAACAATTGTCATAGTCAATATTCCTCAATTAATATATCATATAGATATAAATGCCGATTCATGACGTGCAAGACAGCATAGACTCGCTTTTTCAAAAACAACTCCATGGAGGTTTTCACAATTTCAAGAAGAATGCTCCGGTTAAGACCGCCTTCAACCTAAGCCCACAGACAATCTCCCGGTCGTTGAAAAGAATCGTATTCTTGTCGAAGTATCGTCAATGCGTTTGCAGAACAGATCAGATCGCTAAGTGGCATATGGTCCACCTTAGCCCATGATAGATATCCACTGGTCGAAATACGCCTTGACGCCCAAGATCCATCATAGACCTCACTATCAATTCTCATTCCTCTTCAATCACAAGGGCCAAAATAGCTTATTTGTTATACTTTATACAATGCACGAATATATCGGTCAAGTCCAACCACAAGAGCCAAATCTTTTCAATTTTATTTGTTCAATTTAATCATATGCCTCAATCATATTTTTCCAATGCATGTATAATGCACCAATACCAATCACATGCATATCTTTCCAATGCATATAAAATGCACCAAATACTAATCACAGCAAAACTCGTCATTTTTCATACGATTGTATGACACTGGTTCAACAATAATCATCATGTTATTATATTTTTATAGTCATAAAATACTTTTGTCGTGTTTTCAAGCAAACCGTAACATTTACATTACGTTTTCACAATTCCAAAACATTTTAATTATATTTTCACAATACCGTAACATTTACATTCGTTTTCACAATACCACAACACTTGCAGATTTTCAAAATACCGTAACACTTTTGTTACGTTTTAAAATTCCAAAACATTTTTATTACGTTTTCACAATACCGTAATATTGTTGTTACTTTTACAAAATTTCGTAACATTTCTGTTACGTTTTAAAAATGCTGTAACTCTTCTGTTGCACTTTTAAACCATGTACTAATTTTTTAACGTTTTTCTCAATCGCGTAAAAATATACGTTTCTCAAATCGCATAGTATTTTTTCACTGTTTCAAAATCGCGTAACTTAAAAATTATTCTTTTAAGTCGCGTAAATCATTTTCCATCATTTTCAAAATATTTAAAACACTTTCCAAATCACATAACGATTTTTGTCATTTTCACAATCACGTAAAATATTTTATCACTTTTAAAACATATTGATTTTTCAATGATAGTTCAAATTAACGTAAAATATTTAAAGCGTAATTCAAATCGCGTAGAAATATTTTAACGTATTCAAATCGCGTAGACATATTTCTTTAAAATCGTTTTTAAGATACGTAAAATATTTTTCAACATTTTACAATCATGTAAAATATTCTTCAATATTCCAAACATTATTTTGGACTTAAATAAATCAATATCATTTTCAACACATTTTTCAAATTGCGTAGCTTAAAAATCACGTTTTTAAGATACGTAAAACATTTTTCATCACAATTTCATTACAGAAAATATTTCTTAACCTTCAAAAATTCCTTTTCAACTTTTCTCAAAATAATATGACTTTGTATTTCATTTTTCACATTTTCTTACTCAAGAAAATCTTTTTCCACATTTCTTTACTCAAGAAATCCTTTTCCAAAATATAATCCACAAAAATCACTTTTCCATTGATATAAATCAACGTTTCAAAACTTAACATTTTCTAACATATTTCAAAACTCGAAAATAAATTATATGTTAGTAAATTTTCAAAACACCATTATATTCTCCATTTTTCTCAAATCAATTCTAAAATCAATTCTTCAAAATAAATTGAAATTCAAACGTGTTCAAACTCTCTTTGTCTTTCGTTTACAAAATTCTCTCAAGTGATAAAACACTCTGATTCCCTTTCCAAATTCTTTGTATTAAATCAAATTACGTTTCCACTTTGAAAATCATTTTGTTCATAAAAATTAAGGCATTACAAGCCTTCAAAAACGTGGACATGACTATTGAAACCATCAAATATTTTTCCTTCTAAATCAATATGGTTTTACACAAACAAAACCATTAAAATCTTTGTTTTCAAAACCGAAACACCGATGGTCATAAAAACCAAACTCATTTATTCAAATTCATTTTTACTTTCTTTACAAATCCTTTTTGACTTTCTTTGTAAATCTTTTTTCACTTTCTTTGTAAATCTTTAAAATCAACGTTTGCCCGTCTCGTCTAAAACTCATGTTTAAAAAAAAAATACTTATGATCTTTTTCACAAAATAAATTAATAAAAGTCCTTCAAAATTGTGTTCTTGTTCTCTTGAAAATCAAACCCTTTGTTTATTTTTCATACTCTTCAAATCAATCCAATTTTATTCTTCCATGAAAATATTAAGTTATAAACACCTATGTTGAGGTGTCTTGGCCGAAAATCCCATAGCCTTTAGAACCAAGGAAATTCATTTTCTCCACTTCATAATTTTCATTTAAACAAATCAATTTCCTTGTTCTTGAAAAATTTCAACACGAAACTCTAATTATGGGCATCAAAACCGTAGCCCTTTCCTTGGCTATTGGAGCCAAAAATTGATTTCCTTTCCATCAACACATCATGACATACACATACATATACTCATCATGCATAATATAAGCATACCATCAAAGCCATAAAATCATGCATAGCATATCAAGCATAGGCAAATAATTAAAACACATAAACACCCACAAATAAATTACATGACCATGGATATGAATCCTCACATGGATTCACCATCCATCAAATATAAGACCATCTCTCACCACCATACTTGGTTGGTGAGATGGATCTCCCTCTTACCTCTTGAAGATCCTCAAAAGCTCTTTGTTTTGCTTCTTTTTCTAAGTCCTTCACTACCAAGGGCTTCTCAAATACAAAACAAAATACCTAAAAATTAGTATACTAAGCTTGATTAAGAGGAACCATAGATTAAACATGGTTTAGATCATGAAAAAGAAAGAAGAAATGAAGTTTCCTTACACTTCACCTCAAAAACCTTAGAACTTGCTCTTAGAAAAACTCCTTGAAAATGAATGATTTAGAGAAAGTCTCCAACATGAAAGTTGCTTAGAATAAGGTAAGGATTCAAGAAATATGGTTGTTTGAAATTAAAGAGTGATGGAAGGTATACTTAGAGTGTTTGGCCGAAACTTAGAGGAGAAGAGAAATGGAGAGAAATTTTGATAACTTAGCTTTTTGAAAATGAATCAATAATAACCAATAATGACCAAGACAACATATAATTGGTGTCTTGAAACTTGGCTAATCTCCTACACCATCACAAAATTGTCCCCCCTCCTTGCACTCTCCTTGAGTGACTAATCTCTTACCACCATTATTTGAAGATTCTAGCCATTGATTAATTCAATGGTTAGGATTAAAGGTAAACTTTAGGTGTAGCTTTAGATAGAAAACTTAATTTAAGTCATTGGATCTTTTTTTTTTAAATCATAGCCCTTAGATGTGTCTCCAAAATGAAGGGTTAAGATTACTCCTTCAAACTTTACATCCAAGGGTCATAAATGGTCTTTCTCACTTTTTAAGACTAAATCTCCACCATAGATTAAATTCAAATCCAATGGTCATAATTGATCCATCTCCACCATTGATTAGATTCAAATCCAATGGTCACAAATGGTCCTAGCCACTTTGCAAGACCAAATCTCCACCCTTGATCAATTCTAAATCCAATAGTTATAAATAGTCATAGCCATTATATTAGACTTATCCTACACCGTTGATTAAATCGACAGTTGATATCAAAGTCTCTAATATTAGAATGTTTCTTATTGGTCCATTATCATAACCACTAATGTTGACTTAACAGTATAATATTTATTTTTATCTGCTAAACCCCACAAAAATTATATTTTGTATATTTTTATCATTTCGATAATTAAATACAAGACAAAACACAAGATATAAGAAATTTTCTAAAAAGCTGTTTAGGATTCGAGTTTAGTAAGATCCTCTGTCTCGTCTAAACAGTACAAATTTTTCTATGCGTAGAAAAATTTTCATTTTGCGGGACCCACCTGGGCCCACATACACCCCATGGGCCCACAAATAGTAAAAATTTCATAATCATCCACAAAAATCACAAATATTAGAAAACACACAAATATCAAATCAGATTACGTAAAATAATTAAAACCTAATGGTAAAAATTAAATTACGTAAAGTTTTTCCCGGCGCGAAAATTTTTATTTTCCTGACACGGAGTAAATCACTCAAAACGATCAAATACGCTGATGGAATAATTAAAATAATTTTACAGAGCTCAGAAATTACAAAACAGTAAAATTCTGTTAACTGTTAAAATTACTGGTTAAGAGATACGAAATTTTTAGGATATTACAGAAAATACCTTACGGTATAAAATAAAATGTAAACTAATATTCATATGTAATATATCATATTGGTAATAATTAAAATGAATGCTTTGAATATTTAATACCTTACACCTAAAAATAACTACTTGATATTTTTGAACTTATAACATGATGGCAGTGAGAATCATATGGTAAAGTGGGTAATAGATTGAATTTTTTTTGAATTTTATTGTTTAATTCATGAGTGATTAGAATATTTAATTTTTATAGTTTTTTTTAAATAAACAAGAAAAATCATTTTTTTAACTTGTCAAAATGGGCTCTGCTTTAAAAAATATGCAAATAATACTTCATTATTATTTGGCCAATAAAATTTGGATTAGTTCACTCTGGTTAAAAAAATATAATTAATCTAACATTGTGTCAAGTCACTTTTCAAAATAAATAAGTATTTAAAATGTATTAGGTTGAGCCAAATTTTCATGGTCCTAAATAAAATTAATTTGGCCTGCCTTAATTCGAAAAATTTAAGTAGATTAATGCCAGTAATTTTTTTTATACCTCAATTTTTGGCCATTCTCTTTTAGTCATCGCAATGATTTTATAATATTCTTTCATTTTATTTTAGATCAAATTCAAATTAGGTGACTAAAACAATTTCTTTTAAGGTTTTCTTTCTTTTCCTTTTTTTTAATCTTCCAATGCTTTTTCACATCTTTTAAGTATAAGACTAACTTATTAAGGATATGCTCTTCTCACAGGTGCTTTCTCACCATCTCTCCTTTTAAGCTAATGAAATTGTGAATGAGAGAATAGAAAAAAAGAAAAAGGTCTCATAAAAAATACAAAAACACTTCTATATGTCACTTCTCATTAAAAAAAATCATGAATGAAGTATTATAGCAAAATTTTAACTTTTTATGATAAATTAAGAGTAAACAATCATTTTCATCTCCAAAAAATTCCACTCACATCACATTAGTCTTGAACAAATTAAATTAGCAATGAAGTCCCTGAATGTCACTTGTGTTATGCAAGTTAATCCTTACATTAACTTTCCCCCTTTCTAATTAATGGGTGTGTACATATTGCATATTAAGTTCAAAAGGCAACTCTCTATTTTTCACACCTGGATAGTTTCTTTCCAAGTAGGCAAAATTTTACCCTTTTCTTACAAAGAAAACCAACATTGTTCATTCTTAGAGTAAAACCCCTCCAAAGATTTTCCTAAAATGATTGTGATTTGATGCACCTTTTACTTTGTCTCAATGAAGTGGTTTGGGTTTTATTATGAGATAATGAACAAAACTGATTCATTATTCACTTCTGATACATGTATTATATGTATTTATACAGTATGAAATAAACTAACAGAAGTAACTAACTAAGCAACTAACTGAAAAATCGTTACAATTAACTAATTCTGTTTTTCTATATCTAATACCCCCCGCAAGCTGGAAAGTGTATATTGAGCACACCCAGCTTGGACAACAAAAGAGAAAATGGATGGGGATCCAATGGTTTGGTCAGAATATCTGCAAGTTGGGCAGTAGTAGAGAGTGGTAATAAGTGAAACAACTTGCTGTGAAGCTTTTCCCGAACAATGTGATAATCAATTTCGATGTGTTTGGTTCGCTCATGGAAATTGGGATTGGCAGCTATGTGTCTAGCAGACTGGCTGTCACAATAAAGAAGTGCAGGGGAGATGAATGACACACAAAAATCTTGTAGAAAATAGTGAAGCCACTGGATTTCACAAAATGTGGAAGTTAATGCCTTGTATTCGGCCTCAGTAGAAGATCTAGAAACAGTGGATTATTTCTTAGATTTCCATGAAATAAGAGAGTCACCCAATAATATCCAATAACCAGTTACTGACTTCCTGGTGGCCGGACAAGTTGCCCAATCAGAATCGCTAAAAGCCTTGAGCTGCATGGATAAGCAAGTAGGAAAGAAAAGACCTTGTGCTGGAGACCCCTTGAGATATCTGAGAACACGAGTGGCAGCTTGATAATGATTGATGGTTGGGGAAGACATGAACTAGCTCAACTGCTAGACAGCAAAACCAATATCTGGTCTTGTGGTGGTCAAATAAAGAAGCCTGCCAATGAGCCTGTGATAAGCAGCAGGATCAGAAAAAGGCTCAATAGCAGAGAAGTGGAACTTAGTGTCTTTAGTCATAGTTGTAGAAGCTGGTTTGGAGGCTAGATAACCAGTATCCAAGAGAATATCTAAAGTATATTTTCTTTGACATAAGGAAATGCCAGATTTGGATCGAGCTACTTCAAGACCAAGAAAATACTTAAGATGACCAAGATCTTTGATTTTAAAAGTGGTATCAAGGGTTGCTTTAATCTGCTGAATGTGAGAGAGATCATTCCCAGCTAGTATAAGATCATCAACATAGATAAGTAAGGTTGTAAAGGAGCTGCCAGATTGGTGCAGAAAAGGTGAGTGATCCGAAGCTGATTGCTTGTAACCATGAGCAATTAGGAGCTAGATAACCGGGTAAACCATTGCCTGATGGCCTGCTTAAGACCATAAAGAGATCTTTTGAGCTTGCAGGCTTGATTAGGACTAGTAGCTTGAACACCTTGAGGAAACTCCATGTAGACGTCTTCATTGAGAGTGCCATGAAGGAAAGCATTGTTGACATCTAGTTGATGTAAATGCTAACCTTGAATGGCAGCAATAGCTAGTAAAAGTCTAATGGTGGTAAGTTTAGCCACAGGAGAAAAGGTGTCAAAATAGTCAATACCTTCAGTTTGGGTGAACCCTTTGGTAACAAGCCTTGCCTTATACCTTTCTATGCTACCATCAGTTTTATATTTGATTTTATAAACCCATTTGCAACCAATGGGTATTGTACCAGCTGGTAACTCAATCAAATCCCAAGTCTGGTTCTACTGTAGAGCATTAAGTTCAGCTTGCATTGCTTTAACCCAATGTTCAGATTGAGCAGCTTGCTTATAAGTTCGAGGTTCAGTATGGGAGAAAATGGCCAAAGTAAATTTTAATTGAGAAGGAGAATGAGAAGTATAGGAAAGGACATAACTTAATGGAAATGATATATTGGGGGTATGATTGGGACCTGCTGAAGTAAGGCTGTTGCAATGAAAATCATGTAGATAAGAGGGTGATCTTTTGGATCTAGTGGACCTGTGAAATGCAGGGTTGTCAGGAGCTGAAGAAACAGAAATAGGATCAGGGAGGGGAGCTACAGAATCATTGGAATTGGTAGGAATATGGTGAGGAAAAGAAGGAAAAGGATACTCCAGAAAAGAATCTGAAGCAATATCAGTAAGGGTAGAAAATGGAGGTGATGAATTTGGAGTAGGGAGAGTAGAAAAAGGAAAAAATATGCTCATGAAAGACAACATTTCTAGATAGAAATAGTTCCCTGGTGTGTAAATCATAGAGAATATAACCTTTAGTACCAATTTTGAAGCCAAGAAAGATAGATTTTCTAGCTCGAGGATCAAGCTTGGTTCTATTATGAGATAAAGTGGAACATAGGCTAGACATCCAAAAACCTTTAGCTCCATGAATGTGGGGGGTTTATTGTAGAGTAATTCAAAAGGGGATTTGTGGTTAAGTATGAGAGAAAGAAACCTATTGATAAGATGAATAGCATGAGTTGCAGCAAAAGGCCAAAAAAAATTTGGAAGATGAGCCTGGAAAAGCAAAGCTCGAGTGACATTAAGAATATGTTGATGCTTCCTCTTAACCACTGAATTTTGTTCAGGGGTCTCAACACAGGATGTTTGATGAAGAATACCATGAGTATTATAGAAAGTTGGCATATTGAAATCAAATTTATTATCAGACCGAATGACTTTGATTTTAGTTGAAAACTGAGTGCTAACCATTTTAACAAAGTTATTGATGAGTGATCTGGTTTCACCTTTAGACTTCATTAAGAAAAGCCAGGTATGCCAAGAGAAATCATCAATTATAGTAAGAAAGTATTGATGACCATTTATAGTTGGAATACTTAAGGGCCCCCAGATATCCATGTGAACAAAATCAAAAGGCGTTTGTGATTGACTGGTACTAACAGGAAAAGGTAATCTATGCTGTTTGGCAAAATGACAAGAATCACAAACAAAAGTTTTATTGACTTTGATGTAAGGAAATGAGGTACATATGTTCTGCAGAATGTTGACAGAAGGATGTCCTAAACGAAAATGCCACAAATCAAATGGGGAATGAGGTGAATTTATACAAGGGGAATGCAGGGAAGTAAAAGAATAGATAGAAACAACATGATGTTACAAAACATAAAGTCCATTGCAGACTTTAGCATGCCCAATCATCCTCAAGGAATGGTTGTCCTGTATGGTACAATAGGAATCAGAAAAAATAAGTTTACAGTTGAGGGAAGAAGTATGTTTATGGATAGACATTAAATTGTATTTGAAATGTGGTATATGTAGAACATTGGTGAGATAAAAGTGATCATTAAAAAAGACAGTGCCCGAATAATGAGCAATGGTGGTGGAACCATCAGGTAATGTAACAGTGACAGGGTTAATGCTAGTGTAGGTTGTGAAAAGAGAAAGAGTGGAACAAACATGATCAATAGCACTTATATCAAGGATCCAAGTGCTAAGGGAGATGGATTTACCTGTGGATGATGGGATGACAGATACCTCAGAAGATTGGGAATGAATTTGGTTAGTAGAATGAGTAGACATATCAATCGATGAACTTTAAAGCAAATCAAGCAGCTGTTGATATTGCTCAGGAGTAAACTGCATATTCGATCCTGATATATTCGATCCTGATGGCTGAGAAGCAGAAATCACAGAGGAAGAAGTAAATGTAGCAATATCATAAGTAATCAAGTTAACAGCAGATCTTGAGGTGTTATTTCTGGACTTTATGTTTTGCAACATCATGGCTGAGAATCGATCTCGCAAATCAAGCTATTATTCGCGAGCATTATCAATATACAAAGTGCTCTGAGCAATTTGTGGAGAAAGAGTTCTTGTTATCCAAGAAATTACCAAAACATTACATCGCTCCTAGGCATTGAAGGTGGAATCAGAAGATGAAGGAACCAGAATAGATCCATCAATAAACTTGAGTTTATTCTTGGACAACAACGTGTGATGCATGGCGTGACTCTATAAGTGATAATTGGTGCCATCCAAGGGAGGAGAAACTAGAACAGAACTTGGATTCTCACTAGGATGAAGGTAAAGATTGCTGGAAGGATTGAGAGAAGGATCTGGTGGAAGAATCTCAGAGGTTGTGGAGGAAGGTTCGGCCATGGATAGTGCGATTGAAGCTTAGGCGATTGAAGGAAGAAGAAGAGTGTGGAAGGTGCAGAGAGAAATAACTGATACCATATTATGAGATAATGAACAAAACTGATTCATTATTCACTTCTGATACATGTATTACATGTATTTATGCAGTATGAAATAAACTAGCAGAAGTAACTAACTAAGCAACTAACTAAAAAACGGTTACAATTAACTAATTCTATTTTTCTATCTTTGATAGGTTTTGGTAGTGAGACTCCATCTTTACTAAACAGTGTTAATTGAGGAAGTCAAGATGGTGGAGAAGGCAGGGTTTTGACACTATTATCATTGTTATTAAGAAATAGAGGTAAGCATATGGTAGTGGGCGATACCCAGAGGAAATTTTGTAGCGTTAGGTTGAATTGGAGAAGGCAAAATTTTTTTGGACTTTGATTTGATCCTAAAAAAGTTTCAGAATTTCTCAAAGATAACAAACTATAAGATGTCAAAGAATGTGGAAAATGATACAAAATTCTAGATGAAGAAGTAAGAGAATGCAAACAAAATAGAGGAACTTACAAGGGCAAGGTGGGGGTGGAGGAGAAAAGGAAGTGGAGGTTGTAACATCCTCTTTTTAGCATGTTAGACTTGTTTATGATTACAAATGTAACATATTACTTACTTGACATGTATATGTAATTTTATGATAAATTGAGTTAATTTAGACACTTTGTTGCAACTCACAATATGAAAGTGACTTAAAATTACTCAGATAGTAGCATAAATTGTTAAGTTGAGATAAGTAAATCTAGAGAATTTATTTCTAGGTCAAAAATAGGTGGAAGAGGATATAGTTAAAATTTAAGTAATATTAGAGTTAGTTTGGTATTTTTAAATATACTGGTTATATGTTTTAATACTAAATTGACTAGTCCCAGATATAGAAAAATATGGTAATGGTGAAACAAGAATTTAGACGAATCCTAGAATTTATTCTAAAGATGTAAGAAGTTAGGAAACTTGATTTAACATAATTCAAGTGTTCTTTCTTAACATATATAAAGTTTCACTATATATCTTTAGTGTCCTTATAAGTCAATGATCATATCTTATGTTTTCTCTTCATTCACGATTCTTCCAAGCATAAATAGCAGCAGGAAAAGAGAAAGAAAAGAGAAAAGAAGAAAGGGAAAAGCAAGAGGAGGAAGAGGGAAGAAGATAAAATCAAAAGGGGAGGATAAAGCTTGATCATCACCATCCAATCACTTGAGGTAAGGGGTTTTGCTCTCAAACTCTTATCTTTGCTATCTTCTCCTTAGTTTTGAGATGTACATGGTGAGGTTTGAAAATGGGTTTCTATGGTTTTTCCATTGTTTGACTTGGATTAACTTATTATAAACCTAGTTTGTGATTTAACTAGAGTTGATAGAGGCTTGATTACTAGTTTTAGTTTTGAGTATATCCATGAAGCTTCTTAAATTTGAAGTTGAAAAATGAGTATGAGTGGGTGTGGTTTTGACCCTAAATCCATGCCTAAGTGAGACAATAGGTTGTATGAATGTTACAACCTGTTTAGAGGATGCAACTGATGTTAGAAATCACCTAAAAATTGATCTTGAATGGTTGGAAATTAGTTGAGAACCAAATGGAATAGTAGCACATTTTCTACATATTTTTTATGGCATAATGGCGCCAAGGCACCATTTGCCACGACTAGACGTGGACTGAGAAATATCAATCAAAAACAGCCAGAGAGTATGGCGCCTAGGCGCCAGATTTTCATGCCTAGGCATCAGAACTTGAAAAAAAAGGGCACCATCCATGCCTAAGCGTAAGAAAGTGGCACCTAGGCTCCATTTCCTAGGATTTTTCAAGAATTGCATTCTTGATGTTTTGGAGTTCCCTACTAGTTGAGATCATTCATATATGTTTTCTTATGTGTATTAAGACACTTTTAGGGATATTTCACAAATGAAATAACCACCTAGCATATAAGAACAATATTGAGTTTTTAAGCTTTTCAGTAATCATGAATTGCTTGAAATAGGTGTCTAGAACCTTATACACATTAGTGTGGCTTAGAATACCACTTGAGGTGTGATTGTAAGGTAAGCTAGATACAAGTTTGATAAGATAGTTATACTTATTATAGAGGCATACTTTACTCTCTTGTAGTTAAAGATGAGTTAAACATGCAAGTTCCTAGAGAAATACTCTATTAACTCATTAAGCTGGGTTGAAATGAAGTGTTAACAAAGAGTAATTCCTTTACTTGTTAAAGTTGAACCATAGCACAATTATTCTATTAAGGGAGTGAGTTAAACCCCTTAACTTTGTAAAGGAGTGAGTAAAGCTCTTTGTCAAGAAGGTAGTTATGAGAATAAAGTGTGAGTAAAACACTTTACCTAAAACAAAGTAGTGAGTTAAGCTCTTTGACAAGTAACATCTAAGGAGTGAGATAAGCCTTTATATAAGTGTAGTAAAGTGAGACAAGCTTACTACTAAGAGCAATAGGATGAGTTAAGTCCTAAGTTATGCAATAAGCGAGTTAAGCAATTTGCCAAGTATACTTGATATTATATAATTGTATGGACGATTGTATAATATTGATAATAGTTTAATTATGTATGCAGTTTACATAGTTATAGTGCAATGAGATATTTGTTTATTACTGATAATTTTCATGTTCTCACCCCATTCTATGTTTTCATGGTAAAAGCAAGTCAAGACTCTTCAAAAGAGAAAAAGAAAAAGAAGAAAAAACAGCAAGATTAGCTAGTTTTAATTTATGTATTTATGAACAACTATTGTATAATTTTACTTTGAGTTGTACTGAGTTGTATGTATATTATTTTGCCTTTGAGGCTTGATGTAAATATATGTATGACCTTTTATTGTGACTCTCCATACTTATTTATATAATAAATATGAAATTAGACTATTAATATAATTAGAAGTAACATAGCTAATACTATTTATCTTCATATATAGCAAATATATCCAGATAATTGTATTAGAGTGTTAAAGAGGCACATGGAGAGTTTTTGACATTAGACAAGGCCTCTTGTTCTTCTTATTTTGGGTCATATGGTGATTTGCGATATTGTATCTTTGAAATTGGATTATGGGGATACTAAGTAAATAGATCTACTAAAGAACTTGAATTTTGAGGAGACAAATACAATATGTCACTCAAGTTTCCATATGTGGGTGGTAATTCAAGAAAGCTATTTGGCCTCTACCATCTATCATTTGCAAATGGAGGAATACATTTAATGCAAGGAAGGTGTCGTAAGTGCAAGGGAGGAAAAATGAAATAGGGGAAGAAGAATTTGGGAAATTTTTACCTTTAAATGACATTGTTTTCTTGCAGGGCTTAAGTGATATTTTGCCAAGTTAGAAAGAAATCATCTAGCTGTAAAAGTTAAGTGTCACCTCATGAACTTAAAGTGCCACATGTGCACATCCATTAAGAGAAATAGTGGCAAGTTAATGTGAGGATTAACTTGCATAACAAAAGTGACATAGAGAGACTTTGTTGTTAGTTTTTTTTTCTTCAAAGACTAATATGATCGTATACTCACAAACTAATCAAGATTTAATTTTGATTCATTGTCAATTTAAAAGTTTTTTATATTATTATTCAATCATATATTGCTAAATCATTAAAGAGATTTAACTATCAAAATCATTATCTAAGTCTAATTCTCTTTTAATGATATGTCAATATATGATTAGATGATAGTATAAAAAGTAAAAATCTAATGATGTAGTGTGATGGTAGACTTGATAGTGAATGTAGTTCAAAGTGAGGTATTTGGTTTTAGTGATAGTGTTGCTAACTATAATCCTACAAAAAATAAAAGTGGTAATGACTCTAGTGATAGTGAAGAAGTTGAATAGAACAACTGTGATGAAAATGATAATTACTTGTCTGATGTGCAATTGGATGACCAAGGATCATTGAATGAAAGTGATTGAGACGATGAAAATGTGATTGATGTTAACAACAATATGGATGGAAATTGGTTTAAAGCTACAAAAGATGGTATTGTGCATTTAGAGATTCATAAGCATTTCGATGATGTAAAAAAATTTAGGAGTATCTTAAAGGATTTCATAGAGTGACAGCTACTTGTGCAACTGAGAATTATCCATGGAGAATACATGTTTCTCCTACTCTTGGCAATAAGATATACATGATACAATCATTGAATCCTAAACATACATGTGTAAGACATACAGAGAAGACAAATGCAATCTCGAATTAAATGGCAGAGTGTCACGACCGGGATCGCGACGAAATAGCAACTCGCGATGATTTTAAAAAGATGAAAATATGGAGTCGCCACCAATTTTATTTGAATTTTGAAAAATTGGAAAACCAATCTTAGAAAATAGTAGTATTTGAAAACCAGATCGGATTCGGGAGTCGGTTATGAATAGGAAAGGGTGGAAACTTAATCCCACTGCACCCCTATCACACCCGTCCTGAGACGGTACCTTAAATCAATTGTGCAAAAATTTGATAATCTCAAATTTATTTATTTTACTCCTATTAAAAATATTATAACTATTTTTATTTGTTTTTTTATTTTTAGTAAAAAGAATGAAGAGAAAACCTAATTATGAAAATTTAATTTTTGGCTTGACAGAATGAAAATTCTACTCCTACGTACCCTCAGATGTAATGAGGAACTCAAAGTCACGTAGTTCTTTAAAAAATGATTGCGAGTTGATTGATTTTAATTAAGGAAAACATTTTTTTTAAAGGGATTTTGTTTGAAAACAAAAATCATTATTGCACGGGGTTTAAGTTAGCACTAGGCTACTCAATAAACCCTTATGATCCAAACGACATTGAAGATAGCATCTGCTATCAATCACTATCATTGGTCATTGCATTGATTAAAAGATTTTTTTTATTAATTAATTTTTTGTCATTTTGTTATTTTTTATTTTATTTACCATGCTTAACAAAACATTTTAAAAAAAAACTAACTAAATATTCTTGGCCTAAACAAATCAAACTCTCAAGCCCAAATAACTCACTAGCCAAAAAAAAGAGCAAAACAAACAAAAAAAAAATCAAAGAAAATAAAATTAACAAAAAAATGGCCTTCAGCAACTAACAAAAGAGAAACAAAGAGAAGTTTTTGGAGAGAAAGGAAAATAGAGAAAAGGGTGAACCACTAGCCAAATGGAGGGTGGCGCGGACGGTAGCTGGAGTGGTGCGACGCTGGTGTGGCGCGTCACTCGTCTGGTGCGGGATCCGGTCATGTTAGAGCTGCCAGATCTAGCGAATCGTGCGGCGATGGTTGATGGACGGTGCTGGAACGCGGTGTCGGGATAGTCGATGGCAAGGCGTGAGGTGGTCTCGGATGGTGGCACAACGGGTTGCGTTGTGGGTTCCGAGTGAGTGGAGCTTCGGATGAAGGCGTGGCACTATGGTTCGCGACTGGTCGCAGTGCGGCTTACAACGACTCGGATCGGTGCCAAATGCGGGTTGACGGGCTGGGTTCCGTGACACCTGCGTGGTTGGTGTTTGGGAGTGACATGATCTGGGCTCGGTGTGGGGTAGCTTGGTGGTCTTGGGCGGTTGGTGATGGAAGATGATGGTTATGGAGGGTCACAGTTTGATGGTTATGGGTTAATGGAGGAAATAAGTGGGTATTTTGGTGGGTGTGGTAATGGCTCTTAGTGGTTGTTTGGTGGTTATAGAGATGGGTTGAGATGAATAAGGTGATGAATAGTGGTTTTGAGTGGTGGTTGCAAGGTGGTTTGGGTGGTGGTGATGGGTTATGGAAGGTGAAGGAAGTGGGGAAGATGATGAATAGTAAATGAAGGTGCTGGATTGTTGAGTTCTTGCTATGTTGGTCTCTGTTAGGGAGAAAAGTCCTCCCATAAATGAAAAAAAATCTCTCTGCCTGTTGATATCTGTTTTTCACCCCTTGAAAAACCTCTCTTTTTTTCGTTGGCTGCCTTCGCCCAAAAAGAACTCCCCGAAAATAAGTCTGAGTCTCCCCATTTTTTGCTTGCTGTTACTTGGGAATTTATAGGAGAAATTATGGTTTAGCGAAATATGGATTTGGGCTCAAGTTTAATGGGTCATAGGCCAGAATAGATCTGAGTTAACCCATATTTGATGAGTCACAATTTGATTTGGACTCAATGTATAACTTGAGAGAAATTGAATCATCTTTTTTTTCTTTTTTCTTTTTTCTTTTCTTTTTCTTTTCATTTTTTCATTTTTTTCATTTTTTTTTCGGGACAAAATTCGATGTTCACACAGAGAAAATGAGATCTAGCTTAAAGGCTAATCTTAACATAAGTTATGATTTGATGAAAAGTACATTACTTGATAAATATGGAGTTGAGACACACCTAATGCAACTATAAATGGCATGAAGAAGAGTTGGAGAAAAAGTTGAAGGAACTCATGGTGCTAGTTATAAAAAGGTGCCCAAGCATACTAAGATATTGTTGAGTAAAAATCTGGATAGGACAATAAAAATCATGTCCCATGATAAGGTTGATCTAACTACAGTTTCTACCTTCAAAAGAATGTTTATATCCTTGGAGACAACGTTGTTAAAGTCGGACCAGACAATGAACTACTAAAGTTTCCAATTTAGGTTTAACCAGTCGAACTAGTTGACGTCATAATTATATTAAATATAAATTTTATATAATAACACACTATTTTTTATATTCTTACAAATATAATAATACTAATAAATTATATTATATTCAAAAACTTATATTTATCTTTATATAATTCAATTTATTAATTTTTAAATACATTGTTATATTATATGTATAATATATTTGATTATTTTATATTAAAATATTATCCCTCAAATCAAAATTTCATATCATCCTATCCCATTTTTTTCTCTTTTGACTTTTCAAATTCCACTTTTTATACTATCTTATTATCTCTCTCACAGTATATCTTGTTCTCTCTTTTTCTCTCTTTCTTTTACCATTCTTTTTCTTTTTGTTTTCTTTATTTCTCTGCTCATTCTCTTTCTCTCATTCTTTCTACCTTCCTCCCTCAGCGTTCAGATTCAACCACTTCTCTTCACTATCTTTTTTTTCCCTTTTCTCATTCTTATCTTTCACTATTTGTTTCTCGCGCGCGCGCACACACACACACACACACTACATGATGTTGTGATGGGAAAAGGGGGAAAAATAGAAACATTACTGACAGGGAGTAATGGCTAGGTGGGTGGATGGGACAAACCGTCAATGACTCGCGGCATCGACGTCATTTTCTATTTTTCACTTTTTCTTCGATGGGGATATGGGAATACGAGATTATATTTTTTATTTACAATTTTAATCAGATTTTTTTTTAAAGAAATTAGATTTTGAATTGTCAGTCTAACACAGTTTACCAGTCATATTCAGTTTTTGACTAGTCTTGACGAGTCCAATCTGGTCAAACAATAGAAATGACTATAATGTTGAACCAAAATCGAGATGAGTCTCGATTCTCGGTTTGGCCGATTAGACCACCCGGTTCAGTCCGGTCCAAACAACACTGCTTGGAGGCGTTTAAAGCTAGTTTCTTGAAACTTAGGATTAGATAAGTGCCATTTGAAGGGCCCTTATGGTGGAATGCTTCTTTCTGCAATGTCTTTGGGTGCCAATTATGGTATATGTCATGTTGCATTTGTTGTTGAAGAAATTGAATGCAAGGATAGTTGGCTTTGCTATTTACATTTGCTTCATAGTGTCATTAGTGATGCAAACTATGGAAGAAGATACACCTCCATCAATGATAGACAAAAGGTATATTCCACCTTTAAACAATTATTCTTAACCAATTCTAGTTAATGTCATTACTTCTTTTTTTTTGCTTGTAGGGCTAATGTCATTACTTTTTTCTTTTTCTTTTTTTGACTTGTAGGGCTTAAATCAAGCTTATGAAAAAGTATTTTCACAATCTTGGCAAAACTATTGCTCAAAGCATCTTATTAATAATTTCAAGGCTAGGTTCCCACATGTTATTCTAAGGGACTACTTGTAGAAAGCTATGACTATTCCTGATAAGGACCAATTTGTGAATGTCATGAACCATATGAGAGCCTTGAATCGAGATGCTGCTAATTACTTAATGAAGCAACTCATGCATGTATGGGCTAGACATGTATAACGTGTTAGAATTTTCCTATAAATTCTAGTGGGCTGCAATCGATTGTGACATTTTGTTTTACTAAAAACGAGCTAATATTATAATCCATTCTATGATACTTAAGCCCACTAATAACGTGATTAATTACTAATGGGCTTTGGACACTTAATATTGATGTGTGTGGGAGACAGTGTAGGCCTAACCACTAGGCCCATAATGGGAGGTGCCTAGGGTTAATAAATAGCGTGGCTAGGTCCCCTTTGTCGTCACGTATTTGGATTGCTCTTTAGGTTTGCCCCATTGAAAACCTAGAATTTGGAGCGTGTGATCAGGCAAAGGAAGGCTTGGCTTCTAGTTCCGAGGATACGTGTAACGCAAGGGCAATTCTCTGTTCATCCAATCATGTCTTCAACAAGTAAGTAATTAAATCGGTGTTCTAATTTCATATAAAATGTGTCTTTCATGTATTGTTATTCTTACATTTGGTATCAGAGCCAAGTTTTATATGATTTAGGACCTGATTGTTAATTATCATGTGTTTGATTTTAATTGAATGGATACAAATATGAACATAATTTTTTTTCTCTCCAATTTGCTACTGGATGTTCTGTAATTACTATTTTTGTTGATTATCTTTGTTGTGGCCTTGCTGTGTGTAGCTTTAATTGATAATCATTGGGTTTGGGAATTTTGTTTGTCCCTGCTTTTTCGTCTACGAGGCGCAACGCAACGCAAGGGATAGAACCAATTTTTTTTTTGTTTTGTTAATTGTTTGAAATTATACGGATTGGAAATTGTTAATTGCTATTGAATGCCACGCTGCTACTGTTGTTATACGTTCTGTGATTTTTTTTTTTAAAAAAATGAGAGATAAATTTGGGTTTGTTGGGACTTGAACACAAGTACACATGAATAGAATGTGCAAACCCATAACCACTGGACCAGATAGCACTATTATGCTTATGTTGTGCTAAATTATATATAAAGACACGTTGATGTTTTGAATGTGCATTTTCAACTATTCAAGATTGCTATTATTTATTTTATTTTATTTTATTTTTCTTCTTTTCCGCTGCTGTAAGTTTATTGTTGATATATATATATATATTTTAAGTTGGATCGTGAAATCAACATGCTTTAATAATTCTTCAACAAACTGTTTGAGTACAAAACATGTTGGGAATGCTGATACATGATTCTGAGCAAGAGAAGATGATGATTCCTGTGCAAGAGTTTTTATGGATTCCTATGAGTCGTTACCACCAAAGTGGAGCCACTTGTATCAGTTCATGGAAGTCTCTTTGTAATTTGAGGAATGCTTTTGGCCATTGCATGCAATTACCTGCCCAAAGGAGGTTATTGTGTGTAGTGATTGAAAGTTGATTTGGGATGGAGTTATTGGAGAATATATTGGGCTAAAGGGACTTGTCTGCCCAAAGGAGACAACTTTCTGAACCCAGTGTATACTCATGGATTAACCCATTTGAGGTTTTGGCCTAGGTTGTGACCTTGGTTTGTGCATTCTGCCCAAAGGAGAATGTGCTATGATATTGGCCTCACTGTGATAGCTTGTTTGCATTTTGAGCTATATCTTGCCTTGTAATATGTTCTAATGCATTCTGTTTTGACTTAACAGTGAACTTTTACTGTGAACAACTGTTTCGCTTCCATTGAGATGGATCAAACTATGGCAAATGGAAGCAAGATCTGGAATTCTCTTTAGGAATTGCTGATCTTGATTTAGCTTTGCGCGAAGAGAAGCTTGTGATAAATGAGAATAGCACGCCTGAACAGAAGGATCTTTTGGCTAAGTGGGAGAGGTCTGACAGGTTGAGTCTGATTGTTATCAAGAGGACCGTCTCTGAACATCTTTTGAGTGGTCTTCCAGAGAAAGGGACAACTAAGGGGTTCCTCACCGCTCTAGGAGAGAGGTACCAAGTATCTGACAACGCTGAGTCTGGATGTCTAATGAAACAGTTAACGGACATGAGATATGACAACATTGGGGGCGTAAGGGAATTCATTATGAAGATGGTTCACATCCAAACCAAACTGAAAACCCACCAAATTGACCTTAATGAAAAATTCATTGTTGAACATGCCCTAAACTGCCTACTGATTTTACACAAATTAAAAGCGCCACAATACCATTGGTGAGAAATGAATGTTGTGAATGACCTTATTACCAAATGTGTTGCTGAAGAAGAGAAACTCAAGAAAGAAAAGAGTGACATAGCCTTATTATATGTCCATGGCAAACCTACTTCTGGCAAGGGAAATTGGAAATATACAAAGAGTACATCTAATGCTTCTCATAAATATCGAGGTTCAGGGAAACCGGGTAAGAGTCAGCACCACAATGTGGGAGGTCCTCACCTATCTTTAAGAAGAATATTTGGTACTTCGGTGTAAGGAGAAGGGCATAAGAAAAGCGATTGTGGTAAGTTCAAGGCTTGGTTAGAAATCGGGAGGTAATAACTTAGCTTTTGTCCGTCTTGAGTCTAATCTAGTTGATGTTCCTATAGATTCTTGGTGGCTTGATAGTGGTTCTACAACCCATATTACCGTGTCTTTGGGATTTAAACCGAGGGAGCCGGTTCGAGGAAAGCAAGCTAAGGGTAGGAAATGATCTTGAAGTCTTTGTAGAGAAAGTGGGAGATCTCAGCCTAGTTTTAGGTTCTGGATTTGAATTAATTTTGAAGGACACTTTTTATGTACCTTCTTTTAGGAGAAATTTGATTTCTGTTTCTTGTTTAGACAGACTTGGTTTCAGTTTTACTTTTGGTGATAGGAAAATAAATCTGATGTTGAACTCCCAAATTGTTGGTTATGGATCTTTAGTGGATGGTTTATATAAATTATCTCTGGCATCTGATAATATTTCTTCATCTTTAGTTGTTGAAAATTCTGTTGCTAAAAGGTCTAAAGTTGAGGAAAAATCCTTTATGTTGTGGCACAAGCGCTTAGGTCATATTTCTAGAGAAAGGGTTGAAAGGTTGACAAAGGCAAATATTCTACCTTCCTTGGATTTTGATGATTTGGGTACTTGTGTGGATTGCATTAGGGGAAAGTTTACTAAGACCAAAAAGGTAGGTGTAACTAGAAGCTCAGATCTCTTAGAGATCATTCATACAAACATTAGTGGGCCCCTGACTTCTACAATTTGTGGTAACAGATTTTTCATTACATTCATTGATGATTTTTCCCGATATGGCTATCTTTATTTGATTAAAGAAAAATCAAGCACTTGAGAAATTTAAAATTTTTAAACCGAAGTAGAAAAGCAATTGGGAAAAATGATCAAGATTGTAAGATCCCGACCGTGGTGGAGAGTATTATGGTAAATATGGTGTCGCAGGCAACATATGGGACCATTTGCTTTATACTTGCAGGATTGTGGAATAGTTCCACAATACACCATGCCTAGGAGTCCTGAACAAAATGGTGTAGCCGAAAGGCGTAACAGGACACTTAAAGATATGATGAGAAGCATGATGAGTAGATGTAACATGCCAGAATATTTGTGGGGAGAAGCCTTGAAAAACCCTTTATATTCTTAACGAGTTCCCAAGAACTGTTCCCAAAACTCCTTTTGAACTCGGACGGGAAGAAAACCTAGCCTGAACCATTTTCGAGTCTGGGGTTGCCCAGCTGAGGTCAAAATTTATGATCCCTTGCAGAAAAAGACGGATCCCAAGACAAGTCGTTGCTTTTTCATTGGATATCTGGATCGCGCTAAAGGATACAGGTTCTTCTGTCCCGGTAAGGGGAGTAGAATTGTGGAGTCTATGAATGCTAATTTTCTGGAACTTGATGTAGCAGATCCCGTTGTTCAACCGAATGAGATTGATGTTCTTTTGCCTAAGACTGTTTCCTTGCCACTACCTGTTCCTGTTAACCCTGTTTCGTTTATTGAGACTAGGGTCCCGGTTGTTCCAGTTGAGACTGAGGTTCGAACTGAGGATATAGCTGGTTCTCAAGTTGATGATATGCTTGATCCTCCTACTGTGGTTGAGATTCCACAACCCATTGAGCCAGTGGCAGAGATTCCTTTGAGAAGGTCAACTAGACAGAGGTGACCAGCTATAGGTGATGAGTTTATGGTCTATCTCAGTGAGGATGCATATGACATTGGGGATATTGTTGATCCGAAGAGCTATCAGGAAGCTGTGTCTAGTCCACAGTCTGAAATGTGGAAGCATGCAATGAATGAAGAGATGCAGTCTATGTCAGTTAATGGTGTATGGGAGCTTGTTGAGTTGCCTGAGAATTGTAAGGCAATTGGTTGTAAATGGGTTTTCAAAACAAAGAAAGATTCAAAGGGTAACATTGAGAGATTTAAGGCCAGACTAGTGGCAAAGGGTTTCACGCAGAAGGAAGGCATTGACTTTACTGAGACATTTTCACTTGTATCAACAAAGGATTCCTTTAGGATCATAATGGCTCTCGTAGCTCACTTTGATTTGGAGTTGCACCAAATGGATGTGAAGACTGCTTTTCTGAATGGTGATTTGAGTGAGACAGTATACATGCAACAACCTAAGGGTTTCCATATTGGTGGTAATAAGGACCTGGTCTGTAAACTGAAGAGGTCAATTTATGGCTTAAAACAAGCTTCCAGGCAGTGGTACTTGAAATTTGATAAGGTGGTGACTTCTATGGGGTTTGAGGAGAATAAGGTTGATCAGTGTATATATCTTAAGGTCAGTGGGAGCAAATTTATCTTTCTTGTGCTATACGTGGATGATATATTATTGGCTTCTAATGACCTTGGCATGCTACGTGAGGCAAAACAGATGTTGACTAGATCTTTTGACATAAAAGACCTTGGTGAGGCTTCTTTTGTGTTAGGGATTGAGATTTACAGAGATAGATCACATCATACACTCGGGTTATCTCAAAAGCCTACATCGATAGAGTCTTAGAGAGATTCAATATGCAGAACTGTAAACCTGGAGATGTTCCGGTCGTCAAAGGTGACAGATTTAACAAGGATCAATGTCCTAAGAACGAGATTGAGCGGCGAGTAAATGAACGATAGGCCTTTTGGGAGTGCTTTGGGCAGCCTCATGTATGCTCAAGTATGCACTAGACGACATCGCTTTCATAGTTGGCGTTCTTGGTAGATACCAGTCAAACCCCACGGAAATGATCCTTTGGATAGCCGCTAAGAAGGTGATGAGGTATTTGCAGAGGACTAAAGAGTATATGCTTGTATACAGGAGAGTCGACAACTTGGAGATCGTGGGGTACACAGATTCAGATCTTGGTGGGTTCCCTGATGATAGGAAATCGACTTCTGGGTACATCTTTATGATGGCTGGGGGTGCGATATCCTGGAAGAGTAAGAAACAAACTATTGTTGCCTCCTCTACTATGCAAGCAGAGTTCATTGCTTGTTTTGCTACTGCTACTCATGCCGTTTGGTTGAGGAATCTTGTGAGGGTACTTCGCATTGTGGACTTCATTGCTAGGCCACTGAGGATTTTCTGTGATAATAGTGCTGCAGTATTCTATACAAAGAACAATAGGACTTCTAATAGATCTAAGCACTTGGAGCTGAAGTACCTGACCGTTAGAGATCTTGTGAAAGATGGTTCTATAGTGGTAGAGCATATTGACACAGATTCCATGTTGGCTGATCCCTTAACCAAGGGACTCAGGCCCGTTGTTTTCAAAAGACATGTTGAGAACATGGGCATTGTGAGTTCTTTTCATGTGTTTGGTTAGTGGGAGCTTTAGTTTTATGTTATTTCCTCTTTTATGTTGTTAGATTCTTATTTTGAATTTTAGGAAATAATGTATTGATAACATTTTACATTTGATTTGATGAAATAAATGATGAGATGAATTTTATTATAACATTTTTAATGTATATATCAAATGTGAAATTGTTAAAGCTCGGTGTCGTTAGGACTATTGTGCCCGTAGTTGATACCGATTTGGAGCTTAGGCATGATGGTTTAGTGATAAACCATGTAATTTCTCTGGCTTCTATGCATTTGAGAGAAATTCAGGACTGACAAAGAAAATGATGGTATGGCTATTTAATCACGTTGGCACGTCATTTTCTTGCCACACTCCACATTCATGACTAGTCGACAGAGTCGGTGATATTTGTAACCATGGAAGGTGTTGCATCAATAAGGGATGCAATTACCGCCATGATTCGGTGTTACATGACTTTTGTTGGATGGAGTTTTAATTAGGTGTTGTATCTTGGGATCATATGTGTTGTGGCCACAATATGCTATTAGCTCGAGAGTCGTTTTCAAATTTTTTTTTTTCAAAATTGAAAATACACAATTTATTTTGCCCAAGTGGGAGAATGTTAGAATTTTCCTATAAATTCTAGTGGGCTGCAATCAATTGTGACATTTTGTTTTGCTAAAAACGAGCTAATATTATGATCCATTCTATGATACTTAAGCCCACTAATAACGTGATTAATTACTAATGGGCTTTGGACACTTAATATTGATGTGTGTGGGAGACAGTGTGAGCCTAACCACTAGGCCCATAATGGGAGGTGCCTAGGGTTAATAAATAAGCGTGGCTAGGTCCCCTTTGCCGTCACGTATTTGGATTGCTCTTTAGGTTTGCCCCATTGAAAACTTAGAATTTGGAGCGTGTGATCAGGCAAAAGAAGGCTTGGCTTCTAGTTCCGAGGATACGTGCAACGCAAGGGCAATTCTCTGTTCATCCAATCATGTCTTCAACAAGTAAATAATTAAATCGGTGTTCTAATTTCATATAAAACGTGCCTTTCATGTATTGTTATTCTTACATAACGTCCTACCTACATGCCTCGGGATAATTTACATGGGATATATTTTTTTTTAAATTTCTTAACTTCTACAAAGTCTTTATGATTTTTTAATTTAAAATAACAATTTTAATGTAAAAAAAAAACAAAATAAAAGGTGCCTATTTGCCACCCAAACTCATGTAACCACTTCGTTACTATATTAGTATTATTATATAATTTATAAATTAATGATTTCACGTAAATTGTGGAGTTATCTTCTAGAAATTTCTTCCATCATTATTTTGAGGTTATATGAGTTTGAATTTACTAAAATAAATTTCCTAAAAGTGTTAGATTAAAAAGGCCATAATATCACATTATATGCTTCAAGAGTACTTCACTGATTAATTACATATCAGACTGATCCTAGTTAAACACATAGCATCACATCTTATTCACATAGTTAGTTCTAAGCATCAACTTTAAGTTATACATCTATCATAGCTAGTCTAATTGCATTGGATAAGTTAATATTCTACTTGTAGCACTATTTAAAAGATACATCAACACCTATTTCAAGTACAAAAGATGGCACATACTTAGGCCCTAAATAGTGCATCAAAAATATTAATCAAGTCTCATTGGAGTGCTACAAGTTTTCTACGACTACTATTTATCATTTGGTTCTCCAATAAATGTGCTCACATATAGAATACCTTTGACATAGAGGTCAAACTTTGCTAGATAGAGTCACTCATAGAAAACATCAATGATGATACAAACACATGACATCTTTTTTTACCTGTCTAGAACATCACGCAACAAAGTGAAAATAAAATTTTTAGTAGAAAAGAAAACAACAATATTAATTTTTAACTAATGACATTCCAGTCAAACGAATTTGGAGAACATTTTTATAACCCTTCTTTTTATTTAAACTCATAATTATAATGTAGCCTTTTAGTAATTTCTTAAAAAAAATGAAATAGAAGTCAAATAAAACTTCTTTTCAAAAATGATTTTAAAATTTAAGAAAGTCTATTTCTTGTCAAGAATCACCTTCTTTCTTTTCTTCTATCTAATGATAATTTCTTTGGGTATCTACCCTTTCTCTTTCTATTCATGTGCACATATATGAGCTCACTTCTTGTTAAGGGCATCCCCCTAACCTTTTTCATACTAAACTCTTTGGCCATAAAATATCTCAAGCATATGTTTATGTATTCTTGTGATTCTTTTCTTCTCTTATGCCTTTAGAAGAGAGTATTCAAAACAAATCTTTTTTTTTTCAAAATATTTTATCATTATAAGTTAAAAAAAAATCAATATGATTCTAAACATGACCTGGGCGAGTGAACCATTGTAGGAAAACCAGAAATTTGAACTCTATTTATATATTTAATACCTAACCATGCATACTAGGCAAATGATAATTGCACTTCTTATAAAAGTCAGAATCAAGGTTTTTAATTACTATTAAATCATATATACAAAGTAATCAAAAGTCATAAAACGATTTCTTTAGTAAAAATCAGAATTTAAATTAAATCAATACATTTAACTGATATTAAAAACATAAATGCAAGTGAACTAAATCAACTCATTCACTCTTTTCTTTTGAATTAGCCGTGAACTAAAATGAGAAAAAAGACATGATGTTAACTGGTCATTTAAAGCACAAAAGTCAATTTTGTGCGCACATCATTTCATGCTCATTCTCATACTTCACCAAGGCTTTTAAGTTACATTTTAGAATACAAAAGGACAAATTTTTCATCATTCACATGACTTGGAATTTTCGCACAACATGGATTTTCTATGAGATTCTGAGAAAGTAACACAAGAAGGTTAATATAATATTATATTAAGAACTTGTAAAATAAAATAAAAAAACAAGTTACTAAAAACAACAGAGAAAAAAAAGATGCAGAAAATCAAAGTTTAAGGAAACCGTGAGCAAGCAAGTTGAAAAGATTAAGGAAAAATCAAAGTTTGACCCTTATTCACCCTATACATCCGTTGTTACTAAAAACAACAGAGAAGAAAAAGATGCAGAAAATCAAAGTTTAAGGAAACCGCGAGCAAGCAAGTTGAAAAGATTAAGGAAAAATAAAAGTTTGACCCTTATTCACCCTATACATCCGTTGTTAGTTTTATTGTGTTTAATATATATTTTTTATTATATTTTTCTTTTATGTATTGTCATCCTCTATAAATAGATTCTCTTGTACATTAAAAGTTACTATGACAATTATTCAACCAAAGTGTTGCAAGCTCCTTTTTCTCCTTTCTTGTCTCTTGTTCTAACATGGTATCGGAGAGAGCTAGGCTCTCAATCCTCTCTGTCAGTGGCCTCCGCGCTGCACCACCTGTTGTCCAGATCCACCTCCATGCGTGACTCACGAGCCACTTCTGGTGAGCCGTCGTTGGCTCCTTGAGTCTGCCCGTCGTCCACGCATCTGCCGCCACTCAAATCTCGCCGTTCGGAGCCCCATCATCCGCCCTCCAGATCCATCCATCTTCCTGCTTAGATTCGTCCGCCCTCCAAATCCGTCCATCTTCCTACTCAGATCTCTCCATTTAGAGCTCCATCATCTGTCTTCCAGATCCGTTCCTCCACCGCGTGCACCGTCCCTCTTCAAAGCCACTATCGTCCTCCTCAGCACCGTCTGTTCTGCTAGTAGAGTGGCTTCCTTTTTCGACACCACCTGCACCATTAGGATTGCCGGCCGTCGATCTACCACCCTGCAAAATTCTGTCACCAGAAGACCAGAGGCGCGCCGCCCCTCCTATGCGCATGTAGTTCACTCGCCTGACCCATCGAGGGCCCTGCGACCCGTGCTCGACCCAAACTGTGACTCGGTTCTGACCCGGATTGCTGACTGGACACGCTGATGTGTCTTTCTTACTGACGTGGCTTGCTGACTCAGACCTCTCTGCTAATGTGGCATGCTGACGTGGCACCAGTGCTGACATGACATATCTCCCCAAGGTTTTTCGGTGAGATCTTTCTATTTTTAAGGTCATTTTTCATCGATTCAGCTCTGGTAGTACATTTTTTTACTATTGTTATTGTTTTTGCTTCTATTTGAAATCTTTCCATTATAGCACATTTTCTTGCTATTGCTTCTGTCTACTATAATGGAAAGGTCTGATGTTGCTCAGCCCATTCTTGTACTGCTCACTGGTACCAACTACACACATTGGGTTGAGGCTATGCGTGACTTTCTGAAAGGCCGTAAACTATGGAGATATGTGACAGGTGACATTAAAATTCTGACTAAAGCTACAGATGAGTCTGACGAAAAGTATGTTGATAGATTAGAAGATCGGGATAGTAAAAATCATTAGATCATCACCTGCTTTCGGAATACTTCTACTCCAAGTATTCACTTGCAGTTTGGGCGTTTCGAGACTGTCAAAGAAGTTTGGGATCATTTGAAGAATTGATATACCATTTCTGATTTATCTCATCAATATCAGTTGTTGAAGGAACTCAATAATCTGAAACAAGGACCCGAATAAGCTGTATATGAATTTTTGGCTCAGATGGAAGCTATTTGGGATCAATTGACCTTATGTCAACCAAACTTGAAGGATAAAAGTGATATCAAGTTGTATCAAGAGTATCGTGACTGCGCCAGGCTCATCCAATTTTTAATGGCTCTCACTGATGGCTATGAGCTTGTTCGAGCATCTCTGTTACACCAGAATCCCTTGCCTACTCTTGAGGATGCTCTCCTTCGTCTCAAGTATGAAGAAACCAGATTAGGTCTTCTTCGATCTCAAGTAGATTTAGCATTTGCAGTTACAGATAAAAAGGAAAAATTCTGTCGTCATTGTCGCCGTCATGGGTATGCCCTTCCTGAATGCCCCAATATAGAGTGTTATACCTGCAAGAGGAAAGGTCACATTGCACCTAATTGTCCTTCCCTGATTTTTTGATATTGTAAACTATCAGGACATTTGATCGAGCACTGCCCTACTTGTCCACTAAGGCCTGATCAGTATAGGACTCAACCTCGTTCTAGTTCCTCCAAACTTGCTCTTGCTACTGCTGCAAATGGCTTTCCAGCCTCTTCTTCCACTTCCTCCCAAACTGCTTTTTCTCCCAGTGACCTCGAGTCTCTCCTTAAGCAAATTCTTTCCACTTCTGGTAATCCTTTTGTTACTTTATCCACTACACCAGGTAATCCTAAATGGTATTTTGACTCTGCATGTTGTAACCACATGACATCTGCATCCCACCTTTTTTCTTCATTATCTAATAATGATTCTGCTCATTCCATACACACTGCTGATGGGTCTCTTATGAACCTAAGTCATAAGGGTTCCATATCTTTATCCACCCTTAATTTACCTGACACCTATCTCATTTCCAAATTGAATTTCAATCTTATTTCTGTGGGACAACTGTGTGATCTTGGTTATGAACTCAGTTTTTCTTCCTCTGGTTGTCGTGTGCAGGATCCATGGACGAGACAAGTCATAGGACTGGGTGTAAGATCGAAAGATTATTTGAGCTCACTAGCCTTCATATTCCTCATGTGTCCAATCTTTGTGTTGTTTCTCCTTCCTCCTCCATTTAGTTATGGCATCAACGTCTTGTTTACAGTTCATTGGGAAAAATTCGATCTCTTATTTCTTAGGGAACTCTAGGTTCAGTCAGTAATGAATCTTTTAATTGTACTTCTTGTCAAGTTGCTAAGCAACCAGCATTATTTTTTAATAAAAGTACTTCTATTTCTGATTCCTCTTTTGATCTTGTGCATTCTGATGTCTGAGGATCCTCTCCTACACCCACGATGGGTGGGTCTGGATATTTTGTGTTATTTATTGATGATTATTCACGTTTTACTTGGATTTACTTTATGAAACATTGTCATGAATTACCTCAAATTTATATTGATTTTGCCACAATGATCAAAACATAATTTTCAAAAGTGATTAAAGTTTTTCGTCGTGATAATGCTATGGAATATCGTGACTCAAAGCTTTTGACTTTTCTTGCTACACATGGTACCCTCTCAGAATTTTCATGTCCTGGTACCTCTCAACAAAATGGTCATGCTGAGAGAAAACACCGTCATATTCTTACCCTCTCAGAATTTTCATGTCCTGGTACCTCTCAACAAAATGGTCATGCTGAGAGAAAACACCGTCATATTCTTAACTCTGTTCGCGCTATGCTTATCTTTTCCTCTTGTCCAGAGCGTGTTTGGAGTGAAGCCACTCTCACTGCAGTTTATGTCATTAATCATCTTCCATCCTCTGTCATTGGTAATATCTCTTCCTTTGAGCGTCTTCATAATACTCCCCAAGATTACAGTTCTCTCAAAGTGTTTGGTTGTGCTTATTTGTTATTCTTCAACCTCATGAATACACTAAACTCGAACCACGTGCTCGTCTTTGTTGCCTTCTTGGTTATGAGATAGAACACAAAGGTTACTATTGTTGGGATCCCATCTCTTAACGCATTCATATTTCCCGTCATGTCATTTTTTAGGAACATATCATGTTTTCCTCTTTGTCTAAGTTCAAGTTCATTCCTTCTACCTTAACTCATTTTTTCACTAACCCCTTTGTTGATCATTTTCCTAGTGATCCTGATGTAGGTTCCTCTAGTGAGCTTCCAGACACTTCTGGTGTTCCTACCACTCTCGATGACACTGTTCCAAACGTAGATCCTGCTCCTACACCTACACCTCATCCTCCTTCTGAGCATCCAACTAGGGTAAGAACTCATCCTAGCTATCTTTGTGATTATCATTGTTTTTCTACCATATTTCATTTTCATGAACCTCAGACCTATCAAGATGACTCTATAGATCCTCATTGGCAGTAAGCTATGCAGGAAGAGTTACAGGCTTTGGAGAACATCAATACTTGGGACCTGGTTGATCCTCCTACTGGCAAGGCACTTGTGGGATGTAAATGGGTATACAAAATCAAGACACGTTCTGATGGATCTATTGAACGATACAACGCTCGTTTGGTTGCTAAGGGATTTACTCAAGAATATGGTATTGACTATGAGGAGACATTTGCCCCTGTTGCTCGTATCACTTCAGTTCGCATGCTTCTTGCTATTGTCGCTACTCAAAAGTAGTCCCTTAATCAGATGGATATGAAAAATGTTTTTCTCAATGGTGACTTAGAATAAGAAATTTATATGCGTCCCCCCAGCTAATACTTGCTCCCCCAATAAGGTCTGTCTTCTTCGTAAGGCTTTGCATGGTCTTAAACAGGCTCCTCAAGCTTGGTTTGCTAAATTTAGTTCTATCATTAGTCACCTTGGGTTCTCATCTAGTCCTCATGACTCAGCTCTATTCATTCGTCGGACTGATCAAGGCACTGTGACTTTACTTCTTTATATTGATGACATGATCATTACTAGAGATGACACTTTTAGCATTGCGGATCTTAAAGCCTTCTTGAGCCACAACTTTGAAATCAAGGATCTTGGTCCCCTCAGTTATTTTTTAGGTCTTGAAGTTCTTTCCTCTGCTGATGGTCTTTTCTTATCTCAAGCTAAGTATGCATCTGATCTCATTTCTCGAGTTAGCCTTACACATAATCACACTCAGTCCACTCCTCTTGAGTCCAATGTTTGTTTTACTCCTATGAATGGTACTATACTTGATAATCACACTCTATATCGGCAGTTGGTAGGCAGTCTGATTTATCTCACTATCACTCGTCCTGACATTTCCTATGTTGTTCACTTAGTCAGTCAGTTCATGTTAGCTCCACGCTCTATTCACTATGCGGTTGTCCTTCGCATTAATCAGTATGTGAAAGGTACTCTGTTTCATGGGCTTGATTTCTCTGTTGACTCTTCCTTAATCTTTCAAGCTTATTCTGATGTTGATTGGGGAAGAGATCCCACTGATTGTCATTCCACCACTAGTTATTGTGTTTTTCTTGGTGATACTCTTATCTTGTGGCGAAGCAAGAAACAAACCTTGACTGCTCGTTCCAGTACTGAAGTTGAATATCGAGCTCTTGCTAACACCACATCTGAAATACTCTGGCTTCGTTGGCTTCTTGATGACTTGGGCATCTCTCAGTCTTCTTTCACTGACCTCTATTGTGACAATCAGAGTGCCATTCAAATTACTCACAATGATGTTTTTCATGAACGCACCAAGCACATTGAGATCGATTGTCACTTTATTTGCCAACACATTCTTCGTGGTACTCTTCATCTTCTCTCCATTGACACTCTTGATCAACTCGCTGATATCTTTACTACAGCTCATCATCTTGGTCATTTTCGCACACTAGTTTTCAAACTTAAGTTAGTTCCTTCAACACCTACTTGAATTTGAGGGGAAATATTAGTTTTATTGTGTTTAATATATATTCTTTATTGTATTTTTCCTTTATGTATTGTCATCCTCTATAAATAGGTTCTCTTGTACATTAAAAGTTACTATGACATTTATTCAACCAAATTGTTGCAAGCTCCTTTTTCTCCTTTATTGTCTCTTGTTCTAACATCCGTGAAGAAAAGATTGAAGAAAAATCAAAGTTGGACCTTGTACCCCCTATTTACCTCCATAGTCATGAACAATAAGAAGATAAGGATGAAGAAAAAACTAAGTCTTGACCCTAGTACACTCTATCTTTATCAACAACAAAGAGGAAAAGAAAAAGAGAACACAAACAAAATCCCTAACACCCCTTTTACCCCAAGGTCGTGCATAGTAGAGAAGATAGAAATCAAAGTCTAAAGCTTTTGCATAGATAAAAGGAGAACTTTAGAAAAAGAGAGAAAATTAGTCCAAGGTCATATAGAAAATCATAGAAACAAAAATAAGAAGGGGGTTTTGGGTTTCTTTTCTGCCTTATGTGTTTGAGGAAAGAAAAGACTATAGTTGAAGTTTTTGATGGCTCAGAAAGACGTTTTTGAAAAGAAGAGACCTAAATGGGGCTTTTATAAACAATTTTCGTAAGCTAACTAAAGCATTTTGATATCTCGTTGCTTTCTATCTTTTAGTTCAATAGGCTAACTAAAAGCATTTATTTGATATCAATCTAAGGATGATTTGGATGAAAACAAATATGAGACGTGGACTTTCTTTTACAGTTACGTATTTCATTGGTGAAAAAAAATCCATGATTTTACTTTTTACGTATACTATGGGTAATTTATTGTAATTTAATTTCGGTAGAACAATTTTTTTTTCACTATTTATTTATTTTAGTAATGTGATTTAAACTTATAACCTCATGTGAGTTACTCAAATGTTTCATCATTAGCTCAACTAAAATTTTTTAGTGTTTAGATTTTTTTTAATTCTTTCTCCAAAATGTTATAATCATCATCCTTATCCCTGAAATCTTAATTTGAATTTTTATATAAGTTTCTTATCACTTAGGAAATTTCTTGAATGCACTTTTTTTAACTTTTTTTTCGAGATCCTAAAAAATTCTACACACTTAATTTTATTTATTATTTTCTTAATTTATATTTATTTTCTAATTTATTTGAGCTTTACATTATATATAAATGTATATATTATTTGTTTTTTATTATTATTATTATTATTATTATTATTATTATTATTATTTTATTGGAGGATGTTTATTCTATTTATTTTATGGGAGGATGTTACAACATGCATTTGATCTAAATGCCAAGAGCCCTCATATTACAAATAATATGTGTGACTCCTTTAATGTATGGGTAAAGAAGTTTAGAAACAAACCTATACTCTATTTGCTTTATTGCATAAGAACTAAACTTTTGGGTAGATGACATAAAAGATATGAAACTGCATGTAAATGGGAAGGGAAACAAATGAATAGGGTTGCTACAAAGGTGTCCAAATTAAATTTGGAAAGTAGAAATTGCGTTGTTCGTCCTACTGGTAGAGATCAATATGAGGTCTCAAATGGCTCTAGGCATGTAGTGGACTTGACAAGTAAAACATATGGCTATACATAGTGGCAGATCTCAGGCCTACCTTGTAAACATGTAGGTGTAGCCATTAGACATAAGGGAGCAAACATAGATGAAGATGCATATTATAGTCCATTAGTGTTTTTAAAGACTTACAATCCAATTATTCTTCATTTGCCTTACATAGAATCCTTGCCTTTAAGTGAAGTGAACCATCCTCCTATAAAAAGAATGCAAAGGAGGCCAAGGAAGGGTATAAAAAGAGGAGTTCATGAACCAAACCCATCTACAGCAGGGAAAAGGCTTGCAATTGTGATGTACAAGAACTGCAAAGAACTAGGGAGCAATTCCAAAGGCTGTTATACTTGATATATATAAGTCATACTAATATTAATATTTCATACAATCTAATACATTAGTATTCAAGTGATACATACCAAGCCTTTATAGGCATATATGTACATATAAACTATATACAAATCATTGCATAATTATAAGTACATGGCAATGGCAAAAAAAAAAATAGATAATCCTATACTACATCAGCAACTTCGTCTTTACTCCATAGGTGGGTCTCGTGATGAAATTATCATGGAAAGAAAAGATAAAAAAAAGGTGAGAGTTTTAGAAATTCTCAGTAGTTCTAACATATAAATGTCATCATAACAATTCCAACTGTTTCGAGGAATCAAATCAATTCTTAAAATATCTCATAGAAAGGTGGTTAATGCCAAAATGACTCATTTTTCTTCCCGAGGGCAGAAATTCAATTTTAATTATTGATCAACAATATATATTCAAATAATATAACTACTTTCAAACACATCATCAATAAATCATAAGAATCATCAAGAATATATCAATGTATAAACCATAACTCACTATCACTAGAATATTTACATTCTCTCATGATGCAAAAATTCATTGTCAAATCTATGATTTATATAAATAACATCTTCATGATGATGTGTAAAAGCTCAAACATGTATAAATCTTTCTTTAATTCTATTTAATTATCATCTTTCTAAGCATATTCTCAGGACCCATGTCTTATAGTATCAATAGGTAGGGAGGGAATGTCGTATCATCACATTACCAAACCCTCAGTAATAGTCTGCTTATTAGACTTGAGTACTCATTCTATACGTAATAGTACTTCATTACACAATACTACCCCAAGTAACCTTGGCCAGATCTATAAAGAATTACATCTAGGATCACCCCCTATACGAAGATCATTTCCTTTTATGAAGGATTCAGATTTAGGTTCACCTTTATATGAGGATCATATCCAATATCATATTTAAGATCACCTCCTTGCAAGGATCATTTCTAAAAATCCTTTAATAAAATATCAGATATATGATCACCCCCAATATAAGGATCATTTCCAAAATTCATCATTGGCCAAATTAATCAATGGGTTATCCTTCATAAGGGAATAATATCTAAGGATCACCTCTCGTACGAGGATCATGTCCAGTATCTTTTAAACTTTGAGTACTTTATATGTCAATTCAATACTAACTCAACTTTAACATTCTAAAGGAGCAAATCACAATTCCACAATTCATCATATAATTATATCAAGTGCACAATATCATCATTATACAAGTACATCAAGTGCACAATATCATTATTTCACAAGCTTTTCAAGTGCACATATCTAAATATAAAGTCGTTATACATAGTGAACTTAATCAAATCTTATTACATCAATTAGTAAAGATGTTTCCCGCTTGGTCCCCATAGGCCAGAAAACTCTGTTTTCTCAATTCAAGGGATTGGTAATCAATTATCATGTGTGTTAATCAATTACCACAAGGCATTATCTAAAAGCAGGGGCTTGGTAATCGATTACCATGCTTGGTAATCGATTGTCACGAATGGTAATTGATTACCACACTTTAGTTTATCACTTCTGCAGATTAGTAATCGATTACCTCAATTGGTAATCGATTACCACATTTCTGTTTATAGTTTTGTAGGCTAGTAATCGATTATTGACATCAGTAATCCTTCACCCACTTGTTTTCCAGTAGCCAAAAGGTATTATAAACATGGTAATCTTAGTTCAACACACTTCATATCCAATCAATACAACACCAAAATCTCAATATATGCTCAAACCAAAAATCCACAAGGTATATTACCAAAGCTTAAACCAATAAAACCTAATTCATAAACCTCAAATACATAGTGTCTTATAGATATTCTCAAGTTTAACAATCATACATATGTATATGCTATCAATACAACATCAAGCTCACAAGACAATTCTTAAACTAATCCACTCGTATAAGATTTAAGAAGCAAGAAGAGAAAAAAAAAGTAAGGTAGAGATGCTCAAAAACCCCTACCTTTACTCCCTTAATGATAATGTTTCTTGTCTTCCCTTTGGTTCCTCCTTAGCTTCTTATTAATGGCGATCCTTCTTTTTCTTTCTTCTTTCTTTCTTTCTTATCTCCTTGTTCCTCCTTATATCCTTTCTTCTGCTACTAAACTGTGTGAGAGTGAAGAAAAAGATAAAGTGAGAAGTGGAGTGTAAGTGAGGCGGTGGAGAAATAAAAAAGGGATAAGAATAAAAGAGAAATGTGCTATCATGGCTAAGTGGAAGGAAATTATCTCTAAGAGATACTTTAATCTTTCACTAATGAATTTTCTAGCTTTCATAAGTGTTGTATAAAATTCTATGATCCCTTCAATTCCTTTACACATCGTTTAGTTACTACTGCGATATACATCATTGATAACCATTAAGTTCTATTACTCTTCTTTAAGTTAAGATAAACATAAGGAGTTAAACTTATATACTTATAGGTATCTGCCTTAACCTGTAATCATTTCTAGAATAATTTTCATCCTTTATTTAACTAATCCACAAAATCTCATAATTTTCTAAACTACTATCCTATTTAATTTTGTCATTTAAACACTCATTCTATTTATTAAAAATGTCAAACTAATTGATTTAATTCTTAAAAAATTACCACAACTTATTCTAATTATTTGTGACCTAGAAATAAATTTTTCATATTTATTTTCATCATCTAAGTAGTTTGTGTTAAGTTATGAGCTAATATGAGTTATTTTTCATATCTTGTATTATAGCATTATGTCTAAATTAACTCAAAAAGTCACCAGAAGTAACAGGTAATTCGCACAAGTGTTAATAAGTTTCTGCAACAATCATTAAGGTTAATAAGTTAGGGATGATGTTACAAGTAGTGTAAAGAAGTGAAGGTGTTAGGTTAAAGGATGTAGGAGTAAGAATGGGAAAATGTTAAGGAATAAGATATTTGGGCTTTGTGTTGAAACTCAAAATAGAAAGGGAGAAGGGAGAGGTGGAACCAATATTTTAAAAATCGGTTCATTCGATAAAACGAAAAGGATAGTGGTTCAAAGTTCAATCGGTTTCACTAGTTAAATCGATGGTTTAACCAGATTTAATTAAAATAAGTAAAACAAAATATATAACTAATATTTTTTAGTTGTATATATAAGTATATATAAGTTTCATAATAATAAATAATATATATAAGTATATATAACTAATAATATATATAAGTATATATAAGTTTCATATAAATAAAAAAATAAAAAAATGTGTGACCTTTCTCCTTTAATATGTAGTTATGTTTCTAGTCCGAATTTTAAAAGTAATTTTGTTTGGATAAGGATTGCTCATACCACGTGGCTTTCTTTTATTTGCAATTTTTAGATTTTTGATCTCACCACATCTCACTAAAACATTTGGTAGTTTTGGAATAATATTGCATTTTTCTCTTTAAGATCTTAGTGACATACAAAAGAACAAACACAACACTCAATACTCAATAAGATAACTATGGAAGTGCGGCACCAAAATGTGTAAAGGTAATGGCAAAAAAAAAAAAAGAGAAATAAAGGAAGCCAAAGTTGAAATCTCACTTGTTGACTTAAAGGAAGACATCAAGGATAAATGAATTTGTGCTGGTTCTCCTCAAGCAACGAATAGATAGGTAGATTGAGAAAGAGTCGATCAAACACTCATTTCCCTCTTATCTATCCTTTTTAGAAGCTCATCAGCTTTTTGAAATTGTCAATTTTATCAATTCTTTCAGTTTTATCTGGTTTTGAGAGGTTCAAGTGCTCAAGTGGTTCTACAGTGGAAAACTGTCCGGTGTAATGTTTGGTCGATAGTCCAACTGATTTGGTTGGATCAATTTTTAAAACACTTGGTGGAATGGCATATAGGCTTCTTCAATTTCATTTTTTTATTTTCTATTTTTAGATATATTTTTGTAGTCTTAATCTTTTTAAATTTTCTCTTTTCACTTTTTTGTTTGACACAATAAAATTTAATAATTTTTTCGCGTTAAAGAAAGATAACTTGATAAAATAAGAAAAACTTGCACATAAAAAAAATTAAGCATTCCCATTTCATCAAAGACATGAAATGATTAGTACTTGACTAATTAACAAAAATTTAAATTTTATGGTCAAAATTGGATATCGACAATTGCTTTTTTTTGCTTTACATTTAAAATAAATGGAAAGCAAAAGAATTCATTCAATTTTGTCTGTGAAATTTTTTCTTTATTTCTTTTTTTATTTGTGAAATTATAGAGGGTGCAAGGATCGAAAACAAAGCACAACAAGCATAATGCCCATAGGGTGCGAGGACCGAAAAGATAAAGACAACAACCACGAAGGGCTCGAAGCTTAATATGTTTGGGCATGAGGACTTAGAAAGGTAAAATGCAGTGAGCATGAAGACTCGAAGCTAAATAGGAATGGGTACAAGGACCCAGAAACTAAAGGCACTGGGCACGAGGAACCGAAAAGGTAAAGACAATCAATATGAGGACCCAAAACTATAAACAATTGGTATTGGGACCTGGAATTGTAAAGACAATGGATGTGGTGGTTTGATAGTAGAAATAAAGTCACAAACCTCAATTGGGAGAACGCTTCTAAAAAAGTTCCAATCCCAGTTGCCATTAAAAGTAACATAATCAGCAACTTGCATCTCAAGTTCCATACTTGAAAGTTGGCAAATAACTAAAGGTAATGAAATACCAATATTTGGAATCCATCTATTTTTTGACAAATTGATTGAAATGCCATTATGAATATGCCAAATCATATTTTCTTCTACCATATTTCAAGCCTTTATAATTCTTTTCCGCAAATCACATTTGTTACTTCTATTCTTAATAATAGGAATTACATCATCTCCACATTTATAATTGTGCCTCAAGACCTTAGCCCATAGAGCCTCTTTATTTGAAATCATCCTCTAGCCTATTTTTATTTATAAAAGATAAATTAACATCTTTAGCCAATCTTAGGCTAAGTCCCCCTTTGGATTTTGAAGCACAAATCGAGTCCCAATGAATCGAAGAAATTTTATGCCTTTTTACAGTAGAACCCTAAAGAGATTGGCGACAAGATTTATCAATTTCATCACAAATAAAAGAAAACAAGAGAGCAGTTTACATTGCATAAGATGAAATAGAAGACACCAGTAATTGGCATAAGGTTAATCTACCTGCAAGGGATAAAAAATCTTATTTCTAACTACTTAATCTCTTCATAAGTCTATTAGTAAAATAACTAAAAGATCTTCGAGATGACTTCTTATGGAACAATGACATTCCAAGATACTTGCCAAGATCATTTGTCAATTAGAGCCTAAAAGCCTCAGTAATTTCAGAAGACCTATTATGATTCACGTTCTTAGAAAAACAAATCCTAGTCTTTTCATAACTCATATTCTGACCAAAAGTAACTAAAAAAAAAAGCCAAATAGACTATAATAATAGGAAATTGATTAAGTGAGACCTCAACAAAAAGGACCAAATTATTAACAAAATAGAGGTACAAAAACGGAGGGCCCCTAATGAGAAGAACAGGATGCCAAAGATTCTAATTCACATCATTAGCAATCAAATGAGATAGTCTTTCCATTCAGATCACAAACAAATAATGGGAGAGATGACCCCCTTGTCTAATACCTCTAAAAGGATAGAATTGTCCAAAACATTCCCATTTCCAAAGAATATCCATCGAATAAGTAGAGATGCAATTTAGCAGGTCATAAGCCTTTTCAAGGTCAATTTTGATAGTCATAAAACCCTTCTTACCCTGCTTTGATCTTGAACAACTTCTTGAGCAATAAAAATGCTATTAGTGCCTTAATTGTCAAATTGTAATTCAAATCATGAATTACAAGGCTAATTTTTGAAAGGTGAATCATAAATCATATAAAATTGTAAGATTCAGAGATATAATGAAAAAAAGCTTGAAATATATCATATAAATGATGTATAGTTGTATACCATAAACAAAATCACAAATAACCAAACAAAATCATAACTCATAAGTCATAATTAAGTCTCGCCATTGACTCATTTATAAGCTAATAATTAAAAAAAAATCATAACTAATTTGTAACCAAGTCCAAAACTAAATAATTATCTTCCTATTCATCAATTATCAAGATTAATGTCATCACTATCAATATCATTTGTGTCATCATCTAGCATGACTAATCCTTCATCCTCTTCCCCTTTAATCTCACTATTATCATCTCTAATATCTCGTTCTTCAATCAAAATGTCTTTTCCTTTGTCATTCATGTTGACATTATTTTGTATGATGATGCATTTTGTTTTATCATTCTTAATGGCATTAAGATTTCGTGGACCCAAAAATATTCATAATACATATGTGAAATCATAAATATATGATAAGATTTAGGAATTACAAAAAGAGGACTAAGATTATAATTTGTAAGTGCAATATACATCTTTTTTTCTTTTTGGTTGGATCTCCTTCACCAATCTTGAAGCACTCTTGGACATCGATCCAAGAGTCTCCTTCCATTAGGCAAGACTCCTCTTGTTCAGTAATCCATTCATCATCAGATTCTAAATCTGATAAGCAAATAGGATCATATGTTTTTCCTTGCACCTCCCTTTACTTGTCAAATATCAAGTTGAAGAATGTATTTAACAAATAGAAGAGCATTCAACCTTTGTTTCTCCAAGTAGTTTTCTTCTATTAGAGTGAATATGAGATCAACATACTCCAATTCCTCTCATAACCCATAGCACTACAAGTGAGGCTCAAGATATGAATGGCTAATGATTGTAGCTCTTTTCACTCCCCTCCAAAACTATTCCACTATAAAGCTAGCAAAATGAAATTATAAAAAAAAACTTGGTTATTTACTTTATTTATAAATAATTTTTAAAATAAATTAAGTAATAAAGTATGTAATGTTGTAATCAAATGAGCTATTACTAGGTTGCTTCTTTTCTCTAGTTGCAATTGCTAAGCTATCTCCAAAAACTCCCTCAGCCTTGTTGAATTTCTCAATTTGGGAACCAATTTTGACTCTTGTCTCTATATCAAGACATATATATCTTCTCCAATGTCTTGTACAAACCAATTTTCACCTCTTTGACCGGGTTAAAGTTTGGATCATAATGGAACTTATTGAGTATAGAGTTATTATAATAAGACGAGAGTTAATAATAATAAATTACATATAAAGCAACTATGCTACATAAAAATATTGAATTGTAGATTGTTTCAAACAAAAAATACTTACATAGGATTAAAGAAATATGTTGTCGCATGAAGAGGCCTATGGAGTTGATAGTCACAGTACTTGTCTATGATTTCCCATATTTTCTCATTTTTTTGCATTGTTAAAATTCTTTGCTATTTGTTCCTTTGCTCTATCCATAGCCTCATAAATGTATCACATTGTCGGCTTTGAATCACCATCCATAAGCCTGAGAACTTTCACAATAGGAGACACACAATTCAAACAGTACTTTGTTGATTTCCAAAACCTTGAATCAACCAAAACAATGTCTTCTACAATTTTAGCTTCAATCTTAGAGGCATAGGCATTTGTAGCCCATTTTTTTATGCAAACATAGATCGAAGCATAATCCTTTGGTCGAAAATAGACTTCATTGTTAAATAAGATGTAGCAAATCTTATTATTGCTGACCTAGCTAACTCTTTACCCTTGGAATAACTTCTATACAAATTCAACACCCAAGTATGGTTAGAAATGAAAGTTGTAATTCTTTTTGCTTTTGCAATGGCATTATGGAATGTCATAATGTCACTAATGTCTTCCAAAATCAAATCAAACACAATGGGCTGCTCAAGGTGACCAAAACAATCGTTTTCTTTTATGCATCAACTTGTTTCCAACCGATACAATAGCTGAAGCACTATCCTTCACTACTTGAACAATATTCTCCTACCTAATTTCCATTATCATCTCATCAAGTAATTCAAACATTTTATTAGCATCTTATTTAAACTACTAGTATCAATATATTTTATAAAATAGTCCTATTAGGATTATTAATAAGAAAATTAGTAAGGGATCTACCATTTCCATCGGTCCATCCATTCGACATCAATGTACAACTAGTTTTCTTCCACTCAAGCTTATATTTATATAAATTAGCATGGACAATATCAACTTCTTTATGTAAGTACGAGACTTTCACTTCATGATATGTTGGTGTTTTCTAGTCTCTACCATACTCACTAATGGATTTGACCATATTAACAAACAATGAACTTTTTACTAAATTAAATGGCAATGCATTGCCATATATGCATCTACAAATATCCCTAGCCACCAAATCTCTATCCTTCACAAGTGTATTTATAGTTTGTTGTTTCATAGACTTCATATTAGCCATAAAACCAATTCCCCCTTTTTTCTTTTATTATAAAATCATCCATGGTGCTTTTTTTTGTGAATCAGGTTCATTTTCATCAAACCACTCGACAACATCATCAGCCTTGTTCATATCATATAACATCTTTTTAAATAAATCTCTTACCTCTTCTGACACTTGTTTGCATGGAGCAACTTCCTTGTGTGTTCTAACAAGATGATGTTTCATCCTAAATGCTCCTCCTTAATTGTTTTGGGGCAATAGTTACATTTAATATGCAACCTAATCTCAAGTGACTTACAATGATCCCTAGTGACATCTTTCTTCACTTTCTTTCTTGGAGCCATGACTGTATCAATCGAAATGTGACAAAGCCACAAAGAGACGAGAAAAAAACAGAGAAAGAGGAGAGACTCTTGAGTCTCTTGGCACCAAAGTTTGCACCTTGCTCTATTCCACGACTTTGCAGTTTGCAGCATGGTCATTCACATGGGTGCACACAAGGGAATGAATAAAATAGGATTTTTTTTTACTGTACAGGCAAAACTCACTTAACAAAACGCACAATTTAGCCTTTTTGCCTCTTTTTGTTTAATTTTTTTTAATAAAAAAAGTTGTGTAATAGGTTTTATTTGATTCAGGTTGTGTCGGGTCATATATAACCCATGTTCGCGACCCAACAACAAGCAACCATGCTTGAATCACCTATAAGTTATGATTCACGATTCTTGCACTGGATCACACGATTCCAGCCAACCAATGATTCAAGCACTGATCTGTAACATGTATCAATCTGTACAATATGAATCGTGAATTGAACGATTTTGACAACTATGATCAGTACCATGGTGACTCAGCACAAAACTACATTGATTGAGAGAAATGATAGGAAACATAACATTTCATAATCTATTAGCAATAATTTTAGTCATCAATTTATAAGTAACATTACACAAACTAATTAACCTAAAATGCTTGATATGCTCAGAATAATTAATTTGTAATCAAATAATTTATTACAAAGTGTTGTTATTTTTTTTTCTTCTAATATTAATTTATTATGGTTTAATTAATTATTTAATAACATTACCTGTAAAGTTTTTATACTATCAATATCAATAAATTATAATCCAATGCATTACAAAAAAATTTGACTTTTAAATAATAATTATTATTAAATTCATTTAATAATGTAATAATATATGATTAAATAATAAAAAATCTAAATTGAAAATTAATTAAAATTGAATCCCAAAAAAATGAATACTTTATGAGAAATATTAAATATTAGTAATTAATGACAAAAAATTAATAGTTAACAAAATTCCACTTGTTAATGATTAAGGGTGATAATAGACTAGACCGTCAAAAGCCTATAAACCTGATTCATTTAATAAGTTAGACTAAAACTTTTAAAATAATCGATTTAATTAAATAGACTAGACCTCATGTTTTTAAAATAATTTTTTTGGCTTGGCAATATATTTTATGTATTTTTATTCTTTATATATATTATAAATTTTATAGTATATTATAATATTATATATTTATTAAATTTATGAACAATATAATATTTTTTAATAAAATTAGTTTTTAACTTATTATATATATTGTGAAAGCGATTGTGTTGGCCTTTTTTAAACCATAAGCCTGTTTGACTTATTTAAAGGGCTATTTTAACCTTTAAATCGTTTAACATAATTACCTATGAATAAGCTTATTTCAATCTAGATGAGATTTAGATACCTTTGAAAAAAGGCCTGATTAATTTAAAGTAAAGCCTAATTTTATCTTATATTGTTTCCAAGCCTAATAATAAATGAGAAGTATCCTCTTGTTTGGATTTCAAACTTGAAATACAACAAAAATGAATTAATAATTTAATAAACTTTAACTTTGAAAATTGTTGGGAAGATCATTTATTCACGAAAGTGTTTGAGAATAGGCATTACTCTAGTCAAAAGATAAAAAAAAAAAATCAATAAAGGAAATGATTCTCGTAGGTAACTTTTTATACCTTTTGTTACACTTACTTATTTGATAAAAAAAAGAAAAATTGTTTCTCTTATTTTATTACAAAAGTAGTTTGAAAATTATATAATAAAAATGGTATTCTTTTTTGGGCTAACAATAATTAAACTGACATGGTATATATATACAAAGAATTTAATTTTAATATATGATAAATATAAAAATAATTTATACTGTTATTTAATGATATATTATCATATTATTTAATAAATTTGATATTTTATATATATTTTATCTTATTAAATAATGTGATAATACATAATTAAATAATATTATAATTTTTTTATACTTACAATAATCAAAATAAATAAAATTCTTATACAAATAACATTGTTTAAACTTTTATAAATAAAAGAAAAATTCTTTTTGCACACCAATTAGACATTAGTGATTGACATGTATTATATAGAGATTGGAGACATTAATCAACGTACAAATAATTTGTAATTGAGATATAAATAATTAATAATTAATATGTATTATATGATAACTTTTTCTATGACATTAATATTTCTAGTTATGAAATAATACATATCAATAATTAATTATTTACATATTATATTGCTAATTATTATATAATATATATCAATCGCTAATTATTTATATATAAATCACGCATATATAAATAATGTAAAAAACAAATGCGCAGATAGCAATACTGTAAATAAAAGGGTAACTTTTGGTGTATTAATTTCATCTTATCTCTTACACCAGTCAAGAGCATGCAATGAAAAAGAAGAAAACGTGGTGCCCGTTAACTTGGAAGAGTCAAACCTCACCTGACCTCACTCAATGTGCCACAAATATCTCCTTCGTCATTACACCTTACGGCATCTTTCGTATATTTCTACAGCTAATAGTGCAGTAGTAGTGCTCGGTTTAATAATCCTTTAAAACCCCACTTTCCACTTTGCTTACATTTCAAATTATTATTATTATTTTTTAAAAAAAAAACAGATAAAAACACCGCACCATCCTCTGCAGAAAAATATGACACTAGTTGTCATTTTTGCTTCACAGGTTTCTTCACTCCCTCTTCCTTCCTCACTTCAACATCAAACCCTAAAAAATTCCTAGTTTTCTCTTCTCTTCACAACCCAAAATCACACACAAACACATTCATAGTCTCAAACCCAATCACCCTCTCTAAAAAATCTCATCTTTTTTTTTTAACCAACACTTTCTCAATGGGGGAACCCAATGAACCCCAAGGGAATGGACCCTGACCCAGTTCTTCTTCTGCATTGCTCCCAATGGGAAAGCCCGAAGAAGAACAGCAACATCTGCCTCCCGGCGTTGCCTCCGAGGATCCACCGCAGAATGCGGAAGCCGAGTGTCGGTGCCGGTGTTCTCGGATTCGGAAATTCGTTGGTACCAGATGCATTGTTGTGCTGCTCTTCTCTGCTGCCGTGTTCCTCTCTGCTGTGTTTTGGTTGCCCCCATTTCTTCACCTCGCAGATCAGAAGAATTTGTATGCCGATTCCAGATACAAAGGTGGGTTTATGGTTTTGGCCCCTTTTCGGTTTTGGGTTTTTTTTTGGGGGTGGGGTGTTGTGGGTAGCGGCATTTTTTAGTGGGTATAGATCTGTTTCTGTTTTTGGTTAAAAGTTTTGATTTTTCCCAATTGGGTGTGTTTGTGATTTGGCGGCATCTGAACAAATGTCGGGAAAGTGGAGAATCATGTGGTTATAATTTATAAATTTAATTTTTCTGCAGTTTAATTTTTAATTTGAGGTTTAAAATGCATAATAAAGGGTACCCCATATGAGTAAATTTGCTTCTGAAGTTATTTAAGTGAGCCTTTTATGTATTTAAGGACTCATTGATTGGTGGTTTTTGGCCTTTTAATTATCCTAACTTTGTTTATTAACCAATATAGAAAGGGTATAGATATTGTGGGAAAAAAGAACTTGTTTGTTGGATAGTGTTTTCTTAATTTAGGAAATTATTACTTTCCTCATACCTATTTTAAGTAAAGGTTTGAGGATTTGGTCTTGTAGACTTGCATTTTGAAAATGGTTTGGCACTGCGTTGGATGTTCTGGACTGGACCTCGCTTAGGCTCCAACCTTTTAACATTATTTGCTTTATTTGGTGATTGTATTTTGACAATGTTTATTCAAAAACTGGGGAGTCAAACTTAGGGCTATAGATTTTTTATACTTTTGAAACGTTTAGAACCAACCACGGTTATAAATTATATACATATAGAAATAGGCTCTCGATCTTAATGGTACATATGAATAGAACAATTTTCCTGTTTTAGGTTGTGACAGTGTTTATGACTGCTGACATCAATCGGATAACAAGCTTGTGTCCAGTGGTCTATCCCAGCATTATTGTCATTCATGCCATTGTCTATCCCAGCATTAGGCTTTCTCTAGCAAATTGGATTGGATATCATATGCATTGCCGTGATTGAGCTGGGAATATGACAATAAACTTTACTTGAATATAGCTTTCTTTTTAGAAGTCCTGTAATCTTAAAATTTTGAAGTGTTAGCTTGATGAGGAGAAATTTCATTTCAAAGCCCATAGTATTACTGTGGCACTGTGACAGCATATGCAGCCACTTGCTGTCATTGCTTCTTCTCCATCCATTACAAACTTCTGCCTCATTGTGCAGCCATTGGCCATTGTACTCAACACGTCTTTCACCATCATAATGTTTGACTGCCACAAAGATTTTCTTACCATTGCAGGAATGAATGAATATGTTTTAAGCAATAACTTGAAGAACAATAAGAGGAGCTTAAGGGGGGAAATGAAAGAGGAATGATAAGTGGTGTAACATTGGAGTACAAAAAAGGAGTTATGGAGGTAGGGACACAGAAAATAAATCAACTAGCGAAAAAAGGAAAATTTGCGGGCAATTTTGTTGTTTGGTTCAATATTGGGGCTGTTGGCAATTGGGATTGCAGTAATTCTAAATATATTTCCTTTAATAACATACATTTTGCATTATACCTTTGCATAAGATGAACTTTTAGACGTTCTTCAAATCTTGTTATTCATTTTCTCTTCCTTTCTTTGGAAAAATTTTATTCAGTATCTCCACACTTATTTTCAGCACAAGTTTAATATGCTTTATAGATGTTTCCTCATACTTTTATGCATCTGTAATTGTCATTTCTGGATAAATTTTGATCCACTGTTAGTGTAAAAGTTTTTTGTGCTATCACTCAATCATGCATTGCCACACCATTAAAAGAGTTTGACTATGACAACAACTACCTAAAAAGTTCAACTCTTTTTATGATATAAGCACAATTTATAAAGCTTTTCACTTAATGACATTGTTTAATTTTGCAGATCATGATATTGTTGCAAGCTTTATTGTTAATAAGTCAGTCTCTTTGCTAGAAGACAACATCTTGCAGCTCCCAGAAGAAATTGTTGACGAGATAGAAGCTCCCTCTATTAAAGTACGTCTCTCTTAATAGTTTCCTTTCATGCCCTTTATTAATATTTACATAGTGATGTCATTCTCCTTTTTTTTAAAAAAAAAATCCAGGTGGTCATCTTGTCTCTAGATCCCTTACCTGGACCAAACATGACAAAAGTGGTGTTTGCGGTTGATCCTGATGGTAAATACTCAGAAATGTCTTCAGCTGCCATTAGTTTGATAAGATCATTATTTCAATCCCTGGTTATACGCCAATCAGTTCTCCAGCTCACTTCATCCTTGTTTGGAGATCCCTCCTCTTTTGAAGTGCTGAAACTTAAGGGAGGAATTACTATAATTCCACAGCAGAGTGCGTTTCCTCTGCAGGCAGTGCAAACACTATTCAACTTTACTTTGAATTTCTCCATTTATCAAATACAATCAGATTTCGATGAGCTGACGAGTCAGCTAAAGTCTGGATTACATCTGGCACCCTTTGAGGTTTGTCAATTCTTTCTTTCGATACTGTTTCTATTTGTATGTTCTTGATTGTAATAATTTTGTATACCTTGTGTGTGAGGTCAACTTTCAGTTCTGATTCTGTGTTATGTGTCAATAGTCAATACCACACAGTTCTTGTGTAAGGATTCTGTTGTGGGATCTCTCTCTGTTTCAAGTGAGTCAGGTTTGGCATTGGACTATGTAAGCAGAAAGAACAATATAGCATGAAAAAAATAAGCAAGCTTGCTTGATAGTGTGCTAATGTCTTTATTGGCACTCAGAAAACTGTCCTAAATGGGGAATCCCTACATAATATGCAATTAATTGTTCTTGGTACTTCTAGAAGATTTCTGATGACATGCTAGTCATAAGCTTTGCCATGCTGATTTTGATTGGGTTTCCTGGTTGGGTTGCAGAACTTGCATGTCATCTTATCAAATTCTGAAGGTTCAACAGTAGCTGCTCCTACTGTTGTTCAGTCATCTGTTCTACTTGCAATTGGAATTACTCCATCTAAAGAGAGGTTAAAGCAACTGGCACAAACCATCATGGGACCTCATAATCTTGGCTTGAATAACACTGAATTTGGTAGGGTAAAGCAGGTCCGACTTTCATCCATCTTGCAACACTCCCTTCATGGCAGTGATGGTAGTGGCTCTGCATGGTCACCTTCTCCTGCTCCTCTGCCTCATCCACCACACCACCACCACCACCATCATCAGCATCGACATCATCATCATCACCACGATGCCCATCTAACTCCAGTAACTTCTCCTGTACCTGCACCTGCAACTGGGGAGGGTGCAACTTCACCCAAGGTTGGTTCTCCTGCTGCTGCAAAAAGTGTGCCTGCACCAGGGAAAAGTTCTCAAGCTCAGCCTCCGAATTGTCGATTTGGGTATAGAAAGAGGTCTACCCATAATTCTGGGAAGCATGCTCATCTAACACCTGCAGTTACCCCTAGTATTGGCCAACATTATCCTGTTCCCGTCGCCTCACCAAAACCACAGGTTGAGCCTCCCGCACATGTCTCTCATTCAGTACCTGCTTTGAGTCCTTTACCAAATGTAGCTTTCGCTCATGCTGAGTCCCCTCCTAAGAATGAACCAGCTGCAGAACCTTCTCACACACATTTTCATGGGCCATCATTATCTCCTTGTGAGTATGCTTAATGATATAGCAATAGTTATTTGGTCCAAAGCTAATGTGTTATTAGTGTTAACTCTAAATTAGAGTCAACTTGTTTTGCAAAATTTTTTGCATATGCTTGTTTTAATGCCATTCATCATCTATCATGGTATTAAAATGTTATGGTTAATCAGTTTAAGAAGGAATTAGAAACAGTTAGCCTGATGAAGTTCAACTTTATGTGCAGTTGAAAAGGGGAACTTCATATTCTATATGGGGTCAAACTATCCTCCCAAAAAATTCTCTCATCTGTACGAGCATTCTTTCTAGCTTATGTCATACACTTGCAGGCAGCTCTACTATTTTGCTTCTGTTTTTTTTTTTCCCCCTTATATTTCTTCCATTAGAAATGGTCTTGAAGATTCAAACCCTGGGCAAAAACCTCCAAATGGATATTGCCAATACTTCAGTATTAACTCATTCAAATTCCTACAAAAGATTAGAATAGTTTTCTCATTTGTTCTTCTTGTGTTTGTGTACATCTTTCTTGATTGCTTGAGCTTTTGGAACTTGAGGATCTTAATTGTATTTTTGGTCATATGACTCATATCATATATGCAACTCCTCTCTGGAAATTTCTCTTATCCAAACACTGCAAGGATTTGCATCTAATTCTAGGTTAACCAGTGAGCAGGATGATTGTATAATAAGTTCTTAGTGCAGCTGGTAATTCATCATTCATCATATATGGCTATGAAATATTTGTTTCTTGTACACTGATTATCCTGCTTTTGCAGCTTCTGCAGATTGTCTTGGAACTGTTAAATGGGCATCTGTAATGTTTATAGTACTTGTGTTACATGTATAACATGGTACTGGAATTGTATCATTCGGCAAGACAAACTAGGGTACTATAAATGTGAGCTACGCAAAGGGCGAGCTTCACATGTGAGTGGATATAAGTTGTCACTATGCGTGTAAATAGTTGATTAAAAAGATACAGACGGTGTATGCGTTTTCAGGTCAAAGTCCACATGTGGCAGGCCTAGATTACATGCATTACCGCTGTTTTGTGATGTAAGATGGAAAAAAAAGTGAAAGGAAAAAAAAATGAAAGTAACAATTTCCTTTTTGTTTCTCATCTCTTGCAATAATTCATTTTGTATGCTCCTCTAAGCGAGCTAAAGGTTAAGTTGGCTAAGCTTGACTAGAAACATGTTCATCCTATGATGATGGCAATGGATCACGGTATTTTTTTTTTTTGGTAACAATGGATCACGGTTTTGTTGTTGCGATGTCAATGCTTCTAGTTCTACACTTTCTCTCTATTTCTCTCTCTGCACATGGCTTACCGGTATTAAATGTGAAGAAAAAAATTTGAACAGCGTGTATATTCAGTTAACAGATGCGGTAGATCTGTTTCTTTCTTCTTTTTTTTCGGTTTCCTTTTAGAAGTATTTTTGGGTGAGCTGCTTTTAGAAGTTTATGAACCTTCATGATACAGTACTAGTGGCTCCTAACTTGCATATCCCTTTAATAAGTTGGTAATAAGTTGGCTGGTGTATCTATGATATGATCATAAAGGATCATTATTATATGTTGCCACAGAATAAAAAGCATACAATGTTTCCTCTTCTATTATTATTATTATTATTATTATTATTATTATTATTATTATTATTATTATTTTAAGAAACTTTGATATTATTTTGGAAAGCAGAGTTCATTTACCATTTCGCCTAACTTTTGGATGTTTCCCCTTATTTGCCACAGCAAACGATAGTTGAAGATTTTATATTTTTTTTTGGTTTAAAATCTGAATTGAAGCATTGTTGTATTGAACTTTCGGTTGATTCATTTAATAATACTAGTACTCAACTCACCGTCAAAGAGGTAACGATAGGACAACAAAGCAAAAGATCTTCTCATGTGAATAGTTTTTGACTTTTTGGGACGGTTGAATGAATTTTTTAAAAAACATAATTGGGTAAAGTCCACCTAGTAAGAAACCAAATTCATTTTATTTATCTACAAAGAACAATAGTCTTTAACAAAAAAAAGAAAATACTAAATATGTTTCAAATCAATCCCAGTTTAGACTTTAGATCCTTGATCATCCATATCAATTCTCTTTTGTCATTTAGTTTTTTTCAGTAACATCTCTTATAATAAGTGTTTTTTTTTGGCGGGAACTTATAATAAGTTTTTTAACAAAGTTAACTCCAAATCACATCATTCTATAATTGAACTTCATTGTAAATGTAGTTGTTTAATAAAACCATCATACTCATCTAGATATTTATAATTTCTAATATTAAGTTGTGTTTGATAAACAAGTATATACATGGAATAATAATACTAGTGTCCAAATTTCAAAATCCATTTCATCAGTCAAAAGCTTTATCAACTTTTGTAAATAATTAAGTACATGTTTTTGTAATATCTTTGTATTCTATACATGGATATCTACGAATCCCGAAATAAAATATACTTATGTGACAAAATCTTCCTGAAAAGGTAACATTTATTTTATCTGTCATTAGATTACTTTGTGTCTATATATATATATATATATATATATATATATATATATATATATATATATATATATATATATATATATATATAAGAGATCTTACTTTAATAAGAGGAGTATTTATTATAAGAGGTGAGATGAGTAAATATTGACAATTAGATTTTACATGAATGATTAAGATTAGAACATAAATACATGTGACTTTTACTCCTTTTACTCTCTCACAATAAAAATTCCTCTCACAAGATATGCCCATATATATATATATATATATATATATATATATATATATATATATATATATATATATATATATATAAGATCTTATTTAGGTGAGAGGAGTTTTTATCGTAGAAGATTAGAAAAAGTAAATATTAACCATTGGATCTTTACATGAATAGTCAAGATTAAAACATAAATGCACGTGATTTTTTTAAGTGGTCATTACATGACCTTAAACTTTTTTTTAATCTTGACTATCCATGTATGGTTGTATAGTCAAGATTTACTCCTCTCACCCTCTCACAATAAAAATTCTTCTCACTAGATATGTCTCATATATATATATATATATATATATATATATATATAAAATAAACGGGGTAACAACTTAAAACAAACAAAACTAAAAAATGATACATAGATGAATAACACTTATAGAGTCTTACCAAAATAAGGTAACTAAATCCTGAGAGAGATTTTCAACAGTAATACATGAAAAATGATCTGATTGACCAAGTTTAGCAAATAAATCAGCACATATATTATTTTTCTTAACTGCATAAGCGCAAATTACTACCAATCTTCCTGTAACAATAACTTGATATCTTGAATAAGTGAAGCACAATAGTGAGAAATCGAGCAGCCATTAAGAACAAGGTTTACAACTATCACAAAATTCATGTTGACTATCACTTTCAAACCCTTAGCTCTGCGCAAGTCAAAGGCCATTATACAAGCCCCATAATTCTACTTTGATAGTCGAGTTGATGCCTAAATTACAATAAAAACCCTGATGAATATCCCAACATCATCTCAAACCAAACAACATATCGCTTGCATGGAGTCTTGACACACAAACCTATCTACATCAAGCTTATGAAAGCCATATGGAGGGAAGGACCAAGGTATAAGCCTCTAAGTCTTATGGTTCACTTTGTCATCCAACAACATATTATCAACATAGCTCTCCATGACCACTCGGGTATAACTGAGAGCATGCTGTGCCAGCTCAAAGGTAGGCTGCTTGGTATGAGAAAACACTTATTCGTTGCGATCCTTCCAAAGCAACCATATAGTAACCATAAATAGTATATTCCAAGCGTATCCGGCCTCATTCCTCCAATCTTTTATCATATTCACAATCAACCGTTCATATAATCCCATCTTGAAAAAGGAGCTCTAGACACGAGATTTGATAAGTTGAGATCACAATTTTGATGAATACTCGCACTCACAAAGAAAATGCATAATGGATTTCGTATATTGTCCATAGCAAGGACAAAGACCATCACTCATCATTCATTTTCTCTCCTGCTCCTCATTAGTAAGGATACGCCCATGCACCAATAATCATAAAAAAGTCTTGATTCTCTGCTATCCCGGCCAAGACCATGCTTTTTTAAAACACAAGATGGGAGAGGTCGCTTGCTTATGTTCAGTAAGGACCTTATACACTGAACTAAGGTTTAAAGCCCTATCAGTAGATAGCTTCCAAGTTGGAACATCTAGACCAGTAGTTGGGGAAGGTGATTTAACACCTGCTATTCTTCTACAAATATCCTTAGACATATATTGGGAAATTAGTTCCCAATTCCAACTACCCTTATGACAATAAAATGCTATATGATAATTTTCTGCCCATTCTGGGATCCCAACCACTGTCACATTTTTAAGATGCCTAGTGTTTGGGACCCAAACATCAAGCCAAAACCGGATTATAGTACCATCTCCAAAAATCCACAACACATTCTCCTCCACCCATTCCCATTTTCTAGTAATTCCACACAAGGTAATAGAGTAATTAGACTGGCTACACGCCTCAGGAAGAACTTATATGTCACACTTGTATTTAGCTCTTAGAACTTGCACTACAAGAGCATTTGGATTCCTCACCATCCCTCATGCTAAATTCATGAGATATACATCATTAAGAGTATGTAAGGACCCAAGGCCTAGACCCCCACGATCTTAAGGTAGACAAATATCATCTGAAGCAATAAGATAACATTTCCTTTTATCAACTAGATCGCCCCATATAAAGTTTCGACAAATTTTCTCAATATCTTCGCACACACCCAATGAAATTTTAGTGGTTTGCATAACATAGCTTAACAGGTTCATTATTGTTGACTGAGCCAACTTTATTCTACAGGCAAGGGATAGTAAGACAACCTTCCAAGCTGCAAGATATTTCTTAACTTTGTCCACCAAGAATTTATAATCATCCTTGGATACACAATGATGCAATATCAATACACCTAAGTACTTACCTAAGTTAGAAGTCATAGGGATACCAAGACGATGATTAAGCTTCATTACCTTATTATGGCCTACATTTTTCGAAAAGTAAACTTTAGACTTAGCAAGACTCACTTTTTGACTGGAACTAATGCAAAAAGAGTCCAAAACTTATTTAATGAGGTCCACTTGGGTCATCGATGCCTCTGCTACTAGAATTAAGTTATTAGCAAAAAAGAGGTGTGAAAGCTTTGGTCCACCTCCCCCCAAAGATCTAATTACCCTTCGCTTTTAACCTTCTCAATAAGGTGAGCAAGTCTTTCAACACAAAGAACGAAATGGTAAGACAAAATGGGCCACCTTGCCTAATGTCGCGAGAGGGACGAAAATGTTCCATCGAATTGTCATTCCAATTTAAGCACATAGTAGGAGCGGAGATACATTGGAGGACTAAATTAAAAAAATGCTCTCCAAAGCCAATGTCTTCAAGAGTTTTCTAGATAAAGCTCCAACTTAATCTATCATAGACTTTCTTAAGATTAATTTTGATGACTATAAAGCCTCTCTTGCCTTTCATTTTTCTCATCATATGAATAATCTCTTGAAGAATAACAATACTATTCATACCGTGCCTTCAGTCTATTACTTTATATGATATATTGATTGATATCAATATTAGTTGATTAACAGTAAAATAACCGAATGAGTATACGTTTTAATGAGTGTCTTAGTTGGTATCTTGTTACATAATATAGAACTTTTCGAAAACATAATATTATTTAAAGTCAATATGTAACACAAAAAAAGGTCAATGTAAACATTATATTTTTACTGATAAAAAAACATTATATTTTAGTTTAGTGTTTAATATGCCATATTACTTTTTTAAATTACCATTTAAATAAAATCTATTGACTACAAAATAACCATAATAAAAAATAAAAAATATAATAACCATCTATTTTAATCTTCCAAAAAATATATAACATCAATTTTTGGTCTTTTAAAATAAATTAATATTAATTTAGTCTTTCAATTATAAAAAATAATATCAAAATTGTTTCTCAATATGCAATTTGTTATAATACTGTTAATGAAAATTTTGATTGAGAAATTAAATTAATATCATTTTATATGATTGAATGATTAAATTAATATCAACTTTTTTTAAAAGACTGAATTGTCATTACTTTCTATGATTTAACTACTAAATTGATATCAATATTTTTTAGAAAACCAAATTAATGTCATCAATATATTTGAACAAATAAAATTAAAACAGGTAGTAAATATGAAGTAAACTTATACATCAATAATTCTCTCTGTCTCTTTTTTTTTTTTCAAATAATTTTGTTCGAGAAAGAAAACCGAAAAGCCATAAAAAATATTATAAACTGATGAGATCTTTGATCTTTACAGAAAGCCAATTCACGAGGAGCTCGAAGCTACTCACCCAACTACACACCGTTTTTTCGCATCCACGGTGTTACTCTCCCATGAAACTGTGAAAGCAACATTCATCTTCATGCCCATACCCACATCAGGAAAGAAAATATCACAATATCACACACACACACTCTATTTTTCCTATCAAATCCCCAGAACCGTAAACGTCCCTCTTCTGTTACCTTTCTTTCCTCTCAAATTGCACTTTACTTTTCCTTCAAAATATCTCTCCATTCCACAAAGCTGATAGCAACCTCTCCCCACATTTTTTTGTTGTTGCTTCGAACCAAACAAACACCACTCTCTCACTCCGTTGTTTCCTCTCTACTCCTTCTGCTTCTCAAAAACTAATAATTTTTTTTTAAATTTTAAATTTTATATTCCCTTGAGAAGACTTGCAATATCATATCTTCTGGTTGAAGCAAGGTGAGTTGAATAAGGATCCTTTTTTTTTTCTTTTAAATTTTTTTGTAAATTTCATCCACCCATCTTCATTTTCATAGAAAAAAAATAGATTTTTGTTGAACTCGTTTCAAGTTCCTGAGATTTTCTCGAATTCAGTTTTATTGAATTCTGGTCAATGGGTATGTGGTGTTTGATTTAGAATCCAAAACCCACCTTTTCTTTGCTTTAATAGAGCAGAAGAAAATTGTATGAACTGTAAGATGTGAAGGAAAGGTCAGAAATTGAAGCATTTCAATAAACAAAAATGGAACTTGAGTTTTACTTAATTGCTTCCTTTTCTTGCTACTGAGTCCAAGAGGATGTGAGCTTAGTGCCTAGAACTTTGAAACTTTGATGCTTTGGATTTGTCTAATATTTCATGTGCACTTATAATTGCATTTTTTGGGGCTAGAAATTGAATATTTTGCTGTGACAAATCCATTTTGGAAGATATGGTGAATCCGGGATTGTTTTCTGGGAGCAAGTCCGTGAATTCAGTGAAGATAAGCTTTCGGTTACCATATTTTACCCAATGGGGTCAGAGCTTGCTGGTTTGTGGCTCTGTACCGTTGCTTGGCTCCTGGAATGTGAAGAAGGGTGTGTTGCTCAGGCCCTTTCATCAAGGGGATGAGCTTATCTGGGGTGGAAGCATCACAGTGCCAACAGGGTTCCAATGCCAGTACAACTATTATGTTGTAGATGATAACAGGAATGTTCTGAGAGCAGAGATGGGGAAGAAGCGCGAATTATTACTCCCTGAAGGTATTCAGAGTGGCCAGGAGATTGAGTTCCGCGATCTTTGGCAGGTGCTGCCTTTCTCTCTTTCCACATGTTTCTTTGTCTTTTTCAAGTAATTCTTTTTAAGGTTGCTTTTTGTTGCTGCTGTGAAGACATGTCCTAGTTTTATTGCCATTCCTCAATAAATTTAGATTCATTTTGTTAAAATGATATTATACACTATACAGTAGTAGAACTTTTCAGTATTGTGCTTTATTTGGCAGCTGAAAGAATGAAAGATATATTCATAACAAAAATATGGTGCGTAAGTCATATTGATTAAATTGTGCAGATTCTGAACACGCCTCAGTTTTCTTGGTATCCACTTGGGTTCAAGAGATTGATAATTCACAGTACAGTTTGATTGTGGTTTGGTTTCATAATTTTCCGTCTAAAAGCAAAAATTCCTAATGAACTTATGTGCAAGATTTGCGTATCAGAAACCTTGCACTTCATCCATGATCTTGTGCGAAAGCCACACTTTGCATTGAGGTGACCATATGTATTTTCAGAGAAAAAGAAAGCAGGCAATTTAACAAATAAAGACATACAAAATTTGACATAGCGTGTTATTTGATCTGGTGCTTATTCTATCCAAGCTCTGTGGAGGGTGTCGGTAGCACATATCACTTTTCAAGGTGTGGATTTACTGGAAAATGATATGACTGCGGTTGTAAGGCTAAAATAATTCCATTTTTGTGTTCTTTGTACTGTGTATATTCCGTAAAACTAACCTTTTTTTTTGGACGTTCTGTAACACTATAACTTGTAATGCTTTTGCACAATAAATATACAAGAAGGATATAGTCTGTTAGGTTGCTTCACAGATCAAGGGTCTTATTTCTGGATCTTTCTGCTCAGAGTTTTGCCAAAATATCACTTGGTGCAGCCTCTGGCTGTCTAGATTTCAAAGTTGTCAGTGTGGACATTACTTCTAGAAGTTGAATATATATCTCTGTCTTGATATAATTTGATAGATTTTAGTTAAGATAAAAGTATTAATGTTTTAAAATATCTTCTCAAGATCTTTCCTTGTTCTATCATCAAGTCCAGACTGGCTCAGATGCTATCCCTTTCAGAAGTGCTTTCAGAGATGTTATTTTTCGGAAAAGTTGGGATTTGAGCAAGGAGGCAACCAAAGGAGTCAGCCACATTAATTTTGTGCCGGAAGGTAACTTTTAGCAAATTACATTTTCACTTTATTTTATTTTAATTTTTTATGTTTTGGACTTATATGCTGTAAATTGTGTGTGTAAAGTGTCAGTTCATTATTTTGCTGGTAACTAATGCATATTGACTTCTTATGACCAGCGGAATCCATCGTCATCCGATTCAAAATTTTCAGCCCAAATATTGAAAAAGACACCTCAGTGAGACTTTTTATCCCTAAACAACTAATGTTGTTTATCTGCATGGATTGTGAATTCATTAAAAAAAATAAAATTGTCTGCATGATACTTAAAGGATTTGTAATTAAAAGGTTGGCACTTACCATGAATTAGTGACCACTCTTGAACTTTTGCAGATATATGTGATTGGTAGCCATACAAAGTTGGGGCAGTGGAAGGTCGAAAATGGACTAAAACTCACCTATTGTGGTGAATCTGTCTGGCAAGCTGAATGTCTGATCCAAAGGAGCGATTTTCCAATAAAATATCCATTTTGGACTTTTCCTCCTAGACTATATGATGAAATTATGGTGTTATTAATTTCACATGTTGCTACCAGTACTCTCATCATGCCTTACATTCTTCCTTAACAGTAATTCCACATATAGATATTGCAAATATGGCAGGGCTGGGAACTTTTCTATAGAGAATGGCCCAAATCGAGAAGTTTCCATTAACTCCTCAAGGATTGAGGCGAAATATATTTTTCTTTCAGATGGCATGATGCGGGTAAGTTGATGAAATTACATTATGGGTGACTAAGTGGAGATCGTGCTTATCTGGATTTTTATGGTCCTAATTAGTTGTTGATTTGCTTTGCTAGGAAGTGCCTTGGCGTGGTGCTGGTGTAGCAATTCCCATGTTTTCTGTTAGGTCAGAATCTGATCTAGGAGTTGGAGAGTTTCTTGACCTTAAGTTGCTAGTTGACTGGGCTGTAACATCTGGTTTTTGTTTAGTTCAACTTTTACCAATCAATGATACATCTGTGCATGGGATGTGGTGGGATTCTTATCCATACAGGTATAACAACACCTTCAAAATCATAGAAGACATGAGATAAACACATAGATACGTTGTATATACCTTTATATCTGTAATTATGAAAGCATGGTTTTTACTCTGCGTTAACTAAAGATATTGGAAAGTTAGGCAAAAAAGAAAAATGAATGCTAAAGATGTAGGAAATTGAATTTTCCAAAATTTACTTGAAGTTGCTCACAGCCTCATCTTTGATCTCCTCAACTTTGGGGTGGCATGTATTTGATTCCCATGTTTGATATATTCTTTCTGATTTAAATCCATATCAAACTTTGTAGTTGGATGAGATACAAACAGCATGCAGCATATCAAACTATGTCTCTGACATTAATTTTATCACACTTATGTTGGAAGAAATATTTCTTGTGACTAATTGATTGTTGTTTCAAACAATTCATATACTAATTGTTAAAGACTCGAAGTTGTGATCTCACATATACTTGTTTTTCAGTTCACTCTCGGTATTTGCATTGCATCCATTGTACCTGAGAGTACAGGCACTTTCTGAGAACATACCAGAGGAGATCAAGGTTATGTTTAGGAATTTTACTCTCTATTGAATAGTATTGATAGCAACTTTGAAATGCTGATATTTGAAATGCATTGTTTCTCCTTTAAACAGCAAGAGATTGAGAAGGCAAAACAACAATTGGATGGGAAGGTAATGCTATCAAATGTTTATATATATCTTGACATCATCAAGAAAGGTTCTCTGATTTATATATATGCGTCAACAAATAAAATGCTTTGACAAAGTCTAAAGAATTTGTCTTTTTAGTCAGTCCTAACATTGCTGCTGTTTTAAATAATACATCATGTTCTGGGTAAACGCCTCTACAACCATATTATATTTTGTATATTAGAAGGGAAGGTGCTGCTAAGGTTGTAAAGATTGATGGTGAATTATTCTTGGTGTTCAATGTCACTCCACCCACTTTTCATTTCCTTAAAAATGCAACAACAGTATAACACCTTTAGATGGAATTAATATTGCAATTTTTTTGGTTTATAAATTTTTTATTATTGAAAACCCAATTGCCACAATTAGTTGATTAAAATACTTATTAGATTTTATTCCAGGTTAGAAAAAAGAGAAAACCAAAAGAGTACCCTTTCAACTTACAATCAATTATGATGTTGCAGCTTTTACTTTTACCTGTGTGATTAAATTGAGTACTTTTGAAGTTGAGACACCTGTATTATTGTTGGCTAAATTTTCGTTAAATATGTTGTTGCTGTCATCAACATTTTTATATGCAAACATATTGTTGGATGACAATTTCCTTAGGGTTGGTTAATTTTATTTTTATCTTTACAGGATGTTGATTATGAGGCTACAATGGCTACTAAACTCTCAATTGCCAAGAAAGTTTTCACTCGAGAGAAAGATTTGATACTTAATTCGAGTTCCTTTCAGGAGTTCTTTTCTGAGAATGAGGTCTTACTACTGCATATTATTACTTCTTAATATGTTGGCAAAAGACCTTTTATCTGTCTTATCTTTTTGTTTCTCTTACCTTATTTCCTTCTTTATAGTGAATTTGCCATGGACAATTATTTCTTATATTGTCATTTTATTTAAATTGCTACATTGACTCAGCTCTGTTCTTGATGGTAATAGGGTTGGTTGAAACCCTATGCTGCCTTCTGTTTCCTGAGGGACTTTTTTGAAACATCAGATCGCAGTCAATGGGGTCGTTTTGCTCATTATTCGGAAGATAAGGTATATGCCTTTGTTTGTTTGTTATTTTAATATTATTTTTTTAAATCCAGTCATGTTGAGACTTTAGAGAATTATAATCTGGGAAAATTCCAATTTAGCCCCTCTGAACTTTAGGTCACGTGCACTTTGGTCCATAAACTTTAAAAAGGTGCAATCCAATCCTTGAGGTTTCTAAAATGTGCACTTTGGTCCTTTTGTTAGTTTTTTGGTCATTCTCTAATGGAAATGGTCATGTGCCTTGCACATGACCAGATTTGTGCCAGATTTGCCCTTAAGTTAAAAAAGGGGAAAAGTCCAATTGACCCCCCTAAACTTTGGGTTTTGTGCACTTTATTCCTTAAACTTTAAAAAGGTGCAACATGATCCCTAAGGTTTCTAAAATGGGTTTCTAAAATGTGTACTTTGGTCAGACAGGTTAAAATCATGACAAACATGTGAGGCCCCCTTCCACTTATCTTAATACACTTCCCCTAATCTCAATGAAACCCAGCCAAGGCGCACCACCCTCTGCCCGGTGGCTCAAAACGCCCACCACTGCAAAGCCATTCCTCCATTAAACCGTCAAACAGACCATGCACGCCCATCACAAACCAGTGACATACCAAGCTTTCTCCAGCACCATCAATAAGACGTCATGTAGCACAAACAGAGTACCTCATACACTGCAACACCTCAAATTCGTCATGGAACCACAATAGCCAGTAGTCCCCACTTGCAAGCCTCCGCCATCATCTTGCCAACACCCACTTTATCTTTTCAGTTATTCATTTCTATGGGTCCTCCTATGAGTTTGTCCAGCATGGGTTGTTTGGTTATCAAAATTAATTAAAAAAAGTGGGCTTATTGGTTGGTTTAGGAAGTTCTCAACAAATTATGGGATAAGGTTTGCTTTCTCGTGTGAAATTGAGTTTAATTGAGATTGAGATTGAGATTGGGGGAATTGTATTAGTTTCATTGAGATTGGGAGGAATTGTATTAAGATTTCATTGAGTTTAGGGGGGAAGGATATTAAGGTAAGTGGAAGGGGCCCCCATGTGTCTGTCACACAATTTTAAGCTATCTGGCCAAAGTGCATGTTTTAGAAACCTTAGGGATCGGGTTGCACCTTTTTAAAGTTTACAGACTAGAGTGCACATAATCCAAAGTTCAGGGGGGGTAAATTGGACTTTTCCCCTTCTTAACTTAAGGGAAAATTTGGTACAAATCTGGTCATGTGCCTTGCATGTGACCATTTCTGTTAGAGTGACGGAAAAACTAACAGAAGGATCAAAGTGCAGATTTTAGAAACCTTAGGGATCTAGTTGCATCTTTTTAAAGTTTAAGGATCAAAGTGCACATGATCCAAAGTTCTGGGGGGTAAATTGGACTGTTTCATTATAATCTTGATGAGTTTTTTTGGTGCCATTTTATTTGCAACTAGTTGCTAGGTAAAATAGTTGTGCATGAGGTCCTTTCGTTTATATCCTGGTAACATATTTCCTATTGTTTTACAGCTAGAGAAACTTGTATCAAAGGAAAGCCTTCATTATGAGATAATTTCCTTCCACTATTATGTTCAATACCATCTACATTTACAAGTAAGTAAAATTTAGCCCTGTCCTGTAAGTTCTTCATGGCAATCAAATCACTTAACAAAAAGAATCTTATCATTTGCTTTCATCTCGTTCTGACAGTTATCAGAAGCTGCAGAATATGCAAGAAAGAAGGGGGTGGTACTAAAGGGAGATCTTCCTATTGGAGTTGACAGAAACAGTGTGGATACCTGGGTTTATCCAAATTTGTTCCGAATGAACACTTCTACTGGGGCACCTCCGGATTATTTTGATAAAAATGGCCAGAATTGGGGCTTTCCTACTTATAATTGGGAAGCAATGTCAAAAGACAACTATGCTTGGTGGCGAGCTCGATTGACACAGGTTTTGGTTTTGAATTCTTGATCCTGTCCTGAACTGGACAATAATCTATATGCAAACTTAAGTATAGAGGCTGAAGATTAATTTTCTTTATATCCATGACAGATGGCAAAATATTTTACAGCTTACAGGATTGACCACATATTAGGATTCTTCCGAATCTGGGAGCTTCCAGATCATGCTGTGACAGGTCTAGTTGGAAAATTCCGACCATCTATTCCTCTAAGTCAGGTATCCTTATGTTCTTTTAAATTGAAATGGCCCTGGATGGGGTGAATACATGCTGAACTGCTCTAACTGGCAAAAGAAACTACTTGCATTCTTCTTTTAGTCAATTTATAATTTATGTTATATCTATTGTAGGAAGAACTTGAAAGAGAGGGAATATGGGACTTTAATCGCCTGAGTCGCCCATATATTAGGCAGAAACTCTTACAGGTTAGTAGTCTACCTTCTAGGCTACAATTCAGGCTGCTATCTGGTTTTTTATAATATGTCTTGTAGATGTTCTTCTCTGGGTAAGTTATATAATATTGTTTTCATTCTTGTTTCAGGAAAAATTCGGAGCTACTTGGACATTTGTTGCAACAACTTTTCTGAATGAATATGACAAGAACTGCTATGAGGTGATCATCCTTTTCTGTATAGATTTTCTTTTATTGATTCCTGTATGCTTATATAGCATACCTTCAATTTTGGCCATAAGGGAACAACTTTTCTTAATCTATGTGAGAAGCACTGCTTTGAGGTGACCATCCTTGTTTTAATTAATATATCTTTCATAACCAACTCCTGTAGGCATATTTACATGATTGAACTCTGCTTGGTTCAGCGTAGTCTTCATTAAGATGGATGGATTTATTGTGATGGAACTAAATTCCAAACTAAAAGCATGAACCACACATGATTGTATTTTCTTATTCCAGATTTATTTAGAGTTATGTCATCTGCTTTATCTTTTGTTTTTATATTCTTTCTTCTTGTTCTATATATTTTGTTTATGGTGTTTCTCTGCTTTTTTGCTGCTGTTGTTATTAAAAAATTTATAATTATTTAATTGATGCTTAGCTGCTCGAGAACATATAGGTTCTAGATATTTAGTCATTCTATCATTTCTGTCTATGCCATATTTGTTCTGCCGCTGATCCTTTCTGGTTATCCTACTTCAATTCATCTCACTTTTTTCATGTGCGTGTTTTGTGTGTATCTAAATTGCATGAGTAAACCATCTAATGGGACTATCGTAAGCTTGTTCTTATGACGGACCACCCTTATCTTATTTTCTATGTTTCTTGTTGTTATCCTTATTCCACTTGATTTAAGATTCATTATTTTTCTGCTTCATCTGCGATGCATTTTCATTTTGTTCTTTTCTATGGCACCAAAATCAGTGTTGTGTAGATATTTTCCCTTATTTTACCAAACTTGCTCCTAGTCTCACATATTTACTCTCTGTTTGTCAACAATCAGCTACCCTTAAAGCTTAACCTGTTAGGCAAAGATATAGGTATGGTTTTTATCTCTGACTTGTTCCCTCATGCCAAAGCCCTTTGGGCTTGAATTGTGGACATAGCACTACACTCCTTGTGTTGAAATTGAGTTTAATTATGAAGAATAGGGCCAGCAAGGATCGAACTCCTAACCACTTGGTTAGAGGCTTTGATACCATGTCAATGACCAAATGAACCTAAGAGCTTGAGCTGTTAGGTGCAGGCACGGGAATGGTTTTGATCTCTAACAATAGGTTGTGTAAGACCTATTGGATATGCTTTATGCTGTTAGGTCTACTCTCCAGATTTTTTAATTAGATCTCAATAAATAATGGAATATTCATATATATGATGGAATTTCTCACATGCTAGTCATGTGTTTGGATGGATGTTAGTTGGGACTCTCGAGGACCATTTCGCACATGTTGAGAAGTTTGAGGACCGTCTTGCACGTTTTTAGAGTTTAAGGACTAAACTGCACATCATGTAAAGTTGAAGGGTTTAAATTGGACTTTTCCCTTTGTCATGAGCCATCTCTCCCAAAAACTTAAGCCATTAGGTGAAGGCACTTGAATGGTTTTATATATCTAACAACCTTATTATTATTATTATTATTATTATTAGGTTAAATTAAAACTTTAGTCCCTATAGTTTTCACTTATTTTTAATTTAGTCTCTATAGTTTTTTTCTTTTCAAATCTGTCCATATACTTATAAATGTTTTCAAAGTAGTCTCAATCGTCAATTTTCATTATAACACCGTCAATTGAGTCACTACTAAATATTCTACAAAGATAAAAAAAGCATCTAAAGAGCACCTACTTAACAAATGAGCACCAACTCAGAAGAAACGAACACCTACAGGAGAACTTACTAGAATGCAGGAGCTCTTATTAGACGTTTTATAGAAAAATGAGCATTTAAAGGAGCACTTACTAGATAAAGGAACACTTACTAGATTAGCCAATTCATGGTGTTATGATGACGTTATAACAGAAATTGATGATAAGGACTATTTTGAAAACATTTGTAAGTATAAAGACTGATTTGAAAAGAAAAAAGACTATAGGGACTAAATTAAAAATGAGTGAAAATTGTAGGCACCAAAATTTTAATTTAACCTTGTTATTATTATTACTAACCAAGGAAAGAAGGGGAGGAACATTTGAAGTTTATTAGATTTCTTCATCAATTTTGAAGACTAAATTTTAAATAAGCGAGCTATTGTGTATTTTTTGGAAGAAATAATGCATTTAAGTGGACAAAACTGGAAATTAGGCATTTTCAATTTAATATAAGGACATTTATCAGATAATTCAGTTAAATTAAATATTTAAGAATATCTCAATAAATCAATCTTGTTTTGCAAAATGACTTTTAATAGAGCTGAAAATCCAGTGCGACTTTTCTAGTATTTAATGTTCAGTTTTGTCAAACACCCCCTTAGACATCATCCATTTGCAGTAAATTGACAATTTTGTAATCTTATCAGCCATTATTAAGCTGACTAAAATCGTTGGTTTAGTATTGGTGAAGATATCAGGCAATACGTCCTGGAACATACCAGTAAGACAACTTCTAAACAGCGCTACTGCTATGTTGTCTATCCTTATTGCATTAGAGATTAATTAATTTTGAAATAAAATTCATGACTTGCACAAAACTCAGTTTTAGAAATCCGATGGATAGTAAGTATATCTTCTTAACAGTTTGTTAGAGAATAGTTATTATGTGTTATTGGAGTGGACCTATTTTTCATGTTATCTTTATTCTTCAGTATATATACATATAGACAGGGAAACTAACCATTCAGTTAGTCATTCCTATTTTATTTTCTTGTCTTCTCTAACACAGTTCATGGCTGGTATATTGTGTCTTATGGGTGAGATTTGGCTGGGCCTGCTAGCAGTACTTGATTGCATATTTGTATTCTCATCCTAACAAAGTAGATGAAGACAGGCATGTTTGATGTTTGATGTTTTATTAGTGTATTGATTAATGGAATTTTTTTTATGATCAAGCGAGTACAGCTATGAGTTGCTTGGTTACTTGTCTATTAGGCAAGAGTGTTTTTTAAACATTCAAGATTAAAAGTGTTATTCTGGCTCTATAGGTAAACTTATTCCTTTATTTGGTAAAGATGTTTAGTCAATTTAACTTATCAGATTCAATGGCACCAATCTGAGAGAGGTTTAGAGATTTTATCATGTATGGTGTGAAAATATAAAATGTCCACTTATGTTGGTTAATTCTAAATACGTCTTTTCTGTGATTAAATTCGTTTTCAATTCTGTCCTGACCATTATAAATATTCTATCAGAGTGTTGAAGTGTCTTACTCAGAAAAATATTATTTTCCATAAATGATTTCAGTTCAAAGAGGATAGCAACACAGAGCAAAAAATTGCTTCCAAGCTGAAAACTTGTGCAGAAAGTTCCCTCTTGTTGGAGAGTGTAGACAAAATCCGGCGGAATCTCTTCGATCTTTCACAGGTAGCATTATCAAATTTGCTTCCTAGCTCATCTTTCTCTTCTCTCTCCCCACACTCTCCCTGTTTCGATATTTACACTGAAATATAAAACTATAAAATTTTGGATTTGATTTTGATTTAATGACTGTATAAAGATGTTACACTATGTTGGTAAACCATATGGTTTCGTCGATATAAGAAACTCTTGAAATTCCACTGCAAGTGAAAACCTTAGTTACTACTTACTAGAATGACATGGCATTTTCCTATTAATTGTGTAAAAGGTTTTACACTAACAGTAAATCAAATTTACACTCTTCAATTTTTGACATGGCTTTTCATTTAATATATTTTAAAATCTTTTTCTGTCTTCTGATCTGTCTTCTTGGTGTTATAAGTCCTACATTATGTTCTGTCCTATTGGCTTGCAGAATATAGTTCTAATCCGAGATCCAGAGGATCCAAGAAAATTTTATCCTCGTTTCAACCTTGAAGATACCTCAAGTTTCCAGGATTTGGATGATCATAGGTACTTTAGTTATCTCAGAGTGTATGTGTGTGTGTATAATCCATTGAGGATGGTTCCTACTATTATGCTGCTTTTTTAGCATATTTTTACACTGAACTGTTGTTCTGTATCTAGTACAAAAATTCTTTTCACATTCTGATTTCTGACTTTCTTGAGATATCATCTCGCAAGATCTCTGACTGCTCATCATGTAATACAGCAAGAATGTTCTCAAAAGATTATACTATGACTACTATTTCCATCGTCAAGAGAATCTTTGGAGGCAAAATGCATTAAAGACCTTACCTGTCCTTCTAAACTCATCAGACATGCTGGCCTGCGGCGAAGATCTGGGCCTCATTCCTTCTTGTGTCCATCCTGTATGTGCATTATGTTTTCCTGATACTCTTCTAATCAAGAACCTCTCTCTCTCTCTCTCTCTCCCCCCCCCTCCCCAGACACACACATGCTTCTGACTTATCCTAAAGATATTAGAAGGACTGGATTTTAAATTTGTTATTGTAGGTTATGCAAGAACTGGGATTAGTTGGGTTGCGCATTCAACGCATGCCTAATGAACCTGGTCTGGAATTTGGTATTCCTTCTCAATACAGCTACATGACGGTAAGATTTCTATTTGATATTGCTTGTCCTTATTTTATTTTGGCTCCTTTGGTTGAATTAATGGAAAGATGTTGGCTTTTTCTATTTTTACAATGGCTTCATGGTTCCATTTTAATATAAAAAACCATCTAAGGGATGATAAATCCTTTGAAAACAAAATATTTTTGTCTAAAGTGTTTAGAAACCCTAACTCAAACCTTATAGTTACGTGGTTTTATGCCACTTTCAAATGTCTTTTGGTTTTATGCTGTAAGTTACTGGTTTTGGGTGGTGCTTATAGTTACGTGGTTCAGAAGGCATATAATTGGACATTTAGGCATTCTTAGTTGTATTCTTTTAAATCTGAATTCAGCGAGAACTGCTGTTAGTTTTTGAAATTAGAGGGCTTTTAGAAGAATGTCATTTGATTGAGTGAGTTATGGCTATGCGCAGGTATGTGCCCCATCATGTCATGACTGTTCCACCTTGCGTGCTTGGTGGGAAGAAGATGAAGAAAGAAGACAACGGTTTTTCAAGAATGTGATGGAGTCCGATATGTTGCCACCTGATCAATGTGTTCCAGAAGTTGCACACTTTATTATTAGGCAGCATGTTGAAGCCCCATCAATGTGGGCAATTTTCCCTCTTCAGGTATTCTGACAAACATAATACTATATTCCTTTTAATTTCCCTACGACAGCCCTTGTAGACTGCACTAGTTGCTTTGTGGCTGACAGGACTTCCTCCATTTTACTTATCTCTCTGCTCATGAAAATCATGCTCTTTAATTTGATGGACAGGACTTGTTAGCATTAAAAGAAGAATACACAACACGCCCTGCAACAGAGGAGACAATCAACGACCCTACAAATCCAAAGCACTATTGGAGATACCGTATGTCTTGAGCTTTGTAAGATAATCTGTGATTATTGAACTGCTTTTTTGGAAAATTATGATCTAATTGCGCCATGGACTGTTGTCAGGTGTACATGTGACTCTGGAATCATTGATTAAGGATAATGAGCTCAAAACCATCATCAAAGATCTTGTAAGTTGGGGTGGAAGATCACTTCCTCCGGAGGACACTGAAGTAGAAGCGAGCCTTGCGCCAGCATCATCGGAAGCTGTCTCAGAGAAGCAGCAGTTTGCCAGTGCTGGGGAAAAGATCCGTCTTCCTTCTGAGTCAGTTGGAGTTCCACGAAAGGATGCTTTGGCTGTCCGCTGATGTTATCCAAACTAGCCCTTCAATTCATATACATAACCTGCTACAATGAAGAAAACAATAAGGATCCATCCATGTGATGCACTTGTATTTCCCATTGTTTAAATAACGTTTTCTTTATAAAAGAAACTTAAAATAATTTCAGAAGTATGTCTAGGCATATGTGCCTATGTGATGAAGTAATTATATATATATTTTTTCCTGTGCTAGAAGAGGTACTCGTAATGAAAGTATAAAGAAAATGTTATAAAGTTTGGGATAGGGCTTCTCCATTATTATCACGGACGACTCCACAGGAATGAATTCAGAAAGTGTTTGTTGTTTTTCCTCCTGATTTTGTACTGCTTGTGACCAAGAGGATGAAAGTGGCAATATTTTAAAATGTTTAAAAAATTGAAATGGGGATTTAGTTAATGAGTTGGTCCATTAATATGTATATTTATTTTTTTATTTATTAATAATATGAATATGAATTTAGAGTTTGATTTTGTGAATTTGATATGTTTTAAATTTTGAATTTGCTTTTGCTTTTGCTTTGAACTGCACATTTGGATTTTTATTTTGTTTTGAATTTGTGATTTTGATTTTATGTAAGGTTATATTAATTTTAAAATAAAAAATTCTAAAAAAAAAGCAAACAGCTAATATAGACTCGTCATATTACTTTTATACAAGTTGGACTGATAAAATATTAATTAGTTTAAATTAACATATTTTTAGTTCAATTTGTTTTACCCACTTATTTAATAAACTGAGCTTTAAATGAGTCGTGTCGACTTATTTAACAGCCATATGCTTATCCTTATGTGACTTACCTCTAAGTAACTCAAGCAGGAATTGGGACCATAACCCCGTTGTCATAGGCCATGTCTGCTGGTTTATTTGGAAATGAAGTAACCACATTATTTTTTAGGGGTGTCAAAACGGACCGATCCAATTTTTTCGGGCCAGCCCATTTGAGTTCGGATTATTTTTGGGTCGGTCCATTTAGGTCATGTAAATTTCAAGCTGACATTTTAATGTCTCAGTTCAGCCTATTTAATCTTATGTAGTGTTAAAAGAGCAGGTTGGCCCGGCCCATTCGAGCTCAGTCCATTTGGGCCATGTAAGTTTCGAGCTGATATTTTGTTAATCCAGTCCGTTCATTTTGTCGGGTTATTCAGGTCGACCCATCGGACTTGACCCATTTTGACACTCTTATTATTTTCAGTCGATTGGATGATCTCATAATGATTATCCTCATGTCATATTCTAAGGCTTTGTGTTTTGAATCGAGTTATGAGTTAATAGTTTAGGAACAACTTAATTCGTTAAAGTTAAATCTCAGATATTTATGAACGCTATTAGATAAATAAAAATGTTTATTTATGAAGAGTAAGTTTTTAATAGAATTTTTCATAAATAAAAGAATCAGTTATATCCCTCATGAATAAAATAAATAATAATTTTATTGAATTCTTATCTTAATTAATATATTTAATGCATAGTAAAATATAATTTTTATCTACTAAAATATTTTTATAAATATCATACAAGATAACAAAGATATGTATTTAATTCTAAACATTTTACCTATTTCATACGCAGTCTAACTGAATATCAAAGTGTTTTTTATTGGTAACTACCCGTCGCATCACATTTACAACTTTGCATCGAAAAAAATCACTACTGTCAACCTAATTCAGTTATTTATCATACCTCAATTCAGAACATGCTGCAAACTCTAGTTCAAGGCTAGCTACTGCTAAACGTGTTTCTTATCTCTTGGAAGTCTCTTCCTCCTGGTCTTCATGGACTTGAATTAGCCTGGGAATTTGAATCTGGTTACAAACATTTTGTCGTGAAATGAAATATTTGGTACGCATGCTCCTTTACAAACACACTAACGATGCCTAGTTGCTTACAGCCTAGTGCACCCAATCATCAGTTGGCTGCATAAGGATTGGAATGTGGATGTCGATGACATTTCTTTTTAGTTTTTGAATTTGAAAATTGAATTAAAGATGACTTAAAAAATAAATTAGAAAACGTTAAAAATTTCTTTAAAAATAAAAAATGTACTTAAATAAAAAAATGAATTGTCACTCCTATCGATATTTTGTTTTGTTATAATTTTTCATTGTCTGAAATTAAGAAATTCCAATTTGTGACAAATGATAGACCAAATCTCGGCCGGTTTCAGGGCAACAAATCAATAGCAAAGGTCAGGAGTAAAAAACCTGTGGTATTGAAAACTTTTAAACGGCCACAAACTAATAAAAGGAAAATGTTAGCTTGCAATATTATCAGGAGGAAGAACTTGACCACAACCTATTTTTTGGTCATGGCAGGTGTCACATTCGGATAGGGCCACGAACCAAATAGCGGTTACAGTTTAAGGTTGTTAGTTAGTTAATACTAAATTAACATGTTTCATATATATATTATTACTATTACTATATTACTATTACTATTAGTGTCTGAAAATATGCCAAGTGTTGATGTGGGGGTGCAGCAGCAAAAATAGTAACGTGGGAGAAGGAAGGAAGAAGAAGAAGACATAAGATAAGAAGAGGAAAGGGTGGAAGGGGTGAAGGGTTTGTGCTTAGAGGCTGGGGATATTATCGTTTGGGAGTGGGAGTCGGAGTGGAAGTGGAGTTTTATTTCGATATTACTCCGGTGACGGTTTGATTCTCTCGCGCTCCCGTTGCTTCTCGTTTCCCTGAATACCTTCACAGTGTTCAGGGTATGCTCTCTCTCTCTCTCTTTTTGTTTAGATTGGTTGCTGATAAAATGTGGGAAAAAGAGAGAAGGAAAAGGGAATTTCTGGTACAGTATTCAACGTGTATTATCATATATTTATTGATTGTTAATTTTATAATAAATGGTTAAAAATAATCCATAATTAATGAAATGTTAAAAACTCACTTTGAGTACTTTATCCGAAAAATAAGATGGGTAGTACAGAATTTTAAAAGGAAAATGGAAGAAGTTTGATCATGGGGGTGGTGTATGAGAACATGTGAAAAGCAATGGTCTTTTTAATTTACTTCTATGCATTGCCATGCACGTCAAAGTTTCGTACGTCTCTGCAAATAATCAACAAATGCCTTATAGATCTCGTGATGGTTGTGACATGTGATTGTTGACAGTCATAGTGTATAAGTGTAGTGTATTTTACGGTTGCTCTTTTCAAAATTTCATTTTTTGTTTAAATATGTGGAGAAAAAAAAAAAACGTAATATATACCCTAAAGAAGGATTTAATTGTAGTTGAGTGTGAATATTACATGATCTATGGTTCATAGAATGGTGACAATTCATGTGCGGAGGAGCCAGGGATAAGTTGGTTTTCTCTGTACTTCATTTTGTGGATACATATGTATGACATAAGCATTGTACTTGTTCATTTTTAATTAAACATTCTTGTTTGCATTTTCTGGTTGGAAAATTTGCAGGTTATAAGGGATTCAAGAAAAAGTGTGCAGAAGTTAGCCTGCTTTTCTGTTAACTTGGTATCTAAAGTTTAAGCGATGAGCCCAGCATTTCAATTTTACCCCTAAAGCCAATACTAAGTAAGAAATTTGGCTGCATTTTTAATTGCTATACTAGTCAGGCTCCATTTGTTGTTTATGTTGTTGTATGATAATAAGGGATAGACATTCAGTCAAAAAAAAAGAGGATAGATATTCTACTAGTTTTTTAATATAATTTGTTCGAGCAGGTTATCATCAATTGAAGCTTAGATTCTGTGCCGACATATAGGTACCGCGTTAGTGTTTTACTTTAAAAGGAATGGAAATCGTAGAGATAAGATCACATCGAAATTTCAATCTACTTTATCGTCTTGATATCTTGTTCTAGCAATGGCATATGCATTTTTTCTTTCCCTTATTGTTGCCCTCTCTAAAATATTGAAGACGTTTTGGCACCTAATATATGTGGGAAGATAATGAACCGGAATGACCATATTTATGGGCCAAGCTTGCATTGCATGTGAGAATTTTATTTGTCTCATGCACGAGTTTCACGAGTATTAAATTCTGTCATTTAAGATGAGTTATTGCATATGACAATGAATTGTGTTTGTAATAATATCTATGAACTAGCTCAGATACACACTTCCTAGGAAAGAAAATTTTTTCTTTTACTTTACTATTTTACACAGGTGATCGATTCCTGCATAGTGCCTACACATATATGTGGTTCCCCTGTGCAAGAATTGGACCAATTTCTTTGTAACTGAATTTATGTAAAATTTACACAAAAAAATGTTCAAATATCAAGATCCTTTGAGGAATGAGTGTCTCAAACTCTAGTGCACTTTGACCTTTTAGAATCTTATTTTGCTGCCAGTTATATTCTATGTTGATTTTACATCTGGAAAGAGGTTAAACTTTTATGCTTGTTTTGAACTTGCAGATGTCATCGCCTTCAGGAAACTAACTTTCAGGGGATTTGGTGAGAAAGAATTGCCCTTGGAATGCACTGCTGCCACCATTCTCATTTGGATGAGATTGTTCAAAATGGCTGTAGCCATTGACCAACATCATGGATTTAAGCCATTTAGCCGATCCCAGAGATGCAAACTCCAATCCTTTGGTCACCTTGATCACAACATTCTAGAACTCACCCAAACTACTAGCTTTTCCCACTTCTTTGAAGCATTTGAAGCCGATAATATTCACCGCAGTTTCTCCACTCCATGCCTACCGCTAACCACGTTAGAAGAGCTTAGTTCTCATCCAAGGATTGAGATAGTTAGTGGAAGTGGAGCCCCAGTTCATGCTCTAGTTGTTGAGGTTGCCATTGCTATGGCCTCAGGTGTCCACCCTAAACCACTGCCAAGTGGTCTAGGTGGTGCCTATGTTTTTTGTAACCAAAGTGGTAACAACATTGCTGTAGCAAAGCCAGTAGATGAAGAACCTTTAGCCTTGAATAATCCAAAAGGCTTAGGGGGTCAAATGCTGGGCCAACCTGGCTTGAAAAGATCAATTCGGATAGGTGAAACTGGAATACGTGAATTAGCAGCTTATCTACTTGACCATGGAGGCTTTGCTGGTGTGCCTCCTACTGCTCTAGTAAAATTCTGTCATGCTGGTTTCTTTGTCACTGATGCAGCCACAGTTCCTCACATTCCTAAGCTTGCCTCACTCCAACGCTTTATTGGTCATGGTTTTGATGCAGGGGAATTAGGTCCTTCTTTCTTCTCAGTTACTTCAGTCCACCAGATAGGGATTCTAGACATTAGGATTCTAAATCTTGATAGACATGCAGGAAATATGCTTGTAATGAAACATGACCACAATAGTTATGATGCTGGAGTTGCTGACCTTGTTCCCATTGACCATGGTTTTTGCCTACCTGAGTGGCTGGATGATCCATATTTTGAGTGGCTGCATTGGCCACAAGCCTCTGTTCCTTTCTCTGAGTCCGAATTAGAGTATATTTCAAAACTTGATCCATTTAAAGATGCAGAAGTTCTAAGAACTGTGGTTCCTTCATTGAGGGAGTCCTCTATAAGGGTTCTTGTTGTTTGCACCATTTTCTTGAAGCAAGCTGCTGCTGCTGGCCTTTGTCTTGCTGATATAGGCCAGATGATGACTAGGGAATTCTGTGGCGGTGAAGAAACACCAAGTGAACTGGAAAATATTTGTTTGCAAGTTAAGGCTAGCATCCCTCGTGTTTCCAACAATGAGAAAAGCAAAGAAGAAACTGAAGAGGAGTCTAGTTGTGAAATTAGTGGCATTTCTTTTGGAGACCTGAACCAAGGTGAATGGGAATCTTTTTTGGAGATTTTTAATAAGCTCTTGCGTGGAGTTTTTGAGGATAAGAAGTGCAAGAATTGAAGCAAAAGTTGGAACATCATGGAAGTTGATGAATGTTAGTAAGATAGGTTATCAAATCCAGAGATGAATCACTGTTGCTTATAATTGTACATTAATGCCAAAAGATTCTTAGTGTAGGTTGTAGATACAAGCGAAAGTCCCATATGACAAGGATGGAATAGGGATTGGTGAAGTGCTAATGCCATCCATTCCATTCTGCAACTTTGTTTTTTTCCATTTCCCCTTCTTTGTCAAAATAGAGTTGTACACTATCTAAGTGGGTTTTTACCCGTGATTATGTAAATTTTTTTATTTTGGTGATTCAAATTGTAATGGGAATTATATGCATTGATTACGTTAATTCTTCGCAATATACTGGTTGTTGTTGCTTACATACACTGTTGCATATCACTTTTATAATTGCACGCATGATCTTATCTTAGTGTAATTGAGTCCAAACTAATTTAGATAACTTAAACATAATTGATCACTTAAGGTCAAGTGCATATAGTCCACACAAATTTTATGCAAGTACATCATTGTGTAAAAATGGCAAAAAAGTATGGCCAGCCCAAAAATGGTGCAAGTAAAGTGATCATTGCCATTTCTTTATTTATAAGTCAAAAACGGGGTGTAGAATTGAGGCTGGCAACATACATTAGCCTCACGAGATCTAGACTTCACCTTCAGAGATTAGCCTGGTAGTTCCCCCTCCTTTCATCATGAAATTTCTGGCACATAAGCTGGAAAACCAACCGGCTAGGAAAACTAGAAAAACTTTGCAAATGGTTCCCAAGGTAAAAACTTTAGAAGGAACTATTCTACCAAATACAACGCTGGCAGTGTTAATCTCTCAGTTGTTGAACCAATCCTGAAGAAGAGAAGTCATGGTGCAATGGACTTTGGGGAAGGCAAAAGAGTTTGCTTGGAGAATCTCCCTCTTTCCATCGATGCACCCCTAAGGGGTGAGGGTCTATCCCAAAGTCCTGGTTGTCAGCAATGGTGGGTCATTGACTTTACCGGATACACAAGGTTTAATTAGTTTACCACCTCCTTATTCTTCCAATCCAAATACTCAACTTTTTTTTAACCTTCTCACAAACTTATACAGTATTTCACGATAATGTTACAATGGCATACAATTTAATTTGACACTTCTCACACATAAAAATACGGTGAACAAAAGTTGTAGGTATTTAGTTGTATACCAAACGTTTTTCATTAGCTTATTTATATTGTTTATTCTGTTATGACTTACGACTGTAGCACCTAAATCAATAAAACATTGCCAAAGATCGTCTCATATTTATATTCATCTCTTCCGAGGACCTTCTGAATATAGCTCCTCAATTCCAGCTAAAATTCCACCGTGGAGTTTGCCACTTGGCAAATTTACTTTTTATCAAGTTCACCTTGCTGAAACACAGAAGTTCACCTTGGAACTCAACTTAAAAATTTATTTGCCTTGCTTGAAGTTTGAAAGTGAAAATCATCTAGCAGCATTACAAATTGCAGAAAATTTAAAAAAGGGAACGAGGAAAACAACATAAAATAGATGATTTTATTTGCTCTGCATAATATTGGTTGTTTTTAGCATTGGATTTCTATCGCCCTCAAACAACATAAATAGATGTTTTATTTTCTCTGCATAACAGGGTGCCGCCTCTGAGCACGAGGATCCTATATTGCAAGAACCAACTGAAACAAAACAAATTTGAATGCAATTATAGGGACATTTTTCTAAAAGTGACCCAAATCAGTTTATCTAAAAGAAAATCGCTGGTAATTAAAGGAATGGGTTAGGGATTTCAAGAAGGATTTACAAGAAAACAAATAGAGAAACACCCAGAGCCCAAACTCTCCTGTCAAGAAACAAAGAGTTGAATAGGATCAAGTAAAACCAAAACGGACTCTAGCTCGCTACCCTCCCTATCATGACACTAACCGTGTGTTTGTTTTAAGGGAAAACAGGTGGAAAGAAAATGAGAGGAGAGAAAATGAGAAGAATATTCTCTTTTCTCTCGTTTGGATCAGCAGAGAAAATAGGGAGGAGAGAAAAAAAATTTGTGGGTCCCACGTTAATTTTTTTCTCTCCTCTGCTGGGAAGAAAACGGGAAAGAAGGTTGCATATACAAAGCAAATTACGTTGTTACCCTTCAGTCCTCTGTATCATTTTTTCTTCTCTTTCAGCCAACCGAAAAAGTCCGACGCCAGCCCACTGTCTCTCTTTCGTCCAGCCGTGGGTCGCCGCCGTTGTCTCTCCCCTCATCCCGTTGTGCGCCGTCGTTGCTCGGTGGTGCAGGATCGGGTCAAATCCAGGCCAGTCGTGCAGCTACAGTCGTCAAGACGGCGTTGCTCATGGCTCTTCCGTTGCCGTGTCCTTGGTCGTAGGTCTTCCGTTGCGGCGTCCGTCGTCATTCTTGTTCGATCTAAATATGCTGTGAACAAGATACATATTGGATGGGTATCATGGGAAGGAGAAAAAGTTCCGATTGGCATCCAAAAGGGACATAGCTTTGGTGAACAAGAGCTGTGACTTCCTCCGGAGTCAGTACGGTTACGAGAACAAGGGGAGGGTCAGGAGCAGAGACGGACGGTGGGTTTTGCCCGAACGACTCAGAGTGGAGGCACATCCACCAGATACGACACACCATCTTCAGCAAGTGCTCAACAACCACCTTGCAGATCAGCAATTAGGAACCATATAATTTTTTATTTTTTTTTAGTTTTTTTTGGTTAAAAGCCAATGCTTGATCAACAACTCCTGTACTCACGTGATGATAAAATCGATTTTCTCATATTAATGTGTGCTCCTGTGCCTCTTCTGTTAACTAAATATGCTCAAATATTTCTGATTCAAAGCTGTATAACCTTGTGGTTCTGCCTTACTTCTCATGGCTGGTTTATTAAAATATCCTGCTGCCTCAAGACAAATGTGCTCATGGCTACTGAATTGTGTGGCTGTGTTATGAACTGGAATATAAGATTTATAAATTGCTACTTTCAACATATTCTTGATTATTTTTCATTTATCTGTGGGCTATTTATATGAGTTCTAAAGTTTTCTAATTGTATTAGTTGCTGCAGTTAACAGCTTATATATTGCATTGGGCAACCCTGTTCTTCTTGGGTGGGTTTCTAGTGGGGGAGACCCGTGTGGACAGGGGTGGCAAGGCATTGTATGTAATGGTTCAGTCATACAAGAAATGTATGTTATGTTATCCTTGTTTCTTGCTTCTTCTTATTGATTGATATCTCAAAAAAAATATAACCATTAGCTCTCTTATCATTTAATGTATGATCAATGAAAATAGAGTAGTAGTCTTGTTGGATAAAATAAATTATTAATTTTGTAATTAATTAAAGATAATGACGTTAGATAAGTTACATTACAATGGATAAGAAAAACGTGAATTTTTATGCGGTTCAAAGTAAATAAGAGAGGTATAGATTATTTTAGAAGTAAAACAAATAATAAGAAATAAATTCATTTATTATAAAATTTAATAATTTATTTTTTAACTTTCTCACTTTTTTTTTTTTATTTTCTTTCTTTACTTTTCTCTTCAATAAACAATGATAGGAAAGAAAATATAATTTTCTTTATTTTTTCTTTCTATTTTTTCTTCCCATCTCTTCCCATTTTCTCTTATCATCCAAACAAAGCATAAGAAAGTCAAATCCTATCATTTTCTTAAAGTTATGTTTAGATAAGTGAGATTGAATAGAATCACGAGAATAAAATAGAATAATAATATGTTTATTATTCGATTATGTTAAAAAAAATGAGATGAAAGTGAATAAGATTGATTATATTTTATTTTATTAAAAATTATTAATTTTTTTCTTTTTAATTCTAAGAGTATGAAATAAAATAAAATGATAATTTATTAAAAATAAAATTATAATTCTTATTATTTTATTAAACAATAAAATATTAATTTTACTTCATTTTATTATAAAATATTAAAATAATACTTTTATCTTATTTTATTTTATTATATTTTATTTCATTTTATTCCATTTCATTAATTTTTAAATATACAAACATAGCTAAAAGTTGTGGATCTATGAAACGACGGTGATGGGTGCCACCTTTTCGTCGTTCTCAGATCTGAAGAAGCCACACCAATGATGGTCGAAATGGCAGGCCATGGTTATACGATATGATCTTTTAGATTTAGGACTTTATTTACAAACTTTAAATTTTTCACTTTTTTTTTTTTTTTACTGAGAACTTTATTTGCAAACTTCAATTTCACAAGCTAACCAATGGCCTTATATTCATTGACGCACCCCACCGAATAATGTTAGGAATATATTTTTTATTATATTTTTTTAATGTATTTTTTTATTATGTCATATTACACATTAAAATAATATTTAAATTCAATTAGTATATAATTAATTTTGAGTGTCGTGTAATTAAGTTTGAATATTATTTTAATATGTGACATGACTCAATAAAAAAAATATATTAAAAAGAGTGTGATAGAAAATATATTTCTAGTATTTTTCTTCTAAGGGGTGTGTAACGTCCTATTTCTTAATTAATTTTAAATTATAAAATTTAGATGTTACTATTTTACCAAAAATATAATATATCGTGTTAAGCGGTTAAACCCATTAATAGATAGAATTTTAAATACAAATATTTTCTAAATTAAGCACCTATTAATAAAACATGAGGCTTATAAAAGCCTTTACATGATGTTACAATTTTAGGAATTTATAAACTATAATACTATCTCTACTCTTGGATCCTCAAAATAACAATAAAAGCATAACATTTTAGCTTTGATAATTTATATAAACTTGTCGCACACGTCTACCATTCAGAATTCTTGCTGCCGGAATTATCTGAAATGTTACACCATGATAGGAGTGAGATAAAAATCTTAGTAGGAAGAGGTAAAAATAGGTATACATTTACCAATCACTCTTTATCATTCTCTATTTCTAAGATCATAACTGAAAGTCCACAAATAAATAAATCTATATAGAGAAAATAAATTAGAAGAGTAATAAGTGGAGTAAAATTTAAAATATAATAGTAAACACTTTCTGATAAACAAATCTATAATGAAAGAATAAGTAATTCTGAAAAAAATAATATATCTCAAAATTTCTCTATATTAATAAGTAATTAGAAAATGAATAAATAACTTAAAAATGAGTACTTAATTAAGGATAAAATAACTCAATAAGTAATTCTTAGCTTCATAAAAATAAGTAACTGAATAGTTTATTCACACCATTATTCAAAATTTTATTTTATTATTTCTTTATTATCCCGTTTCAATATTCTTAACTAAATGTGTCTTTTTCTCTTCATTAGGGCATCCCTCAATACTCTCATCATGACCACAATAATTTGATTAGGACGTTCCACAATTCTCTCATCATAACCACAATCATTAATAATGATTAAGGCGTCCCTTAATTATTTCATCATGACCACAATAATTTGACTAAGGCGTCCATTGATCCTCTCATCATGGCCATAATAATTTGACCAAAGCGTCCTTTGATCCTCTTATTATGGTCACAATAATAAATTTGATTAAAGCGTCCATTAATCCTCTATCACGACCGCAATAATTTTTTTTTGCACATTGATTCATTTTTATCCATAGAATGATATTTCAAAAATATTTCTTCTATAGAACAACCATAAAAATGAGCTTATAGTAACATAGGTATCATTATAGTAAAATAAGAATATCTTGATAAAGAATTTTAATAATGATTAATATATCCAATATAAAGAATAACATAAAAAAATAATTCATAAAATTAATTAAATGAAAGATTGATAAAAAGAGTTAAAAGAATAGCTCATAAGAAATTAATTATATTTAAAATATCATTTTTAAAGTTTTTCTATCAACATCGTTATCGAATAACATAATCATTATTAAAATAACAAAAGTATTATCAGAATAACAAAAGTGCTATCAGAATAACAAAGTCAATATCAGAATAACAAAATTGTTATCAAAATAAAATTCTTACTTTTATTCAAATAATAAAAACATTATCAGAATAAATCATTCGAGAAAATAGTATCAGAAACATTTTATTCAAATAACACTAATGTTATTTGAATAAAATAGTCAAAAATGCATTTTCTGAAGTGCTTTAACATGATCTATTTAAATAAAACCAAGTTTATTCGAATAAACCCTTCGAAAATCACATTTTGCATATATCAATACGTCATTGTTTCATTGAACCAAAAACAGAAATGAGATTGAAAGCAAAGTAATGGACTGGAAAGTATGGGTAGAAAAAACAAAGTAAAGAATGATGTTTTTGACATTTCCTATCTCTTTTATAAGATTTAAAACATATTTGAGGTGAGGTTTGGAAATGAGGAAGTGAGTGAGTGATGTTGCAGGAAACAGGGAATGATTTATGGTTTAGTTTTTGGATGTGTTTCTGACGAGTTTGGGAGGCTTAATGGGTATTTATTGTTGAAATCAGATAGTGTGGTGATTTGCTGTAATTAAGAGTGTTAGTTTTAGCAAATATTCTCTCCTCTCTCTCTGTAACGATTCTTTTCCTCTTTTATCTCCTGAAATTATGGAGATATTGCAGCCTGATGATAGGATCCTTGTGTATATATACACCTTGTATGTTATCAATAAAATGAGAATCAATTTATTCCAGTTACCTCTTTTTTATATGGTATCAAAGCTTGCTCTGATTACCTCTCAGTAACCCTAGGAGTCAGAGATTGATCCTACCTAATGTCTACACCCGATAACAATAATCTTAAACCTGTAAAGGAGGATGCTTCTGCAGCATCTACCTTTCATATGCAGGAGTTTTCATCATCACTTACCCCTGAACGTCTTGATGGTACCAACTATGTTAAATGGCCCCTAAATGCAGAGAATAAGATCGGAGGCAGAAAACGTTGGGGCTTCATATCTGGAAAAAAAGCTGTTCCAAAAGACAAAGAATCTGAAGAATATGAAACATGGGAAGATGAGAACTGCATGATCAAGTCCTGGCTTTTGGATGCCATGACCAAAGAAGTCAGGTCTCTATTCATCCGCCTAACCCACTACTAAGGAGATATGGGAGACTGCCAAGAAAACATACTCGGTAAGTCAAGATGCCTCTAAGGTATATCAATTATATTGTGAGATAGCCTCTGTTCGTCAGAATGGAGGACCTGTTATTGCCTATTTTGAAAAACTACAAAAGCTTTGGCAGGAACTTGATGCTATTGAAAATTGCACAATGGAATGCTCGAAAGACATTGAACTATACACAACTACGGTAAATTCTCACAGAGTTTATGTTTTCCTTGTTGGACTCAATTCCCACCTCGATGGAGTTCAGGGCCGAATTCTTGCCACTATCCCTCTTCCAGATATCCAAACTGTCTATGCAAATATATGCGCTGAGGCAAATCGCCAAGAAACTATGCTACATGGAGCATCAAATGAAGGAGCTGCTATGATTGCTAAAAAATATTCAAATCCAAAAAAAGGAATTCGCAAGTGCACCTACTGCAGTGGTGATAATCACTTGGTGGAGAACTGCTTTAAACTCCATGGATATCCTGAATGGCACCCGAAAGGTAAATCAGGACCAAAGACAGAGGGCTCTAAGAATAATTCAGCTCCTACCATTACTACTGCTCCTACTATTGCCACTGGTTTAGTTTCTTAATCAGGTACATCTAACCCTGCCTATAGTTTTTCTGTTCTTACTAGGACTAGAGATTGGATAATTGATACATGTGCTACTGATCATATGACTTGTGACCATTCAAAGTTCACGAACTTGTCACCTAATAATTCTAAACCCGCTATTATTAATGCAAATGGTATTTCTTCCCCAGTTGTAAGTGTGGGTACTGTTCATATATCACCTTCTTTATCCGTTTCTAATGTCTTGTTTGTTCTTTCACTAAACTGCAACCTTCTTTCAGTCAGTCAACTAACCAAATCTCATGATTGTATCATTACTTTTTTTCCAACACACTGTGTCTTACAGAATATCTATACCAAGGAGAAGATTGGCAGTGGTAAAAGGAGTGGTGATTTATACTATTTGGAGGACAACTTTCAGGACACAAAAGGAGAAGTTCGAGTTCATCTAATGAGTGATAACTTGCAGAATAAAAATGAAGAAACAATCTGGCTATGGCATAGACGATTAGGACATCCTTCCTTTGGTTACCTTAGAAGACTATTTCCATCATTGTTCCTTCAGTGTAATTCCTCAGACTTCCATTGTGAAACATTTGTAATGGCCAAAAGCCATCGTGTTACTTTTCCCTTGAATAATACTAAGGTCAATACACCCTTCTCCCTTATACATACTGATGTTTGGGGCCCTGGCCCTATGCCTACCCATAATGGAATGAGATGGTTTGTTACTTTTGTTGATGATTGCACAAGGATGACCTGGTTGTATTTATTGAAACATAAGAGTGATGTGGGTAAAGTGTTCCAATGTTTTCATAAAATGGTTACAGTACAATTTGAGACTTGTATAAAAGTGGTTAGATCTGATAATGGAGGGGAATATTTTCAGTAAGAATTAAAAAGTTTCATGGACTCTTTTGGCATTATCCATCAAACATCATGTCCTCATACCCCCCAACAAAATGGAGTTGCTAAGCGAAAAAATAGGCACCTCTTAGAGGTTACTAGATCATTGCTAATTGGTGGCAATGTTCCCTCCTATCTTTGGGGTGAAGCCTTGAGTTATGTTGTTTATTTAATTAATCACGTTCCCTCTAGTGTTTTATATTTTAGGAGACCGTTGGATGCCCTTGCTGACTATTGTGCCTTGCCTCCAATAGCTCGCTTGGAACCACGCATTTTTGGCTGTGTTATATATGTCCATTTACATCCACACCAGCGCACAAAACTCGAGCCACGGGCAGTGAAATGTGTGTTTGTAGGATATAGTATGACACAAAAGGGATATCGGGCACATCACCCATCATCAAAATGGGTGTATGTCTCCATGGATGTTACATTTCATGAACATAAACTATTTTACTCTCTCGGGGCTACTGGTTCTCCACTTCAGAGGGGGAATGAGAATGATGAATTGCAGAACCGTAACACTCAGGATATAATATCACTTCATATGGAAATTAAACCAAATGCCAATTGTGTACCTTTTATTGCCACAATTCAAGAAATGGAAGCTGAATCAAATACTCCTGTTGCTGAACCGAATACTCCTTTTACTGTAACTCCAAATTGTGACAACACAAGACATCCCACTCCAATACTACTGATCCAATCTATACCAGAACAACCATTTGAGGTATCATCTGATCCTAACCCAACTATGCATGAAAATGAGATTGACCTTATAGATGAAAATCAGAATGCATCAAGTGATGCTCCTACTACTATCATATCTTGTACATCTGAACCTACCTCTATAGTGAGTCAATATCATCTTCCTCCTCGGTCTATCCGTGGACAACCCAAAATTAGTTATGAACCTGATCTAAAATCTAAGACCAAATATCCTATAGGTAATTATGTGTCATCCCACAAGTTATCTAGATCATATACATGTTTTGTATCTCAATTATCTGCTATCTCTATTCCTAGTGATTTACAGGAAGCTTTAGCAGACCTAAGATGGACCCATGCAATGGAAGAAGAAATGACAGCATTAAAAAAGAATGCTACATGGGAACTTGTTCCATTACCTAAAGAAAAAAAGGCCGTAGGATACAAGTGGGTATTCACTATCAAACACAAAGCCGATGGAACTATTGAGAGATACAAAGCCCGATTAGTTGCAAAAGGCTATACTCAATCCTATGGGATAGATTATCAAGACACATTTGCACCAGTTGCAAAACTAAACACTGTGAGGGTGCTCTTGTCACTAGCTGCAAATCAGAATTGGCCCCTCCTCCAATTTGATGTTAAAAACGCTTTTCTGCATGGGAAATTGTGTGAAGAAGTCTATATGGATCCTCCCCCGGATATATCTGAATACTCAAATATTTCTATGGTGTATAAACTGAAAAAGGTCCTTTATGGGTTAAAACAGTTTTCAAGAGCATGGTTTGGTAGATTCACCAAGTCTATGAAGAACTTTGACTACAAACAAAGTAACTCAGATCACACACTTTTTATTAGACAAAGTCAAGGTAAAATTACTGCCTTAATTATTTATGTTGATGACATGATTGTAATAAGAAATGACTATGATGACATTTCTAGTTTACAAAAATGCTTGGCCTCTGAATTTGAGATGAAACAACTTGGAGACTTAAAGTATTTTCTTGGGATTGAAGTGGCTCGATCAAAACATGGAATCTTCTTATCTCAAAGAAAATACATCTTTGACTTGTTGTCGGAGACAGGCATGCTCGGGTGCAAGCCAGTGGACACTCCCATCGAACAAAATCACAAATATTTTTTTTGTTCAGGTGCAGCCATTATTGACAAAGGGAGGTATCAGCGACTTGTTGGAAAGATGATTTACTTATCTCATACTAGACCCGACATAGCATATGCAGTGAATGTGGTAAGTCAATTCATGCATGACCCACGAAAACCTCATATGGATGCTGTAGAAAGAATTTTGAGGTACTTGAAATCTACTCCAGGCAAAGGAATATTGTTTTCAAAGCATAGGCACCTTAGAGTAGAAGGCTATACTGATGTTGATTGGCCCGGGTCAGCAGATGATAGAAGATCCACCTCTGGATATTTTACCTTTGTGGGAGGAAATCTTGTTACTTGGAGAAGTAAAAAACAACATGTGGTAGCAAGGTCTAGTGCTGAGGCTGAAGTTAGAGGCAAGGCACTTGGAGTATGTGAACTATTATGGCTTAAAAATTTGCTAGAAGATCTTGGATTCGGACCAAAAGAAGAAATAAAACTGCATTGTGACAATACCTCAGCAATAGAAATTGCTTATAACCCTGTGCAACATGACAGAACAAAACATGTTGAAATTGACAGACATCATTAAAGAAAAACTTGAAGCTGGGATTATTGCCTTCCCATTTGTAAAGTCTAAACACCAACTAGCAGACATCCTTACCAAAGGAGTATCTAGGAGTGCCCTGAATGATTCTGCTGTCAAGTTAGGAATGCACGATATCCATGCACCAACTTAAGAGGGGGTATTGAAATCAGATTGTGTGGTGATTTGCTGTAATTAAGAGTGTTAGTTTTAGTAAATATTCTCTCCTCTCTCTCTGTAATGATTCTTTTCCTCTTTTATCTCCTGAAATTATGGAGATATTGCAGCCTGATGATAGGATCCTTGTGTATATATACACCCTGTATGTGATCAATAAAATGAGAATCAATTTATTCCAATGACCTCTTTTTTATATTTATAGAGCCATTTAGATCCTTGCTTACATATGGAAGTGATGTAATGGTTGAGGTTGGTGGCTTTGTTGTCAATTCGTGAAGCAACTCTCAAGAAATCTTCTTCCATCAATCATGCTTTTTGTTTGAGTTTTCCTTTCAGAGTTTGCCACGTTTCTGCTGATATCTTAAGCTCACTTCATCTTTCATTAATATTGGAGACACTTGGCCGTAAATCTCCCTTCTTCCTCTGTTTTGATTGCCACTTGTCTAAGCTTGTTCCATAAGCTTAATCTCTCACCACTTGTTTCTTAACATTTGTTCCTTCAATCATTACTTCCATAATTCTCCATAATTTCAAGTGTTCTTTCTTTTGACACTTGTCTCTTGACATAGTCACGTTGCTTACCTCATTGATCTTGTCTCATCTTCTGGTTCCATGGGAACTAGTTTGAGAAACCAGGATTTATGAAACTAAGTTTCATTTCTTGTTTCTTAAAGCCTTTCATGGATGAAATATTGGTAGTTTTATATGGAAACTTTTGAAAATAGGTATGGTTAGGGAAGATAAGTTAGATTCAAACTTTTATATATATATATATATGTTCATATAAAGAGGTGATAATTGATTATATGAAACAATAAGAAGATTTGGAATATGTAGCAGAGAAAATAGCCTCTTCTCCTCTTTGTTCGAATAACATATATGTTATTCGATTAAAGAAGAATGGAAAGTATTTTAGATACCTCATATTCGAATAGCTGGATCTGTTTGTCAAATTGAAGATGCTTTTTTCGAATAGTATATTAACTATTTGAATAACTATGTTCCATCAAGCGAAAAGCATGTATTCAGAATTATGAGAAAAGGAAGGCTATTCGTATATGTTATTTGGATAACTTAACTTGAGATTGAAAGAATGAATATGTTATTTAAATAGTTTCTTTTAGACTTGTATTGAAAATATGATTAGTGAAATAATAATGTTAATTTTATTCGTATAACCCTTTGGTTATTTGAATAGCATGACTTATTTTCATTTTTAATTTTAAAGGATGTTACAGGGTTCACATTAAACACTGTCCTAATTCATAATTTGAAATCAGAGTTCAATTGTCTATGTGCATAACACATTATATTTCTTTTTTTTTTCCTTCCGGTCTTCAAAAAGTGATGTTGGGGTCTCCTGGTTTTGTTCCTTTTTTGTGAATGGTGTATTTCTCTCATTTTCAGTAATGACAATCTAGCTTTTGACAAAAAAATAAAATGTGGATTTCTACATTCGTTAAGTGAAAAAGAAATATGATAATGTTCCAACTAATTTTGAAACAAAAGTTTATTCTTGTAACAAAAAATTTAGGACAAGGGGAGGCTCTCTCTATTCTAAGGCGATTAGGTTAGTCAATACACATTGACAATCTTATTATAAAAGTAAATAGGTTAACGAGCTTGCAACTCAATTTCATCGGCCCAAGTCTTTAAGACTTACATGTGATGTTGATATCAAATGTTTGATTCTCCATTAGACTATGAAAGTATGATAGACCTAAGGAATAAAAAGGAAAGATGGTCTGTTTTGAAAACTCAATTTAATAATGAAAATGTAAAAAGTTTATGTGTTAAAACAATTTTATATAGTAATGTTTAAGCCTAAATAAGTATTTGATCCCAATAAATATTGTACTTTTTGGTTTTGTTCCTTGTTACATATCGGGTTCGGTCCATTGTCCTTGTCACTAGTAAGGATCTATTAAATGATGACACAGAAAACAGAGGTCTATATCAATTAGCCATTTGGTGTTCAAATTGTTATAGCACTAAGCTATATCTTATTTATTTATTATTATTCAAAGTTGGAATTCAAGTTGCAATGTTCATTCTTGTAGCACTAAATCTAAAGGAGTATGCCCAGTTACTGACTTGAAGCGAACTACTTTTTTGAAAAACTTTGATCCATCAAATTTAGGCTCAAGTGTAGAATTTCACAAACTAGAGTTTATTGACTTGTTTCAAGTTTTTTGGAAACTTAAAAATTCAAATATCAGATACCTTTACTTTTGAGTTTGTGTTGGGAATGCGATTAGTTCCATATTGGTAGAGGTGGGAAAGATCGTGTGTATATAAATATGGACATATATCTCCATTAGTATGTATGAGGCACCTTTTGGGGTAAAATCCCAAGAAAATCCATGAGGGCTTAGGCCCAAAATGGACAATATCATCTTAATATGGAGATAAGTTTTACTAGTATTGATGGTTCGGCTTGGATGAGTTTGGTATGGACGGTGATTGATTGATGTGGAAGTCCTTGTATCGAAAGTCTTCCTACGAAGCTTGTACAAGTTCGGTCCATGTTTTAAGTTAGCCATGGTGGATGAATCCTCAGAATGATCCATGTGGAGAGTTCGCAAGCGAATTATTAAATGATATCATTAAAGCTAGAGAAGTTCATGCGTGGTGGATGAACTCGAGAATCTTAGAATGAAAGTGGTGGGGTTAACTCACGATGGGATGTAGATGTAAACGGATAGATGATCGTTTAGGGAGGCTCCATTAGTATGAGGCCTTTTGGGATAAAATCCCAAAGAGCAAATCCGCGTTTGGACAATATCAATGTGGAGATATGTGGTGTCCAGTTGCTACAAGTGGTACGATAGTTCGGCTTGGATGAGTTTGGTATGGACGGTGATTGATGGATCCATGTGGAGAGTCCCATTGTGTCGAAAGTCTTCTAGCGATGAGGAATTCATGAGCTGAAGTTGAAGTGGATGAATCCTTAACGCCGAATCTTTGAATGAAAGTGGTGTTCACGATGGGATACGGATGGATGATCTTTCCATTAGTATGAAAAACAAGAAGCAAATTGAGGCCAGCCAAAGCGACAATATCATCTAATGTGGAGATATGTGGTGTCATGGGCCCTACAAATTTAGCGATGGTTCGGCTTGGATGAGTTTATGGACGGTGATTGATGGATCCATGTGGAGAGTCCTTGTGTCGAATGTCTTCAGCGATGTGGAGGCTGGCGGCGTGTTCAGTTGTAGCGACGGCGATAAGAGACATGGCCGTAATCGCTCGAAGTTAGTCGTGGTGGATGAATTGCCGAATGAAAGTGGTGGCCTCGGTTAATTCACGATGGGATCGTAGATGTAGACGGATTGATCGTTTGAGGAATTTCGATGGTCCTTTGTTCGAGGGAGGATTGTTGGGAATGCGACCAAAGCCCAAGAGGCGGGAAGATCATCTGTGTTTATAAGTATGGACATATATCTCCATTAGTAAGGGTAAAATCCCAAGAAGAAATCTATGGCGCTTAAGACTGAAAGTGGACAATATCATACTAATGTAGAGCTCATTAGGCACCTCTATTTTCATTAGGCACACATCTATTTTATTGAAGGACTCAAGCTGGAATTATGAATTGTTTAGGAGTAGATCCTTGTTTTCGCCTTTCAATCAAAACTTATAAGTCATTCTTGATCTAATTCATTAATTGAAGGATTGTTATTAAATTATTAAGTCATGATGTTAAACATATGTTCACTCTCTTCGAAGCATTTTATAATAAACACGCATGATTTCACGTATATGATGGGAAGATATCTATTGATTGAATAGACTCTTTCATTGATCTGAAAAATCAAAAGTACATCAAGGCATTTAATGGATAAACAGTACAAAGGATATATAAAGATGAAAAGAAGGATAAGCGGGTAATTGCCCCGATTAGTATTCCTTAGTTTTCATTAGATGGATCCTCATTCACAAATGGACATCATAGCCGGTGACAAAAATTCTTGTCCATTGATCATCGCTTAAATTTTCCTCTGTTTGTCTCCTTTACGTTGTTTTTGTGAGCCTTTCAGGTGACATCTTAGAGGAGAACCTTTTGTCGATTTTAACTTCTTTGCCTGACTTAAATGTCGTAACTTTTGCTTAGTACATGCTGGTGGATTTTGGGGTACAAATTTTATAGAGTTTATCCACCAGCTGTCATGATAACATAGGGCTACAAGATTACAGTAAGACCCCGCCTTATCTCTCCAGCGAGGCTATCTCCCATATTTTATGTTAGTTATATATATATAAAATTAAATAATAATAATAATAATAATAATAATAATTATTATTATAATATTACAACATCTTATTTTTTATAAAATATTTTTGTGAAGAATAAATTTTAATTTTTTTAATTTGAACATTCTATTTAATTTTATTTTACAATAATTATTACTAATAAGAAAGAATTAGATAAAATTTATAAGAATTTAATTAAAATTATTGAAATTGACTTTTTAGATAAATTGATAATAGAACAAAAATTTTGAAATAAAAAATAAGAATTTATAGAAATAAAATTTAGCTTTTAATATTTGATCAAATGTATTTTTGTATTAATAATAAAATATAAAAATATTTATAAAAACATATTTATGAAGTAATTATTATTTTAATATAAATATCTATCATAAGTATCTAAGATAAATATCAAGGTGTAATAATTTTAAAAAATAAATATTTAAAAAAAAAGAGAGGTGCTACGTTGCACTTGGAGAAATGGTGCAACACACCCATTGACATCACCCGCTTGACATCATCAAAAGTCCCGATAATCCTTGACATCATAAAATTGATCAAATTATAAAGATATATGCCTAAACTCTACGTTGTTAACGATTTTTTTGTTTTTCGTTAACCAACTTATTTCACGAGCATAGAAATTATGTGGTAAAATCTTGTGCCATTAACTAACTTCTATATGTAATTAACTACTTTTTTATTCTTGATTAACTAACTTTTTTCACGAGCATAAAAATAAAGTTGGTTAATGAATAACAAAAACATGGTTAATGACCTACAAAAGTTAGTTAATGATACAAGATTTTACCATATAGTTTTTATGTTCGTGAAATAAGTTTGTTAACGAAGATAAAAAGTGGAGGATACTAAAAAAAAAGAAAAAAACGAACAGAGGGAGGCAGAACGAAAGAATAAAGATGATACTTTTCCATATAAAAAGGGGTGGGGGAAATGAGTGAAGAAACAAGAAAAGGGAGGCAGTAACGAGAAAAGAGAAAAAAAGAAGGAAAAAGGAGAGAGAGAAGAGAGAAAGAAGAAGAAAGAAGAAGAGAAAAGAGACGAAAAATAAGAAAGTTTCTATGATGTATGAATTGATTTTTTTTAAAATAAAATTATGACATCAAGTATATTTATAATTAATTAGTAATAGGTATGATTATATATTTTATTAGTAATTTAATAACATTAATTAATTTATTACTTTAATATTTTGTACATATTATTATTTTTGTTAAATTAATTATGCACATTTAATGTTATTAGATTATAAAAACTTAATATTTTCTTTGTGTTTATCTTTGAAATTCTTATGGTACTTGACAAAATTTAGAGTTATTATAATTTGAATATCGACCCTCTCACGTGACCAATATTATAATCTATAAAAACTAAAATATTATTAAAAACTTAAGCTAAATAAATATTCTTAATTACATTGAGATATTCTTACCTTGACTTGAGGACTTTTTATGACCTTTGCAAGGAAATTGTTATTGTGCAATGAACATATGTGCTTGGTTTATATGAACTTTCTCACATTTACCTTGACTTGAGAACAATTTTATGACTTTTATATTAACATTTGCAATGAAAGGACTTTTGTGCAATGAATGCACTATCAAGATCAGGACAAACTATGGGTCATGATGAGAACTTGACAAAATATATACTATGATGATGACCTAACAAACTATGGACTGTGATGTGGACTTTTAAAAGAATTATTAAATTAATTTTAAATCAAAGTTGGTCTATTGGAGAATTGACATTTAAATTAATGACTCTAAGTTTTGTGAATTTTATTTAATTGTCATGATTTATTTGAAAATAGACTTGTATAAGATGAATTTATTTGTGATATATTAGTTATTTATATTATTTATGTTTGTATGTGATATCAAGCAAGTGATTTAAGAAAAAGTTTGTACCTAACCATTGAGAAGACGGAGGGATAGATGTCCTTTTATGTTACCTGCCTTGGTTAGTGTGAGTATGTCTGACTTTGTTATTACGATGTTAAAGTAACACCAGAGATATGGTAGATTTCCTATGGAAATGAAGACTTTTGAATGAGATTTGAGGCAAACAGACATAAAAAGAAAAGGAAACTTTAAAAGGGTGGATTCCTTGTGATGATGAACTTGCTTCCTGATGTTTGTATACAATGTAGTATTGCATGATTTATTTAGTATTCGTTCAGTTATTCTGCTAGAATCATTTTATTCTTATCATACTATGGTTGCCATGTGATTTTTCGTATACTTACACAACTAAAACTCACCATGTGTTTTCAAACATTTTATAACTGTTCATTTTCTATTGAGAATTTTCAATTCTCACTATGTTCATGGTGATTTTAGACTAGCACAAGACACATTATGATTATCATCATTCAGATCGACTATGCATGGATTCTAGTTCCAAAGGAGGAGCATATATATTAGAGTTATAATAAATATGTGTATATTTACTTTTGAGTAAACACTATAATTGGCGTGTGATTTTATTTTGAAAAGCTATAGATGTGTATTACAACTTTCTGTTGTTTTATGTGCCAATACCTATTTCCTTTTGTATTTTGGTTATATGTATTTAGTGATGCTTACTTTATAGCCAGTATTAATATATATATATTTGACTAAATAATGACTCTGATATATGCAAGCTCTTGATAAAAAAAATAAAATCCTCAGTTTATTTTTGTTAATTCATGTAGTAATTTTTAATCATTCACTTAATAAAAGTTGAGAAATTTTTCTATTAGTTTAAAATTTATGAAGGGGGCTACAATAATAATAATAATAATAATAATAATAATAATAATAATAATAATAATAATAATATAATAATAATAATAATAATAATAATAATAGTGAACACCCAATTTTGTCCGTATCATGTTAAGTTTTTCTAAAAAAAACTTTTGGAAAAATAAAGTAACTCTCATGGCCCAACTTCTAAGTCTAATTCTTGACGCTATAAAAGCCTCAATGCCTAATATATATATATATATATATATATATATATATATATATATATATATATATATATATATATATATATATATATATATATATGAATATGCTTTTAATAAGAAGTTGATATTCTTGAAAAATAGGAATATACTTTTAATGAGAAATCATGATTTAATTTTCTTAAAAATAATAAAGAATATGTTTTTAATGAGAAATCATGATTTGATACTTTTGAAAAATAGAGGTATGCTTTTAATTAAAAATCACGATTTGATTTAAAAAATAATTGAAGGATATTCTTTTAATGATAAACATGATTTGATATTCTTGAAAAATAAGAGATATGTTTTTAATAAGAAATCATGATTTAATTTTCTTAAAAAATAATTGAAGGATGTGCTTTTAGATAGGAATCATGATTTGATATTTTTAAAAATTAAATTCAAGATTTAAAATGAAAGAGTCGAAATAAGAGATTGTGATGGTTCAAAAAAAGGAAAAAAAGGAAATGTGTTTTAAATGAGTGATCATGATTCAATTTTCTTAAAATAAATAAATCATGAAATAATTTAAGAGGCTAATTTTGTTAGAATTTTTGTGATCAATTATCATTTAATGATCGATATTTGCATGGGAAATAAAAATTTAATAATTGCCTATAAATAGAACCTTTATCCATTCATAAGAGAACAATGACACAATTACAGACAAGAGGAGAGTTTTTCGCGTGAAGAGTTAGAGTTAGAGGTAAAGATTATGAGAAGGTAAGATGTGTGTGCGGGTTAACTAAATTGAAGTCCCTGATTTCTTTTATTGTCAACAAGTACGTTCTCCTACCATATATTATTCAAGCTTGTGTTGGATTAGATGCTGGTGAAGTTGATTTCATATGCTGTGGTATTCTAGTGACATGTTATGATTATGATGTTAAATGCATTTTGATATTTGTTTGGTCTCAGTTGAATTTTGTTTCTTTGTTTTTTTAACCAAAAGCTTTTTTTTTTATATATATATATTCCCCTTTACTTCTTCAACATTAGCTATTACAACTAACTCACACGCGCAAAGCACTCTTCACCACGCTATATCACATTCATCCTTTTTGTTCCTTTGTAACTTTGATTCTTGGGAATTAAATCGAGTTTGAATTAATAGGTTAAAGTCTATTCTTATTTTTCTATCAACTTGGGCTACATGGCTTGATTATGTATTATTAGTGTATATTTTAATTAATTATCAAATGTTGCATTAAAAATTAACTGAGTTGTAATAGCTTGTTAATTTAAATTTTAAAAATTAATTATTTTTTAAAAAAATAAAAAGACAAATTTTTTAATAATTAAAACAAACCAACTAACAAATATTTTTAAAGAACCATGTGACTTTTTCTTCATTGCACCCGAGAATACGTAGGAGCGGAACTCCTATTCTGTCAAGCTAGAAATTAAATTTCCATAATTTATTTTTTTAATTAGTTTATCTTTTAACAAAAGGAGTAAAATAAATATTTTCAAGAGTTGTAAAAAATTTGTACAACTGACTTAAGGTAACCGTCTCAAAATAGATGTGTTAAGGGTGCTGTGGGATTAAGTTTTCACCCTTCCTTATACATAATCGACTCTCGAATCCAATCTGATTTCAAAGACTATTTTCTATGAAAGATTTTCTAATTTTTTCTAATTCAAATAAAATTGGTGGCGACTCCATTTTCTATTTTTATATTATTAAAAAATCTCATTTTGTTCGCCGCTCCCGTCGCAAATCTCGATCACGACAATAAAAATAATAGTTAGACCACCGATTAAATCAACTGAATCAGTTGAACCATGAATCGCTCACCTTGCCGACTCAATGGTTCAACTAGTTTTTAAAACATTGGCTTAAAGTCACTTATTGATGGGATAATTAAAAGTTTTAAACCCAAGTGCAGGTTGTTTCAAGTAGTAAATTCTCGGGAGTCCGAGGTCGATCCACAGGGAATTGATGAAGAGAAAATTATTTAAGGTACAAAGAAGATTTGTCACAATACTAAAAATGATATAAGTTGTTCACAAATAAAAAAGATTTACTTGGGTTAGGAGATCCACTCTTGGTAACAAATTAAAGACAAGATTATTTCTTTTTATAACTCAATTGAAATCATACATAATGAAGGTTCCAATCAGAATATTTAACATTCAAAGTTCAATTTAATATGCAATCATATTATAATTCTTTTAATTATCTACCAACATTTATAAATGAGTTCAATCATTTTTGTGTGTCAATCCTATTGTCTACAATAAATCAAGATCTCCATTATACAAAGAAGGTTTCTAAATTGATTAGAAACAAAATACAACACATATAATATCCATTTGATAATATATCATTTAAGCACAAGAAATAGAATAATCTAACCTTATTTCATTACCAAGAGTTTCACTCTTTCACCCAAGCAAGATGAAGATTTAGTTACTCATAGACAAGAAGAAAGAAAGAGAGAAGAAGAAGATGATGATGAACATAACTTCAATTAAGAATAATAGAAAACTACACAAAGGAAAACTAATAACACAATAGCATAAACTAAACTCTAAGCTAAGCTAACACCCTTAAATGTTCAGCCTTTGCCTCCTTTTATAGAGTTCAAGGAGTGCAAGAAGACAATAGAGTTGTTTGATGATGAGAAGTAAAATCAAAATAGATGATGAATAAGATGAAATTATAGACTTTCTTGGCTCCGAAATGTCTCTGCTCTTAGCTCATGGCATGCGTCAGAATTGAGCCAATTGATTTTCATAAAAGTTCTAGGAAATTGTATCAGCTTTCCAGAGACACCAGGTTTAGCCAAATCCAATAACCACAACCCGAGATATGGTCTAATTACTGCTCATGGGTCAAGCCCAAATCCAGCACCTCTGTTCTGACTTCCAAGCCCAATATCACCTTCAAGGAATCCGAATTAGCTTTTGTGTTCTCTATGAAAGTTGTAGATATGGGTCTTAACCTTCCACTGTCAAAATTTCAGAATTGTTGAACTCCTATAGCCCGAGATATAGCCTAATGAGTGCATAAAGGTCAAGCTATCAGGTTTAAAACGCTAGATTTTGCTTCAACTCCAATTTGAGTTATCTAAACATGTGTTTATGGTGTTGAGGCCTTCATGAAAGTTGTAGAAATTTATCTTAGCTTAAAAACAAGACCAAAATCACTTCCATTGAATATTTGTAACTTAAATTATAGTCAGTTTACTGAAAAAGTCAAATGAGAAGGTTATACAATGAATGAAATATATTGCTAGCAATGTGACTCATGCTATCAAGTGAATAGTTATTAGAGAATTATCTTAACTTTCCAACAAGACCAAAATCTCATTAATTAGATAATTGCAACTCAAGTTGTGGCCACTTTACTTAAGAATGCAATCACCTAAATTAATGATAATTCAAGCAATAATTTCTTCAATAATCCAATTAAGCTTAATTTCATAAAATGTGACAAAATTAACTTAATTAAGCCAAATTGAACCTTAAGAAGCCTAGTGAGAGGATTATAAAATGCATAAAATACATTGTTATCACTTATATAATGGTTCTAGAAAATTTTCGACGGATATTCGACGAGTTGTCTGCTAGAAACAAGCTTAAACAATAGTAATGAATTTCGATGGATTTTGTGCAAAAAATTATGGCAAAAATGTCCACTAGAAATTTGTGTAATCTGACATGAATTTTTTGTTTTTGGCAGCCTTATTCGACGGTATTTTCAATGAAATCAGGCAGATTTTAGTTTTCGATAAGGGTATTTCTGGTGACTGGGATCTGTCGAAAAATATAACATCCTCTTCAACATGTTAGACTTATAAATAGTTACAGAGATAACTTAATACTTGCTTAATATGCCTGTTTAATTTTATGACAATCTGAATTAGTTTAGGCACTTTGCTGCAACTCGAAAGGTGAAAAGTTGCTTAAAATGACCCAGATATTAACATAATGGCCTAGCTAATGGAAATAGATGTGGATAATTTATTTCTAAGTCACAAATGTGTATTCTGTGATGTGGTTAAAGTTTGAGATTAATCAGAGTCTGTTTGGTATTTTTAGGCATACTAGTTGTGTGTTTCAATGTCAGATTGATTAGTCACAGATATATAAAAATATGATACCAGTGAAATGAATTTTTTTAATGAATCTTAGTATTTATTTTAAAGTTGTTGGAACTTGGAAAACTTAATTTAGCTAAATCTGAGTGTTTTTAGCAGATCAGGAAGTATCAGTATCATAATTTAAGGCTTAAAACCAACCATAGGTTCCAGCCTATTTCCTTGACTTTTGTTGGTTGCTTTGGTACTCATTTTTCTCACTTTCCTCTCTTCTCTTCATGGCTGCACCAAAAATACCAAAAAAAATGGAGGTTTCAAGTGGTGAAAAGGGAAACAAGAGGCACAAGAGGAATGAGAAATCCAAGATCCAAAATTGAAGCTTGAATCTCCATCATCATAGCAGCTTGAGGTAGGGGTTCTTGAGCTTGAAACTTCATTTCTTCTCATTTTCATGTTTAGGCTTATTTGAGGTTTGATATGTCAAAATGAGATTTTGTGGTGTTTTGAGTGATTTTCTTACTTAGATAAATTTTAAGGGATGTTTATGACTTGTTCATGCTAAGAGTTTGGATTAGAAACTGAAAACTCTCCATTTGGAACATTAAGGCTTAAAGTGAGGAATTTTGGGATTTGGATTAGTAACTTGGTTTATGGATCCAAATTTGATGAAGTGAATTGGTGTTTTATGTTTCCTTCATATTAGTAAACTTATTAGGAACTTGAAATCACCTAGAAATTAGATTGGAGTGGCCAAAATCTAAAATTTGTTTCAATGGAACAATACTTGTCCCTGTGTTTTCTGCATAATTATGCAGAAATGCACCTCACGCTGCAACATGAGGACATGCCGCGACATGAGTCTCAGTGTGTGCTTGCTGGTACTAAAACTCGAGAGCAACGCGTCGCACCGCGGCACATGGGGTGTCACGACATGAGCTCCAGGACCTTTAAAAATGTATTTTTGATATCTCTGGAAGTTCGTGAGTGTTGAGATCATTCATATATGCTTTCCTAAGTATGTTGAGGCACTAATGAAGGTATTTCTTGGAGAGAATAACCACTTAGCATATGTGAGTTTTGTGTGAAACCTAGGCATCATTTGTGATATGGAATGCTATAGGGAGTACTTGGAACCTTGTTTAACATGAGCTTGACTTTGAAGTCACTTGTGGAGTGATGATGTGAGGTTCTAAATATAAGTGTGCTAGTTACATGATTCTTACTACTTAGTTGGATAAGTGAGGCTAAGATGTATATGTACTAGTATTGCTTTTTCACTAGATTTTGAGGATCTTGTGATTATTTCAAATGTGATTTGGAATTGTTCTTGTGTAATTGGTTTTCAAACTTGATATTTACTAATTTCCTATGTATTGTAACCTTAGATGATGTGCACAACCATATGACATGAGGATGAGGTGTTGGATCTAAATTCTCCTTGCAATTCTCCTTGCATGGTTAGGGTTACTGGTATGAGGGTGACAATCGTACTCTCATGTTGGTGAGGGGAAGATGTTTACCTATTACCAAGTGGTATACGCTTTTAAGCTTATCCTGCTTTGTACATACAAGAAACAGTGGTTTTTGGGAAATAAATAAGTAGCTTGTGTTTTCAAATTTTAAAACTTGTATTGGCATTGCATAATCATACCTCATAATATAAAACACTGCATGGTTGACAATTATATGGGCAGTTGTCATTGCTTGATCGGTATTGATTGTGTGCTTGTTCGATAGTATTTTAGGATTGTATGGGTGATTCTCTGATATTATTAATTATCGTATATTCTATTACATAGGGTATAAATGTGTGTTCAGTTCATTTATTTGTTGCTAAATAAATGATTACTGGTCTTGATATACAAATACTTAGAAATTGTGATTTCTCACCCCAGTGTGTTCCATATAAATTCAGGTGAAAACCCTCTAAAGAGAAATGATAAGAATAAGAAGAAGCAGAAGACTTAGTTTAGTTGCTTTATTTCTTTTTGCATCATCTTGTATTTACTTACTTTGCTAGTTTGTTTGTAAAAGTTTATATATACATCGTGGCTTGTTAGCAGTGATGTATGTATATATGATCTTGTTTTCATTCATGGCTCTCTATAATGACTATACAAGTTATTATAGGTTTTTATTTTTATACATTTTTAAAAGTGGCATGCTTAATGCGATTTATCTTAAAATATTCCGCTTATTTTATGATAATTGTATTAGGGTGTTACAGAAAATCCATTGGTAATTTTAAATTTTGGAAAATTTTTAAAGTTTTCTGATGAATTAATCCAATAGTAAAACACGATTTTCTAGAAGTGTTTATTATTATTATTATTATTATTATTATTATTATTATTATTATTATTATTATTTTGGGCAAAGAACTAATTGAAAAAAATGTTAAAATAGTTTTTTTAAAAGAAAAAAATGTTTAGCGGGTTGGCTAGTTAGCCCATAGGTTAGAAGGCAACAACTGTTTAACTTGTGGGTTAAACAGATTGAACTCATAGACTCACATTTAAATGGTCTTACAAAATGCTTGATCATAACTCACACGAATTGCAAGTTAAACGGGTTGGCCTGTGGGCCGCTACCTGTTTACCTAGCTCTAGGAGTGATGTGCAATGTGCTTAAGATTGTTGGGGTTTAGGTTGAATTGTTGGTGGGTGTTAATGGTAACAATGGGGTGGAGTTGTGTAGGTAGAGGAGTGCAACAATGGGGTGTGAGAAAGAAGAGAAAGAGAGAGAAGTAAGGAAAGTAAAGCAAGTGGGTCCCATATGATGACTCACTTCCTAGTGGGACACAATTTATGTCATGCGATTCTACTTGGATAATGAAGGACACAAGGCAAAGGTGCCTTGAGTCTCTGTTCACTACATCATTGTTTAACATATTCTTATTAGGAAAAAGATGATCTTACACCTCTTTTAGAGGTGTAGGTACTGTATACACTTTTTTTAAGAGTGTGTGATTGAGAGAGAAAAAGTGATAAAAAAAGTAAGTATAATGAATAATATTAAATGAGATGTGAAAATGAGTGTATGTACTATTTGTGATAAGAATATCAGAATTATTCTTATTAACGGTGGAAACCAAAATCACTTACTTAAAAAAGGTAAGGGACACAAATAGACCCAAAATCCAACAAGGATCAAAACAAAAAAAAAAACTATATTTATAGAGACCAAAAACATATTTAAAACAAATGTTTTATATAATATATATTTTTTGTCTTTGACTAAATATTCTTACGAATATTGCTGTAAGACTAACCTTCAAACACTGTTGAAGATTAGTCTCATAACAATAAGTGTAGCTCCTTTACCATATGTTGCAGCCAACCCTTGTTGGTGTATAATACCTTTAATAATTCTAAACTTTTTATAAATAATATATATTAAACGTATGGATAGATCTACAGAATTAATATTTTGTTTATTTAAAGTATTAAAGCATATTTTTTTGTAAATATAATATTTTTATTTAATAGAGTATCATTTATTATATTACAAGTCAATAACTTTTCTATTGATACACATTTATCTTTTAAAATGACAATATTTCTTTTAAATGATTTATTTTTTGTCTTTGATCAAGATATTTCACTGACATTACTGTTTAAAATGATTTTATTATATTTATTTGCTACCTATATATAAAATAAATTTAAGTAAAAATATGCTAAAAACATTCACCATATAGGAAATAACAAACATATTCAGCATTAACTATTTTCATATTTAAATTATTAAATGACAATAATTTTTATTTCTTGTATTTTCTTTGCTGATAAGTGCTTAAGGATATTGCTTAGTGACCATTTAATATCCTATACTAAATAATTTAATTACTTAACAAAGAAAATGATAAATACTTTTTAAATTCTCAGTATATGAAATGCTTTGTTTTTTAAAATTTTATTAACATGTACGTTTTGTAAAAGTTAAGCAATAAAAAAACAATTATTATTCTTCGTTATATCATTTTAAAGTAGAAAGTATTAAATTTTATTTAATTTTTAAAGTATTAAGTTCTTTTTTTGAAGTGAAAATATTAAATTCTTTTACTTTTCATTTTAAAATGATTTAATTATATTTATTTGACACCCATCATAAATGAATTTAAGTAAAAATATGCTAAAAACATTCACCATATACGAAATCACAAACATATTCAGCATTAACTATTTTCTTATTTAAATTATTAAACGACATTAATTTTCTTTATTGTATTCTCATTTACTAATGTTTAATAATTTTTATTTTTTATCATTATAATTTTTAAGAATCTTGCTCACAAGTGCCTAAGGATATTGGTAAGTGACCATTTAATACCATATACTAAATACTTTTAATTACTTAAAAAGAAAATGATAAATACTTTTTAAGTTCTCAATATATTAAATTTTTTACTTTTTAAAATTTTGTTAACTTGTACATTTTGTAAAAGTTAAGTAAAAAAAAATTATTGTTCTTCATAAAGTCAATTTACAAAAGGAAGTATTAAATATTTATTTAAATTTAAAAATATTACATTCTTTTTTTTAAGAAAAAATATTAAATTCTTTTACTTTTCATTTCATAATTCTTTATATTAAAAATAATTTTTATTTTTAATTCCATCCTAAATGCTCATGTTAACAAAATCTTACATTTTATTTAGGGAAAAACTATATAACTCGACAATTGTATCCCAACTATAGATTAGTTAGGCACAACTCTTCTCTTGTAGCCTGCAGGTCCCGCTTATTAAGTGAGACTCACCACTGTTTTTAACTATCCGTACTGCTAAGGCATTATTTTCGGGTTTAGTAACTCTACTTTTTTTATTTAATAATTCTTTATTCAAGAGCACTAATTAATAAATTTTAAATTTCAATCATATGGTGTAATATTAGTTTTTTTTTTTTACATAGCAAGAAGACACCTTGTATAGTCACAGTGCAGTGGTCAAAATTGTATTCTCCAGGGTCTAAATTTTCATCATTTTCCTGAAAGTGTAGCTCATTTATTATTGTATCCAATCATTGCTTGTATTCATATAATACCTATAATTAGTCTTAACTTTTTTAAATATATATTCAGCGTATGGATGGATGTACAATAATGATTTTTTTTATTAAAGTATTAAACCATAATAATTTTCTCTGTTTTGGTAAATATAATGTTTTCTTTAATAGAGTGTCATTTATTATATTAAAAGTCAATAATTTTTCTTTTGATACACATTTATCTTTTAAAATGAAAATACTATTTTAAAATGATTTAATTATATTTATTTGACACCGAACATAAATGAATAATAATAATAATAATAATAATAATAATAATAATAATAATAATAATAATAATCATCATCATCATCATCATCATCATCATATTATAATAATAATATATAAAGAGAAGATATATATATTCATATTCGACATATGATATTTTGACATGGAATAATATGTTTAAAAATTTACCATGTAACAAATACATGATCTCGATAATCGGCATACGTGTGTCATCCCATGTTGTAATTTTAAAAAAAAAGTATATATATGTCGTCAAGTCTAAATTTAATTTATTGTTCATACATACAAATTTAGAAATTTATAATCACATATTAATTACCTTGACATATATACCTTTTCATAATAATTTATATTAAAAAAATTTCAAAAAATTCTTATCTATCTTTAGTTGACCACTATATTAATTATTTTTATTGGTAATTAATTTTAAAATCTCAAAATTTTCGTAGATGTCGATATCATTTATGTTATATATGTATTGTCACCCTAAATTAAATTTATTACTCACAAATATAAATATAAAATTTTTTAATTACATATTAATTACATTGACATATATATATTTTCATATTAATTTATATTCAAAAAATTACCACTTATCTTTAGTTGACCACTTTATTAATTGTTTATATTAGTGATTGATTTTAACATTCCAAAATTTTAGTAGGTGTTTGATATCATTTTTTTTATATATGTCTGTCACCTTAAATTAAATTTATTATTCACACATACAAATATAAAAATTTATAATCACATATTAATTATCTTGACATAGATACATTTGCATGTTAATTCATATTCAGAAAAATTCAAAAATCCTTACACACTTTTAGTTGACCACATTTTTAATTTTTATTAATGGTAATTGATCTTAAAATTCTAAAATTTTCGTAGGTGCCTAATATTATTTTTGTTTTATATGTATCTGTTACCTTAAATTAATTAATTATATTTTTAAATTACTATATTTATTCATATATAATTATTCTATATTATTTACAAAACTTAAATATATACATCACATAAGATTAGAAATTTTGCATGAAAATACAATAAAATCAATTAAATGCAATTTATTATGAGAAAATTAAGAATTTATTAAGTGTTTTTAAACACTCTTAATAATAAGTTGATAAATAAACCAAATAAATAAACACATAAAAACCATATAAAAACCATATAATAATAATAATAATAATAATAATAATAATAATAATAATAATAATAATAATAATAATAATAATAATAATAATAATAATAATAATAATAATAATAATAATAATAATAATAATAATAATAATAATAATAATAATAATAATAATAATATCATATATAAAGAGAAGGTATATGCATTCATACTATGACATGTGTCATTTTGAAATGAAACAACATGTTTAAAAATATATCATGTGACAAATACTTGATTTTGATAATTGACATGTGACATCCCATGTCAGTAATTTGAGATGAAAGTGTACATATATTATCAAGTCTAAATTAAATTTATTATTCACACATACAAATATAAAAATTTATAATAACATATTAATTACCTTTATATATATATATATTTGCCTATTAATTTACATTAAAAAATTCAAAAAAATTTCACCTATCTATAGTTGACCATGTTATTAATTGTTTTGATTGGTATTTGATCTTAAAATCTCAAAATTTTTGTAGGTATCTAATATCATCTCTGCGTAATATATGTACTATCACCCTAAATTAAATTTATTACTTACACATACAAATATAAAAAAATATATAAAAATATATATATATATATATATATATTTGCCTATTAATTTACATTAAAAAATTTAAAAAAATTTCACCTATCTATAGTTGACCACGTTATTAATTGTTTTGATTAGTATTTGATATTAAAATCTCAAAATTTTTGTAGGTATCGATATTATCTCGCAATATATGTACTATCACCCTAAATTAAATTTATTACTTACACATACAAATATAAAAAATTATAATTATATATTAATTATCTTGACATATATACCTTTGCATGTTAATTTATATTAAAAAAATTAAAAAAAAATTTCACTTATTTTTAGTTGACCACGTTATTAATTATTTTTATTGGTGATTGATCTTAAAATTTCAAAATTTTTGTAAGTGTCGATATCATTTTTGTTATATATGTATCTTGTAACCCTAAATTCATTAATTATATTATCAAATTGTTGTATTTATTCATATATAATTATTTTATATTATTTGCAAAAAATCAATATATGCATCACACAAGAGTGAAATTTTTGCATGAAAATATAGTAAAATTAATTAAATTTAATTTATTATGAAGAATCTAAGAATTCATTAAGTGTTTTTTTAAACACTCTTAATAATAAGTTGATAAAATATCCAAATAAATAAACACATAAAAATCACATAATAATAATAATAATAATAATAATAATAATAATAATAATAATAATAATAATAATAATAATAATAATAATAATAATACAACATAATATAATAATAATATATAAAGAAAAGGTACATGCATTCATATTTTGACATGGAACAACATGTTTAAAAACCTATCATGTGGTAAATACATGATCTCGATAACTGACATGTCATATCTCATGTTGTAATTTAAAAGGAAGATATATATATGTCGGGGATTTTATCATAATATAGCTTCTTTTTTTATTTATCATTTTACCTTACCTTTTAGATTATGTATCAAAATAGGCTTATTTTAGAACATGTTCAGAAGTCACCATAAGTGATAGAAACTTCTGACTTATATAATTTTATTTTTTTAGTAAGTAGTTCAGAATCTATCATGGGTGATGGCGGCTTCTTACTTGTATATTTATTTATATTTTTTGTTAAGGAGCTTAGAAGTCGTCATGACTGATGGCGGTTTTGAACATTATATTTTAAAACAAATTTGCATTTTGTTCACAAAAGTCACCATCCATGAGGGTGACTTTTATGCATGTAATTGCATTTTTATTTATTTATTACATGCATAAAAGTTGCCCTCATGGATGACTACTTTTGTGAACAAAATGTAATATTTTTTAAATATAATGTTTAAAAACTGTCATCAGTCATGGCGACTTCTGAGCTACTTAACAAAAAATAGAAATAAATGTACAAGAAGCTGCCATCACCCATGGCGGCTTCTGACTTACTTATTAAAAAAAAATACACAAGTGAAAAGCTATTATCACCCATGATGACTTCTGAACATATTCTAAAACAAACTTATCTTGGTACATAATCTAAAAGGTAAGGTAAAATGATAAATAAAAAAAACAGCTATATTCTGAAGCCTACATATGTCATTAAGTCTAAATTAAATTTGTCGCTTATACATACTGTTACCAAGTTGCCTTAATACTCAAGAAGGGGGGTGAATTGAGTTTATAAAATAAGTTCGCAAATCTTTCACAAATTGCTTGGATATTGATTTTTGTTGAAACTATTAATTAATAGAAATAAATGAATAGATAAGATAAAGATATATTGCTCACTAATGAACCAACTATGAGAGAAATATTCAAGTAAGAAAATAAACCAATGCACAAATGTAAAGATGTCGCGACCGGGATCTCGGCGGGATAGCAACTCACGTGATTTTAAATTAGAAAATATGGAGTCGCTACCAATTTTATTTAAATTAAGAAAAATTAGAAAACCTTTTTTAGAAAAATAGTCTTTGAAACCAGATTAGATTCGGGAGTCGGTTATGACTAAGAAAGAGTGGAAACTTAATCCCACAGCACCTCTAACGCACCTGTTTTCAGACGGTACCTTAAGTCAATTATGCAAAAACTTGATAATCTCAAATTTATTTATTTTACTCCTATTAAAAACATTGTAACTATTTTTATTTCTTTTAAAAAGAAAGAAAAGAAAAGCCATTTATGAAAATTTAATTTTTGGTTTGACAGAATAAAAATTCTGCTCCTACGTATCCTTAGGTGCAATGAGGAACTCAAAGTCCCGTAGTTCTATAAAAAATAAGTGTAAGTTGATTGATTTTAATTAAGAAAAAGATTTTTAGAAAAGAAATTTTGTTTGTAAACAAATCCATTTTTTGCACAGGATTCAAGTTAGCACCAAACTACTCAATAAACCCTTATGATTTAAACGATATTGAAGATAACATCCGCTATTCAATCAACATCATTAGTCATTGCATTGATTAAAAGATTTTTTTAATAAATTTTTGTTTATTATTATTATTATTATTTTATTTTTTATTCTTTAAAAGAGTACAAGAACAAACTTAAGTTTTCATGAGGCAAGTAAATAAACAAATAAGAAAAAAACAAGATTAACTATCAACATCACAAACCAAATAATCCAAAACAACATTATTTTTTATTTTTCTAATAATTTTCAGATTTTTTTCATTTTTTTTTTTTTTACTTTCCATTAGTCACAAAACACACATAAAATACACTATCAAATAAAATAAACATTTCCAAACAAGAATAAATACTAACAAAAAAAAAAAAACTAAACTCAAAACACATGCTTTCATTATTATTATTATTTTTTTCTCAACAACCAAAAGACTAACCAAATTCTTTTTTTTATTATCCTTTTATATAAAAAAGGGGGGAAGACCAGCCCACGTAACAATGGGTTGGTGTTTATAACAAAAGTCATGCCTTATTAAAAGGGCATGTCTAGAACTCATCCTTTTTGTTTCCATTGTTCCCCTTTTTTTTATATAAAATAATAATTAAAAAAACTAACACTAAACCACACTTTCTCCCCATTTAATTAATATTACCAATCAAATGTTCAAAGGGGAAGGGGGAAGAAATCGGCCCACTTCTACGTGGGCTGGTGTTGCACTTATCCAAGTTTTGTTTCCCTTTTATTTTATTTTTTTAAGATTTCAAAAAGCTACCAACTTTAAACTTACTAAAAAACAAAGACAGTGGCTTCAGAGAAACAAAACAAAATCAGGGAGAAACCATGAAACAAATGAGAGAAAAAGAACAAAGAGTGAGGTTTGAACCAGGCAAACCGAGGGAGTGGGGAGGTCGGCTGGTCGGTGGCGTGCGGGTTTCGGCGAGCTGCGGTGTTGTCAGCGGTTCGCTGTTGGTAGTGCTATTTTTTTTTTGTTTATGATTATTGGGTGGTGGGAGATGGTAGCTGTGGTGGTAGATGGTGGTTGTGGGTTAGAGGATGGTGGGTTGATGGTGGGGTGGTGAGCTTGAAGGTGAGGGAGATGGGTGGTTGGGTGTGGTGAGAAATAGAAGATGGTAAGGATGAAGTAGAGGTGGTGGAGGTTGGAAGGAAAATGGTTTGAAGATGGTTATGGATGGTGTTATGAGGTTAATGAAATGAAAGGTGACCACGGTCTAGTGGGATGTGGAGGCTTGGTGATGGTGGTGAAAGTGGGGTGGTCAGAGTGGGGAGTGAAGATGAGAGAATCGTGAATAGGTGTATTCTGGAAGAGATGATTATGGATGAAGAGGAATCAAAGAAAAAAACTCCCCCTAGTGCTCTACGTGAAACCCCCTAAAATGAGTGCCTCCCAATGTTTTTTTTTAATCTGGTTTCTTTTGAAAAGCAAGAAAATGAAAACCAAAATGCTGTCTGTGTGTGTGCCATTGGTGGAACATGAGAAATGAGTGTGTGGGAGTGAAAAGTGAGTGGGGGACAAAGCAGCTTGTCCCCCTGTGTGTGTTGCAGTGCAGTGTTTGGTTAAAAAAGAAAACAAACAAAAGACTAAGAAAAGAAAAGCTGATTTCTAACCCAAAATAGAAAAAAACAAATCAAGCAGCATCTTCCATGTTATTATATTTTTTCGTTTATTTTATTTTATTTGTTTAATTAATTAAAAAACTTTCATTATTTATTTATTTTTTACTTTTTTAGGCAAAGTGGACTTATTCTGTTTGGGCTAAGAAAAAGGGTTAAAAAGTGGACCACAATTTTTTATTTTCTGCTTCTTTTTTTAAATTTTCATTTTTGTCTCTGTTTTTTTGAGTCTGGTCAAAATTGGGTGTTCACAAAAGAGAAGGGTTTAGAGAATCAAATACAATGGTTTATCCTAGTTCGGCTACCAATCCACTTGTGACCTACGTCTAGTCCTCAAGCAACCACTCAAGATTTTTCACTATATCTTCAAGTTTCAATAGGTGCTTGACAACCTTTACAAACTTGAACACTCAACACTTCGGGATACCTCACTCTTTGAGCTTGAAGCTCTAGAATGCTCTCAAAAGATATCTCAACGATTTATGAAAAGCAGAGCAAGGAGTGATTTCAAGGATTGATTCTTGTATTAATGTGTTAAAAAGATGTTTTAGGTTCAAGAGAGAGTTTAATGATGCCCCAACATGATTATATAAATGGATTTTCAATTAAGGAGTCATTGGGGACATAAATGCTCAGCATTTAATGCACTTAATATAGTCGTTGGACAATGTCAGACCATTGGTAATCGATTACACAATCTTGGTAATTGATTACATGGCTGTTTGAACGTATTCTTTGCTTTTTAGGCAGGATGTAATCGATTACTAGTCTTATGTAATTGATTTCATGGCCTCTGTCAGGCTTGTAATCAATTACATACTTAGTGTAATTGATTACAATGTTTCTGCCATGCTGGTAATCGATTACATGATCAATGTAATCGATTACAGGGCCTCTGTTTAGCTTGTAATCGATTACAACACATGGGTAATCGATTACCTTGCTCTTAAAACACATTTTTAAGGCCCAAAAAGGTAACCAAGCCATTTTTAACTTTAAGAAACTTGGATTAAACAATATTGACATGTGTTTTACACAATCCAAGATTAAAATCAACAATTTCTTAAAAAATGATCTTTGAATAACAAGTTGATTTAAAAGGATCTTAAAAAAACATTTGAAGATCATTGAGATACCTTGAGAGCATTTCACATTGATGTTCTAAGACCTATATCTAATATACCTCTTTTGATCTTGGTCTTCTTCTTTTGATCTTGGTTTTTTTTTTATCTTGATTTTTTTTTTATCTTGGTCTTTGTTATCATAAAAAACTTATGTGATATGCTTCAGGACATAAACATTCACACATACAAATATAGAAATTTATAATCACATATTAATTGCCTTGACATATATACCTTTGCATATTTATTCATATTCAAAAAATTTCAAAAAATTCTCATCTATCTTTAGTTGACCATTTATTAATTGTTTTTATTAGTAATTGATCTTAAAATCTCAAAATTTTCGTAAGTGTATGATATTATTTTTATTATATATTTATTATCACCCTAAATTAAATTTATGACTCACACATATAAATATAAAAATTTATAATCACATGTTAATTATCTTGACATATATACCTTTGTATGTTAATTCATATTCAAAAAATTCAAAAAATCCTCACTTATTTTTAGTTGAGCACATTATTAATTGTTTTTATTGGTAATTGATCTTAAAATCTCAAAAAATTCATAGGTGTGTAATATCATTTCTGTTATATATGTACTTTCACTATAAATTAATTAACAATATTTTCAAATTACTATATTTATTCAAATATAGTTATTCTATATTATTTACAAAACTTTATCATATACATCACACAAGAGTGAAAATTTTACATGAAAATATAGTAAAATTAATTAAATATAATTTATTATGATAAAAAGTAAGAATTTATTAACTATTTTTTTAAATAAGAAAATATAGTAATTTTTTTTATACTTTTAATAATAAGTTGATGAAATATCCAAATAAATAAACACTTAAAATTCATATAATCATATAATCATCATATATTATTAATCATATAATATAATATATATAATCATATATAATATAATATATAAAGAGAAGGTACATGGCTTGAAATGTTGCTATGTGTCTTCCCTTGTTAATAAGTACATAATTTGATTTGATGACATGTGGCAAATAGCAAAGCTAAATTTTCACCATATGTCATCTGATGTGGTCCTTTTTTCACGTGTAAAGTGATGTGACCCACGCCACATTTACAATATAATAACAACAATAATAATAATAATAATAATAATAATAATAATAATAATAATAATAAAAAATAAAATAAAATAACTCTAAATCAAAATCACATTTCATCTTTCTGATTTCATCTTTCTCATTTTTCTGGTAATCGAAAAAAAGAAATTTTACTTCTTTGAATGAAATACAAAAGTATGATGAAACCTAAAAAGACTCATTCTTTGGACGAAATAGAAGAACATTTTGAAATTTAGAATTTCTATCAAAATAGAAGACTATGTTGAAGTCCTAAAATACATATCAGTCTTTTTTTTTTTGTCGTGGTTGCTTGATCTTCTTTTCATGGGTACAATATTACGAGTTTGACGAATCGTACTAGTGAACAATGTAAGAGACTCATGACCTTACAAACAAATCAAAGTTATGTAAAAATAGAGATAGAGAGGGGGAGTTGAGAAAAAAGAATAAGAACATAAGAAGAATTGTACCTGGAAGTGGCAGCTGCCAAAGCGGACGAGCAGTGACTGGTGGCAACGGACCTCTGGCAACCTCTAGGTTGGAAGTGAAAGTAGTTGCGAGATTATGTCATTCTTCAAAGTAACTTTGTTACTTTTGTCAAAGACCACTGATTGTTAATTTCTATAATTGGTAAATTTTTGAATTTATTGTAAAATTATTTTCAATTCCTTTCCATTATTGTAGAAGACTAATTTATGCTTCTCTCTAATTTTTTGCCAACGAATCAATTGTAGGCTAAGTTATCAAATTTGTTATATAAAAAAAGTTATAATTTTTGGCTCCACCCAAAATTGAGAGAATTATGAATTGATTAATATTTTGTGCGACAAACCAAACCATTTTGATATGATAGAATATATATTTGTAAGTTTTTACAATTTATAATGCAATTTATTCAATTTCCTAATATATGTTGTGGTCAACTTTAAATATTAGTTTGGATATATTTTTAATGAGAACCATGACATACAAAAGAATATAATTTATCTTCTTAAGTTTTCTCATTATTTAGAGAATAAATCAATGTAATTTTCTCTACTAATTTTATTCGTGAATTTTAGATTCAAACTAAGTAAAAGTCATCCAATCAATTACCTTCATTGTCATTACCATCACAAAAGGAATTTTTTGACATTAATATACATGTGTCATAAATTCAGAATCAAGTATACAATGTAAATTCAAATAAAAAATTCATTAACATAAATTAGGAAAATTTAGTGCTTTTATAATTTACACATTTCATGCATTCGTAATTAATTTTGTAACATCCTTAAAAAATATAAAATAAAAATAAGTTATACTATTCGAATAACCAAATATTTATTCAAATAAAATTATTGTTGTACAAAAGATAGGAGAAAAATTGTCATTTTATTCGAATAAGCTCTCTATTATTCAAATAACTACCTATATTAATACCTAAGAATTAATCATGTTATTTGAATAACTATATTGTTATTCGAATAACGTAGCTTATATAAAAAAAATAAGGAACACGTAACATAATGAAAACCAAGTTTTCATTTAATCAAATTCTTTCTTCAGTTTTCTTTTGATTTTTCAGTTCAACTAATTCCCAAATAACTAAAGTGATGAAGTAAGGAGAATTAGGTAAGCATGATTAGATCATCAAGACAAGTATCAAGAAAAGAATTCTTAAGGAGGGAGAAGTAATGATGATATTAGAAACAGGTGTTGAGGGATGAATGAAAGTTAACAAAGGCTTAATTCATAAACCATTTTACGTAATTGAACGAAGACTTGAAAGGCTTGACTGGGAAGACTTGGCAAAATTTGTTTCATTATTTCTTCATTTTAAGTTACATTAATATAAATTGAATTAATTTATATGTAATTTTTATTAAATATTATATATTTATATATTAAAACATTATATGCATTTTCAACTGACCTCTAAATTGTTTATATATTCTTTTAAATATATAAGTTGTTTTATAATATATATTTAAATAATTTAGTATTTATATTAGAATGAAATCATTTCATGAAAATATTATGTATTTTAAAATTAAACTTATAAATATTTTTTTACTTAATTATTACATATATTTCATTTAATAAAATTATTTTTAATTAATTTATTTTTATTTTTATCATTTAATTCTTAAATTTACCAGTGCATTGTATGAGTTCAAAATTTAGTAATAATATAAAAACAAGATACATGCAATCATATTCTAACATGTGTCACTTTGTTATAGAACAACATATTTAAAAATTTGTCACATGACAAATACATGATCCCAATAACTGATATGTGTCATCCCATGTTGCAATTTAAAAGAAAAGCGCACACATGTCGCAAATTTTAAATTAAATTTATTGTTCAAACATACAAATATAAAAATTTATAATAACATATTAAATATCTTGACATATATACATTTGCATATTAATTCATATTCAAAATATTCTCGTTTATCTTTAGTTGACCATATTATTAATTATTTTTATTGGTGATTGATCTTAAAATCTCAAAATTTTCATAAACGTCTAATACAATCTCTTATATATGATCATGTCATCCTAAATTAATTAATTATATTTTTAAATTATTATATTTATTTATATGTAATTATTTTATATAATTCACATAACTTCAATATATACATCACACAATAGTGAAAATTTTGCATGAAAATATAGTAAAATTAATTAAATGTAATTTATTATGAAGAAACTAAGAATTTATTGAGTATTTTTTAAACTAAGAAAATATAATAAATTTTTTTGGTATAATCTTAATAATAAGTTAATAAAAAATCTAAATAAATAAACATATAAAAATTATTATTAAAAGAAAAAACTATCGAATAAAAAATTGAAATTATCTGAAACTATAAACTAATTATTAATTGGGAGGTCATATAAACAAAATATTTATTGAGAGGAGTTACATAACCCAATTATCATAACACGAGAAGAGTCAGTTAATGAAAACAAAAAAAATGGTTTTGAGTGAGTTCCACGGTTGATTCCACTAATTATAACTTAATTAAATTAATCTAAATCAATCGAGAGGTCGTATCTCTAGGATAAGTATATTTTTTCTTATTTATTGTAATATATTTTTTAATTTATCTTGTGTATTGCACATGTACACAACACTAGTAATATAAAAAAAAGTATATGCCTTAGAATTTTGACACATGTCTTCACTGTCATCATTAAGTAAGTGTATTATTTACTTGATATGTGCTAAATAGAGTAACTAATGTTCTGTCTCATGTCATCTTATGCGATTATTTTCTGCTACATATGATCTGATGTGACAATACGAGACATGTGATAAAAAAATGTCATATGTCCAAAAATTAAATAATAAATAAATTTAAAATGTACGATTCAATAACCTAAAAAAATAACAAAAAATGGAAAATAAAAATAAATAGCTTATCTATCCAAAATAAGTAAAAAAAAAAGGAATCAAACTGTTTTATACACGATTGAAAAACATATCTTCTTCCATTCTTATATTCCTCTTTCTAGTTCCTGTAGAACAGGTTCTTTGTATTTTTCGTCCTCAATAGATTGGTGTTCTTCATGGATTTGGAAGAATCAATATCACCATCGCATTGTCGTCTATAAGCGGTGGAAGCTAGACTTCAAAGCAATGGTTGCAGTGGGAAATGAAAATATTGTAATCTTTCATTGTTTGGGAAAATTAATCAGATCGAAGCACCGAAAAATGTTAATACAATGTTTGGGAAAATGAAGCAGGTCAAAGCGGTGGCTACCCTTGGCTTCCCAAACATATAGTACTGTTGGCATCACCATTTTGCAGCTGGTGCAATGGGGCTCAACAAAACCAGTGAGGAGATCACCAATGTTACTCCTTCGAATATTTGGACCATCAAGTAACACCAGTTGATCCTTCAAATTCCAACTTTCAACCATTCTCTTCAATTTCCCATGAACAATGAATGCTTGATTTTGTGCAATATGAGATGCTTGATTTTCTTCTTTTTTGGAATATCAAAATCTATGAATCACGATACGTTTCTTTCATAATTTAGGGAGAGTAACAAATCAAATAAAAGATAAAATATGCTAGTAAAGAATAATTAACAATAACATAAATCATAGAAGAAACACAAAAAATGTTCCATAATTAATAAAGTTGTCACTTAATTAGAGCATTGTGTTGATAACATGTTATGAAAATAAGTATAAACAACTCAAGAGATAGAGAAGAGAATAAAAAGAAAAGAATGCAATTGAATAATATCAAAGGTGTGCGGGCGCCCAAAAAAATATTTATAGTCCAACGGTGAGATATCCCAAAATCAAATCAAATCTTATTATTCAAGCATATGTAATTAGTAAGTTTTTGAATTTATTTTGTATTTTATTTCAAATTTCAAATTTGTGATTGATATGTAATTAGTTTCATATAGTTGACAATATGATATTGATTATATTCATTATATCTTGATTATAGTATTCCTTAATTTGATTTGACAGAGATCTAATACCATTTATGCTATAGATATCTTATAGCAGAAATAATAAATTAAGAAGGAGTGAAATTACCTATTATTATTAAATGTAATTGATTAGGTATCTATTATTATATGTCTAGCACACTTATTAAATGTTTGTATGATTAGGTGTTGAATTGTTTAACACATCTTTTATCTTTTAGAATTTGTAGGAGATTGAATGTGGACACCGATTAGGTAGGGGAATCATGTATAAAGCTACACACACAAAGAAAGATGGCACACCCATCAATGATGAAGCTAAGGAAATTATTGTAAGTATCAAGTAAATGAAAATGGCATCTTCATTGCATAATATATATAAAGCATATTTAATTGCATTATTTGCACGTTATATACAAGACAAGATTGATGCATGTGAGAGTGAAGAGAATTCTTCACAAATAGGTTCATCAACAGATTCGCTTACTAGGGTGCTAGGGAAAGAACACCCAGGTTATGTTCGAGGTATGGGGTTAGGCCCTTGTCCTTCTCAAGTCTTAGGTTCGACCGCTCACCAAATGAGGGGAATCTCATTGTCCTCGACTAATGAAGTAGCCTTGGTTGAAGAAGTCAAGGATTTACGGGAAGAATTGCGAACCAACAATGAGAGGATGCATACTTTAGAAGCTCAAATGACCCAAATGGCTTCCGTGCTTCGAAGCGTTGTGGGTCACATTCCAACTGACCTTAGCAATATCATAGGTTCACAGGTATTCATTCAAAAAATATTTTATAAATTTCCTTAAGATACATATAATAAGAAACTTTAGTGATCAATTACTTTAAGTGTACAAAAAAATATTTAACTTGAATTAAAAGTATAAGTGTTAGCCAATTTGGTTTTTAATTGCTGCCAACAAGTTTTAGTTTTATTGTTGATTGGGTATTTTCTATTTCAGTTTCTTGATCAAGCTAGTGGTGAGGGTTCACCAGTAGGGGGTGCAAGACGCTCTTCATTAGCTAGCCATGAACCACGTTCACATCAATAGATGATACTTTTTGTATTTAGCCTATGGACAACTACTTGTTTGTTTGGGATAATAGTTTCTACAACTATTTGACAATCTCATGAACATTTGGATATTTTAATACTTGTAATAATTATTTTGCTACTTAATTTGGTACTAGTTAATGTGCTACTTAACTTACTAAAATGCTATTTTCTTTTTATTATATTTATTTTGGTATTTGAAGTATTTGGAGTGTATTTTATGTGTTGTTGAATACTGGTTCTGGACAGGTTAAATATCAAATGTAAAAATGAGCTGAATACGAAAAATAGATGATTTCTGCCAAAATTTTAGTCAAATAGCGGCGGTTCAAAACTGCCACTAAATTAAATAAAAGCTCATTATTCTTTGAATTTAGTGGCGGTTCACAACTGCCACAATGTTACGACTTTCCCTATTTCAAAATTTTAGTGGCGGTTTCTAACTGCCACTAATATATTTAATTTTCAGTCCTTGTGAGATTTTTTGTGACGGTTATAAACGGCCACTAAAAAATAAAACAATTTAAAAAAATTGTGGCGGTTAAAAACTGCCACAAAAAAAGTAAAGCGTCAAATAATTCATCCATTTAGTGGCGGTCGGCAGTTACTCCCGCGGTTGGCCTAAACCGCCACAAAGTGACCTCGCGGCACTCTAAATTGTGGCGGTTAATGAACTGCCATGACCAGAATTTAGTGGCGGTTACAACCGCCACTAAGTGCCTATTTAACTGCCACAAAATGACCATTTTTTTTGTAGTGTGTAATTGGTTTCATATAGTTGACTATATGATATTTGATTATATTCATTATATCTTGATTATAGTATCCCTTAATTTGATTTGACAGAGATCTAATGCCATTTATTTTATATATATCTTATAGCAGAAATAATAAATTAGGAAGGAGTGAAATTATATATTATTACTAAATGTAATTGATTTGGTGTCTATTATTGTATGTCAATGCTTGTATGAATTTAAATCCTCCATAATCAATTTCTCTCAATTGGTTAATGGAATTTCTTACCTTTACAAGCCTTTGTTTCAATCATTAAATCCTTTAAAGTATTTGTCAATGATTTTTCCACTCTGATTATTTAAACATTTTCAAGGCTTTCACAATAATTTGCTTAATTTTCAATTCTAAACACTCTATTTCAAAGGTTAGTTTCTTTATGCTATTGAGCATTTGCATGTCCATGTATTTTACCTTAATGTGACTTGATTATAAGCAAAAAAATTACTAGAAATTACAATCTGTGAACACTCAATTTTGTGGGACTAAAAATAATAAAATAATAAAATAATAATAATAATAATAATAATAATAATAATAATAATAAAATATAAAAAAAGAAAAAACAATAAAAAAAAAAAAAAAATTAAATAAAAATGGGGAAGGCAATAACTCTCTTTTCACTCCACTATCACACACACACTCCACTCACCTACAAAGACACTCCCACTCACTCCACTATCACACACACACTCACACTCATTTTCTACAGTAACTACGTAACTTTGAGTCATTGCACATGAAAACGTAGGATAATTTTTATTCTAAGTCAAGTTCAAAAATTAAATTTTTACAATTTGGTTTTTCTTTTCTTTTAAAATAAATAAATAACAAAAAAAAAATAAAAATAAAATAATTATAAAGTTTTTTTAGAAGGGTAAAATAGATAAATTCAAGATTATTAATTTTTTTGCACAACTTACTTAAGACTTTGTGATAGGGTGCGCAGTGGGATTAAGTTTCCACCCTTCCCTATCCATAACCGACTCCCGAATCCGATTTGGTTCCAAAGACCATTTTCTAAAAAGGTTTTCCAATTTTTCCTAAATTTAAATAAAATTGGTGGCGACTCCATATTTTAATCTTTTTTTAAAATCATCACGCAAGTTGCTATTATCCTGCCGCGATCCCGGTCGCGACAGATGGCGACTCCGCTGAGGAATATTTAGAGAGTCAGGCCTGTTGTGGTTAATTGTGCAAAATTTTAATAATCTTTGTTTATTTGTTTTACCCATTTTCTTGTTTTTTGTTTCCTTATCTATTTGTAAATATTTTTGTTAATACTTTGTGTAAATATTTGATAGCTTTATTTTGTATATTTTTACTTGTATGTATTTTGGTACTTAATTGTTGAAACCCTAGGATAGATGATTCTTTATTTTGGCTTTATATATTTGTTTGTTCTTTGCAGTTTAGGGGTAATCTTTAGTCTTTTAAATTTTTAATTGTACAGGTTAGTATGCTCCTCACACACGTCACTATCACTTATCTCACACACTTGTTGGGGCTCTATACCCGAGTCTGTGCGAACCCGAGGAATAGGAAGGGTCTCGATTTTTGTTATTGATGGGCTTCATGCTCACTTTTGACAGGTTGAGACGCCACTCAGATTGTTACCAGTATCATTGACTAATCGTATTGAAAGGGTTTATCCCTACTTATGATTTATTCATGAATTGGATCCTTGTCTTTCGACTGGGACCATGACTTTTAGAGGTCTAGATCACGTCCTAAAAATCTTGCACTGGTAGATAGAATATAGTGACACAAAATTAGAGTTGTGATTTTAAGGAAATCTAACCTTTTAAGTTTCACCTCCTTAGGACACAAGGGGAGCGTATTTCTTCTTTGTCTATGCATTTCTCACATCATTCACTATTTGTTAAAAAATCATCATAAAAAAAGGGGGAATGTTTCATCTTACATTTTCATATCATGACATTCATAGCATTTCTCAAGTAAAAGAAAAATAAAAAAAAGAACATGCATTGCCTTGCATTTGCATGACATTCCAAAAAAAAAAAAATGCATCATCTTACAATTTCATGTTAATCTCATGCATAAAGAAAAAATAAGGAGGGCATGCATTATCATCCTTTGGGTCTACGACCCTATAAGGATAAATCTCCATGTAGGGTGTTAGGGTACATTTTAGAGTTACCTCGATGAGGGGTATCCTTAGGATGCATTCTTCATTTTTTTTGGTTTGCTTACGTTATTCTTTGTTTACTTTCAATAGGGTGAGTTTACTTGGTAAAGTGGAAGGATTAGTACTCATTCAATAGCAAGTAATGGACGAGATACGCCTAAAGGAGAAATACCAAAGAAGGTGGATCTTAAAAGGAATATGAAGATTACAGTAAATGGCAGTGATTTAAAGCGCGTAGGGGACATTACTCAACACATGACTCCTAAGGCTCGATCAGAGTTTTTAAACAGTTATGGACAAATCATAGATTTGTTACGCATCCCTGTGGAAGAACCTGTTTTGAGTGGCCTAGCCCAGTTTTGGAATTGTTCTTTGAAATGTTTTGAGCTGCCCGACTTGGATATTGCACCAACCATAGAAGAATATGCCATCATGCTGAGACTCTCAATGAGCAAGTACCCCAATGTTTATCTTTATAAAGGATATTACGTGTCAGAAGGAAAAATAGCAAAACTCATAGGAGTTCAGGCAAATCAGTTAGGCATGGAAAAGAGAGGGGAAACACAAGGATTGAAGAAGAGTTACCTAGAAGCGCATCTTGAGATACTAGCGCAACAAGGAAGATGGGATCTCTTTAATAAGACATTGGCACTAACCATCTTTGGATTAGTCTTATTCCCATTCACTTCAGATATAGTGGACCAAGCGGCAATGGATGCCTTCTTCAAGTTTGAGAATCATAGGGCAAATCCAATCCTTGCTATTCTCGCCGACACTTTCTTGACCATGGAGATTTGCCACGAGAAAAGGTGGGGAATGATTCGATGTTGCACACACATGTTGTATGTTTGGATCATGACGCACATGGATGTACACAATCACCCGGGTCTCTTACCGATCCACTAAGAAATTTTGGTCGTATTCCGGTCAAGCGAAGAAAAAGCCCATGAATGGAAAGATGAGTTCATGAAGATGGGATCAAACTCTTTCAAATGGGTTTGCTCATGGTATCATGGGGAGAGATATTGCTCGTTTGTGGTGACTTCTCTAACATTCCTTTAATGGGTGTGAGAGGTTGTGTATCGTTCTCACCGGTCCTTGTGCTTAGACAGCTCCAATGGACTAAAAGCACGTGCGACGAGACACAACCGAGAGGATTTAGCTTTTTATATGGGAAAGATGGAAGCACTACTAAGCGGGAAAATGAGGTCGGGGACGCTTGGAAGAATATCCATAGGGTAGGAAGGAAAGAAGCGGGAAAACGTGTGGCAATTCCTACTTCGAGTACCTACAATGGAGAGCAACAAGAAGGGCTCAAAATAGTACCCCTCGGGCGGTATTAAGTGATGAAAATCACTCTCAAATTATATCTCAAATGACTACCCGGATAGAGAGGATGAAAGCGCAGATGCGTTTTTGGAACAAGAGAAGGAAGCCGCTGAGTTGAGGTCATTCACTCAAGTCGGTGCGAGAAGTTAGCCGACAAGATTGAAGACTTGAAGGATGCACAAGTGAATTTAAATCGATTCTTTGAAGCCCCGAGCCGGTAAAAAGGGCAAGAAAAGGAAAAGAGGTGGAATCAAACATGACCACTCTAGAAGTCCAAGAGCTACGAGTGAAGGTAAGTGCTCAAGAAGAATCGATAAAGAAGATTTCATGCAGATGAAAGAAGAATTGGAATTAAATACTAGAGCACAAGACCAAAAGATGCAATCTTTACAAGAGGCTCTCGTTGAAATGAAACGACGCTCCGATCAAGGACAGGTATTGGTTGCAGAATATTATAATTCACTCAAAGAAGCAAACAAGAGAGCAAGTCGTTTGGAGTTGAAAGCTCAAGAACTAGAGCGAGAAAAGGAGCGACGGAGACTCGAAGCTCAGAGACAAAGATTGCAAAAAGAAGAAAATGAAGGCGCATGGCAATGGGCAGCTCAAAATGAAAGGGCTGGAAAGGAATATTAGATGACAAAATATGAGGACATGTCTAACAGTTTGCAATATTACACTACGCAACTAGTTAGTCGTTTTGATGAAGCGCAGACCTTCGACTCGTATGAATCCATTGCTAAGGCTACCACGAGAAGATAGCCGAGTTTATGACGTATTGTCGAGGTCTTGCTAAAGGTCTTAGGAAGAAGAAAACAAAATTATTGATGTAATACTTTGAGGAGACTAAGACCTTGTATTGATTAATTTTGGAATAAAATGAATGACCGAGTGTTTTGCTTTGAATGTTGATGATTACTGCTTTTCATTAGCACTATTCATTGAGGGGTGAATTCCCCCTTGAATAGGTTATCAACCGTATTTTGCCCTGAGACAATTTGTCCTTTAGCGGAATTTCGGGAATCTTGGTATTTGATGAAAGAATGATTGCATTGTTTGAAGAAGGCATCATTAGTGAACCCGCTAATGCTAAATCAGGAATCCTACTTTTGCTATTGAATGACCATGCAAATCTTCCCACAATTGCCAAGCATCCTCACAATAGTGTTAATTCTTTTTTTTCTTTTTCTCTATTTAAAGTGCTTTTTTTTCTTTAATAAATCAATTTGGTCCAGGAATCATTGCGCGGCCTAGGAAAGAAGAGACCAATCTAACCCGAGTTCACAATACCAGATCTCGGACCAGGATGGTGCGATAATGTTCAAACAGAAGGAACTTGAGTAGGGAGGTCGACGAGGTAACAGGAAGAATAAATGAGGTGTCAGAAAATCAAGCGAGGTTGGAAGCGATATTGCAAGATATAAGGGAATCTCTCCACTTAATCAGTGGAAATAGAAATACAGGTGGGGTTGGAACATATGCAAACATGTCATCAGTAACTGCTCCGATCTTTCCAGTCATAACCTCAGGCATCGCTGCAGGAATCCACGAGCAACCACCTCAAACAGCATCAATAGTCACGCCCATTGGGGAAGGTTATCGCACTCTGGAGGGTGTACATAATGAAATCCCTGGTTATGCGGGCCCTACTTGGGAACCACCTCATGTGTCCATTCCAGGACACGTGACCATGCCTTGTTCTGGGAATAGTCATGTCATAACTGAGAAGGATAACAATGATCTTGATCTCTAAACTAAGATGCTAACAATGAGAAACCAATGGTGCTATTTATAGAGTATGAAGGATACAAAGTAATAAGGGAGTTGTTTAATGAGTGGTTGGATGAGTGGGTGGATAAGTGAGTAATGACAATAGTTGTTTAATGAGTGGTTGAATGAGTGAAATATTATTGTCATACTTGTCTCCCCACTTAACCAATTCAACTGTCTTCACATGACTATAAGTCTATCATAACGTCATAATATTGAAAAATAGTTTTCATGAGAGTTGAAGGGTTTTGTCTTAGCTTTCCAATGCCACCAGTTTTAGCCCAAAACCTCTCCTACAACTCAAGATATGGCCCAATATTTGTACACTATTCAAGTTTCAGCTACAATACCTCTGTTCTGACTTTCAAGCCCAATATGACTTCTAAGCCATCCGAATGGACTCTTGTGTTTTTCATGAAGGTTGTAGATTTGTGTCTTAACTTTCTAATTCCACTAGTTTCAGCCCAAAACCTCTCTTACAACTAAAGATATAGACTGATGAGTGCACAGAGGTCAAGCTGTCAGGATCAACACTCTGGATCTTGATTCAACTCCAATTTAAATTATCCAAAAGTATGATTTGACTCTTGAGATCTCAATGAAAGTTGTAGATAATTGTCTTAGATTTTCTACAAGAGCAGAATCACATTAATCAGATATTTGCAACTCAAATTATAGCTAATTTATTGAATACTACCAAATAGACAAATTAAGATCAATTCAAGTAATAATTGCTTCAATGATCCAATTAAGCTTAATTTCATAAAATGTGATAAACTAACTTAATTAAGCCTAATTGAATCTTAAGAAGCCCAGTGAGAGGATTATAAAATGAATAAAATATATTGCTATTAAATTCTCCCATACTTAACTTTTGCACTCCCAGACAAAATACATAAGATCAAGACTAGGGAACAAAGAAAAACGATCTAGACTCAAACGCTAAAAACTCTAAAAGACTCAATTTCCAGTGATATTCAAGAATGCAGAAGTTTATAAACATGAAGAGCAACCAAAGATTCAAGGGATCAAAACATTAATGAGGTAACATTTCTTCACATCTCAAACCAACAAGTAAGGAAACTTCAATTGAAAAGAATGAATCATGAATGATAGATCCTCACAGAATTCACTCTTAATCTCTCGAGCATTAAAAATGTAGGTATTTCACTCAGTTCAACCCATGAAAAATTGCACTACCATAAGCTTGCTTATCTTCTACTTCTCCACTATTCAAAAACATATACACATAAATCAAGAGGACTTTATTCAAGGTTGTAATGGAGTCAAGGTAAAGGAGAAGGGTAACATGGATATGACAAGTTAAATACCAAAGAAAATAAAAGAGCATGAGAACTGAGTTCAATTAACAAGCATGAAAGTTCATCCCAACTCCACCTAATACGAATTCCCTTTACATATTCTTTTTCTTTTCCTTTTTGCCTTGTTGACCCTTATTTACACATTTATTTTTTAATATAAATATACATTTTTTTTTAATTAACCACTTTTTCCTTTTTCACCAACCATTTTGCATACACACCCCCACACTTGTTCAAGAACTCATCCAATGACAAAGCTAATGTTATCTTATTCCCTAAGGTTGAGTAAGAACATAGTTTTTCATTTAAGGCACATAATGAACTAGAAACAAAGAATGGTCAAATAAGGTAAAAGGGGTTAAGCAAAGAAAAATATGCAAGGTTGGCTATTTGATTAAAGTAGCTATTACATGAAAATTGCCTCAATCATGTTTATGTATGTATGTGAAAATGTAGCCTAAAAAAGAATCAAAACAAGTTCTAGGTAACAATTCCATAAGTAAAAATCGCACAAGAAAGAAGAGAATGATACAAATGTTCAATCCATTCATCAATAGACTCAAAATCTCACAAGGCATATTTCTATCATTCTCAATCCACTAATTCAACATTCATATACAAGCATGTAATTTTTAAGAAAGAAGATAATTTATTCAATCATGCTATGATCCTTGAATTTCAATTACTTTAAAGGATATGAAAGTGCATTCACTTGAATCTTTCAAAGGAAATCAAACGACAAAACTATGTTACTTCCACAATTCAACACTAAATAATTACTACCTAATTATCCTTACTCTACCACCAATTAAGATGCGTCTCAAGAGTAAATTACCTCAAGGGTAAAATTACTCCTTACTCTATCATCCTAAGATGCATTTGAGTAAAATTACTTCAAGAGTAAAATTGACTCCTTACTCTACCATCCTTAGATGGTTTAGTAAGTTACTAACAATCATATCATTTTTTTTTTTTTTTTTTTTTCATTTGTTTATTATTTTTTTGTTCATTTGTTTTTTTTTAAATGTCAACTATCTTTTCTCCCAACTAGATTATAGCATTGTCCGCAATGTTAAAATATAGATGAGTAAAGGATAGAAGACATTACCTGTTGTGGCAATTATTGAAAAGAGAGACCTGACACAAATTTAAACTAACAAAGTATGATGAATCAAACCAAAGGTAAAGGAAAGTTATAGATGAAGTGTTAGATCAAACTTGCGTTTCATGCTGCTTCCCTCACTGCTTTCTTCTGACCAATCTATCTGAGATATTACTAGATCAGGTTCATAAACAAAAACTTGTAATTTATCAATTAACTCATTAACAGTGGAAGCAGAGATAAGGAGTCGTCTTGCCGAATGTGTGATAAAGTTCTGTTTCACAGTATGGTCAAGAAAAGATAACAAATTATCAAAGAAATTATTAACATTCAATAAACTTATGGGTTTATTATGGATGTCCAGTTGGGCCCAAAAGATAATTTGAAAAACTTCTTCCAAAGTACCAAAACCACCCAGTAAGACAATGAATGCATTAGAGTTTTTAAGCATTGTCCTCATTCATCCATGCATAGATGATACTTGAAGTTCTAGCCCAATTATCTTTCTAGTGATGTTCTTTTGGGTTAAAGGTCCAGAAATGATACCTAAAACTTAACCACCTCTTAGATGTGCAGAGAGTGATACAACCCTCATTAACCCAATGCTACCTCCCCCATATACTACACGAATGTTCCTCGCAGCAAGTGTTCAACTAAGAGTGTTTGCTACATTTACAAACTCTAAACTCTTCTCATAACTTGACCCACAAAATATACAAATATTTGTAAGTATATGAATAGAAGCTTCTTTCATTTCTACATTCATCCTCCCTTTGAATGATTATGAGTTGAATGGAAGTGAAGAAAATAGAGTGTTTAAATAGGGAAATGAATGAAAAAAGTAATGATAATACCTATATGGATAGGTTGACTGTTGTCAGAAAAGTTTGAAATTAAGAAACATTAATTTTTTTTTATTTTTTTAAATATTTTTTTTAAACTTCAAGAAAACCATTAGGGCAAAGAAGTCTAAAAATCCCTAAAGGAGCCTACTCAAAGGATCGTTTATCTAAAACCAAAATACAACAACATTATACAAAGATAAAAGAAATATAATAACAAATGATGATATACCTTTATGTACAGTTTTCATAGCGTATCTTTATACTACGCGTCATAAGCGCAGTAGTGACATATCTTTGAGTTACGTGTCACTAGTACAACATAATAACTCCACAAAGATTGGGAACACCCTGCCAAAACAGGTCATGAAAACCTTTGAGCCATTTTTGTCCTGCTTACAGAATAACAACCCTATCTTCCTGCAAACCTAATTAAAGGCATGTATTCTAAAAAGGTGGTATTCTATCACAGCTAGTCAGAACTCGCCATAGAGGCCTACTAATTAAAGTAAGTATATGACTCAATGACTATTTCACGTGCATTGTAAAGACAAGAAACTTCTATTTGTCCATCAATCGTCTAGAGTCTGGGAAAATCCTGGGAATGGACAATGCGGCTCTCTACAGAGCATGGAACACGAACTTTATTTAAGGACCAACGTGCAAAGGTCCACTCAAGTCAATGATAGGTCTGCCACTAGTAGGGGCTCCACACTCAATTAAGAGCATGGTACAACCAAAGTTTTACCCTTCTTCTCTTTTTTTTTTTAAGATGAAGAAGAAGAAGAAAAACTAGATAATATAAACATATTATTGTGATTGTGACTCACATCTTCTTCTGGTTTTACATCCAGAAGTGGCTTAAACGCCTTTTATGAGTTGAGGATAAGCTTCCTATCCAATTTTCTTATAAATTGACAAACAAAGTCTTTTGGAGTCAGATTTCCAAGACTGTAACATTTTTATTTGTCCTTGAAAAAAATTACACAAATTAAGAAGTTCACGATGCACATATCTACAAGAATGCATCTCAAGAGTCAATAAGGTATCATCTAATGACTCATTACTCAGTCCATTCTTAATGAGGAATATTTTATCTTCTCGGTTTGCGAAAATCATCCCCAAAGAACGACATCGTTTATTACAATTCCATCGTGCACATTTGTGACAGACTTGTAACCTTTTTGCTTTTCTCCTTTTAGAATATGAACTTCTACCGATACCTGGCATGTATGAGTTAAATGAAATTGAAGATTCACCTGCTAGACAGACCTTTGATTCGAATATCCGACCAACATCTTCTGGCATGCCCTTATGCATTAACAGTCTTAATCTTTCACATCTAACTTTGTAAATTTTTGTTAGAGCATTTGAGGAAGACAAGGAAAATATTTTCTTAAGTTTGAGAGAATGACATCCACTTTAAGAAGAATGATTTAGTTATTATGGGAAACTGAAAAACAAACTAACTTGAGAGCCACAGAGTACCATTATCTGCCACTTAACTGGGGTCACAAAGAACTGTAAAAATAAAGCCACAAAATTAGAGTAAATTCTTCTCATAACAAGGATTAGAAAGAGAAATGAATTCTACCTCAGCAACTTGATTTTTCAGAAATGGTTTAAGTCTTTGTCTATTGACTTTAAACACATTACCATTCCTAGGATTCTCAATGTCTATGGCCCCATAAGGATATACATGTTTGACAATAAAAGGGCCAGACTACCTAGATCTCAATTTTCCAGGGAATAGGTGAAGACGAGAATTATAAAGTAAAACTTTTTGACCAATTTCAAAATATTTTCTCAAAATTAACTTGTCATGAAAAGCTTTTGTTTTATCTTTATAATTTTTTAAGTTTTCATATGCATCATTTCTCATTCCTTAAGTTCATTTAATTACAATTTGTGTAACCTGCAATCATCATTAAGATTTAAATTGAAAGCTTTAATGACCCAAGATGCTTTATGTTTCAGTTCTACATGCAAGTGACAAAGTTTTTCATAGACTAACCAATAAGGTGACATGCCTAAAGATGTTTTGAAAGTAGTACAGTAAGCCCAAAGTGCATTGTTTAGTCTTAAAGACCAATCTTTATGATTTAGGTTAACTATTTTTTCCAAAATTTGTTTAATCTCCTTATTTGCTAATTCTACTTGTCCACTTGTCTGAGAGTGATAAGGGGTGACAATTTTATGGGTAATACCATATTTTTTCATTAAGGATTCAAATAATTTATTGCAAAAATGTGTTCCCCCATCACATATGATAGCTCGAGGGATTTCAAATCGACTCAAGACATTTTTTTTAAAAATTTAAGAACAATTTTATGATCATTGTGTCTACATGGAATCGCCTCAATCCATTTTGAGACATAATCAACTGCAACCAAAATATACACAAATCCAAATGAGGATGGAAATGGACCTATGAAATCAATTCCCTAACAATAAAAAAATTTAATGACAAGGATAGAGTTCAGAGGCATTATATTTCTTTTAGAAATAGACCCTAATTTTTGACAATTTTCATAACTTTTGCAAAAGGTATAGCTATCCTTAAATAAAGTGGGCCAATAAAATCCACATCTCAATAAAATTTTTTCACCTCAATCAAAAACTTCTTTCTGTCTTGGTATGTCCACTAATGCGACATCTTTCCTGTTACAAGAAAATTGACTATGTTAGCAAACCAAGGCAAGGAATTGATAAAAAATAAAAATTCATCAGGAAAAGAATCATTCATAGGAGTGTTATCAAAAGGTGAGCTTGTTGTAAGTCTGGATAAATGATCTGCAACAATATTTTCAGCTCCTTTCTTATATTTTATTGTGATGTTGAATTCTTGAAGCAACAAGATCCACTATATCAACCTAGGTTTGGCATCCTGCTTAGACAATAAATATCTAACAGCAGTATGATCGGTGAAAACAACAATAAAAGAACTAATCAAATAAGCTCGAAATTTGTCCAATGCAAAAATTACAGCAAGTAGTTCTTTTTTAGTAGTGGTATAATTCATTTGTACACTACTTAAAGTTCTACTTGTGTAACAAATCACATGAGACTTACATTCCTTTCTTTGGCCTAAAATAGCGCCAACATCAAAATCACTAGCATCATCACACATCAACTCAAAAGGCAAAGACCAGTCAGGGGATTGCATGATAGGAGCAGATGTCAGAAGACCAATTAATTTTTCAAAAGATTTTTGACATTCTTGATAATCGTCTGATATGACTAATCTTAATGAATCGTCTGTAGAATCCTGCATGTCCTAAAAAATAATGAACTTCTCTGATTATTTTTGGGGAAGACAAATGAGCAATTAATTCAACTTTAGACTTATCAACTTCAATTCCTTTAGAAGAGATCACATGACCTACACAATTCCTGAGGTAACCATGTAATGACATTTTTTCCCAATTTAACATAAATCTTTTTTCTTCGCATCTTTTAAGAACTTTATCCAAATTATCAAGATAATTTTCAAAAGAATTTCTAAAAACTATCAGGTTATGCATGAAAGCCTCTAAATAATGCTCAATCATGTCACTAAAAATACTTAGGATGCATCTTTGCAAAGTTGCTGGAGTATTACAAAGGCCAAAAGACATTCTTTTATATGCAAAAGTGCCAAAGAGACACGTAAAAATGGTCTTTTCTTGATCCTCTAATGCAATTGGTATTTGATTATACCCTGAATAACTATTAAGAAAACAATAGTAGGGATGTCCTGCTACTCTTTCTAGAATTTGATCAAGAAATAGCAAGGAAAAATGATCTTTCCTAGTGACTGCATTTAATTTTCTAAAATCAATACACATACGCCAACTGGATGAGACTCGCGTAGGTATTAATTCACCTTTTACATTTTCAACTACTGTTATTTCAGATTTCTTAGGCACAACTTGAGTAGGGCTTACCCACTAGTTGTCAGAGATGTGGTAGATAATTCCAACATCAAGTAATTTAAGAACTTCAGCTCTAACTACCTCTTCCGTGTGTGGATTTAATCTTCTTTGAGGTTGTTGTGATATGTTAACATTATCCTCTAAATGTATCATATGTGTACAAATTAATAGATTAATGCCTTTTATGTCCTTTAATGTCCATCCAATTGCACTATTATGCCTTTTAAGTACTTCTATCAACATACCTTATTGTTCTCCAGTAAAGGTTGAGGAAACTACTATTGGAAAGCTTTGTTCTTTTCCCAAAAATGCATACTTCAACCCAGTAGGTAATGACTTAGTTCTAGTGTGGATACTTCTTCATGGGTATTATCATTCATGAGTTTTAGCTCTTTGAATCTCAATTTCCATCCGTTGTATTCCATTACCTATGTACAATCAAGCAAAGAATATATTTCAGAAATATCATCATCTAATTGCATACCTGAATCAAATGAATTAATTAAACAAATTTTTAATGAGTTAAAAGAACTCAATTTTTTTTAAGATGATCATCTACAATGACCTCAATCCTGTTAGCTTTCTCATTTTCATCATCGACTTCATGTGATTGCTTGCACATATTGAAAACATTAAGCTCCAGTGTCATATTTTCAAATGTTAGCTTCATCACTCTATTTCTACAATTTATTAAAGTATTAGATGTTGCTAAAAATGGGCGACCTAAAATAACAGGAATTGACTTTCAACTATTAACCATAGGTTTAGTTTCCAAGACAATAAAATTCACAGGATATATAAATTTATCAACTTGTACTAACACATCTTTCATTATTCCTTTTAGAATTTTAATTAATTTATCGACAAGTAGAAGAGTTATAGAAGTTAGTTTTAACTCACTCAGGTTGAGTTGCTGATAAATTGAATATGGAAGCAAATTAACACTAGCACCAAGATCAAGTAAAGCTTGTTCAATTTTATGTTCTCTAATAATGCATGAAACCATAGGACAACCAGGGTCTTTATGTTTCAAAACATTATTGTTTTGAATAATGGAACTTACCTGTTTAGCCAAAAAGACATTCTTTTTCACATTTAATTTCCTTTTAATAGTGCATAAGTCCTTCAAAAATTTGGCATAATAAGGAACCTGTTTGATAGCATCTAACAACGAAATATTGACGTTCACTTGTTTAAAAATTTCAAAAATTTCAGTGTGGTGGTTCAATTTCCTTGAATTGTTTAATGCTTGAGGAAATAGGGGTGGAGGCGAGAGTTTGGTCTCATTTTTGCCATATAGATTATCAACCTCTTCCTTATCTTGGGGAATTGACTCATCATCTCAAGGTTTAGGAATTTATTTTTCAACAACTTTTCCACTCCTAAGAGTTATCACTGACTTGACTTGATCTATTTGTTAGTTTTTTGAACTACCCTTATTTAGACTGTGCTGACCCTTGGGATTCAGTTGAGGTTGAGAAGGAAATTTTCCTTTCTCATGAATGGTGAGTGCAAAAGTAGATTTAGCAAGAGTGTCTTTTATGTCATTCATGGTTTGAGTGTTTTGTTTATTAATGGCTTCTTGCTTTTCTATGAATGCATGCAGTGTTCCTTCAAGGTTTTTCTTATATGATGGGACATAAGGTGTATATCCTTGAGAATTTTGAGAGTCTTATTATTCCTAAGGAGGTGGTGGTTGCATAAATTGTGCATGATTATTATTCCTCCAGCTGAAGTTCAGGTGACTTCTCCATTCCGGATTATATGATTTTGAAAAAGAAAAAGTGAATGGTTTTTTAAAATTATTCATTGTATTTACTTGCTCATGCACAACTTCTTTAAAAATAGGAATCTTTGGGCATTCATTTGTTGAGTGTCCTAAGTCATCACAAATGCCACAAATTTCTTCATTTTGTACAGATTTGACTTCTTTCACTTTTCCTAATTCTATGACTTCAATCTTTTTAGCCAAACTGGCGTACCTAGCATTTAGATCTTCTTCTTGACTAAGATTATATTTTCCTTTACTAGCATTTATAAGGTTATATCTAATTGAATTTTCAAAAGAATTAATGCCTTGCCAAGATTGAGAATTTTCAGCTAAATGGTTTAAATAATCTAAAGCTTCTTCAGGTTCTTTATCAAGAAACTCGTCATTGCACATTATTTCCACAAATTGTTTAGTTTCAGGTGTTAAAAATTTATAAAAGAAGCTTATAGTGTGCCATTTTTCAAAACCGTGATGTAGGCAATAATTTAACAAATCTTTAAAACATTCCCAACATTGAAAATATGCTTCATTTGAATTTTGGGAAAAATTTTAGATTTATCTTTTCAAAGCATTGGTTTTATGTGTTGGAAAAAAATTCTTTATAAACTCACCTTGTATTTCTTGTCATGTGCTAATTGATCTTAGTTTCAAAACATTAAGCCAAACTTTCGCTTTATCTTTCAAAGAAAGAGGAAACAATTTAAGCATAACAATCTCTTTAGTTCAATTTTGATTATTAAAAGCGATACATATTTTCTTAACTTCTTTTAGATGTAAATATGGGCTTTCAGATTCTAAACCATGGAAATTAAGAAGTAATGAAATCATACCCGGCTTAAATCTAAAATTGTTAGTATTGAGTGGAAAGACAAAACATGATTGACTAGAATTTCGAGGTAGTAGCAAATATTCACACATAGTTCATAATGGTTGATTTTTATGTTCATCATGTATACTTTCATTTTCAGCCATTGTGTCAATTGTGTGTGATTGCGATTCAAACAAATCAATATATAAAGTACTAGGATTAATTTTAACCAAATGACCAAAATTTAAATCACGATACTAATTAAGCATAAATAAATGACTTAAAATGAAAAAAAAAATAATGTACAAAGTTAAAAAGTTAGAAAATTTGTTAGTTAGAAAGTTGAAAAGTTAGTAAGTTAGAAAGTTAAACGAGTAGAGAAAGAATATACCTGATGGCAAAGTTTACTTAAAGAAAAAGAACTTCAATAAATTAAGACTTCAAATCAAGTCCTTGACAACAGCACCAAAAACTTGATGGAAATTATATATTGCAAACCAAAGTACAGGTTGTATTGTCTCAAGTATTAAATTCTCGGGAGTTCGAAGTCGATCCACAAGGTATTGATGAAGAAAATTCTTTGAGGTAAGGAAAAGATTTATTACAAAAATAAAGGTGATAAAAATTATTCACAAATGAAAAAGGATTTGCTTGGGGTAGGAGATCCACTCTTGGTAATAAATTAAAGACAAGATTATTTCTTTTTTATAACTTAATTGAAATCCACACATAACAGAGGTTCCAATCGGAAAATGCAACATTCAAAATTCAATTAAAATTATATATGTAATTATATTATGGTTCATTTAATTATTTTCCAACACTTGTAAATGGGCTCAAGCATCCACTGTGTCAACCTCTTGTCTACAATGAATCAAGATCTTCATTATACAATGAGGATTTCTAAATTGATTGGAAACAACATACAATACATATAATGATCACTTTATACTATATCATTCAAGCACAAGAAAGAGATTAATCTAACCTTATTTTATTACCAAGAGCTTCATCCTTTCACCCAAGCAAAATGAGAATTAGTTACTCATGAATCAAGAAGAAATAAAGAAAGAAGAAAAAAGAGATGAACATAACTTCTATTTAGAACAAAAAAAATTATAACAAAGGAAATAATTAATACACAAGCATGATCTTGATCCCTAAACTAAGATGCTAACAATGAGCAACCAATGGTTCTATTTATAGAGTATGAATGATACAAAGTAATAAGAGATTTGTTTAATAAGTGGTTAGATGAGTGGGTGGATAAGTGGGTAATGACAATAGTTGTTTAATGAGTGGTTGGATGAGTGGGTGGATGAGTGAAATATTATTGTCATGCTTGTCTCCCCACTTAAGTAATTCGGCTATCTTCACATGACTATAAGTCTGTCATAACGTCATAATATTGAAAAGTAATCTTCATGAAAGTTGAAGAGTTTTGTCTTAGCTTTCCAATGTTACTGGTTTCAGCCCAAAACCTCTCTTACAACTCAAGATATGGCCTAATATTTGTATAGTATTCAAGTTCTAGCTACAATACCTTTGTTTTGACTTTCAAGCCCAATCTGACTTCTAAGACATCCAAATTGATTCTTGTGTTCTTCATGAAGGTTGTAGATTTGAGTTTTAAGTTTCTAATTCCATTAGTTTCACCCCAAAACCTCTCCTATAGCTAAAGATATGGACTGATGAGTGCACAGAGGTCAAGCTATCAGGATCAACACTCCGGATCTTGATTCGATTCCAATTTAAATTGTCCAAAAGTATGATTTGGCTCTTGAGATCTTCATAAAAGTTGTAGATAATTGTCTTAGATTTCCTACAAGAGTAGAATCACATCAATAAGATATTTGTAATTCAAATTATAGTCAGTTTATTGAACACTGCCAAATAGACAAATTAAGATCAATTTAAGCAATAATTTCTTCAATGATCCAATTAAGCTCAATTTCATAAAATATGGTAAAACTAACTTAATTAAGCCTAATTGAACCTTAAAAAGCCCATTGAGAGGATTATAAAATGAATAAAATATATTGCTATTAGGGTCAACCTATGACCCAATTCCTTTCTTGCTACTGCAACCCAAGAACCCTAGCCACCATCATCCTCTAAACCCTATACCTCAAACATGGCAACATTCCTTTTCAGTTTTGATTGAAATCTCTGACATGATTTCTTCAATAATTTGTATTCAAATCATCAAAAATTAGGGAGAAATTTCTTACTGGTTTAACTCTATAAATCATAAGCAGAGGAGAGAGCAAAGGACACAGAGCCTTCACATGGAAAAAAAACTCTGCCTCCAATCTTCACACAACCATCACTCTGCCTCCAACCGTTACCATCAGTAATCAACATTTTTCAACCATCAAACACTTCCTCATCACCAACCACAAACCACCTCCATCATAACCACCGACCTATTACCAATAACTCATAAACCACATCGCAAAATCCTTGACCACCAATTTAGCAACTCATCAATCACTACCAACCAAACACCAACAACCCATGACCAAAGAACCTTTACCGAACCTCTTTTCTAAACCATTTTCAACCACCATCTGCAACCACACCAAATCAACATTCATACACCAAACCGCATCACACGGACTACCATTAACCCCAACCTTGCCCAAACAGAAAGTACCCAAACCATTTGAACTTACTAGAAACTAACCCAACTAGAACCACCGGACGGACCCTAACCTCCCGAGAAACTCACGAATGTACCACCACTGTGACAAGCAAAACACCCACCTAACAACAACCACCGTAAATCACCACGTAACCCCACCTTGTTCACCGGCCATCCATTCGCGAAAAGCCACCACCGTGACAAGCAAAACACCTACTTGCCATACGTCTCGCACCACTGCGCGAGCCACCACACCCCACGCCGCTCGTAGTAACAGTCCAGATCCGCCTCAAACCCATGTTGCTAAGACCAGATCTGTAAGCCATTGTCACAGGTCCGTCATCCTCCACCAGATTCGTAAGCCACCACTGCAGGTCCACCCAGAAACACCGCATCACCACATACCACTCACGCGAGAATGAACCAAAATCGTCCATCCCGCCACACAGTCCACCGGCCAGACCACCACCACACACCGGAGCCACCGCGAGTCAACCTTGATCTAAGCACCATTGTCCTTCATCCTTGCCATTGTTGCTTGGTTAGCATCTCAAACTCTATTTTTTCTTTTCTGTTTCATTTTGCGGTTCAGAGACTGAAAGTCTCTTCCTATTTACTTGCTGATTTGTTTTTAAATTTTTTTCCTTTCTTCACTAAACTAATGACTTTGTTTTATTTTAATTTTGGGTGATAGTTTTTTAGCCTTTCTCACACTTGGGTCGTCTTTTGTTAGTATTGTGGGCTGACTTGATTTGCTAATTTGGATTTAAACTTACCACTATGATTTGGATTTGATATGTTTATTATGTTCCCTCTATTGTCATCCATGTTTGTATAAAATAAACTCTAAATATGTTATAAGATTTTGATGACGGAATAATCAAGATTAGCTGCGATAGTGGTGATATCTTGACTTTCTTGAGGTGAGGATAAACTTTATGGTTTTGTCAGGAGCGCTGACGAGATTATAATAATCTCTAATAAAATAATCTTATTTCATATTACTTCTCGTACTAATATCATTATATATTTGTAATTGTGTTTTAATTTAATACGCTTTTTTACATTTATGTATAAATTAAGCAATTTAAAACTGGCTAATGACAGAGAAATTAGGAGAGGATTGGAGTACCGATCAAATACACTCTTCCCAGTACTCTTGAGGCTTTATATTGGATCTTGCTAAGAGCGTTGGTGTGGTCTAATCCCAACATTAAAACTAAAAATACAACCCTTTTTATAAACCAAAATAAAATCATTTTTGTAAAATAAAAATCTAAAATGCCATGTGTCATTCTGACATGCAATACTTATTTAAAATGCTGCCAAGTGGCCAATACTTACTCCGAAAAATTGTCATGTGGCATATGACGTTAGAATTTAAATGGAAAGTATATATGTGTCGCCACAATGAAAAAATAATGTCATTTTGGAAAAAAAATATTATCACGTATGAAAACAAAAATACTTCCCAACTAATTTGCAATGTGTCATCTGATGTGGTCTTTTTTTCTACGTGTAAGGTGATGTGGTCAATGTCACATTTACAAAAAAAATATAATAAAAAATTAATAAAAAAATTCATATAACTCAATCAAAATCATGTTTTAACTTTCTGGTTTCATCTTTCTCAATTTCCTGATAATACAAAAAAATTCTATGTTTTTGAACAAAATACAAAAGTATAATGAAACCTGGAAAGACTCATTCTTTGGACGAAATGGAAGACATTTTGAAATCAAAATTTCTAACAAAATAGAATACTATGTTGAAGCCCCAAATATATATCAGTCTTCTTCTTTGTCGTGATTAGTTGATTTTCTTCTCATGGGTACAATATTGTAAGTCTTACGAACTGTACCAACGAACAATGTAAGAGACTCATGACCTTGCGAACAAATTAAAGTTATATAAGACTAGAGATAGAGATGGGAGTTGAGGAAGAAAAAAACGAAGGAGGAATTGTACTTGGGAGTGACAGCTGTTAAAGCAGACGAGCGGTGACTGGCGGCGACGGATCTCTTGAAACCTCTAGGTTGGGAGTGAAAGTAATTGAGATGTTAGTGCATTCTTGAAAATAGTTTTGTTGCTTTTGTCAAAGACCACCAATTGTCAATCTTTATAATTGGTAAATTTTTGAATTTATTATAGAATCATCTCCAATTATTATTACCATTACTTTGAAAAAAAATTCCATGAGCTCTATAATAAATTATATTTATTATCACTAATTACTACCATTACTAAGAATTTATTGTAGAGTCTTTTCAAGTATAATTATAATTATAAAATCAATCAATATAATCAACTTATATCATGTAATATCAATCAATATAATCAATATAATCATCAATCAATTCAATATAATATAGAAAAGGAAGATATATAATTTGAAAATTTGTCATATGTCATCTCAGTAAAAAATCTGTCATATGACTTGACGTACCATATGTACAAAAACTAAATTAAAATAAATAAAATAGAACGAGTGAAATTATCTATTATTAATAAATGTAATCAATTAAGTGTCTATTATTGTATGTCAATGCTTATACATTTTCTAAATAATTTCAAATGAAAATAAATATGGAAATGTTTTTATGACACATTTATACCTAATTAATGGGAGATTGGAGCAAAAATTAGCAATTCTATTTGAATCAAAAAGAATAATTTGAATTTTAAATTACTCACTGTGGATATAAGTTTGACCCAATGATTTAATATGGTGTTTTGATGATGACAAATACAAGACAAAAAAATAATGCTTATGCTACATAGATGTACTTAATGAGATATTTTGTATCATGCATGATTATGTACTTTATCTAGTTATATTTCACTTAACAATTATGCAATAAGATATGTGTAGCATTCTTTATATAATATATCCAATAATGCTTTATATGAGTTATAATGATTAATATTGGATTTGGCTCTATTTAAATGAAAATGTGCAAAGTGTTCTTTGTTGCATCATATATAGAGCATATATATTAGTAATTGATAAATGTCTTATTTAGATGTATCTATGAAAGTCTTATATACATGTTAGACTAACTAAAGTTATACATTTATGAATCATGCATATGAATATATTGAAGTATGAATTTGGACTAATTATGTTTGGTTAAGTAAACAATACTTTGTAAGATAGTCCAAATATCAAGAGTGAGCATTGCAACAAGAAAGCAAAAGATCACAACCATGCTCAACTCAAGAAGAATGAGAATGATAAGATGTTCCAAGTATTTGCAAGATTTGAAGAGAAGAAATTTTTGGAAGCTTGGATTGCATCAAGAATTGATGATGGCAAAAGATCAAATCCCAAGGTTCTTCAAGAATAGCTTTTAGGACTTAGATCATGATGTAAAGGTATAAATGATTCACCTAAAGTCTCAAATAAAAAGAACTCAAATAGCTCACATATTCATGAGGCTTCAAATTGGTTTTTGGTTACCAAAAGAACAAATACAAGTGTCCAAAAGCTTACTAGATCATTTGAGATTAATTGGCAATATTCAAAAGCTCTAGGAAATGATTTTTCTAAAAGGCTTATTCGAATAAAAACTTTTGTTATTCGAATAACCAATATCAGAGAAGTCAAATAATCTCATCTGCGTAAGGGTTATTCGAATAACGCCCTGTGTTATTCGAATAACAAGTTCAAATTTATCAAGGCACTAGATGTATTATTCGAATAACATAAGTGTTAATCGAATAACACACGTTCTTAGAAGCATTTCTAAGAAAGGCTTATTCGAATAACAAGTTTGTTATTGGAATAAGAAGTTATCCAGAAACCAATCTGTAAGTCGTTATCCGAATAACAATATGGGTTATTCGAATAACACGTTTCAGAGACAAAATTGCCCTAAGCTATATGAAGCCTTATTCGAATAACAAACTTGTTATTCGAATAAGACCACGAACCAGAAGAGGAAATAACGGATAGTAAGCTGCCATTAATGCTCCCAATGACTCTCCAACGGCTCTTTTATTCAATGGGCTTTAAATACAAGTTGTTGGGCATTTATGGGAGTTGATCAACTAAGCTGAAAAACCCAGTTGAGCATTAATACGAGTTTCACTATCATTATTTATAAATCCTCTGTTTTGATCATTATCAAGTGAATCATAAATACCCATAGGACTTCAAGTTGTATCATTCACTCTTGAGAGAGCTTCTATTCATCTATATTCTTGTTAAATCTGTAAAGAGAGGGTGAAGTATTCCTCCATATTGTAAAGGATGAGGCATCCCTTTGTTTGAAGAGACTCAAGCTCAAGGGTGAGGCATCCCAAGGAGTTGAGTGCTCAAGTTTGTAAAGGTAGTCAAGCACCTATTGAAGCTTGAAGTTTAGTGAAAAATCTCGAGTGGTTTGCTTGAGTTGAATTTGATATCTAGCTTATTTACTTAATTTATCCTATAGCCCTAGTGGTATTTGTGAAATCTCTAATAGTTGCACCTTTGTTAAACTTATTCCGCTGCATTTATTAATTGAATTATTCAAAATGTTTAATTTCTCAAAGGTGTTTTAAAATTTGTAATCACCTAATTCACCCCCCTCTTGGGTGATGGTTGCCATGACTAACACTCACTTATGGCAATAATTTGACATTAGCATTTAATTCTATTTAACATTTAATAATTTGAATAATTACAAAAACAATCTCACATTATTCACTATGTTGACAAATTGAAAATTTGAATTATATTTATCTATAATTATAGTTGTCTATGATTATCTATAATTATCACATAATTTCAAATTAGCATTTTATTCTATTTAACATTTAATTTGAACAATTACAAGAATAATCTCACGTTATTAACTATTTGGACAAAATTAAAAATTTGAATTATATTTATCTATAATTATAGTTGTCTACAATTACTATAATTATCACATCTCCTGTCACCTTTGAATGGAGTTGATTGTGCAATTATTTAAAATATAGCGTAATTTTGGCTGAACAATCTCTATCATGCAATTTCTCAATATAACTTTCATTCATTCACATGATTATCTGTTTACATCCCTTTAAATTTCTAAATATATTGAACAAAAAAATTCTAAATATAGTCTAATTTATTGACCTTCAAAGGACGATTTAATGACTCAAATAATATATATGGATTCAAATTCTAAAATTGAAAGCTGGTCCTTTTAATTCATTAATTAATTGATTGCATCTAATAATGTTTTGTTTGACCTACAAATGATTGATTGTCTCTAATATAATATATTATTTAAATTAAATTTATCTAATATCAAAATACAAATGATTCATTCTATATAAATTTTCTGTGATATTATCCATTTCTTCACATTAGGGTATTTGGTTTACGGTTTCATCATTTTCATTTTGGTTCAACTAATCTTACTTTATTTTATAGTTCCATGTTTTCACCTTGTTGGTTCTCTTTAACTTCTTTCTCTAGCTAATATTCTATCTTTTTTTTCATTCTCCTTGAATGGATTTTATTTTAATTCTTCTAATTTCAAAATACAAAGGATACACTTTATATGAATTCTCTATGATATTATTCATTCATTCACATTAGGGTATTTTGTTTACAGTTTCATTTTTTTCATTTTGGTTCAACTAATCTTTATTTGCTTTACAGATCCATGTTTTCACCTTTTTAGTTCTCTTTAACATCTTTCTCTAGCTAAGCTTTTATCTTTCTTTCATTCTTTTTGACTGTATTTTCTTTTAATTGTTCTAATTTCAAAATACAAAGGAATCAGACTATATAAATTTCTCTAATATTTTTAATCCCTTCATGTTAAGTTATTTGGTTTATGATTTTTATCTTCTTTTTTTATTTTTTTTTATTTTGGTTGAATTCATCTTTCTTTGTTTTACATATTCACCTTTTCAACTTATTGGTTCTCTTTGTCTTCTTTCTACTAGGTAAGCTTCTATCTTTCCATTCTCTTTGAGTATTTTTTGTTGTATATTTTTAATATATTGTCATAGTTATTAAGATTTGAATCATGATTTTAAAAAATATTTATCGTTTGTTTATGTTTTTTCTTACTTGTCTTACCCACAAAATCTTCAACGAAAACTATGAAGCAAAGTAATGATAATTGGATCCTAAATAAGGGATTATGATGGAAAAAAGTTGTATCTATAGTTTTATTTTTTATTCTTTTATTTTTTTAATTGTATAAGCCTGCAATTGTAGAAGGCTAAAGTTGTACCTATATTTTTTATTTCCAATTCCTCCCTATTATTGTAGATGGTGAATTTTTGCTTCTTTCCCTTTTTTTTGCCAATAGATCAATTGTAGGTTAGATTATCAAATTTGTTGTATAAAAAAAGTTGCAATTATTGGCTGGAGTCAATTATTTAATATTTTGATCTAGGAGAATATATATTTATAAGTTTTTACAATTTATAATGCAATTTGTTCAATTTCATAATATTTATTATGGTAAACGTTATATGGTTAATATCTTTTAATATAGATTTCACTATATAAATTATTTTGTTTATTTTTATCTATTTGTTGTTTATTATCTATTTCACTTTTAGTTTTATTGAAAATAATATTAATATTTGAATAAATGAAATCCCCCAAAAATTAGAGTTAATGGGTTGTTGAACATTGTCTTGATCCAACGTATTACTACCATAAACTCTATAATAAATTCAAATATAAATTAGAAATTTGTTTCATTATTTCTTCCTTGGCAAAATTTGTTTTATTATTTCTTCATTTTAAGTTACATTAATATAAATTGAATTAATTTATATGTAATTTTTATTAAATATTAAATATTTATATATTAAAACATTATATACATTTTCTACTGAACTCTAAATTGTTTAAATGTTTTTTAAACATATAAGTTGTTTTATAATATTATATATTTAAATGATTTAGTATTTATATTAGAATGAAATCCTTTCATAAAAATATTATGCATTTTAAATTAAACTTATAAATATTTTTTTACTTAATTATTACATATTTTTTATTTAATTAATTATATTTATTTTTATCATTTAATTCTTAAATTTACCCGTACATCGCACGAGTGCAAAATCTAGTAATAATACAAAAACAAGATACATGCAATTATATTCTGATATGTGTCACTTTGTTATGAAACAACATGTTTAAAAATCTATCATATGATAAATATATGATTCCAATAACTGATATGCGGCATCCCATGTTGTTATTTAGAAGGAAAGTGCACATATGTCGCGAATTTTAAATTAAATTTATTACTCATACATACAAATATAAAAATTTATAATAACATATTAATTATCTTGCATATATACATTTGCATATTAATTCATATTCAAAATATTCCCACTTATTTTTAGTTGATCATGCTATTAATTGTTTTTATTGATGATTGATCTTAAAATCTCAAAATTTTTGTAACCATCTAGTATCATATATGTTATATATATATTGTCACCTTAAATTAATTAATTATATTTTCAAATTACTATATTTATTCATATATATTTATTTTATATTATTCACAAAACTTCAATATGTACATCACACAATAGTGAAAAATTTGCATGAAAATATAGTAAAATTAATTAAATGTAATTTATTATGAAGAAACTAAGAATTTATTAAGTATTTTTTAAACTAAGAAAATATAGTAAATTTTTTTGGTATAATCTTAATAATAAGTTAATAAAACATCCAAATAAATAAACATATACAAATTAATATCAAAAGAAAAAACTATAGAATAAAAAATTGTTAATCAAATTAATCTAAATCATTCGAGATGTCATATCTATAGGTTAAGTATATTTTTCTTATTTATTGTAATATATATTTAATTTATCTAGTATATTGCACATGTACAAAACACTAGTAATATAAAAAAAGTACATACATTAGAATTTTGACATGTCTTCACTGTCATCATCAAGTATGTGTATTATTTACTTGACATGTGGCAAATAAAGTAACTAATATTCCGTCTCATGTCATCTTATGCAACTATTTTCTGTTACATGTGATTTGATGTAACAATATGAGACATGTGATAAAAAATATATCATATGTCCAAAAATTAAATAATAAATAAATTTAAAATATACGATTCAATAACCTAAAAAAATAACAAAAATGAAAAAAAAAGCTTATCTATCCAAACAAGTAAACAAAAAAAAAAAAGAATCAAACTGCTTTATACACGATTGAAAAACATATCTTCTTCCATTCTCATGTTCCTCTTTCTAGTTCCTGCAGAACAGGCTCTTTGTATTTTTCGTCCTTAATAGATTGGTGTTCTTCATGGATTTGGAAGAATCAATGTCACCATTGCATTGTCGTCTATAAGCAGTGGAAGTTGGACTTCAAAGCAGTGGTTGCAGTGGGAAATGAAAATATTGTAATCTTTCATTGTTTGGGAAAGTTAATCAGATCGAAGCAGAGGAAAATGTTAATACAATGTTTGGGAAAATGAAGCAGGTCAAAGCGGTGGCTACCCTTGGCTTCCCAAACATATGGTATTGTTGGCATCACCATTTTGCAGTTGGTGCAATGGGACTTAACAAAACCAGTGAGGAGACCACCAATGTTACTCCTTCGAATATTTGGACCATCAAGGAACACCAGTTGATCCTTTGAATTCCAACTTTCAACCATTATCTTCAATTTCCCATGAACAATGAATGCTTGATTTTGTGCAATATGAGATGCTTGATTTCTTCATTTTTGCAAATATCAAAATCAATGAATCACGATACGTTTCTTTCATAATTTAGGGAGAGTAATAAATCAAATAAAAGATAAAATATGCTAGTAAAGAATAATTAACAATAACATAAATCATAGAAGAAACATAAAAGATGTTCCATAATTAATAAAGTCGTCACTTAATTAGAGCATCATGTTGATAACATGTTATGAAAATAAGTATAAACAACTCAAGAGATAGAGAAGAGAATAAAAAGAGAAGAATGTAATTGAATAATATCAAAGGTGTGTAGGCACCCAAAAAAATATTTATAGTCCAATGGTGAGATATCCCAAAATCAAATCAAATCTTATTGTTCAGGCATATGTAATTGGTAAGTTTTTGAATTTATTTTGTATTTTATTTCAAATTTCAAATTTGTGATTGATATGTAATTAGTTTCATATAGTTGACTATATGATATTGATTATATTCATTATATCTTGATTATAGTATTCCTTAATTTGATTTGACAGAGATCTAATACCATTTATGCTATAGATATCTTATAGCAGAAATAATAAATTAAGAAGGAGTGAAATTATCTATTATTATTAAATGTAATTGATTAGGTGTCTATTATTGTATGTCAATGTTTGTATGAATTTAAATCCACCATAATCAATTCCTCTCAATTGGTTAATGGAATTTCTTACCTTTTCAAGCCTTTGTTTCAATCATTAAATCCTTTAAAGCATTTGTCAACGATTTCTCCTCTCTGATTATTTAAACATATAAAGTTCAAGGCTTTTATAATAATTTGCTTAATTTTCAATTCTAAACACACTATTTTAATGGTTAGTTTCTTTATGCTATTGAGCATTTGCATGTCCATGTATTTTACCTTAATGTGACTTGATTATAAGCAAAAAAATTACTAGAAATTACATTTCTATTCAATCAAATAATGAAATAAATAATTTATATATTGATTATAGCAAAACTTTTTAATGTCATGACTTTTGTAAAACGAAATAATCGCAAGATTTTATGAATAATTTATCATAGACTTTTAGATATATTAATTAGTTCAAAATTAGTGGCACCTGAATTAGCACCTTTTTGATAAAAAGTAAGGAGTGCAAAGGCATCACCATAAAGCCAAAGATCCCAACTAGGTTGGCACCAAAGGATTTATCAATCATTTGCAGCACACCAATATATTAATGAAGAAACAAAGCCATGGGGGGACAAAAACCAAAACCCATGAGATAAAACAATCAAGCAAATCTGTAGTTTGGAAGACCCATCCTATTACGAAAAGAGTCTTCACAAATAAAGCTGGGGGTTAAATCCCACCAAGTGAATCCAGATGAAAAAATTCCAAAGGAGGCAAGCTTATCAGCACAGGTATTTCCTTCTCTGTAAATATGAGACACTCTAAAGTTCATTTTCTGAATGAGCAGAAGACAGTTATTCCATCTATTTCGAAGTTTCCAAGGCACCCTCGAAGGAAAGTTGAAGCGTAAAGCTGTAATGGAGGAATCACATTCTAGCCGAGAGATTATGCCAACCTCTGTCAAAAGCTAATTCAATAGCTAACATAGCGCCATGCAACTCTGCTTGCAGAGAGCAAGAGAGGCCAATATTCATAGCAAAACAGCTAAGAGCAACAGCCATGTGATTCCTGAAAATTCCACCGCAAGCTGCCATTCCTGGGAAGCCTCTTGCAGCTCCATCAGTGTTGCACTTAACCCATCCAAAGAGGGGAGAGAGCCAACTTACCTGTTTGATATTAGGAGCCCTGCGAAGATGGCTGGAGACTGAAAAAGCTTGAAGAATGGAGATTTCCGATAGAGAGGAGTGGCTGTAGCCAGACGATCTATTTCCAGTTAGGGAGACAGCTGCAGAGATCATTTTAATTGCTCCGAAGTCTGATAAGCAGGAGTTATCAAACCTCCTCATATTCCTAGCTGTCCATTGATAATCACATATTTTATTCATTAAGAAACCCTTATGTTTAGTTATTTACACTCTCCATATTCTTAATTGATTGAGTTTGGTATGATTTTGTGAGTTTGAGCTCAAATTGGTCCTAATTGAATATTTCCAGCATTATTGAGATTTGACACTGTTTCTGTATTTTGGCCATAACTTGAGTTCCTAATATCTGATGAACATGAATTTTACCTTGTAGGAAAGCTAAGAGGGAGCTATACAACTTTGATGAAGAGCTCGAAGTCTGATTCAGATGTCTAAGGGACCTAAGTTGACATGGAAGTCAGAATACTAGTTCTGTCAGTAGAATCCGAACAGTGTGCACTCAAAAAAATCATATCTCAAGATGTAATAATGGAGATGGGCTGAAATTTGGACATTGGATAGTCAAGATCCAAATAAACAACTTTCATGAAGAACACATTTTGAGAAAAAGAAGTCTAGTAGGTCATGTTGAGCTTGCAAGTCGGAACAGAGGTGCTGAAGTTGGGTTTGAGCAACCTACGGTATTTGGGACATATCTTGGGCTTAAGGAAGCCAAATTGGACGAACCAGCTATCCATTTTAGAGCCAAGACAAGGATCTACAACTTTCATGAAGAACACTTTTCGTGGTTCTGAAGTATAGTGGGTCGTTTTTGGCTTCCAAGTCAGACACGAAATTTTCGTCCTCAATCACCCACTCATCCACTCATACACTAATCCAACCACTTAACCACTCCACCCACTCATCCACTAATCCATCCACTCATCCATCCACTCACCCATTCATGTCCATAATTTCCCACTCACCAAAAGTCCTTTGGCATTTTTTCACTAATTCAACCACTCAACCATTCCACTCATTCATCCACTAAACCAATCCACTAAACCAACCCACTAATCCATCCACTCAAACACTCCACCGACTCACCCACTCATCCACCCACTTCCCTTTGTCATTTTGTTACCTTAGACTTCTATAAAAGGCACCATTTATCATGAACAAGATGTAATTCTCCTTCATTTCTCTCTAAGTTTCTTCTTGCTTCTTCATAGTTTCTCATAGTTTTGTATATTTTGATGCTCCCTTCATGGTAATGGAGGGCTAAGCTACTTTAGGTCAATTTAGAACTCTTGAAGAGATTGTGGTTTGGATTCTTGAGACCTTGGTTATGCATTGTATTTGATTTGTAATTGAATTCCTCTTTTCTTCTTCTTTCTTCTTCTTTCTTCTTCTTCTTGATCTTGAATGCATGAATGGTGATTCTATTTATGTTGATCTAATTTGATCTTAGTTTAAGATTGAGATTTGTGATGAAACTTAGAACTAATTGATCTAAACTAATCACATAAATGAAGATTGAGATTTGTGATGAAACTTTAGAACTGATTGATCTAAATTAATCACGAGAATTGAAGAGGTTAGGTTCTTGATTTGTGCCTAAGTTAATTGAATTCGGTACTTGAAATTAACATAGATTTTCATGAATGGTGCGATTGCGGATTTGTGTTTATCACTTGTTAATTGAATTCTAGACGATCGTCTAGTATGAATTCTGGATTTGGTGCGAGAGATCTCGGTTAGATCCAAATTAACAATTCAATTGCGCTTCAAGTGTTCTATGAAGGGTCTATGATTGAATCCACCCAATCTTGGATAGGTTTCTAAATTGATTTGCTCTTTAATTGTTATTTCTTCCTTTAATTTTGTTAAGTGCGATCTTAAACTATCAAACCCCCTTTTTGCTAACTTTCACTTGATTTGATCAAATTGCATTTACGATCCTTGAGGAGATGATCCGGTGTTGTCACTGTGCTACAAGCTTAGGTAATAACTTCGGTTATAATTTTGACCGAGTTCGGCGCTCGTCAAAATTTTGGTGTGGATTCTTAGGGGATTAGTAAGTGTAATCTTTTCATTTGAAGTGTTTTTACTAATTTTTGCTTTTTATTAATTTTTCTAACATTTTTAACCATTGTCTAGTGTATTTTGCTTATTTATTTGTTTTTGTGTGATGCATGACTAGGTCTGAGCCTGATAACTTGGTTGACTTTGACCCTGAGATTGATAGAACCTTGCATAGCTTGATTAGAGCTCGTAGGCTAAGTGCAAGAATTGCTTCTAAATTTGATCTTAATATTGAGAGTGAACTTGAGATCTTGAATAATTCTGAAACCATGGCTGATAACATGCAAAATAGAACTCTTAAGGAACTTCTTTGCTCTGATATAACTAACCAGTCTTTGTGTATTCAATACCCGGATCTTGATGCTTTGATTTTGAGTTAAAATCGGATTGATACATTTGTTGCCTAAGTTTCACGGTTTTGCGGTGAAGATCCCCATAAGCATCTAAAGGAGTTCCATGTGGTTTGTTCAACCATGAAGCCACATGGGATCTCGAAAGAGCACATCAAGTGAGGGCATTTCCTTTCTCACTTGTTGATCTGACCAAGGATTGGTTATTTTATCTTTCACCGGGTTCGGTAACAAGTTGGTGACATGAAGCGGTTGTTCTTAGAGAAATTTTTCCCTGCCTCTAGATTTCTTTGCCATTAGAAAAGATATATGTGGCATAAGACAAATGACGGGGAGACTTTGCATGAATATTGGGAAAGATTCAAGAAGCGTGCTCGAAATTTGTCCCCACCACCAAATCACCAATCAGCTCTTAATTCAATATTTCTATGAAGGCTTCTTTGCCAAATGACGAAGCATGGTGGATCTTTGCCTCTGGAGGAGCCTTAGTAGACAAGACCCTATGAGCGAGAGATTTGATAGCAAACATGGCAGCCAACACCCAACAATTTGGCACACGAATTATTACCTCAACCAGAGGAGTCAATGAAATTCAATCGTCTCATGTAGACCAACAGAGAATGGAACACGAGACTTGATGAATTAACTTCTTTGGTGAGGCGGTTAAGCGATGGCACAACAAGCACCAATGCAGATTGTTGCAACCGTGTGTGGCATTTGCTCTTGTTCATCTCATCCCTCGATGCATGCCCTACACTTCGAGGATGGTGGTTCTATTATTCCGAGAACAATGCATTGCGGCGGTGGTATTTTTCTGGTAGACCCCAATATCGGCAATCACAGAAGCGGCGGCCCGGATATGATCCATTTTCTAATACCTATAACCACTGGTGGAGGGACCATCCCAACACGAGATATGGAAATTCGGTCAACAACAACAGCCCTACCAACAAAGAAGCAACCACAATTTAGATACCAAGCTACGGGCCCAGCAACAAGTACCAACCACCTGCATTTAGGCAAGCACAACCTGCGCCGCCACCCATACAGCAGCCCCTCCAGCTACCTGTTCCAGCAGCCACTCCAGCTGAGCCACCTTTCGAAGACTTGATGAAACAGTTTCAGCAGAATGTCAATGCCACCATCCAGAATTTACAAACTCAGGTGGGCAGATGGCAACCACTGCTGAGTGAGTGAAAAGTCAAGGGTCGAACCAATTGCCTTCACAAACAGTCAACAACCCAAGAGGCAATGTAAGTGCCATTAGCTTGAGAAGTGGCAGAGAAGTTAACGGTCCTACTCCACCACAACCTGAACTACAAGTGCATCAACCAGAAGGTGACCAGAAACAAAAGAAAGTGGATAGCTCAGTCCAAAAATGCGTGATACAGAAGAAATGTGCAGAGAATTCAAATCGGCTATTCCACTACCTTTTCCACACGAGTCACACGGTCCAAGCATACTTGCGCAAAAAGAAATAGAAAGAGAAGTCATGGACACATTCGGGAAGGTGGAAATCAATATTCCCTCCTTGATGCAATCAAGCGAGATTCCCAAGTATGTCAAATTCCTCAAAGAGTTGTGTACTCACAAGAGAAGACTTAAAGTGCGAGAAAATAAGCATAGGCGAAATGTTTCTGCAATGATTCTACCAAGCATGCCACAAAAATGCAAAGATCCTGGAACTTTCACAATTCCTTGCACGATAGGTAACTCCAAATTTGAACATGCAATGCTAGATTTGGGTGCTTCGATTAATGTCATGCCTATGTCAATTTATCGGTCCACGAACATTGGCACTTTACAACCCTTGGTATAGTGATTCAATTGGCAAATAGGACCACTTGCTCATCCCGCAAAGCGGTGCTAGAAGATGTATTAGTTCGGGTGAATGATTTAATTTTTCCGGCGGACTTCTACGTCTTGGACATGGAAGATGAGTCTTGACAACCCATGCTCCATTAATTCTAGGCGCAGACCATTCCTCAAGACCGCCAAGACCAAGATAGATGTGCATGCTAGCACCCTTTCTATGGAGTTTGGCGATGATTTGGTACTGATTTAAAATTTTTGATGCCATGAGACATCCCCAGAGGAGCATTCATTTTCCATATTGATGTGATTGAGATCTTTGGTTGATGATGTTTATCTTGATTTATATCTTTGAATTCCACGATATTCTTGACTTTTACGGATTTGTTTCTTGTGGTACATGTGTTGCTTGTGATGTTGAGCCATGTCTTTGCATGTCTTTGAGATTTATCTTTGGTATGAGTGACGATGCAATTGCTGACTTGAATGATACCGCATGTGAAAATAGAAGTCAGAACTGTGCTGAATTTAATGTTGCTGAATTAGTTGTTTCAAATAGCTTGCTGCCTTCCATTGTATAACCTCCATCCTTAGAGTTGAAGACTTTGCAGACCATCTTAAATATGCATATTTAGGAGATGGTGAGAAGCTACCGATGATTGTTGCTAAGAATCGCAACCTTTGAACAAGAAGAAAAATTGTTGCGGGTTTTGAGTCGAATAAGCAAGCCATCGGATGGACAACGCGCATCTTCCGGTATTAGTCCCTCCACATGCATGCATAGGATTTTATTGGAAGAGGATACGAAACCAAGTAAGGCAACCCCAAAGGAGACCGAACCCCTTGATTCTAGATGTGGTGAAGAAGGAAGTGACCAAGCTACTTCAAGCTGGCATTATTTATCCCATATCAGACAGTAAATGGGTGAGCCCCGTGCAGGTTGTTCCCAAGAAATGTGGGGTCACAGTAGTTGAGAATGAGAATAACGAACTTCTACCCACAAGAGTTCGGAAACGGTTGACGGGTTTGCATTGATTATAGGCGGCTTAACCGGACTACCGAGAAAAGATCATTTTCCACTACCTTTCATTGATCGGATGTTGGAGAGGCTAGGCGGCAAGTCACATTATTGTTTTACGGATGGATATTCGGGTTATTTTCAGATTCATATAGCCCCGAGAAGACCAAGAGAAGACTACTTTCACTTGTCCATTTGGCACATTTGCATACGGGAGGATGCCGTTTGGTACGTGCAATGCTCGGGCACCTTTCAAAGGTGTATGATAAGTATCTTTTCGACTTTTTAGAGAATTGCATGGATGTGTTTATGGATGATTTTCTTGTCTATGGTTCTTCCTTTGATGCATGCTTGGATAGTCGCTCGGGTTTTACATAGATGCATTGAAACTAACCTTGTTACGAATTTTGAGAAATGTCATTTCATGGTAGAACAAGGTATAGTTTTAGGACATGTAATATCTAGCAAGGGTATCGAGGTAGATCTGCAAAAATAAATGTTATTTCATGCTTATCTTACCCCACGTGCGTGCGGGAGGTTCGCTCTTTCCTTGGTCATGCGAGGTTTCTATAGGCGGTTCATAAAAGATTTCAAAGCAAAATTGCTCTTCCACTATCCAACTTGCTACAAAAAGAAGTGGAGTTCCATTTTGACCGAGAAATGCAAGGATGCCTTCAATCACTTGAAGCAAGCATTGACCGATACACCTATCATCCGACCACCAGATTGGACACTTCCATTTGAGCTCATGTGTGATGCCTCTAATTATGCTTTGGCGAAGTTGTTCTTGCACAAAGGGTCGGTAAAATATCTCATGTCATCTCTTATGCTTCAAGAACTTTAGATCCTGCACAAGTCAACTACACCACCACTGAAAAGGAACTTTTAGCAATTATTTTTGCTTTGGACAAATTTCGATCATATTTGCTTGGTTCTAGAGTGGTTGTGTTTTCAGATCATACAGCTCTGAAGTTTCTCCTGAAGAAGCTTGATGCAAAGCCTAGATTGATTAGGTGGATTTTGCTCTTCCAAGAGTTCGATATTGAAATCCGTGATAAAAGTGGAGCGGAGAATTTAGTGGTGATCACCTAAGTCGTATTGAAAAGGAGGCGAGATACTTTACCTATCCATGATGTCTTCCCTGATGAGCAGCTTTTCAAGCTGCAAGGTAACACTCCTTGGTTTGCTGATTTGATAAATTTCTTAGTTGCTGGTGTTTTCCCTGCACATTTTATTAGGGCTCAGATTGATAAATTAAAAAGTGAGTCAAAATATTATGTGTGGGATGACCCTTATCTGTGGAAATTTTGTAGTGACCAAGTCATTAGGAGATGTGTGCCTGATAATGAATTCCATTCTATTCTTAGCTTTTGTCATACACTTGCATGTGGCGGTCATTTTGGTCCCCAAAGGATGGCTAGGAAAGTTTTGGAATCTGGATTATATTGGCCCACTCTATTTCATGATGCATATGTGTTTTGTAAATCTTGTGATCAATGCCAAAAAACAGGAAACACTTCTCGAAGGAATGAGATGCCCCAGAAATCCTTATTGTTCTGTGAGATTTTTGATGTATGGGGTATTGATTTTATGGGACCCTTTCTGTTTCTTTTGGTTTTGTTTACATTTTGCTATTTGTTGATTATGTATCCAAGTGGGTGGAGGCGAAAGCTACTCGGATGATGATTCCAAAGTTGTTGTGGATTTTGTTAGATCACATGATTTTCTGCAGGTTTGGAGTTCCAAAGGCCATCATTAGTGATCAGGGTTCACATTTTTGTAATCGAAGCATGGAAGCTTTAATGAAAAAGTATGGGGTCTTGCCTGCACGAGTTTCTACACCTTACCATCCCCAAACTAATGGGCAAGCCGAGATTTCCAACGGGGAGATCAAGCGGATACTCAGGAAAGGCAGTTCAACCTAACGAAAGGATTTGGAGCAAGAGGCTTGAGGATGCTTTATGGGCTTACGGGACTGCTTATAAGACACCAATCGGGATGTCTCCGTATCGGATTGTTTTTGGAAAAGCCCTGCCTCTACCCGGTGGAAATTGAGCATCATGCATTTTGAGCGGTGAAAAGGTGCAACTTGGACCTAGATCAAGCGGTATGGAGAGGAAGGCTGCTGCGTGCTTGACAATTGGAGGAGATCCGCTTGGAGGCTTATGAAAGTTCCAAACTTTATAAGGAGAAGACCAAAGCCTTCCATGATAAGTTGATTGAGGAAAACATTTGAGATTGGTCAAAAAGTTCTCCTCTATAACTCCCGCCTCCGATTCATGCACGGCAAATTAAGGTCTAGATGGGATGGACCATTTATTGTTACTAAGGTTTTTCCTTCAGTCTTTGTTCAGATTAAAAGTGAGGTCAGTGTCAAAGCTTTCATCGTAAATGGACACCGCCTCAAACAGTATCATGAACTTCCAGAGAATACGAAGTGGAGGTGATGAACCTTCTCCATCCGCATTATGAATGAAAAAAAAAAAAAAAAAAAAAAAAAAAAAAAAAAAAAAAAAAAAAAAAAAAAAAAAAAAAAGAAAAAAACAGGTTGTGTGTCCGACAATGAGGTAGGTAGTGCCATTGAATTTTGTCACTCGGAAGTAAGTGGAGGTCACTTTTTCTTCAACGACAACAACTACGAAAATCTTGCAGTATGGATTTTATTGGCCCACTTTATTCAAGGTCTGTTACACCTTTTGCAAAAATTGCGCGAAATTGGTCAAAAAGGTTCTGCTTTGAGATTATCATCTCGCACCTACTCCTTGAAAAATTAAGATCCAGGTGGCGCGGTTCTTTTTCTTGTCAAACACGTGTATCCTCACGGGGCCGTAGATATTGAGGATCCTAGGAATGGTAATGCGCGTAAAGTTAATGGACAAAGACTCAACCATTCCTGGAAAACCAAGTTCTTGAGTTCTTTGTGTTCTTAGGTTAAGTGGCGGATACGGTACTCGTGACTCTCAAGTCGGTTTATTTTTCGGTTTCTCAAAATAACTGAATCCTTCTTCTCCTTCAAAATGGATGTCATTCTTTCAAACACGAGAAAACATTTTCCTTCTCTTCCTCAAAATGCTCGAGAAAAATCTACAAAGTTCGATGTGAAAGATTGAGGACCTGTTAATGCACAAAGGTATGCCGAGAAGATGTACGATGGATAATTGAAGCAAAGGTTCGATTAGCAGGTGAGTCCTCAATTTCATTTGACTCATATATGCCAGGTCTTGGAAGAAGTTCATATTCTAAAAGGAGAAGAGCAAAAAGGTTACAAGTCTGTTACAAATGTGGACGATGGAATTGTAACAGACAATGTCGTTCTTTGGGGATGATTTTCGCAAATAAATCTTTCATTAAGAATGGATGAGTAAGGAGTCATTAGATGATATCTTATTGACTCTTGAGACGCGTTCTTATGGATTGATGCGGGGTGAAATTCTTAATTTGTGGAATCTCTTCAAGGATGAAGAAAAACGCTACGATCTTGGGAATCTGACTCTAAAAGACCTGTTTGCCAATTTATAAGAAAATTGGATGGGAAGCTTATCCTCGACTCATAGAAGACGTTTAAGCGTTCATTTGGACGTTAAACTAGAGGCGAGATGTGAGCCATATCCACAAACAATCTGTACATATCATCATCTTCTTCTTCTTCATGACATCTCTCAAACAAAAAAAAAAAAAAAAAAAAAAAAAAAACAAAACAAAAAAAAAAACAAAAATTATGTATACGTCTTAGGGTTGGCTTTGGTAACACACACCGTGAATGGGAAAATGCATGCATCTGATCAAAGCCTTCTTAATTGAAAAACAAAGAAGGTAGATTGTATCCCACATGTGAGGCGGCCGGTCGTATTATGGCCACTTGTCCCTTTTGGGAGCCCTATGTTGCTTATTTGGTCTTGAATGGGTCGAATCTTGGTCAACAATGCTTTGGCACAAAGCCGAAAAAGCAGACTACCTCCATCCCAATCTTAAGTAAGTATGCACTCATCTTTCATCAAGTTTTTCTAACAATTTCAAAAAAAAAAAAAAAAAGGACATGATGTCTCTTTGCACTCATGACGTGAGTATAAAGATACGCCATGAAAAGCGTACATACTGGTATGTCATCATTTTCTATTTCTTTTATCTTTGTATCATTTTGTTGTATTTTGATTTTTGTACAGACGATCCTTTGAGCAGGGTCCTTCAGGGGTTTCTAGACTTCTTTACCTTGATGGTTTTCTTGAAGTCAAAAAAAATAAAATAAAAAATTTTGTTGTTTTGTTTAAAAAGTATGATATGATTATCATGGACTTATTAAACTAATTAGTGATGGCAGAGTAAGGAGAATTTTACTCTTGAGACGCATCTTAATTGGTGGCAGAGTAAGGAGTTTTTTTTAGGTAGTAATTAATTAGTATTAAATTGTGGAAGTACTAACGTTTTCTTGTTTGATTTCTTTTCGAGTCGATGCGTGAATCGACGGTGTGCTTCTTTTCTGCTTGGCGTTGATTCACTTCTTATCAGGTTGTGTTGCTCTTTTCTATATCTCTCTTTCACATTGAGGGCAATGTTATATTAAGTGTGGGGGAGAGATTTTAGCATGTTTCTTTTGGTTGTTAAAAAAAAAAACACAAAAAAGGGGTTTATTGCATGATTGAATAACTTTTCTCCCTTCTTGAACTGATATGCTTGGAGATAGATGATTGAATTGTTGAATTGATGAATTGAGTTTGATAGATGCATACCTTGTGAGATTTTGAGCCTAATGGATGGATTCAACATTTATGCCATTCTCTTCTTTCTTGTGTGATTTTCACTCATGTTAATGACCACTCTAGAACTTGCTTTGATTCTTTTTGAGGCTACATTTCACTTGCATGCATGAACATGATTGAGGCCCTCTTTCTTAATTAGCTAGTTTAACCAAATAGCCAACCTTGTTTTCAATATGATATCAAGCACTCTTTTGACTTCTTGAAAATTCTCTGATTCCTGCCAACCTTGTATATTTTCCTTTGCTTAACCCCTTTGAGCTTATTTGACCATTCCTTGTTTCTAGCTCATTATGTGCCTTAAATGAGAAATCGTGTTCTTACTTTACCTTAGGGAATAAAAGAACATTAGCTTGGTTAATGGATGAGTTTTTGAACAAGTGTGGGGGTGTGTGTACAAAATGGTTGTTGAAAAAGAAAAGAGTGCCCAAAAAGAAAAAAAAAATGTATGTATATAGTTATGTTCATATATATAAAAAGAAAAAGAAAAAAAAAGAAAAAAAAAACCAAGTGTTTAAAAAAAAAAAAAAGGATTGGGAAATGAATATGTAAAGGGATATACACTAGAGTTGGGATGAACTTTTATGCTTGTTATTTGAACTCAACTCTCATTTGCTTTTATTCTCTTTAGTATTTATCTTCTCATATCCATTTTATCCTCTCCTGTTACCTTGACCTCACTACAACCTTGAATAAAGTCTTCATGATTTGTGTGTGTATGTGTTTTGAGTAGTGGAGAAGTAGAAGATAAGCAAGCTTATGGTAGTGCAATTTTCATGGGTTGAATTGAGTGAAATACCTACCCTTTAAACACTTGAGAGATTGAGAGGGAATCTTGTGAAGATCTATCATTCTCGATTCATGTTGAAGATACCTTGCTTGTTGGTTTGAGATGTGGAGAATTGTTAACTCATGAATGTTTTGATCCCTTGAACCTTTGGTTGTTCTTCTTGATTGTAAAATTTTGGTCTTGAGTTTTGCCCAGGAGTGCAAAAAGCTAAGTGTGGGAGAATTTGATAATCACATATTTTATTCATTAAGAAACCCTTATGTTTAGTCATTTACACTCTCCATATTCTTAATTGATTGAGTTTGGTATGATTTTGTGAGTTTGAGCTCAAATTGGTCCTAATTGAATATTTCCAGCATTATTGAGATTTGACACTGTTTCTGTATTTTGGCCATAACTTGAGTTCCTAATATCTGATGAACATGAATTTTACCTTGTAGGAAAGTTAAGAGGGAGCTCTACAACTTTGATGAAGAGCTCGAAGTCTGATTCAGATGTCTAAGGGACCTAAGTTGACATGGAAGTCAGAATACGGATTCTGTCAGTAGAATCCGAACAGTGTGCACTCAAAAAAATCATATCTCAAGATATAATAATGGAGATGGGCTGAAATTTGGACATTGGATAGTCAAGATCCAAATAAACAACTTTCATGAAGAACACATTTTGAGAAAAAGAAGTCTAGTAGGTCATTTTGAGCTTGCAAGTCGGAACAGAGGTGCTGAAGTTGGGTTTGAGCAACCTACGGTATTTGGGACATATCTTGGGCTTAAGGAAGCCAAATTGGATGAACCAGCTATCCATTTTATAGCCAAGACAAGGATCTACAACTTTCATGAAGAACACTTTTCGTGGTTCTGAAGTATAGTGGGTCGTTTTTGGCTTCCAAGTCAGACACGAAATTTTCGTCCTCAATCACCCACTCATCCACTCATACACTAATCCAACCACTTAACCACTCCACCCACTCATCCACTAATCCATCCACTCATCCATCCACTCACCCATTCATGTCCATAATTTCCCACTCACCAAAAGTCCTTTGGCATTTTTCACTAATTCAACCACTCAACCATTCCACTCACTCATCCACTAAGCCAATCCACTAAACTAACCCACTAATCCATCCACTCAAACACTCCACTCACTCACCCACTCATCCACCCACTCATCCACCCACTTCCCTTTGTCATTTTGTTACCTTAGACTTCTATAAAAGGCACCATTTATCATGAACAAGATGTAATTCTCCTTCATTTCTCTCTAAGTTTCTTCTTGCTTCTTCATAGTTTCTCATAGTTTTGTATATTTTGATGCTCCCCTTCATGGTAATGGAGGGCTAAGCTACTTTGGGTCAATTTAGAACTCTTGAAGAGATTGTGGTTTGGATTCTTGAGACCTTGGTTATGCATTGTATTTGATTTGTAATTGAATTCCTCTTTTCTTCTTCTTTCTTCTTTTTCTTCTTCTTTCTTCTTCTTCTTGATCTTGAATGCATGAATGGTGATTCTATTTATGTTGATCTAATTTGATCTTAGTTTAAGATTGAGATTTGTGATGAAACTTAGAACTAATTGATCTAAACTAATCACATAAATGAAGATTGAGATTTGTGATGAAACTTAGAACTGATTGATCTAAATTAATCATGAGAATTAAAGAGGTTAGGTTACTGATTTGTGCCTAAGTTAATTGAATTCGGTACTTGAAATTAACATAGATTTTCATGAATGGTGCGATTGCGGATTTGTGTTTATCACTTGTTAATTGAATTCTAGACGATCGTCTAGTATGAATTCTGGATTTGGTGCAGAGATCTCGGTTAGATCCAAATTAACAATTCAATTGCGCTTCAAGTGTTCTATGAAGGGTCTATGATTGAATCCACCCAATCTTGGATAGGTTTCTAAATTGACTGCTCTTTAATTGTTATTTCTTCCTTTAATTTTGTTAAGTGCGATCTTAAACTATCAAACCCCCCTTTTTGCTAACTTTCACTTGATTTGATCAAATTGCATTTACGATCCTTGAGGAGACGATCCGGTGTTGTCACTGTGCTACAAGCTTAGGTAATAACTTCGGTTATAATTTTGACTGAGTTCGGCGCTCGTCAAAATTTTGGTAATGCTTAGGGGATTAGTAAGTGTAATCTTTTCATTTGAAGTGTTTTTACTAATTTTTGCTTTTTATTAATTTTTCTAACATTTTTAACCATTGTCTAGTGTATTTTGCTTATTTATTTATTTTTGTGTGATGCATGACTAGGTCCGAGCATGATAACTTGGTTGACTTTGACCACGAGATTGATAGAACCTTGCATAGCTTGATTAGAGCTCGTAGGCTAAGTGCAAGAATTGCTTCTAAATTTGATCTTAATATTGAGAGTGAACTTGAGATCTTGAATAATTAAAACCATGGCCGATAACATGCAAAATAGAACTCTTAAGGAACTTCTTGCTCGATATAACTAACCGGTCTTTGTGTATTCAATACCCGGATCTTGATGCTGATTTTGAGTTAAAATCGGATTGATACATTTGTTGCCTAAGTTTCACGGTTTTGCGGTGAGGATCCCCATAAGCATCTAAAGGAGTTCCATGTGGTTTGTTCAACCATGAAGCCACATGGGATCTCGAGAAAAACACATCAAGTCGAGGGCATTTCCTTTCTCACTTCAACGATACGACCACGGATTGGTTATTTTATCTTTCACCGAGGTTCGGTAACAAGTTGGTGACATGAAGCGGTTGTTCTTAGAGAAATTTTTCCCTGCCTCTAGAGCCGCTTTGCCATTAGAAAAGATATATGTGGCATAAGACAAATGACAGGGGAGACTTTGCATGAATATTGGGAAAGATTCAAGAAAGCGTGCTCGAGTGTCCCCACCACCAAATCACCAATCGCTCTTAATTCAATATTTCTATGAAGGCTTCTTTGCCAAATGACGAAGCATGGTGGATCTTTGCCTCGGAGGAGCCTTAGTAGACAAGACCCTGCAGCAAGAACGAGAGATTTGATAGCAAACATGGCAGCCAACACCCAACAATTTGGCACACGAATTATTACCTCAACCAGAGGAGTCAATGAAATTCAATCGTCTCATGTAGACCAACAGAGAATGGAACACAAACTTGATGAATTAACTTTTTGGTGAGGCAGTTAGCAGTGGCACAACAAGCACCAATGCAGATTCTTTGCAAGCGTGTGTGGCATTTGCTCTTGTTCATCTCATCCTCCGATGCATGCCCTACACTTCGGGATGGTGGTTCTATTATTCCGAACAATCTGTGAAAGAAATTTGGTATTTTTCTGGTAGACCCCAATATCGGCAATCAGACGGCAGCCCGGATATGATCCATTTTCTAATACCTATAACCCTGGTGGAGGGACCATACCAACCCGAGATATGGAAATTACGGTCGTCAACAACAACAAACCCTACCAACAAGAAGAACCACAATTTAGATACCAAGCTACGAGGCCCTAGCAACAAGTACCAACCCACCGCATTTAGGCAAGCACAACCTGCGCGCCACCCATACTGAGACCCCTCCACTACACTGTTCCGGTGACCACTCCCGGTGAGCCACTTTTCGAAGACTTGATGAAACAAGTTTCAGCGGAGAATGTCAATGCCACCATCCGAATTTACAAACTCAAGGTGGGCGGATGGTAACCACTGCGAGTGAGCCGAAAAGTCAAGGGTCGAACCAATTGCCATCACAACAGTCAACAACCCAAGAGGCAATGTAAGTGCCATTAGCTTGAGAAGTGGCGAGAGAAGTTAACGGTCTGCCCCACTCCACCACAACCCGAACTACAAGTGCATCAACCGAAGGTGACCGAAACAAAAGAAAGTGGATAGCTCAGTCCAAAAATCGTGATACAGAAAAAATGTGCAGAGAATTCAAATCTGGCTATTCCACTACCTTTTCCACACGAGTCACACAGTCCAAGCATACTGCGCAAACGAAATAGAAAGAGAAGTCATGGACACATTCAGGAAGGTGGAAATCAATATTCCCCTCCTTGATGCAATCAAGCGAGATTCCCAAGTATGCCAAATTCCTCAAAGAGTTGTGTACTCACAAGAGAAGACTTAAGGGTACTGAGAAAATAAGCATAGGCAGAAATGTTTCGCAATGATTCTACCAAGCATGCCACAAAAATGCAAAGATCTGGAACTTTCACAATTCCTTGCACGATAGGTAACTCCAAATTTGAACATGCAATGCTAGATTTGGGTGCTTCGATTAATGTCATGCCTATGTCAATTTATCAGTCCCTGAACATTGGCACTTTACAACCCACTGGTATAGTGATTCAATTGGCAAATAGGACCACTGCTCATCCTGAAGAAGTGCTAGAAGATGTATTAGTTCGGGTGAATGATTTAATTTTTCCAGCGGACTTCTACGTCTTGGACATGGAAGATGAGTCTTCAGCAACCCATGCTCCATTAATTCTAGGCAGACCATTCCTCAAGACCGCCAAGACCAAGATAGATGTGCATGCTGACACCCTTTCTATGGAGTTTGGTGATGATTTGGTACAGTTTAAAATTTTTGATGCCATGAGACATCCCCTAGAGGAGCATTCTGTTTTCCATATTGATGTGATTGAGATCTTTGGTTGATGATGTTTATCTTGATTTATATCTTGAATTCCACGATATTCTTGACTTTCTCGGATTCTGTTTCTTGTGGTACATGTGTTGCTTGTGATGTTGAGCCATGTCTTTGCATGTCTTTGAGATTTATCTTTGGTATGAGTGTGATGCAATTTCTTGACTTGAATGATACCGCATGTGAAAATAGAAGTCGAAACTGTGTTGAATTTAATGTTGCTGAATTAGTTGTTTCAAATAGCTTGCTGCCTTCCATTGTACAACCTCCATCCTTAGAGTTGAAGACTTTGCCAGACCATCTTAAATATGCATATTTAGGAGATGGTGAGAAGCTGCCAGTGATTGTTGCTAAGAATCTGCAACCTGAACAAGAAGAAAAATTGCTGCAGGTTTTGAGGCAGAATAAGCAAGCCATCGGATGGACACTTGCAGATCTTCCTGGTATTAGTCCCTCCACATGCATGCATAGGATTTTATTGGAAGAGGATACGAAACCAGTAAGGCAACCCTAAAGGAGACTGAACCCCTTGATTCTAGATGTGGTGAAGAAGGAAGTGACCAAGCTACTTCAAGCTGGCATTATTTATCCCATATCAGACAGTAAATGGGTGAGCCCCGTGCGGGTTGTTCCCAAGAAATCTGGGGTCACGGTAGTTGAGAATGAGAATAACGAACTTCTACCCACAAGAGTTCGAGCAGTTGGCGGGTTTGCATTGATTATAGGCGGCTTAACCGAGGCTACCGAGAAAAGATCATTTTCCGCTACCTTTCATTGATCGGATGTTGGAGAGGCTAGGCGGCAAGTCACATTATTGTTTTACGGATGGATATTCGGGTTATTTTCAGATTCATATAGCCCCGTGAAGACCAAGAGAAGACTACTTTCACTTGTCCATTTGGCACATTTGCATACGAGGAGGATGCCGTTTGGTCTCACGTAATGCTCAGGGCACCTTTCAAAGGTGTATGATAAGTATCTTTTCGACTTTTTAGAGAATTGCATGGATGTGTTTATGGATGATTTTCTTGTCTATGGTTCTTCCTTTGATGCATGCTTGGATAGTCAGCTCAGGTTTTACATAGATGCATTGAAACTAACCTTGTTCTGAATTTTGAGAAATGTCATTTCATGGTAGAACAAGGTATAGTTTTAGGACATGTAATATCTAGCAAGGGTATCGAGGTAGATCCTGCAAAAATAAATGTTATTTCAAGCTTATCTTACCCCACATACGTGCGGGAGGTTCGCTCTTTCCTTGGTCATGCAGGTTTCTATAGGCGGTTCATAAAAGATTTCAGCAAAATTGCTCTTCCACTATCCAACTTGCTACAAAAAGAAGTGGAGTTCTATTTTGACCAGAAATGCAAGGATGCCTTCAATCACTTGAAGCAAGCATTGACCAGTACACCTATCATCCAGCCACCAGATTGGACACTTCCATTTGAGCTCATGTGTGATGCCTCTAATTATGCTTTGGCGGCTGTTCTTGCACAAAGGGTCGGTAAAATATCTCATGTCATCTCTTATGCTTCAAGAACTTTAGATCTGCACAAGTCAACTACACCACCACTGAAAAGGAACTTTTAGCAATTATTTTTGCTTTGGACAAATTTCGATCATATTTGCTTGGTTCTAGAGTGGTTGTGTTTTCAGATCATACAGCTCTGAAGTTTCTCCTGAAGAAGCTTGATGCAAAGCCTAGATTGATTAGGTGGATTTTGCTCCTCCAAGAGTTCGATATTGAAATCCGTGATAAAAGTGGAGCGGAGAATTTAGTGGTGATCACCTAAGTCGTATTGAAAAGGAGGCGGATACTTTACCTATCCATGATGTCTTCCATGATGAGCAACTTTTCAAGCTGCAAGGTAACACTCCTTGGTTTGCTGATTTGATAAATTTCTTAGTTGCTGGTGTTTTCCCTGCACATTTTATTAGGGCTCAGATTGATAAATTAAAAAGTGAGTCAAAATATTATGTGTGGGATGACCCTTATCTGTGGAAATTTTGTAGTGACCAAGTCATTAGGAGATGTGTGCCTGATAATGAATTCCATTCTATTCTTAGCTTTTGTCATACACTTGCATGTGGCGGTCATTTTGGTCCCCAAAGGACTGCTAGGAAAGTTTTGGAATCTGGATTATATTGGCCCACTCTATTTCATGATGCATATGTGTTTTGTAAATCTTGTGATCAATGCCAAAAAACAGGAAACACTTCTCGAAGGAATGAGATGCCCCAGAAATCCTTATTGTTCTGTGAGATTTTTGATGTATGGGGTATTGATTTTATGGGACCCTTTCCTGTTTCTTTTGGTTTTGTTTACATTTTGCTAGCTGTTGATTATGTATCCAAGTGGGTGGAGGCGAAAGCTACTCGGACTGATGATTCCAAAGTTGTTGTGGATTTTGTTAGATCACAGATTTTCTGCAGGTTTGGAGTTCCAAAGGCCATCATCAGTGATCAGGGTTCACATTTTTGTAATCGAAGCATGGAAGCTTTAATGAAAAAGTATGGGGTCTTGCACAGAGTTTCTACACCTTACCATCCCCAAACTAATGGGCAAGCCGAGATTTCCAACAGGGAGATCAAGCAGATACTCCAGGAAAGCAGTTCAACCTAACAGAAAGGAGTGGAGCAAGAGGCTTGAGGATGCTTTATGGGCTTACGGGATGCTTATAAGACACCAATCGGGATGTCTCCGTATCGGATTGTTTTTGGAAAAGCACACCTACCTAGGTGGAAATTGAGCATCATGCATTTTGAGCGGTGAAAAGGTGCAACTTGGACCTAGATCAAGCGAGGTATGGAGAGGAAGCTGCAACATTGCAAAGAATTGGAGGAGATCCGCTTGGAGGCTTATGAAAGTTCCAAACTTTATAAGGAGAAGACCAAAGCCTTCCATGATAAGTTGATTCGAGGAAAACATTTGAGATTGGTCAAAAAGTTCTCCTCTATAACTCCCGCCTCCGATTCATGCACGGCAAATTAAGGTCTAGATGGGATGGACCATTTATTGTTACTAAGGTTTTCCTTACAGTGTTGTTCGGATTAAAAGTGAGGTCGGTGTCAAAGCTTTCATCGTAAATGGACACCGCCTCAAACAAGATTATCATGAACTTCCGGAGAATACGAAGTGGAGGTGATGAACCTTCTCCATCCGCATTATGAATGAAAAAAAAAAAAAGAAAAAAAAAAAAAAAAAAAAAAAAAAAGAAAAAAAAAGAAAAAAAAAACAGCTGTGTGTCCGACAATGAGGTAGGTAGTGCCATTGAATTTTGTCACTCGGAAGTAAGTGGAGGTCACTTTTTCTTCAACGACAACAACTGCGAAAATCTTGCAGTATGGATTTTATTGGCCCACTTTATTCAAGGTCTGTTACACCTTTTGCAAAAATTGCGAAATTGGTCAAAAAGGTTATGCTTTGAGATTATCATCGCACCTACTCCTTGAAAAATTAAGATCCAGGTGGCGCGGTTCTTTTCTTTGTCAAACACGTGTATCCTCTCGGGGGCCGTAGATATTGAGGATCCTAGGAATGGTAATGCGCGTAAAGTTAATGGACAAAGACTCAACCATTCCTGGAAAACCAAGTTCTTGAGTTCTTGTGTGCCGGTTAAGTGGCGGATACGGTACTCCGTGACTCTCAAGTCGGTTTATTTTTCAGTTTCTCAAAATAACTGAATCCTTCTTCTCCTTCAAAATGGATGTCATTCTTTCAAACATGAGAAAACATTTTCCTTCTCTTCCTCAAAATGCTCGAGAAAAATCTACAAAGTTCGATGTGAAAGATTGAGGCTGTTAATGCACAAAGGTATGCCGAGAAGATGTACGATGGATAATTGAAGCGAAGGTCCGATTAGCGGGTGAGTCCTCAATTTCATTTGACTCATATATGCCGGTCTTGGAAGAAGTTCATATTCTAAAAGGAGAAGAGCAAAAAGGTTACAAGTCCGTTACAAATGTGGACGATGGAATTGTAACATGACAATGTCGTTCTTTGGGGATGATTTTCGCAAATAAATCCTTCATTAAGAATGGACTGAGTAAGGAGTCATTAGATGATATCTTATTGACTCTTGAGACGCGTTCTTATGGATTGATGCGGGGTGAAATTCTTAATTTGTGGAATCTCTTCAAGGATGAAGAAAAACGCTACAGTCTTGGGAATCTGACTCTAAAAGACCCTGTTTGCCAATTTATAAGAAAATTGGATGGGAAGCTTATCCTCGACTCATAGAAGACGTTTAAGCCGTTACTGGACGTTAAACTAGAGGCAGATGTGAGCCATATCCACAAACAATCTGTACATATCATCATCTTCTTCTTCTTCATGACATCTCTCAAACAAAAAAAAAAAAAAAAAAAAAAAAAAAAAAAAACAAAACAAAAAAAAAACAAAAATTATGTATACGTCTTAGGGTTGGCTTTGGTAACACACACTGTGAATGGGAAAATGCATGCATCCTGATCCAGCCTTCTTAATTGAAAAACAAAGAAGGTAGATTGTATCCCACATGTGAGGCAGCCAGTCGTATTATGGCCACTTGTCCCTTTTGGGAGCCCTATGTTGCGCTGGTCTTGAATGGGTCGAATACTGGTCAACAATGCTTTGGCACAAAGCCGAAAGAGCAGACTACCTCCATCCCAATCTTAAGTAAGTATGCACTCATCTTTCATCAAGTTTTTCTAACAATTTCAAAAAAAAAAAAAGGACGTGATGTCTACTGCACTCATGACGCGCAGTATAAAGATACGCCATGAAAACTGTACATACAGGTATGTCATCATTTTCTATTTCTTTTATCTTTGTATCATTTTGTTGTATTTTGATTTTTGTACAGACGATCCTTTGAGCGGGGTCCTTCGGGGTTTCTAGACTTCTTTACCTTGATGGTTTTCTTGAAGTCAAAAAAAAAAAATATATATATATAAAAAAAAAATAAAATAAAAATTTTGTTGTTTTGTTTAAAAAGTATGATATGATTATCATGGACTTATTAAACCAATTAGTGATGGCGAGTAAGGAGAATTTTACTCTTGAGACGCATCTTAATTGGTGGCGAGTAAGGAGTTTTTTTAGGTAGTAATTAATTAGTATTAAATTGTGGAAGTACTAACGTTTTCTTGTTTGATTTCTTTTCAGGGTCTGATGCGTAACTGACAGTGTGCTTCTTTTCTGCTTGGCGTTGATTCACTTCTTATCAGGTTGTGTTGCTCTTTTCTATATCTCTCTTTCACATTGAGGGCAATGTTATATTAAGTGTGGGGGAGAGATTTTAGCATGTTTCTTTTGGTTGTTAAAAAAAAAAACACAAAAAAGGGGTTTATTGCATGATTGAATAACTTTTCTCCCTTCTTGAACTGATATGCTTGGAGATAGATGATTGAATTGTTGAATTGATGAATTGAGTTTGATAGATGCATACCTTGTGAGATTTTGAGCCTAATGGATGGATTCAACATTTATGCCATTCTCTTCTTTCTTGTGTGATTTTCACTCATGTTAATGACCACTCTAGAACTTGCTTTGATTCTTTTTGAGGCTACATTTCACTTGCATGCATGAACATGATTGAGGCCCTCTTTCTTAATTAGCTAGTTTAACCAAATAGCCAACCTTGTTTTCAATATGATATCAAGCACTCTTTTGACTTCTTGAAAATTCTCTGATTCTTGTCAACCTTGTATATTTTCCTTTGCTTAACCCCTTTGAGCTTATTTGACCATTCCTTGTTTCTAGCTCATTATGTGCCTTAAATGAGAAATCGTGTTCTTACTTTACCTTAGGGAATAAAAGAACATTAGCTTGGTTAATGGATGAGTTTTTGAACAAGTGTGGGGGTGTGTGTACAAAATGGTTGTTGAAAAAGAAAAGAGTGCCCAAAAAAAAAAAAAAAAATGTATGTATATAGTTATGTTCATATATATAAAAAAAAAAAAAAAAAAAAAGAAAAAAAAACCAAGTGTTTAAAAAAAAAAAAAGGATTGGGAAATGAATATGTAAAGGGATATACACTAGAGTTGGGATGAACTTTTATGCTTGTTATTTGAACTCAGCTACTCTCATTTGCTTTTATTCTCTTTAGTATTTATCTTCTCATATCCATTTTATCCTCTCCTGTTACCTTGACCTCACTACAACCTTGAATAAAGTCTTCATGATTTGTGTGTGTATGTGTTTTGAGTAGTGGAGAAGTAGAAGATAAGCAAGCTTATGGTAGTGCAATTTTCATGGGTTGAATTGAGTGAAATACCTACCCTTTAAACACTTGAGAGATTGAGAGGGAATCTTGTGAAGATCTATCATTCTCGATTCATGTTGAAGATACCTTGCTTGTTGGTTTGAGATGTGGAGAATTGTTAACTCATGAATGTTTTGATCCCTTGAACCTTTGGTTGTTCTTCTTGATTGTAAAATTTTGGTCTTGAGTTTTGCCCAGGAGTGCAAAAAGCTAAGTGTGGGAGAATTTGATAATCACATATTTTATTCATTAAGAAACCCTTATGTTTAGTCATTTACACTCTCCATATTCTTAATTGATTGAGTTTGGTATGATTTTGTGAGTTTGAGCTCAAATTGGTCCTAATTGAATATTTCCAGCATTATTGAGATTTGACACTGTTTCTGTATTTTGGCCATAACTTGAGTTCCTAATATCTGATGAACATGAATTTTACCTTGTAGGAAAGTTAAGAGGAGCTCTACAACTTTGATGAAGAGCTCGAAGTCTGATTCAGATGTCTAAGGGACCTAAGTTGACATGGAAGTCAGAATACGGATTCTGTCAGTAGAATCCGAACAGTGTGCACTCAAAAAAATCATATCTCAAGATATAATAATGGAGATGGGCTGAAATTTGGACATTGGATAGTCAAGATCCAAATAAACAACTTTCATGAAGAACACATTTTGAGAAAAAGAAGTCTAGTAGGTCATTTTGAGCTTGCAAGTCGGAACAGAGGTGCTGAAGTTGGGTTTGAGCAACCTACGGTATTTGGGACATATCTTGGGCTTAAGGAAGCCAAATTGGATGAACCAGCTATCCATTTTATAGCCAAGACAAGGATCTACAACTTTCATGAAGAACACTTTTCGTGGTTCTGAAGTATAGTGGGTCGTTTTTGGCTTCCAAGTCAGACACGAAATTTTCGTCCTCAATCACCCACTCATCCACTCATACACTAATCCAACCACTTAACCACTCCACCCACTCATCCACTAATCCATCCACTCATCCATCCACTCACCCATTCATGTCCATAATTTCCCACTCACCAAAAGTCCTTTGGCATTTTTCACTAATTCAACCACTCAACCATTCCACTCACTCATCCACTAAGCCAATCCACTAAACTAACCCACTAATCCATCCACTCAAACACTCCACTCACTCACCCACTCATCCACCCACTCATCCACCCACTTCCCTTTGTCATTTTGTTACCTTAGACTTCTATAAAAGGCACCATTTATCATGAACAAGATGTAATTCTCCTTCATTTCTCTCTAAGTTTCTTCTTGCTTCTTCATAGTTTCTCATAGTTTTGTATATTTTGATGCTCCCTTCATGGTAATGGAGGCTAAGCTACTTTGGGTCAATTTAGAACTCTTGAAGAGATTGTGGTTTGGATTCTTGAGACCTTGGTTATGCATTGTATTTGATTTGTAATTGAATTCCTCTTTTCTTCTTCTTTCTTCTTCTTTCTTCTTCTTTCTTCTTCTTCTTGATCTTGAATGCATGAATGGTGATTCTATTTATGTTGATCTAATTTGATCTTAGTTTAAGATTGAGATTTGTGATGAAACTTAGAACTAATTGATCTAAACTAATCACATAAATGAAGATTGAGATTTGTGATGAAACTTAGAACTGATTGATCTAAATTAATCACAGAATTAAAGAGGTTAGGTTACTGATTTGTGCCTAAGTTAATTGAATTCGGTACTTGAAATTAACATAGATTTTCATGAATGGTGCGATTGCGGATTTGTGTTTATCACTTGTTAATTGAATTCTAGACGATCGTCTAGTATGAATTCTGGATTTGGTGCAGAGATCTCGGTTAGATCCAAATTAACAATTCAATTGTGCTTCAAGTGTTCTATGAAGGGTCTATGATTGAATCCACCCAATCTTGGATAGGTTTCTAAATTGATTTGCTCTTTAATTGTTATTTCTTCCTTTAATTTTGTTAAGTGCGATCTTAAACTATCAAACCCCCTTTTTGCTAACTTTCACTTGATTTGATCAAATTGCATTTACGATCCTTGAGGAGACGATCCGGTGTTGTCACTTTGTGCTACAAGCTTAGGTAATAACTTCGGTTATAATTTTGACCGAGTTCGGCGCTCGTCAAAATTTTGCGCCGTTGAATTAGGGGATTAGTAAGTGTAATCTTTTCATTTGAAGTGTTTTTACTAATTTTTGCTTTTTATTAATTTTTCTAACATTTTTAACCATTGTCTAGTGTATTTTGCTTATTTATTTATTTTTGTGTGATGCATGACTAGGTCTGAGCCTGATAACTTGGTTGACTTTGACCATGAGATTGATAGAACCTTGCATATTGATTAGAGCTCGTAGGCTAAGTGCAAGAATTGCTTCTAAATTTGATCTTAATATTGAGAGTGAACTTGAGATCTTGAATAATTCTGAAACCATGGTCGATAACATGCAAAATAGAACTCTTAAGGAACTTCTTTGCTCGATATAACTAACCGATCTTTGTGTATTCAATACCCAGATCTTGATCTTTGATTTTGAGTTAAAATCTGGATTGATACATTTGTTGCCTAAGTTTCACGGTTTTGCGGTGAGGATCCCCATAAGCATCTAAAGGAGTTCCATGTGGTTTGTTCAACCATGAAGCCACATGGGATCTCGAAAAAACACATCAAGTGAGGGCATTTCCTTTCTCACTTCGTACTGACCACGGATTGGTTATTTTATCTTTCACCAGGTTCGGTAACAAGTTGGTGACATGAAGCGGTTGTTCTTAGAGAAATTTTTCCTGCCTCTAGTTCTTTGCCATTAGAAAAGATATATGTGGCATAAGACAAATGAGGGGAGACTTTGCATGAATATTGGGAAAGATTCAAGAAGGCGTGCTCGAGTGTCCCCACCACCAAATCACCAATCAGCTCTTAATTCAATATTTCTATGAAGGCTTCTTTGCCAAATGATGAAGCATGGTGGATCTTTGCCTCTGGAGGAGCCTTAGTAGACAAGACCCTATGAGAAGCGAGAGATTTGATAGCAAACATGGCAGCCAACACCCAACAATTTGGCACACGAATTATTACCTCAACCGGAGGAGTCAATGAAATTCAATCGTCTCATGTAGACCAACAGAGAATGGAACACAAACTTGATGAATTAACTTTTTGGTGAGGCAGTTAGCAGTGGCACAACAAGCACCAATGCAGATTGCTTTGCAGCGTGTGTGGCATTTGCTCTTGTTCATCTCATCCCTCGATGCATGCCCTACACTTCGGGATGGTGGTTCTATTATTCCAGAACAATCATTGCTGAAAAGACACTGGTATTTTTCTGGTAGACCCCAATATCGGCAATCACAAAGAAAACCCGGATATGATCCATTTTCTAATACCTATAACCCTGGCTGGAGGGACCATACCAACCTGAGATATGGAAATTCTGGTCAACAACAACAGCCCTACCAACAGCAGCAACCACAATTTAGATACCAAGCTACAGGCCCTAGCAACAAGTACTAACCACCTGCATTTAGGCAAGCACAACTGCGCGCCACCCATACTGGCGACCCCTCCAGCTACTACTGTTCCCGAGCGACTCCAACTCCCGGTGAGCCACTTTTCGAAGACTTGATGAAACGAAACAAGCAGAATGTCAATGCCACCATCCGAATTTACAAACTCAAGGTGGGCGAGATGGTAACCACTCGAGTGGTGAAAAGTCAAGGGTCGAACCAATTGCCATCACAAACAGTCAACAACCCAAGAGGCAATGTAAGTGCCATTAGCTTGAGAAGTGGCGAGAGAAGTTAACGGTCCTACTCCACCACAACCACGAACTACAAGTGCATCCGACGAAGGTGACCGAGAAACAAAAGAAAGTGGATAGCTCGGTCAAAAATCGTGATACGAAAAAAATGTGCGAGAGAATTCAAATCGGCTATTCCACTACCTTTTCCACACGAGTCACACGGTCCAAGCATCTTTAAATGTAAACGAGAAATAGAAAGAGAAGTCATGGACACATTCGGGAAGGTGGAAATCAATATTCCCTCCTTGATGCAATCAAGCGGATTCCCAAGTATGCCAAATTCCTCAAAGAGTTGTGTACTCACAAGAGAAGACTTAAGTGCGAGAAAATAAGCATAGGCGAAATGTTTCTGCAATGATTCTACCAAGCATGCCACAAAAATGCAAAGATCCTGGAACTTTCACAATTCCTTGCACGATAGGTAACTCCAAATTTGAACATGCAATGCTAGATTTGGGTGCTTCGATTAATGTCATGCCTATGTCAATTTATCAGTCCCTGAACATTGGCACTTTACAACCCACTGGTATAGTGATTCAATTGGCAAATAGGACCACTGCTCATCCTGAAGAAGTGCTAGAAGATGTATTAGTTCGGGTGAATGATTTAATTTTTCCAGCGGACTTCTACGTCTTGGACATGGAAGATGAGTCTTCAAGAACCCATGCTCCATTAATTATAGGAGACCATTCCTCAAGGCGCCAAGACCAAGATAGATGTGCATGCCGACACCCTTTCTATGGAGTTTGGTGATGATTTGGTACAGTTTAAAATTTTTGATGCCATGAGACATCCCCAGAGGAGCATTCTCTGTTTTCCATATTGATGTGATTGAGATCTTTGGTTGATGATGTTTATCTTGATTTATATCTTTGAATTCCACGATATTCTTGACTTTCTGGATTCTGTTTCTTGTGGTACATGTGTTGCTTGTGATGTTGAGCCATGTCTGCATGTGCTGAGATTTATGCTGGTATGAGTGACGATGCAATTGTTGACTTGAATGATACCGCATGTGAAAATAGAAGTCGAAGCGTCTTGAATTTAATGTTCTTGAATTAGTTGTTTCAAATAGCTTCTTTGCCTTCCATTGTATAACCTCCATCCTTAGAGTTGAAGACTTTGCGGACCATCTTAAATATGCATATTTAGGAGATGGTGAGAAAGCTCGATGATTGTTGCTAAGAATCCGCAACCACGAACAAGAAGAAAAATTCTTTGTAGGTTTTGAGGCGAATAAGCAAGCCATCGGATGGACACTTGCGGATCTTCCCGGTATTAGTCCCTCCACATGCATGCATAGGATTTTATTGGAAGAGGATACTGAAACCAGTAAGGCAACCCTAAAGGAGACCGAACCCCTTGATTCTAGATGTGGTGAAGAAGGAAGTGACCAAGCTACTTCAAGTGGCATTATTTATCCCATATCAGAAGACGGTAAATGGGTGAGCCCGTGCGGGTTGTTCCCAAGAAATGCGGGGTCACAGTAGTTGAGAATGAGAATAACGAACTTCTACCCACAAGAGTTGAAACAGTTGGCGGGTTTGCATTGATTATAGGCGGCTTAACCAGGCTACCGAGAAAAGATCATTTTCCGCTACCTTTCATTGATCGGATGTTGGAGAGGCTAGGCGGCAAGTCACATTATTGTTTTACGGATGGATATTCGGGTTATTTTCAGATTCATATAGCCCCGTGAAGACCAAGAGAAGACTACTTTCACTTGTCCATTTGGCACATTTGCATACGAGGAGGATGCCGTTTGGTCTGTGCAATGCTCCGGGCACCTTTCAAAGGTGTATGATAAGTATCTTTTCTGACTTTTTAGAGAATTGCATGGATGTGTTTATGGATGATTTTACTGTCTATGGTTCTTCCTTTGATGCATGCTTGGATAGTCTGGCTCAGGTTTTACATAGATGCATTGAAACTAACCTTGTTCTGAATTTTGAGAAATGTCATTTCATGGTAGAACAAGGTATAGTTTTGAGAAATGTCATTTCCAGCCTTCTTAATTGAAAAACAAAGAAGGTAGATTGTATCCCACATGTGAGGCAGCCAGTCGTATTATGGCCACTTGTCCCTTTTGGGAGCCCTATGTTGCGCTGGTCTTGAATGGGTCGAATCTTGGTCAACAATGCTTTGGCACAAAGCCGAAAGAGCAGACTACCTCCATCCCAATCTTAAGTAAGTATGCACTCATCTTTCATCAAGTTTTTCTAACAATTTCAAAAAAAAAAAAAAGGACGTGATGTCTACTGCACTCATGACGCGCAGTATAAAGATACGCCATGAAAACTGTACATACAGGTATATCATCATTTTCTATTTCTTTTATCTTTGTATCATTTTGTTGTATTTTGATTTTTGTACAGACGATCCTTTGAGCAGGGTCCTTCAGGGGTTTCTAGACTTCTTTACCTTGATGGTTTTCTTGAAGTCAAAAAAAATAAAATAAAAAATTTTGTTGTTTTGTTTAAAAAGTATGATATGATTATCATGGACTTATTAAACCAATTAGTGATGGCAGAGTAAGGAGAATTTTACTCTTGAGACGCATCTTAATTGGTGGCAGAGTAAGGAGTTTTTTTTAGGTAGTAATTAATTAGTATTAAATTGTGGAAGTACTAACGTTTTCTTGTTTGATTTCTTTTCAGGGTCTGATGCGTAACTGACAGTGTGCTTCTTTTCTGCTTGGCGTTGATTCACTTCTTATCAGGTTGTGTTGCTCTTTTCTATATCTCTCTTTCACATTGAGGGCAATGTTATATTAAGTGTGGGGGAGATATTTTAGCATGTTTCTTTTGGTTGTTAAAAAAAAACACAAAAAAGGGGTTCATTGCATGATTGAATAACTTTTCTCCCTTCTTGAACTGATATGCTTGGAGATAGATGATTGAATTGTTGAATTGATGAATTGAGTTTGATGGATGCATACCTTGTGAGATTTTGAGCCTAATGGATGGATTCAACATTTATGCCATTCTCTTCTTTCTTGTGTGATTTTCACTCATGTTAATGACCACTCTAGAACTTGCTTTGATTCTTTTTGAGGCTACATTTCACTTGCATACATGAACATGATTGAGGCCCTCTTTCTTAATTAGCTAGTTTAACCAAATAGTCAACCTTGTTTTCAATATGATATCAAGCACTCTTTTGACTTCTTGAAAATTCTCTGATTCCTGCCAACCTTGTATATTTTCCTTTGCTTAACCCCTTTGAGCTTATTTGACCATTCCTTGTTTCTAGCTCATTATGTGCCTTAAATGAGAAATCGTGTTCTTACTTTACCTTAGGGAATAAAAGAACATTAGCTTGGTTAATGGATGAGTTTTTGAACAAGTGTGGGGGTGTGTGTACAAAATGGTTGTTGAAAAAGAAAAGAGTGCCCAAAAAGAAAAAAAATGTATGTATATAGTTATGTTCATATATATAAAAGAAAAAGAAAAAAAAAAAAGAAAAAAAAAAACCAAGTGTTTAAAAAAAAAAAAGGATTGGGAAATGAATATGTAAAGGGATATACACTAGAGTTGGGATGAACTTTTATGCTTGTTATTTGAACTCAACTCTCATTTGCTTTTATTCTCTTTAGTATTTATCTTCTCATATCCATTTTATCCTCTCCTGTTACCTTGACCTCACTACAACAGAGGTGCTGAAGTTGGGTTTGAGCAACCTACGGTATTTGGGACATATCTTGGGCTTAAGGAAGCCAAATTGGACGAACCAGCTATCCATTTTATAGCCAAGACAAGGATCTACAACTTTCATGAAGAACACTTTTCGTGGTTCTGAAGTATAGTGGGTCGTTTTTGGCTTCCAAGTCAGACACGAAATTTTCGTCCTCAATCACCCACTCATCCACTCATACACTAATCCAACCACTTAACCACTCCACCCACTCATCCACTAATCCATCCACTCATCCATCCACTCACCCATTCATGTCCATAATTTCCCACTCACCAAAAGTCCTTTGGCATTTTTCACTAATTCAACCACTCAACCATTCCACTCACTCATCCACTAAACCAATCCACTAAACCAACCCACTAATCCATCCACTCAAACACTCCACTCACTCACCCACTCATCCACCCACTTCCCTTTGTCATTTTGTTACCTTAGACTTCTATAAAGGCACCATTTATCATGAACAAGATGTAATTCTCCTTCATTTCTCTCTAAGTTTCTTCTTGCTTCTTCATAGTTTCTCAAAGTTTTGTATATTTTGATGCTCCCTTCATGGTAATGGAGGGCTAAGCTACTTTGGGTCAATTTAGAACTCTTGAAGAGATTGTGGTTTGGATTCTTGAGACCTTGGTTATGCATTGTATTTGATTTGTAATTGAATTCCTCTTTTCTTCTTCTTTCTTCTTCTTTCTTCTTCTTCTTGATCTTGAATGCATGAATGGTGATTCTATTTATGTTGATCTAATTTGATCTTAGTTTAAGATTGAGATTTGTGATGAAACTTAGAACTAATTGATCTAAACTAATCACATAAATGAAGATTGAGATTTGTGATGAAACTTAGAACTGATTGATCTAAATTAATCACGAGAATTGAAGAGGTTAGGTTCTTGATTTGTGCCTAAGTTAATTGAATTCGGTACTTGAAATTAACATAGATTTTCATGAATGGTGCGATTGCGGATTTGTGTTTATCACTTGTTAATTGAATTCTAGACGATCGTCTAGTATGAATTCTGGATTTGGTGCAGAGATCTCGGTTAGATCCAAATTAACAATTCAATTGCGCTTCAAGTGTTCTATGAAGGGTCTATGATTGAATCCACCCAATCTTAGATAGGTTTCTAAATTGACTGCTCTTTAATTGTTATTTCTTCCTTTAATTTTGTTAAGTGCGATCTTAAACTATCAAACCCCCCTTTTTGCTAACTTTCACTTGATTTGATCAAATTGCATTTACGATCCTTGAGGAGACGATCCGGTGTTGTCACTGTGCTACAAGCTTAGGTAATAACTTCGGTTATAATTTTGACTGAGTTCGGCGCTCGTCATCCATATTGCCCAAACAGAGTTAACAATCGACGTAGTCACTATGTGTTTAAGCTGAGAGCTCCAGTGATTTCGGCAAGTGGACAGAACAGAGGTTACAGAGGATAAATCCAAGTTGCAATGCAGGGTACTGCCAAGCCATATCCAAATTTTTCGAGCAAAAGCACAATCCAAGAATAGGTGATGGGAAGTCTCATCCGAGAAACCACATAAGCTGCAAATGGAGACATTAATGCAACCTCTAATCTTTAAGTTCTCATCGGTGGGGAGTTTATTATGTATCAGTCTCCAAACTAGGCAAGATCTGGATGGAGGGATTGTACTGCTCCATAATATTTTAGTCCAGTCGAGGGCAGCAGAGGGAGCATTTAAAAAATTATAAGCTTCTTTGAGAGAAAGAGTACCTGAGTCTGAATCATGCCAAACCATATAGTCATGACACGAGAGCACAGGGACAACTAATTTTGTGATCTCAGCATGCAGAGCAGCAGATTTATTGATGATATAAGATGGAACAGACAAGGCATTGTTATGAATGAAATCAATAACTCTAGCTTGAAGAGAATCATGGAGATGGATGGGTATGCCAAGCATGTCAACAATTGAGTGGGAAAGCCATTTATCCGTCCAAAAGTTGATAGATGACCCATCACCAATTTGCCAAGCAATGTTTTGAAGAACAGTTTGCAAGTAGCCACATAGAGAGGGCCAAATAGAGGATTTAGCATAGTATGTGATTGCAGTCTTGTTTCTGAGAAATCTGGCTCTTATTAGACAAGCCCGTTGATTTTGAGAGGAAACTAGCTCCCAACATAATTTAAGCATTGAAGCTTCATTCATGGAAATAATAGATTGAATGCCAAGACCACCTTTAAGGAGGGGGGTACACACCTTACTCCAAGCAACTGTGACAATCTTCTTAGTGTAGATGTCTCCTGACCAAATAAAGTTTCTAATCCACTTCTCTATGTCCTTTAGGAGAGATTTTGGCCAAGCATAGATGCGAAAGCTGTAGAAAAGCATACCATGGATAATGGAATTCACCAATTGGACTCTACCCATTAAGGACAACATGGAGCCTTTCCAAGTTTGCAATTTGCATTTAATCCTGTCAGCAATAGGCTGGAGATGGGACTTTCTTGGCTTGCCTTTGAAAATAGGGACTCCTAGGTAGGAGAAAGGAGCTTGTCCAGCCGAAAATCCAAGAGTATTACTGATTGCAGCTAATCTTGAATGAGGAATAGATCCTGAGTAAAACTTGCACTTTCCAAGGCTGAGATTTTGCCCGGAGGCAGCACCATAAGACTGAAACAGATTCATTAAAGAGGCCAAATTCCTCTTGATGCCTTTGCAAAACACCATGATATCGTCTGCATAAAAGACATGGGTAGGCACTTGAAAGCCTCTAGGACTGGACATGTGTTGCAGCTTACCTGACTGAACAAGATGAGAGATGCCTCTGCTAAGAACATCCTCAGCTAAGCAAAAAAGGAGGGGGGAGAGAGGGTCACCTTGTCTGACCCCTCTCTTACAGGCAACAAAGCCTGTAGAGTGCCCATTCACCAAAAAGGAAAGCTTGGCAGATTTCAAAATGGTTGAAACCCAGCTACAGAAGGTTGAGTGGAAACCAAAAGCTTGAAGGACATTCAAAAGGAAGGACCAATCTATGGTATTGAAAGCTTTTTTTATATCAAATTTCATTGCTAGGTTGCCACCAAACTGCTTATTGTCTAACATATTAATAGCTTCAGATGTAATACGAACACAATCACTAAGCTGTCTTCCCTTGATAAATCCTCTTTGCTGTATAGAGACAACTTTGGGGGCAATGAGTGCTAATCTGTCCGCAAGAATCTTGGTTATAATCTTAAACTGGAAGTTGGCAAGAGCAATAGGCCTGAAGTCTTCAATTCTGTCTGCACCAGAGAATTTGGGAATTAAGACTACCAAATTTGAGTTCATATTAGGCAATATCCATCCTTGGGTGAAGAACTGGGTTACAGAGTTAAACACATCAGAGGCAACAATCTCCCAATATTTCTGAAAAAAACAGCCACCAAACCCATCCGGACCAGGAGCTCCATTACCATTCATAGCAAAGACAGCAGATCTGACCTCCTCAATGGTTGGGACTTTAACTAACATGGAATTGTCATCATTAGAGACAAGAGAAGAAATAACCTCTGAGACTAAGTCATTGTTCAAACAGACATTGTCTGAAGCATATAACTGAGAGAAGTAGTCAATTACATGATTCTCAAGATCAGAGGGTTCTACTAGGATTGAGTCACCTGACCTTAGCATGGAAATCTGCTTGGTAGAGTTTCTGATTTTGGCCATTTTGTGAAAATAACCTGTGTTACGGTCCCCAAAAGAGTGCCAGTTGATTCTGGACTTTTCTTTCCAAAATTGCTCTTGAACAGCTAAAGCTTCTTCCAAACTGATCTGGGCATTCAGCTCCTGGGCATGCAGATCATCCGAGTAGCCATTTATAGAGATTTCTCCCTGAATAGAGTCAACCAAAGACATGGCAGTATCAACATTCTGCTGGACGTTACCAAAGACCTCTCTATTCCAAACCTTAAGCTTTAATTTCAGAGCTTTCAACTTCGCATAAGGATGTGCATAGGATAGCCTATGACAGGTCTCTGCCATACCTCAGAGACTAACCTATGGCAATCAATGTGATCAGTCCACATTTTGAAAAACTTGAAAGGAGAAGGGAAAGTTTTAGTTCCTCTATTGAGAATCAGCAGGATTGGGGAGTGATCAGAATGCATTCTGGTTAGAGTGCAGCAGGAAATATTTGTCCAAAAGGAGATCCAATCATCATTGCAAATGGCCCTATCTAATCTCATTTCAGTATGTGCCCTGCTCTTCCTGCCATTAGACCAAGTAAACTCAGATCCTTTAGTAGGTAAGTGGGTGAGAATACAACTATCTGTCCAAGCACGGAATTCATCAGAGGAATACTTTGAGGGTAGACATCCTCCTCTTTTCTCATGAGATCCGATGATAGCATTAAAGTCTCCAATAAAACACCAAGGGCCAGGGTTGTTCTGCTGAAGGCTAGCTAACTCAATCCAAAGATTCCTCCTAAGGATGTGATTAGTGCTTGCATAGATAGCAGATATGAAAACCAGCATGCCATCAATGGTAATGGAAAATGAGATTTGCTGGCAAGAAGCAGAGATAACAGATGGAGAGTAACATTCATCACAAATTCCCCACAAGTTAGGAATATGATGGTTTCTATTATTCAGCACAAAAGGCTTCATTTTCAGATTTTTCCAAAAGCTCCTAGGAAATTGGTCTAAAGTAATCCAAGGCTCGGATAAGAACAGGAAATCAGGTTTATTATCAGAACAGAGTTTATTTAGTAAAAGCCTAGTTTTTGAGTTTCCTAGGCCTCTAGCATTCCAAAAAAGGACTTTCATTAAGCAAATTGTTGAGGTCCTGCCCTGGCCAGGGCATGACAACCCTGCTGGGTTCGTTTACTTTTTTTGAGTTTTTTTCTCAGAGATTTGGTTAACACAGGAGTGAATTCCTTTTCAATATCAGCACTGTGATTGTCATGGTTTCCATCTTCATTGCTGTCTCCCCAGAGATTAGAGACTATCCTAATGTCCTCTTGAACAACAAAGGGAATATTAGAAGTAGCAGCCTCACGGCCACTCTCAAAAAGAGATTGATCAATTACCTCAGTATGGAAAACAGTTCCAACATCAGCACCCGAGAGGGATTTGGAGCTGGGTGTATTATCATTGCCCGATGCTATAACAACATTGTCATGAGCAGTGTTTGAGACATGAGAGGGGGATTCCGGATGAATAGATTCATCATAAACCGAGTCACCAGCTTCCCGATTATTATCTATAGCCTGCTCCGAGGGGTTAGAGTCATGCAAAACCACATGGTCTAAGTCATTGACAGTCCCATTATTAAGGTCAGCCTCCGCAACAATATTTACAATGTTGTGGTGTTTGTGTTGAGTGCTTTGAGCCACTTGGATATCGAGGTTCTCTGCGGAAGCAGCCAACTCTGTCGAGATCCGATTATGGTGTGTTGCCTTAGGAACATAGATCTTTGCAGTTCTTTCTTTCTGGGTCTTAGGCTCTTTTACCTGCTGATCAGTAGGATTCTTCTTTTTGCAGGCAGCTAAAGAGTGTCCGATTGCCTGGCAATGAGAGCAAAAATATGGCAGTTTTTCATATTCTACTCCCACATAAAAAGCAAAATCATTTCTTTCAACCAAGATCTCATCGTGCAGCAAACCAGAAAGGTCTACATCCACCAAGATTCGTGCAAAGTGGCCGAAGATCCTGTTCTTTGTTGCGTCATCAAGCGAAATAGGGGTTCCAATGCCTGCTGCAATTTCAAAGAGCAGTTTGGGCCTCCAGTATTCTTGAGGCAGACCATGTATTCTCACCCAGCATTGCACATGGGTCTGCTTTTGCTTGTGTGGGTTGAAGTCTGGTGTCCATTGAGAAAGTCTTAAAATTCCTGGCTGAAGATTCCAAGCACCAACAGCCCACACACTTCGAAGATCTTCTGGGGATGAGAAACTGAACTCATAGTAACCTTTCCCAAGGGGAATCAGCTTCCATTGTCCCAAAGGTTTCCAAAGGAGTGCGAGTTTCGCTTGAAGGTCATTGGCTTTTAAAGGCTTATCTCCTTTGGATAGAATCATACGTCCATGAAGGTTATTTTTACAGGATGAGATACCTTTTTGGTATTCGTCTTCAGATATTCTTATTGATACCGAGTCTCCCTTGCGACAGGGCCGAGGCAGTTGACTGAGGGGAATGTCAAATGAGTTGTTCAGTGCTTGGGCGAATGTTTTCCGTTGGGAAGGAGCATTCAGGAGTGAGGAGGGTAGGGGGTCCAGAAACCTCCAAGGGCAGATCGTGTTAGGGTCCTCCATCTCAAAAACCTGAATTAGCACCTTATGTTTGACTATTAGTGGAATATATATAAATAATTAACTTTAGTTTTTGGGTTCCCGTACTTATTATTTTTAGTTTCTGGGACCTCCTATCCGCTACCTTTATGTTTTCGGGTCTCCGTACCTATTACCTTTAACTTTTCCGGGTCCCCGTACCCATTTCCTTTAACTTTTTTTTGAGTCCCTGCACCCATTGCCTTTAAGTTATGTTTTGGCGGATACCCAACTCTGTAAGCTTTCTATCTTTTTATCTTTCTGCCTTTTAGTTCTTTGTCAAGCTTTAGCAGATACCCGACTCCACAAGTTTTTTACTTTTTGCTTTAAGCTTTCTGTTAAGTTTCAGCAGATGCCAAACTCTGCAAGCTTTCTATCCTCTTATCTTTCTGCCTTCTAGTTTTATATTAAGTTTCGGTGGATATTCAACTCCACAAGTTTTTTACCTTGTTCCTGTTATGCTTCGATGGATACCTGACTCTGTAAGTTTTTTTTTTTATCTTTCTATCAAACTCCAACGAGTCTCTATACTCATTGCATTTAAGTTTCCAGGTCCTCGTACTCATTTCCTTTAGGTGTCTGGGTCCATATACCCGTGACCTTTACCTTTCGGGGTCCTCATACCCCACGTTTTTCCTTGTTTTAATGCTTGTTGCGTTTTGCATCGACCGCACAGTAAAATTTTCATGGACAAAATTGAATCAATTCCTTTGTTTTCCATTTATTTTAAATGTAAAGCAAAGATGGACAACTATTGATGCCCAATTTTGTCTATATTTTTATTTATTTATTTTTTGGGTCATTAAAACTTTTGTTAAAGTGAATTTTATTTTGCCCAGTCTTTTACTTTAATTCAAATTTTCCTTAGGCCCAACCATATGTCCCACCTTAGTTTAGATTTCAGAAAAAAGAAAAAAAAGAAGGAAAAAGGATGATGAATTTGTTTTTAAGAATAAATAAAGAATAAAAGAATAAATAAATGAATAAAAAATAAAAAATAAATTAAAAAGCTACGAGTCAACCCATGACCCAGTTTCCTTCTTAACCTATGACCCAATTCCCTTCTTACTGCTGCAACCCAAGAACCCTGGCCACCATCATCCTCCAAACCCTAGACCTCAAACATGACAACTTTCCTTTTTAGTTTTGATTGAAATATTTGACATGATTTCTTCAATAATTTGTCTTCCAATCATCAGGAATTAAGGAGAAATTTCTTGCAAGTTTAATCCTATAAATCTTAAGTAGAGGAGAGAGCAAAGGACACAGAGCCTTCACACCGAAAAAAACTCTGCCTCCAATCTTCACACAACCATCACTCAGCCTCCAACCTTCACCATCAGCAATCTCCATTTTTCAACTATCAAACACTTCCCTCATCACCAACCATAAACCACCTCCATCATAGCCACCAATCCATTACCAATAACTCGTAAACCACCTCTCGCAAAATCCTTCAGCCACCAATTTAGCAACCCATCAATCACTACCCAACCAAACACCAACAACCCATGACCAAGTAACCTTTATCGAACCTCTCTTCTACACCATTTTCAACCACCATCTGCAACCATACCAAATCAACATTCATACACCAAACCCGCATCACACGGACTACCATCAACCTCAACCTTGCCCAAACAGAAGGTACACAAACCATTTGAACTCACTAGAAACTAACCCAACTAGAACCACCAGATCAGACCCTAACCTCCCAGAAACTAGCAAACAACCACCTCCGTGACAAGCAAAACACCCACCTGACGACAACCACTGTGAATCACCACGCAACACCACCTCGTTCACCGGCCACCCATTCGCGAAAAGCCACCACTGTGACAAGCAAAACACCTACCTGCCATACGTTGCGCACCACTGCGCGAGCCACCACACCCCACACCGCTCGCAGCAACAACAGAGATCTGCCTCAAATCCGTGTTGTTAAGACCAGATCCATAAGCCACTGTCGCAGGTCCACCGTCCTCCACCAGATCTGTGAGCCACCATCATAGGTGCACCCAGAAACGCCGCATCACCACGTACCACCCATATGAGAACGAACCAGAATTGACCATCCTGCCAGACAGTCCATGGGCCGGACCACCACCACACGCTGGAGCCACCGTGAGCCAACCTTGATCCAAGCACCATTATCCTTCGTCCCTACCATTGCTGCTTGGTTGGCACCTCATTTTTTCTTTTCTGTTTCATTTTGCGGTTTTGAGATTGAAAGTCTCTTCCTATTTACTTGTTGATTTGTTTTTAAAATTTTTTAATTTTTTTCTTTCTTCACTAAACTGATTACTTTGTTTTATTTTAATTTTGCGTGATAGTTCCTAAGCCTTTCTCACACTTAAGGCATTTTTTGCTAGTATTGTGGGCTGTCTTGACTTGCTAATTTGGGCTTAAATTTACCACTACAATTTGGATTTGATATGTTGATTATGTTCCTTCTATTGTCATCTGTGTTTGTATAAAATAAACTCTAAATATGTGATAATATTCTGACGACAGAATAATCAAGATTAGCCGCGATAATGGCGATATCTTGACTTTCTTGAGGTGAGGATAAATTTTATGGTTTTGCCAAGAGAACTTATGGGATTATAATAATCTCCAATAAAATAATCTTATTTCATATTACTTCTTGTAATAATATCATTATATATTTGTAATTGTGTTTTAATTTAATATGTTTATTTGAATTTATGTATAAATCAAGCAATTTAAAACTGGTTGATGGCGAAAAAATTAGGAAATGATTGGAGTACGGATCAAATACACTTTCCTAATACTCTTGAGGCTTTATGTTGATCTTGTCAGGAGCGCTGGTGAGGTCTAATCCTTACATTAAAACTAAAAATACAACTCTTTTTATAAACCCAAATAAAATCATTTTTGTAAAATAAAAATCCTCAAATAAAAGTGAACAATTTCACATAGTCTCAACATTATGATTGTGGTGAATTCAAAAACCTTTTTTTGCCACTTTTCAAAAATAAATTTTTTCTTTGCAAAATTCCTTTTAAATCATTTTATTCAAAGTCTCTCATCAAAAATAAATATCTTGAAAATTATTTTCCTTGCAAAATTAACACAATTTCAATTCATTACTTCCATATAATATATTGCAGGCTTAGAATTTGCTCTAAAATAATGGCTATTTAGCCACTTATTCCATGTTTTAGTCATTTATTATTCTTGATATTTCTCTTAACAAAATGGGACATGTCAAAATAAAAATAAAAACAATTTTTTGTCTTTTTAATAATAAAGGACCAATTAAATTAATCTTGCAAATAACATTAAATTAAATAGGTAACCGTTCTTAGAACGGATAGTGTAGGGTGCTATTACCTTCCATATCTGTAATCAACCCCTGAACCTCGAACTCTAAAACATAGACTATCTTTTAGGTATCCAATTGCACCATTCCATTTATTTGGATAAAGCGATTGGTGGCAACTCCTAACACTACGAGGTCCTTTCCTTCTCTTCTCTTTTTAATTTTGCGAAATCTCTCTCGGGACGGTTGCGACAGCTGGTGACTCTACTGAAGAAATTGGAGGGTTAAGCCTTGTTTTAATCTCATGTTATTTGTTCTTTGATTATGTTGATCCATTTTGTTTTGTTTGTTTATCTACTTCGTATTTTGTTTGCTTTACATGCATTGTACTTATGCTTTATGAATAAATTTGCTGCATGTTCCCTCATATACACTTGCACACACAAGCTCTACCCGGGCTCAGTACCTTGTAGGCTTAGATAGAGGGCGAAGTAATGTTGCTTTGAGAGACCTTTGGTCTCCAAACAGGTACATAAAAACCTCTCACTTAAATTAAACTCCTTCTGCTTATAACTTATCATGGGTAAGGATTGAGGACTCTTGCTAGCCAAAGTGTTGGCGATAGCAATGGATAATTTGGGGACCTTTTTGTCCGGTAGGGATCTAGAATCAAAGCTATCACTTGCTGAAATAACCTTAGGCCTACCATGGTCCATAGAACCCATCCTTTAAGACAAGTATCAAGCTTAGGCAATCCTTTTCCTTTAACACATGAGATAATTATGTTTGTCTTTTTTATTCTTATCTCACTCCTTTGAATAAATGACATTTATAATTTCATTTTATAGATACTAACTCCTTTTTTGTTGTTTTCATTTGTCTTGCTTTTGCATACGTGGTCCAATCTTGTAAAGATATTGGTAAACCTCGAACATCGATAAGGAAAAAGTGACTCTAATGTTCGAGGTTGTAGAGTGTATATGGGCTGTCAGGGAAGAGTCTACAAGGGTTCAAGCAAAGGAAGGAAACAACTCGCACCACAGGGATACTCCTTTACCACCTCTAATAGGAAGCCATGACTTTGAGCAAAATGACATAAAGAGGCTTCGTAATGTGTGGTATAGTATGGGAACACAGGAAGAGTTCAATGGCAAGTATGGGGATATTACAGCTCTTATGTTCATCACCCGTGATACCCAAATATTGAAAGCCATGCTTCACTTTTGGGACCCCTTATATCGGTGTTTTACTTTTCAACAGTTGTACTTAGTAACAACAATTGAGGAGTATGCTAGACATCTCAATAAAGATAATATGCCCAAGGAACAAGTATACTCACACGACCCTAAGAAGACACAAAAAAAGACGTTGTCCCAAATGATAGGAATTCATGCAAATTAATTAGATAAGTACATGAGGGATGGAGGACGAAGTCTGGATTCTGAGTTTCTGCTTAGGATTGTTGAAGCTCAAGTTAATCAAAGTATTAGTCTGGTAGCACTAGGCCTAACTATTTATGAGTTGGTAATATTCCCAAGAATGAAGAATTAGATAGATGGATAGGTGATCAAATTGTTTGAGCAGATCGAGCACGGGGTATACTCGGCCCCACCAATCTTAGCAGAGACAATTCGATCTTTGAATTACTGTCGAGTTCATCAAAAGTGAAGATTTTGGGAATGTGCATCATTGCTAGCAGTATGGATGCTTAGTCATCTAGTAACCTTGAAATGCTTTGGTCATCTAGAAATTGATTTTAAACAGATTGTCATACCTAAGCACTCACTCTTATTGTATAACCGTGATGATTGGCCTTCCCGAACTTCGACTATGAGACAATGGATTATTTTTTTCATGGAAATGAAGAAAGTGGTTTGGAGAGCCAAGTGGCTTCCTCTCACATATACCATATAAAAATATGGGAGTAAGCCTTGGCTACCTTAATGCAAGCTAAGACATGGAGCGGAAAACTAGAGTGGTGATTGATAATATGAGGGAGATCTCCAACCGTTTGAGAAAAAGGGCAAAAAAGATTCTTAAAGTGGAAGCTAAGTTGATACTAGGAGAAACCCAGGAGCTTCTGACCTGGGTTAGGAAGGACCTCGACTTCTTCGAAAAATTTCACTGAAGAAAACTACCAAAATTAGTTTTTTTTAATCTTTAGGAGTATTGATGTAATTTTCTATTTTCCTTAGTTCTAATGGAAATTAAGAGTTAGCCTGATTCATTATGTCTTTAGACAAATAGGGCAAGTTCGATTTGTGACCACAAAGCTTTTCTCTTTGAATGAACAGGGTTTATCGATATTGCTTACTGCTTTGGATCATATCTTTGTATGCATAATTTTAATTTTGTTTGTATTTTTTTTTATCATACTCCTAATAATAATAACAAATAATGAATACATAAAAATTATTTCTACAACACCCTTATAGGACTCGCTCCCAATCAAAGGTCATGGATGAGCTGGAGCAGTCACAGGAAGAGTTGAGAGATGAAGTAAGCCAATTAACGGAACAAATGATCAAGATCTTAGAAGTTCTGCAAGCTTTGGAAAGAACAAAAAACATAGAGGGGACTCCTTCAAGAGCGAATGATGACCCTCCGGCCACGCCTGCTCACCCGCCTAGCTTTATGCCAATTCCTTGGCAATATCTTGGCGTCACTTCTCAAGGGGTCATGGTTCCACTCACCATATACCCAAATGCACAAAAACCCGTTACCAATAATCAAGAAATCCATGCATCTCCATTCCTACTATATGGCTTTCCACCTGGTTACGTGCCACCATTAGCCACCAGTACCCCTGAGGGCAGTGCACCAGCAGTTACAATAACTTCAAACCTGCCAAACACTACCCAAACACAAGGATATCAGCCAAATTCTAATGAGATTCCTCAACCACAAATGAAATTCCCTATTTTCATGTCACCATATGGTTTTCTCTCTGGTTTCGTGTAGTCGCAAATTACCAGTCCTCCTGAGAGTGGCACATCATTAGTAATGCCTACTTCAGGGCCACAAAGCTCGACTTCGACCTAACCTCTTTACCATGTTGTTAATGGGACCTCATCAATGCAACACTCTATCCCTCTTTACATGCCACAATTTTTTCCCATAAGATTACTGGTAATTCTCCACTGAACTCTTCAGTGGAAGACCTTCAATCCAAGGAGAAACTAAAAGTTCTTGAAGAGAGACTACGAGCCATAGTGGAAGCAAGTAGCTACGGTCTTCTGGATGCCTCAGAACTCTGCCTTGTCCCTAATGTGGTGATTTCCCTGAAGCTTAAAGTCCCAGATTTTGACAAATATAAGACAATTACTTGTCCAAAGAACTATTTGACCATGTACATTCGTAAGATGACTTTGAATGCTCATGATGACAATTTGTTGATACATTTCTTCCAAGACAGCTTAGCTGGGACAACTTCTAACTAGTACACACACCTTGAACATGCCCGCATATGATGTTTCAAGGACTTAGTCGATGCTTTCTTAAAACAATATAAATACAACATCGATATGACACCAGATAAACTGCAGTTGCAAAATATGGTTAAGAAAGAAGTTGAAACCTTTAAGGAGTATGCTCGGCGGTGGAGAGAAATAGTTGCTCAGGTTGAACCTCCACTAACAGAAAAAGAAATTGTGGCCATGTTCTTTGACACTCTTCAATCACCCTTCTATGACAAAATGATAGGAAGTGTGTCATCTAATTTCTCATATATGGTCATCATCTGGGAAAAAGTCGAGGGAGGAATGAGAAATGGAAAGATCGCTGAAAGTTCAACATGAACGATTTGCGCCAAGAAGCCCCCAATTAAAAAGAAAAAAGAAGGAGAAGCCTATATTGTTACTTTCAATCAGAGAAGTTTTACCTAAGAAAAACCTAGCCAAACGCCTATTAACCCTCAACTATCCTTCCAACCTCCCTATATACCTTACAACCTAAAAATTACAAATGCCTCCCAAGCTTCATACCCTCAATCTTATCACCCAATGACACCTTATAGTGCACCATCTCCCATCCCAAACCAAAGACTCCCTACGATGCCAACTCAACCAACCCAATCATGGATCCAAAACCCAAATATAAATCAAAGAAGGTTGCCAGCCAACTAAGAAGAGAAACCCATTCAATTTGACCTAATTCCCATGACTTTCACTGAGCTGCTTCCACAACTCATTTGTAACTCCTTGTTGGTCCCTTGTCCAATGAAGTCGATAGAACCCCTATACCCAAGAGGATTTGTCCAAAATGCTAAGTGTGACTATCATGTTAGGGTTGTAACCCACTCAACAGAAAATTACAGAGCCTTGAAGTTCAAAGTGCAAGACCTGATAAATGCCAAATGGTCGAACTTTAAAGAAAGAGCTCCTAATGTAGGTTGTAATCCCTTACCTAATCATGGAGATTCTGGAGTTAATACCATAGAGAAGTCTTCTGGCCAATGCCTCATAAGTCAAGTAGCAGACGTAAAGACTCCTATGAGAGTTATTTTCAGAGAGCTTTGAAAATTTGGGTTAATACAAAACCAAGTTAAGATCCAAAGGGTCCATGATGATGAAATGATGTGTAATATCCATGGGAAGGCAAGGCACTCTATTGAAGAATGTGATGAATTCAAGCAGGTCCTTCAGAGTCTAATGGACAATCACCTAGTACAAAGAAACAACCAGTATAATAATGGTGATATATACATGGTCAAAGAAATTACATTTCTACCAGTTCAACAGGCCACCAATACCTATACAACGCAAGCTCTAGGTATACCAATGCCATTGACGATTCATTATACTAAATAGGTGTCTCCACAAGCTCCTCTCGGTCGGAATCTTACCACCATTCAAGTGTCGATCCCTTTTTCTTACAAGAATACAAAATTGTGCGTTGGAAATATGATGTACAATAAAAAAAATTTCTGCTTAAATTCGAGATGAGCAAGAAAAAGAGTGTATTAAATTAAAAAGGAGGAAATAACTCACTTTCTCTCTCTTTTAACTTAAATAAGAGAAATTGGCCAGGTAGATAGGTTCTTACTTTCCTTAACATCTGAACGATATCGAGACTACATCCTTTAGACAATATAGAACTTAATTAGACAATAACCGAGTCAAAATTCAATTAGTTTACAATATTTTGAAAATGACTTACTATGTAGAATCAAATTATAAGATCATGTACTTTGTGCCATCCAACTATCTAAAGCTAAATGAAAACATAATTCTGAAAACCAACAAACTAATAGCAATCAGGATATAAAAAAAAATATATACATATGTCTGCCATCACCAGCAATTTAAAATACATAAGAATCATAGTTCTAATTCTTTATTTCTCCTTGGTTAATCATCATGAGTCTGAATCCCATGCCCTCCAAATCCTCCCAATCTCAAAAGAAACAAAGGCATCAACACAAGCATATTGTATCTGTTCAATAGAAAGGTTTTGATTATCCCAGGGACTCATAGTAATATGCCTGGGCTTCTCAATATCCACACCAAGAACCTCATGAACCAAATACTTTAGCCCCGGGTTACTGACATTCACCACTGGCAGTTTTCTATGTGCCAATCCAGCAAGATCCACGGTGTTGGATACTGCCAAACTATAATTATTCCAAAGCTTCCGCACATCATTACCCACCCCAACACCGACGAAAACATTATCATAATCACTCAGAAAGTCCATGAGAGACCGAGGAGCATAAGAGGCATGGAGAAGTTGGAAGATGAGGCAACGATGACCAACACATAGTTGCAAAATGGCGACTTGGTTGTTGGGGACAAAGGGACGCCACTCTGTGTTGAGGCCAACAAGGAGGGGTTGGAGCCTCTGGCGGCGGTGAATAGATTTTGTTTCAGAGATCCACTGGTCCACCACATACGGTGAGTTTGTGACGGTGGTTAGGATCACTTTGTCAAAGAAGGCTACATCATATTCGTAGTGTGAGTTGCTCTCGGACTCGCTATAACAGCGACTTGCTGAAATTGAAATAGTAGACATGGTTGCCGGTCTTGCATGAAGAGATTGGGGCTACTACGTTTCAACGGTGATGATGTGATGAACATATATAGAGCAGAGATTAGGGCACTAAGGAGTCGGAGCAATCATATCAAATTTTAAGAAAAATTTTATATAGATTGTTAGCGTGATTATTTATTATTATGATTGATCACGCTAACATAAATAATGATAATTATATAGTTGGATACGAGGTGTATATAATAGCTGCTTCCTTTGTGTTTAAGATACCTGCTAGTTTTCTTCTTCTTCTTAATCTTGATAATTAATGACCGTAATTACTTGTGCTTTATTGTTTCCTCTCTATCCATCCTAAATGCGGACCATGTGTCCTTGACATGCGGCTAAAAAGAAGTTTCGAATTAAAATAATTGATTATTGATTTCGCTTTCATTTTCAATAGTAGCACGAAATTTCATATTATAAAAAATAAAAAAAACCCAGCAACACAAAAGGTTTATCACGAAAATCAACACAAAATGACATGGCATATAATTTTATGGTTTTTCGTCCAACAAATGTTAATATAAAGAAGGAGAAGAAGAAGAAGAAGAAGAAGAAGAAGAAGAAGAAGAAGAAGAAGAAGAAGAAGAAGAAGAAGAAGAAGAAGAAGAAGAAGAAGAAGAAGAAGAAGAAGAAGAAGAAGAAGAAGAAGAAGAAGAAGAAGAAGAAGAAGAAGAAGAAGAAGAAGAAGAAGAAGAAGAAGAAGAAGAAGAAGAAGAAGAAGAAGCTAATTGAAGGAAATCATGTCAAATAAGTCATTAACAACAATCAACATATATTATCTTATCTGGATTTGATTATAAAGAAACTTGTATCTAGTTAGATTAGTTTATAGGAAAACTTGTATCTGATTAAGATTTGATTTGGTTTTGGGATATCTCACCATTAGACTATAATAATGATATTTATTTATTTTCAATAATAAATATATTTTTATTTTCATTTGAAATTAAATTGAGAAAATGTTTTTGTGCATAATAAATTTATATTTTATTTAGAATTTAATCTATCATTATTGAAAATCATTTTAATGAAATTAAGTTTTATTTTATTATGTTTGTATTATTTCATAATTTTTTAATTTTAATATTTCATCGTGCATCGCATGGGTGCAAACTCTAGTTTACATTAGTTTTATAATGTTGTGATGTAAAAGAAGCAAAATCTGTACATAACACAACCATGTATTTACTTCAAGAAACTGATGCTATCATAGTTGCTTTCGCCATATGTAAATTAGTATATTTATTTATTTTCAGTAATTAAGATATACGCGTTTAATTAAACTTTATATTTAAAAAATAATTATATTATGCCTATCATTGGTCATTGAGATTCCAATTTTTTTCAATCATATTTTTCTTTCTGTTTGAGCATGAGAATATTGAACCGTCACATAATAACATACGTAATCCTTGTATGATAATAAAGGAAAACAAAAAGGAGCAAATTTTTTTGTAACAACTCAAAAGCAGCAATTTTCATTTATTTATGGTAATAACTCATGTAAACTAATTCTTGTTTAATTAATGCACTTTTCTTTGTTAACTCATGCTCTTAATAAAGATTGCGGATCAAATGATATATACCAAGTTAATGGTTGGAAATTTTCAAATAATTGTAGATGATATTAATTATACACGCAATTAAATTTAAAATAATTTAAAACAATTTATAAATTACAAAGTCTTGAAAACTTGGTAAGCAGCTAATTTATGGGTTAATATAATAATTTATACATATTCCACTAATTGTCAAACATAAGGTGCTAATTCAGGTGCCACTAACTTTGAACAAATTAACATACCTGAAGGTCTATAATAAATTATTCATAAAATCTTCTGATTATTTCGTTTTTTAAAAGTCATAACATTAAAAAGTTATGTTGTTATCAATATATAAATTATTCATTACATTACTTGATTGAATAGAAATGTGATTTCTAATAATTACATATAATTTCTGAAGCTCTTTTACTTCTTACAAGTGTACGGGTCGCACAAGTAATATAGTAAAGAATCAGATATGATTTCCATGAGGATATACGTCAATCTCAAGAGCCAAATATTAATCAATAGCTTAATACTATTTAAGAACATTCAAATTATAAATGAAATTAAAAGATGTTGATTAGAGAATAGGGAATTCTTCTTCACTCTCTACTTCAATTGATGTTATGCAATCCTCTTAAGCAACATAAATGATATGGTATTTGTTTACTTGAGAAACTAAATTAGTTAAAAGCCTATGTCTAGGCCATTTAATCATGCTTGATTTACCTAGTTCACTATGTTTCCATGAGATCTAGAGCAAACTACACTAATTAAGAATGATTCTCTGTAATAACTATTCATAACCAATATGTATATGTCTATCCCATTAGCTAATTAACATATTCCACAATTAGAATGAAATTAAACATGTATTAATCATATCCATGATCTCAAACCTAAATCCCTATGTCTAGTTCAAAAGATTTAATCAAAACACATTAAATGTTGGCCAAACACTCAAGAACGTTAAGAAAAATATGATTAAACAAACCCAAGTCATGTATATTAATTCAAATGGTTACAAAATTATCAATATTCATATAAGGATCCAAAGTAATCCCTACACACAACTTAGCTACTCATGACAAACAAAAATTTATCACAAATAATGATTGTCATGCAATAGAAGAGAGAAAGATAAAAGGAATAAGAGATGGAAGCTCTTAGGAGTGATCTTTAATGCTTGAATCCTCTTTCTTGAAGAAGATGACCTCCAACTTTAGTTCCTTTAGCTTCCTTTTAACTTCAACTTCAACCCTAGCGCTGTGGTTCTAGGTCTAAAAAACTAACTCCCTAAAAAATATGATAAATCAGTACTTATAGGCCAATTTTACACTGTTACGCCACATCGTGAACCATCTTGCACCGTGGCACGTACTGAAATTAGGTCACCACACCGCGACATTCATTCTTTTGCATCGCGGCATTCAAGCATCGAGTTTCAGTATGCAACAATCTGAATGCACCAAGCCACAACGTTAATATGCCTGTGCCGCGGTGTGATATGCTGAAATTTACACTTGGCTTTCTCTTCCAAAGTTAGTCCAAATCCTCTAAATTTATGCTTGATTAGAGCCCGTCCTGTAATAGAGAAATCACCAAGTTAATCACAGTTACAAATTCATATAATCACTTGAAGAATTATACCAAATTTGCTCAAGACCATATAAGAAGATATCACAATTGAATTCAAGGAATATAAACATAAAATCTTCCATATATTCATGATAACAAAGATTAAGCAATTAATAAAGCACAGATACATGGAATAAATAACTACATTTTATGGAGTTATCACACCCCCAAACCTAGGTTTTTACTAGTTCTCGAGCAAAACAAAGTATGATTAAGTAAACCTGCTTAACAACACGTGCTTTAACATTCATTCAGCATTTATAAAAAATTCCAATTTCACTGAAACCCCAACTAGTGAACAATGATTGTTTAAGTCTTCAAAGAATGCTAATGCCACACAATCAACTCCACACATATATAATTTTCGGCATGCAAACATTCAAAATCTCTTTTCATGCAAATCATATTTCTCACAAACATACAAGCTAAACTTCTTCTAATCAAGTCATACACATCTTGATAAGTTTATGAACATACATGCAGAGGAATCAAATAATCCACAAGATTGTCTGTAAACTCTCTCTACTAATGTAAATCACACACAATTAAGGATCAAAAGGGCTTCAACAACTTGTAATGTAAGGCCAATGGTTATGGGTTAAAGAATAACATGGAAATGATGTAATACAAACATCGAGAAACATAAACATGTTATTTCAAGACTTAAGCTTCCAAGTGAAACTTTTAGGGTATACAAAGTGAACTAATAAGACTCTCCAGAACCATTTTTTCATTAGTTTTGCCTTTTGGATTTTGGTTTTGGATTTTTTTTTCTTTTCTCTTTCTTTATCTTTTTTTTTCAATTTCTTTTAAAACCAATTTCTTTCACAACATATGGTTTCTTCAAGTCCATTTTTCCTTCAGGTTTTGTAATTGACATGCATTATACCCCAAATCACTTGGACTCTTTTCAAGAAATAACATATTATATACTTAACAAACAATAATGGTAGGATGAAAATGCAATGTTTTCACATGCATTAGAATGGTTACATGGTAAAGAATATGTAGGCGATGAAAAACATATAAGACCAAACATTTATCAAGCTTCAAAGAGGACCTATGGATATAATCATATAAAGGTAAGCTTTTAAGGCTCAATCAGTCCAAACAATGTCCAAATCATTTCCTTAACTATGCATAATCTAGGATTTTGATTCAAGAGAGTTTAAACAAAATTTTGAAGATAATCAAAACCTCAACATGCACTATTCATAAACATTCTCTAGACAACACTCATATCATGTTCAAAGTTACACAAGCATACAAGTGGGATTTAAACCATGCATTTGAAAAGCTACTAGAATGTTAAACATGCTTCTTGATCGCATATGGTTTCACTTAAAAGAGGGCAATTCACAAGCAATAATATCATCAGACAATCAAAACTACACTAGTAATTAGCATATGATATACATTAAAATAAGTCCAATATTTTCAATCATACATATAAACCATCTTGTGCATAAAAGTGATATACATCTGACCCATAATATGAAAGGGAATGACAATTATATCTTGAATAAGATTTTCACAGTTATAGGTTCCTTCAGATGTTATCATAACTAACTAGTATTTGACCCATTGTGATGCATTTTAACAGATTAGACTTTGAGTTGAATATTCAAAACATGCTTTTATTTGGCTTATGGGCATTAAAACATAAAAGCTATATACTCACTTATCATAAATAACCAAAACACTAAAGATAAGCATAATAATATATACAATATACATTAATCACTAAAAAGTTTTAACATTATAACATACTTTCTAACATTTTAAACATGCAATCCCAAAAACATACAATACATGTTATAATGCCCCCAAACCTATGGGAAACAGTGTACCCACTATACACAAAATATCAAGAAAATACAATGAAAGAAAACGCCCTGTGTGGAGGAAGGCTACTCATCATCCTCCTCGTGATCATGTTGCTCAGTGTCATCTGTTCTTTCTCTAGCCTGGGGAGCCTGCTGTTGTGGGGGAGGGATAGCTACTGCCTCGGGTGGAAACTTAGGAACTGGGAAATCATCCATAGGGAATCCCAGTCGCTCTGCTATCCACTGCTAGGTATCTATGGTGTACTGGTACTAGAAGGTCTTCAAGGTCGTCAATCGGGCTATTTGAGTCTCCATCTGGGCTCTCTAGTCCACATCAGGAGGTGGAGCAGCTTTGGACTCTCTGCGAGCCTGTCTCTATCGGGCTAGTGCTGCTGCTGGAGCTCCTCTCAGCCTCTCAATAAAATAATTATTAAGAGGTTGTTTAACCTTTGTGAGCTCCTCATGAGGCCTTCACTTCATGTGTTGCCAGTTGCAGAGCGTGTGGATCAGAAATAGAAAGAATAGGCTCCTAGGCTCCCGTATTTCCCTCTTGATCTGGTTGAAGATAAGCTAGGAGACATTAATGGACTGATGCTCCAGGATAGCATAAATAAGATTAGCTCGGTCGCGTGTCACCTCTGATAGGTTTACTAATAATAGGATCTGGGTACAGATAAAATAATATCAGACTCTAGCCTCTGGTGCCAAGCAAGATATAGGGAAGAATCATGGCCTGTTTGTCTGGGCATTCATGGTCTAGACCACGGGCTGAGACTCAGCTATGTAAATTCTAGCTGTGACCATGTTGACGTTGATCCCCTCCTCAGGCTCCCACCGGTAGAACACAGTGTAATCGTATATCTCAAGGGGCTCAGGTAAACTCAAGGCGGCTCGAATAGCCACCGTAATGTAAAAGAACGGACGCCCCCGAACTCTGACTATAGCACTCCCCTCACTGGAGAAGGCTGCGTTCACATAGAACTTGCGAACGATGGGGAGGATGGTTGCAGACTCTGGGTGCCGTGAAAATACCTCTTTAGTTAAGCTGGTTGATGACCCCCTCAATCTCCTGATGGATGGCTTGAGAAAAGGAGAACCTACGCTCTGGTATGATGGGTTTGGTGACCAATACCATGTAACACTGAGCTGCGAGTACTAAGATGAATTTTCTCCTATCATAATTAGGAGGAGGTGGAGAAGGCTCCCTGTTGCCTCGACTACTAGATCCTCTTTGGAATTTTGCAGGCATAGTGGAAGAATATGGTACCTAAACTTGCCAAAATATACCAAATGTCAGAATTAAATATTCAAAAATAAGAAAATCATGTAAAACATGTCAATTCTACAAATAAAAGGACCACATGTCGTGGCATGCCAACCAGTGCCATGACATTCAAGCATATTCAACTATATGTCGTGAAGTACATCACCAACGCCGTGACATCTGAGCAAAATTCATCATAACGCTGCGACATTCACATGACATGCTGCAATATTCTTACAATTTTAACCCAACACCACGCAACAAAGGTTCCACACCACAACATTTATGGATATTTCCAACATATACCGTGATATACATGACCCACGCCGCGGCATACACACCTGCGTTGCGGCAGTCAAACTTACTCAAACACATGCTGTGACGCAAATCACCCAAAAATTTGTGCTTTTTTCCAACATCACGCAGGGTAGCACCAAAACACAATATAGTCTAATTAAACATCCAAAAACAGGCATACAACAACTAATAATCAACCAAAGACAGATAAACATACCAAAAACAAAACAAAAACACAAAATAACATAAAAATAGAAAATAAATAGCAAAATGAACTAAATTAAGTTATACATACCATAAGAACTTGAAAGATTAAGGTTGAGATGTGTGGGGAATATAGGAAATAGGAGAGGAATTCAGAGAAATAGGGGAGCAGAGAGAAATTTGGAGAGAAAATGGGAAGGAAGCACGACCTGCTACGACATTTAACGTTACATGCCGCAGTGCACTGCGGCGTGCATATACATGCGTTGCAACGTGCATTAATTCCCACAAGAAATTTATTTAAATATTTATATTAATTAATTAATTTTTTTGTTTTGGTTTTTTAACATTAACAGGCACGCCAAGGCGTGAAGATATGTTGCACCGTAGCGCCTTACTCTCTGGATTTTGGCTGATGCACATGGGTGTCGCGACGTGACAAGGGTTATGCCACGGCGTGAGGAGTCTATCCCATATTAGCACTTGTATACTTTTGCTTCTGCTTCTAAATATAGTATTTACTTCCATAATCCTAAAAGCCATATTAGCAGCTATAGGGCCTTCTTTTACTGACATTTTTATCCCACATTATCTGTAGGGGACTTGTGCAATATGCATGAACATAATGAAACCAGGGCAGGGCCATGCCATTTTTACTACAGAATGTTCTCACTCTTTCTATTTCCTCTGTAGCACTTCTAATGTAAAGCATGAGATTTTGTCAATTTACATACCTTGATCTAAAAAATTGATTTTGTTAATGATTATCACCATCTTACGGAATAAATGGATTCGAAAAAATAAATCCTGCTATGATGGTAATAATATTGTAGAAGGCCCCAGTGCTTTCGAGATTGCAGAATAAACAAAACATATTAGAGAAAAAAAAAATATTACCACCAAAATTAATTAAGCAATAGAAACAATAGTTCCAAACAATTTGCCTTATCTGATTTACAATCATATTGACAAAATCAAATACCCAAGCGGAAAAAATTGAGTATCAAGTGTGTGTATCTATATCTTTGACTATAACATAGTGCCACAAAAAATTTGGTCATCAATGCAAATTTTGTATCTCCACCCTAAAAGAAAAAGAGGAACAAAACATTTGAAGAAATACGAACTACTCAACTACTTGACATGTCTTTATCGCTGTCTTCACTGTCAACACTACATAACAGTAAATAAAAACATGAGAGAAATTTTTCAATAACATCTTGTGCATGGATTCTTGGCTTAAGCTTATACGTTAAGCACAATATATGTCACAAGGCAATCACGTCCTACTACACACAAAAAAAATACCAATGACTTACCAATATAGTGTGTAGACCTACATATTTTCCAACTTATATGTTGCAGATTCTATCCTCAAAGAACAATTGAAAGTCACATATATAAACAAATAATATGTAAGAATATATCTGGCAATATGCATATTAATAAAAGAAAATATAAAAAAAATGTAAGAATGATTACATGTATATTAATCATTCTGAATTTTTTTCTTGCAACTTCTACTATTGTGCCCATGTTCCCCACACTCATGGCATTTCCTTTTGACTACTTATTTATTAAGTGATACTTCAAGCCCACTTTTAAATCTGTAATTATGAGTCTCTTTTCCCTTATCCTTTCTCCCTTTTGTTTGCGATATATGTGGGTCTCCAATAGTCAATTGTAGAGCTTCGCACACTTGCTCTGATATGTGAATCTGGTTCACATTCTTGTTGCTTGGCTCCAAAAGAGTTATTTCATCACCAATATGTAAATTTATTTTCATTTCAATAGCCGTCTTACGAGTGTGACCAAATTTTGAAATAATGAACTTATATATCTCCTCAGATTCTTCAGCAAGATCAATTAATATGCTTGCTTCATGTTATGGATGCATCCTTCTTAAAATCCTTGATGTATTAGATTGAGCATCAAAATTATTTTTAGTATAACTGTCGTCAATACCTTGGTTAGCATACTTGGTCAAACGTTGCAAAATGAAACGACTAGGGATTTGAATAACACCTTTTGCTTGAAAAATTACTAGCATTTGTCTGCACAATATCCCTATAAATTCATATAGCTGGAAGCCACATTTAGCAATTTTTGAGTCTAAATCTATATCAACAATGAATGCATCTCGAGCATCATAACAACTAGACACCTGAAAACATATTTAGGCCCATCTCGACTAATCTTTTGCTTAGTAAATTGATTGATCTTCCCAAGCTCATCCTGAAATTTCCCAAAAATATTTATTGTATAGATAGATGTAGCATGCTCCTCAAGTTTTGATCTAGTCTCAAGATACGTGATTTATGCCTAGATTCATAATCTTCCATTCTTTCGGCCTCCAAGCGGCTATCCACTGCTTTCTCAAACTTTAACACAAATTCTTGTAGCATGGTTGTTGAATCGACAAAAGAATAAAAAAAGTATTAGTGCTTCTATTCATCCCGACAAAGAATGTGCTTCTATTCTAAATTGGTATCCATGATTCTTTGATCTTATATAATCCCTGAAGCCGTTCATTTGTCTCCAACTTATACTCAATCATTAAGCGCCTCTATTCTTCTTCAAAAATCTAAATAGTTGGTGAATCTCGAATGCATCTTTTTAGATCACGCTTAAAAATAGATTTTTTGTGATATATGTGCGCTAACTTTTCAGGAAACTTCTTTCTAATGTGCCACAGGAATAGGAAATAACGAGTTTCTGGAAATACTTTCGCCGCCAAGGTTACTCCAAGAACTAAAATATCTTAATCAGTTATGATATATACATGTTTCTTTCCATCCATTGCCTCAAGCCAAGTTTCAAACAACCATGTAAAAGTACTCTTAGACTCATCTTGCAATAAAGCACAACCAAATAAAATTGACTGATAGTGATTATTTAATCCAGTAAATGGGGCAAATGGTATGCTATACTTATTGGTTTTATATGTGGTATCAAATGTTATAACATCTCCAAATTGTTGGTAAGCTAACCTTAATCTAGCATCCACCAAAAAAAAAAATCATCTGAGAATCATCATCACATTGGATTGCATAGAAAAAGTTAGGATTTTTAACCTGCTTTCATTTACAATAATTGAAAACAACTTGAGCATCTCTAACATCTAAATTCTTTCTTTGGAGATTTCTGATATAATTCCAACAAACTCTATTAGAGAAAGATGAATCACCACAATTGAAAATTGTAGCAACCTTTTTGGTAGGTATGCCTTCTTCAAAATTTTCAACAATGCTTTTTGTAGCATCACTCATCTTTTTATGACACCTCATATAAGACACACTTCTAGGGCTAACCATGACATGGTTATGATCATTGTTAAAAGATTTTATAACCCATTTGCTTTCTACTATGCCTTTTGAAATAGTAAGTGAAGCTTGACAACCACCTCAAGAAGTTGAACACTTTTTGATGCGAATTATAAATTGCAAATACAAGTGCAAGTTGTTTCAAGTAATAAATTCTCAGAAGTTCGAGGTTGATCCACAGGGAATTGATAAAGAAATTTTCTTTGAGGTAAGGAAAAGATTTGTCATAACAATAAAGGTGATAAAAAGTTGTTCACAAATTAAAAAAGATTTGCTTGGGTTAAGAGATCCACTCTTGATAATAAATTAAACATAAGATTATTTTTTTTATAACTCAATTAAAATTCACATATAACAGAGATTCCAATAGGAAAATGCAACATTCAAAGTTCAATTAATATTATATATGTAATGATATTATTGTTCCTTTAATTATCCACTAACGCCAACACTTGTAAATGAGCTCAAGTATTCATTGTGTTAATCTCTTGTCTACAATGAATCAAGATCTCCACTTTACAAGGGGAGTTTCTAAATTGATTGGAAACAAAATACAACACATATAATGACTACTTGATAATACATCATTCAAACACAAGAAAAAAATTAATCTAACTTTAATTTATTACCAAAAGCTTCACCCTTTTCACCTAAGCAAAATAAAAATTATTTACTCATAAACAAGAAGAAAGAAAGAGAGAAGAGGAAAAATATAAACATAACTTTTATTTAGAACAAAAGAAAACTACAACAAGAGAGATAAATAACACAATAACATGATCTTGATCTCTAAGCCAAGATGATCAAAATGAATAGCCAATGCTCCATTTATACAACTTAAGGAGTACAAAATGAAAATGGAGTTGTTTGATAATAAGTGGAAAATGTCAAGGGAGTTGTTTGATAATTGTGAATGAGTGAAAAATTATTGAGATGTTTATCTCCTAAATAATTCGGTGCTGAACTCACGGCTTCCGTCAGAATTTGAAAAAATGGTCTTCATAAAAATTGTAGGATTTTCTCTTAGCTTTCGAATGCCATTGGTTTCAGCCCAATATCACTCATATAGCTAAAGATATAGCAGAATCTTTGTACATTACTTAGGCCCAACTACAACTCTTCTGTTCTGACTTCCAAGCCCAATCTAACTTCCAACACATCCGAATTAGCTCTTATGTTCTTCATGAAAATTGTAGATTTGGGTCTTAACTTTCTAATGCCACTATTTCAGTCCAATATCACTCCTACAACTCAAGATATGGGTTGATGCATGTGCAGAGGTCAAGTTCTTAGGATCAACACTTTGGATCTTGCTTTAACTCTAATTTAAATTATCCAAACGCGTGATTTAGCTCTTGAGGTCTTCATAAAAGTTGTAGAGAATTATCTTAGCTTTCATACAAGACCAAAATCACATCACTAAATATTTGTAACTCAAATTATAGCCAATTTACTGAATGTTGCCAAATAAACAAATTAAGGCCAATTCTAGCAATAATTCCTTCAATGATCCAATTAAGCTCAATATCATAAAATATGACAAAATTAACTTAATTAAGCCTAATTGAATCTTAAGAAACCCAGTAAGAGGATTATAAAATGAATAAAATATATTGCTATCACTTTTTTTTTTAGTTTGACCCATGTTATCTTGAATTTCTTTATTTGCACGGCTCTTCCCTATGTGTTGGCCTTCATTACAACATACAAATATACACCACTTTAGTTTTGTTAAATAAGTACTAATGGAAATTATAAATTACAAATCCAAGTGCAGGTTGTTTCAAGTAATAAATTCTTGAGAGTCCAAGATCGATCCACAAGGAATTGATAAAGAAAATTATTTGAGGTAAGGAAAAGTTTTGTCACAACACTAAAGGTAATAAAAGTTGTTTACAAATGAAAAAGAATTTACTTGGGTTAGGAGATCTACTTTTGATAATAAATTAAAGACAAAATTATTTCTTTTTATAACTCAATTGAAATTCACACATAACGGAAGTTCAAATCAGAAAATACAACATTCAAAGTTCAACTAAGATTATATATGCAATTATATTATGGTTCCTTTAATTATTTCCTAACACCAACACTTGTAAATGGGCTCAAACATTCACTGTGCCAACCTCTTGTCTACAATGAATCTAGATCTCCACTATATAAGGAGGATTTCTAAATTGATTGGAAACAAAATACAACACATATAATGTCTACTTGATAATATATCATTTTAGCACAAGAAAGAGATTAATGTAATCCTATTTCATTACCAAGAGCTTCACCATTTCACCTAAGCAAAATGAAAATTAGTTACTCATGAACAAGAAGAAAGAAAAATATAAGAAGAAAAAGATGAACATAACTTCAATTCAGAACAAAAGAAAACTACAACAAGATGAATTAATAATACAATAGTATGATCTTGATCTCTAAGCCAAGATGATCAAAATGATCAGCCAATGCTCCTTTTTATAGAGCTTAAGGAGTACAAAATGACAATGAAGTTGTTTGATAATGAGTAAAAAATGCCAAAGGAGTTGTTTGATAATTATGAATGAGTGAAAAATTATAGAGATTCTTGTCTCTAAAATGATTTAGTTCTGAACTCATGGTTGCCATCATTTTTTGGACAAGTGGTCTTCATAGAAGTTGTAGGTTTTTGCCTTACCTTTCCAATGCCACTAGTTTCAGCCTAATATCACTCCTACAACTCAAGATATAGCCCAATATTTACACACTGCTCAGGCCCAGCTACAACTCATTTGTTCTGACTTCCAAGCCTAATCAAACTTCTAAGACATCTGAATTAGCTCTTGTGTTCTTTATGAAAGTTGTATATTTGGGTCTTAATTTCTAATGCCACTGGTTTCAATCCAATATCACTCTTACAGCTCAAGATATGGGTTGATGTGTGCAGAGGTCAAGCTATCAAGATCAGCACTCTGGATCTTGCTTCAACTCTAATTTAAATTATTCAAATATGTGATTTAGCTCTTGAGGTCTTCATAAAAGTTATAGAGAATTGTCTTAGCTTTCCTATAAGACTAGAATCACATCACCAGATATTTGCAATTCAAATTATTGTCAGTTTACTGAATGCTTCCAAATAAACAAATTAAGGCTAATTCAAGCAATAATTCCTTCAATGATCAAATTAAGCTCAATATCATAAAATATGACAAAACTAACTTAATTAAGCCTAATTGAACCTTAAGAAGCCCAGTGAGAGGATTATAACATGCATAAAATATATTGCTATCACTTTTTTTTTAGTTTGACCCACGCTATCTTGAATTTCTTTATTTGCACGACTCTTCCCTATGTGTTGGCCTTTATTACAACATACAAACATACACCATTTCGGTTTTTTTGAATGAGTAATGATGGAAATTATAAATTACAAACTCAAGTACAGGTTATTTCAAGTAATAAATTCTTGAGAGTCTGAGGTCGATCCACAGGGAATTGATGAAGAAAATTTATTTGAGGTAAGGAAAAGTTTTGTTACAACACCAAAGGTAATAAAAGTTGTTCACAGATGAAAAAAAGGTTTACTTAGGTTAGGAGATCCACTCTTAGTAATAAATTAAAGACAAAATTATTTCTTTTTATTAGTGAAGATTTTTACCACAATAGGTATGGTCTTCCTAATTATAGGTTTAGATAACCTTTCTTTCCTTGCATAGGTTTTGGCTTTTGTCCCCCCATGTTTCTATTTTTGTATTTTCTTTTCTTATTTTTAATAATATTTCGGTATGCTGCATATAATTATAGAGTTTGAGGTGTCAACCTAGTTGGAATTTTCTTCTCTATAGTGATGCCTTTGCATACCTCTTATTTTTTAAAAAAAAGAAAGCCACACCTAATAGAAGTTCCAATCAAAAAATGCAACATTCAAATTCAATTAATATTATATATGCAATTATATTATGGTTCTTTTAATTATCTCCTAATACCAACACTTGTAAATGCACTTAAGCATTCACTGTGCCAACCTCTTGTCTACAATGAATCAAGATCTTTACTATACAAAAAGGATTTCTAAATTGATTGGAAATAAAAAATAACACATATAATGTCCACTTGATAATATATCATTTAAGCAAAAAAAAGAGATTAATGTAACCTTATTTCATTACCAAGAGCTTCACCCTTTCACCTAAGCAAAATAAAAATTAGTTACTCATGAGCAAGAAGAAAGAAAGAGATAAGGAAAAAAAGATGAACATAACTTCAATTTAGAACAAAAGAAAACTACAACAAGATAAACAAATAACACAATAACATGATCTTGATCTCTAAGCCTAGATGATCAAAATGATCAGTTAATGCTCCCTTTCATAAAGCTTAAGGAGTACAAAATGACAATGAAGTTATTTGATAATGAGTAGAAAATGCCAAAGTAGTTGTTTGATAATTGTGAATGAGTGAAAAATTATAGAGATTCTTGTATTAGAAATGATTTAGTTCTGAACTCATGGCTGCCATCATTTTTTTGATAGGTGGTCTTCATAAAAGTTGTAGGCTTTTGTCTTACTTTCCAATGCCACTGGTTTTAGCCCAATATCACTCCAACAGCTCAAGATATAGCCCAATATTTGCACACTGCTCAGGCCCAGCTACAATTCCTCTATTCTGAATTAGCTCTTGTGTTCTTTATGAAAGTTATAGATTTGGGTCTTAACGTTCTAATGCCACTGGTTTCAGTCTATCACTCTTACAGCTCAAGATGTGGGCTGATGTATGCAGAGGTCAAGCTGTCAGGATCAACACTTTGGATCTTGCTTCAACTCCAATTTAAATTATCCAAACGTTTTATTTAGCTCTTGAGGTCTTCATAAAAGTTGTAGAGATTTGTTTTAGCTTTTCTACAAGGCTAGAATCACATCACCAGATATTTGCAACTCAAATTATAGTCAGTTTACTAAATGCTGCCAAATAAATAAATTAAGGCCAATTCAAGCAATAATTCCTTCAATGATCCAATTAAGCTCAATATCATAAAATGTGACAAAACTAACTTAATTAAGCCTAATTGAACCTTAAGAAGCCTAGTGAGAGGATTATAAAATGAATAAAATATATTACTATCATTTTTTTTAGTTCGACCCATGCTATCCTGAATTTCTTTATTTGCATAGCTTTTCCCTATGTGTTGGCATTCATTACAACATACAAACATACACCACTTCAGTTTTATTGAATGAGTACTGATGGAAATTATAAATTGAAAATCTAAGTGCAGGTTGTTTCATGTAATAAATTCTCGGGTGTCCGAGGTCGATCCACAGGGAATTGATAAAGAAAAATTATTTAAGGTAAGGAAAAGTTTTGTCACAACACTAAAGGTAATAAAAGTTGTTCACAGATGAAAAATAATTTGCTTAGGTTAGGAGATCCACTCTTGGTAATAAATTAAAGACAAGATTATTTCTTTTTATAACTCAATTGAAATCCACACATAACGGAAGTTCTAATTAGAAAAATACGACATTCAAAGTTTAATTAAGATTATATATGCAATTATATTCTAGTTTCTTTAATTATTTTCTAACACCAACACTTGTAAATGGGTTCAAACATTCACAGTGCTAACCTCTTGTCTACAATGAATCAAGATCTCTACTATACAAGAAGGATTTCTAAATTGATTAGAAACAAAATACAATACATATAATGTCTACTTGATAATATATTATTTAAGTACAAGAAAGATATTAATCTAACCTTATTTCATTACCAAGAGCTTCACCCTTTCACCTAAGCAAAATGAAAATTAGTTACTCATGAACAAAAAGAAAGAAAGAGATAAGGAGAAAAAGATGAACATAACTTCAATTTAGAACAAAAGAAAACTATAACAAGATAAATAAATAACACAATAGCATGATCTTGATCTCTAAGTGATGCAGATTATAAGTTGTAAACCCAAGTGCAGGTTGTCTCAAGTAATAAATTCTCGGGAGTCCGAGGTCAATCCATAGGGAATTGATGAAGAGAAATTATTTGAGGTAAGAAAAGGATTTGTTACAATACGAAAGGTAATAAAAGTTATTCATAGATAAAAAATGATTTGCTTGGGTTAGGAGATCCACTATTAGTAATAAATTAAAGGTAAGATTTTTTTTTATAACTCAATTGAAATCTACACATAAATGAAGTTCCAATTGAAAAATATAATATTCAAAGTTCAATTATATATGCAATCATATCATGATTCCTTTAATTATCTACCAACACTTGTAAATGAGCTCAAGCATTCACTATGCCAATCCTCTTGTCTACAATAAATTAAGATCTTCACTATACAAGGAAGTTTTCGTAATTGATTGGAAACAAAATACAACACATATAATGTTCACTTGATAATATATCATTTAAGCATACAAAATAGAATAATCTAACCTCAATTTATCACCAAAAGCTTCACCCTTTCACTTAAGTAAAATAAAAATTAGTTACTCATAAATAAGAAGAAAGAAAGAGAGAAGAAGGGAAAGATGAACATAACTTCAATTTAGAACAAAAGAAAATTGCAACAAAGGAAGACAATTAATACACAAGCATGATCATAATTTCTCCTAATCAAGTCTAAAACCAAGAGTGCTAAATGATCAGCTAATGGTGCCTTTTATAGAAGATTAGGGATACAAAATAACAAGGGGGCTGATTAATGAGTAAGTGGATGAGTGGGTGGATGAGTGAAAAATTCCAAATGGTGAGTTAATGAGTGGAAAATTATTGAGATTCTTTGTCTCTAAAATTATTCAGTGCTGATCTCATGGATGCCGTCAGAAAATTGAAAAATGGTCTTCATAAAAGTTGTAGCATTTTGTCTTAGCTTTCAAATGCCACTAATTTCAGCTCAAAAGACCACCTACAGCCCGAGTTATGGCTCAATTATTGCACACTATTTAGGCCCATCTATAGCTCCTCTGTTCTGACTTTCAAGCCCAATATGACCTCCAAGCCATCCGATTCACATCTTGTGTTCTTCATGAAAGTTGAAGATATGAGTCTTAACTTTCAAATGACATTTTTCAATCCAAAACCTCTCCTACAGCCTGAGTTATGCTTTTATTACTGCATATTGTTCACATTCCAATTACAAAACTCGTGTTATGACTTTCAAGCCCAATTAGCTCCACTACATATCTGAATTTTGCCTTAAGCTCTCATGAAAGTTGTAGAACTATCTCTTATCTTTCCTACAAGATAAGATACATAACTATTACACATCTAGAACTTAAGATATGACCGAAATACAGAAATAATGTAAGACCTAAATAATGTTGAAAAATCAATTAAGTCCAATTTGAGTCCAAACTTACAAAACATAACCATGCTCAATCAATTAAGTACATGGAGAGTGTAAATAACTAAAAATAAGGGTTTATTAATGTATAAAATATGTGATTATCAATTTTTTCCACACTTAGCTTTTTGCACTTTTGGGCAAAACACATAAGACTAAAACTAGAAAAAAAAATGATACAGACTCAAAAACTAAACATTCTAAAAGACTCAATTTTTAATTATATTCAAGAATGGAAAAGTTTATAAACAAGAAGAGCAACCAAAGATTCAATGGATCAAAACATTTATGAAGTAAAATTTTTTTACATCTCAAACAAACAAACAAGGAGACTTCAGTTGAAAAGAACGAATCAAGAATGATAGATCTTCACAGGATTCACTCTTAATCCCTCAAGTGTTTAAAAGGTAGGTATTTCACTTAATTCAACTCATGAAAAATTGCACTACCATAAGCTTGCATATCTTCTACTTCTCCACTACTCAGAACACATGCACACACAAATCAAGAGGACTTTATTCAAAGATGTAATGAGGTCAAGGTAAAAGATGGGGGGTAATATAGATATGACAAGTCAAATACCAAAGAGAATAGAAGAGTATGAGAGCTGAGTTCAATTAACAAGCACGAAAGTTCATCCCAATTCCACCTAAGACAAATTCCCTTTACATATTCTTTTTCCTTCCCTTTTTGCCTTGTTGACCCTTTTTTACACTTTTTTTTACATTTTTTTTTCAATTAACCGCTCTTTCCTTTTTTTCACCAGCCACTCTGCACACACACCCCCACACTTGTTCAAGAACTCATCCAATGGCAAAGCTAATGTTCTCTTATTTTCTAAGGTCAGGTAATAACATGGTTTTTTCATTTAAGGCACATAATAAGCTAGAAATAAAGAATGATCGAATAAGCTCAAAGGGGTTAAACAAAGGAAAATAGACCATTTTCAATGCTTTACGTTGACAGGAATTAGAAAATTTTCAAGATGTCATAAGAGTGCTTGATATCATATTGAGACAATATGCTGCTGAGTAAGGCTACCTATTTATGCGCCAATCATTCTTGGCCAATTGGTTAAAGTAGTTATTTCAAGAAAAATTGCCTCAATCATGTTTATGTATACATATGAAAATGTAGTCTAAAAAAGGATCAAAGTAAGTCATAGAGTAACAATTCCATGAGTGAAAAATACACAAGAAAGAAGAGAATGTACAAATGTTCAATCCATTCATCAATAGGCTCAAAATCTCACAAGACATATTTCTTATCATTCTCAATCTACCCATTCAACATTCATAACCAAGCATATGAAATTTAAGAAAAAAGACAATTTATTCAATCATGCTATGATCCCTGAATTTCAATACTTACAGGATGTGAGAGTGCATTCATTTGAATCTTTCAAAGGAAATTAAACGACAAAACTCAAATCAACACAAAATAGTTATTACCCCAACTAAGATACATCTCAAGAGTAAAATTACCTCCAGAGAAAAATTTACTCCTTACTCTGCCATCCATAATTGGTTTTACTGTGAGTAGGTTTTTGACAATCATATCAATAAACATACTTCCTAAGTTAGATGTGTCTCAAGAGCAAAATTTATTCCTTACTTTGCCATCCTTAATTAGTTTAGTAAGTTACTGACAATCATATCATACTTCTCTTTTTTTTATCAACTATCATTCCCCCCAACCAGATCACAACATTATCTGTAATATTAAAATATAGATGAGTAAATGATAGAAGATATTACCTGTTAGAGAAATTGCTGAAAAGAGAGACCTGACACAAATTTTAACAGAAACAAAATACAATAAATAAAATCAAAGCTTGTAATTATTTCAATAGCTAGAGTGTTTGATCTGGCTTGCGTTGCATATTGCTTCCCTCACCGCTTCCTTCTGACCAATCTATCTGAGCTATTACTAGATCGGGTTCATAAACAAAAGCTTCTAATTTATCAATCAACTCATCAACAATGGAAGCATGGATAAGGAGTCGTCTTACCGAATGTGTCATAAATTTCTGTTCCACAGCATGGTTAAAAAAATATAACAAAAGATTAAAGAAATTATTAATATTTAATAAACCTATAGGTTTATGGTGGATGTTTAGTTGGGACCAAGAGATAATTTTAAAAATTTCTTCCAAAGTACCAAAACCACCTGATAAGGCAATGAATGCATCAAAGCTTTCAAGCATTTTCCTCATTCGTCCATGCATAGATGATACTTGAAGTTCCTCCCTAATTGTCTTTCCAGTGATTTTTTTTGAGTTAAAGGTTCACAAATGATACCTAAAACCTGACTGCCTCCTATATGTACAGAGAGTGATACAACCCCCATTACCCAATACAACCTCCTCTATATACTACATGAATTTTCCTTGCTGCAAGTGATCGACTAAGAGTGCTTGCTGCATTTACATACTCTAAAAACTTTTCCCATAACTTGACCCAAAAAATACATAGATATTTATAAGTTTACGAACAGAAGCTCCCTCTATTTCTACACTCACTCTCCTATTGAATGATTATGAGTTGGATGGAAGTAAAGAGAATGGAGTGTTTAAATAGGGAAAAGAATAGAAAAAGTAATGATAGCACCTATATGGGTAGGTTGGCTGTTGTCAGAAAAGTTTGAAATCAAGAAACATTTTTTTTTATTATATTTTTTTATTTTTTTTTGTTTTTTGTTTTTGTTTTTAGACTTCAAGAAAAATATCAAAGTAAAGAAATCTAGAAACTCCTGAAGGATCCTACTCAAAGGATCGTCTGTCCAAAAACTGAAATACAACAAAATCATACAAAGATAAAAGAAATATAATAACAAATGATGACATACCTTTATGTACAGCTTTCATGGCATATCTTTATGCTGCGCGTCATGAGTGTAGTAGTGGCATATCTTTGAGTTGTGTGTCACTAGTGCAACATAAGAACTCTTGTTTATTCGAAGAAAAGAAAAAGAAAAAATGAGAGAAACCATCATGGGTTTCTATCCTGGGTTTGGAACCTAGAGAGCTCAACTTGGGTTCATAACATCAACAAAGATGCTAAAGTCTGAAACCTGTAATGTCCAAGATCCAGAACGTCCCATCCTAGGGTGCTGAGAGCCCCTTCTAATAAAAGAGAGGATCAAGCTCAAATGTCTTATACGCTTTGGCAGTCGCAGGTTACTTCTCACTAATAACCAGAGTGGGACGCTTCTGCCTGTCCATCAACTCCACAGTACCTAGATGGTAAACATTGGGTTATGGAGTGCGGCTCTCTACAAAGCAAGGTACACGAACCTTTTTTAAGGAACAACATGCAAAGGTTCACCCGAGTCAATAATGGGTCTGCCACTAGCAGGGGTTCCACACTCAATTAAGAGCATGGTACAATCGAAGTTTTGCCTTCATTTTTTTTTCTTTTTTTTTTTGAAGAACAAGATAATATATACAAGTTGTTGTGATTGTGGCTCACATCTTCATCTGGTTTTACGTCTAGTAATGACTTAAATGCCTTCTATGAGTCAAGGATAAGCTTACCATCCAATTTTCTTAAAAATTGGCAAACATAGTCTTTTAGAGTCAAATTCCTAAGACTGTATTGTTTTTGTTCATCTATGAAGAGATTCCACAAATTAAGAAGTTTATTATGCACATTTCCAGAAGAATGCATCTCAAGAGTCAATAAGATATCATTCAATGACTCCTTACTCAGTCCATTCTTAATGAAAAATATTTTATCTTCTCGGTTTATGAAAACCATCTCTAAAGAACGACATTGCTTGTTACAATTCCATCGTGCACATTTGTGAAAGACATGTAACCTTTTTGTTCTTCTCCTTTTAGAATATGAACTTCTACCGAGACCTGGCATGTATGAGTCAAATGAAATTAAAGATTCACCCGTTAGACAGACCTTTGCTTCGATTATCCAGCGTATATCTTCTGGCATGTCCTTGTGCATTAACAGTATCAGTTTTTCACATCTAGCTTCGTAAATTTTTGTTAGAGCATTTTGAGGAAGAGAAGGAAAATGTTTTCTTAGATTTAAGAGAATGACATCCATTTTAAAAGAGAAGGAATCAATTATTATGGAAAACTGAAAATAAACTGACTCGAGAGTCACGAGTACCATTATCCACCACTTAACCGGGGTCACAAAGAACTATAAAAAGAAGGCAACAAAATTAAAATCAATTCTTCTCATAATAAGGATTAGAAAGGGAAATGATTTCTACCTCAGCAACTTGATTTTCTAGAAATGGTTTAAGTCTTTGTCCATTGACCTTAAACACATTACCATTACTAAGGTTTTCAATGTCTATAGCCCCATAGGGATACACATGTTTGACAATAAAAGGGCCAGTCCACCTAGATCTCAATTTTTCAGGGAATAGGTGAAGACGACAATTATAAAGCAAAACTTTTTAACCAATTTCAAAAGATTTTCTCAAAATTGATTTGTCATGAAAAGATTTTGTTCTGTCTTTATAAATTTTTGAGTTTTCATATGCATCATTTCTCAATTCTCCAAGTTCAATTATTTGCAATTTGCATAACCTGTAAGCATCACCAAGATTTAAATTGAAAGCTTTAATAGCCTAAAATGCTTTATGCTCCAGTTCTATAGGTAAGTGACAAGGTTTTTCGTAGACTAACTGATAGGGTGATGATTGCGGGATTTAATGATGCAAACCCAAGTGCAAGTTGTCTTAAGTAATAAATTCTCAGGAGTCCGAGGTCAATCCACAAGGAATTGATGAAGAAAAATTCTTTAGGTGAAGATATGATTTGTCACAATAATAAAAATAATAAAACTTGTTCACAATTAAATTTAAGAACTTGCTTGGGTTAGGAGATCCACTCTTAGTAATAAATTAAAGGCAAGATTATTTCTCTTTATAACTTAATTGAAATCCACACAGAACGGAGGTTCCAATAAAAAAAATACAACATTCAAAGTTCAATTATATATGCAATCATATTATGATTCCTTTAATTATCTGCTAACATTTGTAAATGAGTTCAAGCATTTACTGTGTCAATCCTATTGTCTACAATAAATCAATATCTCCATTATACAAAGAAGGTTTCTAAATTGATTAGAAATAAAATACAACACATATAGTGTCCATTTGATAATATATCATTTAAGCACAAGAAATAGAATAATCTAACCTTATTTCATTACCAAGAGCTTCACTCTTTCACCCAAGCAAGATGAAGATGTAGTTACTCATAGACAAGAAGAAAAAAAGAGAGAAGAAGAGAAAGATGAACATAGCTTTAATATAGAGTAAGAGAAAATTATAACAAAGGAAAACAATAAACAAACATAATCATAACTTCTAAAAACTAAGCCTAACACCAAAGTCCCCCTAAATGATCAGCCAATGGAACCTTTTATTAGAGGATTAGAGATACAAAATGACAAGGAGGCTGATTAAGAGTAGGTGAGGAGTAGGTGGATGAGTGAAAAATGTCAAATGGTGAGTTGGTGAGTGAAAAATTATTGATATTCTTTGTCTCTGAAATCATTTAGTGCTGATCTCATGGATGCCATCAGAATGAAGCAACGTGGTCTTCATGAAAGTTGTAGCATTTTATCTCAGCTTTCTAATCCCACTAAGATAATCTAAAATTCATCTGACAGCTCAAGATATGACCCAATTACTGCAGACTACTCAGGCCCAGTTTCAGCACCTCTGTTTTGACTTCTAGACCCAATATCACCTCCAAGCTATCCGAATGAGCTCTTATGTTCTTCATGAAAGTTATAAATATGGGTCTTAACTTTTAAATTTCAGCTCAAGAAAGTTCCTACAACTTGAGTTATGCTCTGATTACGGCACACTATTCAGGTTCCAGTCACAAAACTCGTGTTCTGACTTCCAAGCTCATTTAGCTCCTTTAGATATCCATATTTTACCTGGAGCTCTTCATGAAAGTTGTAGAGCTCTCTCTTATCTTTCCTACAAAGTAAGATACATAATTTTTACACATCTAGAACTCAAGATATGGCAGAAATACAGAAACAGTGTAAGACCCAAATAATGCTATAAAAATTAATTAAGTCCAATTTGAGTCCAAACTTACAAAGCATAACTAGGCTTAATCAATTAAGTACATAGAGAGTGTAAATGACTAAAAATGAGGGTTTATTAATGTATAAAATGTGATTATCAAATTCTCCCACACTAAGCTTTTTGCACTTCTGGGCAAAAACATAAGACTAAAGCTAGGAAACAAAGAAAAACGACATAGACTCAAAAGCTAAAAACTCTAAAAGACTTGATGAAGCAAGAAGAGTAACCAGAAATTCAAGGGATCAAAGCATTAATGAGATAACATTTCTTCACATCTCAAACCAACAAGTAAGGAAACTTCAGTTGAAAAGAATGAATTAAGAATGATAGATCCTCACATAATTCACTCTCAATCTCTCAAGTGTTTAAAAGGTAAGTATTTCACTCTATTCAACCCATGAATAATTGCACTACCATAAGCTTGATTATCTTCTACTTCTCCGCTACTCAAACCACATGCATACAAAAATCATGAGGACTTTATTCAAGGTTGTAATGGGGTCATGGTAAAGGAGAGGGGATAATATGGATATGAGAAGATAAATACCAAAGAGAATAAAAGAGCATTATGATACAGTTAGAGTGGAGAAAATATTTGAGAATATTCATCATAAAGGATAATCACTAATATTTGACTAATATTTTGTTGAAGATCAATCCCAAATTGATGAATTGAATTCATTGTTAGGTCTGAACCTTCTCATTTTCTTCCTGTTGTTTCCAAGCATCCACCTTTATTCTAGACTCTGATAATCCTTTGATTGCAACGGTGCTAAACTCTTTCTTTCTTTTCTTTTTTTTTGATCATTTTGCACACACACCCCTACACTTATTCAAGAAGAAGGTCAATGCTCTCTTATTCCCTAAGGTTGGGTAAAACATTTTTTTTTCTTTTTTTTTGAAGGCACGTAATGAGCTAAAAACAAAGAATAGTCAAATAAGCTCAAAGGGGTTACACAAGAGAAAATATACAAGGATGACTATTTGGTCAAAGTAAATATTTCAAAATGCCTCAATCATATTTATGTATGCATGTGAAAATGTAGCCTAAAAAAGAATCAAAGCAAGTTCTAGAGTAACAATTCCATGAGTGAAAATTACACAAGAAAGAAGAGAATGGTACAGATATTCAATCCATTCATCAATAGGCTCAAAATCTAACAATACATATTTCTATCATTCTCAATCCATCAAATCAACATTCATATCCAAGCTTGTGATTTTTAAGAAAGAAGACAATTTATGCTAAGATCCAAGAATCCATTTGGTACTTTTGCACAAAATAATTATCTCCTTAACTAAGATGCGTCTCAAGAGTAAAATTACCTCCAAGGCAAAATTTACTCCTTACTTTGCCATCCTTAATTGGTTTTATTATGAATAGGTTTCTGACAGTCATATCACTAAATATACTTCCCAATTTAGATGTGTCTCAGGAGTAAAATTACTCCTTACTATGTCATCATTCATTGGTTTAGTAAGTCCATGACAATCATATCATACTTCTAAAAAAAAATTTTTTTTTAGTCAACTATCTTTCCCCCCAACCAGATCACAACATTGTCCTCAATGTTAAAATATAGATGAGTAAAGGATAGAAGATATTACCTGTTGGAGAAATCTGACACAAATTTAAACAAAAACAAAGTACGATAAATAAAATCAAAAGTAAAGGAAAGCTATAAACGAAGTATCAAATCTGGCTTTTTTTTCATCCTGCTTCCTGTTGACCAATCTATCTGAGCTATTGCTGGGTCAGGTTTATGAACAAAAGCTTCTAATTTATCAATCAATTCATCAATAGTGGAAACAAAGATAAGAAGTTATCTTGCTAAAGGTGTGATAAATTTCTGTTCCATAGCATAGTCAAGAAAAAGTAACAAAATATTAAAGAAATTATTTACATTCAATAAACCTATAGGTTTATGGTGGATGTTTAGTTGGGCCCAAGAGACAATTTGAAAAAATTCTTCCAATGTACCGAAATCGCCTGGTAAGGCAATGAATGCATCAGAGTTTTTAAGCATTATCTTTATTCATTCATGCATTGATGATACGTTAAGTTCCTCCTCAATTGTCTTTTCAGTGATGTTATGTTGAGCTAAAGGTCCATGAATGACACCTAAAACCTGACTGCCTCCTATATATGCAGCAAGTGAGACAACCCCCATTAACCCACGATAACCTCCTCCATATACAAGATGAATTTTCCTCGCAGCAAGTGATTGACTAAGAGTGGTAGCTGCGTTTACAAACTCTAAACCCTTCCCATACTTAGACTCACAAAATATACAGATATTTTTAAGTTGACGAATAGAAACACCTTCTATTTCTATATTCACTTTCCCCTTGAATGATTATGAGTTGGAAGAAAATGGAGAAAATAGAGTGTTTAAAGAGGAAAAAGAATGGAAAGAGTAATAATAGCACCTATAAGGGTAGGTTGGCTGTTGTCAGAAAAGTTTAAAATTAAGAAACACAGAATCTTTTTTTTATTTTTTTATTTTTTTTTAAATTTTTTTTACTTCAAGAAAACTATCAGGATAAAGAAGTCTAGAAACCCCTGAAGGACCCTGCTCAAAGGATTGTCTGTCCAAAACCAAAATACAGCAAAATCATACAAAAATAAAAGAAATATAATAACAAATGATGACATACCTTTATGTATACTTTTCATGGTGTATCTTTATACTACGCGTCATGAGTGCAGAAGTGGCATATCTTTATACTGTATGTCACCAGTGCAGTAGACACTTATGTCCGTTTATTCAAAGAAAAGAGAAAGAAGAAACCATCATGGGTTTCCATCTTGGGTCTAGAACCTGGAGAGCTCACACTTGGGCTCGTAACATCAACAAAGATGCTAAAATCTGAAACCTGTAATGTCTAAGATCCAAAATGTCCTATCCCAAGACGCTGAGAGCCCCTTCTAATAAAAGAGAGGATCAAGCTCAGATGCCTCATACGCTTTAGCAGCTGTAGGTTACTTCTCACTAATAACCAGAGTGGGACGCTTCTGCTTGTCCATCAACTCCATAGTGCCTAGATGGTAAACATTAGGTTATAGAGTGCGGCTCTCTACAGAGCATGGTACATGAACTTTTTTAAGGACTAGCGTGCAAAGGTCCATCCGAGTCAATGACGGGTCAGCCAAAGGCTGGGGTTCCACAACTAATTAAAGTCATGGTACTCCTTCTGGATCGCTCTTGTTTAAATTTTTTTTCTTTTTTTTAAAAGAAAACATGAAGAAGAAGAAGATAATATGTACAGATTGTTGTAGATATGGCTCACATCTATCTCTAGTTTCATGTCCAGTAATGACTTAAACGCCTTCTATGAGTCGAGGATAAGCTTCCCATCCAATTTTCTTATAAATTGGCAAACAAGGTTTTTTAGAGTCAGATTCCTAAGACTGTAGCATTTTTCTTCATCCTTGAAGAGATTCCACAAATTAAGAAGTTCACGATGCACAAATCCATAAGAATGCGTCTCAAGAGTCAATAAGATATCATTTAATGACTCCTTACGCAGTCCATTCTTGATAAAGAAAATTTTATCTTCTCTGTTTGCGAAAACCATCCCCAAAGAATGACATTGCTTGTTACACTTCTATCATGCACATTTGTGATAGACTTGTAACCTTTTTGCTCTTCTCCTTTTAGAATATGAACTTCTTCCAAGACCTGACATGTATGAGTCAAATGAAATTGAAGACTCACCTGCTAGTCAGACTTTTGCTTCAATTATCCAGCGTACATCTTCTGGCATACCCTTATGCATTAACAGTCTCAATCTTTCACATCTAACTTTGTAGATTTTTCTCAGAGCATTTTGAGGAAGGGAAGGAAAATGTTTTCTTAAGTTTGAAAGAATGACATTCATTTTAAAGGAGAAGAAGGATTCGGTTATTTTGGAAAATTGAAAAACAAACCGACTTGAGAGTCACAGAGTACCGTTATCCGCCACTTAACCAGCAACACAAAGAACTGCAAAAACAAGGCAACAAAATTAGAATAAATTCTATTCATAACAAGGATCAGCAAGAGAGATGAATTCTATCTCACCAACTTGGTTTTCCAAAAATGATTTGAGCCTTTGACTATTGACTTTAAACACATTACCATTCTTAGGATTCTCAATATCTATAGCCCCATGAGGATACACATTTTGACAACAAAAGGACCACTCTACCTAGATCTTAATTTTTAGGGAATTGGTGCAGGCGAGAATTATAAAGCAGAACTTTTTGACCAATTTCAAAAGATTTTCTCAAAATTGTCTTTTCATGAAAAGCTTTTATTCTAGCGTTATAAATCTTTGAGTTCTCATATGCATCATTTCTTAATTCCTCTAATTCATTTAATTGTAATTTGCATATCTTGCAAGCATCATCAAGATTTAGATTGAAAGCTTTAATGGCCCAAAATGCTATATGTTTCAATTCTATAGGCAAGTGACAAGGTTTTCTATAGACTAACCAATAGGATGACACGCCCAAAGATGTTTTGAAAGCAATACGATAAGCCCAAAGTGCATCGTTTAGTCTTAAAGACCATTCTTTACGATTTGGATTAACCGTTTTTTCCAAAATTTGTTTAATCTCCCTATTTGCCAATTCAACTTGTCCACTTGTCTGAGGGTGATAAGGAGTGGCAATTTTGTGTGTAATACCATATTTCTTCATTAAAGATTCAAATGGTTTATTGCAAAAATGTGTTTTCCCATCATTGATGATAGCTCGAGGGATTCCAAATCAACACAAGATATTTTCTTTTAAAAATTTGAGAACAGTTTTATGATCATTGTATTGGCATAGAAATGCCTTAATCCATTTTGAGACATAATCAACTGCAACCAATATATACACAAATCCAAATAAGGATGGAAATGGACTTATGAAATTAATTCCCCAATAATAAAAAATTTCAATGACAAAGATGGGGTTTAGAGGCATCATGTTTCTTTTTGAATTGAGCTCAATTTTTGATAATTTTCATAACTTTTGCAAAAAATATAGCAATCTTTAAATAAAGTGGGCTAATAAAATCCACACTGCAAGATGTTTGTAGCTGTTTTCTTTGAAGAAAAGTGACCTCCATATGCTTCTGAGCGACAAAATTTAATGACACTACCTACCTCACTATCGGGCACACATCTCTGAAAGATTTAGTCAGGACAATATTTGAACAAGTGTGGGTCATCCCAATAAAAATTTTTCACCTCTATGAAAAATTTCTTCCTATATTGGTACGTCCATTGAGGCGGCATCTTTCCTGTTACAAGAAAATTGACTATGTTAGCAAACTAAGGCATGGAATTGAAAGAAAATAAAAATTTATCAAGAAAAGAATCATTGATGAGTGTGCTATCAAAAGGTGAGCCTATTGTGAGTCTGGACAAATGATCAGCGGCAACATTTTCAGTTTATTTCTTATCTTTTATTGTGATATTGAATTCTTGAAGCAATAATATCCATCGTATCAATCTTAGTTCGGCATCCTGCTTAGACATCAAATATCTAACAACAGCATGATCGGTGAAAATCATAATAGAAGAACTAATTAAGTAAGATCGAAATTTATTCAGTGCAAAAATTATAACAAGTAGTTCTTTTTCAATAGTAGTGTAATTCATTTGTGCACTATTTAAAGTTCTACTTGCGTAACAAATCACATGAGGCTTACCTTCCTTTCTTTGGCCTAAAACAGCGCCCACGGCAAAATCACTAATATCACACATCAATTCAAAAGGCAAAGACCATTAAGGAGATTGCATGATAGGAACAGATGTTAGAAGACCAATTAATTTTTCAAAAGATTTTTGACATTCTTGAGTCTAATCAAATGATGCATCTTTCAACAGAAGATTACATAATGGTCTAGATATGGCACTAAAGTCCTTAGTGAATCTTCTGTAAAATTTTGCATGTCCTAAAAAAGAACGAACTTCTCTGACTGTTTTGGGTGAAGGCAAATGGGCAATTAAGTCAACTTTGGCCTTATCAACTTCAATTCCTATAGAAGATATCACATGACCTAACACTATTCCTGAGGCAACCATGTAATGACATTTTTCCCAATTTAACACAAATCCTTTTTCTTCACATTTTTTAAGATTTTTTTTCCAAATTATCAAGATAATTTTCAAAAACTGTCAGATCATGCATGAAAACCTCTAAATAATGCTCAATCATGTCACTGAAAATGCTTAACATGCGTCTTTGGAATGTTGTCGGAGCATTACAAAGGCCAAAAGGCATTCTTCTATATGCAAAAGTACTAAATAGACAAGTAAAAATGGTCTTTTCTTGATCTTACAATGCAATTGGTATTTGATTATAACCCGAAAAACCATCAAGAAAACAGTAGTATGGATGTCCTGCTACCCTTTCTAGAATTTGTTCAAGAAATAGCAAAGGAAAATGATCTTTTCTAGTAGAAGCATTTAATTTTCTAAAATCAATACACATACGCCAACTAGATGAGACTCATGTAGGTATTAATTCATCCTTATCATTTTCAACTATTGTTATTCTAGATTTCTTAGGCACAACTTATGTAGGGCTTACCCATTGGCTATCAGAGATAGGATAGATAATTCTAACATCAAGCAATTTAAGGACTTCAGCTATAACTACCTCTTTCATGTGTGGATTTAATCTTTTTTGAGGTTGTTGAGAAGTTTTAGCATTATTCTCTAAATTTATTCTATGCGTACAAATTAATGGATCAATGCCTTTTATGTCTTTTAATGTCCATCTAATTACACTTTTATGCCTTTTAAGTACTTCTGTTAACATACTTTCTTGTTCTTTAGTAAGAGACGAGGAAATTACCACTAGAAAGCTTTGCTCTTCTCCCAAAAATATGTACTTCAATCCAACAGGTAATGGCTTTAGTTCCAGTGTGGATACTTCTTCATGGGCATTATCATTCAAGGTTTTAGCTCTTTAAATCTTGGCTTCCATCTCTTGTACTCCATTACCTATGTACAATCAAGCAAAGAGCATATTTAAGAGATATCATCTTCTAATTACATGCCTGAATCAAATGAATTGACTAAACAAATTTCTAATGGGTTAGAAGAACTCCTTGTTTGAAGATGATGATTTATAATGGTTTCAATTCCTTCAACTTCCTCCTTTTCATCAAGGACTTCCTGTGGTTGCTTGCACATGTTAAAAACATTGAGCTCCAGTGTCATGTTTCCAAATGTTAGCTTCATCACTCCATTTCTACAATTTATCAAAGCATTAGATGTTGCTAAAAATAGACGGCGTAAAATAACAGGAATTGACTTGCAACTATCAACCATAGGTTCAGTATCCAAGACAATAAAATCCATAGGATATATGAATTTATCAACTTGAACCAACACATCTTCCACTATTTCTCTTAGAGTTTTAATTGATCTATCGGCAAGTAGAAGAGATACACAAGTTAGTTTTAACTCACCCAAGTTGAGTTGCTGATAAACTGAATATGGAAGCAAATTGACACTAGCACCAAGATCAAGTAAAGCTTTTTCAATTTTATGTTCTCCAATAATGCATGAAACTGTAGGACAACCAGGGTCTTTATATTTCAACGCATTATTATTCTGAAGAATGAAGCTTACTTATTCAGCAACAAATGCTTTCTTTTTCACATTTAGTTTCCTTTTAATAGTGCACAAGTCCTTCAAATATTTGGCATAAGAAGGAATCTGTTTGATAACATTTAACAGAGGAATATTGACCTTTACTTGTTTCAAAATTTCAAAAATTTCAGTGTGGTAGTCCAATTTCTTTGGATTATTCAATGCTTGAGGAAATGTGGGTGAAAGCAAGAGTTTGGTCTCCTTTTGGTCAACTTCTTCATTTTCTTGGGGAATTGGTTCACCTTCTTTCTCATAAGGTTCTGGAATTTGTTTTTCAATAACCTTTCCACTCCTAAAAGTTATCACTGACTTGACTTGATCTATTTGTTAATTTTTTGAACTCTCATCATTTAGACTGTACTGACCCTTGGGATTTGGTTGAGGTTGAGAAGAAAATTTTCCTTTCTCGTGAATGGTGAGCGCAGAAGAAAGTTTAGCAAGAGTTTCTTTTATGTCAGACATGGTTTGATTGTTTTGTTTATTAATGGCATCTTACTTTTTTATGAATGCATGCAGTGTTTCTTCAAGGTTTTTCCTATATGGTGGGACATATGATACATATCCTTGAGAATTTTGAGAGTCTTGTTGTGCCTGAGGAGGTGGTGGTTGCACGAATTATGACTGATTATTATTCCTCTAACTGAAGTTTAGGTGATTTCTCCATCCCGGATTATATGTATTTGAAAAAGAAGCAGTAGATGACTTTTTAAAATTATTCATTGCATTTACTTGCTCATGTACAACTTCTTTAAAAACAAGAATCTTAGGACATTCATGTGTTGAGTGTCCTAAGTCATCACAAATGCCACAAATTTCTTCATTTTGCACAAATTTGATTCCTTTTGCTTTTCCCAATTCCATTACTTCAATTTTTCTAGCCAAACTGGCAAACCTTGCATTTAGATCTTCCTCTTGACTAAGGTGATATTTTTCTTTATTAGCACTTGCAAGGTTAGATCTAATTGAATTTTCAGAAGAGTTAGTACTATGCCAAGATTGAGAATTTTCAGCCAGCTAGTTTAAATAGTCTAAAGTTTCATCAGGTTCTTTATCAAGAAACTCACCATTGCACATTGTTTTCATAAATTATTTAGTTTCGGGTGTTAAACCTTTATAAAAGAAGTTTATAGTGCGCCATTTTTCAAAACCATGACGTGGGCAAGAATTTAACAAATCTTTAAACCATTCCCAACATTGAAAATATGCTTCATTTGAATTTTGTGAAATTTTTTGGATTTGTCTTTTCATAGTATTGGTTTTATGTGTTGGAAAAAATTTCTTTAAGAACTCACCTTGCATTTCTTGCCATATGCTAATTGATCTTGGTTTCAAAGTGTTAAGCCAAGATTTTGCTTTATCTTTTAAAGAAAAAGGAAACAATTTAAGTTTAACAATCTCTTCAGTGTAATTTTGATCATTGAAAGCAATACATACTTCATCAAATTCTTTCAGATGTAAATATGGGTTTTCAGACTCTAAACCATGAAAATTAGGAAGTAAAGAAATCATACCTAGCTTGAATCTAAAATTATTGGCATTGAGTGGAAAGATAAAACATGATGGACTAAAATTTCGAGGTGGTTGCAAATATTCACGCATGGTTCGCAACGGTTGATTTTCATGTTCATCATGTACACTTTCATTTTCAGCCATTGTGTCAATTGTGTGTGATTATGATTCAAACAAATCAATATATAAAGTATCATGATTAATTTTAACTAAACGACCAGAATTTAAATCACGATACCAATTAAGCATAAATAAATGACTTAAAATAGAAAAAATAATGTACAAGTCAGCACTTTACACCAGCCATTAAATATTAATAAGGATGTGGTATAAACCAACCACCCAATAAATATTAACAAGAAAAAAGTTAGATAACTGATAAATTAAAAAGTTAAATAATTAGAGAGTTAATAATTAGTAAGTTAGAAAGTGTAGAAAGTAAAATACAGAAATTAAAGTGCAGAAAGAAAATTGCAAAAAATAAATTTAAAATATGAAAATCAGAAAGAGGCAAAGGCCCACCAGAGCTGGCGAAAGAGAAGAGAAGAAGAAAGATTATTTCATTACGTTAGAAAGCAATAATAAATAACATAAATTAAAAAGTTAGAGAGTAGAAAATAAAAGTTAGTAAACAAAAAGAAATGACATAAATATAAAAGTTAGAAAGTTAGTATGTTAGCAAGTTAGTAAGTTAGATAGTTAGAAAGTTAGAGAGTTAATAAAGAAACCGAAGGATCAGCAAGCTAATTTTTTGCTCCGGTGAGGGAGAAGAGATAATAGATTTTATTAAAGAAAAAGAATCTTAATAGATTAAAACTTCAAATCAAGTCCCCAGCAACGGTGTCAAAAACTTGATTGCGGGATTTAATAATGCAAACCCAAGTGCATGTTGTCTCAAGTAATAAATTCTCGGGAGTCCAAGGTCGATCCACAGGGAATTGATGAAAAAAAATTCTTTGAGGTGAAGAAATGATTTGTCACAATAATAAAAATAATAAAACTTGTTCACAATTAAATTTAAAAACTTGCTTGGGTTAGGAGATCCACTCTTAGTAATAAATTAAAGGCAAGATTATTTCTCTTTATAACTCAATTGAAATCCACACACAACGAAGGTTCCAATCAAAAAATATAACATTCAAAGTTCAATTATATATGCAATCATATTATGATTCCTTTAATTATCTAACAACATTTATAAATGCATTCAAGCATTCAATGTGCCAATCCTATTGTCTACAATAAATCAAGATCTCCATTATATAAAGAAGGTTTCTAAATTGATTGGAAATAAAATACAATACATATAATGTCCATTTGATAATATATCATTTAAGCACAAGAAATATAATAATCTAATCTTATTTCATTACCAAGAGCTTCACTCTTTCACCCAAGCAAGATGAAGATTTAGTTACTTATAAACAAGAAGAAAGAAAGAGAGAAGAGAAAGATGAACATAGCTTTAATATAGAGCAAGAAAAAATTACAACAAAAGAAAACAATAAATAAACATAACCATAACTTCTAAAAACTAAGCCTAACACCAAAGTCCCCCTAAATGATTAGCCAATGGAGCCTTTTATAGAGGATTAGAGATACAAAATGATAAGGGGGCTGATTAAGAGTAGGTGAGGAGTACGTGGATGAGTGGAAAATGCCAAATGATGAGTTGGCGAGTAGAAAATTATTAAGATTCTTTGTCTCTGAAATCATTCAGTGCTAATCTCATGGATGCCATCAGAATAAAGCAATGTGTCTTCATGAAAGTTGTAGCATTTTGTCTTAGCTTTCTAATGCCACCAAGATCATCAAAAATTCGTCCTACAGCCCAAGATATGACCCAATTACTGCAGACTATTCAGGCCCAGTTTCAGCACCTCTGTTTTGACTTCCAGACCCAATATCACCTCCAAACTATCTGAATGAGCTCTTATGTTCATCATGAAAGTTGTAGATATGGGTCTTAACTTTCAAATCTCCAAATTTCAACTTAAGAAAGTTCCTACAACCCGAGTTATGCTCTGATTATTGCACATTATTTAGGTTCCAGTCACAAAACTCGTGTTCTGACTTCCAAGCCCGTTTAGCTCCTCTAGATGTCCATAATTTACCTGGAGCTCTTCATGAAAGTTGTAGAGTTCTCTCTTATCTTTCCTACAAGGTAAGATACATAATTTTTTCACATCTAGAACTCAAGATATGGTAGGAATACAAAAATAGTGTAAGACCCAAATAATGCTAAAAAAATCAATTAAGTCCAATTTGAGTCTAAACTTACAAAACATAATCAGGCTTAATCAATTAAGTATATTGAGAGTGTAAATGACTAAAAATGAGGGTTTATTAATATATAAAATATGTGATTATCGGGTAACATGCCTAAAGATGTTTTGAAAGCAGTACGGTAAACCCAAAGTGCATCGTTTAGTCTTAAAGACCAATCTTTATGATTGGGTTAACTGTTTTTTTCAAAATTTGTTTAATCTCCCTATTTACTAATTTTACTTGTCTACTTGTTTGAGGGTGATAAGGAGTGACAATTTTATGGGTAATACCATATTTCTTCATTAAAGATTCATATGGTTTATTGAAAAAATGTGTTCCCCATCACTGATGATAACTTGAGGGATTCCAAATCGACTCAAGACATTTTCTTTTAAAAATTTAAGAACAGTTTTATGATCATTGTGTCGACATGAAATCGCCTCAATCCATTCTGAGACATAATTAACTGCAACCAAGATATACATAAATCCAAATGAGGATGGAAATGGAGCCATGAAATTAATTCCCTAACAATCAAAAATTTCAATGACAAGGATAGGGTTTAGAGGCATCATGTTTCTTTTAGAAATGGATCCCAATTTTTGACAATTTTTGTAACTTTTTCAAAAGGTATAACTGTCATTAAATAAAGTAGGCCAATAAAATCCACACTACAAGATTTTCGCAGCTATTTTCTTTGAAGAAAAGTGACATCCACATGCTTCTAAGTAATAAAATTTAATGACACTACCTACCTCACTGTCAGGCATACATCTCCGAAAGATTTGATTAGAACAATATTTGAACAAATATGGGTCATCCCAATAAAAATTTTTCACCTCAGTCAAAAATTTCTTTCTATCTTGGTGTGTCCATTGAGACGGCATCTTTCCTGTTACAAGAAAATTGACCATGTTAGCAAACGAAGGCAATGAATTGATAGAAAATAAAAATTCATCAGGAAAAGAATTATTGATAGGTGTGTTATCAAAAGATGAGTTTATTGTGAGTCTGGATAAATGATTTGCAACCACATTTTTAGCCCATCTCTTATATTTTATTGTGATGTTGAATTCTTGAAGCAACAAGATCCACCGTATCAACCTAGGTTTGGTATCCTACTTAGACATTAGATATCTAACAGCAACATGATCGGTAAAAACAATAATAGAAAAACTAATCAAATAAGCTCAAAATTTGTCCAATGCAAAAATTACAACAAGTAGTTCTTTTTCAGTAGTGGTGTAATTCATTTGTACACTATGTAAAGTTCTACTTGTGCAACAAATCACATGAGGCTTATCTTCCTTTCTTTGGCCTAAAATAACGCCAACAGCAAAATCACTAGCATCACACATCAACTCAAAATGCAATGACCAATCAGGAGATTGCATGATAGGAGCAGATGTTAGAAGGCCAATTAATTTTTTAAAATTTTTTTGATACTCTTAAGTCTAATCAAATTATGCATCTTTTATTAGAAGATTACATAATGGTCTTGATATGACACTAAAATCCTTAATGAATCTTCTGTAGAATCTTGCATGTCCTAAAAGGAAATAAACTTCTTTGACTATTTTTTGGGGAACGCAAATGAACAATTAATTCAACTTTGGCCTTATTAACTTCAATTCTTTTAGAAAATATCACATGACCTAACATAATTCTTGAGGTAACCATGTAATGACATTTTTTCTAGTTTAACACAAATCTTTTTTTTTTTTGTATCTTTTAAGAACTTTATCCAAATTATCAAGACAATTTTCCAAAGAATTTTCAAAAACTATCAGGTCATCCATGAAAACCTCTAAATAATGCTCAATCATATCACTAAAAATTCTTAGCATGCATCTTTGAAAAGTTTCTGGAGCATTACAAAGGCCAAAAGGCTATATGCAAAAGTGTCAAATGGGCATGTGAAAATGGTCTTTTCTTGATCTTCTAATGTAATCGGTATTTGATTATACCCTGAATAACCATCAAGAAAATAGTAGTAGGGATGTCCTGCAACTTTTTCCAGAATTTGATCAAGAAATGGTAAGGGAAAATGATTTTTTCTAGTGGCTGCATTTAATTTTCTAAAATCAATACACATACACTAACTGGATGAGACTCGCATAGGTATTAATTTACTTTTTTCATTTTTAACCACTATTATTCTAGATTTTTTAGGCACAACTTGTGTAAGGCTTACCCACTGGTTATCAGAAATATGGTAGATAATTTCAACATCAAGTAATTTAAGAATTTCAATTCTAACGCTTTCATGTGTGGATTTAATCTTCTTTGAGGTTGTTGAGATGTTTTAGCATTATCCTCTAAATGTATTCTATGTGTACAAATTAACGGATTAATGCCTTTTATATCTTTTAATATCCATCCAATTGCACTTTTATGCCTTTTAAGTACTTCTAACAACATACTTTTCTGTTCTCTAGTAAGAGTTGAGGAAATTACTACTAGAAAGCTTTGTTCTTCTCCCAATAATGTGTACTTCAACCCAGCAGGTAATGGCTTTAGTTCTAGAGTGGGTACTTCTTCATGGGTATTATCATTCATGGGTTTTAGCTCTTCGAATCTTGGCTTCCATCCTTTGTATTCCATTACCTCTGTACAATCAAGCAAAAAGTATATTTCAAAAATATTATCATCTAATTATATACCTGAATCAAATGAATTAATTAAATAAACTTCTATTGGGTCAGAAGAACTCCCTTTTTGAAAATGATTATCTACAATAGTTTCAATCCTTTCAACTTCCTCTTGTTCATCAAAGACTTCCTATGGGTACTTGCACGTTGATAATCATATATTTTATACATTAATAAACCCTCATTTTTAGTCATTTACACTCTCCATGTACTTAATTGACTAAGTCTGGTTATGTTTTATAAGTTTGGACTCAAATTGGACTTAATTGATTTTTTCAGCACTATTTTAGTCTTATACTGTTTCTATATTTCGGCCAAATCTTGAGTTCTACATGTCTTATAATTATATATCTTACCTTATAGGAAAGATAAGAGAGAGCTCTACAACTTTCATGAAAGCGCTAGGTAAAATATGGACATCTAGTGGAGCTAAATGGGCTTGGAAGTTAGAATATGAATTTTGTGACTGGAACCTGAACAGTGTGCAGTAATTAGAGCATAACTCGGGTTGTAAGAACTTTATTAGGCTGAAATTTGGATACTTGAAAGTTAAGACTCATATCTACAACTTTCATGAAGAACATAATAGCTCATTCGGACAGCTTGGAGGTGATATTGGGTTTAGAAATCAAAACAGAGATGCTGAAACTGGGCCTGAATAGTCTGTAGTAATTGGGTCATATCTTGGGCTGTAGGACAAATTTTTGGATGATTTTCATGGAATTGGAAAGATGAGACAAAATGCTACAACTTTCATGAAGACCACATTGCTTTATTCTAATGGCATCCATGAGATCAGCACTGATTGATTTCAGAGACAAAGAATCTCAATAATTTTCCACTCACCAACTCACCATTTGGCATTTTCCACTCATCCACCTACACCTCACCTACTTTTAATCAGCTCCCTTGTCATTTTGTATCTCTAATCCTCTATAAAAGGCTCCATTGGCTAATCATTTAGGGGGACTTTGGTGTTAGGCTTAGTTTTTAGAAGTTATGGTTATGCTTGTTTATTGTTTTCCTTTGTTGTAATTTTTTCTTGCTCTATATTAAAGCTATGTTCATCTTTCTCTTCTTCTCTCTTTCTTTCTTCTTGTCTATGAGTAACTAAATCTTCATCTTACTTGTGTGAAAGAGTGAAGCTCTTGGTAATGAAATAAGGTTAGATTATTCTATTTCTTGTGCTTAAATGATATATTATCAAATAGACATTATATGTGTTGTATTTTATTTCCAATCAATTTAGAAACTTTCTTTGTATAATGGAGATCTTGATTTATTGTAGACAATAGGATTAACACAGTGAATGCTTGAACTCATTTACAAATGTTAGTAGATAATTAAAGGAATTATAATATGATTGTATATATAATTGAACTTTGAATGTTATATTTTTCGATTGGATTGTGTGTGGATTTCAATTAAATTATAAAGAAAAATAATTTTGCCTTTAATTTATTACCAAGAGTGGATCTTCTAACCCAAGCAAGTTCTTAAATTCATTTGTGAACATCTTTTATTACTTTTGGTGTTGTGACAAATCCTTTTCTTACCTCAATTAATTTTTCTTCATCAATTCCCTGTGGATCAACCTCGGACTCCCGAGAAATTTATTACTTGAGACAACCTGCACTTAGGTTTGCATCATTTAAATCTCGCAATCACACATGTTAAAAACATTGAGTTCCAGTGTCATATTTCCAAATGTTAGTTTCATCACTCCATTTTTGTAATATATCAAAGCATTAGATGTTTCTAAAAATGGACGACCTAAAATAATAGGAATTGACTTATAACTGTCAATCATAAGTTCAGTATCCAAGACAATAAAATCCACAAGAAATATGAATTTATCAACTTGTACCAACACATCTTCCATTATTGCTCTTAAAATTTTAATTGATCTATCGGCAAGTAGAAGAGTTACAGAAGTTAGTTTTAACTCACCCAAGTTGAGTTGCTAATAAAGTGAATATGGAAGCAAATTAACACTAGCACCAAGATCAAGTAAAGCATTTTCAATTTTATGTTCTCCAATAATGCATGAAACTATATGACAACTAGGGTCTTTATATTTCATGGCATTATTATTTTGAAGAATAGAGCTTACTTGTTTAGCTAAAAAGGCATTCTTTTCACATTTAATTTTCTTTTAAGAGTGCACAAGTCCTTCAAATATTTGGCATAAGAATGAATCTATTTGATAGCATCCAATAGAAGAATATTGATTTTCACTTGTTTCAAAATTTCAAAAATTTCAATGATATGGTTCAATTTCTTTGGATTATTCAATGCTTAAGGAAATAGGGGTGAAAGCAAGAGTTTGGTCTCCTTTTGGTTAACTTCTTCATTTTCTTGGGGAATTGGCTAATCATCTCTCTCACAAGGTTCAAGAATTTGTTTTTCAATATTCTTTTTCACTTCTAAGAGTTATGACTGACTTGACTTGATCTATTTGTTAGTTTTCTGAACTACCCTCGTTTAGACTATACTGACCCTTGGGATTCGGTTGATGTTGAGAAGGAAATTTTTCTTTCTCATGAATGGTGAGAGCATAAGTAAGTTTGGCAAGAGTGTCTTTTATTTCATTCATGATTTGAATATTTTGTTTATTAATGGCCTCTTATTTTTCTATGAATGAATGCAGTATTCCTTCAAGGTTTTTTCTATATGGTGGGACATAAGGTGTATATTCTTGAGAATTTTGAGAATTCTGTTGTTCCTGAGGATGCGATAGTTGCATAAATTGTGCATGATTATTGTCCCTCAAGCTAAAGTTCGGGTGATTTCTCCATCTCGGATTGTATGAATCTGAAAAAGAAGTGAATGACTTTTTAAAATTGTTCATTGCATTTACTTGCTCATTCACAACTTCTTTAAAAACAAGAATTTTTAGACATTCATTTTTTGAGTGTCCTAATTCATCACAAATGCCACAAATTTCTTCATTTTTGCACAGATTTGATTTCTTTTACTTTCCTTGATTCCATGGCTTTAACCTTTCTAGTCAAACTAGTAAACCTAGCATTTAGATCTTCTTTTTGACTAAGATGATATTTTCCTTTACTAGCATTTGCAAGGTTATATCTGATTGAATTTTCTGAAGAATTAGTACATGTCAAGATTGAGAATTTTTAGCCAATTGGTTTAAATAGTTTAAAGTTTTATCAGGTTCTTTATCAAGAAACTCGCCATTGCACATTATTTTTACAAATTATTTAGTTGCAGGTGTTAAACCTTCATAAAAGAGGCTTAAAGTGCGCCATTTTTCATAATCATGATGTGGGCAAGAATTTAACAAATCTTTAAAACATTTTCAATATTGAAAATTTGCTTCATTCGAATTTTGAAAAAAAAAATGGATTTGTCTTTTCAAAGCATTGGTTTTATGTGTTGAAAAAAAATTCTTTAAAAACTCACCTTATATTTCTTGCCATGTACCAATTGATCTTGGTTTCAAAGCATTAAACCAAATTTTTGCTTTATCTTTCAAAGAAAAAGGAAATAATTTAAGCATAACAATCTCTTCAGTGCAATTTTGATCATTAAAAGCGATACATACTTCCTCAAATTCTTTCAGATGTAAATATGAGCTTTCAGATTCTAAACCATGAAAATTAGGAAGTAAAGAAATCATACCCGGCTTAAATCTAAAATTGTTAGCATTAAGTGGAAAGACAAAACATGATGGACTAGAATTTCGAGGTGGTTGCAAATATTCACGCATAATTCGCACCAATTGATTTTCATGTTCAACGTGTATACTTTCATTTTCAGTCATTGTGTCAATTGTGTGTGATTATGATTCAAACAAATCAATATCTACCATGATTAATTTTAACCAAACGACCAGAATTTAAATCACCATATCAATTAAGCATAAATAAGTAAATAACTTAAAATAAATAAAAATAATAATGTACAAGCTGACAATATAAAATCATCCATTAAATATTAACAATGATGTGGTATAAACCAGTCACTTAATAAATATTAACAAGTAAAAAGTTAGTAAGCTGACAAATTAAAAAGTTAGGTAACTGATAAATTAAAAAGTTAGATAGTTAGAGAGTTAATAATTAGGTTAGTAAGTTAGAAAGTTAGAAGTAAAATACAAAAAGTAAAATACAGAAAATAAAGTGCAAAAAGTAAAATACAAAAAATAAAATACAAAAATAAAGTGAAAAAAGTAAATTTAAAACATGAAAACCAGAGAATCAGCAAGCTGATTTTTTGCTCCAGTAAAAGAGAAGAGTGTGATTGGCCATTGACTAATGAAGAACTTAGTTGTGATGATAACAAACATGAAGATGTGACAAGATCTTGTCCAAGACCTTCAAGACTAGTTATAAGACTTAGATCATTATGTAAAGGTATAAATGATTCACTTAAAGCTCAATAATTAACCTTTTCAAAGAACTCAAATAGCTTACATATTCTTAAGGCTTCAAATTGGTTTTTGGTTTTCAAAGAAACAAATACAAAGTTCCCAAAAGCTTACTAGATCATTTGAGATCAATTGGCAATGTTTAAAAGCTATAAGAAATGATTTTCTAAAGGTTTATTCGAATAACATCTTTTATTATTCAAATAACCAATGTCAAAGAAGCCAAAAAATCTCATTTGATTGAGGGTTATTCGAATAATGCCCTGTGTTATTTGAATAACAATTCAAAATTATCAAGACGCGTAATGTATTATTCGAATAACACACTTTCTCAGAAGCTTTTTCAAAATGACTTATTTGAATAACCATAGTGTTATTCGAATAACAAGCTTTTCCAGAAACCAGTCTTTAAGTTGTTATTCGAATAACATAAGTGTTATTCGAATAACACGTTCTAGAGGCAAAATTGCCCCTGAGCTATTTGAAGTCTTATTCGAATAACAAAGTTGTTATTCGAATAAGAACACGAACCAGAAGAGGAAATAACATATAGTTGGCTGCCATTAATGCTCCCAACCACCTTCCAACAGCTCTATTCATAAATGTGCTTTAAATACAAGTTGTTGGGAATTTATGGGGAAAAAGATCAATCAAGCTGAAAATCTGAGTTGAGCATTAATACGAGTTTCACTATCATTGTTCATCAATTCTCTGTTTTGGTCATTATCAAGTGAATCATTGATACCCATAGGACTTCAGTTGTATTATCCACTCTTGAGAGAGATTCTATTATTTTATATCTTTGTTTAATCTGTAAAGAGAGGGTGAGGCATCCCTCAAAGTTGTAAGGGTGAGGTATCCCTTGGAAATAGAGACTCAAGCACAAGGGTGAGACATCCCAAGGTGTATTGAGTGCTCCATCTTGTAAAGGTTGTCAAGCACTTGTTAGAAGCTTGAAGATATAATGGAAATCTCGGGTGTTTACTTAAAGACTGGACGTAGGCCACAAGTGGATTAGTGGCTAAACTAGGATAAAGCTTTGTGTTTGTCTTCCTAAACTCATCTTCTCTATTTTTTGTGTACTGTTTTATTGAATATCTTGTATGTTATACTACTTGGTTGAATTTCTTATAAGTGTGAGACCGCTATTCTATCTATCCATTCTTTTCTAATAAAATAATAACTTTAACAAAAATTAGTAATTAAGTATTGTACAAGAGATTTGTGAAAAGTTTTTATAAACTCAATTTACCTCCCTCTTGAGTATTGAGGTCACTTGGTAACAAGTGGTATCAGAGCTACACTCTTGTATAAAGAGCTTAGCAGTTTCAAGAGAAAAGATAGCTTCAAATGGTTTTTCAAACAAAGGTTCATCTATAAATAGACCTCCTTTTTTCAATAGGGATGGTTATGCCTATTGGAAAGAGAGAATGAAAATTTTTATTAAAGCTATTGATATTGATGTGTGGGGTACTGTTGAAAATGGTCCTTTTGTCCCCACACGTATGGTTAATGGTGTAAGAACCAATACACTAAGAAATAAATGGATCGATGAAGACAAGAAAAAAGTTTAATACAATTTGAGAGCCAAAAACATCATTACCACCTCTTTGGGGTATGATGAATTCTTTAAGGTGTCAAATTGTAAGACTACCTAAGAAATATGGGATACATTGCAAGTAACACATGAAGGTATAAGTGAGGTGAAAAGATCTAGAATTAACACACTCACTCATGAATATGAATTATTTAGAATGAATCAAGGGGAAAACATTCAAGAAATGCAAAAATGATTTACTCATATAGTTAATCATCTTGCTTTATTGGGAAAAACTTTTGCCAATGAAGATCTTATTAACAAAGTTTTGAGATACTTGAGCAGGAGTTGGCAACCCAAAGTGACGGTCATATTGGAGTCAAGAAATCTAGCTGCAATGACCTTAGCCACCCTCTTTGGAAAGCTTCAAGAGCATGAGTTGGAGCTAAATAAATTAAGTCAAAATGAGGAGCAAGATAAGAAGAAAAAAAGAGATTGCTCTCAAAGCCACTTCTTCCTCAATTGAATATGAAGATGAAGATGATGGAAATGATCTTGACAATATTGAAATGAATGAAGAGAATTTCAGCCTCCTTGTGAAGAAGTTTGGAAGATTTCTCAAGAAGAAAGGAAATTAAAGAAGACCTCATTTTCCTCCTAAAAAGTCATATCAAAAGGGAGAAGGAACTTCATCTACTCCAACTTGCTATGAATGTGAAAAATTGGGGCACATGAAGATGGAATGTCTGGTTTATCAAAAGAAGATGGAGAAATTTGAAAAGAAGTCTTTCAAGGAAAGAAAAGGAAGAAGAGCATACATTTCATGGGAGGACAACGATATGGATTCCATTGATGATTCAGAGGATGAGGAAGCCCATCTTTGCCTTATGAAAAATGGAGAAAAAGAAAGTGAAACCGAGGTAACCTCATCTAATCTTGAACTTTCTCCTTCATATAGTGAATTGCAAGATGCATTTCAAGAATTATATGATGAATCCATGAGGCTCGCTAAAATAGTTTTAACTTCCAACAAAATAATCTCCTTATTGACTAACAAAAATTCTATTTTAACTAAGGACATTGAAGAACTCAAAGTTGAAAATGAGATTCTTGGACTTATAGATGCTAACTCATCATGCATGATTTGTTCTTCACATGATAATGCACCCACACCTTCATCTTGTTCTTCATGTAAAACATTTGAAAATGAAATTGAGGATTTAAAAAACACACTTTCAAATTCACCTTTGGAAGAGACAACTTGAATATATTGCTAGGGAAACAAAGATGTGTTTTTCAAAAAACCAGTTTAGGGTATAATCCTAACAATCAACAAAAGTTTCTCAAGAATTTATTTGTTTCCTCAAGTACCTCAAGTAGTCCCTTTATTAAATGTTTTCATTGTGGAAAGAAAGGACATAGTGCATCAACATGTAATGTGAGGAAGAAAATCAACACAAAGGTTGGAACTAAAATGATTTGGGTCCCTAAGGACATCGTGTCTAACACTAACACACAAGGACCCAAGAAGATTTGGGTACCAAAGGTTAAAATCTAAATATGTGTTGTAGGTGTGCTTGAAGACCAAAAGTTCAAGTTGATATCTTGATAATGGATGCTCCAAGCACATGATCGGTGATGACTCCAAGTTTTCCTTCATCATACCCAAGAAGAGTGGTCACGTGACATATGGTGACAACAACAAAGGAAAGATTCTTGGGGTTGGTAAAGTTGGTAAGACCCCTTCCTCATCCATTGATAACATTTTACTTGTTGAAGGACTCAAACATAACTTGCTTAGCATTAGTTAATTATGTGATAAGGGAAATAGAGTAATATTTGATTCTAATTGTTGCATAATTGAGGGTAAGGATGATAAGCATGTTAAGTTTGTTGGTCATAGGGTCAATAACATATATATGATTAGCCTTGATGACATTTCCTCAAATGATGTTAAATGCTTTATGACTAAAGAAAATGATTCATGGTTATGGCATAGAAGAATTGCTCACATTCACATAGATCACTTAAACAAGTTGGTTTCTAAAGAATTAGTAATTGGACTTCTAAAGCTCAAATTTGAAAAAGATAAACTTTGTGATGCATGTCAAAAGGGAAAACAAGTAAATGTTTCTTTTAAAGCTAAAAATATAGTTTCAACATTTAGACCTTTACAACTTTTGCACATGGATCTTTTTGGGTCCTCTAGAACTATGAACTTTGGTAGGAATTACTATGCTTTAGTGATTGTGGATGATTTTTCTAGGTTTACAAAGACATTATTCTTGTCTCACAAAAATGATGCTTTTCAATCATTCAAAAAACTTGCCAAAGTTATCCAAAATGAAAAATGTTTTTGTATTGCATCCATAAGAAGTGACCATGGTGGTGAATTTGAAAACCATGAACTTGAAACTTTTTGTGATGAACATGACATTGAGCATAATTTTTCTGCCCCTAGAACGCCACAACAAAATGGTGTTGTAGAAAGGAAAAATTGATCTTTAGAAGAAATGGCAAGGACTATGCTCAAAGAGGCCAACCTTCCTAAGTATTTTTGGGCAGATGTGGTTAACACCGCTTGTTATATTATGAACAGGGCTCTAATAAGGCCAATTTTAAAGAAAATCCCCTATGACTTATACAAAGGAAGAAAACTAAATGTCTCACACTTTCATGTTTTTGGATGTAAATACTTTGTGTTAAATAATGGAAAGGATAACTTGGGGAAGTTTGATGCAAAATCTGATGAAGGAATATTTCTTGCCTATTCTATACATAGTAAGGCCTTTAAAGTTTATAATAAAAGAACTATGACCATAGAAGAGTCCATACATGTTGCATTTGACGAAACTAACCCAAATGAGTCGATGAAGGAGTTTGTTAATGATGTTGTAGAAATTTTGGTAAGGACTCACCTAGAAAATCAACAAAAAAACGTCAAGAAGCAAGAAGAAAGCTCATATGGTTGTCCAAGGCAAGAGGACTCTCAAATCATGGATCTTCCTAAGGAATAGAGAACATCAAGATATCATCCTCTTGACAAAGTGATAGGTGATGTATCAAAAGGGGTAATCACTCATAACTCTCTTAGAGATGCATGTAACCATATGACTTTTGTCTCTTAAGTTGAACCTAAAGATATAAATGAGGCCATTAATGATAAATATTGGATCTTGGCCATGCAAGATGAACTAAACCAATTTGAAGGAAACAAGTTTGGGAGTTAGTTCCAAGGCTCAATGATCATCCTATAATTAGCACCAAATGGGTCTTTAGGAATAAACTTGATGAAATTGGCTTAATAATAAGAAACAAAGCTAGACTTGTAGCTAAGGGTTATAATCAAGAAGAAGGCATAGATTATGAAGAAACTTATGCTCTCATAGCTAGATTAGAAGCCATTAAAATGCTACTTGCATATGCATGCATCATGGATTTTAAGCTCTTTTAAATGGATGTTAAAAGTATTTTTTTAAATGGTTTTATATAGAAGAAGAAGTGTATGTGGATCAACCTCCTAGTTTTGAGAACTTTGAACTGCCCAACTATGTTTTTAAACTTAAAAAGGCCTTGTATGGCTTGAAACAAGCTCCTAGAGCTTGGTATGAAAGGTTGAACAAGTTTCTTTTGGAAAATAGCTTTTCTAGAGAAAAGGTTGACACTTCTCTTTTCATCAAGCATAAAAAGCATGGCATTCTTCTTGTTCAAATATATGTTGATGATATCATATTTGGTACTACTAATGACTCTCTTTGTAAAGAATTTGCTAATATTATGCAAAGTGAGTTTGAGATGTCCATGATGGGTGAGCTCAACTTCTTCCTTGGTCTTCAAATCAAGCAAACAAGGGATGAGACTTTCATAAGTCAATCCAAATATTGCAAGGAGTTACTCAAGAAGTTTGGAATGGAAGGTGCCAAGCAAATGGCTACACCAATGGGCACTTCTTGTTACTTGGACAAGGATGAATGAGGTAAATCTGTAGAAATTACCAAGTATAGAGGTATGATTAGCTCACTCCTTTATCTTACCGCAAGTAGGCCAGATATCATGTTTAGTGTATGCATGTGTGCTAGATTTCAAACAAATCCTAAAGACACATTTGTACTGTAAAACGAATTATGAAATATCTAATAGGCACTTCATAATTGGGATTGTGGTACCCTAAGGGTGCCTCATGTAGCTTGATTGGTTATTCCGATTCTGATTTTGCTGGATGCAAAATGGATATGAAGAGCATTAGTGGAATATGTCACTTGCTTGGAAGCTCACTTGTTTCTTGGCATAGCAAGAAACAAAATAATGTGGCATTATCTACGGCTGAAGCTGGACATATTGCAGCTGAAAGTTGTTGTGCTCAAGTACTTTGGATGAAGCAACAACTTCTAAACTATGGTCTTGAGCTGGATCACATCCCCATAAGGTATGATAACACTAGTGCAATCAACTTGTCAAAAAACCCTATTTTGCACTCAAGAACAAAGTACATAGAAATAAGACATCATTTCATAAGAGACCATGTTCAAAAGGGTGATTACATGTTTGAATTTGTGGAAACAACTAAGCAACTAGTTGATATCTTCACTAAACCTCTAGCAAAAGAAGCATTCTATTTCATTTGAAGAGAATTGGGTATAATTGATCAATCATGCATATGAATAAATGCTTGCATTGTTTTATCCTTGATTTATTTCCATTAAATCATTACTAACTTGGGCGTAAGAGGTTTCCCCAAATTTGTTTTGCAGGTACTTCACAAAATCAAGTAAGAATTCTCCTCAATCTAATGCTAAAACTATGCTTAACTGATGCCTAAATGATTGCTTTATTCGAATAAGAAGAATCTTATTTGAATAACATGCTCAAGCAACTCTAATTTCTATTTCAAATATTTGCCTTATTCGAATAAGGGCTCCCTCATTCGAATAATGACTTACAGAAACTTCCCACGAGTTCTGTTCCTTAATATGTTATTCAAATAACTAGTTGGTTATTCAAATAAGGTTTGACAGGAAGCACCAAATGATTTATTATTCGAATAACATTTTTGTTATTCGAATATCATATGGAAGAAAGCCATGTCCCTTGTGCTTCAACACTGTTATTCGAATAACACAACCTGTTATTCGAATAACGTTTGGCAGAATGGCCAAAACGTTTGACCTACCACCTTGTTATTCGAATAACACTATTGTTATTCGAATAACACGTGGGATATAAATAAAATCCCTGCATTTCTGAACTTTATTTTTGAAGTTCTCCCTCTGTTTCTTTCTCTATGATCCACCATCATCCTTCCTCATTCTCATTCTAAAAACCCTTCCCTTTCCATCAAAAACACCCATCAACCCTTCAATCTCTCAAATGGCCTCCTCATCCTAACGCCCACGTACAAAAACAGCTCTTACCAACAATCCTCTCAATCTCAGAAGACTCTCATCCAATGAAGATGACCTTAAAAGGTTTAGGGAGCAATTCTGGAATAGGAACATTGTGTAACCAAAGTATATGGACCTGAAATTCTTTGAAGACGAAGGTGGGTTCGAGTTCCTGGATTTTCTCAACCACCGAGGCATTCTCAAGCTATGCAGTTACTGTGACACCATCTTCCCTGACCTGGTGAAGATGTTTTATTACAATTTAAGGTTAGATGGTCCAAATATTATCTCGGAAGTCAAGGACCAACCAATTGTAATCACATCAGTAGACTGGATGGAGCACTTCAACTTGAATGCAACAGGAACTGCCATTGAAGAAGACAGCAGATCATACGTACAAGAGTACGTCAAGGAAGAAGCCATGTCTCTCATCGTAAAGCCTGGCACGCAATTGCCTAAGGTTGGGTTGAAAAGTGAGACGTTGAACAGTCAGGATAGGTTGCTTCATTACGCCTATGCTCACATTCTTGCACCCCGTGGTGGAAACTATGCTTATTTGACAGAGGATGATATTTTTATGATTTGGGTTTTGAGGAAGAATTGGAAAATCAACTGGCCCAACTTCATTGGAAAGCACATGTTGAAGGCAAAGCACCAAGAAAACTCAAATTTGCCTTATGCTCTGATCATCTCAGCTTTCCTCAAAAAGTACAACGTAAGCCGGGAAACTGAACGACCAGTTAAGCTCACTCATTTCAATATCTTCGAAGAATACACACTGAAAAAAATGAAGATGGTCCCAGATGATGTCGGAGGATGGGTGTATCCTGATGAACTGGAAGAGGCTGTGGCTGGTGCTTCTGGAAAGGCTCCTGAAGTTGCTCCTGAAGATGCTGCTCATGTTGTTGGTCTTGTGACAAATGATCAGCTTATGTCAACCATGTTCAACCTCAAGGCCTACATAGAGAACACCAACAACATCATCTTTGACAGGCTTGAGGCGATTGAGTGAGAGTAGGCTGCCTTGAGAGCCTTAATATCTGGACAAGCTCCCACCACTCCTCCTCCTCTATCAGACACTTTCTTCTAGGATCCTTAGTTCTTAGGATTTTTTTTTATGTTTTGTTTTTGGCAAATTATGCTTATGAAATCATTAATGTATTTGGCCAATTTTTCTGACTAATGAAATGACTAATGATCTTTGATTGCATATTCCAAGTTGGTCTGTTCTTCTAGTTATTGATTCAATAGTTGAAATATATGTTTGATTGCATATCTGCCTATGTTGTACTTCTCTTGCCCCATCTTTTTTATTATGACAAAAAGGGGATAAGAACACATCTGACATCTTTAGCATGTCTTGAGAAAAGAACATGTAACTACAAATCAGATCTTGTGATTCTAAAAGAAAGCGGGAGCTGTACAAACACTCTGATTTAACTCATTTCCTAAAAAATAAAGAGGGAGTAAGCTTCAAAAATCTTTTCAATTTATTTTGAACTAACCCTTTTCTCAAATGCTTGGTTTTTCATCATAAAAAAAAGGGGAGAATGTGATTGGCCATTGACTGATGAAGAACTTGGTTTTGATGATAACAAATATGAAGATGTGACAGGATCTTGTCCAAGACCTTCAAGACTAGTTATAGGACTTAGATCATTATGTAAAGGTATAAATGATTCACCTAAAGCTCAATAATTAACCTTTTCAAAGAACTCAAATAGCTCACATATTCTTAAGGCTTCAAATTGGTTTTTGGTTTTCAAAGAAACAAACACAAAGTGCCCAAAAGCTTACTAGATCATTTGAGATCAATTGACAATGTTTAAAAGCTATAAGAAATGATTTTCTAAAGGCTTATTCAAATAACATCTTTTGTTATTTGAATAACCAATGTCATAGAAGCCAAAAAATATCATTTGATTGAGGGTTATTCGAATAATGCCCTGTGTTATTTGAATAACAATTCAAAATTATCAAGACGCGTAATGTATTATTCGAATAACATAAGTGTTATTCGAATAACACACTTTCTCAGAAGCTTTTTTCAAAATGACTTATTTAAACAACCATAGTGTTATTCGAATAATAAGCTTTTCCAAAAATCAGTCTTTAAGTTGTTATTCTAGAGGCAAAATTGCCCCTGAGCTATTTGAAGTCTTATTCGAATAATAAAGTTGTTATTCGAACAAGAACACGAACTAGAAGAGCAAATAACATATAGTAAGCAACCATTAATGCTCCCAACTACCCTCCAACGGCTCTATTTATAAATGTACTTTAAATACAAGTTGTTGGGCATTTATGGGGAAAAAGATCAATCAAGCTGAAAATTTAAGTTGAGCATTAATACGAGTTTCACTATCATTGTTCATCAGTTCTCTATTTTGGTCATTATCAAGTGAATCATTGATAGCCATAGGACTTCAAGTTGTATTATCAACTCTCGAGAGAGATTCTATTCATCTATATCCTTGTTTAATCTGTAAAGAGAAGGTGAGGCATCCCTCAAAGTTGTAAGGGTGAGGTATCCCTTGGAAATAAAGACTCAAGCACAAGGGTGAGGCATCCTAAGGTGTGTTGAGTGCTCCATCTTGTAAAGGTTGTCAAGCACCTATTAGAAGCTTGAAGATATAGTGGCAATCTCGGGTGTTTACTTGAGGACTGGAAGTAGGCCACAAGTGGATTAGTGGCTGAACCAGGATAAAGCTTTGTGTTTGTCTTCCTAAACTCATCTTCTCTATTTTTTGTGCTCTGTTGTATTGAATATCTTGCATGCTATACTACTCAGTTGAATTTCTTATAAGTGAGAGACCTCTATTCTATCTATCCATTCTTTTATAATAAAACAATAGCTTCAACGAAAATTAGAAATCAAGTATTTTACAAGAGATTTGCAAAAAGTTTTTATGAACTCAATTCACCCCCCATCTTGAGTATTGAGGCCACTTGGTAACAAAGAGAAGAAGAAAGATTATTTCATTACGTTAGAAAGCATAAATAAATGACAGAAATTAAAAAGTTAGGAAGTTAGGAAGTTAATAAGTTAGTAAATTAATAGAGTAGAGAAAGAATATACCAGATGATAAAGTTTACTTAAAGAAAGAGAATCTCAATAAATTAAAACTTCATATCAAATTCCCCAACAACGGTGGCAAAAACTTGATACAAATTATAAGTTGCAAACCTAAGTGTAGGTTGTTTCAAGTAATAAATTCTCGGGAGTCCAAAGTCGATCCACAGGAAATTGATAAAGAGAAATTATTTGAGATAAAAAAAGGATTTGTTACAACACTAAAGGTAATAAAAGTTATTCACAGATGAAAAATGATTTGCTTAGGTTAGGAGATTCACTTTTGGTAATAAATTAAAGGCAAAATTATTTCTCGTTATAACTCAATTGAAATCTACACATAAAGGAAGTTCCAATTAGAAAATATAACATTCAAAGTTCAATTATATATGCAATCATAGTATATTTCCTTTAATTAGCTACCAACACTTGTAAATGAGCTCAAGCATTCACTGAGTCATCCTCTTGTCTACAATAAATCAAGATCTCCACTATACAAGGAAGGTTTCTAAATTGATTACAAAATACAATACATATAATGTCCACTTGATAATATATCATTTAAGCATAAGAAATAGAATAATCTAACCTCAATTTATCACCAAAAGCTTCATTCTTTCACCCAAGCCAAATGAAAATTAGTTACTCATAAATAAGAAAAAAGAAAGAGAGAAGAAAAGAAAGATGAACATAACTTCAATTTAGAACAAAAGAAAATTACAATAAATTAAGACAATTAATACACAAGCATGATCATAATTTCTCCTAACCAAGCCTAAAACCAAGAGTGCTAAATAATCAGCCAATGGTGCCTTTTATAGAGGATTAGGGATATAAAATGACAAGGGGGCTGATTAATGAGTGAGTGGATGAGTGGGTAAATGAGTGAAAAATGCCAAATGGTGAGTTGATGAGTAGAAAATTATTGAGATTCTTTGTCTCCAAAATCATTCAGTGCTGATCTCATGGATGTTGTCAGAAAATTGAAAAATAGTCTTCATAAAAGTTGTAGCATTTTGTCTTAGCTTTCCAATGCCATTGGTTTCAGCTCAAGAGACCACCTACAGCTCGAGTTATGACCCAATTACTGCACATTATTCTGGCTCAGCTACAGCTCATCTGTTTTGACTTCCAAGCCCAATATGACCTCCAAGCCATCTGATTCACATCTTGTGTTCTCATGAAAGTTGAAGATATGGGTCTTAAATTTCAAATGGCATTAGTTTCAAACCAAAACCTCTCCTACAGCCCGAGTTATGCTTTTTGACTACAGGATTTAACGATGCAAACCTAAGTGCAGGTTGTCTCAAGTAGTAAATTTCTCGGGAGTCCGAGGTCGATCTACAGGGAATTGATGAAGAAAAAATTAATTGAGGTAAGAGAAGGATTTGTCACAACACCAAAAGTAATAAAACAAGTTCACAAATGAATTTAAGGGCTTGCTTGGGTTAGGAGATCCACTCTTGGTAATAAATTAAAGGTAAGATTATTTCTCTTTATAACTCAATTGAAATCCACATACAATGGAGGTTCCAATCGGTAAATATAACATTCAAAGTTCAATTATATATGCAATCATATTATGATTCCTTTAATTATCTACCAATATTTGTAAATGAGTTCAAGCATTCACTGTGTCAATCCTATTGTCTACAATAAATCAAGATCTCCATTATACAAAGAAGGTTTCTAAATTAATTGGAAACAAAATATAACACACATAATGTCCAATTGTTAATATATCATTTAAGCACAAGAAATAGAATAATCTAACCTTATTTCATTACCAAGAGCTTCACTCTTTCACCCAAGCAAGATGAAGATTTAGTTACTCATGGATAAGAAGAAAGAAAGAGAGAAGAAGAGAAAGATGAACATAGTTTCACTTTAAAACAAGAGAAAATTACAACAAAGTAAAACAAGAAACAAGCAAAACCATAACTTGCAAAAACTAAGCCTAACACCAAGTGCCCCAGATGGTCAGCCAATGATACCTTTTATAGAGGATTAGGGTTACAAAATGACAAGGAGGCTGATTAAGAGTAAGTGGATGAGTGAATGAATAAGTGGAAAATGCCAAATGGTGTGGATAAGAGTGAGAAATTATTGAGATTTCTTATCTCCGAAATCATTCATTGCTTAACTCATGGATTCCATCATCAAATAGAAAAGTCATCTTCATGAAAGTTGTAGATCTGGATCTTAACTTTCAGATGTCCAAATTTCAGCCTAAGATCATTCTTACAGCCCGAGATATGACCCAATTACTGCAGACTGTTCAGGCCTAGTTTCAGCACCTCTGTTTTGACTTCCAGACCCAATATCACCTCCAAGCTGTCCGAATAAGCTCTTGTGTTCTCATGAAAGTTGTAGATCTGAGTCTTAACTTTCAAATGTCCAAATTTTAGCTCAAGAAAGTTCCTACAGCCCGAGTTATACTCTAATTACTGTACACTATTCAGGTTCCAGTCACAAAACTCATGTTCTGAATTCCAAGCCCAATTAGCTCCACTAGATGTCTGATTAAGACTTTGAGCTCTTCATCAAAGTTGTAGAGCTTTCTCTCAGCTTTCCTATAAGGTAAAATTCATAATTTCTAGACATCTAGAACTCAAGATATGACTAAAATACAGAAACAGTATAAGACCCAAATAATGCTGAAAAAATTAATTAAGTCCAATTTGAGTCCAATCTTACAAAACATAACCAGGCTTAATCAATTAAGTACATGAAGAGTGTAAATGACTAAAAATAAGGGTTTATTAATGTATAAAATATATGATTATCAAATTCCCCCACACTTAGCTTTTTGCACTCTTGGGCAAAACACATAAGACCAAAGTTAGGAGACAAAAAAAAATGACACAGACTCAAAAGCTAAAAACTCTAAAAAACTCGATGAAGCAAGACGAGCAATTAGAAATTCAAGGGATCAAAGCATTAATGAGGTAACATTTCTTCATATCTCAAACCAACAAGTAAGGAAACTTCAGTTGAAAAAAATGAATCAAAAATGATAGATCCTCACAAAATTTACTCTCAATCTCTCAAGTGTTTAAAAGGTAAGTATTTCACTCTATTCAACCCATGAACAATTGCACTACCATAAGCTTGCTTATCTTCTACTTCTCTGCTACTCAAAACATATGCATAAAAAAATCAAGAGGACTTTATTCAAGGTTGTAATGGGGTCATGGTAAAGGAGAGGGGATAATATGGATATGAAAAAATAAATACCAAAGAGAATAAAAGAGCATTATGGTACAGTTAGAGTGGAGAAAATATTTGAGAACATTCATCATAAAGGACAATCACCAATATTTGACTAATGTTTTATTGAAGATCAATTCCAAATTGGTGAATTGAATTCATTGTTAGACTTGAACATTCTCCCTTTCTTGTTGTTTCTAAGCATCCACCTTTATTCTGATAATCTTTTAATTGCAATGGTGGTCTTTTTTTTATCATTTTACACACACACCCCCACATTTGATCAAGAACAAGGTCAATGCTCTCTTATTCCCTAAGGTTGGGTAAAAATATGTTTTTTTTTGGAAGGATGAAATGAGCTTAAAATAAGGAATGGTCAAACAAGTTCAAAGGGGTTACACAATAGAAAATATACAAGGATGACTATTTGGTCAAAGTAGCTATTTCAAAATGTCTCAATCATATTAATGTATGCATGTGAAAATATAGCTTCAAAAAGAATCAAAGCAAGTTCTAGAGTAACAATTCCATGAGTAAAAATCACACAAGAAAGAATAGAATGATACAGATATTCAATCCAGTCATCAATTAGCTCAAAATCTCACAAGGCATATTTCTATCATTCTCAATCCACCAATTCAACATCCATAACCAAGCATGTGAAATTTAAGAAAGAAGATAATTTATTCAATCATGCTATGATTCCTGAATTTCAATTGCTTCAAAGGATGTGAGAGTGCATTCGCTTGAATCTTTCAAAGGAAATCAAACAGCAAAACTTTGTTTCTTCCACAAATAAATATTAAATAGTTACTGCCCCAACTAAGATGCGTCTCAAGAGTAATAAATTGTTTCCAAAATTTACTTCTTACTCTGCCATCATTAATTAGTTTTACTACGAATAGGTTTCTGACAATCATATCACTAAACATACTTCCCAATTTAGATGCATCTCAGAAGTAAAATTACTCCTTACTCTGCCATCATTCATTAGTTTAGTAAGTCCATGACAATCATATCATACTTCCTAAAAAAAAAAATTTTTTTTGGTTAACTATCCTCTCCCCCAACTAGATTACAACATTGTCCTCAATGTTAATATAGATGAGTAAAGGATAGAAGATAGTACCTGTTAAAGAAATTACTGAAAAGAGAAACCTGACACAAATTTAAACAAAAACAAAGTACAATAAATAAAACTAAAGCTTAATATTATTTGAATAACTGGAGTGTCTGATCGGGCTTGCAATGCATACTGCTTCCCTCACTGCTTCCTGCTGACCAATCTATCTGAGCTATTACTGGGTTAAGATCAGAGATCAAAGGTAAAGGAAACATTTTTTTTTTGTTTTGTTTTTTTTTTTTACTTCAAGAAAACTATCAGGGTAAAGAAGTCTAGAAACCCCTGAAGGACCCTACTCAAAGGATCGTCTGTCCAAAACTAAAATACAGTAAAATCATACAAAGATAAAAGAAATATAATAGCAAATGATGACATACCTGTATGTATAGCTTTCATGGCGTATCTTTATACTGCGCGTCATGAGTGCAGTAGTGGCATATCTTTATACTGTGTGTCACCAGTGCAGTAAACATTCAAGAAAGGAGAAAGAAGAAACCATCTTGGGTTTCCATCCTAGGTCTGGAACCTGGAGCGCTCACACTTGGGCTCGTAACATCAACAAAGATGCTAAAATCTGAAACCCGTAATGTCCAAGATCAAAAATATCTCATCCCAGGGCGCTGAGAGCCCCTTCTAATAAAAGAGAGGATTAAGCTCAGGTGCCTCATACGCTTTGGCTGCCGCGGGTTACTTCTCACTAATAACCAAAGTGGGATGCTTCTGCCTGTCCATCAACTCTACAGTGCCTAGATGGTAAACATTGGGTTATAGAGTGCGGCTCTCTACAGAGCATGGTACACGAACTTTTTTTAAGGACTAGCGTGCAAAAGTCCACCCGAGTCAATGACGGGTCAGCCAAAGGCTGGGGTTCCACAACTAATTAATGTCATGGTACTCCTTCTGGATCGCCCTTGTTCAAACATTTTTTTCTTTTTTTTTCTTTTTTTTCTTCTTTTTTTTTTGAATTTTCTTTCTTTCTTTTTATTTGAAAGATGACATGAAGAAGAAGAAAAAGAAGATGATGATATGTACAGATTGTTGTGGATATGGCTCACATCTGCCTCTGGTTTAACGTCCAGTAACGGCTTAAACACCTTCTATGAGTCGAGGATAAGCTTCCCATCCAATTTTCTTATAAATTGACAAACAGGGTCTTTTAGAGTCAGATTCCCAAGACTATAGCATTTTTCTTCATCCTTGAAGAGATTCCACAAATTAAGAATTTCACGATGCACCAATCCACAAGAATGCGTCTCAAGAGTCAATAAGATATCATCTAATGACTCCTTACTCAGTCCATTCTTAATGACGAAAATTTTATCTTCTCTATTTATGGAAACCATCCCCAAAGAACGACATCACTTGTTACAATTCCATCGTCCACATTTGTAACAGACTTGTAACCTTTTTGCTCTTCTCCTTTTAGAATACGAACTTCTTTCAAGACCTGGCATGTATGAGTCAAATGAAATTGAAGACTCACCTGCTAGTTGAACTTTTGTTTCAATTATCTAGCATACATCTTCTGGCATACCTTTATGCATTAACAGTCTCAATCTTTCACATCGAACTTTGTAGATTTTTTTCAGAGCATTTTGAGGGAGAGAAGGAAAATGTTTTCTCAGGTTTGAAAGAATGACATCCATTTTAAAGGAGAATAAGGATTCAATTATTTTGAGAAACTGAAAAATAAACCGACTTGAGAGTCACGGAGTACCGTATCTGCCACTTAACCAGTAACAAAAAGAACTGCAAAAACAAGGCAACAAAATTAGAGTGAATTCTATTCATAACAAGGATCAAAAAGGGAGATCAATTCTACCTCATTAACTTAGTTTTTCAGAAATGGTTTGAGCCTTTGTCTATTGACTTTAAACACATTACCATTCCTAGGATTCTCAATATCTACAGCTCTATGAGGATACACGTGTTTGATAACAAAAGGACCACTCCACCTAGATCTCAATTTTCCAGGGAATAGGTGCAGGCGAGAATCATAAAGCAGAACTTTTTGATCAATTTCAAAAGATTTTCTCAAAATTGTCTTGTTATGAAAAGCTTTTGTTCTGGCTTTATAAATCTTTGAGTTCTCATATGCATCATTTCTTAATTCCTCAAGTTCATTTAATTGCAGTTTGCGTATCTTGCAAGCATCATCAAGATTTAGATTAAAAGCTTTAATAGCCCAAAATGCTTTATGTTCCAATTCTACAGGCAAGTGACAAGGTTTTCCATAGACTAACCAATAGGGTGACATGCCCAAAGATGTTTTGAAAGTAGTACGGTAAGCCCAAAGTGCATCGTTTAGTCTTAAAGACCAATCTTTACGATTTGGGTTAACCATTTTTTTTAAAATTTGTTTAATCTCCCTATTTACCAATTCAACTTGTCCACTTGTCTGAGGGTGATAAAGGGTGGCAATTTTGTGTGTAATACCATATTTCTTCATTAAAGATTCAAATGGTTTATTGTAAAAATGTGTTCCTCCATCACTTATGATAGCTCGAGGGATTCCAAATCGACACAAGATATTTTCTTTTAAAAATTTGAGAACAGTTTTATGATCATTGTGTCGGTATGGAATCGCCTCAATCCATTTTTAGACATAATCAACTGCAACCAAAATATACACAAATTCAAATGAAGATGGAAATAGACCCATGAAATCAATTCCCCAACAATCAAAAATTTCAATGACAAGGATGGGGTTCAGAGGCATCATGTTTCTTTTTGAAATTGAGCCCAACTTTTGACAATTTTCACAATTTTTGCAAAAAGTATAGCAGTCTTTAAATATAGTGGGTCAATAAAATCCACACTGCAAGATTTTCGCAGCTGTTTTCTTTGTAGAGAAGTGACCTCCACATGCTTCTGAGTGACAAAATTTAATGACACTACCTACCTCACTGTCAGGCACACATCTCTGAAAGATTTGATCAGCATAATATTTGAACAAGTATGGGTCATCCTAATAAAAAAATTTTCACCTCTGTCAAAAATTTCCTTCTATCTTGGTGCGTCCATTGAGGGGCATCTTTCCTTCTTGTTCTTCAGTAAGAGACGAGAAAATTATCACTAGAAAGTTTTGCTTTTCTCCTAAAAATGTGTACTTCAACCCAGCAGGTAATGACTTTAGTTCCAGTATGGGTATTTCTTCATGGGCATTATCATCCATGGGTTTTAGCTCTTTGAATCTCGGCTTCCATCCTTTGTACTCTATTTCCTCTGTACAATCAAGCAAATTAAATGAATTAATTAAACAAACTTCTAATGGGTCAGAAGAACTCCCTTTTTGAATATGATCATCTATAATGACTTCAATTCCTTCAACTTCCTCCTTTTCATCAAGGACTTCCTGTGGTTGCTTGCACATGTTAAAAATATTGAGATCTAGTGTCATGTTTCCAAATGTTAGCTTCATCACTCCATTTCTGCAATTTATCAAAGCATTTGATGTTGCTAAAAATGAACGACCTAAAATAACAGGAATTGACTTGTAACTATTAATCATAGGTTCAGTATCCAAGACAATAAAATCCACAAGATATATGATTTTATCAACTTGAACCAACACATTTTTCACTATTCTTCTTAGAATTTTAATTGATCTATTAGCAAGTAGAAGAGTTACAGAAGTTGGTTTTAACTCACCCAAGTTGAGTTGCTGATAAACTGAATATGGAAGCAAATTGACACTAGCACCAAGATCAAGTAAAGCTTTTTCAATTTTATGTTCACCAATAATGCATGAAACTGTAGGACAACCAGGGTCTTTAAATTTCAAAGCATTATTATTCTGAAGAATGGAGCTTACCTGTTCAGCTAAAAATACTTTCTTTTTCACATTTAGTTTCCTTTTAACAGTGCACAAGTCCTTCAAATATTTGGCATAAGAAGGAATCTGTTTAATAGCATCTAACAGAGGAATATTGATCTTTATTTATTTCAAAATTTCAAAAATTCCAGTGTTATGGTCCAATTTCTTTGGATTATTCAATGCTTGAGGAAATGGGGGTGAAGGCGAGAGTTTGGTCTCCTTTTGGTCAACTTCTTTATTTTCTTAGGGAATTGGTTCATCTTCTTGCTCACAAGATTCTGGGATTTGTTTTTCAACAACCTTTCTACTCCTAAGAGTTATTACTGACTTGACTTGGTCCATTTGTTGATTTTCTGAACTTCTCTCATTTACACTGTACTGACCCTTGGGATTTGGTTGAGGCTGAGAAGGAAATTTTCCTTTCTCGTGAATGGTGAGTGCAGAAGAAAGTTTAGCAAGAGTGTCTTTTATGTCATTCATGATTTGATTGTTTTGTTTATTAATGACCTCTTGCTTTTCTATGAATGCATGCAGTGTTTCCTCGATGTTTTTCCTATATGGTGGGACATAAGGTGCATATCCTTGAGAATTTTGAGAGTCCTGTTGTGCCCGAGGAGGTGATGGTTGCACGAATTGTGATGGATTATTATTCCTCCAATTGAAGTTCGGGTGATTTCTCCATCCCGGATTATATGTATCTGAAAAAGAAGAAGTAAATGGATATTTAAAATTATTCATTGCATTTATTTGCTCATGTACAACTTCTTTAAAAACAAGAATGTTAGGGCATTCGTGTGTAGAGTGTCCTAAGTCATCACAAATGCCACAAATTTCTTCATTTTGCACAGATTTGATTTCTTTTACTTTTCTTAATTCCATGGCTTCAACCTTTCTAGCCAAACTGGAAAACCTAGCATTTAGATTTTCCTCTTGACTAAGGTGATATTTTCCTTTATTAGCACTTGCAAGATTAGATCTAATTGAATTTTCAGAAGTGTTAGTACTATGTCAAGATTGAGAATTTTCAGCCATCTGGTTCAAATAGTCTAAAGCTTCATCAGGTTCTTTATCAAGAAACTCACCATTGCACATTGTTTCCACAAATTGTTTAGTTTCAGGTATTAAACATTCATAAAAGAAGCTTATAGTGCGCCATTTTTCAAAACCATGATGTGGACAAGAATTTAACAAATCTTTAAATCATTCCCAACATTGAAAATATGCTTCATTTGAATTTTGGGAAAAATTTTAGATTTGTCTTCATAGCATTGGTTTTATGTGTTGGAAAAAATTTCTTTAAGAACTCACCTTGCATTTCTTGCCATGTGCTAATTGATCTTGGTTTCAAAGTGTTAAGCCAAGATTTTGCTTTATCTTTTAAAGAAAAAGGAAACAATTTAAGCTTAACAATCTCTTCAGTGTAATTTTGATCATTAAAGGTAATACATACTTCCTCAAATTCTTTCAGATGTAAATATGGACTTTCAGATTCTAATCCATGAAAATTAGGAAGTAAAGAAATCATACCTGGCTTAAATATAAAATTGTTGGCATTGAGTGGAAAGATAAAACATGATGGACTAGAATTTCGAGGTGGTTGCAAATATTCACGCATGGTTCGTAACGGTTGATTTTCAGGTTTATCATGTACACTTTTATTGTCAGTCATTGTGTCAATTGTGTGTGATTGTGATTCAAATAAATCAATATATAAAGTACCAGGGTTAATTTTAACTAAACGATCAGAATTTAAATCACGATATCAATTAAGCATAAATACATAAATAACTTAAAATAAATAAACAAAAAATAATGTACAAGCTGGCGATGTAACCCACCATTAAATATTAATAAGGATGTGGTATAAACCAACCACCTAATAACTATTAACAAATAAAAAGTTAAAAATAAAATATAGAAAATAAAGTACTAAAAGTAAATTGTGGAAAGTAAATTGCAGAAAATAAATTTAAAATATGAAAACCAGGAGAGAGGCAAAGCCCCACCAGAGTCAAGAAAGAGAAGAAAAGAAGAAAGATTATTTCGTTATGTTAGAAAGCAATAATAAATAACAGAAATTAAAAAGTTAGAGAGCAAAAATTAAAAGTTAGAGTAACAGAAATTAAAAAGTTAGTAAGCAGAAAATAAATGACATAAAATAAAAGTTAGTAGGCGTAAAATAAATAATGAAATATAAAAGTTAGAAAGTTAGTATGTTAGCAAGTTAGTAGGTTAGTAAGTTAAATAGTTAGAAAGTTAGAGAGTTAGTAAAAAATCAGAAGGATCTAGCAAGCCGATCTTTTGCTCCAGTGAGGGAGAAGAGAGAATAGATTTTATTAAAGAAAACAAACTTCAATAAATTAAAACTTCAAATCAAGTCCCCGGCAACGGCGCCAAAAACTTGACTACGGGATTTAAGGATGCAAACCCAAGTGCAGGTTATCTCAAGTAGTAAATTTCTCAGGAGTCCAAGGTCGATCCACAGGGAATTGATGAAGAAAAAATTAATTGAGGTAAGAAAAGAATTTGTCACAACACCAAAAGTAATAAAACAAGTTCACAAATTAATTTAAGGGCTTGCTTGGGTTAGGAGATCCACTCTTGGTAATAAATTAAAGGTAAGATTATTTCTCTTTATAACTTAATTGAACTCCACACACGACGGAGGTTCCAATCGGTAAATATAACATTTAAAGTTCAATTATATATGCAATCATATTATGATTCCTTTAATTATCTACCAACATTTATAAATGAGTTCAAGCATTCACTGTGTCAGTTCTATTGTCTACAATAAATCAAGATCTCCATTATACAAAGAAGGTTTCTTAATTGATTGGAAACAAAATATAAGACATATAATGTCCAATTGATAATATATCATTTAAGCACAAGAAATAGAATAATCTAACCTTATTTCATTACCAAGAGCTTCACTCTTTCACCCAAACAAAATGAAGATTTAATTACTCATGGATAAGAAGAAAGAAAGAGAGAAGAAGAGAAAGATGAACATAGCTTCACTTTAGAACAAGAGAAAATTACAACAAAGGAAAACAAGAAACAAGCAAAACCATAACTTGTAAAAACTAAGCCTAACACCAAGTGCCCCAAATGGTCAGCCAATGGTGCCTTTTATAGAGGATTAGGGATACAAAATGACATGGAGACTGATTAAGAGTAGGTGGATGAGTGGATGAATGAGTGGAAAGTGCCAAATGGTGAGGATAAGAGTGAGAAATTATTAAGATTTCTTGTCTCCAAAATCATTCATTGCTTAACTCATGGATTCCGTCATCAAATAGAAAAGTCATCTTCATAAAAGTTGTAGATCTAGATCTTAAATTTTAGATGTCCAAATTTCAGCCCAAGATAATTCTTAAAGCCCGAGATATGGCCCAATTACTGCAGACTGTTCAGGCCCAGTTTCAGTACCTCTGTTTTGACTTCTAGACCCAATATCACCTCAAAGCTGTCCGAATGAGCTCTTGTGTTCTTAATGAAAGTTGTAGATCTGGGTCTTAACTTTCAAATTTCCAAATTTCAGCCCAAGATAATTCTTAAAGCCCGAGTTATGCTCTGATTACTGTACACTATTCAGGTTTCAGACACAAAACTCGTGTTCTGTATTCCAAGCTCAATTAGCTCCACTAGATGTCTGATTGAGACTTTGAGCTCTTCATCAAAGTTGTAGAGCTTTCTCTCAACTTTCCTACAAGGTAAAATTCATAATTTCTAGACATCTAGAACTCAAGATATGACTAAAATACAGAAACAGTGTAAGACCCAAATAATACTGAAAAATCAATTAAGTCCAATTTGAGTTCAATCTTACAAAACATAACCAGGCTTAATCAATTAAGTACATGAATAGTGTAAATGACTAAAAATGAGGGTTTATTAATGTATAAAATATGTGATTATCACTTTTATTACTGTACACTGTTCATGTTCCAATCACAAAACCTGTGTTCTGACTTCCAAGCTCAATTAGCTCCACTAGATGTCCGAATTTTGCCTTGAGCTCTTCATGAAAGTTGTAGAGCTCTCTCTTATCTTTCCTATAAGTAAGATACATAATTATTACATATCTAGAACTCAAGATATGGCTGAAATACAGAAACAGTGTAAGAATAAAATAATGCTTAAAAATCAATTAAGTCAAATTTGAGTCCAAACTTACAAAACATAACCAAGCCCAATTAATTAAGTACATGGAGAGTGTAAATGACTAAAAATGAGGGTTTATTAATGTATAAAATATGTGATTATCACTAAGCCTAGATGATCAAAATAATCAGTCAATGCTCCCTTTTATATCGTTATCATCCATTATTTGATGTTGTACCTGAAAATAAAAAATAAAAGTTAACATATTAAATCTATCTTTGTTTTTTAGTATAGCTTTCTTATACTATGAAATCTGTTTATCAACACTTTAGCTAAGACTTGCTCAGTGCTAGCTTTTGTTAAAGATTGAAATCAGATAGGCTAGAAGGCCTTTGCTAGGTTCAATAATCCCCAACAAGGTATTTGTTCACCACACTTACAAAAATCTCAACTACTCATTATTATTAATAAAACTCATAAAGGGGATAAAACAAATAATGCTCTCACCAAAAATTGTTATTTCTAAGTGTTGGTAAGAGTCTAGAATGGCTAATGATTAAATAGAGGAAATTATGGATTTGTCTTTTCCATTAAAACAACAATTAAGTTTAAGGCAAAATCTATTATTAAATTTTGTTTTCTAATAAACAAGGATAAAATTAAATGCACCAATCAGAAACATGTTTTGAAAGCTTCTAAGACAACAACATATTCTGAAATTAACACTCCGAAAAGGTGTATCAGAGCATTAAGATCCTTCATAGGCTTTAAAACTTTAAATTTTGAATCTTCCAGCTTTTGAAGACTCTAAGATGTCAATATAAACATCCTCAAGCTTTTCCAACTATCTTAATTAATCATTGTCAGGAATGAAAAGAATATGCATCCTTTATATGGATACATTTATAATCTACTGTGATTTCAAAACTACATTATGAGTAAAAAAAGGAAAGTAGAGATTAGGGTTGGCCGTGGTAGGGTGATGGATCTGATTCAAGAGGGAGCTTCAATTGGGTGAGTTGGCTGTGGGAAATTTGGATTTTAGAATGCAAAATTTGTAAAAAAAAATTACAAAATTTGTACTTGCCTTCACTGATGGGTCCGATTCAAGAGGGGACTTCAATTGGGTGAGTTGGCTATGGGAAATTGGGGTTTTAGAATGTGATTGGTTGGTTGTGGGACGGTGATGGAGGTCGGTGGTTGCTAAGCGCAACTGGTCTAGTACAACATGGAGGACATGTGGTGCGCTACTAGTGAAGCTCTGAAAGAAGTTCGAAGGTTGTGTGAGGAGGATCGTGGTGCTGTGAGGAGGAAGAAGGTTGTGTCATTGGAATAGGAGAATTAGAGTCTTCACTCTGCCTCACGTGATGTTTTTTTTCCTCAATAGTGAGAAAAATGGTAGCCATAAGATCAAAATAAAATGAAGGAAGTAAGATTGAGTGTGAGTCTTTTTACTTACACTAAGTGTAAGTGGATCTCCTCCCTATACACACACACACACACACACATACACACACACACACACACACACACACACACACACACACACACACACACACACACTACACACGCACACACACACACACACACACAAAATAAGGGAATAATAGATAAAAATGGGGAAAAAATCATGTTAGGACACACACACACACACACACAAAATAAGAGAATAATAGATAAAAATGGGGGAAAAATCATGTTAGGTTTCCCTTGTTGACTTTATTGAGGTTTTGTTTACCCTATTTTTATGCTTATCTTACTTGTTAGCATGCTTATTTTAATCACGTTGCTAACATTATCTTTTCTTTGTTGTTAATTTTACAATCTTTTTAAGAAAAAGAATAAAATAATTGAACCTTACTGAGAAGAATAAAACGGGATTAGCTGAGTTGTGACGGTTTATTAATCATATAACTTTTAGAATCATCTAAGCTGTGACAACTTGATGATTCAATTTTTTTTCTAAACATAAAAAATCAAATGAATTTTTAAAACAAAAGACTTTTCAAAATTAAAAACAATCAACTGACAATTATTTTTTTCTAAAGAACGATGTGACTTTGAATTCTTCATTGCACTTAGAGATATGTTGGAGCAGAATCTTTATTTTGTCAAGCTAAAATTAATTTTTCATAATTTATCTGTTAATTTTTTTTCTATCTTTTAAAAATGGGTAAAATAAATATTTCTAAAGGTTATCAAGTTTTTTTGCACAATTAAATACGGTAACCGTTTTAAAAGATCAATTTTTCTTAAAATAAAAAAGATTTTTTAATTTTTCCTTGACTTAAATAAAATTTGGTGACGATTCTATTTCATTTCTTAACAAATTATTTTGGTCGCGACAAGTATTGACACCATTATTTTTTGGACAATGCATTATTATTGACATCAAGTAATTATAGTGTTGAACTTGGAGTCAAGATTTTTAGAGACTTTTGATGCTACTTAAGCTATGACATTTTAGGCTAAAATGCAACTTTTTTTAATCACATGATTATTAGCTATCACTCTTTTTTTTTTTTTGAAAAAAAAAGGTTGTTCTATATTATGATAATTTTAATTGAAGAAGGCCAGTACCACTAGCTAAAAGCAGCATAAAATTAAAGCTCTTGTTAACAAAATTGTGCTACTTAGATTTTTTTTTTTAATTGTCCAACTCGCTCTTTAAAATGAGTTCAACCACTAAATTAGCTAATACCGCACCAAGCTATTTTTTTGCTTTATGACAACCTTAGTATTATCAACTTCATAATGCTTATAATGATAATACTCTCATTCATACATTTTCAACATTGGAACATTGCATTGATAGATATCAAATATCAAGTAATGCAATTTAAACAAGAGTATCAACGCAATAAAGAAAGAGTACAAATTAAATAAAACAAGAACCTGTAATTAATTCGAACTAGTTGAAAATACAAGGTTGAAATAATATCTTTGAACTAAGAACTAGAGAAATTGAAAGGGTTGGTATTTGGTAATTGTTGCGGGTGAGAGGCGTGTAGTATTTAGGACCTTTAAGAATGTTATTAGAACCACCTATTAATGGATACATAAAATAACCGCTAGACCTATACGATAGCCACACATCTATATTGCTGCTTATCTTAAGATGAATCCAAGTGTCATTAGGACTTTTTTACCAAACTGTTATTGAAGGTAAAACTCTTTATTAAAATGTTACTATTTTGAAACTATTTATTAAAATGTCATTATTTTGAAATTATATACCAAACTGTCACCCTTTTGTCCAGCGTAACATTTTTTTGTCTACATGAAAAATACCAAAGATGATGACGCATCCACATAGAAAATGTCAAATAGTTTGGAGTTTGCCATATAGATGTGTCACTCTCTTTGGCATTTTCCAGGTGCATACGTCATCCACTAGAGCGTTTTCAACGTAAAAATGCTAAAATGTTTGAAGTTTTTAACGTAGATGTGTCATTCTCTTTGGCGTTTTCTGCATAGATAAAAAAATGAATGCAAAATAATATGTACCTCATCTTATTTCAACTGATCAAATAACTGGCGGTAATAGTCAAGTAAGTCAGTCATTGTATAACTCAAAACTTTATGCTTACGCCACGATCAGCATCATAGAACACATCAAGTTCAATATGGTCACCTAGTGTAGGAGCAAGTCGGGGGAATCTATACCATGCTCAATACTACAATAAGATGCAAGCCCGTCCGATCTCGCACACCTTGTAGTCTATAGCTTTGCAAAACTCTCTATACAAGTACGTCAAGACTACAAACCTCTAAGTGTATATCCCAACAACAGCAAAGTCCTCAAACAATGAAAGGAACATCAAGTGTACACATACTTACCATAATATGATTCCAATTGATAAGGTCAGTAACAGAGGCCGTCAATAGGAAGACTCGATATGATGCTGATGTCTTTCAATATTATAGTGCGTAATTTCTAATAGACTTGTGAAATGTATGTGTCTTTGAGCATCATTTTTCAACTAATGCAGTAACCGAAGAGTGCAAGATCTACGTGAAAAAAGTAAAGTGTCCTAAAAGCACACAAAATGCAATATTTTTTATTTTTTTAAACCACGCAAAAAACGTCAAAGAGAATGATGTATCCACATTAGAAACTCCAAATGTTTTGACAATTTTGCACTGAAAACACCACAGTGGATGACATATCCACCTGGAAAACATCAAAGAGGGTGGCACATTCATGTGAAAAACTCCAAACGGTTTGACGTTTTTTATGTGAATGCATCAACATCTTTAATATTTTTTACGTGGACAAAAAAATTAAAAAAAATGTCATGCTGGATCAAAAGGGTGGCCGCTTGATATATAGTTTTAAAAGAATGACATTTTAATAAATAGTTTCAAAATAATAACATTTTAATAAATAGTTTTGCCATTAATAGCAATTTGGTAAAAAAGTCTGTCATTGCCGGTAACTCCAAATCATCTCCCTTCAATTTGTGTCTCGATCACATTTGCTAGCTAGTGTTAAGTGCTTCCGAGGAGTTTATAGTAGCCATGCTCAAGCTTATTAGTGGTTGCTGAGTAACTGTCACCCTTTTGGAAAGAGAAATTTTACTTGTTTTGCATTAAAAGAAAAAAATACAACCTTGAGAGAGAGTAAGCGTTGAGAAATGTGTTTTCCTCTTCTTCTTCTTTTTTTATTTGTTACTTAAAGAATAAAAGTGTAATGTTTTGATGTAAAAAAATATATGCAAATACAAGAACTCTTCTAGAAATACCCTACATGATCAGCACTCTCTCAGGTAATTATTATCCTTTCATGGTTTTGTTCAACCACAAGAAGACACTTTGGCGTAGCCATATTTCTCCATTGGTAACAGCCACATTCCCATATCTGTGAGTTGTGCATGTGGTCATTCATTCTCCTAAGTCCTTCCCTTGAGCTCCCTCGACAACATCAGCGAATGTTATCACGCAGAAAATATGAACTAGCTCTAGGGCATGTATGTTGTATCATGCAGCCAATATGAACTAGCTCTAGGGCATGTATGTTGACAATTTTAGTATTGTCGATTATTTCCTTTATTGACAGTATCATCACTGCCAATTGATGCTTTTCGTTCGACAGTCTTAGTATTGTCAACAACACTATGAATAGCTTTAGTACTATCTCTTCTTATTAACGTTCGAGAGTTCATTTGTCCATAGCTGCATTGAAGAAGTGGCACTTGGTCCAATTGGGCATTATTAATGCATTTCTGTATGAAGACTTGTTCGAGGAAGTCTATATGCAACTGCCTTTGCGGTATCACATTAAGGGGGAGCATTTAGCTTGCAGATTAAACAAATCCACTTATATGGGCTTAAACAGGCTTCTAGGCAACGGCTTAACAAATTCTCTACAGTTCTGTCCATCATGGATTTAATCAGTCCAAAAATGACTATTCTCTGTTTACCAAGGGTTAAGGAGCCTCTTTGCTGGTTCTTCTAGTCTATTTAGATGATGTTATACTCGTTGGACCTAATCCTACTGCTTTACAAATTGCTAAACAGCTACCGCAACCAGCATTCAATTAAGTTGAAAGATTTAGGCCAGCTGAAGTATTTTCTTGGTTTGGAATTAGCACACTTTTCTACCGGCATTTCTTTGTGTTGACGAAAATATACTCTATCTTTGTTAGAAGACAATGGTTTTCTGGATTCTAGGCCTGCAACTATCTCTATGGATCCTAATCTCAAGCTTAACACTGATGATGATGATCTCTTGCTTGATGGTTCTTAATTAGTACAGAAGGATCATTGGTAGACTGATGTATCTTACACTTTCCAGACCTGATATAGCTTAATCGGTCAAAAACTCAGCTATAGTTTGTCTATAAGCCACAAACCACACATCCACATGTTATTCATCACCTATATTGCGATGTCTCGCAGCTACTCCTAGCCAAGGACTATTGTTCTCCTCTGATTCATCCCTCATTCTCACAGCTTTTGCTAATGCTGATTGGGGAAATTGCTTGGATTCTAGAAAGTCCTCTGCCGAAGCTGGATATAGGGCAATGGCTAGTGCTACTAGTGGAGTTGTGTGGTTAACTCAACAATTGCATGATTTCCAAATTCCTATTGGCTCGGTTATGCAACTGTGTGACAACCAGACAGCCATTCATATTACCTCCAATCCTACATTTTATGAAAGAACCAAGCACATTGACATTGTCTGTCATTTTGTGCGAGAAAAGGCAGCCTCTAGATTACTAAAGCTCATTCATGTCAAAGCCGGTTAACAACTAATAACAGACATCCTTACTAAACCTTTATCACTGCATTCTTTTACTGACATTGTATCCAAGTTAGGAACTATAAATATCCACTTCCCACCTTGAGGGGGAGTGTTGGTATATATAGGAAATAGTTAGTTTCCAACTGAGTTAGTGAGGTGGTTAAGTTTTAGTTAGAATATAGTTACAACTGTCAAGTTCAGTTAGTAAGTTATAGTACTCTACGTCCAGTTTCATTGTAAGGATCCTACATTTACTATCCCTTGTATATATACTGTTAAGTTAATGACACAATGAATTCCATTTTCTTCAATTCTCTGATTGTTCGTTGGAAGCACACTTATCAGTGCGGACATCCTTGCGAGTCATGGCCATGTCCTCCAGGTGCCATCTTTTATCTCTCTTGAAATGTTGTCTGATGTATCTGGAACCATTGATTCAATAAAATAAAATAAAATAAAAATAAAAAAATAAAACTCATGACATATAATCTTATCATATATGAACAGTAGGTACTTACTGAGCATTAGGTTTATCACTTTCTTAAAATGATATAGCACTTAAATCTTTAAATTTCACAATAGAATAAATATTTTTACATTAAAAAATTATTATCACGATTATTATTTATAACCTTTTTCTGAATTTTTATTCTTTATTTACTCAATCATATATTACACCTAAATGACATACGTGAAATAATTTTAATTTTAGTTATCTTTTAGCAAAAAATAATAATAATTATCAAATTAATTTTAGATCTAAATTCATGATAAATTTAACTTAAAATTTTGATAAATCATAAATTTACATGACATTATTTATTGGCACAATAGATATTTTGTGTTGTATATATTATATATTATTATTTGATAAATAGATAAACAAATAAAAGAAAAATATTTATTTATTAAAAAATATGTATTTGAGTTTAAATTATATGGTATACCTCTTTGAAGAGTTGTGTTGTTTCACAATAACCTTAAAATCATTTATTATAAAGTCTATTTTTACCTCTATCTAGAACCTATAGCTTCTCTTCTTTCTTTCTTCATCATCTTTAAAAGCTAATTTTCCATCTTCTCTTCTTTAATCTTATCCTTATCGAATTGGTTCTAGTTATATGATCATTGAGGATCGACAAAGTGGGCTTGGAAATGCCTTGTCTAGGTGGGATCGGTTACATGGATTAAACGATGCTATTATACTATATTATAAACCAAGTCTTTAGAAATTAATGTCATTCAAATCTAAATCTTTTCTAATTATTTCACCTATAATCTTTCTTGGTCTCCCTCTACCTCTAGCTATTGAGTTATCCTCCACCTGATCTAACTCTTCTTACAGAGGTTTCTAAGGGTCTTCTCATTACATGTCCAAATCACCTAATGCATGATTCTCTCATCTTTCTCACAATAGGTACTACCCCTACTTCTCTCTAATGTATTCATTTCTAATCCTATCTTGTCTTGTATGGTCACACATCTAACACAATATCTTCATCTCAACGACACTGATCTTATGCTCTTACTGACTTTTTACCGCCCAACATTTAGTACCATACAACATCGCAAGTCTTATAGTAGTGTGATAAAATTTACCCTTAAGTTTGAGAGGTATTTTTCTATCACAAATCACTCTTAAAGCACTCATCCATTTCATCTATCCAGGTTGAATTCTATGGTTTACATCTCCCTCTATCTCTCCGTCATTTTGTATAATAGATCCAAGATACCTAAATCATGTGACTTATGGCATGATATGGTCTTCAATTTTCACTGCTAAGTTAGTATTAGCACGCTTCTTACTGAAGTTACATTCCATATACTCCGTCTTACTCCTGCATAGACGAAAGCCATGTTCTTCCAAAGCTCGTCTCCATAGCTTTAACTTCCCATTTGTTTTTTTTTCCTCGACTTTTCAACTAAGACTATATCATCTGTAAAAAGCATGCATTATGGCACCGACTCTTGGATATGCACAGTAAACACATCTAAGACCAAGGTAAAAAGAAATGGACTCAAAGTTGACCCTTGGTACAATCCTATAGTTATAAGAAAATCTTCAGTGACCTTACCATGTGTTCTCACACTAGTTTTACCCCAATCATATATATATTAGATTGCTCAAATATAAGCGATATGAACTCATTTCTTCTCCAGAACCTTCCACAAGACCTCTCTCAGTACCCTATAGTAGGCTTTTTCCAGATCAATAAAAATTATGTATAGGTCTTTTTGCTTCCTCCGATACCTCTCCACCAATTTTTATAGAGGATAGATTGCTTCCATGGTTGACCTCCCAAGCATAAAACCGAATTGATTCTCTAAAATATGTGTCTCTTATCTTAATCTTCGTTCAATTACTCTTTCTTATACCTTCATGGTATGACTCATGAGCTTAATCCCTCTGTAATTTGTATAATTTTATATATCTTCCTTGTTCTTATAAATAGGGATTAAAGTGCTTCTCCTCCATTCATTTGGCATTTTCTTAGACCTCGTTATCTCATTAAATAACTTTGTGAGCCAGCTTATACCTTTCTCTCCTAGGCACTTCCATACTTTAATAGGTATATTATCTAGTCTAACCACTTTCACATTATCCATCCCCTTCAAAACTTCTTTTACCTCAAACTCCTGAATTCTACGATATAAGGTTTTATTTTGGTCATTATCTCTAGTGTTTAGAATGTCTGAGTCTCCTAATGTCCCTTATTAAATAACTTGTGAAAATAACTCTTCCATCGATTATTGATGTCTTGTTCTGTAACCAAGACTTTACCCTCTTCATCCTTAATGCATTTCACTTGATCCAAGTCTCTTGTCTTCATTTTCCTACTTTTAGCAAGTCTGTAAATATTCATTTTTTCGTCTTTGGTGCCCAAAGATTGATATAACCCGTTGAACGTTTTAGCTTTCGCCTCGCTCACTGCCTTCTTAGTATCTTTTTTAGCTGCCTTATATTTTTCTCAATTTTTATCATTTTTACACACGTGTCAAGCTTTATAACATTTCCTTTTAACCTTAACCTTATCTTGTACACTTGCATCCCATTACCAAGATTCTTTATCCTTGGGTCCAAAGCATCTTGATTCCCCGAGTGTCTCTTTTGTTACATTCTTAATCCCTTTAGCCATCTTGTCCCACATCATTTGCACACCATTGTACCTCCCAAATCTCTTCCTCCATAATCCTCCTCTGAAAGAACATTTATTTTCTTCCCTTTAGTTGCCACCATTTGATCTTTAAGACTCTATCTCCATAATTTCTCCTTACTTTCATCTTAACCCATACGTCTATAACTAAAACCCTGTGTTGGGTAGTCAAACTCTCTCCAGGGATGACTTTGCAATCCATGCAAAGCTTTCTATCCGATTTCCTTATTAGAAAAAAAAAATCAATTTGAGAGCAAGAACCCCCGCTTCTGTACGTGATAAGATGCCCTTCTCGCTTCCTAAAATAAGTGTTAGCTATTATAAAATTAAAAGGTATGTAAAAATCTAGAATCGCTTTACCCTCTGCATTAGCTACTCTTAGACTATACCTCTCATACAAACCCTCATACCCCATAGATTCACTCCCCACATGACCATTTAGGTCTCCTCCTAGAAGAATCTTCTCTCCTAAAGGTATTCTCTCAACTAAACCTTATAAATCCTCCCAAAATTTTATCTTGTAGTGTTCGTCTAACCCTACTTGGGGTGCATACGCACAGATAACATTAAAAGTCTCAAGTTCCACAACAAACTTCAAAGCGATCCTATCTCCAAGCCTTCTCACATCCACAACATTATTCTTCTAATTCTTATTTATTATTATGCCTACCCCATTTCTAGATTTTACCTTGCCAATGTACCAAAGCTTAAAACCTGAAGTGTCAAGTTCCTTTACCTTTTCTTCAACCCACTTAGTTTCTTGTAGGTACATAAAATTAATCTTCCTCTTAATCATAGTGTCAACTATTTTCATTAATTTTCTTGTGAATATGCCTATATTTCAAGTTTCAAAATGCATCTTACTCTTGCGAATTAGCTTCTTTTCCCCCACCCGTTCACAAAAATGTGGGAATCATTGCTTATTTTTTACTACACCCAGGTGGTGATGCAACGACTCTTCCTCATTTGACATTGTACTCGAGCCATACATTGCATTGCTTAGGGGCAATGACCTAGCATTAACACAATCACATCGTTTGTCCATGCCATAGGGATTCAACAACGTTTTACATTGGCTGTCGATTACCTAAAATAACCCTCCTCTTTTATCCGCACTTGAGACTGACTATATAAAAAGATTTGCAATAAAGCTCACACATAGACAAAGTTTCTTTGTTTTATCCATATCCTACAATTTTTTCTACTACAAGTTTAGAAAAGTAATCTTCTCTATGGATTTTACTTTGATTAAAACCCAACTTTGGGATGTTGAAAAACAACAGTGAAGGTATGCTAAAGGTAAAAGAAGTCAAGAGGAGAAATCAATATTCTTCTACTCATTCCGAGTTTGTTTCTTCAATTATGATCATGGAAAGAAGGTACACTCTGAGAAAAGCATGGAATTCTATATCATTACATACATGTGGTATAAGACCTTTCGATTTAAGAACTCATGTTTTCTCATTTTAAGGTTTTTGATAATGAATGTTTGATGCATTTGTCATCTCATATTAGTAGAGTCTATAAAAGAAAGGTAACGAATTGGGTTTAGCATAGAAGTTAATAAGAAAAAGGCCTCTATGGCTTGATGTGATCATGTGAGTAAATGAAAGAAGGGGAATTAGATCTGTTTCTTGAAGGAATAAAAGAGAAAGAGAATGTCTTATTCCAAAAATAAATAAATAAAAGAGAGAGAGAGAATGTCATTCAAGTGCCAAAGCGCAAGTGCTTAACGATCAAGTGCTTTTATTTGTGTATGAATAGTGAAGAAGTACTTGCATCCGTGCAAGAAGGGATAAGCATCCCATATGTGTGGACGCGTCCCATTTCTCTAAAGCATGTCGTTTGGGAATTGAAGTTTATGCTGCTAGAGGGACGTGGTAAAGGTTTTTTCCTTGTCAAAGAATGATTCTTCCCGATAGAAAGTTTAAAATTTCATTTTTTTTTCTTTATGCTTGTTTACATTTAAAAAAACAAATAAAAACAGATATATAAGCATTTGAAATGGTTATATATATCGTAAGAAAATTTAAAAATTAATAAAACTAGTAATAATAGTGATTAAGGTCCGAACTTTTTTTTTTTTATAAACAACGGGGCTACAGCCCAAGCTAACTAGCTACAAAGTGATCAACAAGTACAAGGATGCCATTGAGGAACACCAACCTTAACCGTCTCCAGCGCAGCTTTTGAATCAGCTACGAGCAAAACTTCCCTATAACCCATATTATATGCAGTGCAAAGGCCATAATATATAGCCCACAGCTCCGCTATCATGATAGAACAACCTCCAAGGTTATCTCCTTCTATGCATCTCCGAAAATGCTGTAGCAAAGAGAAAAAAAAAATAGGGTCATAAAAAACGATAAGTCCAATTTAATTTATACAAAAATATTAATTAATTGTTGGTTTACATATTGCATGTTAGATTAAATGCTATAATGGTACAAATTGAGTTTCTAATAGAATAAATTCTAAATTTGCTAGCGGTTGATTATTTACTTTGAGTTGTAGCAGCGTTATCTCGTATAGAATATGGATTTATTGTTGTATCTCAAGCCAATAAATATATTACGTGGATTAAGAGATTTATTATAAGATATATTTCATTTATTAATGTGTCTAGAGGACCTATCACATTATATTATCATAAATAAGTGGTTATTCATGATACAAAGAGAAAGAGAATGCCAAATAATAACAAACACATTGCTATGAAGAGTAATCACATTAAAAGTATGGTGAAAAAGATAAGGTAAATTTGTAGTACCTAGTTATGGATCAAAAGCTAGTAAATCCATATTAATGTTAATTGAAAAACTTGATTTTATAATTTGATAATCTTGTGTAACAAGAGGTTGCATTTTCAGTACATTATATTTTTAAGAGCAGCTAGGGTAAATCTATTCCTATTAAAGACTCTTATATGACTAATGTATTGTTTTATATCCTCAATGATAAAGGTTGAAATAATATTGTACTTAACAGACTTGGAGTTTTTGTGGAGTGTTAGATCGGTTTTGGACACTCTTAATAAATCATCTTTTGCAAGTATGGAAGTGAGAGGTCACTTCGTAAGGATTGACTGATACAAACCAGTAACTATGTGAATGTGATTCTTTTTATTTCTCATTAAGTCCAAAGGAAGCCTTAGTCACTTTTGTATTTACATTATGCAAATGCCGGATTCTTTAAAATTCTAGAATATGTTTTGTCCCTGCGTGTCCTTTGTTAGACACTAAGTAAATGAAGGATACACATTTATTTATTAAAAGAAGTTAAGTAATGTATTTGAGTTCAGATTAAAAAAAAAAAGTATTCGAAGTTAAATTTTATTTACGTAGTTACATATATTTCATATATCTTTGAATAATTGGAATATCATGTGCAGGTATAGGAGATCTCAGCCCTCAAAATTTAATTTTTTCAGTTATAAAATATTAAGATAAATATGGATTAATGAGTTTCATCCGTTAGATACAAACCACACTATTTATAATTATTTTTTTGGCCTTTGAAGAATTGTGTTATTTCGTATAAACATTAAAGTCATTTTATTATACATTATTATAAATTATATCATTCTCTCTTTCTAGAATGCATGCATTCATGATGGTTCTCTTTTCTTTCTTCATCCACTCTATAAACACTAATTCTTCTTGTTTTTAAATCCTATTAGTATTGGGTTGGTTCTGATTACAATAAAATTGAGGATTATAGACTCTTTGTTCATAATTAGGAGGCATTGATGTGGAGGTAGAATCTCTAAATATAATTTTTAAGAATATTTTTAACCTTTTTTAATATTATTTCTTATCATAATTTTGTAGTTTAAATTAGAAATATGATTTTTGTTAATTATAATTGTGTAGTATAAGAGATTATATTAAAATTCATATATAAAAATTAACATAAATACATATATCTATTAATGAATAACAACTTAAAAGATAGATTATATCTACATTCATGCACGAAAATTTTTATGAATTTAATATCTATCAATGGATAGAGATCCAAAGAGGATTAGGAGTCCATAAACTGTTGAAAATGATTAAATGGAATGTAATTATAGGAGAAGTCATATATTTTATAATAATATAATATAATATAATATAATGTGCTTAATTATTGTTGACATAATAATATGCATAAAAACTTTTAACTATCATACTAAACGTGTCATGATTTTTTCAACATTTCTTCCTTTTCGGTTGAAAACTATAGTAATTAATGAATTGAAAAGTCGTCCTATTTGATTTAGACCATTTTGTTAACTGGTAACCTTTGACCAGCTTAGCTCTTGGTTTTAACTTGCTCCTCACAACTCATGAAAATGAAAGGGAAATATTAAATAAAATAACATGAAACAAATTAATATTTAATTCTAAATATAAACCTTCATTTATCATAAACATTTAAAATATATAAATATTTATTCCTATAAAAAAAATAGTAAATAGAATTAAATCTAACTACACAAATTCAGTTCAAGTGATTAGGATGAGTCAAAATTAGAATACAATATTTCGCAAAAAAACAAAAAAGAATAAAAGTCATATACTCAATGTTCATAATGATAAATTATTTTAAACATTTAAATCTTTTGTGTCTTTTTCTACCTCTAATTCTATCTCTCCAATAAAAAGCTACAATTAAGTTAAAAAAAAAATACCATCTCTATGGCAATAATTTTTCTTAGTTAACAATTTTTTTTGGTTTACTTGCCAGTTTTTAATTGGAAAACAAAGGAGTAAATAGACATATCTGAAATCATCATTCAGTTATAGTTTATTTCCTAAATTTATTTATGTGCATATGTTACGTTTTGAATTTACAAAACTTGTATTAAATGATCCTTTTAAGAGATTAAATTATGATTAAAAAAAAGATTGAGTTATATGAGTTTCATAAATTGAAGAACTAATTTGTACACATAAATAATTTCAAAAAATAAATTGTTAAGTTAAAAATAATTTCAAGTAGTAAAGAGGTGAGAAACAAGATTGTGTGCAGAAGGGACAAATATTTGATTCATGAACATAATTATTCCAATATAGAAAATACAAAGACAGACAACAATAATAGTTGTAAAACAATAAAATGATAAAAGAAAATTACATAGATTATGGAAACATTATGTCAGAATCTAGCTAGACAAGGTATTAAAGCTTGAGGGTCAAATCGGGCTCCTCTGAAGATGAAGGTTTTGGTGACAGTGACCCACTAGGATTTCCCTGAAGGGATCCAACTCCAAGACCATCACCAGCACGAGGACGAAAACCAGAGAGACCAATGGAACTTCTAATTGCCGCACTCTGTGCAAGTGAAGCAATCTGATTATATTCATTAAAAAATCCCACACCATGGTGGTTCAATCTCGGTGGAGTTGCAACACCTACACCCCAAGAACTGGCCATCCCAAATCGATGTCCTGGGAGGGGTGTGTTGGAATGGTTGCCATAGCCAGAGGGTGCAAGAAGGGACCAAGACCTGTCTGGCACGTGAGCCATAGGGTACTGCAAGTGTGTCCCACGAAAAAGGGGCGACCCTTGATGATAGGGAAGATTTGACATGGCCGGATATGAATATGGACAATAGTGGGCTTGACCAAACCCATAAGTGTCCATCTCTATCTCTTTGTCCATTTTTGATATGACCCGCTCTCGCCTATGAGCGTTTTGGTGTCCACCCAGTGCTTGAGAGCTGGGGAACTTCTTGCTACAAAACTTGCAGGCGAAATTGCGCTGCTGGTTTTCTTCACCTTCTTGGTCATTGGAGGGTTCCAAGGATTTTGGTGAAGAACCCGAATCCTCGGAACCCTTCAACGATTTGGAAGTGAATTTGGATGAGGACTCATCCACCATGGTGCCGCTGCCGAGCTTCAGAGACAGTGATGGCTCAGATTCTGAATCAGCAGAATCCAAAGTGGGTGGCTCCTCCATCTTGCGCTTGAGCTTTCTGTCCTCAACTTCTCCGATGGAAATTCTGTCTGACATTATGGAGATCCCCTCACCAACCACAAAAGAGAATATGGGTATTTGCAAACAAAGTTTTGTGGTTTTGTGAGAGTAGAAGAGGGGTATTTATTAAGAGAAAAGTGAATGTTGCATCTTCCATTCAAGGAAATATATGCGGGGCTGAAGCACCTAGGCTTTACATGGTAAAAAACTTAAAACGGAAATGATGACGTCAGGCATAAGCCAAAATATTGGAAGATGCTGCAGAGTTTTGCAACTATTGTGTATTATCTCACAGTATATGAAGATTATTATACACCCAAGAATTTTGGTTTTACTAACCCCATGATTTCATAAAATGTATTGCAAATGTAGCAATTGATATTTCATACTCATATTGATCAAATTATAGGCAGAGAAAACAAGTATCAGATTATTCTGATTTCATATGGTTTGCAAACTCATGACCAATAAAAAATATTACCATTACAGGTTGGTAGTTAGGACCAATTCTATTAGAGTAATTAAGCGAAGTACATAGAAACTTTAGCCGAAAAATTCAGATTTTTCTGATTTCATACGGTTTGCAAATTCATGACCAATAAAAAATATTACCATTGCAGGTTGATATTTATGATCAATTCTATTAGAGTAAGCGAAGTACATAGAAACTTTAGCCGAAAAATTCAGATTATTCTGATTTCATATGGTTTACAAACTCATGACCAATAAAAAATATTACCATTGCAGGTTGATAGCTAGGATAATTCTATTAGAGTAAGCGAAGGACATAGAAACTTTAGCCGAAAAATTGAAGCCTGGAAGCAACAATACAGAGTAGACCTTTTTGCTCATATTAGTTGCACACAGTTGTACTAACTTAACTGTGGTAATATAAGACACTCAATCGCTGGATATAAGGCACACAGTATCTACATCAATTTACCAAAACCCAAAAGAGAGAAGGAAATAAATTTATAACTTACCTTCTAAATCAAAGACATTCTGTCCCTGCACGTACAATTCTAACAATGTTTTTGCAATTAATTATTTATATTGAAATATTGTTGCAAACAATTAAATTTCCAAAGCTGCAAACATACCTTCTGTTCTTCAACGGATCCTTTAAATGATATATACTAATAAATGATTGGAAAGAAAATAGATTTGATAAAAGAAATTGCAATTAATGCATATTGATTAATAGCGTTTGGTAAAAACTAATTTTAACATTACTGTAGTTTTGAAAAGCAACTTTTTTTTAGGTGGTTCTTGAAAGTGCTTATGAGTTATAGTTATATAAAAATTTTGAGAAAGAAAATAGATTTTTAATTAATTATAGGAAAATGATTGGAAGCCCGACTTCGAGTAACCCGTATCTTGAACATGTAAATTGCTTTTTTAACAAGTAGTTACACATTTGGGTCTCACCTATACCACTTTCTCTCTCCAAAATGCATTACCACTTTCTCTTTATTGGGATGCATCTAACTCTTAAAAACCGATCTCTCTTGCATCAATCAGAATCTTTATAATTTTTTGTATTTAATAATATATAATTTCATTTATAATTGTAAATGACTTAGTGAGAATAAATAATTACTTATTAATAAGTAATTATTCGTAATTCTCTTTATAATAAAGATATTTTTGTTTATTAAGTAAAATCTAATGATTAGTTTCTCTAAATAAATTTTGTATGGTCTTTTTAATTATTTAAACTTTTTATTTCCTTTAAGATTAAATATTTCCTTTTAACAGTGTTTGACATTAATTTTTTCAAAAAATTATTAACAAGTAAGAGAAAGATGTAATTTGTAATTGATTTTTGTTTTGGTGGATTACTTTTTAATTGACATAAGAGGCATGATTGAAGACAAGAAAATGATACAGAAGAATTCAAGCAAACAAACTGATCACCATAATTTTAGTTTTGAAAATTAATATGTTTAAGTTTTCATCATATGGAGAACAATTCCTCATTGTTCTTAAATAACTCCTATGATGTCAAAATTAGAACTATATGGGTTGTTTGTTATATTAAAAGTTTAAGTGAACTAATTGTAGAAACTAAGAGCATATAGAATTATTTATCAAATGGTCAAAGTTAAAATTGAATATGCATTTAAATAATTTTTTAATAGTTAAATAATGTATATCACTATACCATCCATATCTTTACAGTTTCCAACTTTACTTTTTTTTTTTTTTTTTCAGAAATGAGTATCACGAATTCATTTCACATGAAATAGTTTACGAATCCATCAGCACCGTTAAAATCATGGGTGTGTTTTTAGTTTTCAAATTTTTATTCGCTGAATAAAGAGGTAACATGAGTGGGAGAGTCATTCGTAGTGATATCGTGAAAAGTTTTCATATTATATAGCGGTTTTTTTTAAAAAAAAAATCATGATAAACAAGAATTTTCTATAACTCCCAAAATTGTTAATAACCTAAATTCTGGATTCTATATGCCATAAATGCAAATCTACAATCTCCCACATGATTCCTTTGCTGGTGCTATATTGCTATATATATCTATGCATGCACCGAACACATTTGGTAGTGAATAGCATACCTTGCGTGTAACCATCGTCTATGGTATAGGATTGTCTTTAGGACTAGTAATATGTGTACTACCAATTTAATTATATATGCTATTGATAATGAAAGGGACAATTTTAAAGGAGAGTTATTCCCACTTTCAATTGTCTATTCACATTTCTCATTAATTAATAATAACTTTGTAAAATTAAGAAAAAACTATGATTAATTAATAAGAAGTGTGGATAGGTAATTTGAAGATTCAATAGCATTACCCCTATTTTAAAGCTAAGTTTTAAAGGTACGTCTCTACTGGCAAACGAGACACGACGTTTCAATCTCACTCAAATAAAGGAAGTACAATATTTTGTTCAAACTTCAAATAGTTTTGAAGGTGAAAAGCCTACTTATTACTTGTTAAGTGACATTATATATTTTGTGTTTGACTAGGTATATATATGGAGTTGAAGGAAAGAGTAGAGATACATAATGGAAGAAATAAATAACTCTTATGGAGACGAGGTCAGAGGAAGGAGAGTTGATCTGGTGATTCATCGTATTGGTCTTCCTGGTTATTTTAAAGTAGATCAACTGGTTTTGCAGGAGGGATTTGGTTAATGTGGAATATCAATGTTGTGGACATAATGGTTATCAGTTATAGCTCTCAATATATTCATGCATGTGTTTCTCTTAAGGACAATATAATTTACCCTGGTTGATGACTACAATGTGTGTTTTTTTTTTTGGGATACATTGGAGGGGGAGGGCCCCTAAGAAACAGCAACTGATCTAGGATAAGAAACTCCTAAATTATACTCCGTAAGAAGATTTCCACAACCAGCGAGAGGTTGACCAAAAACATGAAGACCAAGTGGCAGGTTGTGCCCATGATTCGCTAAGAAATTCCTAACCTTGTTTCCTTCACGATATGTGTGGCTGAAATGAACATTCCAAGAGTGTGCCTTAAGCTCTTGTATGCGTGCAACAATGGATGCACTGGGGTGGTTATGATCACATCCATTCATAGCAAACTGGATTGCAACCTGAGAGTCACATTCTAGCCAAAGCTGCGTGATGCCTTTTTGTTGAGCAATAAGCAAGGCCGTTAAAATTCCCCATAGTTCTGCCATCAGAACTGTGGTCATGCCAAGATTTCAAGCAAACCCACACAACCACGAGCAAGTAGCATCACGAAGAAATGCAAATTGAGGAAATTTTTTTAACTCAGAATAGAGAATTGGGGTCTTTCTCCATGACACGAAGAGGGAGGTTCTAACAAACACTCCCACAAGCTGCGAGACTCCCATTCATAGTGGAATGAACTTTCACCAGTTGTGCCGAGGAAATGACCAACCCACCATCTGAGAATGGTACAAGGAACCATGCATAGTGGAATGTAGAGGGGACAGCCATAGCAATTCTAATTTCATGAGCTGCCACCACGGGCGGAGTCAGGATTTTCATCCAAGGGAGACTGAGACTAAAGATTATATATATGTCTCTAAATATTTAAGTTAAAAAAATTAATATAAATATAAAAATAAATTCAATTTAATTAATAATCAACATGTTTTAAATTAAAAACATCCATAGTAAATACAATTGAATATAAGACAATTTTAAATACATATTTTAAATTTTTAAGTTGTGCTGAATATTAATTCATAAAATAAAAAGTTATTTATTATTGCATCTGTGGTGAATTTTTCAGCAATGTTTTTTTCAATGTAAATAATCAAGTAATCTGTGAAAAAATTATCTTCTTTCTTATTTTGTAATATTGTAGAAGTGAGATACAATATTTATTTTTTTTACTAGAGGGACCAAACAAAATATACCATGTGGAGATTATGACTTTGGGCTCTTTGAACTTTTTTACTAGAGTGTCTGATAGATGATTTTTGTCAGTACTGTGAGCACTCTTCTAACACATGCACACACTTAATTTCACTTGAAGACTCATTTTTCTATTTTGGATGATTGTTAATTGTCGTGACCATAACTTTTTTTTTCTTCAATAAATCTTGTTAGCTGGAGAGACCACGGCTCATACTCGTTCCCCCTCCCTTTGCCTTTGTGCCATCCTATAGATGACATAAAGAATATTATGGTTATCTGTACTAGTTCCATTTAAAACAACTTCATTACGATTTAGGCAAATACTCCACGTTGTCCTTCCAAAAATGTAATGTATGTTACTCTCCTCAAATGCATACATGTGAAAATTTATGGAGAGATCTTTGTACTGTTGGAGATGATGTCTTGTGAAGTCTTGGAATGACACAAAGATGAAGTTTTGGTATAAAATTTCAAACTTGCAAAAATCAATACCTTTGATGGAGAATATGCACAATTCTTCAAAGCGTGTTGTAACACTTTTCTTTAGGCTTAATTCGCCTCACCAATTCAGAATTATTGGATGCAAAATGATAACAATAAATTTCCTGCATGATACAATGAAGAACACTTGGTTTATCCTCGACTAACACAATCAAACCAATGACAACAATGATATTTTACAAAATGATAGTTTTCTACTATGCTTCTTGCATATAGAAGAAAAGCATAGATAATTTGGAAGAAATAATGAATTCAATCATGCATCTAAGACTTGATAGAGAATGTCTTTATATAGACATTGAGAGACCCCTTGAGAAGAGACATAACTCCTTCTAGAAAAGGGTCACAACTCTCTCTTGTGAAGAGATATAATTTTTCATATATAACAACTTTCCATGAAGAGACGCAATTCTTCATGTATAGCAACTTTCCATGATAAATCATCATGAATAGCAACATGTACATATAGGCACACATATCTCCATGAACAAACACACCATTTCATAATTTTACTTGGTTGTGTCTTGGTTGTTATTTTGGAAATCCTCTCACAACCCCCCCACAATTTTCAAAATAAATCCAAATCCTTATCATCCTGGGAATCTCATGCTTTCGATAAAGATATCTTGCGTTTGAACCTTTACTTAGTAAGTCATGAGTTTCACTAATCTGAAGTAGAACGAAAGACAAGCTTTGAACCATCTAATCCATATGAACTAGTGTGCATAACATACATATAAGATCTCAGCACCATCAATTATCATATTTAATGTGACACATTTAACATGGCATTGTGTCTTATATCATTTTCTTGAGTGTTGTCAAACCCTTAACTCCAAGAAGCGACCCCACTTCACACTTATATTGGTAGACTCTATTAGATGTGTCCCTATAATAAACACTTCAGCAAGTATATATACTATAAGTCTATTAAGAGTAAAGCTCAACCTTTCCCCTTTTACTTATAGGACCAAGTACTTTTAACTTTGGGATGTATATAACTTGGTAAGTACTTGCAACCACTCTAATGATGTACTTTACTCATTGGAATCAAGACTTGATGTTACTCAAAGTGTGAGTCGAGATTCCACCATTGGTGATCATTTATGATATAGGCTTGAGTCTCATCCCTATTGATGCTTTTCACACCAAATCCTTTGTCAATCCTTTCATAAAAGGATTTGCAAGATTTTGTTATGTTCTTATATAAATAGCATAAATTATTCTATTTGTAATCAAATCTTTCACATAATTATGTCTTAGTCCAATGTGTCTAGACTTTTCATTATACAATTGGCTATATGCCTTTGCAAGTGTTGATTAGCTATCACAATGTAATGTGATTGATGTCATTGGTTTTGGACATATTGGTACTTCATGAAACAAGTTTCTAAGCCACTCAACTTCTTTCCTTGTCGTGACTAAAGCTATAAACTCTGCAACCATGATAGAATTTACAATGCAAGTTTGTTTCTTAGATCTCCAAGAAACTATACCCCCACCATGAGTGAAAACCCAACCGCTTGTTGAAGCATGGTCTTTTGTATAACTTACTTAAATAGCATCATGTTACACACTTACCTAAAGTCTCATGTTGAAGTTATACTTCACTTTTAAATCTTAAACTTATCTAACACTTCATCTTTTGAATGTATGAAATATATATAACAAAACTTAATGCAATAATCTATGAATGTTACAAAATATTTCTTGCCATTAATAGTAGGCCAATCATGTAAATCACATACATCATAATGTATTATGTCTAGCACCTTAAAACTTCTTTCTACTATTAGAAATGGAAGCCTAGTTATCTATGTTAGCATGCAAGGTTTGTTTCTAAGTTTCTACTTGCTTTTCGGAATCAAATTGGATTTCATCATATCATCTAATTTTATAAAATTAACATGTCATTAATGATTATTGATGATCACATATTTTATACATTAATAAACCCTCATTTTTAGTCATTTACACTCTTCATGTACTTAATTGATTAAGCCTGGTTATGTTTTGTAAGATTGGACTCAAATTGAACTTAATTGATTTTTTCAGTATTATTTAGGTCTTACATTGTTTCTGTATTTTGGTCATATCTTGAGTTCTAGATGTCTAGAAATTATGAATTTTACCTTGTAGGAAAGCTGAGAGAAAGTTCTACAACTTTGATGAAGAGCTCAAAGTCTCAATCAGACATCTAATGGAGCTAATTGGGCTTGGAAGATAGAACACGAGTTTTGTATCTGGAACCTGAACAGTGTACAGTAATCAGAGCATAACTCCGGCTATAGGAATTATCTTGGGCTTAAATTTGGACATTTGAAAGTTAAGACCCAGATCTACAACTTTCATAAATACAAGAGCTCATTCGGACAGCTTAGAGGTGATATTGGGTCTGGAAGTCAAAACAGAGGTGCTGAAACTGGGCCTGAACAGTTTGTAGTAATTGGGTCATATCTTGGGCTACAGGATGAATTTTTTGATGATTTTAGTGCCATTGGAAAGCTGAGACAAAATGCTACAACTTTTATGAAGACCATGTTGCTTCATTCTGATGGCATCCATGAGATCAACAATGAATGATTTCGGAGACAAATAATCTCAACAATCCAACCACTAATTCAATAATCCAACCACTCAACCAATCATCCAACCACTTCACCCATTCATCCACCTACTCTTAATCAGCCCCCTTGTCATTTTATATCCCTAATCCTCTATAAAAGGCACCATTGGCTGATCATTTGGTGCACTTGGTGTTAGGCTTAGTTTTTACAAGTTATGGTTATGCTTGTTTCTTATTTTACTTTGTTGTAATTTTCTCTTGTTCTAAAGTGAAGCTATGTTCTTCTTTCTCTTCTTCTCTCTTTCTTTCTTCTTATCTATGAGTAACTAAATCTTCATCTTACTTGGGTGAAAGAGTGAAGCTCTTGGTAATGAAATAAGGTTAGATTATTCTATTTTTTGTGCTTAAAAGATATATTATTAAATGGACATTATATGTGTTATATTTTGTTTCCAATTAATTTAGAAACCTTCTTTGTATAATGGAGATCTTGATTTATTGTAGACAATAGGATTGGCACAGTGAATGCTTGAACTCATTTACAAATGTTGGTAGATAATTAAAGGAATCATAATATGATTGCATATATAATTGAACTTTAAATGTTATATTTTCCGATTGAAACCTCCGTTGTGTGTGGATTTCAATTGAGTTATAAAGAGAAATAATCTTGCCTTTAATTTATTACCAAGAGTAGATCTTCTAACCCAAGCAAGTTCTTAAATTCATTTGTGAATATCTTCTATTACTTTTGGTGTTGTGACAAATCTTTTCCTATCTCAATTAATTTTTCTTCATCAATTCCCTGTGGATCGACCTCGGACTCCCGAGAAATTTACTACTTGAGACAACCTACACTTGGGTTTGCATCCTTAAATCCCGCAGTCAATTATGCCATAAATCAAATGACTCACCAATATAGATAGAAACAACATTATTATTATTATTATTAGTATTCAACTTAAACATGTTCTCACAAAGATAACACTTTCCCACAAACATGTTACCTTTTTAGTGAGGATAAACTTGTCTCCCTCAAATAGAGACTTAAACCCAAACATATTAAGTATCTCGAGGCCTTTTCTTTGAGTTCTTGTTGGACTTTCTTTCCTCCATCACATGAACTTTCTCATGAATAGATTGTTCTTTATTATCATATTGTCTACGATACTCTTCTTCTAAACGAAAGTGATTACCCAATTGTTTACGAGAGATGTCATCCTTTCTATGTTTAAGACATATCTTTAAAGTCTTTTCATGAATAAGGAAGTTTGTCTATAATTGAAGAGACAATAATGACTTCATCCATATGCATGTTATGTTGCTTGAAGTTATTCAAAATTTTTTCTATTTCATGCATTTGTTCCATAACAGATCTACTATCAATCATTTTATAATTATTAAAATGACTAACCAAGAATTTCTTACTTGCTGCATCTTCTATCATGTATCTTGCTTCCAACTTCTCCCAAAGTTCTTTTGCACTCCCCATGTTTTGGTAAACATCGAACAACACATACATGTCGTTGAAAATGAAACTAGTGCATATGTAATCATCATTGTCACATTGGAGCTTGTCACGCATATCTGCCACAGTTTCTTCTTCACTTTCTTCTAGTTGTGAAGTAGTCAAAACGTACACCACTTTCAAAGTGGTAAGAAGAAAATGCATATTCTTTTGCCATCTTAGAAAGTTTCCTCCATTAAGTATTTTCAACTTCACAAAATCTGAAGTCATCTCCCTTAGTGAAACCATTTTTGGCATAACAAGAGAAGAAATTAAGCCTAAAAATTGTTGGGGATGATGTCTTGCGAAGTCTTGGAATGACACAAAAATGAAGTCTTGATATAACATTTCAAACTTGCAAAAATCAGCAACTTTGATAGAGAGTATGTGCAACTCTTCAAAGCGTGTTGTAACACTTTCCTTTATGTTTAATTAACCCCACCAATTCTGAAATATTGGATGCAAAAGGATAACAACGAATTTCTTACAGGATATAATGAAGAACATTTGGTTTGTCTTGCACTAACACAACTAAACCAATGACAACAATAATGTTTTATAAAATGATAGTTATCCACTATGCTTCTTGCACATAGAAGAAAAGCATAGATGATTTGGATGAATGAATGAATTCAATCATGCATTTGAGACTTGATGGAGAGTATCTTTATATAGACATTGACAAACCCTTTTAGAAGAGGCACAACTCCTTCTAGAAAAGGGTCACAACTCTCTATTGGGAAGAGATACAATTTTTCATATATAACAACTTTTTATAAAGAGACATAACTCTTCATGTATAATAACTTTTCATAACCAGTCATCATGTATAACAACATGTATATATAGACACATCTCTTCATGAAAGAGACATATCTCTCTATATGAACAGACACACTATTTCATAATTTTACTTAGTTGTATCTTAGTTATTATTTTGAAAATCCTATTTGAGGGTATCAATGCACCTTGGGCAATAATGGGTGATTTTAATGCTTATCTTTCTCCTTAAAAAAAAAAGGTGGTGTGAGTTGTGTTTCGAACAGTGGATTATTAGATACGGGTTTTAATGGCCCTGTGTTTATTTTGACATGGCATGGGGTTAAAGAGACGTGGATAGGTGTATGGTGTTAGCCTGGAAAGGAGTATAAGTCTATTGTGCTTCATGAAGAAGTTTATTGGTTTCAGAAAGCTTGATGCAATTGGTTGAGGTTTGGCGATCATAACTCCAAAATTTTCCTCACCACTACCATCAATAGAAGGCGTCATTGTCAAAATATTGAAATTCTTAAAAACTCTGTTGGACATTGGGTGTATGACCTGAAAGAACTTAGAGGTATGGCAGTTTATTACTAGAAGGAGTTATATAATAATACCAGGAGTTATATAGTAACAGTGGTAGTCATGATCAGTACCCTATTATTAGTGGTTGCTTCTCGAAACTAAAGAGAATATATTACAGGAAATTCAAACAGAATTTTCGGATATGGAGATCAAGGAGGAAGTGTTTTTTATGGCTCCATTTAAAGTTCCTGCGCAAGATGGCAACCAATTTTCTTTCAAAATCAATGAAAAATCATTGGGCCCTCCGTTTGTCAATGGTAAGGGAAGGACTTCTCTTGTCATTTTAATCATTCTTATTAAATAATTCTCAAACATATTTTCTTGAAGCTTGGTCATTCCATTCCTTCTAACTCCTTCCATTTCCATGCTTTCAAACATAGCCTTAATCCCAAAGATTGATAAGCTTGAAGATATCAAGCACTTCTGGACTATTAGTCTTTGTAATGTGGTTGTTCAAATTATTATTAAAATTATTGCCAATCATGTGAAGTATCATATGAATTATTTGGTTCGAGCTAATCAGTGTAGTTTCATCTAGGGCTCATGCGACGGATAATGTTGTCATTTGCTCAAAAAATTATTCATACTATAAGAAAACAACGTGGGAAAAGGAAAAACTTTATGGCAATAATGGTGGACCTTGAGAATGCATATGAAAACCAACTGGGATTTTATGCAAGATATTTTAAAAGTGATGGTATAAACATACACTTCACCAACTTGATTATGAAGAGCATCTTTTTATGCTCGATGCAGGTTCTTTGGAATGGGAAGGTCATTGAATCTTTTACACCATCTAAAAGGATTAGAAAAGGTGACCCTTAATTTGTATCCTTATATCATTTTGTGCTTTGTATATTAAGCTATCGGCCCATTGCATTAATTTGACTATTTCTCGGAATGTTTGGAAACCGTGCAATTGATTCGGCATGGTCCTTCTATTTTTCAAATATTATTTGTTGATGATCTTTTCTTATTCTCAGATGCATCTGTGCATCAAAAGAAGAGTGATTTGAAAGTCTTTGGACATGTTTAGCTCTTTAGGGCAACGAGTTAATATTGAAAAAACCAAACTTTATGTTTCGAAGAATGTGAATCATAACAGGGCTAAAGAGTTATGCAATATTTAGGGTTTCACTTTAACAAGTGATCTTGGTAAATATCTGGGCATCCAATGATTTCATGGTAGAGTGGGCAGAGAGACTTATAATTATCTACTTGAGCACACTAAGTGAAAACTCAATGCCTGAATATCTAAAGTGCTCTCCTTTATTTGCGGGTCTGTTAACTTTGTCTAAGGTTGTCATCTTAGCCCTTCCTGCATATACTACACAGACCTCATTGCTACCAAAGAGTATATGTGACACGTTGGATAAAATAAACCGGAACTTTGTGTGGGTGTTTAAGTAGAATTTTGATTTAGAGACTTAATAAAAATTCTAACAAACAAATAAATATATCGAAACGAATGTGAGTTCAAAGTTATGTGGTAATCTCGACGTGAAAATGGTTTTAACAGTAAACAAAAAGGGATTTAAGAGATTTGAAATAAATAAGCAGAAAATGCAGAAAGGAAACTATGAAAAGATTAAAGAAATGTAAAGAAACTTAGCAAGAACTTTAAGAATGCAGAAAATTAACTGAAAGCGTGTAAATGGTTGTAAGATTAAAGTGTAGAATTTAAATGAAAAAGCAGTAAAGAGAAACAGGCAAAAGTGTGAAGAAATGTAAAGGAAATTGAGAGGACGAGACTGAAAAGTAAAGAACTTCAAAAGAACATTGCATTAATTTTAAATGATGTGAAATGGAAAAGGGAAGGCATACTTGGATAAAAATCCTTTAATCTGCTCGAGTTGAGATATTAGGATTATGTATCAGCAAATAACCTCCCTATTTACATCGTGACTACTGCTATTTATAGACAAAATTAAAAATAACTGACACTCTAAAAGATCAACACGTTTGAGTAATTTTTTCCATCAGCAAGTATCCACTTTCCGACAAAACTAACCCTTAACTGTTTTTGACCAATTTTCGTCGACTCAATGTAATCTTTCTGTCGAATAATTCTTCTTACTAACATCAATATCTTATAGTCACACTAGAATTTTCCTCTTATTCAATGTTACTGTCGATTTCTCCGTTTAGCATTTCTGTCGGCTCAATACTTTGAAAATTTTCTTCAAAACCATCATCCAACCGACGAATTGCCAAATCTTTATTTTTACTCCCAACAGATGTCCCCCAAAAATTTTCTTTCGATGCCGACAGAAGAAAGAAAATTTTTAATCAAAAATCCTTTCAATATATATATATATATATATATATATATATATATATATATATATATATATATTCAAATCAATCAGAACCTTTAACAAACTATAATCAATCTTATCATAGTCATTCCTAATAAATAGAGCTTATAATTACCCCTATTTTCTCGGTGGAAAAATAACTTTTCAAATTCACACGATTTTTCACCCCTTTGTCACTTGTTTAGTCTTCAACCTCTCTCTTTACTGTTCATCACCTTCAACCTTACCTTCGCCCATTTTCTCTGCAAACTCTTGCCTTCTCCAATGGCTTCCAGCTCTCAAACTCCCAACGTGCCAACAACAGATTTGGGTAACCAAACGGTTGTTCAAGACCCAGTTCTACAAAAGTCTGAACTTTGGCATTTTTCGAAGGTAATACTTCCCATTAACGACTCTCTATTTTCCTTGGATCCTCCGGCTGCTTTCTTGGGCTCAGTTTTGCCCCATAATTCTATACATTCTAAATGCTCTTTTTTCTGTTTCTTTTCAATGCATCTCGTAATTATGCATCATAATTAATTTAATTAATTATAATGAAAGTTACAAAATATTAGTTAATGACCTATTCTGCAAAAATCCCCTATAAATAGTGTCCTCCGAGACACCAAGATTCAAAAGAGTATAATCCAACCCTTTCTTTCTTTTTTTCCAGCAAAATTTACCATGTTATCAGATAATTTCCTCTTCTCTCAATGGGAAAAATGGAAGAAGGTTTATGTATTAATGGTGACGCCTATTTTGAGCTTCAGTAAGAATCGTAATATTTCTGATGAGCTTCAGTAATTATCGTAACAACCCAATGTTTTTAAAACATGGTTATTATGATGAGAATGACTCATCAGGGAGTAGACGACCATCCAACCTTTTGTCCAAGACAAGTTAACGGTCATCTACTTCTTCCTCTTCCTCGACTCCTACGAACTCAAACGAGACACATGCTCAGCTGGGGAGAAGCTTCTGGTTTATTTAGAATAGGTTTATTTGTCTCTGTAATATTCTGACAACTTAAACAAGTTGTAATATCAGTATGTAACTTGTAATTGTCGAATATATGAATGAAATTTTCATTTTTACTCATTGTCAATCTTTACTTCACACATTGTCGGTTTATATAGCTTTAAGTATTTGCCATTAATTGACTTAATCCTTAAACCAGAATTAACTTCGACAAGTGCATAAGCATTCCCAGAAAATACTTGAGTAATTTTAAATGGTCCTTCCCATTTTGGAGACTATTTTCCATATTCTCGACACCTCTTATCCATGGGCAGAATAACTTTCCAAACCAAGTCATCAATCTTAAAGGATTTATACTTAACTTGACTATCGTAAAACTTCGCAATTTTTTCTTTCTGTCGAATCAAGTTTTCTAGAGCTACTAATCTTTCATCACTTAATTCGTTTAATTCATCAAACATCAAGTCCCAATAATGATCAATTGGTAACTCGTCTTGTTTCTGAATCCGAATTGATTGAATATTAATCTCAGCTGGTAACACTGCATCATGACCATAAACTAACTTATATGGTGAAGTGCCCGTCGATTCTCTTGGTGAATTTCTATATGCCCATAGAATTTGATTAAGGGTATTATGTCAATTTCTAGGTTGTCGACCAATATGCTTTTTAATCAGACTTATGATTATTTTATTCATGGCCTCTACCTGGCCATTCGCCTGAGCATAATATGGCGTCGACATAAGCATTTTAATTTTCCTTGAATTGGCATATTCGACAACTTTCTTTCTAATAAATACTGATCCTTGGTCGGTTGTCAAAGTTTGTGGTATTCCAAACCGACAAACTATATTATCTTCAATAAAGTCAATCACATCCTGCTGGGTTACATCCTTCAAGGCTTCAGCCTCAACCCATTTGGTGAAGTAATCAACTCCTACTAGAATATATTTGTGTCCCTTCGACGAGACAGGATGAATTTAGCCAATTAAATCCAAAGCCCACCCTCTGAAAGGTCAAGGTTTAACTATAACATGTAACTCACTAGCAGGAACATTTTGTATATGGCCATGCCTCTGACACTCTTCACAAGACTTAGCGAACATTATACAATCCCTAACTAGTGTTGGCCAATAGTACCTTTGACGTCGAAGGACCCATTTCATCTTTTCACCTGCTTGATGAGCTCCACAAATTCCTTCGTGGACTTTTGCCAATGCAATATAAGCCTCTGCTTCACTCAGGCAAACTTCTAAATTTCCATCGACAGACTTTCTATACAAGGCTCCCCCTAATACCACAAACTTCATTGCTCTATACCTGAGTTTTCTATTCACATCTTGATTTGGATTTTCCAAATAACTCAGTATTGGTTGTCTCTAGTCATTAATTGTCGAAATATCATTTTGTAATATATCTCTTTCCTCTAATGGATATAAAAGTTCCCTTATTTCCATTAGATTTGTAAGAACCTTGGATGAAAGTTTATACCCAGAGGCTACTTGTGCTAATTCATTAGCCTCTTCATTTAAATCTCTGGAAATGTGTTCGACAGTTACTTCGTCGAATTGTTTCATTAACTTACTTGCCACAATATAATATTTCATTAGATTTTCACTAACACATTTATATTCTTGGGCAAGCTGTTTGACGACCAACTGTGAATCACCAAATATATGCACATTATGTGCTTTCATTTCTACTAATATTTCTAATCCGATAATTAAGGCTTCATATTCAGCCTCATTGTTGGAACAGGTATACTTAAGTTCAAACATGAACTTAGTTGGAGTACCTTGAGGAGAAACAATTAAGATCCCCACTCCAATCCCATTCTGATGCCTTGAAACATCAAAATATAAACGCCACGGTTTTAAACCGACAACATTTATATTATCTACATCTAAACAAGGATGGTCGGCCAAGAAGTCAGCAATTGCTTGGTCTTTTACTGCTCTCATTGGTACATATTGTAAAGAAGATTCTGACAAAGCAATAGTCCATTTTCCAATACGACCATTTAACACTGGTTTTGATAACATATATTTTATTATATCAGTTTTTGACATAACCATTACATTACAAGGCATCATGTAATATTTAAGTTTAGTACATGAGAAGTACAATGCTAAACAAAGTTTCTCTATTGCACTATATCTTCTCTCAACATCATTTAAAACCTGACTAAGATAATACACGGCTCTTTCGATGCCATTTACATCGTGAGCCAGCATACTTCCTATGGTTTCTTCTAATGCCGATATATACAATTTTACCGGTCGATAGGGCACTGGAGGCATCATGACCGGTAGTTTTGTCAAATACTACTTTATCTGGTCGAAGGCTTCTTGGTGGCAAGGTTCCCACACAAAATTTTGTTCAACCTTCAACTTGATCAATGGAGCAAAAACTCTGGTTCTTCCCGACAAGTTGGATATAAATCTTCTTAAGAAGTTAACTTTTCTTAAAAAAGATTACAATTCTTTTTTGTTTGTCGGTGGTGTGGCCTCCAAAACTGCTTTGACTTTGTCCTTGTCCACTTCTATACCTTTTTTATGAACTAAGAAACCCAAGAATTTAGCAGCCAACACTCCAAAATTGTATTTTTCTAGATTCATCTTAAGGCTGTGCTTCCTCATCCTGTCGAATGCTTGCCTCAAGTTTGTCAAATGGCTTTCCCTTGTTTCCGACTTGACAATGACATCGTCGATGTAAACTTCCATAAATTTCCCAATGACATCATGGAAAATTGTATTCATTGCTCTCTAATAGGTGGCCCCTGCATTCTTTAAACCAAAAGGCATGAATACCCATTCAAATGTCCCAATGGCTCCTGGACATCTGAAAGCAGTTTTCAACACGTCCTCTTCGGCTATAAAAATTTGATTATAACCTGCATGGCTATCCATAAAACTTAATAATTCATGTCTAGATGCGACATCAACTAACATGTCCGCCATTGGCATAGGATACTTATCTTTAGGTGTGACAGTGTTCAAATTTCTAAAATATACACATATTCTCAACTTGCCATTTTTCTTAACTACAGGAACAATATTAGAAAGCCATTCGACATACCTGGTTGTTCTGATGAATTTTGCTTTGAGCAATCTTTTGACCTCTTCTTTTATCTTTAAGATCACCTCAGGTGCAAATCTCCTATTGGCTTGTCTGATAGGTCTGCATCCTTCTTTCAGAGGCAATCTGTGCTCAACAAGATCTCTACTCAATCTAGACATTTCGTCATAATCCCAAGCAAAACAATCTTTATATTCAATAATTAACCCGACAAGCTTTTCTTTGAAATCCTTTGGCAGAAATGAACTCATAAAAATAGGCCTCCTATCTACTTCAGTGTCCAAGTTTATTTCTTCCAAAGGATCTTCTATTTCCACATTTTACTTTTCATCAAGTCCTTTTTCAAATCCTAAAGGACCATCATCAATTACACAATCTGACAGCATGCTTTCAGCAGTGAATATTGCTTTGTCGACTAAATAAGCCGACAATTTTTCTGAGTAATTCTTAATACTCATAACTAGTGCTTGGCCGATCTTCCTCGGCCTTCTTCACCAGTCGTATACCAAACTGATCCCTCAAGCAAACTTCAAGTGCATCTCTGTTAATTACTCCACCACTTACTGTTACTGATTTAACATTTGGAGCATATATTCTGAAGTCGACATGAAGCTGCTGGAGATAGCAAGGACTGTCATCTGCTTCTATTACTTCAACTTGGTCATCTTCATTCCAAAGAATGAGCTTCTGATGAACCGTTGATGGTATTGCTCCGACGGCATGAATCTAATCTCTCCCTAGCAAAAGATTGTAACTTGACTTCGTCGAAATTACCACAAATAGTGTCGGTCTTGCAACAGATCCGACTTGTACTTTCTACATCACCACTCCGTCCGACGGGAGGTTTTACCACTAAAATCTGTGACTATCATGTTTGTCGACATCAAATATGACTCATCTTTCCCAAGTTTTTTGAGCATGGCCCTTGGGATTAAATTGATTGTTGCCCCCCCCGGTCGATCAAAACTCTATTGGTGGGTTTTCCTTCTAATAGAGTCTTGATGTGTAACGATCGTAAATGAGCCTTCTGATCTTCTGTTGGCTTTTCAAGCTGAGCTGTATTGTCAAAGACTGTGATCATATTGTCCTGGAAAAGAAGCCAATGATCATCTAGGTCATCAAAATCTTCTTCATTCTCCCCAGTGTACTCAATTTCGTGATACCCTTCAAAATCTGCAGGTAACACGAAACTAAATTAACACTCATTGACTTCAAGAATTCCTCCTCGTCAGACAGTTCTTCATCACTTAAATGCCTTCCGATCCTGAAATAATCTTCCGACGGTAAGTTACTATTCATAGCCATCAGGATATCATCCAGATTATCATCCAAGTTGAAGTCCATGTCGAATTGCTCCTCATCACCAAGGCCTAAAGGATCCTCCGGATCATTTAAGGCCTCAATAACTTTATCAGTCATTGAGTCCATGTTTTGGCAATCAAGCTTTGTCAATCTTTCTCTTTCTTTACTTACGTCGAGCACTTTCTTCCTCCACTCAACATCTTGATCAGGGTCTTCTAAAATTCTCTTGATTTCTTCTTTCGACCAGTCTTCAATATTACTATTTCTAATTCCAGAGTCCTTAATCTGCTCTTTTCCTATTGTCGATTTGGCAACATTCGAGCTGACCAACTCCTTATCTTTTTCGACTGGTAAACTATTCTTTCTTACCTTTTTTTCTCCTGCTATTAATCCAATTGGCCATTTCCTCTTTGTTTTATTTGGAATTGGCCTTCGAACCTGCTTACCCTTTCTTATTTTTTCTAACCTTTCTTGTCGGGATTTATCATCAGTATCAAGCCGTCTAACTGCATTTGTTGTCGGCTTCCCTGGAAACGATCCCTTGGTAACAACACTTTTTATCTTTCTACCATCTTTATCCTGATTAAGCACTGGTTTCTTTTCAACCACCAAATAACCTGTTTCTATGGGCTGCTCCTTGATCACTAATCCTTCAACCATATCTCTTCTCTTTTGTGCTTGTTTTAATCTCTGTAATCTCCTTTCCTTACTCTTCGACATTGGAAGAACCTTTGATGGCCCTGCTTCATCTTAGCCAATCGAGGTTTTTCCTAGATTGATCCTTCCATTCTTGTAGTCTTCATTCCAAAAAGGTTGATCTCTTTGAAAGTTACTCCTTCTGGCAGACACATTCCGTCGAAAATACATATGTCCAACCATTACAGAATTCTTCATCCACCTATCCACGGCAATATTAGCAGGTGGCACCCTAGTCTTAACTGGTCCGACATGAGCTCTATTTCTCACAAACTCCTGTGGTTCGACTAACCAACTATTCATGTTAGGCCTAGGCATGTAGATTGGCTTTGGCCTTGGAGCATGAAAAGTCTTCTGTGGTCTCTAGGTTTTTCTGTCGAGAACTTTTTTATTACCCTGCTGGATACTTGGTTGTTCTTATGACTTTCTTTGACAAACTCATCGTGTATCTTGTGTTACATCTTGGGCACAACCTTACCTTGCCCTCTTCTTTCTTTCTTTCAAGAAATGCCTTGAGAGACTCACCTGACTTGGGATATATGTCGGTTGCATCCTTTGTATCCACGTTGAATTCTTGCAACTTCCTTATGTTGAGCATCCCAACATTTAAAGGAACTTGCTGATCAACACAAAATACTTCAGCCTGAAATGGATCTGTGTCAACTTTCATATCCGCTTTAAGCTTGTCGGCAAACTTCAAACGCCCATCCATTATTACTTTTTGAATTATGTCTCTGAAACGAACACATTCAGTAGTAACATGACCGAAACTATTATGAAACTTACAGTATTTTCGGTCTTTAATTTCATCAAACTTTAGTAACCTATGACCTTCCGACAGTTTAATCTGTTTGTCTTTTAATAACAAATCAAAAATCTTGTCGGCTTTGGTTACGTCGAATGTATATATTTTCCTATTAACATAACCCATTTTCTCCTTATTTCTAGTAGGCTGTAAGGCTTGGCAAACATAAGAAGGACCGTTCTGGAGTTCAGCGATGTTAACTTCGAACTCATCATCGCTGCCTTCAAACTCATTGTCAGATTCACTTAATCCGACAAATGCCACCTTTTCTTTTTTAAGAAATCTTTTCTGTTTTTGAATCTTTTTAACTTTTAGTTGTTCAATTTGCCTAACTTTTTCACCTAGTTGGGCAAGATCAACCAAATGTTGATTCACTAATTTTTTCCTTATATAATAATCTAAACCACCTGCAGCTATCTTTACTATTTCGACCTCTGGTATAGGAGGAAAACATCTACTCCTCATTTGTCGAAACCTAGCAAGATAGTCATCCACAGTTTCATTATACATCCTTTTGATGTTGAAAAGATCTGTAAGTCCCACTTTCAAATCTCCTCTAAAAAATTGATCATGAAAGCTTCTTTCCAATTGAGCCCAGGAGTGGACTGAATTTGGTCTCAATGTCGAAAACTAGGAAAAAACATTTTTTGTGAGGGAACTTAGGAAGAATCTCATTTTAAGGCCTTCAACAGTGGCTAACTCCCCCATCTCTATTATAAACCGTGCAATATGTTCGACGGTCGATTCCTCGCTTTCTCCTACAAACTAGGAAAGTTTTGGAATCTTAACTCCTCTAGGCAACTCTGCCTGTTGGACCCACTTAGGAAATGATGATACAAAATATGGCTGGTTGGCATAGCCAATGTTAAAACCAAATCTATTCAGCACTTGTTCCACTACTTGGTTTACATTTTGGTCAACCACTTGGTGCCCCCCAAGATTTTGTCGAAGCAATCTCATGGCTACATCATTTCTAGCCATTTGATCTTCATTTCCTCGACGTAGCACATGGACATTTCCATATTCCAAATGTGGCTGATCATTTTGGCCAGATTGATCTAAGTTTTGTTGATTTTGACTCACATTTGCCTGAGGTACAACCATTTCTCTATTTACCCCAGGCTGGGCTCCCTGAATATTATCATTGGCCAAATCACCTATTCCCAAGACTTGGTTTAACCTTGCCATTTGTTGAGCTAATGCATTACAAACATTATTTGTATTTTCCATGATTAGCGTAATCACAGCACCCATTTGCTGGGTGAACATATGGACCATGTTATGGTTGCTTTCATCCATTTGTTGTCGAAAACTGGCCAAAGAATTCATAGTTGGCCCTGTTATACTTTGGGGATTGTCTCTCGACATATTTGAGAAAACTGGTCCCAAATTCAATCTCTCTTGTCGAAAGAGAGTTGGATTGCTTGTACCTGCAACCCCTATTCTTTGGCTACCAAAACTTGCCAAGGCCGAACTTATCTGTGGTTGGCCTTGTGAAGCTACTGATTGGCTAACAGTATTGGCTAAAGTGGAGCCAAGTCTCGTTTGTGCCATCACAGGAGGCACATAATTCGGTGGCAACCCATATTGGGGCACAAACCTTGAATTTGAATTTATTATGCTTTGGTTACTTGGCTGACTCGGTGATAGCTGAGTCATTCCAGGCAACACTTGTTCTACTACTGGATTACTCTGGAGACCACCAGTTGCTATAACATCCTCCACCAAACCAGTACTAACGACAGTTGAGGGTGGCACAGTAACGGCTATCGAAGATATATCCGACGCCTGACTACTTACATTACTCATGGTTTGCGTATTTTGAGAAGAGTAGATAAATCTTCCACTTCTTAAATGCATAAAACCATTTCTTATGATACTATGAGTTACTCTAAACTTGTCCCACGAGGCGTGCCAATTTGTTTAAGTGGAATTTTGGTTTAGAGACTTCATAAAAATTCCAACAAACAAATAAATATATCGAAACGAATGTGAGTTTAAAGTTATGTGGTAATCTCGACGTGAAAATGGTTTTAATAGTAAACAAAAAGGGATTTAAAGGATTTGAAATAAATAAGCAGAAAATGCATAAAGGAAACTTTGAAAAGATTAAAGAAATGTAAAGAAACTTAGCAGGAACTTTAAGAATGCAGAAAATTAACTGAAAGCGTGTAAATGGTTGTAAGATTAAAGTGCAGAATTTAAATGGAAAAGCAGTAAAGAAAAACATGTAAAAGTGCGAAGAAATGTAAAGGAAATTGAGAGGACGAGACTGAAAAGTAAAGAACTTCAAAAGAACATTGCATTAATTTTAAATGACGTGAAATGGAAAAGGGAAGGCATACTTGGATAAAAATCATTTAATCTGCTCGAGTTGAGATATTAGGATTATGTATCAGCAAATAACCTCCCTATTTATGACTACTGATATTTATAGACAAAATTAAAAATAACTGACACCCTAAAAGATCAACACGTTTGAGCGGTTTTTTCCATCAGCAAGTATCCATTTTTCGACAGAACTAACACTTAACTGCTTTTGACCAATTTTCGTCGACTCAATGTAATCTTTCTGTCGAATAATTCTTCTTACTAACATCAATACCTTATAGTCACACTAGAATTTTCCTCTTATTCAATGCTATTATCGATTTCTCCGTTTAGCATTTCTGTCGACTCAATACTTTGAAAAATTTCTTCAAAACCATCATCCAACTGATGAATTGTCAAATCTTTATTTTTACTCCTAACAGTGGAGTAATACTAAGGATAATAGAAAAATGCATCTTGTGGACTAAAATGACATGTGTACCTCTAACCAATTGGGTGGTTTGGGTTGAAGAAACTTAGACGAACAAATGAATCTCTTGTCATGAAGCTCAGTTGGGGCAAAGTCCACATTCCTAATTCTCTTCGGGTACGTACTCCAAGGACAAAACACGAGTGTGGGTCTGAGAAAGTCCCCATGGTGTCCACAAAATCCAACCAATCTCATACTTGGAAAAACATCTATTCTGTTTAGAATAAGGTGGAGGAGAACCTCAGTTGGAATGTGGGTAGAGATGAGAACGTTCGTTTTTGGTGCGACAGATGGTTAACTGTGGGGTGATTCTTAAAAATGTTGCTACTGGTCCTACGATCTTGATCATCTTTTGGATCTTCATGTTAAAGATTTTGTGCATCGAGATGGTAATTTGAAGTGGGACTTGTTCAAGAACCTGATTCCTGAAAATGTATATCATACAATAACTGCTGTTAAATTAGCCCTGAGGAATGATGTAGAGGACGATGTAGTGTGTTGAACTCCATACTAGTGATGGGATATTCACCACAAAGTCTGCTTACCAGGTTCTAAATTGTCATAGTTCCAATCATAAAAAAAAAAAAAAAAAGGTGTTTGGTTTCATGCTTGGTATTAGAGAGGGCCTGAAAGAATCCGTACTTTTATCTAGCTCCTAACGAGATAAAATATCATGATAAACCAACTTAGTTGGCCCAAACATTTAGCCCTTAGTAACTCCTGTGCTGGCAGTCACATTGAAACAATTTTGCATGCTATGCATGATTGCCATGCAGTAGCCGCAATCTAGGGTTTAGAGATGAATTACATTTTGTTGGAGACAGATTCGACTTGTGATGTGGATTACATTCATTAGGGGTGGTTGGCAACTCATCCTTGTGCGAGAATTCTCAACAGTATCCATTCCTTGTTGGAGCATTCCTGGGTGGTGAAAATCAACCATATATATCGGGACAATAAGGGGCTAGCTCCTCTTTTCTGTTACCCGAAAAAAAAAAAGGACGACATCAAGGGTTTATAATTTAGACAAAAAAATTAAAGATTTCGGCGGTGAAATAATTAATGAGGACATTTACCCAATCCTTTTATTGTTTTTTGAAAAATCTAAATCATTAGTTATATACTCAAAGAGTATCCAGCACGGACCTAAGAATCAATTAATGAGGAGGCTAAAATTATGTATGACAAGAATTAAATTATTAAAATAAAAAATCTTATTATATGCATAATACAACAATTTTAGATAATCACAAAATTAACTTTTGTCTTTAACTTATGCGACTTCCTACTCTAACATCCAAAGTATCAAAGTTGATTTTTCATATTTTTAAATTTCCTCTAGAGAAACGAAAAGAATATTGAATTAGCTGTGAAAATGTCTTTACCACTATTGTGAAAACATTAATTTTTTTTTTACTAGATATGTATTAGAGAAGTTGAAACTTCTTTTTATCTCTTATGTTTAAATTAAATACACTTTTTACTTATGTAAAAAATTAATTTCAATAATTGAATTAGCCCACATATAGGCAAGCCCAATAACCCTTTTGAAATTTAAGATTATTTTAAGTACTCACTACATAGGTCAATATAAAGTAGAAGCAAAAGACTTTTTTTTATTTTTTTATTTACATGCTAGTACTACATATACCATAAAAAATTATATAAAAGTTGGAGGGACAATAACATCTATTTGTCCCCATGTAGATCCGTCCTTGAGATTACCAATATCAGTAAGATGTTATTTGTCATACGCTATTTATGCAACATTAACAAACGTTTATTTATTATCTCCTAAAAGGTAAAACATTTTTTTCAACAATAAACTATGGATCACTCAATCAAAAGTCTAGCGACACTTACAACTTCAGTAAAATTAATAAATCTACTAAAAAGAAGAAACTAGATATAATCTTCACAAAAAACTCATTCATGATTTGTAATTTTGCTCTTAGTTTGTAAATTACTAATGACAATGTCTCTTTTACTTTGGAGACCGACATATAACGTGTTGTCATATAAAAAGAGTATCACATTTCTTATTTCAGTATATATGAAAGTCTTACTATTATATAAAACTAAAGTATGAGACTAATCTGAGAAAACTAAAACAATAAATTTGAGATATATTATAACATGAAACAAATATGAGAAACTTAAAATCAAACTCTTTAGATCTTTTTAAAAGTAATAGATCTAAAAATTCTTAATAGTTTTATTGAAGAAAAAAACTAAAAAAAAAAAAGAAAGAAAATGAAGAGAGCTTCCATCAAAAGATTGAAACGACAATCCTCATTCAACAAACACCTAAAAAAGGGAAACAAAGCACCGTATAGGGGAGAGAAAACATCACAGGGGAAGAGAGAAAAGTAACAAACTCCTAAAAGGTAAAACATTGATTAGTTCATATATTTACTTATTTATGAATTTAATTTTGATTGTTATGTAAATATGTAATGTGTTACAATGCCATTAAAAAAATGATTAAAAAATCTTGGTTATAATAATTATCTGAAAGGACAAATTCTATAATACCATCTTATTTTTAAAAAAAAATTATATAATCTCTTTTAATTCAAAACAATTACGAAATTGTACAAGGTGGTGTTACAAATTCTAAATTATTTGTATAAAAATAAACTTGTTCAAATTTAAACTTATCTTGGTTCAAAATTGGTTCTAATATGAAATTTTTAAAAAAATAAATGTTTTTTTGAGCTGTTTAAAACACAATATTTATTAATTTAAAGAGGCATATCTACATAAATTAATGTTAATTTCCTATAACAAAATTAATTGTTTTTTTTATTGGTATACAAGAATTAATTGTGTGAGAGAAAAGAAGAGCGAAAAGGAGGCAGAGAAAGAGAGTAAAAAAAAACTTGGACAACAAAAAAATTAACTTTGAAATATTTTTTTTAAGAGCTAGTTTTACCTATAATTTGGTTTAAATAAGAATAAGTTTTTAAAAGTTTAAATAATTACTAAATACCTTATATTTAAAAACTGACCTCATTGTACTTAGATATTTAGTTTTTTGAGGTTCCCAAATACAGTATTAATAATATTCACTATTAAATGTAATTAATGAGTAGAAGTTTCCCACAAGTTTCAGTCTTTATTATGTAAAAAAAAAAAAAATCACCCTTTAAATAGTTTAATTTTTTTATGATAGTTAGTAATCCGTGCATTGCACATGATTTTTTTAAAAGTTTTAATTTGTATTTAAAATATATTTTAGAGACATAATTTTAGCATGTTTTATATATGTTGCATGTTATAAATTTAAACTCTTAAAATTGTTAACATTTTATTTTAAAATAGTAAAAAAAATAAAAAAATATAATTTTTTAGATTAGTTAGACTATGTATAAAAGCAATGTATGTATTAATTATTGACTTCTAGAAATAACTTATAAAAATTGCGTTGTAATTTGGAATCAAAGAAGAAGGCAATTGATTAAAATCCATTTTTTTTTTCAAGAATAGAATTGATTTGGGAATTGATTACAAATAAATAGAAGTTGATTGATATGGAATTGATTAGGGAAATTTGATAATGTGAATTGATTAATTATATTAGAAAATAAGGAGAAAAAAAGAGGAAGTAATAATCCTATTGGCAGTCAACAAAAAAGAAAGGTAGCCAAGGAAGAAGGAATCCTGTTGATAGCTAACAAAGAAAGAAACATGGTGAATAGAAGAAGTGAGTATTCAAAGACATTATCTTATTCTCAAAAGAAAAAATATGGTTAACAAAAAAAGAGAATATTCGAAAAAAATTATTATTTTATTATCAAGAGAAAGTACTTAATTTTATTATATAAGGGTGGATATTTAAATAGCTTAATTTAGTAATATATAAATTTATTCTTAAATTATATCCTAAAAATAATTAACAATTATATTGGTTAGTGGAAAGAAAAAACAAAAATTAAATATTAATTAATTTTATGTTTTCTATTCAGCTTGTTTGATATTATTAATTAATAAAGAAGACTAAGATTACTTATTTTGTACTTAAAGATCAATATAAATAATAAAATATATTTTTCTCTGGCACATATTTAATTAAAAATTAAATAGCTTAATTTAGTAATATATAAGATTTATTCTTAAATTATATCATGATCAGGGCGATTCAACCTATATGGTGGTCTAAAGCCAAATTATAAAATAAGTAAGTATGTTATTGCCAAAGAAGGTAAAATTATATGGAAAAAAATGAGTGTGTGAATGTTAAAAATTAAAATATTATTTTATAGGAAAATTTTACCAGTGAAGAAACTTTTAAGTATTCACCAAGAATGAAAAATAATTTATAGGTCTAGATAAATGAGATAGAAAAAATTGAAATATGTGGGTTATAATTATTAAGCGATTGAATAATAGGATGAGATAAAAATATATTAAAAAAATCTAACTAAGCATTAAGCAAAGAGAAAGAGTATGTGACTTTTTATTAATTTTTTAATTAATTATTATTATAAGTAATTTAATAAATAAATTATATATTTGTGACTGAAAAGTATATATCAATTATAATAATAAAAATATGAGGCCGTGTAAAGGGGAGGCCTAAAGCATGTGCTTTAGTAGGCTCACCCTCGAGCCCGCGCTGATCCTGAAAATAATTAACAATTGTATTTTTTTTTAGAAAAGTAAAATAAAAATTAATTATTAATTAATTTTCTGTTTTCTGTTCAGCTTGTTTGATATTATTAATTAATAAAGAAGACTAAGATTACCTATTTTGTACTTAACGATCAATATAAATAATAAAATATATTTTTCTCTGGCACATATTTAATTAAAATATTTTTAAGGAAATTTTATATATTGGCAGTAATTGGCTGGTGTCAGTCATAAAATCTAAATTAAAAGATGGAATTTGAAGATCTATCGCTCTTTCATTTCATATGAGAAATTCATTTACTGACTTACCTATTTCTGAAGTTCCCATTCATAGATATCTCCATTTCATCTTTCCTAATATTTTGTATTTCAAAAACATTTATAAATTTTTCCTGATAGTAATTTGACTAATTTCAGTTAATTAATCATAGAGCCAAACAAGAACACAAACTTAATTATATGTTTTTCTGAATTGCAAACTTAATTATATGTTATTTATAAATAAACTATTTAATGTATTTAAACTAATTGACTAAAATGGTAAAAAAGGTAAATGACTAAAATTTGAATTAAGCATTTCCTAACACCTCAGTCACCACTCAAATTATAATTGGTTCTGTTTTCAAAAGTTATATATGACTGTCATTAATTTCAATTTGCACACTTAATAATACATATAAGGGGACTTAACTTACTATTTATATTTTATATTTATATAACAAAATTGTCTTGAAGCAGCTAATGCTAATATTAAATTAAAAACAATAAAAAATAATTTATTGTTTTCATAAAAAAAATGGTAATAATATTAAATTAATATTAAATGTTCATAAAATAAATTACTATAAAATGTATCTTGACAAGTAATCAATTGTACTATTTAGTATTAATTATAAATTTTATAAAATATTTTTAACAATAATTTGAATTCATTATTAACAAAATTGTGATATTAGAAAAAGTAAAACTTGTATAAATTTTTTATGTCACAAAAAATAAATTAACATGTTAAAATAAATTAAAATGATGTTTTTCTTTCTTTTTAACTTTATTTATACAATTAAATATTGTCATAAATAAATAAAATAAAATTGAATTATGTAATTATTAGATTTTAAAAATAAGTGTAAATCTCTCCATTATATTTTATAAGATTACAAGTATGTTTGAAATAATTTATTTTACATTAAAAAAATTAGTTAAAAGTTTTATTTAAAACAATTCACCCTTTATATAACAAATTAGAGTACATTCTTTCAAAAGTGACTTAATTTCTTCAGTTACTCTTTCCCTAATAATTACGTATGTCATTTTTAACTTTTTTTTCTTTTAAATCTAAAATACAAATTATTTTTTAATTATATATAACAAATTAGAATGCATTCTCTTGAGTGACTTAATCTCTTAAACTACACTCTCTCTAAGAATAACACTTGTCATTTTTATTTTTTTTTAATTTCAAATACAAATTATATTTTTAATTAAATAAGCATATCTCCTTTATAATTTTAATAATTCTAAATATTTTTTTTTTTAATTTATATTTTTTAAGATTTTATATTAATAAATTAATTATACATATCTTATTTACAATTTTAAATATTTTTTAATTTATTTTTATTTAGATCTTATCTAAATAAAAAAAACAGCGTACAATACACAAGATACTTACTAATTTTATTATGAAAATACCTAAAAGAAAAAATAAACTAATTTAAACTTGTACTAGATATTTACTTATTAACCCATGTGCTTGTATCATTAAATAAGCCTAAAAATTGCGAAAAGGGAGAAAAATATGTTCGAAGGGGAGTAATTATAATATCCTGGTTCTTTTAGGATACCAATATTCTTGATGAGTTCTCAAGAATTTATTAATTATTTCAGTCTCACAATAAATATTTGAAGTGCTTAAAGTATAACTGGTAACAAATAAATATTTGATAACCAATTAAATTTTATATAAAAAAAAAAAAAAATTATATTCTCCTAACATTTATTTTAATTACTTAATAAAAAAATTATATACCCTGTTAATAATTATTCTAGTAAATGTATTCTATATAAATATGATTTTAGTCTCTATTAAATTTATATTTTATTGTATTGATCTTTATAATTTAAAATATTTAAACTTGTATTTCTTCACAATCTCATTCTATTGTTAGTGTGCCGTCCAAGAATAATTGGTTTGAATATGATTTTAGTTTTTATAAAATTGACATTTTTTTTTTTTGCTGTGTAGTCCCTACGTCACTCGCCCGGCCATGCTCGGCAAAATAAAGTCCATTCTTCACACTAACAAAAGGATGAGATTTGTAAGAAATAAAATTTATAAGGATTATTTTAAAAATATTAAAATTGCAAAGACCAAAAGCAAAAAAGGTTAGTTTTGTGGGGCTAAAAATATAAACGTGTACTTTTAGGAATTAGGACAGCGTTTATTATTATATTTTTTTTTCTGAATCATCCGAATTTTGGAGTGTCAACAATGCAAGTCGAAGGCAGATAGAATGGGTCATTTTAATGTAGACTCTCCACTCAAAAGTTTATCACAAGACCTTTGACTTTACTCATTATTATAGGATTTTTAATTTTGCATGAAGGAAAAAAATATTATTGCTCACAAATCCTTCAAGTCTCTGTTAATGGCGTCACCTTCAATTCTCCTGTCACCTTATGTTTGTTTCTATGGAAACTTGCTTTCTTGACTGTATTTTTTTGAGAAGAGCAATGTTCTTTTTTTTTTTTGGTTTGCCAAGAGAAATAGAAAATGGGAGAACGATGCCCTTGATTCCTATCTGCGTCGCCAGAATCCAAGCTTCCGTCGGCTCCAGCCACTACAAGCTCGATCCAGATTGTTGGAGAAGGCGACGGGATCACGAAGGAGAAAAACAACCTTTTTTTTATAATTTATGTATTTTCTATGGATCAATTTCTAAATTACATCTTCAAGGAATACTGGTTGAGAAGTCCTTGGAGCTGGTGCTGGAGATGGTGCTACGTCACACTCGACGGAGATGGTGCTACACTTGAAGACGAAGTCATGATAGGGCAATTGGGGCACACCTTTCTGGTTGTTGAGCTGGGTCGTTGGAATCGTCACATGTACTTGCTGGAGCTGGTGCTGCGTCGTTGACCTTCAACTTACCTTTGAGCTCTGATTCAAGCACAAGAAAAAGTTGGGTAGTTTTGTAAAATGAAACAAATTTGGAATAAAAAGACACTTTTAACTTTGTAATATTAAACTTTTTCATAATTACTTGATGAACAGGTAGAAAGTAATCAATGGTACCCATTAATCTCACTTTACTTATATCTAACGATCCAAACTACAATGACCATAGATGGTCCTTGTGTCAGAAGATCCATATTAAAACAACCCAGATAGAACTTTCGCTGCCTCGACCCTCCTTATTGATGGTGTCAATTTCTAATCCCTATAGAGAGATGAGTATCCCTTAGAATCCGCAAGTATCAAATAATTTCAAAAAAAATTAAAGAACACAAAAGAAAAGCATAAATGAATAACATTTAATATTACATATCATAATTTTGTCTAACAATTTCAAATACTTGCAAAATTGAAAGTGTCATCAATAACAGACAAAGTTCAATTATATTTGTAATAACAAGTCCACATAAATAATTATTATTTCACAAGTATTTAGTGAATAGGTATTCTGATCCCGCTCATTTATTAAATAGGTACTTGTGTTCCACTAGGTCCTGAGTAATCCCCGCAAATCTTTGCAGATGTAGGGTTTTTGCCATTCCTAATTACTTAAAGTAAAATATTATTTCTTTTAGGATTTTCAATTAACATATTAAATATTTATACTTTTTATTTAATAATTCCAAATTTACTTTCTTAACTTGTACCTTAGCCACACTCTAACAAAGCCTATTTTACAAATCAATTCAATTAGGAAAAAAGTGCAATTTAGGCCCCTTGAACTTTGACCCATATTCACTTTAGTCATTAATGTTTAAAAATGTGTAAATCAATCTCCAAACTTTCTAGATTGTGCAAGACAATCCATCCGTCCACATTTTCGTTAGTTGCTAATGAAATGTATCACATGTGGCTCACGTGTATAATTTTGAGTCCAAATTACCCTTAATTGAACCATGTATAAGTCACATGCTTTCAGAAACCTTAACACCCCTTTTACCCCCAAAACTACCTTAACCTAACCCTAATTCCATCATATCTAACCTCAACCCCTTTCCCCTATTCAAACAAGCACTAAGTGAGGAAGAAGATTGTTAAAGGAGCAAAAGGGAGAGACTCTGCCTCAACATCGATGAGTAAACCAACATTGGTAGGAGCGAAGGATGTCTGCGAGAATGGATGATAGGTCCAGTGGGAGTTGCACCTTGTCAAATGTTAATGGTGACCTCTATTATTGTATTTGTGGGATTCCTTGTAAGATTCAGACCTCGTGGAGTGAAAAGAACCCAACTAGGAGGTTTTATGCGTGTGGAAGGTATGGCTCCTCAAATCACTGCAACTTCTTTGCTTGGTATGACCCACCTGTAACAAAAATATATGAGAAAGTTATCAATTGAGTGTTAAAGAAGAACAACGAATTAAATGAAATGGTGGAAGTAGAGAAGGCATAATTGTTACTATTAACTTAGAGGTTGGAAGCACAAAATACAAAATTGGTGGTGTAAAGTGAGAAGGTGGAAGCACATAAGGCTGAAGTGAAGAACTTACGCTTGATGCTACTCTGCATTCTAATCATTATGGCTACAAAAATGGCTTAGTGGCTGTAAAAAGGGTTTTGTAGTTTCTTGCTAATATGAATTACTTGTAAAAGGAGATGCTTGTTTGCGTGCATGTAAAAGGGTGATCATTGTAAAATCTGATTGTAATGCAATGTAGCAGTTTTCTATTAGTCAAATAACCCATTGGAGATAACTATGTTATTTGTGATGTATTTGAATAACTGTGATAGTTGGTGACGTGCATTTGGAATTTGGTATTTGAATAGATGTAACACTTGAATAACTTGAACAAAAGTAACCTTTTTGCAAAGGTCAAGTATGCTATGAGATTTTTGAACAAAATAACTTGAACATAAGTATGCTATGAACAACTAGACATTATAACCAATAGAAGACTAAGATTAAGAGAACTTTGCCATTAATAATTGAAGCACAAAAAGACAATTTGTCTACATTTGACCCATAAAATGGCAATCAACATATATAGCAAGCCATAGTTGCTACAACCAACATAGGCTCCCAAATTACATATATATGATCCATAAAATATTAAAAAAAGCCAACAAACATAGGCTCCCAAAACAAAGCTATATAGCAAGTCATATTTGTTACAACTAGCCTAAAGACCGAAAAAAAACCAACTATCATTGACAACAATAACAATGCATGGTCCCCAAACATCTTGTGCTAGCACATCCCTCATCCCTCATTGTGTTGATCTTCCCAGTTTCAGTCCTAATCTCATTCTTTTTCGAGGTGGTGCCTTTGGATTTGGTCGAGTTAGTGAAACTTGAACTCTAATTGTAGTAGCAGAACCATTTACACTCCTTGTAATAGGTCTACCACTTGGACTAGTAGATTTGCTTGCACTCCTTATGATAGGTCAACCACTTGGACTAGTAAAAATGCTTGCACTCCTTGTTATAGGTCTAACACTTGGACCTGCATAATTGGTTGCACTCCTTGTGACAAGTCAAGTTATTGGAGTAGATACAATAGTAGAAACAGAGCCACTTGGAGTAGATATAGAAATAGCTGGATCAGAACTTGTAGCAGTTACAGCTACCCAAGGACCAAAATAACAAGGTCAAAATCTTATGAAATAAACAAGATTTGATGGTATTAACTAATTAAAAAGACAATCATTTGGAGCAGGAAAAAAAATCAAAACAAACCAAAACCAGTAAAAGTTGGAGCTGAACTAGCAATAATTGAAGTTGCCAAAGGACCAAAGTAACAAGGTCAAAATCAAACACAATAGACAAACATATATAAGCATATTGTCCTAAAAAAAACCAAAACAAACTAAAACTAGCTTCAATTAGACCAGAACCATTTGTAGTTGGACCATAAATAAACATTGAAATTATAAAGCTCTTGTTTGTCGGACATAAAAATCCAACCATTCTCCTCAACAGGTCCAATGTCATCAAGCAATAAATCTAGAAACCACTGTCAGCTATCTTTAAACTCTGCCTCAGCTGCAGCATAGACAATTGGGAAAATGTTGTCATTTGGAAATCTTCCAACAACCACTAGAAGTTGACCCCCCAAAACCAACCTTCAAGAAGCACCCATCTAGATAGATTATTGGCTTATAGAACTTAAAGCCTTTTTTTTAATGCATCTAAACATACATATAATCTCTGAAATTAGTACAAATCCACATTCAACTTCATTGTTGAGCTAGGGTTATATAACCTAACTGCAACATAATAATTCCAAAGGAGCCCATATTGAGCTGCATGGCTTCATTGAAGCTTTTGCATAGCCATCCTATTAGCCATGTATACTTGCCATCTTGATACAAATATTTTCTGCTTTCATGCAACTTGGTTTATGAAAGGCTTATTTTCCCATATGCCTTTATGGTCTTTGATATGATCTTGATATTTGTTGATCAGCCATTGATGCGAATGATGTGTTATAAACCCAAGTGCAAGTTATCTCATGTAATAAATTCTCGGGAATCCGAGGTCGATTCACAAGGAATTGATGAAGAAAAATTCTTTGAGGGTAGGAAAGAATTTCTCACAACAATAAAGGTGATAAAAGTTGTTCACAAGATGAAAAAGATTTGCTTGGGCTAAGAGATCCACTTTTGATAAATAAAATAAGGACAAGATTATTTATTTTTATAATTTAATTAGAATCCTTGCATAACGAAGGTTCCAATAGGAAAATACAACATTCAAAGTTCATTTAAGGTTATATATGTAGTTATATTATGATTTCTTTAATTATCCACTAACACTAACACTTGTAAATGAGCTCAAGCATTCATTGTGCCAATCTCTTGTTTACAACAAATCAAGATCTCCACTTTACAAGGAGGGTTTTTAAATTGATTGGAAACAAAATATAACATATATAATGCCTACTTGATAATATAATATTCAAGTACAAGAAAGAGATTAATATAACCTTATTTTATTACTAAGAGCTTCGCCCAAGTAAAATGAGAATTAGTTACTCATAAACAAGGATAAAGAAAAAGAAAAGAAGAAGAAGAAGATGATGAACATAACTTCTATTTAGAACAAAAGAAAATTACAACAAGAAAAACAAATGATACAAGAACATGGTCTTCATCTCTCCACTCATATGTCTCTAATGAGCAACTAATGCAGCTTTTTATAGAGCATGAAAAGTTGGCGGAATGACAATAGAATTGTTTAATGAGTGGTTGGATGAGTTGGTGGATGAGTGGAAACTGACAATAGTTGTTTAATGAATGAGTTAATGAATGATAGATGAATGAAAAATGACAATAGAGTTATTTAATGAGTGGGTAGATGATGGGTGGATAAGTGGACAATTATTGTCATGCTTGTCTCCCCACTTACACTAACTAATGCAGCTGTCTTCACACGATTATAACTCTATTAAAACATCAATATCTTGAAAAGTGATCTTCATGAGAGTTGAAGAGTTTTGTCTTAGCTTTCCAATGCAATCAGTTTTATCCCAATCCAACTCCTATAGCTCAACTTATGGCCCAATCTTTGCACATTATTCAGGTTCCAGTACAACACTCGTATTCTGACTTTCAAACCCAATCTGACCCACTAGACATCCTATTAAGCTCTTATGTTCTTCATGAAAGTTGTAGATTTAGGTCTTAGATTTCATTTGGACTTCATTTGGTGTCAATTGAATTCCTATAACTCAAGAAATGGGCTGATAAGTGCGCATAGGTCAAGTTGTCAGGATTAACATTTTGTCTCTTATTTTCACTTCAATTTAAATTATCCAAACGTGTGATTAAGCTCTTGAGGTCTCATGAAAGTTGTAGAGAATTGTTTTAACTTTCCTACAAGACTAGAATCACATTAATCAAATATTTGTAACTCATATGATAGCCAATTTTCTGAACGCTGCTAAATAGACAAATTAAAATTAATTCATGCAATAATTTCTTCAATGATTCAATTAGGCCCAATATAATAAAATGTGACAAAAGTAACTTAATTAAGTCTAATTGAACCTTAAGAATCCCAGTGAGAGGATTTTTAAATGAATAAAATATAGTGTTATCATCTACCTTGCATTTACCTTGTTATTATGATTGTTCCATCCATAGTCACTATGATCTGCCTCATACCAAGTCTTGATTTGGAAGCATCTTCCTTCTTAACACAAACTTGCATGCATCTTTTAACCATAGTTTCTTTTGCAGTGGACTATAATCCTCCTTGAATCATTTTTCATAAATGCATAGTTTATACAATTTTCTATGCCATACTGTCTCAAAGCCTTTCTAAAGACTTTGTGATTGGCAAACTTCAAAACTAACTTCAATTTAATCTTCTTCTTCATGGCAGTGAATTGGTTAAACTATGGGTATTTCTTTCTCTAGTCTCCTTTTGTACATAAAAACAATAATAGATAAGCACGCACAGTAAACTATAACTATAAAAATTTAATAATAGATGTAAGATCAAAAGTAAACTGTAAATAGAGCAAATATTGTACCTTCTTCATTAGGTGCATTAGGGGTAACTAGAGTATCACTGTCATTATATTCATATTGCAAGTCTCCATCTTAATCTGGACCAATATCAACACCTATACCATGCTGGACTACCCCAAGTTTATTCCTCATTCACCAACTCCTATCTTATTATCACCGACCCCTATCTCATTATCACCATCTGATCCATCTTCAATGTTAAGACACTCTTCTCTACCTATTTCTTCAAAAACTTCCCTACCATTGCCCTCCAAGAATATGTCAAGATTTTCATTGTCACTATCTTCAAAGTCACAACCTCCCAATGAATCCTCCCCATCCTCGTTCTCTTTCTTTTACCTTTCCTTTCCCTATCTTTTTCCCTTTTCTTTGCCTTTTCTATTTTCTTTCTATTTCTATTTCTTTTTTCCTTTTTTTATTTTTTTTTTTCCTTTTTCTCAAGTACCTTTCTTCTTTTTACCTTTTTGTTTTTCCTTCATACGAGACATCCCGCACATCCTCTCGATTCCATCTCAATGACTCCTCCATTAACTTCCTCACAACTCCCCTATCAACTTGCTCAACTCCTCCTCTATCAAGCACAATGTCATTAGCTTCCACCACTCCTTCATCTTGCATGGACATATCGACAAGCTATATTTTACCATCAACCACATGCTCATCCATTTCCTCAAATATCCTATCACCTGTAGTTTTAAAACATGTCTGAAACTACTTATCAACCACACTCTTAGCAAAGTTGTGAACCACATTGTCACCCAGCTTATCCTCATACAAATGTAGAGCATACAATTGCAACACAACTCCTGGTTTAGCTTCCAGTGCTCGAACTATGTTTATGACATCTTTATCCCTCAACAAATTCTTGACATTCTCAAAATCATCATCCATAAATTGTCACAGAAACCACCTAGGTTGACTGCATCCTTTCTTCCTAACATAGGAGCCTAGATGAGTAAAAGATAGTAAGCTAGAGTCTAAGTCCTTTATCTCCTCACAAAAACCTTCTACATAACCAATTGATGGCACATATCGTAACCTCCCTCCATAATATAACATGTATGTGAATGATGTCATAGCTGTAATAGAAAAATAACAATCATGTAAAGGACAAAAACATGTGGAGAGTTGTCTAGTATAATACAGACAATAACTAATCACAAGACATAAAACTGAATAGGGACAAACACATAGGGACACCCAATGCACTTCACTCAACATATGGGGACAACAATCAAACACTAAGTTAGGACCACACATTGATAAACCCAACAACCAAACCCCATCATATGGGAACAATAATCAAGCATAATTAATATACAGTAATCATGCACAAGCTATCAAGCATTAGGAATCAACATATAAACACCTTCAAAATCAACAAATAATTGATATATATAGTCAATTTGGGACCACAACATTGATAAACTAAACACCCCAAACCCCACCACATAGGACAATATATAAGCATAAATCAACATTTACACTCAATAAAAAACTAAAAATTAATAATCACGGTAAAATTGGGACCACAATGACCACACACATACAAGTCAATCTATAAATCATCCCCTAAACCCCAATATTAGAACTTTTCATTTTCATACCTACAAATGAAACACGATTTTGTCACTTTGTAACTCCTTTGCCTTTGAGATTTTGTGATTTTGTCACCTCATAACTCCTTTGCCGTTAACACTTCGTGGATTTTATCACTTGAGTGCTTAGGATATTCTAATTTCTGATGGAAACTAAAGTGCACAACAGTTAGGGATTATTAGATTTATTTCTAATTTCTGATAGGAATATGAGGGAATTAGGGTTAGGTATAGCTGTCAAAACGGCGTCTCGATTTGGGTCGGGCCATTTTTGGGTTAGACCAGATCGGGTTATATGAGTTTCAGACTGACATTTTGTTAGCTCATCCTACTTCTATGTAATGTAAACGGGTTGGGCCGGGTCGACTCGATGCGAGCTGACTCATTCGAGTTGGACTAATTTAGGCTTTTTTTAATTTGACATGGCATTTTGTTAACTCAGCCCACCAATTATATCATGCTATTCAGGCCGACCAATCAGGCTTGACTTATTTTGACGACTCTAGGGTTAGGGTTATGTGCTTTTGTGGGAAAGAGGGTTTAGGGTTTTTAAAAGCATGTGACTTGCACATGATTCAATTAAGGGTAGTTTGGACCCAAAATTATACATGTGAGCCACACATGATGTACTTCGTTAGCAATTGATGGAAATGTGGACAAAAGGATCGTCTTGCACAATTTGGAAAGTTTGGGGATTGATTTAGACATTTTTAAACATTAATGACTAAAGTGCACATGAGGTAAAGTTCAAGGGGCTAAATTGCATTTTCCCATTTAATTAGATAAGCTGACCTAATCAAATTACAGACCAAATTCCATATTAACTCAAATGTTAAAAGTTAAAATCACTATCTACAAGTGGTTAGGTATAGTGATAAGTGAACTATACTTTCAAAGGAAAATAAAGGTTTGAGTTCCTGAGACACCTCTTGTGAGGAGAATCTAACTGTATCACTCTACACCTAAAAAAGTTAGTCTCACACTCAACAAATGTGGGAATACCTTAGAGAATAAATACCATAACTACTATAATGGTTTAACCATCCAAAACTACTTTAGTTGTCTTGTCCAAATAAGGCTCCTTTAAAGTGAACAAGTAAGGGTGTAACCATTAAATTTTAGTGGGTTAAGATCCTAATGCACTTTAGAACAAATTAAGGGTGAATACACCCGTACTTGTTCACTTAGAAACAAGCTCACTTTAGAAGATTTTTTCCCATCCAAAAACTGTTTCAAATGTCCAAAAAAATTTAAAAGATCGATCAAGTCTTTTCAAAACTAAAATTTTAACTTAATTGGATTGAAAATGGGTTGGGTTATATATAATTCATTTTATTGTTTTAATTGAATTTATGATATAATCTAATTTGTATTAATCCACACCATTACTCAACTTTGAAAACCCGGTTCAAGATTATTTCTATTACTACATTATTGAGCTTGTACTAATTTGGCTTTCATTTCAAGGGAATATTGAGCATTCTTCAAATCGCGACTCTATTAACTAACTTACACATTTAAAATTATACAATTTACTAGTTCATAAAGCATACCTGTATGAAATTAAACCAAAAACTAAGGATAAAGAGAGTGATTATTAAATATACTTCATGAAAGACAATGATCTTATACGACACTGTTCGAGCATGTCACCTCAGTTATGTGGGTTTTTCTCCAACTAACCATACATTAATCATAGTTAGTATTACAAAAAAAACAAAATAGTGATTAAAAATGGAAGTAATTGTTAGATTAAGCACTTACTACTAGGTCAAAAGATGACAGTGGTGCAGTTATGTGGGTTTTTCTCCAACTAACCATACATTAATCATGATTAGCCATACAAAAAATAGTGATTAAAGATGGAAATAATTGTTTGATTAAGTATTTACTACTAGGTCAAAAGATAACAGTGGTGTAATTTTATTTCTTTAAAGCTTCTTAGAACTGCATCAAGCTTAAGAGGCTACACCCATTACAAGCATTATATAGGCCGATATGCTAAACACATCGAATACTTAGGGACATGCTGGCGAAACAAAGCCAACAATAATAATAACCCAATTGACTAATCTAACACACATTGAGTACTATAAAGTACCATCTTACATAAGGTGTAACTAGAAATATGATAAAACTAAAACCCTAATAATTAATCATAGATTAAGACATTAATTAAAGCTTAAGGGTTAAGTCATTTTTTAAGGCTTTCATCCTACTGAGTCTCTATGTCTTCACCATTTCTCTTTGGAAGCAAACCACAGTCAATCTTTAATGATGTAATAATGTCTCTCCACATTACTAGCCAAAGAAAAGATGTACTCAATTAAAAAAATAAGGGGAAAGAAGGGGTTATTTTTCATAAAAGTGGATTTAGAGAAAGCCTATGACAAGTTGAGTTGGCAATTCATAGAAAATGTTTTAGTGGAAGTGTAAATCCCTCAAGCTCTTATTAAAGTGATCATGTGGTGTGTCAAATTAGTTACAACATCAGTGTTGTGGTGAAGAGATATAAAGGTTTCCTCTTTCAAGGGGAATTAGGCATGAGGACACGATTTCCCTATACATTTTTATGTTTCGCATTGACAAGCTTTCCCACATCATAAAGAAAGTTGTGATGAATAAGTAGTGGATACCGCTTAGAGTTGGTAAGAAGGACCCCATAATCTCTCACCTCATGTTTGTAGATGATTTACTATTGTTTAGTGAAGCCTCCATAGAACAGATCAAGTGCACAATGAATCCTGGATAGTTTTTGTAGAATGTCAGGGCATAAGGTGAGTGAAATCAAAACTAATATTTTCTTCTCCAAAAATGTGGAGAGGAGTGTGAAGGAGAAAAAATCATGCAATATTCATGATTTGTGAAGGTTAGAAGTTTGTTGAAATACTTAGGCATGCTAGTGTTGAAAGGAGGAAGGAGGAAGAGATATTTTGTATTCAATGTTAATAAAGTTAAGAAGAGACTTGCAAGATGGAAGGTGACCTGACTGTCTTTAGTTGGGAGAACCACGTTCACTAAAGTTGTGTTGGGTTCAATCCCAATCTATTCCATGATGATAGAGAGCATACCTAAGGGTATAATAAATGAGATAGAACAATTGCAAGGGAAGTTCATATAGGGAGAATAAGGAGAATCATGCAAAAGCCACTTAGTCAAATGGAGCAAGATATATAAGCCTGTGTTGGAGGGAGGACTTAGTTTTAAAAGGCTACGAGATATGAATATAGCTTGTCTAATGAAGTTGGGCTGGAAAATTTCATCAAGAGAGGGGGAACTTTGGATTCAAGTCTTAATAGGAAAATATGGGGGCATGATGAAGTCACCAAGAATGGTTAGTTGCAAAGCTAGTGACTCAAGATGTTGGAAAAGAATACTGATGTGTGGAGAAAATGGACAAATTCATGAAATAGGAAGTGGAAAATGGTATGTCTATTAACGCATTGATAGACAGATGAGTTTGGTAAGGAAGTGGTGCTACATAAGTATGTCCAAAACTTAGAAGATGAAATGTGGCAATGAAAAGTGGCAGACTTAGCAATATTAGGGGGTGAATGGAAGTGGGACGTTCTAAACCAAGTCCTCTTTCTATAGATATCAACAAAAATAGGCTCTATTATGCCTCCAAATAGGGCTTATGGGGAGGATATAGTGATCTGGGTTGGGGAATGCAATGGTGTTTTCACAGTAAAAAATGCTTATGCACTCTTAGGGAAGGAAGGGAACGTGAATGGATAGAAGTTTTAGAAGTACGTATAAGAGATTAGAGGCCAGGAAAAAGTCAAATATTTTTTATGGCTACTGGCCTATAGGAGATTGTGTTACCAAATGGCTTCAATACTCAAAAGGGAGGGTGAATTGAGTAAATAAAAACTCTTTGAAAACTTTTATCAAATACTTGAAAAGTAATTTTCTTTGAAGCTATTTATTAATTGAAGTGACTGAATAAAGAAGATAGAAAGATGCACTCGTAAATGAACAAACCAAACAGAAAGTATTCGAGTAAACATATGTAATTAAAACACAAATATAAAGGAGTTTGAGTTTAGAGAAGCAAACACAGTGTTTATCTTAATTCGGCTACCAATCACTTGTGACCTACGTTCAATCCTCAAGTAACCATATGATATTTTTTCATTATCAATGCAAGCTTAAACAGGTGTTTGCTACCATTACAAACCAGAGCGTTATTCACACATTAGGATACCTCACCCTTATGCTTGAGCCTTAACTTTCAGGGATACCTCACCCTTACAAATTGTTTGTTGGATACTTCACCCTCGTTACAAAATGTTTGAGGGATACCTCACTCTCATTACAAAGAATCAAAGTGTATAAGAGATGAAACTCTCTCAAGAGTATGTAATACAACTAAAGGATTGGTTGGTAGGTTAGTAAGTTAGATAGTTAGAAAGTTAGAGGGTTAGTAAAGAAACCGAAAGATCGGCAAATCGATCTTTTGCTCCGGTGAGAGAGAAGAGAGAATTAAATTTATTAAAGAAAAAGAATCTCAATAAATTAAAACTTCTAGTCAAGTGCCCGGTAACTGCGCCAAAAGCTTGATTGTGGGATTTAAAGGATGCAAACTCTAGTGCAGGTTGTCTCAAGTAATAAATTTCTCGGGAGTCCGAGGTCGATCCACAGGGAATTGATAAAGAGAAATTATTTGAGGTAAGAAAAGGATTTGTCACAATACCAAAAGTAATAAAAGATGTTTACAAATGAATTTATGAACTTGCTTGGGTTAGGAGATCCACTCTTGGTAATAATTAAAGGCAAGATTATTTCTTTTTATAACTCAATTGAAATCCACACACAATGGAGGTTCCAATCGAAAAATATAACATTCAAAGTTTAATTATATATGTAATCATATTATGATTCCTTTAATTATCTATCAACATTTGTAAATGAGTTCAAGCATTCACTGTGTCAATCCTATTGTCTACAATAAATCAAAATCTCCATTATACAAAGAAGGTTTCTAAATTGATTAGAAACAAAATACAACACATATAATGTCCATTTGATAATATATCATTTAAGCACAAGAAATAGAATAATCTAACTTTATTTCATTATCAAGAGCTTCACTCTTTCACCCAAGTAAGATGAAGATTTAGTTACTCATAGACAAGAAGAAAGAAAGAGAGAAGAAGAGAAAGATGAATATAGCTTTAATTTAGAGCAAGAGAAAATTACAACAAAGAAAAATAATAAACAAGCATAACCATAACTTCTAAAAACTAAGCCTAACACCAAGAGCACTAAATGATTAGCCAATGGTGCCTTTTATAGAGGATTAGGGATACAAAATGACAAGGGGGCTGATTAAGAGTAGGTGGATGAGGGGGTGAATGAGTGAAAAATGCCAAATGGTGAGTTGGTGAGTGGAAAATTATTAAGATTCTTTATCACTGAAATCATTCAGTGCTGGTCTCATGGATGCCATCAGAATGAAGCAACGTGGTCTTCATGAAAGTTGTAGCATTTTGTCTCAGCTTTCCAATGCCACCAAGATCAACTAAAAATTCGTCCTACAACCCAAGATAAGACTCAATTACTGTAGATTATTCAGGTCAAGTTTCAACACCTCTGTTTTGAATTCCAGACCCAATATCACCTCTAAGCTGTCCGAATGAGCTCTTATGTTCTTCATGAAAGTTGTAGATATGAGTCTTAACTTTCAAATGTCCAAATTTTAGCCCAAGATAATTTCTACAGCCCGAGTTATGCTCTGATTACTGCACACTGTTCAGGTTCTAATCACAAAACCTGTACTCTGACTTTCAAGCCCATTTAACTTCACTAGATGTCCAAATTTTACCTGGAGCTCTTCATGAAAGTTGAAGAGCTCTCTCTTATCTTTCTTACAAGATAAGATACATAATTATTACACATCTAAAACTCAAGATATGATTAAAATATAGAAATAATGTAAGACCCAAATAATGCTAAAAAAATCAATTAAGTCCAATTTGAGTCCAAACTTACAAAACATAATCAAGCTCAATCAACTAAGGACATGAAGAGTGTAAATGACCAAAAATGAGGGTTTATGAATGTATAAAATATGTGATTATCACTTCCCAAGAAGATTTAAAATTAATTAGTTTATAAAAAAATAAAAATTACATTTACATGGAAAAAGATCTCATAAAATATTAACTATTTATAATTTATTTAAATAGCAAATAAATAAAACATAAATCCTTACTTATACTTAACTTGTTCAATTTCTTAAACGAATTCGTATATATATCTAAATGAAAATCATTGTCTATGTTTAACGTGTTGAATGATGCTTTTTGTATATATTAAACAAGTTTTTTTATATTCAAGTTAAAAAAAACAAACAAACAAACTTGTTTATATTAAATGATAAAAAAATCAATTGTTTTATAAAAATAAAATTAAGTTTACAAATAAAATATCCATATAATATTAATAATTTATAAATTATTAAATAATAAATAAATATAATAAAAATCACTATTTATGATTAAACATGTTGAACTTTTAAGTCTTTTATTTAAAGAAGAGAGAGAATAAGTTATATGTCTTTAATGGAAGAGACATGCGAATTATTATTTATACACATGTCAATATTTACATAGCATACCTAAGAGATAATGTGATAGGCATAGTCCATTCAAGAATTTCTTCCCTCTATTGAGGGTATCGATTTCCAATCCCCATGGAGAGATGGGTACTCCTACGTATCTAAGGGTATATCTATTAATTTTAAAAATTCTAAAGATTTCAAAAGAAAAACATAAACAGATAAAATTTAACATTATATATCATAACTTTATTTAATAATTTTAAATACTTATAAAATAAAAAAAAGTGTCATAAATAACAGACAATGTTCAATTATATTTTACAATAATTAATATACATAAATAATTATTATTTCACAAGTATTCGGAGGATAGGTATTATAATAATAATAATTAATGTAGACTAATTATTTATTAAAGAGGTAAAGAGGTACCTATGCTCCTCCATGTCCTGGGCAATCCTGTGGATCTTCGCAAACGTAGGGATTTTGCCTACCATTCCTAATTACTTAAAGTAAAATATATATATTTTTAAGATTTTCAATTAAGATATTAAATATTTATTTTGTATTTAATAATTCCTATTTTAATTTCTTAACTTGTACCTTTGGCACACTCTAACAAAGCCCATTTTAAAAATTAACTCCATTAGATTGGCTAAGCTAATCAAATTACTAACCAAATTTCATATTTGTTCAACTCATAACTTAAAAGTTAAAACTGCTATCTACAAGGGGTTAGGCAGGGTGATAAGTGAACTACACTTTTAGAGGAAGATAAAGTTTTGAGTCGGAAAGACGCTTCTTGCGAGAAGAGTTTAACCGTATCGCTTTGTACTCAAAAGATTTAGTCTACACTCAACAGATGTGGGAATTCCATAGGGAAAAATAAAAACAAAATATGCTATAACGATTCAAGCTTCGACCACCCAAAACTAGTTCAATTGTCCAAAAACTATTTCAAATGTCCAAAAAATCTTCAAAGACCGATCAATTCTTCTCAAAACCTAAATTTGAACTTAATTAGATTGAAAATAGGTTGGGTTATATATAATTCATTTTATTGTTTTAAATGAATTTATGATACCATCTAATTTGATAATCCACACATCATTACTCAACTTTGCAAACCCGGTTTAGGAATATTTTTGTTACTACATTATCGAGCTTGCAATTTTGGCTTTCATTTAAAGGGCATATTGAGCATTCTTCAAAAGGCTGCACCTATTACAGGCATCATAGATCGATATGCTAAACCCATTGAATACTAAGGGAGTAGCTGACGAAATAAAGCCAACAATAATAACATTGAGTATTGTAAAGTACTATCTTACATAAGGTGAAACTAGAAATCTATCAAATGAAACTAAAACCTTAATAATTAATCATAAATTAAAACTTTAATTAAAGCTTAAAGGTCAAGTCAATTTTCGAGGCTTCAACCAGTTGAGTCTCTGTGTCTTCACCATTTCTTTTCGGAAGCAAACCAAAGTCAATCTTCGACCTTGTAACCTGATTTCTCCTTGGCAAAACAAAGTCAGATCTTGGTTTTCCACCCTGCTGAGTCTCTCCAGCTTCATTTGTCGGTCGATGCAGACCAGAAACATTCTCTACCCTACCATAGTTGTTAGTCCCAAACCCAAGATTGAACCATTCTAACTCTAGAGGATTATGAAATGCACCATGTCCAATACTAGAATTGGTCCCAAACCCAGCATTGAAACCTACACTCAGTCGATGCTGAAAAGTACTAGTATTGTTACCTATTGCCCTCCGTGGATAAGGGAATACACTATTGTTTCTAGTCTCTAAGGCACCATACATAGTCCCAGCTCCAAAGCTAGTTATCCCTGCATGTTGAAAGGTTCCATCTAGTCCATTATATTGATTTCCACCGAAAGATTTGTAACTAGGTAGGGTTGGTAATGATGAAAACTCACAGTAAGAGCTCCCTCCCATAGCTATTCTTATAGCTTGGATCCTTTCTTTGAGGTTTCGCTCCCATTTGTGGCCATTTTGGTGACCCCCTAATGCTTGTGGATTAATGAAGGTTTTGTCACAAAAGCCACAGGAGTAACCAGCCTTTCGCTTTCCCTTAGTAGGTTTCATAATGACTCCAAAAATTTTGGGATACTTTGAATCCTCACTTGCATCTTCTGGTTCTTCCTCCATGATCGCCTTCTGTTTGTCTCGGTTTGCTTTAGGTTCTTCATCCATTATTATCTCCTTCCCTTTGTCCTGGTTCTTTGATACAAGTCCTTGGTCCAATACCATCTCCTTGCTCCTGTGCAGATTGGCTTCTTCATGTTCTTCACCCATTTTCCCCTTCCCCTTATTTAGAGGCTGCTTATCTATGGACGAAGTGCTGGACATGGCTGAGAGAGAGACAGGAGGAGTACTTTGTGTTTTGGTGATGGATATGGAGGGAGGATGTTTAACATGTTCAAACTTGGGAGAATTTAAAGATATATATGAAGAGCAAATATTAAATATACAAGACGTAGTCTACACATATTGCAAGTTTTAATTATCATATCCTCCTTAATGCAAATAAATTTTTAGGTATTATTGGAGCAAGAGATTTCTCTTGCTCTCTCATTGAATATGTGCCACATTAGCTTTGTAAACAAATATTATCTTTCACTTTAATTATAATTTTAAAGATATATATAATGTAGCACACATCAAAATTATACAGAGCAAGAGATTTTTTTTACTGCCGGGCACCTAAGAATCTCTCCCTTAATGCATTAGCTTAAGATGGTAGGTACGAGCTAAGCAATCCTGAGGATGGACCCAAAGAATTTCTATATATGTTTTGGCAAGACAGTAATTTCAAAATATTAAAATCATATCTGCCTAAACTGGGACATTTATTTAAGACAAGGAAAAAGTAATATGTGTGGTTTCAAAAATAAAATAAAATAAAAAGAAAGATATATGTGTGATGAAATAGTTACCTAATGAAGTTTCCAAGTAACTTTGTGACAACGAAGATGTAATAGTGGAAAAGAATAAAGAAAAATGAAAACCTTCTGGCTTGATCCTTATTGTCAATTCTCATCCTATACTCTTATGTTCCTACCAACTCATCGAATTTAAATATTGAAAATCCTATGCTAGTCAATTATGAAGGTGCATCTACATTAATTGTTTGCTTAATCACCAAGAAAATGCTATTAATTCAGGATCTTGGTTATTTTACAAGCATTAAATGTGATATATTGATTGCTGGAAACACAATAAAAATTATTTATTTAGCTCACGTGAAAAATACACTACATATATATATATATATATATATGCAAACATGTGACACGTGGCAGCACTAAACTATTAAGAAAATGCCAAGTGGATAATAGGATTACTAGTCGACAATATTAATGCTGTCAAGATAGGCAATACTGATGTTGCCTAAGTATTGAGAAAATTGCTAAAGTGTAGTCATGAGAAATAAAGTATAAAAGCAATTTTGGTAGTACTAAAGCTACCAAATTCAAGATAGTATTGATGTTATCTTTGAAATTTGGCAATACTAATGCTATCAAACATTGGTATAAATGGTAGTACTAAAGTTATCATAAGTTCAACAAGTCAATAATTATGGTCGACACTGATATATTGGAGTTTAAATTAAAATGGTGCATAGCAACAATATATTCAAGATAGTACTAATTATATCTTAGAAATTTGGCAATACTAATGCTATCAAACATTGGCATAAATGGTAGTACTAAAGTTATCATAAGTTCAATTAGCCAATAATCATGGTCGACATTTATATATTGGAGTTTAAATTGAAATGGTGCATAGCAACAATACTAACGTTGAAGAGAACTCCAAAATAGACTAAGTCCTTGGGAAATAGTTCTACAATGTTGCATAACAATAATACTAATATTATCAATGAGAAGTTCTAATAAAGCTTAGATCTAAAAAGGCACATGACATGTAGATGACTTTCTAAAAAATCTTTAGTTACAAAGTATAAGTCATGGACCAAAACCCACGTTGGGAGGTTATTCTCGCTCCCTATTCAGATGCATGAAGCTCCCCACAAAGACATGTTAAGAGGTTGTGCACTGGTGGAGAAAGAGCAGTAACTGCTGAAAACAAGTGTTGTAATCTTAATAGGTATCGAATTACTACAGAATCATTGGATGCCATGAGTGATTACTTGATTCATCTATAAATAGGGCATCATGGTAACATTGCAAAAGGTCATGAGCACTCTACACTCCTCGCTTGCAGCGAGAAGACGAGTTACCAGTGACCACCCTTTTCGTTCTTCTTTTCAAGATTAGACTATTTTTTTCTAGAATTTTAACTTCAAACTTAGGAGTAGTTCATAGCTCATAGCTTCGCTTGCGCTTAGGATTATGTTGTAAGTGTGCTTTTCAAGTTCAATTTCAATATCATTTCTATTTGTTCAATATCATTTTATCTATATTTGTTGATATTTGATGTTTACTTGAACACAATTACACACTTTGTTTATTGAATATCATAAATGTCAACCTTATTGCAAAATTAATTAGTAATTTGAAAGAGTCCATTAATTTTTGTAAGAGTTTGATCCCTCTCTCCTCTCTAATGTCAAAGGGTCAAAGTTCTAGGTTTTAGGCCACATGTCAACCTCGTAAGCTAGATCAGACTTTAAACATTTTCCCCAAAAACAAAATTTCCACGCTCGATGGGACTCAAGTGATTAGTTTCGTCATATGAACAACATTATTGTCAATAGTATTGATGTTATTGTTTTGAGGACAATATTGAGATTGTCCATTGTACCAAGGTGTTCATTGTATGTATTTACGTAGTGGTAAGGTCATTCGTAAAACCATGTCTAATGAAACTTCAAGAACCGAAACCCCAACTATGCAAGTTGAGGCTAAGGGAAATGTACCTAACTCCATAGCTTTTGCAACAATGCCTACACCAGAGGAATCAAGCTCTGACTTTTGAAATCATCAATATTCTTCGGGCATCACTCTAGTCTATGTTTACTGTTGGTTTTATGGAAATTATTGTTCCTGTATACTCACTGACTAATCTTACTTTTCCTCCTGGGATAATTCCTTAAAGACTATACCCTTTTACCATTATAGACTACAAAAAAATTTATAAATTACGACAATTTTAACACGACAGTTCTAAAAAACTGTCATAATATATAATATAATACGTCAGTTACGCACTTGCCATATTCTACAAGTAAAAATTGACAGATAAATATATAAAACAACAGTTTCAACTGCCATTATTTTTATTTTAAATTTTAATTAAAATAATCCTTAATTCTTCAATATTTCTCCATTTCTCACGCGTAAACCAAAACCCAAATTATTTAATTTTTCCCTCCTCACTATAAGCTCCCTCATCCCCCAAATTAAGAAGTGGGAATCACATTTCTCTCTTTTTGAATCACCAATACACCAACAGCCACCCGAAACCACCACATCTCGCATAGCCACCACGCCGTCTGAGCCATGAGCCACCATGGCCTAGCCCCTTCACCGTACTTAACCAAGCTCCTGTAGCCATCCTGTCACCACCAAATCTAAGCCTCCATCGTCATCCTTAACTTTCAACCACATTCTACCACCACCACCCCTCCATCCAACAAAAGCACCACACAACCACCATATTCACTTCACCAATAACACCACCCCATCATTAAACTAACCTATGGCCTTCCACGCACCAGATTCGAGCCACCACTCGAAACCCACACCCATAGCCGCTACTCCTGTCCCCTGTTTTTGCCAGAATTGAGATCTATGCAATGTCACTGTAACCTACCGCGAACCACTGCTAACCACCGTGCTAGCGCGCCAAATCCGAGCCACCGCGAACCACTACATCACTGTAACCACCATAGCCTCTGCTCTGTAACCACTCGCAGTGAAGACCACTAGCTGAAGCTCCACCAAGTCGTTCTGCCATAGTTCCAACGCAGTCCACAGTCGGAGCTCCGCCAAAGATCCAACACAAGGATGCCTTGTCTTATCTCTCTCTCTCTGGCACAATTCTATTATGTGCCTTGTTTTCGATATCTGAATATTGTGGTGATGCTTCATCACTGATTTTTATTGGTCACAACTACCACTTGATTTTTTTTTCTGCTTTTATAATTTGAATACTGTGGTGATGCTCTAGTAACGATCTCGTATTGGAACTTGATTTGCAAATTGTGATGCATTTTGATTGGATAAGATGCAATAGCATGAGGACTACAACTTGTACGGTGATGGAGCCAAAATGTATAAGAATGCCCAGAGGAGCTTCAATGGAGGAAATGAGTATCGCATGCCAAGGAATACCTGATGCTCCTGGTATTCGTTCTACCATCTAGAAGGTACCTTACCCACATACCTACCATTTCATTTAATTTCTTTTATTGTCAATGAACAAGTCAATGAAATCAAACGATACTATTGCATTGCAATTTATTCACATAGCATTTGCAGCTTTTGCTTGAATATCTTCTGCCAAATCGTGCCCTTTAGTCATCTGAATTAGCTAAGAAGAGGACCCAGTACAAACATTTCAAAGACGACCTTCTCATGAACCATGTAAGTTAGTTACTTAATAGGGACCTCTTAAACAATTATGTGTGCCTGTGAAAAACATGCCTTAGTTGCGATAGCATCGATAATTGAAAACTTTCTGTGGTTGAACAAAAGTTGTACAATCAAGTTGCATAATTCTATAGCATTTGTTGTTGCATCAATTTTTTGAACTTTGATTTGATTTTGCTTGGTTTTTTCTCTTACATTGATGGGGGTGCATCTGTGTCTGTGTGCCCGCGTGCAAAGAAACATAGGGAAACTGTGTACTCTTGGACTGTATTATTAATTTCTATTTGCAATATATATATATATATATGTTATTTTTGCTTTATTTGTTTGGCTCTCTAAATGTTTCTGTGGCTAGTTAGTCAAAAATCACAAGGAGGATGTACATCTCCATAAGATATGACACTGATGATGCAAAATGTAAGAGTAGGGGCTTGCTTTCTAGATCAGAAATCACTCATGGGGAGCACCCTTTGAGTCTTGGCAAGACCAGCATATGGAATAAGTTCTTCCAGGTACTATGCAAAGTTTTCCGATAAATATCATCTAGAGGAAATATCATCAAATACTTTTCAAAGCATTTGTACTTTGATATTTGTGATTCTATATTAATTATGTTGCTTGTACAGTTGCCTTAATAATAATTACAGTATTGTCTATTGTGAGGTAATTTTCTAAATTGTTAGATGCTATTTGAGTACCTCATGTCATGACTTATTTTATTTGTACAGTAACAATGTGTCTTGAGGTAATTAGGTTTAGCAAATGTGCTAGTGCTACCACATACCACTAATGATATTGTTGTTATTAATAGATTAATCTTTAATGAACTTTAATGTTCTTTACTATATCACAACTATATAAACTTGATGCTAATGTTCTGTACTCTGGTGTGCAAAGGGCTGTTATGATAGTAAATATTCCTCTTTGCATGCTGTAGGACTCAGAGATCATAGATCAGATTGACCGAGATGTAAAGCGCACTCATCCTGATATGCACTTTTTCTCTGGCGATTCTCAATTTGCAAAATCTAATCAGGTTGTTCCTTTATTTCTTTTGAAATTCATACAAACTTCATAACTCAAGCCTTTTTCTTGGCATGAATGAACCTTTTGATTTGATTTTTTTTTGTTTGGGCATTTTCTAGAGGCTTTAAGGAACATTTTAATTATTTTTGCAAAGTTGAACCCAAGTATAAGATATGTTCAAGGGATGAATGATATATTGGCTCCTCTATTCCATGTGTTCAAAAACGATCCTGATATGGTAAATGCGATGAGTCTATCCTTGCAAGCTCCCCCCTAAACCCCTTTGTCTCTTTAAGTTTGAACTGTAGACACATATTTTAGAGTTATATTTATTGATGAGATTAGTGGGAAAAGGTGCTAATGGTTCATCTGTAGAGTTTACAGTTCCATCTTAAAATATTTACTATCAATAACTATCTTGTTTAATAAAGAAATAACTTGATTATAGAGGAAGAAGTACATATAAAGAGAGGGATAAGATATTCTCCCATGCAAAAGCAACACAACAAAGCAACAAAAAAAAGTCTTTCTAATACAACAAAGTTGTCAAAATTCTAATGAATACTATAACTATTATTTCTGCCTTTTGGTCTTAATTTTTTTTTATATATATTTTCATAAAAAATCTACATATCCTAATTCAATTGACTAATTTGGGACAATAAATGTTTCCAAATGTAATACAATGTTGCCATGTACATAAAAGAAAAATGAAAACATGTGAAATGATTAATATGACCATGGGAATGTTGATAGGGTTTTTGTTTCCAAAAAGTTGCTCAAATAGTAGTGATTGAGTAATATAGATTCATATTACTCATGTTATATGATTTTAATTTTGCCCAGATGTTCCAATTACAATATGCAAGCCTTTGTTGAAGCAGACACATTCTTTTGTTTTGTTGAGCTATTGAGTGGGTTCCGAGATAATTTTGTTCAACAACTTGACAATAGTGTTGTTGTAATCCGTTCCACTATTACAAGATTGTCCCAGCTTTTGAAAGAACATGATGAAGAACTGTGGTGTCATCCTGACTGTCGAAATTAATGTTTTGTAAATCTTTATTCCTCTAGGATTTATCCCTATTTTTGTATTACTTGTTTTTGCTCCTTTGATTTAGGGAAGTAGATCCTTTATACTCTATATGTTTTTCACCTGAAGAAACTGTTATGGTTTTAGTTGAATAAAAATATTTAGTTGCATTTAAATTGACGAATATGTTTGTGCATGTTGTGTTATATTCATATTGTTTATATTATCCAAAATGGGTACTGCTTTCTTTTTTTTGTTGATTTTAAGTAAATAATGGCAGTTCTAAACCGTCATTTTATGAAAAAATAATTTTTTTTGGTTGGTTTTACGTGAATTACGGCAGTTCTAAACCACCATTTTATTGAAAAATTATTATTTTTGGTTGATTTTAGGTGAATTATGATAATTCTAAACCGTTGTTTTATGCAAAAACTAAATTGCTGCTTTAAACATGATAAAATTATGGTGGTTAATGAGAAATCACCGTATTATATTGAATGATGGAGGTAATTATGTCACTTTTAGAAACCGCCATTGAGGCAAAAAGCGGCAGTCAAAATCGTCGTAATATGCAACTAATGACTGTCATTTTAAACCTTTTTTTGTAGTGGACCCCAACTATTCCATGAACATACCCTTATATTTGAGTCATATAGGTCCTAGTGTAGTACCTGTGCATGATATGACAAGGCAACAGGGAACACCAATTGTTTTCATCTTTCCTAACATGTCAAGAGTCGTGCCTCAAGGGCCTTAAAACAACACTTTAGAGGCATTTGCTACTATCTGGTAATAGATGGATGACAATAACCACGAAATGATTCATATGGTAACTTGACAAATGAATACGGTCCTTTTTCCTTTGATTGAGTCAAGCAACAAAGCCTACAATACATTGCCCCTGTTATATGTAGGTAAAATACACACATCTTATGCTTAGTTTAATATGAATTTAAATTATGAGGATTTACGCCACTAATAATTAAATTCTCCTTGGTAATTTATGTTTGGACTTTCTCTATATTTTTAGGTTCAAAATTGATGCTTTAGTATGGATTTATGAGGACTTGCTTGAGTTTCTTCCAAAGGAGTTGAGTTTGGAATCAAGATCACCAAGATTCACGAGATTCTTAACCTTTGTGTGGTAAAATAGACGTAACTTGAGCTACGAAGGTTGAAATGGGGTGATTCTACAGGCATTAAAAATCCAAGAGAAGGAGTTACAACTTTTATGAATACCACGAAGGCCAAATCCTACTCTAGGGAGCGACATGGGCCCTCCTGTTTGAACTGGAAATCCACACACCCGCTGATGTATGGCGCCTTTGCTTAAATCCAAACAAAGCCTCACATGCTCCCCCTGGTAGGGCAACACACAGGGGTGTGTGAGAGTAAAAAATGTCAAACAAAGTGCCATATAACCCCCTATAAAGAGCCCAAATCAAGTTGGAAACTTTAATTAAGTGCAAAATTGGAATGCTAAGTCCTAATACAACTCAATTAGGGTTAAATTCCTATAAAAGGAGGACTAATAACATATCAAAGAGGGCATTGGAGGCAACAAAGATTGAAGAACAAGGGTTGGAGGCAAGATCAATAGAGAATGGGCATTTATTGAAGACATCCATAATTCTGTCTTCTTCTACTCTTATTTTCTATTTTTCTTGGATTGATTCATGGTTGTTGTAACATTCCTAAAAATATTAATACCAAAAATAAAGAACATAGAAAATATAAAGTGTCTATAAAACAACCCCTTATTCGAATAAAATAGTGGTTATTCAAATAAATGAGTAGCAAAGCACATATACACGTGAACCAAAATAAATCATTTGAATAGAGACCTTGTTATTCGAATAGAGGGTTAATGAATAAGGCTAACATATGACACTTTATAATAACAAGATTGTTATTCAAATAAAATATCCAAGATATCAAAAAATAGAGACACAACACGATGCAACCAAAGTGAAGTCATCCAACGACATTAGTAGAGACAAATGTCATTACGGGAAAGCTTATGAAGCATGGCAATGATTAATGGTGAAAAGTGGCAAGTCATGCACATATTAAGCTTAGAAAATTCTAGAATGAAGGTGATGAAGCATGACAAGTGTCAATGAAGGAAGCCATTGGAGTCATAATAATGAATAGCAATAAACAAGTGTCAAGTGATGAGTGAAGAAGTAGCAAAGGCTTGAAGCATAAGTCATTCCACGTTGAAGGAAGAAATGATTATGGAAGAAGATGATTTTGATGAATCACATTTTGACACTTAGCCACCTAGCATCATCACTGATAATCACATATTTAATATATTAATAAACCCTCATTTTTAGTCATTTACACTCTTCATGTACTTAATTGATTAAGCCTGGTTATGTTTTGTAAGATTGGACTCAAATTGGACTTAATTGATTTTTTCAGCATTATTTGGGTCTTACACTATTTCTGTATTTTAGTCATATCTTGAGTTCTAGATGTCTAAAAATTATGAATTTTACCTTGTAGGAAAGCTGAGAGAAAGCTCTACAACTTTGATGAAGAGCTCAAAGTCTCAATCAGACATCTAGTGGAGCTAATTGGGCTTGGAAGACAGAACACGAGTTTTGTGTCTGGAACCTGAACAGTGTACAGTAATCAGAGCATAACTCGGGCTTTAAGAATTATCTTGGGCTGAAATTTGGACATTTGAAAGTTAAGACCCAGATCTACAACTTTCATGGGAACACAAGAGCTCATTCGGACAGCTTGGAGGTGATATTGGGTCTGCAAGTCAAAACAGAGGTGCTGAAACTGGGCCTGAACAGTCTGTAGTAATTGGGTCATATCTCGGGCTTTAAGAATTATCTTGGGCTGAAATTTGGACATCTGAAAGTTAAGATCCAGATCTACAACTTTCATGAAGATGACTTTTCTATTTGATGACGGAATCCATGAGTTAAGCAATGAATGATTTCGGAGACAAGAAATCTCAATAATTTCTTAATCTTATCCTCACCATTTGGCATTTTCCACTCATTCATCCACTCATCCACCTACTCTTAATCAGCCTCCTTGTCTTTTTGTATCCCTAATCCTCTATAAAAGGCACCATTGGCTGACCATTTGGAGCACTTGGTGTTAGGCTTAGTTTTTACAAGTTATGGTTATGTTTGTTTCTTGTTTTACTTTGTTGTAATTTTCTCTTGTTCTAAAGTGAAGCTATGTTCATCTTTCTCTTCTTCTCTCTTTCTTTCTTCTTATCTATGAGTAACTACATCTTCATCTTGCTTGGGTGAAAGAGTGAAGCTCTTGGTAATGAAATAAGGTTAGATTATTCTATTTCTTGTGCTTAAATGATATATTATCAAATGAACATTATATGTGTTGTATTTTGTTTCCAATTAATTTAAAAACCTTCTTTGTATAATGGAGATCTTGATTTATTGTAGACAATAGGATTGGCACAGTGAATGCTTGAACTCATTTACAAATGTTGGTAGATAATTAAAGGAATCATAATATGATTGCATATATAATTGAACTTTGAATGTTATATTTTCCGATTGGAATCTCCGTTGTGTGTGGATTTCAATTGAGTTATAAAGAAAAATAATCTTGCCTTTAATTTATTACCAAGAGTGGATCTTCTAACTCAAGCAAGTTCTTAAATTCATTTGTGAACATTTTCTATTACTTTTGGTGTTGTGACAAATCCTTTCCTACCTCAATTAATTTTTTCTTCATCAATTCCCTGTGGATCGACCTCGGACTCCCGAGAAATTTACTACTTGAGACAACCTGCACTTGGGTTTGCATCCTTAAATCCCGCAGTCAAGTTTTTGGTGCCATTGTCAGGGACTTGATTTGAAGTTTTAATTTATTGAGGTTCGTTTTCTTTAATAAAATCTATTCTCTCTTCTCCCTCACTGGAGCAAAAGATCGGCTTGTCGATCCTTCGGTTTCTTTACTAACTTGCTAACATACTAACTTTCTAACTTTTATATTTATGTCATTTATTTTTGCTTTTTATTTTTTTTTTTTTTGGTCATTTTTTTCGTTAGTGGAGGTAACTCTCCTTTTTATTTTACGCACTAATTTAGTGGGGAAACTCTCCCTTTTCCTTTTTCTCGTTATTTATTTTTCCGCAATCTAACTTCATGAAATAATATTTCTTCTTCTCTTTTCTTTTTACGGCTCTCTGTGGGGCTCTGTCACTTTTCGATTTTCATATTTAAATTTACTTTTCTCGACTTTATTTTTTGTATTTTAATTCGCATTTTATTTTTACGTATTTTATTTTCCGCACTTTATTTTTCATTTTATTTTTATTTTTATATTTTGGGTGGTTAGTTTATTACCCCATCTTTGTTATATATATATTTTTGGTGGTTGGTTTCTACCACGCCATTTTTTTTAATATTTATTGAGTGGTTGGTTTATACCACATCCTTGTTAATATTTAATGGCGGGTTACACCGCCATCTTGTACATTATTTTTGTTTATTTATTTTTAAGTTATTTATGTATTTATGCTTAATTGGTATCGTGATTTAAATTCTGGTTGTTTAGTTAAAATTAACCCTGGTACTTTATATATTGATTTATTTGAATCACAATCACACACAATTGACACAATGGCTGACAATGAAAGTGTATATGATGAACATAAAAATCAACCGTTGCGAACCATGCGTAAATATTTACAACCACCTCAAAATTCTAGTCCATCATATTTTATCTTTCCACTCAATGCCGACAATTTTAAATTTAAGCCAGGTATGATTTCTTTACTTCCTAATTTTCATGGTTTAGAATCTGAAAGTCCATATTTACATCTGAAAGAATTTGAAGAAGTATGTATTACCTTCAATGATCAAAATTGCATTGAAGAGATTGTTAAGCTTAAATTGTTTCCTTTTTCTTTAAAAGATAAAGCAAAATCTTGGCTTAACACTTTGAAACCAAGATCAATTGGCACATGGTAAGAAATGCAAGGTGAGTTCTTAAAGAAATTTTTTCCAACACATAAACCAATGCTATGAAAAGACAAATCCAAAATTTTTCCCAAAATTCAAATGAAGCATATTTTCAATGTTGGGAACGATTTAAAGATTTGTTAAATTCTTGTCCACATCATGGTTTTGAAAAATGGTGCACTATAAGCTTCTTTTATGAAGGTTTAATACCTGAAACTAAACAATTTGTGGAAACAATGTGCAATGGTGAGTTTCTTGATAAAGAACCTGATGAAGCTTTAGACTATTTAAACCAGTTGGCTGAAAATTCTCAATCTTGACATAGTACTAACACTTCTGAAAATTCAATTAGATCTAATCTTGCAAGTGCTAACAAAGGAAAATATCACCTTAGTCAAGAGGAAGATCTAAATGCTAGATTTGCTAGTTTGGCTAGAAAAGTTGAAGCCATGGAATTAAGAAAAGCAAAAGAAATCAAATCTGTGCAAAATGAAGAAATTTGTGGCATTTGTGATGATTTAGGACACTCAACACATGAATGTCCTAATATTCCTGTTTTTAAAGAAGTTGTACATGAGCAAGTAAATGCAATGAATAATTTTAAAAAGCCATTTACTTCTTTTTTTTCAGATACATACAATCCGGGATGGAGAAATCACCCAAACTTCAGCTGGAGGAATAATAATCAGTCACAATTCGTGCAACCACCACCTCCTCAGGCACAATAAGACTCTCAAAATTCTCAAGGATATGCACCTTATGTCCCACCATATAGGAAAAACCTTGAAGAAACACTGCATGCATTCATAGAAAAGCAAGAGACCATTAATAAACAAAACAATCAAACCATGAATGACATAAAAGACACTCTTGCTAAACTTTCTTCTGCACTCACCATTCACGAGAAAGGAAAATTTCCTTCTCAACCTCAACCAAATCCCAAGGGTCAGTACAGTCTAAATGAAGGGAGTTCAGAAAATCAACAAATGGACCAAGTCAAGTCAGTGATAACTCTTAGGAGTAGAAAGGTTGTTGAAAAACAAATCCCCGAATCTTGTGAGAAAGAAGTTGAGCCAATTCCCCAAAAAAATGAAGAAGTTGACCAAAAGGCGACCAAACTCTCGCCTTCACTCCCATTTCCTCAAGCATTGAATAATCCAAAGAAATTGGACCATAACACTGGAATTTTTGAAATTTTGAAATAAGTGAAGATCAATATTCCTCTGTTAGATGCTATCAAACAGATTCCTTCTTATGCCAAATATTTGAAAGACTTGTGCACTGTTAAAAGGAAATTAAATGTGAAAAAAGAAAGTATTTTTGGCTGAACGGGTAAGCTCCATTCTTCAAAATAATAATGCGTTGAAATATAAAGACGCTAGTGGTCCTACAGTTTCATACATTATTGGAAAACATAAAATTGAAAAAGCTTTACTTGATCTTGGTGCTAGTGTCAATTTACTTCTATATTCAGTTTATGAGCAACTCAACTTAGGTTAGTTAAAACCAACTTCTGTAACTCTTCCACTTGCCAATAGATTAATTAAAATTCCAAGAGGAATAGTGGAAGATATGTTGGTTCAAGTTGATAAATTCATATATCATGTGGATTTCATTGTCTTGGATACTGAACCTATAGCTGATAGTTGTAAGTCAATTCCTGTTATTTTAGACTGTCTATTTTTAGCAACATCTAATGCTTTGATAAATTGTAGAAATGGAATAGTGAAGCTAACATTTGAAAACATGACATTGGATCTCAATGTTTTTAACATGTGCAAGTAACCACAGGAAGTCCTTGATGAAAAGGAGGAAGTTGAAGGAATTGAAGCCATTGTAGATGATCATCTTCAAAAAGGGAGTTCTTCTGACCCATTAGAAGTTTGTTTAATTAATTCATTTGATTTGCTTGATTGTACAGAGGAAATAAAGTACAAAGGATGGAAGCCGAGATTCAAAGAGCTAAAACCCATGAATGATAATACCCATGAAGAAATACCCACACCGAAACTAAAGTCATTATCTGCTGGGTTGAAGTACACATTTTTGGAAGAAGAACAAAGCTTTCCAGAAGTAATTTCCTCAACTCTTGCTGGAGAACAAGAAGGAAAAATGTTGCCTCAATGGACGCACCAAGATAGAAGGAAATTTTTGACAGAGGTGAAAAATTTTTATTGGGATGATCCATACTTGTTCAAATATTGTGCTGACCAAATCTTTCATAGATGTGTGCCCGACAGTGAGGTAAGTAGTGTCCTTAAATTTTGTCACTCAAAAGCATGTGGAGGTCACTTTTCTTCAAAGAAAACAGCTGCGAAAATCTTGCAGTGTGGATTTTATTGGCCCACTTTATTTAAGGACTGCTATACTTTTTGTAAAAGTTGTGAAAATTATCAAAAGTTGGGCTCAATTTCGAAAAGAAACATGATGCCTCTGAACCCCATTCTTGTTATTGAAATTTTTGATTGTTGGGGAATTGATATCATGGGTTCATTTCCATCTTTATTTGGATTTTTGTATATTTTGGTTGCAGTTAATTATGTCTCAAAATGGATTGAGGCGATTCCATGCCGACACAATGATCATAAAACTGTTCTCAAATTTTTAAAAGAAAATATCTTGTGTCAATTTGGAATCCCTCGAGCTATCATCAGTGATGGGGGAACACATTTTTGCAATAAATCATTCGAATCTTTAATGAAGAAATATGGTATTACACATAAAATTGCCACCCCATATCACCCTTAGACAAGTGGACAAGTTGAATTGGCAAATAGGGAGATTAAACAAATTTTGAAAAAAACAGTTAACCCAAATCGTAAAGATTGGTCTTTAAGACTAAACGATGCACTTTGGGTTTACCGTACTGCTTTCAAAACATCTTTGGGCATGTCACCCTATCGGTTAGTCTATGGAAAACCTTGTCACTTGCCTGTAGAATTGGAACATAAAGCATTCTGGGCCATTAAAGCTTTCAATCTAAATCTTAATGATGCTTGCAAGATATGCAAATTGCAATTAAATGAATTTGAGGAATTGAGAAATGATGCATATGAGAACTCAAAGATTTATAAAGCCAGAACAAAAACTTTTCATGACAAGACAATTTTGAGAAAATCTTTTAAAATTGGTCAAAAAGTTCTGTTTTATGATTCTCGCCTACACCTATTCCCTAGAAAATTGAGATCTAGGTGGAGTGGTCCTTTTGTTGTCAAACACGTGTATCCTCATGGAGCCGTAGATATTGAGAATCCTAGGAATGGTAATGTGTTTAAAGTTAATGGACAAAGGCTCAAACCATTTCTGGAAAACTAAGTTCATGAGGTAGAATTCATCTCTCTTTTTGATCCTTGTTATGAATAGAATTCATTCTAATTTTGTTGCCTTGTTTTTGCAGTTCTTTGTGTTGCTGGTTAAGTGGCGGATACGGTACTCCGTGACTCTCAAGTCGGTTTGTTTTTCAGTTTCCCAAAATAACTGAATCATTCTTCTCCTTTAAAATGGATGTCATTCTTTCAAACCTGAGAAAACATTTTCCCCCTCTCCCTCAAAATGCTCTGAAAAAAAACATACAAAGTTCGATGTGAAAGATTAAGATTGTTAATGCACAAAGGTGTGCCAGAAGATGTGCGCTGGATAATTGAAACAAAGGTCCGACTAGCAGATGAGTCTTCAATTTCATTTGACTCATACATGCTAGGTCTTGGAAGAAGTTCGTATTCTAAAAGGAGAAGAGCAAAAAGGTTACAAGTCTGTTACAAATGTGGACGATGGAATTGTAACAAGCGATGTCGTTCTTTGGAGATGGTTTCCGCAAATAGAGAGAGATAAAATTTTCTTCATTAAGAATGGACTGAGTAAGGAGTCATTAGATGATATCTTATTGACTCTTGAGACGCATTCTTGTGGATTGGTGCATTGTGAATTTCTTAATTTGTGGAATCTCTTCAAGGATGAAGAAAAACGCTACAGTCTTGGGAATCTGACTTTAAAAGACCCTGTTTGCCAATTTATAAGAAAATTGGATGGGAAGCTTATCCTCGACTCATAGAAGGCGTTTAAGTCGTTACTGGATGTTAAACCAGAGGCAGATGTGAGTCATATCCACAACAATCTGTACATATCATCATCTTCTTCTTGTCATCTTTCAAAAAAGAAAAAGAAAAAAAAATTCAAAAAAAAAGAAAAAAAAGAAAAAAATGTTTGAACAAGGGCGATCCGGAAGGAGTATCATGGCTTTAATTAGTTGTGGAGCCCCAGCCTTTGGCTGACCCGTCATTGACTCAGGTGGACCTTTGCACGCTGGTCCTTAAAAAAGTTCGTGTACCATGCTCTGTAGAGAGCCACACTCCATAACCCAATGTTTACCATCTAGGCACTGTGGAGTTGATGGACAGGCAGAAGCGTCCTACTTTGGTTATTAGTGAGAAGTAACCCACAGCGGCCAAAGCATATGAGGCACCTGAGCTTGATCCTCTCTTTTATTAGAAGGGGCTCTCAGCGCCCTGGGATGGGATGTTTTGGATCTTGGACATTACGGGTTTCAGATTTTAGCATCTTTGTTGATGTTACGAGCCCAAGTGTGAGCGCTCCAGGTTCCAGACCCAAGATGGAAACCCACGATGGTTTCTTATTTCTCCTTTCTTGAATGTCTACTGCACTAGTGACACGCAGTATAAAGATATGCCACTACTGCATTCATGACGCGCAGTATAAAGATACGCCATGAAAGCTGTACATACAGGTATATCATTATTTGCTATTATATTTTTTTTTTATCTTTGTATGATTTGCTGCATTTTGGTTTTGGACAGACGATCTTTTGAGTAGGGTCTTTCAGGAGTTTCTAGACTTCTTTACCCTGATGGTTTTCTTGAAGTAAATAAAAAAAACAAAAAAACAAAAAAACAAAAAAACAAAAAAACAAAAAAAAAACAACAAAAAAAAGGATTTTGTGTTCCTTAATTTCAAACTCTTTTGGCAACAGCCAACCTACCCTTATAGGTACAATTATTACCCTTTCCATTCTTTTTCCTATTTAAACACTCCACTTTCTCCATTTTCTTCCATCTCAGAATCAATCAAAGGGAAGGTGAGAATAGAAATGGAAGGTGTTTCTGTTCGTCAACTTAAAAATATCTGTGTATTTTGTGGATCTAAGTATGGGAAGGGTTTAGAGTTTGTAAACGCAGCTACTACTCTTGGTCGATCACTTGCTGCGAGGAATATTCATCTTGTATATGGGGGAGGTTGCCGTGGGTTAATGGGGGCTATATCACTTGCTGCATACATAGGAGGCAGTCAGGTTTTAGGTGTCATTCCTGAACCTTTAGCTCAACAAAACATCATTGGAAAGATAATTGGAGAGGAACTTAAGGTATCATCAATGCATGAACGAATGAAGATAATTCTTGAAAACTCTGATGCATTCATTGTCTTACCAGGTGATTTTGGTACCTTGGAAAAAGTGTTTCAAATTGTTTCTTAGGCCCAACTAAACATCCACCATAAACTCATAGGTTTGTTGAATGTAAATAATTTCTTTGATATTTTGTTAATCTTTCTTGACCATGCTGTGGAACAGAAATTTATCACACCTTCGGCAAGATAACTTCTTATCTCTGCTTCCAGTATTGATGAGTTGATTGATGAGTTGATTGATAAATTAGAAGCTTTTGTTCATAAACCTGACCCAGCAATAGCACAGATAGATTGGTCAGCTGGAAGTAGTGAGGGAAACAGGATGAAAAAGGAGCCAGATTTGACACTTCGTTTATAGCTTTTCTTTACTTTTGATTTATTTATCGTACTTTGTTTTTGTTTAAATTTGTGTCAGATTTCTCCAACAGGTAATATCTTCTATCCTTTACTCATTTATATTTTAACATTGAGGACAATGTTGTGATCTAGTTGGGGGGGAAGGATAGTTGACTATCAATTTTTTTTTCTTTTTTGGGAAGTATGATATGATTGTCATGGACTTATTAAGCCAATGAATGATGGCAGAGTAAGGAGTAATTTTACTTCTGAGACGTATCTAAATTGGGAAGTATGTTTAGTGATATGACTATCAGAAATCCATTCGTAGTAAAACCAATTAAGGATGGCAGAGTAATGAGTAAATTTTGGAAATAATTTATTACTCTTGAGATGCATCTTAGTTAAGGAAATAATTATTTTGTGTAGAAGTAGCAAATGGATTCTTGGATCTTAGCGTAAATTGTCTTCTTTCTTAAAAATCACAAGCTTAGATATGAATGTTGATATGATGGATTGAGAATGATAGAAATATGCCTTGTGAGATTTTGAGCCTATTGATGAATGGATTGAATATCTGTACCATTCTCTTCTTTCTTGTGTGATTTTCACTCATGGAATTGTTACTCTAGAACTTGCTTTGATTCTTTTTGAGGCTACATTTTCACATGCATACATTAATATGATTGAGGTATTTTGAAATAGCTACTTTGACCAAATAGCCATCCTTATATATTTTTCATTGTATAACCCCTTTGAACTTATTTGACCATTCCTTATTTTTAGCTCATTTCATCCTTCAAAAAAAAAAAAAAAAAAAAAAGAAAAGAAAAGAAAAAAAAAAAAAAACATGTTTTTACCCAACTTTAGGGAATAAGAGAGCATTGACCTTGTTCTTGAACAAGTGTGGGGGTGTGTGTGCAAAATGATAAAAAAAAATGACCACTGTTGCAATTAAAGGATTATCAGAGTCTAGAATAAAGGTAGATGCTTGGAAACAACAGGAAGAAAAGGAGAATATTCAAGTCTAACAATGAATTCAATTCACCAGTTTGGGATTGATCTTCAATAAAACATTAGTCAAATATTAGTGATTGTCCTTTATGATGAATGTTCTCAAACATTTTCTCCACTCTAACTAATGTTCTTTTATTCTCTTTGGTATTTATCTTTTCATATCCATATTATGTCCTCTCCTTTACCATGACCCCATTACAACCTTGAATAAAGTCCTCTTGATTTTTGTATGCATGTGTTTTGAGTAGCGGAGAAGTAGAAGATAAGCAAGCTTATGGTAGTGCAATTGTTCATGGTTGAATAAAGAGAAATACTTACCTTTTAAACACTTGAGAGATTGAGAGTAAATTCTGTGATGATCTATCATTCTTGATTCATTCTTTTCAACTGAGGTTTCCTTACTTGTTGGTTTGAGATGTGAAGAAATGTTACCTCATTAATGCTTTGATCCCTTGAATTTCTGATTGCTCTTCTTACTTCATCGAGTCTTTTAGAGTTTTTAGCTGTTGAGTCTGTGTCATTTTTCTTTGTCTCCTAACTTTGGTCTTATGTGTTTTGCCCAGGAGTGCAAAAAGCTAAGTGTGGGGGAATTTGATAATCACATATTTTATACATTAATAAACCCTCATTTTTAGTCATTTACACTCTTCATGTACTTAATTGATTAAGCCTGGTTATGTTTTGTAAGATTGGACTCAAATTGGACTTAATTGATTTTTTCAGCATTATTTGGGTTTTACACTGTTTCTGTATTTTGGTCATATCTTGAGTTCTAGATATCCAGAAATTATGAATTTTACCTTGTAGGAAAGCTGAGAGAAAACTCTACAACTTTGATGAAGATCTCAAAGTCTCAATCAGACATCTAGTGGAGCTAATTGGGCTTGGAAGATAGAACACGAGTTTTGTGTCTGGAACCTAAATAGTATACAATAATCAGAGCATAACTCGGGCTTTAAGAATTATCTTGGGCTGAAATTTGTATATTTGAAAGTTAAGACCCAGATCTACAACTTTCATGAAGAACACAAGAGCTCATTCGGACAGCTTGGAGGTGATATTGGGTCTGGAAGTCAAAACAGAGGTGCTAAAACTGGGCCTGAACAGTTTGCAGTAATTGGGTCATATCTCGGGCTTTAAGAATTATCTTGGGCTGAAATTTGGACATCTGAAAGTTAAGATCCAGATCTACAACTTTCATGAAGATGACTTTTCTATTTGATGATGGAATCTATGAGTTAAACAATGAATGATTTCAGAGACAAGAAATCTCAATAATTTCTCACTCTTATCCTCACCATTTGGCATTTTCACTCATTCATCCACTCATCCACCTATTCTTAATCAGCTTCCTTGTCATTTTGTATCCCTAATCCTCTATAAAAGGCACCATTGGCTGACCATTTGGAGCACTTGGTGTTAGGCTTAGTTTTTACAAGTTATGGTTATGTTTGTTTCTTGTTTTACTTTGTTGTAATTTTCTCTTGTTCTAAAGTGAAGCTATGTTCATCTTTCTCTTCTTCTCTCTTTCTTTCTTCTTATCTATGAGTAACTAAATCTTCATCTTGCTTGGGTGAAAGAGTGAAGCTCTTGGTAATGAAATAAGGTTAGATTATTCTATTTCTTGTGCTTAAATGATATATTATCAAATGGACATTATATGTGTTATATTTTGTTTCTGATTAATTTAAAAACCTTCTTTGTATAATGGAGATCTTGATTTATTGTAGACAATAGGATTGACACAGTGAATACTTGAACTCATTTACAAATGTTGGTAGATAATTAAAGGAATCATAATATGATTGCATATATAATTGAACTTTGAATGTTATATTTTCTGATTGGAACCTCCGTTGTGTGTGGATTTTAATTGAGTTATAAAAAAAAATAATCTTGCCTTTAATTTATTACCAAGAGTGGATCTTCTAACCTAAGCAAGTTCTTAAATTCATTTGTGAATATTTTCTATTACTTTTGGTGTTGTGACAAATCCTTTCCTACCTCAATTAATTTTTTCTTCATCAATTCCCTGTGGATCGACCTCGGACTCCCGAGAAATTTACTACTTGAGACAACCTGCACTTGGGTTTGCATCCTTAAATCCCATAGTTAATCACTTGCATCATCCACTACCTCGTCACAACGCATCCAAACCAAGCTACAAGAATCAGCCTCTGTTTTCACCATTTTTAACTTCATCATCCTCAACCTTATTACCCAACAACCAAATTCTGAAAGAATAGGTAGGAAAATGACAAAAATACCCATACCTCCTAGTCCATCACTTTGCATTCATCCTCACTTGCTTGGTTTTAATCTCAATGAAACAGTGACTCTAGTCATGTCTATAAAATGATTTTCAATGGTTTTATTCGAATAACTATGATGTTATTCGAATAAACCTTGATAAAATCACTTGAAATAATGTATTTTCGAATGGTTTATTTGAATAAGCCTTGCATTATTCGAATAAACATAGACAAAATCTTTTATTGGTTCCTGTAATATGATTTTTGATTGTTTTATTCGAATAATAGTGGTGTTATTCAAATATCAATGGTGTTATTCGAATAAAGCCTGTTAAAATACTTCACAAACTATTTTTTAGAAGCTTTTATTCGAACAACACTTTTGTTATTCAAATAAAAGTAAGACTATTATTCTGATAACGATTTTGTTATTCTGATAATGACTTTGTTATTCTGATAGCACTTTTGTTATTATGATAACGATTTTGTTATTCTAATAATAATTATGTTATTCTGATAATGATTTTGACAAAAAAAAAGCTTTAGAATTGAGATTTTAAATATAACTAATTTCTTATGAGCTATTCTTTTAACTCTTTTTTATCAATCTTTCATTTAATTAATTATATTATGAGCTATTTTTTATGCTATTCTTTATATTAGATATGTTAATCACTATTAAAATTCTTTATCAGTATTCTTATTTTACTATAATGACACATGTTAATACAAGCTTATTTTTATGGTTAATGTTGTTTTATGGAGGAAGTATTTTTGAAATATCATCCCTGGGATAAAAATGAATCAATGTGCAAAAAAGATTATTATTGCGGCCCTGATGAGAAGATCAAGGGACGCCGTGGTCAAATTATTATGACCACAATGAGAGGATCAATGGACACCTTGGTTAAATTATTGTAGCCATGATGAGAATTGGTGTGATGTAGAATACGATTAAGAATTATATCAAAAACAATTGCCAAGTTCCACCAAAATATAAAAACCTTGCAACCGGTTGTAGTAAGCAAGGGTCGATTCACAAAGAACTAATTCAATTGACATTATCAATCTAATTTCTAAATTAAACTCTGATAAACCGTAAAAAGTAAAAAGGGAGGTATTGTTAATTAAAACTAACAAAAGAAATTAAATATAAACTAAAACAGTAAACACAAATTGAATTACGAAATTAAAGATATTGGTTAAAAGATGGAATCCACTACTAGATTTATATGATTATGCTAGCTCACATACTCTTTATACCAACATGATCAATTATGTTCTTATGTAATTGTGAGATAAATCCCCTGTTTTCCTTAAGTTTCGCTTAATTCAGTAACCGCTCAAATCAAACCCTAACCATTAGCTATTTGTAAAGCAACCGCTCTTACGCATACCTGATGATTGCATTAAGAATTAGAAAACTAATCACACTAAGATCTAATCACACACCGGGATTAAATTACTTAGATCATATGTTTCACTAGTTTTACCACTGTAACCACGCATAGCAATCCTAGTTTTACCACTCTTGAAATTTGGCAAGAATATAAAGATCTTTATATTAATTTAAGAACAGAAATATATGAATAAAAATATAATTGTATTGATATAAAAAAGTATGCAAGATTCACACAATCAAAACTAGAGTTTTATCTTTCCTTAACCAATCAAGAAGTTTAGCCACACATGGCAAATTCAAAAACAGAAGAAGATTTAAAAAAGAACATTGTTCAGAACAAAAGAAGGAAAAGAAAACTAAAGATCAAACTAGTTTTCAAGGTTTGAGAATGATTGATCTTCGATTGCTTGAATCCGAATCTCCAATCTTCAATCGAACCTCTCTCTTTCTTGGTCTTCGTGTTTCCCTCAGTTTCCTTGACAGCTCTCTCTGTCCAGATCCCTTTTAGGGACTCTAAGCAACCCTATTTATAGGTTTTGACACTTAATTTAGCATTAAAACTCGAATTTAAATTCCTGAGCCGTTGACTTGGGCCGTGTCATATAACACGGCCCAACCCGTGTCTGATTCTGGTGATAAAACTCCAACTAATTTCAAAGTCAAAGAAAAACACGGCCCAACTTGTGTCTGATGACACGGGCCATGTTATCGGTCAAGACTGAAAACTGATTTTCCTTGTGAAGACAGAGATGTACACGGCCTACCCCGTGTCATTTGACACGGGCCGTGTTGATCCAAAAATATCATTTGACCCAGTCTTCAAATAGTCAAAGGAATACACAGCTTGCCCCGTGTCATTTAACACGGGCCGTGTTTACCACTTTCTTCAAATGCAACCTTCAATCTTCATAACTGCTCCTCTTCCTTTGCTTCTAGAGATAAAACCAATCTTCTTAAGCATTCATCTTTCTCCTTAAATGGTCATCAAGCTCAGTTCAATGCTAATGGACTCAAACACTCAAAGATATCCTGAAAAACATAATTCATTTATGAGTATTTATAACCACATTTAAGCATAGTTTCATAATAAATATCCAATTAAGCTCTAAAGCAGAAACTTAACTAAATATCAACAATTGAGCACATATGGAGTCCAATTAGATCAAACAAAAAGCATTTAAGATACTGAAATTATTAACAAATGAAGAATATTAAGGGACACCTTAATCATTATTAATGATTGTGGTCATGATGAGAGGATTGAGGGATGCCCTAATCATTATTAATGATTATGGTCATGATGAGATGATTAAGGGATGCCATAATCAAATTATTGTGGTCATGATAAGAGTATTAGAAGACACCCTAATGAAGAGAAAGAGACACATTTGATTAAGAGTATTAAATAGGATGATAAAGAGACAGAAATGAAGATTATGAATAATGATGTGAAAAGAATAATCAGTTACTTATTTTTATGAAGTTTTGAATTTCTTACTCTTTCATTATTGAGTTATTTTAGCTTGATTAAATATTCATTTAACTAAGATATTTACATTTTTCCAAGTTACTTATTTTTATGAAGCTATGAATTTCTTATTCTTACATTATAAAACTATTTTCTCATTTTATTCCTTTTCCAATTTATTTTACTGATGTGAGAAACAGAGAAATTTTGAGATATATTATTTTTTACAAAGTTACTTATTTTATTTGTTTTATTTATTTATTGTGGACTCTTAGATATGATTTTAGAAATAGAGAATGGTGAAGAGTGGTTGGTAAATGTATACCTATTTTTTCACATTCCTACTAAGATTTTTATCTCACTCCTTTTGTTGTGTAACATTTTAGATAATTCCAGCAATAAGAGTTCTGAATAAAAGTCATGAGTGACAAGTTATATAAATCTTCAGAGCTAGAAGATTACGTCTTTACTGTTATTGTTGGGGACTCTTGAGTAGATATAGTATTGAAGTTATAAATATGTAAATTTGTAGCACTATGTAAAGGCTTTTGTTAGCCTCATTTTTTATAAACAAATGTTTAGTTTAGAAAATATCAGTATGTAAACTACTATCTTTTAAAGGATTTAACCCCTTAATGTAATATATTTTTTAGTACAAGTAATAACGTGTGTTTGTCTAAAATTAGATATTTTAAAATTAAATAAGGAGTAGGACGTTATAGTAGTAGCTTTATTTTTAATCTTGTTGGAGCTTTTATTACCATATTTGGCTAAATCTTTTTTTTTTCTAGAGTTAGGATGAAACTCTTTACTATATTATGTTGAATACTTGATTTTTCCCTTTATCAATGAAATAATTATTGTTTTTTATTCTTTACTAGTGTTCTTAATGCTTTGGATATGTTGTATTCCATACTATGATGATCTTAGGTATTAAATAAATGTTTGAGAGAAGAAGTCTCATACTTGATAATCTAGACACTACAAGAAATAAATCTTTCTATGACAACTATAGTCGTCACTAAAACTTTTCAATGTCATCACTAAAACTTTTAGTGACGACTTTTTATACTTTTGGTGACAACTAAAAGTCATACCACCTAAAGCTACATAGTGACGACTTCACTTTGTCGTCATTGAAGCTTAGACTTTATGTGACAGATAAGGTTGTCACTAAAAAGGCATAAAAAGTCACGAGTATTAATGTTTTAGTGACTGCCATAGGTCTTCACTAAATATGCTTTTAGTAATGACTTTAAAGCTCATCATAAAATAGATTATTAGTGACGATATATAGTCGTCACTAAAGACAATAATGAAAGATCTTTGTCACTTTTTGTGACAATGTCGTCATTAAAAATATATGTTGTGACGACTTTTTGAAGTTGTCACAAGAATTATTTAAACTTGAAAAGCATAATACAATATAGATTCATTGTTTAGTTAATTTATAAGTAGAGATTCAATAAAGCTAGGCTACTCTATCTATGTTAACACACAAACATACATTAGTTCTAAGTTATATGCATCTAGAATAATGACATACAATAAATTTTTGCAGTAGTTACATTCCAAAAGTTTCATTTGCAATGTCTAGACTCTAGTAACTAATCCTACAAATCAACAGGAAATTTTCCAAATGAAAAGAAATTATAAGTACAACAAATCTTGTTAACATTTTGTCCTTCCCCAATGGATCACAAATTATACTACTTTGATTTTATCTTATCCCCCTACCTTAATGAGTGTAAACCTTTGTAGCTTATATTAATTATTAAAGTATGTAAGAGTAAAGTTGGTTTAAAAAAATTATGAAAAATAAGAACTAACACTACTACAAAGTCGCCTTTTACTGACCAATTTAGTAATCGAAATCAAATAGTCACAATAGCGACCAAAATAGAGACCCATATAAAAGAGAGAGAAAAATTCTAACCAAAATTATATCGATTGCTAAATTGATTGCTAAATTATTTAGTGACTAGTTTAACGATCGATAAACAAGGTAAAAAATAAATTTAAAAGAAAATTATTTTTTCTTTTAACGATTGAAAAATTATTGTTATATTTATTTTAAAAAATAAAAAACAATGACACAATTTTCAATCGCTAAGCTTTATTAAAGAAAAATTAACATTTTAAAAATTAATTTAGTGATTGACTTTTTGATCGTTAATTTTTTAACAAAAATGAATATAACAAAGCAAATAAAATAAAATAAAAAAACTAACAACCAAAAAATCGGTTGTTAAAAATCAATCACTAATTTAAAAAAATGAATATAACAAAAAATAAGAAAAAGTAATTTAATAGTTACATTTTCAATCACTAAATTTTATTTAAAAAGTTAAAATATAAAAAAGATATATATCCACTACTGATTTTTTTGCCATAAATATATTTTTTTAAATGAATATAGGGATTGTATATTTGGTCGCTAACTTTAAAAAATTTAGAATTGGATATCCCCAAATCTCAAATAACCTAACCCTTGCACCCTTTTTTCTCTGAGTAAACCTTCATTTTAGTCCCTGAAGTTTCATGCACTGATCACATTAATAATTGAATTTTAAAAATTGGCAATTTAATCCTTAAAATCTCAAAACGTCAGTCACATTAATCCTTGCATCTTTTCTCATCAATTAAACTTGATGGACACGCACGCATGACACGTTAAGTGCCAAGTTGGATGCTGATATGACTTCTACCTCCCTTAAAATGATGCAGTTTTGCTTTTGCAAGAAAAAACAAAGCTCCCAACAATGGAACGATACCGTTTGGGCCCAAAACTCCTGATGACCAACTTTCCCCTAACCCTGTAATGCTGTCGTATTGGAGGTGGAGGGAAAATTTTCATTCCCCCCCCCCATTGCAACGACATACATTTCTCAAACCCTAAATTCCCAATTCCTATTCTAATCCCAAATTCCACTTGATTTCTCTCTACAATCAACCTCGTTTTGCTCTCAAGGCTCCCCAATAATGTTGAATTTGTCGTCTTTGTCGTGGGATTCGAGCTTTATAAAGGTATATTCCCTAAACTCTAAACATTCCTTGTGTTGAGTGGTCATTATGGTCCTTATTTTCCATTTTTGGTGTTGTGGTCCTGCTTGTCTTCCCTTTTTGGTGTGTGATCCCCTTATGTGTGGTCCTTGTATCTTTGCATTGTGACAGCACAGCACAACACACGAGCACTTCAGTTTTTTGTATTTTTTTGTAATTTTTTAATAGTTTTTTATATGCAACAGCACACATGATGTTCCCTGTTTTTGTGTGTTGATCCCCTTGTTCCTCCCTTGTTTTTTTTTTATAGTTTTTTGTGTTGTTTCCCTTGTTCTTCCTTCATAAGTGTTATCTTTGTTGTTATTTTATACATTGTTCAAACAAATTTTTATATGAATTTTTTTTTGTTTTCCAGAAGATGTGATTTTTGAAAATTTGGTTTTGTGGGTGTTTTATCGGGTTTTGTTTTTTAGTTATGGCACTTTTAAAGAATGTTGATTGCCTATTTTTCTTGTTTACTAATTTTGATATTGAATTCTTTGGTTGTTGTTGCCATTTATATGATCTGAGTACTATAACCCACCACTTTTTGTAATTAATTAATTGTAGTTCATTATTTGGTCCTTGATAGTTAGAGGTATGAGTCGGGATATTTGGTTTTTATGGAGTGACTATTATTTATATATAGAGGCATATTGTGATGAACATGTTTTAGGAATGTTTATTATGGTTGAGGTCTATGCCTTCTATGCTACCCATTTTACTAGTGCAAACAATTTTTTCATTTATTGTAAATTGATAGGTTCTGTGTTGACTGCATTTTTTTCGATTTTTTTGTTGAACATTTTATTATAGTTATTATATTGGGATAAACTGTAGGATATATAATAAATTTTATGCATGAGAAACTATAATTGTAGATTAGAAATAAGAACATGACAAGAAAATAGTAGGAATTAAGTAGATGACCTCTGTTTCTTGGAGAACAAGAAATTTATATATAGAAATTTGAGAAAAAAAGATAGAGGTAAGGGGTTGGGGAACAATGACACATTTATTTTGAGTGTATTGCAATTATTCTCTCTTATTTTTCGACTGGCTCTTTGATTTGATTTATTTTAACATGGATATGTAGGTTGGCCATGATGCTTATGTAAACCAATAAAGCATTGGTTTTGGATACAACAGTGGCTTTAATCCGTTTGAGCAGATATTATGTGATCATATAATGACTTACAAGTTTCTTCCTTCTTTTATTAATCATGTCTATTATTAGATCCTTAGTTCTTAATTAAAAGGCCAGCCTGCATTGCAATAGAAACTTTATTAGGAATTGTGCTTCACAACAATAATAAATAGTAATTTTTATATAATTTTTTAGTATTAAATGTATGCTTTACAAACACCACCTCAGTGGCCATAAGCAATCATATAACCACCTCAATTACTTGTTCAATCTAAAGGCAAAATGATCTATTGATTTTCTAAAATACCTACAACACAAATATACAAGCTTAAGCAGTCATACAACCACCTTAATTTGTTATATGGTATGTTTGGTTCTGCATCTGCTTCTACTTTTAATTGTAGAAGAAATTTTATAAATTAATTGCTTATTAATTAAATGTAAATGTCTCTAAAGTCTGAACCTTGCTTAAGTTATACATCCTGCAATTTGAAGTCTAATATGATTTTCTTTAATTCTTTGGTAATTCCCTCAATGACGATTACGATTTTGTCAAGAGTTTTTTTCATCAAAATATTGGTGTAGTGGATGTCAAGGTTTTTTATTTCTTCATATTTGGACATCTTTAAGTATACTAAGGACTTGTTTGAGGAAATGCATCTTAATCTATTTTTCGCAGACTTTCATTGAACTATCCTTTATGGAAGCTATCCAAGGATGCACCAAAACAGTTACATTTCAAACAGATGTGCTTTGTAATACTTGTGTTATTCTCATTAGTTAACTAATATTTATATGCTATTGTTGTCAGTTGTTACTATTATATTCAATTTAGTTTTCAAAGCCAATGCACCTGAATAGTCACAAATTCTTTCTCTTTCTTAACTATTGCAGGTAGAAGTGATGTTCCTCCTAGTACAAGACCTGAAACCTGTAAGCATTGTAAAGGCTTAAGAGTGGTTAGTATTGTCTTGACATTAAAATTTAACCTTATTTAATCAAGTTATAAGTTTAAGGCAACTTCATCCACCTGCCACTACATTAGCACCGATTGTTCCACCAGTTGTTCTACTACTTGTTCTAACACACTTTGTCACTACAAGTGTTGCAGCAAGACCTGTTCCACCAGCTATTCCAACTTACTCTGCCATTGCAAGTGTGACAACAACACATATTCCAACACCTATTCTAACACACTCTGCCTCTGCAAGTGCTGAAGCAAGGCTTGGTCCAACACTTGTTAGTGCAAAAACACTGGCAGCAGCAAGTAAGGGTACAACAAGAAGGTTCATAAGGTTCATACCAACCCCTGCTTTCAGAGGTGTTCCACCAAAGAAGATGAAATGAAGATTTGTCCCTGTTGGATGTTGTATAAGGCTTATAATATAAATAATGATAGGATTTTATCCTTCTTTTTGAAACATGCTTATAAAGTATTGTTCTTAGAAACGTTGATGGTCATTTTGGATGTGTTTATGGTACATTTGTAAATGTTTATAGTCCTTTGTAAATGCTGATGATCCATTTGGGAATTAGAAATTTTTTTTGTAAATAGTCAAAATAGAAGTTTTACACAATTGTGAAAGAAGCTTGTATTGGTTTATGCCAAAAGTTGTAAGATCTACTAAAATATTAATGCAATATGTTATGTTTTGCAATTTCAAGTATGTCCTTATATTGAGTATCAGATTGTAATCCCAATTCAGTTTTAGTATTTGTTATTTATGCATTTGCTTACAATTGAATTATAGTAAATATCAGAAGACTAATGCACATTCATAATGAGCTTTAACAACTCAATTTTCATTCATTTCATTAGATCAGAAAGGCCAAATGGTCAATCACTTATCATCACAATTACCTAATTCCCGAAACTAATAACACAACATCACCATTATACATTCCAAATCCAATTACCTACTTTCCTAAACAAATTAAGTCCCACATTATGATAAAAATCAGCATCATAATACACTGGTCAATTACACAACATCTTAAGACACTAACTTCAACTTCTAAGTTTCCAATCTTCTAAGCAACATTCAATCTCCATTCTTGATTCTCACTTGTAGCAATCATACTAGCAAGTTCAATTGCAGCTTTAGTGGCAGCTTTAGTAGCAATTTCAGTGGCAGCCCCAATTCCATTATCTTTTGCCCTCAACCCAACAAAAATAGTCATAATGATCATCATTTTGCAAATCATGTAATAACAGTGCCCCATTCCAAGTTTGTCTTTTTTTTTTTTAAGGTGGTTCAGTTAATTATTTTTCTATTCAATTTAGTTCATTTCTAATAACGAAATCACTCCACTCTTCAGAAATCATTCCCACTTTTCACTTTTCTCTCATTCACAGTCTCACTTTTCATAAATCCCTCTTTAAAAGTTATCAAACTTTAACCCCCAAATCCCTAAACCCAAACCCCCAATTTACTGAACCCTAACCCCAAATTGAGCACCTCAAATTGCTCAATTGGAGACACCTTCAGGCTTCAAGAATGGTCGCTACTCACTACGTCGGTTGCTTGGGATCGATTCGCTTGTGAGTTGCGACGATGCACTGCGTCTTCATCTCTCTGCGTTGATCTGCATCTTCATCTCTCTTCGTTGATCTGCGTCTTCATCGATTTCCTTTTGTTGCGTCTTCATTGAGTCGCTTGTGGAGTGCTGCTCAGTGTCAGTGCTCGTGTGATTGGCTTCTACTAGTGCTGGGTCTTCATCTTTTCTGGTAAGTGGTGATTTCTTCTCCAACCTGAACCCTTGATTTCTTTTTTTTTTTTTGGATCTTACATTTACATTTTTATTTTTTAATTTGGGTTTTGTGTTTGTTGTTTTTTGAGCTTCATGCAACCTTGATTGCTTGATTCTTCTCTTGAGATTTGATTACTGAATTGAGTTGTTTTCTAGAGAACAGATATAGCCGATAAAAAAAAAAAATAACATAGGTTCTTGATTCTTCTTTAGTTAAAAGGCATGTTTTTCTATATTGGTTCTATTACTTGGCTTTATTCTTGATTTTGCTATGCATTTGTTAATTTTGGTATTGTAAATAACTTGAGAATTCATGTACTTGCTGACCAACTATTTAGATAATATATCTAATTATCTATTAAAATCACTTTAGATAATTTCTGACTTGTCAAAACTCTTATGTCTAGTGCTTATCAAGCATTAACATGTGCGTTTTGTGCCCATTTCATCTTGATTTATAGAATTACCTCGATGCTGACTTGAGAGTGACCTGTGTTTTTGGCTATTATCTTCTAATGACCTGTTCATTGTGCTTTGCTGAATTTGGTTGCTGACTCAGGCTGTTCATTTTTTGTAGTTTTTTTCCCTCCTTGCCTTCATATTTTCATGGTTGTTGTATGTAGTTTGGTTTTATGTTTCCTCTTTGCCTATGTGGTTTCATGCTTGTTGTGTACTTTTCCCCCCTTGCTTGAAATTATCTTGAAAATTATAATGCGGCTTGTGTGTACTTTGTACCTTGACATGGACTGTTTGCTGATGTGGTTCCTAAGAAAGGGTGAACAATGATTATTATTTTTTTGTTATTGTCAATAAGTGTTTGCTTTTAGAATGGTTTTCTTTGAATGATGGTGTATTGAGTTAAATGGGTGTTTGATTTAGGTGTATCATCGTTTTTTGGGCGCTGATGCTTTGTGTGCTTCCTGTGATTGTGTGATTGCTGACTATGTCCTCTGGTGTAATGAATGTGTTAGATTGTCCTTTTACAGCCTCTTGACCTCATCTGCCCCCTTTTTTAAAGCTTTGATTCGTATGTTTGTTTGTTAGTTAAAGCCACTGAGATAGATTAGTTTTGTACTTTAGCTAGATCATCTGGGCTGTTATGGCCTTATAGTTCTGAATTCTGGTAATTTTTATTAGCTGAGTTTGTATTTAGTTACATCTTCCTTTTGATAAGTTGTTCAATTTTGTGGTTGTTTCATTTCATTTAGCATATCGATATTTTCTATTGCAGTTTTATACCCTATTGATTTGATGTCGTGATTATCAAATAATTTTCTTTGTACAATGTAAGCCATATTGTAACCATAATGTTGTCATGAATTTCTGATGGTAAATCGACTTTGCTCTTCTGATAAACATTTTAACTAGACACAAGATTTCTTACATTAAGGATTTTGATATCATTTGTTCTGTTATTTTTTAAAGTCACATACAACATTTTCGAAATATGATCTGCTAGTAAGTAAATTGTGCAGTTGTTTGATATGACACCCTTGCTTGGTGGAACAGATATTGTCTTCTCTTCACTAACCCACTCTTTTAGTCGGTTTGTTTCTTTGCTCTGAATGCATCTGGTCTTATTGTATTAAAGGAAAAATAATTAAATCTTTTCTCCATGATGGGGATGTTGTAGGTGCTTTTTCTGTAGTCTTCTGTGTATTTCTTTGGTGGGTTGGGGAATGGAGGTTGTCTGTTTGTTTAATATTCCTGGTTTCCCAATATCCTATTTTAGATTTCAGTAGTAAACATTGTTATTTGTCATATCAGGATTCCAGCTACATTTCTTCATGTTATAAAAATATTGCAAGTTTGAAATCTAGCATTGTATATCTTTTGCATATTACAACAATATCATTCTTAGCCTTCTTCTAAAACTGTTTCTTAGTTGATTTTTAATGGTTTTTGAACTGGTTCCATGTAAAAAACCAGTTAACTGGTTTTGAACCAGTTCTGAACTGATTTTTAAACTGGTTTTCTGAACTAGTTCCAAGGAAAATCGGTTAACTAGTTCTGAACCTAAACCAGTTCGGAATCTAAACTGATTTTGAACCTAAAGTCGGTTCTGAACCTAAACTGGTTCTAAATCAGTTTTGAATCAGGTTGCCAAACCAAAACCAGTTCAGCTCTAAAAAAGAACTGGTTCGGTATGAAAATTGAACCATTTTACCAGTTCGGTTTGAAAATCGAACCATTTTACCTGTTCGGTTTGGTTTTCCTAGCCTAGCCGAACCGAGCCATGCCTGTCCCTACTCTTGCATCTCCGCTCTCTCTGAACCCTACCGGCCAGTCGCTGCCGACCATCGTGGCTGCCGTGAATGTTACAGCAGCTATAAGGAGAAAGCACTATTTTCTTCGCCAGTCACATCAGAAATAGTGCCTTAGCTCCACGTTTCTGAGGTTTTTAGTCTGCTCCGTGTAGAAATTGCAGCGATTATCAATGGCAAAGAGCTTCAATCTCTGAGGTTTTGCTGTTTCCTTGTCTTCTATCTTCAATTTTTCTCTTAATTACCTTTCAGTTTTGCTTCCTAATCAAATTTTGTGTGATTTCATCTCTTCAAGCTTTACTCTCAAATACCTCGTTGTTTTATTCTATTGATGCAATTGCACGTGGTTTTGATTTTTCTGATTCTTATCTTGAATCATTTATTGTGCTATTAACTTTGTATAAGATGACAATCTTTGAAGATTCTTGTCTTTAATTTTGTATAGGATGCACTATCTCTGGGCTTCTGCAATTTTGCTTTTGGAGCAGAGTGGCTGATGTTTGTGAAGAGTAGAAGGAAAATTGAAAGTGCATCTCAAGTACCTTTCAGCCGTTATCTGATAATAATCTACATAATCAGGTATATTGGTAATTTGGTTTATGTTTGTGAATTTGATAATATGCTTCGTGTTCTATTTGTACACTAATTTTCTGTGCTTGGTTAATGTGTAGACAATCTATTTGACAGAAGGCCTGAACAATCCCTCATTATTTATGACCCATACTGGTTAAGAGTTGCAGATCATTTCAGTTCATATGTGAATGTGCCACTGCAAATCGATTCATTTGAGTTTAAAAATCAAGTCAAATATTTTCCTTTCAAAATATGTAGATCTGTTTTGTGAACCTTTATTAGGCCCAAGAACCATGATATTGTCAATGACTTTTATGGATGCCATATTTTCTTATAATATCTGGTGGTATTTATAATTATGGGTCTGGTGATCTCACCATCTGAAGCTTCATTTTGTTTACATTCATAGAGTGAGAGTGAGTATCATCTTTTATGCCTCCCATTTCAAAATTCACTATTTGTTTGATTTCTGGAATTTTTTTAATGTAATGTTGGCTCCTTGTTGTGGATTTTTCGCAAGCGCACGAATCGTACAAGTAGTAAAATAAATATCGTTCCCACAAGGATCAATTGATTACTATCTCTTACGACAATTTTGATTATTTAAGCGAATAAAGACAATAGTGAAAACTAAATTAAAATCAAAATAAAACTCAAAACAATTAAGTAAGTAATTAATTCAAGAAAAGTTAAGATTCAATTAAGGCTTAAAGGCTTGGGACTAAGAATCCACTACACTACCCCTTATGATAAATTGTAATCCTGTCTTTGTTAATGTTCAATTATGTTTTTGAAGGCGATTTGTCCTAAATTATTTAAAGCTCAATTTCTTAGTACCAAAAACGTGCTAAAACTCTATCGATTCCATTCTCTTGGCAATTAATTCAAGTTCCAACCCATTAAGATTCATGACAATCGTTTACCCTTCGAATGATTTAAGTCTATGTTTAGGTCTTAATTCCTAAGTTCAATTCTTAGATTATAAAATAATTAGATTTCATCTTTCGATCCTTCATCTAAAGCCTAAGATCATGTAAATATGGCGCGCATTAAACATACTAAGAATGAATCAAGAACAATAATTTCTCATTAACAAATAATCAAATTAACAATTCAACACAGAGAAATAGAAATTTTCATCCCAATTCTAAAAAAAAGAGTTTAGCCGCTCATGGAAATTGTAACACAAATAAGAACAAAGATTAAAGAAACAATCATGATTCTAAAACAAAAAGAAAAGATGGAGAAAAAAACTTTAATGGTTGAACTTCAATGACTCTTGATCTTGTTTTTCAAGCCTTAGCCTCCAATCCTTGTGCCTCTCAAAGTCCCCTGCTATCTCTGTCTATTTTAGGTTTGAGGGTTTGTTTCTATTTATAATAATTGGAGTGAAAACTGCCTTTTTTACACTAAAAAATACCTCACACGGTCGTGTGAGTGCAAGACACGGTCGTGTGAGCCTTAAAAACTACGTAATTTCAACGAATGGTAACACATGGCTGTGTGACCAAGACACACGGCCATGTGTCCTTGGTAGAAGCGTTTTCTAAGCTAGACAGAGTCGTGTGAGCTTGACAGAAGCGTTTTTCGAGTTAAATACAATCGTGTCTAACTCTTCAATCGCTCAGAAGTTGGAAAAAAGATAAGTGGTCTTCATGAATGTTGAAAGGTTTTGTCTTAGCTTTCCAATGCCACCAGAATCACCTCGTTTCAACCTCTATAGCTCAAAGCTCTGCGAATCTTGGCCATATAAATTCCGAGCTCAAGTCCATTGCAATGAATCCATCCAAAGCTTTATAGAGTCATGTCAAAACACCTCTTTTGGATCTAAAAACATAGAGAAATACCAATCATGAGATATCAATGATAATTAGATTAAATGTGACATAAATTCCAACATAAATCAATTAAAACACACCTAAAGCCCCCCCAAATCAAGTACAAGATGTGTATATTTTATCCACACATCAAATTTTCCCACACTTAAACTTTGCTTGTCCTCAAGCAAAGAATATGAATCATAAACAAGATTAAACTCAACATCAGAAACACGGATCAAGAGAAATTCCACAATTTAAAAATCCAATTAAGCTCAGCAATCAAATCCAATCGAGCAATATAGTTTAGCACTTAATACAATTAGAAGCTTGAGTCTAGCTTGCACCTATTCTCTTTACCAACCAGTTAAGATCACTCATCTTTCCATCACTTAAGTGTTTAAGGACAAAGAGATCACTCAAATTTCTCTTTAAAAAAATGCAATGCCATAGGCTTGGTTATCATCCTAATCTCCATTTTCAAGTTCACATACATAACAAGAATCAAAAGGACTTCCATTGGTCATAATAGGGCGAAGGGTACAATCAATGGTAGGAAAATGATAAATAAAGGTAAAGAATGATTATGGATAAAGCTATGCAAAACAAAATTAGGTTGATAAGATGATCAATACAGCATAATGCACAAGGATATAATCAATTCTCACTCTCACTTTCAACCAAATTATTCTCATTATTCTTCACCAACAATTCTTTTATTTCTTCTTCCTTTTCATCATTTTTTTATCAACCCTTGAAAACAAAAACAATCCTCAATGACTTTTCAATTAACACAATAATTGCTCCAAAGAAACCAACCTGATTATTCAATTGGGTATTCAATTCAAGCTCAAATTGGGCAACTAAGGGATTATTTCATCAATGCAACTCTGGAAGTTAAGAAAGAATTAAGCCTAATTTCTTTAATCATGTTCAAGTCTGTATGTGAATCAATAAAGTCTCAACAAGATATCAAAACAAGTTATAGCGCAATTCAATCAAGAGAAAACTCACTCCTGAAGAAAAATAAGATTTTATTTATGAAAAATCTAATCATTAAAGCTCAAAACTCACTTTTCTAGCTAAGTTAATAGAGAGAATAAATGCAAGCAGACATGATTAATTTTCAAATAAGATGTTAAATGTTTCAACACTCAATTGAAAAAAATTGTCTTGCACAAAATTAGTTCATGACTAGTGGACTATCCTCTCAAACATATTTCAATCAGTTCATAAATAATCAAGAAATTAACACACTATTCAAGCTTGATTCGATGCAATACTCAAATGTTCTTCGATTTCTCCCCCACACTTAAACATTGTCCTCAATGTTTAACAAGAAAAATAACAGAACAAAAGACAATGAAACTTACTTGAAAATGGAAACGCAAGATTACGAAGGTGGTGGGAGAGGTGGAGTCGGAGGGAGGCGTGTAGCCATGAACTTAAACATCTAGTCTAACTGATCAACAACATGTTGTCAAAAACTACACAAGAAAAACAAAGCAAAAATTGAAAAACAAAATGCAAGAACTAAAAGTGCAAAAGAAATCAAAAAGAAAATATGAGAAATGATAGAAACACAGGTTGCTTTCTGTGAAGCGTTAAGTTATAGTCATTAGCTTGACTATGGGCCTGTTCCATGCTTAGGTGTTATTAATAGAGTGGTGCTCAGTCTCCACTCCTTCTACAAAATGTTTCATTCTCTGACTATTTATCAAGAATGTCTTTTTTTTCTTTTTTCTTCACTTCAAGCACTCCGTACGATGAGACCCGAACAATCTCATATAGTTTATGATAGAAACACAAGTTGCTTCCTGTGAAGCGTTAAGTTATAGTCATTAGCTTGACTATGAGCCTGTTCCATGCTTAGGTGTTGTTAATAGAGTGGTGCTCAGTCCCCACTCCTTCTACAAAATGTTTCACTCTTTGACTATTTATCAAGAATGTCTTTTTTCCTTTTTTCTTCACTTCAAGCACTCCATACAATGAGACCCGAACAATCTCATATGGTTTATACCACTTTGACCATAACTTACCAGGACAGAGAAGTGAGTTGTCCACAAGAATTTTATCCCCAAGTTTAAACTCATGCTATTGGACATGCCTGTTGTGTTGCTCCATTGTTCTCCGCTTGGAAACCTTGGCGTTCTCAAGATTGGTGACAACCTTAGGCAAGGTCTTCTCTGACATATCATCAGTCATAACACTATCTACAACATCATTAGCATCTATGCGATTATATGAATCGAAGGAATTAGGATTTTTTTTAATTAAAAACATTAAACACTACTTCCTTATCATTCAATCACAAAGTTAATTTCCCTTCGTATACATTAATCATTGCCCTTCCAGTGGCGAGGAATGGACGCCCAAGTATGATTGACATTTGAATATCTACTTCCATCTCAAGTACAACAAAATCGACCGGTATGTAAAACTTTCCCACCTTCAATTATACATTCTCTAATATGCCAATAGGATGTTTGACTGACCTATCCGCCAATTGAAGAGAGATGGTGGTTGGCTTGAGCTCTCCAATATCAAGTTTCTTGCAAAGAGAAATGGGCATCACACTCACACTTGCTCCAAGATCGCACAAAACCTTGTTAATATTCATGTTCCCAATTGAGTACGGAATTGAAAAGCCACCCAGATCTTTAAGCTTAGGTGGAAGCTTATTATGAATGATTGCACTACATTCTTCAGTCAAAGTAACAGTTTCATAATCTTCAAGCTTACACTTATTAGAGAGATTCTCTTTCAAGAACTTAGCATAGGAGGGTATTTGGGAGATAACTTCCGTAAAAAGAATGTTAATGTAAAGCTTCTTAAAGACCTCAAAAAATCTTCCAAATTGATGATCAAGTTTCGCCCTTTGATAACTTTGAGGGAATGACAAAGGTGGAACATACTTTTTAGCGCTTTCTTCATCTTTTACTTTATCCTCACTCTTCTCTTGCTTCTCCTCCTTTTCTTGCGTTTCTTTATCTTCAAGCTTGTTTTCCCTTGTGGGGCCTTCAAGTTGCTTACCACTTCTCAAGAAAATTGCTTAAACTTGCTCCCTTGGGTTAGTCTCCGGCAGTGTTATCAAAAGGCGGCCATGGCGCCGCCATGGCGCTGCCATGGCGTGGCGGAAATCAGACGAAACGCCATACAAAACAAATGGCATTGCGGGTTGCACATGGCGGACGCCATGGAGATGGCAGTGTGGCTGTATGGTGGATGCCACAGTCAAATGGCGGATTGGAGGGTACTTTGGGTTTTTCAGTTTTAAAAATAGGGGTATTTTAGGCAGTTTGGGTGGTTTTTGTTTCTAATATATCACCACCAATCACCATCAAGCCCTATTTCCCAAACCCACTCCATCAAGCCTCTGTTCTTCCATCGCACTCCAGCGGCGCCGATCGTCTTCACCGGCCAGTCACCGCCGGCACACCTGTCTTCTCCGGCCAGTCACCACCGCATCTCTATCTTCTCCGGCAGCGTGTCTCTGTTTCGAACGCGGCACGCCACACCTCCATCTCTGTTTCTTTCTTCTCCAAATCTCCAAGTATAAAAGGTTTTTGTTTCTGTTTATTTTTTTCTCTGTTTCTTTCCAACAGTTTCGCACCCACCCATTAACAACCATCACCCAAAGGATGCTGTTTTTCTTTTCCCCCCCCACCCACCGTGCGTGTTGTTTTTCTCACCCATCATCCACTCCGTTCTTTTCCTTACCCAGTAGGCTCTGTTTGTGCATGCTCTATAATTTTCCTACTGATTTTAATCTCTATTCTACATCTTTACCTTATTTAGGGTGATGGCAACTACTAATAGGACTGATCCAGGCTGGAAGTATTGTCATCCATTAGTGGAGAAAGAGACCAATGATTTGGTTTGCAATTTTTGCGACAAAATTACCAAGGGAGGCATCACTAGATTAAAATATCATCTCATGGGAAAGAAAGGCAGTGTCAAAGCTTGCCCAAAGTGTCCCAAAGAAATTAGAGAAGAGTTGTGGGCACATTTTAATGGTAAAAAAAAGTTTGATAGTGCTGAAATGGAAATTGATGCTGTGAAGGCTCTTGACCTTGAAAATTTGACTTTTGGTGAGAGTGAAGAAGAAGAAGGGCCAAGAGATGAAGATGATATGCCAACTACTGCCAGTGAGAGGAAAAAGAAGACTACCACGAAAGGGCCATTGGATATGTATTGCCAAAAACCTGAAACTGCCATTGAACGAAGGAAAAAGGAAAAACAGAGGCAAGCTAGCATAAGGGAGTCTTGTGACAAAGAAGCACAAGCTTGAGTCATTCAATATATAGCTTGATGGATGTACCAAGTTGGAATTCCATTCAATGTTGTTAATTACAAAAGCTTTAACCATATGATTGAAGCTATTGGAGCCTATGGTCCGGGTTTGAAGTCGATGACTTTTCATGAAGCTAGAGTGGTGTGCCTCAACAAAGAACTTGCATACACAGAAAATTTGTTGAAGGGTCATTATGTTCAATGGGCAAAATTTGGTTGCTCCATTATGTCAGACGCATGGACTGATAGGAAACAACTTGATTAATTTCTTGGTGAACTCTCCGGCTGGGACAAAGTTTGTGAGATCTATTGATGGTTCTGAGTTTGTGAAAACAAGTGAAAAGTTGTTTTTATTGGATAGTCTTGTGGATGAGATTGGAGAGGAGAATGTGGTTCAAATCATAACTAATAATGGAAGCAATTATGTTTTAGCTGACAAGATGTTGGAAGAAAAGAGAAAACATCTTTTTTGGACTCCTTGTGCTGCCCATTGCATAGATTTAATGTTAGAAGACATTGGGAAGCTTCCTCTAGTAAAGAAGACATTCCAAAGGGCAATCACACTTGTTGGCTTCATCTATAGCCATTTAAGTACCCTAAGCATGTTGAGAAACTTCACAAATAAGAGAGAATTAGTAAGACACGCAGTTACACGCTTTACTACATCCTTTCTTTCTTTGGAAAGGGTTCATAAAGAAAAAGCCAATCTTAGAAGAATGTTCACCTCATAAGAATGGATGATTAACAAGTTGTCTAAGGATGCCAAAGGAAAGAAGGCAACTGAATGTGTATTGAGGCCTTCTTTTTGGAACCATGTGGTTTATACTCTCAAAGTTATGGCTCCACTTGTTCGAGTTCTCAGGCTTGTTGACAGTGAAAGAAAACCATGCATGGGCTATATTTATGAAGTAATGGACAAAGCTAAGGAAGCTATCATGAAGTCATTCAAAAATAATGAAAGCAAATACAAAGATGTATTTGCCATCATTGATAATAGATGGACATTCCAACTTCACCACCCACTACATGCAGCTGCTCACTTCTTGAACCCGGCCTTCTTCTATGACAATCCTTCAATTGAGTTCGATTTGGAGCTTACAAATGGATTGTATGACTGCATTAGGAGGTTGGTACCAAGCCTAGAGCTGCAACAAAAAATCTTACTTGAGCTACCAAGCTACAAGCAAGCCACCAACCTCTTTGGAGATCCTTTTGCAATATCACATAGGAATACCCTTGCACCAGGTGAGAAACTAAGAATAAGCACTAGACTTGTGGTCATATAAAATCTTCTAACTCCTACAATTTTAGGCCCTAAGCTTATAATTTGTCTTTGTACTTTGTAGCTCAATGGTGGCGTGTGTATGGACAATCAGCTCCACATATGCAACAACTAGCCATTAAGATTTTGAGCTTGACATGTAGTGCATCTGGCTGCGGGTGTTACTGGAGTGTCTTTGAGCATGTAATTGTCATTCTTTCACTTTTGTCTAGCATTCTAGCCTAATACTCTATTGTGTAGTTAGTAGTTACAATTAATTTTTTTTTTCCATTATGTTAATGTGCAGATTCATACAAAGAAGAGAAATAGGCTTGAACATCAAAGATTGCATAACTTAGTGTATGTGAAATATAATTAGGAACTCCATCAACGTTACAATCTTAGGGATGAGATTGACCCAATCTCACTCAATGACATTGATGAGTGTAATGAGTAGCTAATTGGAGAGATAGATGATGAAAATGATGCTAGGAATAAGTTGGTATTTGGAGGTGATGACACTTTAGATTGGCAAATTGTTTATAAGGCTTCAGGGGTTGGAGAGTGTACAACAAATACTAGGTTGCAAACAAGAAAAAGAAAGAAAAGCTCAAGTGGTGCAGCAGCTGCAAGAGCTTCAAAGAAAGGTTCAGCAGCTGCAGCTGCAACTTCAACCTCAAAAGGGAAAGGGGTGGTAGTTGAAGATGAAGAAATAGAATTTGAAGACAATCTTGAGGAATTAGAAGAAGAGTTGGAAGAAAATGATTTTGAAGAATCGGAAGGAGAAGAAGAGGGATATGCCACACTAGAAGACAATGAGAGTGATGACTCTGTTGAGGAGGAGGAGGAATAGATTCTAGATTTGTGTCAATTTGTCATTTTGTTGTTACTTGCTGCCTGCTGCCTGCTAGTACTTGACTACTTCTTAGTTTTTAGTGACCTAAACCTTATGTTTTGTGTCTTTTGACTTATGACTTGGATAGTTTGATTATGCTTTGAATTTGACTTTGATTATTATAAGTAACATAATGTCATCATCAAAGTCAATTCAAGAAAAACATAGCATAACAATTAACACATGACAATACCCCAAGTAAATGTAAATCCTATATAGTTCAAATTATATATAACAGTTATACTTTTGATGAATTTTATTTCTTAGAATATATTTTTAATTTTATTATTCTTGATATATGTTTATTTTTTTTTTTTAGTATTTTTTTTATATATATTTTTTAATATAACCACCATGGCTTTCGCCATTGGCCACAACGACATCTGCCATATTTGTATGGCGGATTTTTGGCTTTCCGCCATGAACCGCCATCCGCAATTAATAACATTGGTCTCCAGTTGACTTGGGATTCGCCCTTGAATCATGTTAAACAACAAGCTTGTTTGTTGGGCTATTTGAGTCTCGAGCATCTTGGAGTGAGTGACCATTTGATCAAGGCGAGTACTGATTTGCTTGATAGACTCTCCATGTTATTGCACTTGTGCTTGAATGGCCTGATTGTGCTCCTTTTGAGTGACTTTGAAAATTTCCATGAGGGCTTCTAAATTGGACTTTGCACCTTGAGAAGATTGTTAAGCTTGTTAGTGGGGGTCTAATGTTGGATGGAACCCCTTGGTTTTGTTGGGTACCATATGAGAAATTGGGGTGGTTTTTCCATTCAGGGTTATATGTGTTGGAGAAGGGATTACCTTGGGACTTGAAATTTTTGTTCTGCACATAACTCACTTGCTCCAACGACGGGTTTTGAGAATACGTTTCCACTACATTGCATTCTAAAGTAAAATGTCCTCCTTCACATGTTTCACAAGCTATGCTAGGAGTAACGACGACATTGACATTCAGCTTCTCAAGTGACTTGGTCAAAGCATCAAACTTCGCATTCAACATAGTAATGGCATCAAGTTCTATCATTTCGGCTTGCTTCTTTGAAGTTGATCTCTCACTCGGCCACAAATAAATATTCGAAGCAACCTCATTAATCAAAGCCCTAGTCTCTATTGGAGTCTTTGCCATCAAAGCACTACTAGCTGCGGCATCAAAAGCTGCCTTTGTAGAGAAAGTTAACCCAGCATAGAATATTTGTATAACAAAAAAATCCTGTAGGCCATGAAGAGGACGCGGACGAATGAGATTATTGTACATTTCTCATGCTTCATAAAGAGATTCATCTTCCTTTTGGGAGAAGGTAGTGATGTCTTGACGGAGCTTGATTGTTTTTCCAATCGGATAATACTTGTCCAAGAAAGCTTGCTCCATCAAGTCCCAAGTAGTAAGTGAATTTGGGGCTTCCGAGTGAATCCACTTTTTTGTTTTCCATTTAAGAGAAAAGGGAAAAAGTCTGATTCGTATAGCATCCGTAAAAACCCCATTAATCTTTATGATGTCACATAAATCCAAGAACTTATCCAAATGGGTCTTCAGTCATTAACCTGCTGAATTGTAATTGTTGGACCATCTGGATAAATCTTTTTTTAACCAAATAAAACATGGAATTATAAGGAGATTATCTTACTTGTGTACAATGAATGAAAAATAATAAAATATAAAAAGTGTTGATCATGTGATGAATTTTAGCTATTTCTATTATAAAATAAGATTGGGAAACAAAGTAAAAATTCATTTTTTCAATAAATCTTCCGCATAAATTTTATCTCATAATTGTTGGCCTTTACCCGTAGCCGTGCAATGGAAGATTGACGAGCGTTAATGTTGGGGGTTCCATAATCCCTTAGCCTTCGCTCTTGATTAGCGACTTGGTTCATGTTGTCCGCCATGTGGTCTTCCTCAATTCTCTGTGTTCTTCTTTCCCTTTTAATATCACGAAGGGTCCTCTCAATCTCAATATTAATGGAGATAATAAGATCTTCTTGACTCTTCGCTCTACGCATAAGAAAGAAACAACATTTGAAAATTCAAAGAAAAATAAAGTGAAAATAAAATAAAATAAAAAGTGCTTAAATCAACCAAATTACCACTTGTGTTAATATCAACACGATCCCCGACAACGGTGCCAAAAACTTATTGTGGATTTTCCGCAAGTGCACGGATTGTACAAATAGTAAAATAAAGGTCGTTCCCACGAGTATCGATTGATTATTAACTCTTATAACGATTTTGATTATTTAAGCGAATAAAGATAATAGTGAAAGCTAAATTAAAATCAAAACAAAACTCAAAGTAATTAAGGAGGCAATTAATTCAAGAAAAGTTAAGATTCAACCAAAGGTTAAATGCTTAAGACTAAGAATCTACTACACTGCCCCTTATAATAAATTGTAATCCTATCTTTATTAATGTTCAATTATGTTCTTGAAGACGATTTGTCCTAAATTATTTAAAGTCCAATTTCTTGGCACTAAAAACGTGCGAAAACTCCATCAATCTCATTCTCATGGCAATTAATCCAAGTTCCAACCCATTAAGATTCATAACAATCTTTTACCACTCGAAGGATTTAAGCCTGTGTCTAGGTCTCAATTCTTAAGTTCAATTCTTAGATTATCAACTAATTAGATTTCATCTTTCGATCTTTCACCTAAAGCCTAAGATCATGTAAATATGACGCGCAACATACGATAAACATTAAACATACTAAGAATGAATCAAGAATAATAATTTTTCTTTAACAAAGAATCAAATTAACAATTCAACATAGAGAAATAGAGAGTTTTATCCCAATCCTAGAAAAAGGGATTTAGCTGCTCATGACAATTGTAGCACAAACAAGAACAAAGATTAAAGAAACAACCATGATTCCAAAACAAAAAGAGAAGATGGAGAAGATGAAGATAGAGAAAAAGACTTCAATAGTTGAACTTCAATGACTCTTGATCTTACTTTCCAAGCCCTAGCTTCCAATCCTTGTGCCTCTCAAAGTCCCCTGTTGTCTCTGTCTGTTTTAGGTTTGAGGGTTTGCTTCTATTTATAACAATTGGGGTGAAAATTGCCTTTTTTACGCTCCAGAATACCTCACACGGCCGTGTGAGTGCATGACACGGCCGTGTGAGCTTTAAAAACTGCATAATTTCAACGTAGGATGACCCACGGCCACGGCTGTGAGACACACGGTCGTGTGTCCTTGGTAGAAGCGTTTTCCAAGTTAGATAGGGTCGGGTGAGCTTGACAGAAGCGTTTTACGAGTTAGATACAGCCGTGTCTAACTCCTCAATCGCTCAGAGGTTGGAGAAAAGATAAGTGGTCTTCATGAAAGTTGAAGGGTTTTGCTTAGCTTTCCTATGCCACCAGAATCACTTCGTTTCAACTTCCGTAACTCAAGTTATGCTCATTTTATTGCAAAAAGGTCAAAACTCTGTGAATCTTGGTCATATAAATTCTGAGTTCAACTCCATTGTAATGAATCCATCCAAAGCTTTATAGAGTCATGTCAAAACACCTCTTTTGGACCTAAACATAGAGAAAGATCAATCATGAGATACCAAGGATAATTAGATTAAATGTGACATAAATTCTAACATAAATCAATCAAAGCACACCTAAATCTCCCTCAAATCAAGCACAAAATGTGTGTATTTTATCCACACATCACTCCTCCCAGTTCAAAATTCACTACTTTTATGAGTTGTAAGATCATACTTTTAGGTTGGATTTTTTTAATTCTCACTATTCAATTTTTGTCAAGCCTGTTCATCCATTTTATACTATTTCCCTCTACACTAAGAAAGATAAAAAAATCTGTACTGATGACTTTTGAACAAGTTCATCCATTTTACACTATTTTATTAGTTATATCAGAATTAGAAGTTATTAGTAAACAGAGAGGGTGAAACATATAAGTAGAAGGTTTATGATTTTTCTGTAAATATATTTTTATTTAATAAAATTGTTTGTTTTTCCCCTGTTTTCTTTGATTTTAGAAAATTCCAGATCCTCCTTGCTTGTAGTCTTCTCCTCTATTGTTAGATTCCTATTTTATGTGGGGGGTGGGGGAAGGAATGGTTTCAATCAAAATGTTTGATGAAACTTAAGTGTTGTTAGATATCTTGTGGCAATCCTGCCAACAACCTATCAACTAATTCTTCCTACCATTACTAACTGGAAGCGGTCCAGATTCATAACTCCTGTAGTCTGAAATCCCTGGTTGATTTTAAGGAGAAAAGATCTAAAAAAATTTGATAATTTTCGTAAGTTTTCTACTTGATTTTGTTTCTGCTGAATTGTGTTATGCCAAGCTTATAGTTTTCAGGTGGTTTGTAGGCTGACAAAGGTGTTATTCCTTAATTATATTTTGCCAAGATACTAGTACAAGCTGGGAGATCATGATCAACTTTAGCAGCAAGTGTGCCAGCACAACCTCCATTCCATGGATGAGACTAACAACCCACATTAAAAGAGACGAGGAACTATCTTTAGTATAACTTCCAATATAATTGTTCTTTATATACCTGTAAGTTTTTCTTCAGCAAGTGAGCTACTGTACTCGCTTGTTGACTTTGTTAATTGTTAGTTGCTTGTCTATTTCTTTAATGTTATCTCAGTTGTAAATAAACTTTTGCTTTTAACATGATCATGTCATCTAGCTTTGCCTCTTGTCAAGTATTTGGTTACTAGGCTATCGTATTGATCTTGTTAATGGATAGTTGCTTGCTTATTCCATGTTCTCTTATTTGTAAGTAAATCTCCCTTTTAATATGATCATCTCATCTAGTTTTGCCTCTTGCTAAGTATATGATTCTTAAGCCATTGTGTTGCTCTTATTGTTCTTGTAGCCAGTTGTGGCTTGCTTACCTCATGCTTCCTATAGCAGAAAAATTCAGAAGCTGTATGTTAGTTGGTTTGTACTCCACAAACTATAATTTCTTTCCTTTGAGTTGCTGGGATGTCTCCTATATGAGCTTGGGCTAGTGCTTGAGTTGTTTATCTAGGCTACATGCATCAAGTCACAATGTGGAGTTTGTTCTCGCATGTTGTTACGGTCTTTGGCAGTCTCTCTGTTTTCATTCATAACTTGAGCTAGACACATCGGATTTGGGTGCTGTTTTTTCCCTTAGAAAGCTAAGACACAAGGCATGCATCTTTAGAATTCTTAGATTTTTTCTTCTTGGCAATCAGTACCAGTTTTGACTTGAAGTCAGCTTTTATTGTACAATTCCTGTTTCGGGCAGCACCATTTCTTCTGTGCATAAATTTAGTTGTACTTATTGGATTTAAGCATTGTTTGTTTTCTTGGTAAATTAACACATAAAGCTGTTAATCACAAAAATTCTAGGTTCAAATTCATCCTTGATCGAAGTCAGTTTTGTTTTCAAAGTCAGGGTCTTCTGAACTGTTGCAAGAAATCTGGAGCTTCTTCACAGCCTCTAGTTTAGTCAGGTGCTGTAGAGCACTTTGGAAGTAGCCTCTTGGAGCCTTCTCTCACTACAAATGAAATACCAAATTGTCGCTCAAAAGGTTGTTACTGATCTTTTTAGCTTGTGATAATTATCTCTTTCTATGTTCCATTTTGGGAGGTTTATATAGCTAATATATTTTATTTCTATATAGTTGTACAAATGAAATGAAAATAAGTTTTCAAAGTTTTGCTCCATTTAGCGGCAGACGGTCCATTGTGTTTTGATGTGGTATTATTAAGTCTAGAACATGATCATCAGTTCATCTGTCCTAATACCTATTACCGATTTTGAATAATTTCAGTTAAGGATGACAAAAATATTTGTACACATGAATATTTGTGGGGTTTATCTGTGATGGAATAAGAGATGGATACGCATTTAATAAATGAGAACGAAGGCGGAGATTATACTAACAGCCTTTTGACTATCTGTGAATCCGTCAAATGTATTTTTTCATTTAGTATTTTACTCTCACACACACATATATATGTCATGTTTTTATTCTCTTTCACTTGGAGATTTATTAATGAATTTTTTCATGAATATATATTATTATTGTAATACTTATTTATGTAAAATAATTATTATAAAATATAATTAAATTTGATATGTTTGTAATTTATTTTAATTTTATAAAAAATTTAAATTATTGAAAGATATTATTACATGTAGTATTAAAATTTATTTTATTTTTTTTAAAATTATTTTGAATTATTAGATATCTATAAATATTTGTCCTCTTATGGGAATCATAAATTGATATTCGCTATGAAAATGAGGGCGGGGTGAGGAAAATACTACTTAACCATGTTCCGCCTTGTCTTGTCTTGTTGTCATTCCTAATTTCAGTTGTTTTTTCATGTGATTTTTTTTGTGCTTTGGACAGTTTTTTAATTCAAATATATAATTTAATATACTTTTAAAAGTAAATTTGAGATTAAAAATTGAATTAAAAATTGATTAAAAAATATATAATATATTTAAAGTTTAGTGACTAATTTTAGGACTAAATATTTTTTAAAAATTAAATATTAAATTATAGATTGAATTAATGATCAGTTTAAATAATATATAATATATTTAGGATTTAACAATAAATTTTGAGATTGATTTAGATATTAATTTTTTTATTTTTAAAAATTGATTGTTATTTTGGTTTCTAAATTATTTTTAAAAAGGTGATTGAAATTTAATAGAAATTAGCGATTAATTTTTTTTAAATTTTTTAAATACTATTTCGGTCACTATAGTTAGCAATTGACCTAATTCAATCATTAAAAATTAGTGATTAAGGATTAACGACTAACTTATATAGGCTGCTAAATCAATTTTTAATTTTTTTAACAACTAATTTTTGTAATTTGGTGATCCAAAAAGTACCTACGAAAAAGCACTTGCAAAAGGTTAATTAAGGGCCCTACCAGCCAATTATGATACCTTGCACAACAAGCAATCTTTTATTATTCGTAATATATGGGCAGGTACTTTAAAGAATCTTATAACAGTAAATGGGATAATCTATATAATACGAACAAGAAAAGGAAAATACAGTTCATTATCATTTTTAATTACCCTTGTACTCCACGATGAATTACTCAATCTCATACTGATGTAGAAGGAAAGACACTAACAAAAATCACTTGAAAAGCATACACTGTTTTATATTATATTGCAGGGAAAGTGAATAAGTGGATGGGCATCATTGTTCTATTATATTACAAAAAATCACTTGCAATATATTATAAATTTTTTTAATAAATGTTTTAAGAATATTTGTTAAAGAATTTAAATAAAAAATTTTGTATAAAAAAAAAGTTATTTTTTAATAAGTGTCATAAGGACACTTGTAAAAAAAAAATAAAAATTTTTACATAAAAATAATTTTTTTAATTACTAATGTATTTAATACTTTATTTTTCATATAAAATTTCTTATTTTAAATCTTTAACAAATATCTTTAAAATACTCTTTAAAAAAATTCATTTTTGCTATTTCTAAAAAAAATTTGATTAAAGATATTTTCTTTATCTAATTGAAACCAAAATCCCATTTCCAAAGTCAAATTGCTTTCTTAGAAAGAGAAAAATAAAATAAAGTGCATTAATCCATTTTCTTAAAAAGTTTCCACAATTGTTAGCAGATTCTCACTTTTCACTCACAAATTCTCACTCATGTCGCATTTTCTTTTTTTTTTTTTTTATTTTCATTTCATTCACACCAACACATTCACTCTCAAAATTTTCACTTCACTGTCTCAATGTACACAATCCTCACTCTACTACACAACACACCAATAAAGCACAAAACTACACTACACCACCAACAACCAGCACCTGTATGTTTGACGGTGGGGATTTTGGAAGAGAAAAAAAAAAAAAGATTTATTTTTTATTTTAAATAAACATTCTCTATATTAGTAATTTTTTTTACAATGAACTCATAAAATAAATAATAATTATGTAACTTCTTAATCATCTTTTATTTATTTTTATAAATATTTTATAACTCTTTTAATTTTAAAAATAAAAAATAAATCTTCTTATTTTTTTTTTCAAAATCTTCCATCCAAACATACATGGTAAACAACACACTTTGCACAGTACCTTGTGCACTGCCACCATGACGCTACAGCGGGAACAATGCCGCTGGTTCCCCCATTTCATTTTTGCTTTGCACACAACATGACACAGGACCCTCTCACTCACTACACACTACAAAATACTTAACGTTCACCTCTTTTTATATAAAATTCATGAGGGCTTTCTGTTAGAATTTGTGGGGTGGGGGGGGGGGTGTTGGCGGAAGCATTGAAAGAAAAAATTGAGCAAGAAGAGCATGGAAAAAGAGTTAAAAACAAGGAGTGGAGGAGGTCTTGAATTCCTGGAGGCTGAGGAACATTTCTCAAAATTTATCTTCTGCACTTCAGAAATTAAACACTTCCTCTCTGCAAATCAATCACCTAGCAACACCAAATCACCTTAGCTTCCATTTTTCCTGAATTCTCAGACCTCATCAACTTCTACAAGCCCCAACCAATTCTCAATCAATCTTCCTTTCAAGTCAACCAACCACAACCTCACCAAAACTCACCACCCCAACATCGCCCAATTATTCCAACATAGAATAAATAAATTAAAAAAAAAGATAACACAAATCAACACAACAACAATATTGCAACCTGAATTCTAACAAAACCTTCCATTAAAAGTGTAAATGAATCGAACCAAGTTAAACACTTGAAATTTAGATTTGACTTGTAAAAAAAAAAATTACTCAACTTGACTCATTTATTTAAACGAGTCAATTTTAAACTTTGAGTTTGACTCATTTAAAAATATAAAAATTTAGACTTGATTCGTTTAGTTTGTTTATGACTTAATTATTTTTTTCTTTTATTAAATCCCTCCTTAAAGTATTTTTTTATCTTTTAAATTTATTAAGTTAACAATTAATAAACATCTTTATAATAAAAGATGAATTAAAAATAGAAAAAAAAAAAATCATTTTTTCCATAATTCATTACATAGAATGATAAAAAATTCACAACCTTTCACCATTACAAAATGAAATTTCAAAATAAACTTTAACATTTAAAAATATTTAACATATTTTCACAATGAAATAATCTTTTATAAATACTTATTAAGATAAACAACTTTAACAATCTTACAATTTTTATTTTCTTATTAATTATGATAATTTCTGTTTACATTATATATATAATTAAATTATTCATGAGTTTTTAATGTCGAGTTCATAAAATTTGGATAATTTATATAATTAAGTCAAAATTAAAATTTAGATTTGTTTACTTAATAAAATAAATAAATTTAATCAAATATTCAACGAGTCGAACTTGAATAATTTACTAATAATTTACCTCATTTACACCGTTATCCTCCATAACCTAAAAAAAGGAAACACCAAGCCAACCAACACCTCCACACCTCACCACCATGCCGTCACCCAAAGCCCCCAGGAAACGCCAAACGAAACCCAAAATAGAACCCAGCGCCCACACTGAAGCACCACAACCATATATAGCCAAACCTCCAGCACGCTACCACCATTTATCCAACCATGGCCTATTCCCCACCCAACACATTGGCACACTGCCACTAACACAAGATCTACCATTCAACCACCACAAAGATAAACAGATTAATCCAAGACCCCAAAACCTAACCAACAAAATTCCCAAAACACCACATATACAAAACTGAATTGCCACCCAACACCGCCGCATACCATACACACCCCATACCTTCCGTCCTGAACAACTGTCCACCGCTAGCAAGCTGTGCCGCTATCTCTACCTCCAGCTGCACTATTGTCTCAGCCTAAGCAATGCTACATGTTAGCGTGATTGATTATGATTGATCATGATTAGTTTTAGAAATGATTATAATTGATTTAGTACAGAATTAATTTTTATTATTTTTTTCTGTACAACAGTCTTCTTGTATAAATATAGGTTAACCCTCATGTATTCATTCACTCATAAATATATATAAATTATCAATATTTATTTTCTTATTTTTGTTTCTAACTTAGTATCAGAGAGTCTAAACTCTCAGTCTAATCCTAAATTTCATATATCCTACGCATTGTTCCTACTTGATATCAAGTTTGTTTTGTGCACTATTTTGTGCACTGTTTTCTACATTTTTTTCCCCTTCATATGGCATGTTGACCATTTTGGTGTTTTTGGAGTGACACGAGTGCTGCTCAACTTGATTTAGCAATATTTTTGTTGTTGTGACATTGTTGACATGATATCAGATCTTTTTTAAAAGTTTTTTTTTGTGAGATCTTTTCATTGTTGAGATTTCTTTTTTGTTAATTCAGCTCCAAAAGTTTAGTTTTTTGTGTTCTTCTTTGATAAAATGGAGAAATTATATATTGCTCAGTCTTCTTCAGTTGTGCTTACTTCCCTCAGATGTTGTAGATATTGTAAAGATTCAAAACTTCTGATCTTTCCCACATGTCCTCTAAGGTACACTCTTTGAGTTTTCTTATCCTGGTACCTCTCAACAAAGTGGTTGTGCTGAAAGAAAACATCATCATATTCTTGACTTTGTCCGAGTTATGCTTATCTTCTCCTCTTGTCCTGAACGCGCTTGGGGTGAAGCCGCTCTCAACGTTGTTTATGTCTTCAATAATACTAAATGGTACTTTGATTCGCTTCTAGGTAATGTGATCTCCCTTTTCAACGTCTCTACCATACTTCTATCTCCATATTACAACTCTCTTATGAATGTTTTATTGGTCTATCTTGTTTGGTTCTCCTTCAACCTCTTGAGTACACTAAACTTGAGCCCAAATTAAACGTTTAATACATTTTTGTTATGAACTATGTGACCTTGGACTGAAGTCATATTGTTGGGATCTAATCTCTCAACGCATTCGGATCTATGATCAGGGACAAGTCATAGGGATTGGATGTAAAGTCGAAGGATATTTCATCCCTCTCAAAAAGTGCTTCACTTCCACTTCAACTCAAATCTTTTTCCTAACCTCCATTTGTTGATCTATTTCTAGTGATTCGATGCGAAAGTTGTGTTCCTCTTATCGGTGAGCTTATAGTCATTTTCGATGTTTTTACCACTACACTTCGATAACATTATTCAACATGCGTAGATCTTGTAAAAGTACCTCATTGCTAACCCCTCTTTTGACTTTGTGCACTCTAACTAGGGTAAGAACTCAACCTACTATGAGAGGTAATCTTTTTGATTATTCATTGTTTTTCTCACTTGGATATATTTAATGAAAAATCATTCAAAACTTCCTCAAATTTACATTAATTTTGCTAGTATGATCAAAACTCATCAAGAAGGCTCCATAGATCCTCATCGTGATAATGCTTATGCAATATCATGATTCAAAACTTCTCATCTTTTTGGAGAATAGTAATACTTGGGACCTTGTTGATTTCTTTCTAGTAAGGCACAAAGTGGTTGTGGGAAAAAAAATGGATGTTCAAAATCAAGACGAGTTATGTTTATCGATGGCTCTATTGAGTAATATAACGTGCTCATTTGGTTCTCAAAACATTGTTTATGTCTTCAAGAATATGACATTGATTATTAGGATGTATCTTTTGAACGTCTCTCGCATCACTTCTCCATATTACAACTCTCTTAAAGTTTTTGGTTGTGCTTGTTTGGTTCTCCTTCAAATAGTCTCTAAATTAGATGAATGTGAAGAATGTCTTTTTAATGGTGATTTGAACATAAAGACTATCAGTTTATTGGGATCTAACCTCAACGAGTATTTCTCACTTGTCCACCAAATAAGGTTCTCATCCTCTTCAAAGTTTATATAGTCTCAAACAAGCATCTCGATGATTTGCCAAGTTTCCCAACCCCTATTGTTAGATTTTCCTCTAGTGCCCATGATGCAGTTCCTCCAAAGTGATTTATAGTCATTTTCGATGTTTAAATGTACTGTTATGTTACTTCTTTATGTTGATGATATGTTTACTACTAGTGATGATACTACATGTATTATGAGCTTAAATAGTTCTTGAGTTAGCATTTTGAGATGAAAGATCTTAGACCTCTCAATTACTTTTTGGGGCTTGAAATTCTTTCTTTGTCTCAAGCTAAATATGCCTCGAATCTTATCTCTCGAGCCGGTCTCTCTGACAGTCGCACCAAGTCCACTCCTCTAGAACCTAAAGTCAGATTTACACCTCTGGATGATACTATACTTGATAATCCTACTTTCTATTGGCAGTTGGTTGGTAACTTGATTTATCTTACTATTACTCATCTAGACATTTCATATGTTGTTCATCTAGTCAGTCAGTTTATGTCAGTCTCGCGCACTACTCATTATGCTACTGTTCTACATATTATTCAATATATAAAAAAAACTCTTTCATGGACTTTATTTTTCAGCCAACTGCTCTTTGGTTTTCCAAGCTTATTATGATGTTGATTGGGGTGGAGATCCCACTAACCAACGATCTACCACTGGCTATTGTATCTTTCTTGGTGATGCACTTATTTTATGGTGAAGCAAGAAACTGACTTTAACTGCACGTTCCAGTATTGAAGCAGAATATCAAGTGATAATTATATATGTTATACATTAATAAACTTTTATTTTTAGTCGTTTACACTCTCCATGTACTTAATTGATTAAGGTTGATTATGTTTTGTAAGTTTCGAGTCAAATTGGACTTAATTGATTTTTTCAGCATTATTTTGGTCTTACACTATTTCTGTATTTTGGCCATATCTTGAGTTCTAGATGTCTTACAATTATGTATCTTATCTTGTAGGAAAGATTAGAGAGAGCTCTACAACTTTCATGAGAGTTCCATGGAAAAATCGGACATCTAGTGGAGCTAATTGGGCTTGGAAGTCAGAACACGAGTTTTGTGACAAGAACCTGAATAGTGTGCAGTAATCATTGTATAATTCGAGTTAAAGGAACTGAAATGAGTTGAAAATTTGGCATATGAAAGTTTAGACTCATATCTACAACTTTTATGAGAACATAAGAGCTCATTCGGACAACTTGGAGGTCATATTGGGTCTGGAAGTCAAAACAGAGGTGCTGAAATTGGGTCTGAGCAGTCTGCAGTAATTAGATCATATCTTGGGCTGTAGGATAAATTTTTGGATGATTCTGGTGGCATTGGAAAGCAGAGACAATTTTATAGAACTTTCATGAAGATCACTTTTCTTTGTTCTGACGTTATCCATGAGTTCATCACTGAATGGTTTCGGAGACAAGAAATTTCAATAATTTTCCACTCATAAAAGTTCTTTGTCATTTTTCACTCATCCACCCACTCACTCATTAATCAATTCCCTTGTCATTTTGTATCCCTAATCCTCAATAAAAGGGACCATAGGCAGATCGTTTGAAAAAATGTTGGTTTTAGATTAAGTTTATGTTATTATGTTATTATGTTATTTACTTATAGTAATTTTCTTTTATTGTAAATAGAAGTTATGATCATCTTCTTCTTCTTCTCTCTTTCTTTCTTCTTCCTCATGGGTAACTAATTTTCATCTTATTTGGATGAATGAGTGAAGCTTTTGGTAATAAAATAAGGTTAGATTAATTTTTTCCTTGTGCTTAAATGATATATTATCAAGTGATCATTATACGTGTTATATTTTATTTCCAATCAATTTAGAAACATTCCTTGTAAAGTGGAGTTCTTGATTCATTGTAGACAAGTGGTTTGACACAATGAATGCTTGATCTCATTTACAAGTGTAGGTGTTAGTAAATAATTAAAGGAACCATAATATAACTACGTATATAATTCCAAATGGATTTTGAATGTTTTATTCTCCGATTGGAACCTCTATTGTGCGTGGATTTGAATTGAGTTATAAAAAAAATAATATTGTCCTTAATTTATTATCAAAAGTGAATCTCCTAGCCCAAGCAAGTTCTTTAATTTAATTGTAAACAAGTTTTATTATCTTTATTGTTGTGACAAAGCCTTCCATTACCTTAAAGAATTTTTCATCATCAATTCCCTGTGGATCGACCTCGGACTCCCGAGAAACTTATTACTTGAGACAACCTACACTTGGGTTTGTATCATTTAATCTGCATCAAGTTTTTGGCGTCGTTGTCAGGAACTTGATTTGAAGTTTTAATTTATTGAGGTTCTTTTTCTTTAATAAAATCTATTCTCTCTTCTCCCTCACCGGAGCAAAAGATTGGCTTGCCAGTCCTTCAGTTTCTTTACTAACTCTCTAACTTTCTAATTCTCTAACTTTCTAACTTAATTACAAACCTACTAACTTTCTAACTTATTAACTATTTTTTTATGTCATTTATTTATGCTTTTTATTTACACTTTCTCGACTTACTAACTTATTATCTTATTTATTTATATTTTTGTCTTATTTATTTACGCTTTTCGACTTACTAACTTTCTAACTTTTATATTTATGTCATTTATTTATACTTACTAACTTTCTAATTTTTATATTTATGTCAATTAATTTATGTTATCTAACTTTTTAATTTATGTCATTTAATTTTTTTTTCGACTTACTAACTTGTACATTATTTTTTTTATTTTTTATTTTTAAGTCATTTATTTATGCTTAATATTTAATGACTGGTGTAAATCGCAGACTTGTACATTATTTTTTCTATTTTAATTCATTTATTTATGTTTAATTGGTATCATGATTTAAATTCTGATCGTTTAGTTAAAATTAATTTGTTTGAATCACAATCACACACAATTGAAATAATGACTGAAAATAAAAGTGTACATGATGAATATGAAAATCAACCGTTGTAAACCATGCGTGAATATTTGCAACCACCTCGAAATTCTAGTCCATCATGTTTTATCTTTCTACTCAATGCCAACAATTTTATATTTAAGTCAGGTATAATTTCTTTACTTCCTAATTTTCATGGTTTAGAATCTGAAAGCTCATATTTACATCTAAAAGAATATGAGAAAGTATGTATTGCTTTCAATGACTAAAATTACACTGAAGAGATTGTTAAGCTTAAATTGTTTCCTTTTTCTTTAAAAGATAAAGCAAAATCTTGGGTTAACACTTTGAAACCAAGATCAATTGGCACATGGCAAGAAATGCAAGGTGAGTTCTTAAAAAAAAATTTTCCAACACATAAAATCAATGCTATGAAAAGACAAATCCAAAATTTTTTCCAAAATTCAAATGAAGCATATTTTCAATGTTGGGAACGGTTTAAAGATTTGGTAAATTCTTGCCCACATCATGATTTTGAAAAATAATACACTATAAGCTTCTTTTATGAAGGTTTAACGCCTAAAACCAAACAATTTGTGGAAACAATGTGCAATGGTGAGTTTCTTGATAAAGAACCTGATGAAACTTTAGACTATTTAAACCAGTTAGCTGAACATTCTCAATCTTGGCATGATACTAATATTTCTAAAAATTCAATTAGATCTAACCTTGCAAGTGCTAAGAAAGGAAAATATCACCTTAGTCAAGAAGAAGATCTAAATGATAGGTTCGTTAGTTTGGCTAGAAAAATTGAAGCAATGGAATTAGAAAAAGCAAAAGAAATCAAATCTGAGTAAAATGAAAAAATTTGTGGCATTTGTGATGACTTAGGACACTCAACATATGAATGTCCTAAGATTCTTATTTTTAAAGAAGTTGTACATGAGCAAGTAAATGCAATGAATAATTTTAAAAAGTCATTTACTTCTTCTTTTTCAAATACATATAATCCGTGATGGAGAAATCACCTGAACTTCAGCTGGAGGAATAATAATCAATGACAATTCGTGCAACCACCACCTCCTCAGGCACAACAGGACTCTCAAAATTCTCAAGGATATGCACCTTATGTCCCACCATATAGGAAAAATCTTGAAAAAATATTGCATGCATTCATAGAAAAGCAAGAGGCCATTAATAAATAAAACAATCAAACCATGATTGATATAAAAGAAACTCTTGCTAAACTTTCTTCTGCACTTACCATTTACGAGAAAGGAAAATTTCATTCTCAACCTCAACCAAATTCCAAGGGTCAGTACAGTCTAAATGAAGGGAGTTCAGAAAACTAACAAATAGATCAAGTCAAGTTAGTAATAACTCTTAGGAGTGGAAAGATTGTTTAAAAACAAATTCCTGAACCTTGTGGAAAGATGATGAACCAATTCCCCAAGAAAATGAAGAATTTGACCAAAAGGAGACAAAACTCTCGCTTGTACCTCTATTTCCTTAAGCATTAAACAATTCAAGGAAATTGAACTATAACACTGAAATTTTTGAAATTTTGAAACAAGTGAAGGTTAATATTCCTCTGTTAGATGCTATTAAACAAATTCCTTCTTATGCCAAATATTTGAAGGACTTGTGCACTGTTAAAAGGAAACTAAATGTGAAAAAGAAAGCATTTTTGGCTGAACAGGTAAGCTCCATTCTTCAAAATAATAATGCGTTGAAATATAAAGACCCTGGTTGTCCTACAGTTTCATGCATTATTGGAGAGCATAAAATTGAAAAAGTTTTACTTGATTTTGGTGCTAGTGTCAATTTGTTTCCGTATTCAGTTTATCAGCAATTCAACTTGGGTGAGTTAAAACCAACTTCAGTAACTCTTCTACTTGCTGATAGATTAATTAAAATTCTAAGAGGAATAGTGGAAGATGTGTTAGTGCAAGTTGATAAATTCATATATCCTGTGGATTTCATTGTCTTGGATACTGAACCTATGGTTGATAGTTGCAAGTCAATTCTTATTATTTTAGGCCGTCCATTTTTAGCAACATCTAATGCTTTGATAAATTGCATAAATAGAGTGGTAAAGCTAACATTTGGAAATATGACACTAGAGCTCAATATTTTTAACATGTGCAAGAAACCACAGGAAGTCCTTGATGAAAAAGAGGAAGTTGAAGGAATTGAAGCCATCGAAGATGATCATCTTCAAACAAGGAGTTCTTTTGACCCATTAGAAATTTGTTTAGTCAATTCATTTGACTCATACATGCCAAGTCTTGGAAGAAGTTCGTATTCTAAAAGGAGAATAACAAAAAGGTTACAAGTGTAACACCCCAACTTTTGGTTAAATTATGATTTTGTCTTGATTTTACTGTTTTATGTTTTCTATGTGCTATAAAATCAATTTGACTGTTTCGTAAATGTATTTGATTGTTGTGTGTGATTTACTCCGAGTCAAAAAAATAATAATTTTCAAGCCGAGAAAAATCTTTATATGATTATTCAGAGCTGGGAGATCTTACTAAACCCAATTCTGAGTAATACGTGTATCAATCTTTTATTTTTTAGAATTTATCTATAAAATAAAAATATTTTATATTTTATAATATTATTTTAATATCTGGTGTACATTACCTACTGTCTTAAAAACATTAGCTTCTGCTCCAATAGACCATAGACCCGGAAAAGTTTGTGAGACCTACACTAGGTAAATCAGTCAACATAAATGGCTTGAAATATTTCTAAACCAATAGCAATAAGTCAATAAAAATGGCTTGAATAATTCTAGATCAATAGGAAATAGTCAACAATAATGGTTGGACTTACTAGATTAGTGAAAAGAAAATAAGACTAAGTTAGTTTAAAATCTAATTAAGTTAATCCAAAGTGCTTAAGTAGTAATTAAATGGAATAAATCTAGTTAGTCATTCATCAAAATTTTAATTAGAGAATGTCATAGTATAATCAAGAAGATGATTAGTTATCCTAAGTAACAAAATGATTAATTAAATGACTAAGAAACCTAGCTAAATTTACCTAAACCTAACTAGAATAACTTAAGCTTAATTAGGAGACTAAAATGAATTAAAACTTGATTAGTTCTCCTTAGGAGAATTTCGTCCAAGCCCATCCAAGCACATTCAAGAAGGTGCTAGACATGTGACGACTTGTCTCTCTTGGCCAATAGGAAACAACTTGGAGTTAAAGCATTGAAGATCCACCCTTGAGCACATTTAAGGCCATAAGGAGCTCTTAGAAGTCACTCAAGGAGGCCATCTCCTTACGGAGCCCCACGGCCAAGTGCCTTAGGAGGAAGGAAGGAAACTTTTAGTTAAGTTCAAACTCATCTTCAATCATTCTCCAAAAGCAAGACAACCAAAAACTCTCTCCTTTCTTCTTGGTGAAGCTCACGGCCTCCATCACCAATCCATACCTCCACTCTTCTAAGATTTCATCCACCACCATTTCCTAAACCTAAACATCATTCTAAACATCTTTTATCTTGAGAGTTTTTTCAAAATCATCCATTTGAAGCTTGGAAACCAACCTTGAAATTTATTCCCTACAAGGTAAAAATCCTTGTTTCTTGTTTCTAACATGATTCTTGAAGTTCTAAGCTATGATTGATCCATGGTTTATCTTTTTCAACCATAGTTATAACTTGTTAAAATTTGTTTGAGTTTGTTAGGGTTTCTTTGGGAGTCACACGAAATCCATAGGAGGAAAATCCAAGAAGGTTTTGTCTTCCTTATAGGTAAGAGGGAGATTTAATCTCATCAACCTTGTGTGGTGGTGAGAAAATGGATGTATTTGTGGTGAAGAATCCATAAGGATTCATTCACTTGGTTGTTTAATGTCTTTTCTATTTGTGATTGATTATGTGTGCAAGCATGTTTATAGCTTTAAATTATATGGTATGTGTTTTATAGATGCATGATAATTATTGTAGGATGTGAATAACATGTGAGGATTTGCATGAGTGTTCCAAAGAACAAAAGGGAGCTCACGACTTCACCAATAAAAAGAGAACCAAAATGTTCTCAACCATTTTCTAAAACATGAATTAATTAACTTAGTTGAATAAATAGATTTTACAATAACTTAGAAGATGAAAAATAATTTAAAGATGATTTATTAAAGATATGTTAAATTTCTGCCAACGTGTCACTTAATATACCTTTGATCCAAAATTATTTTCCAAGTGTAGAGTAAGTAATTAATTCAAAGAGAACTCAATTTCAATGGATTTTTGGAGAATAAAATAAATGAATTTTCATTAGGAATTTAATTAGAGAAATTAAGTATCAATGAGAAATGATTGAACACTTGAAAAATACTAATGTAGAGCTCACCCTTTGAGTTTTGAAGCGCGTTAGCAAGTTTCAATGTGTAAATATTCGTTATAACTAAGAGAGGTAATTTTTAAAGAAAAATGTAGAAAAATATTACTTAATAGATTTTCTAGACGAGATGCTCTCAATAAAATTATATAAATAAATAAATAATGGAGAAAGTTTCAAAATATAATTTAGAACGTAAAGAAATTATTGTACGTAGTTGAAAAATATTAGTAATATCATACACATATTTAAAAATAATATTTTTAAGCTACGTGATTGAGAAAATAATTTAAAAACGTTACGCGATTGAGAAAATGATTTAAAAACCCTACGCGATTTTAAAAACATTGAAAAATATTTACGTGATTTGAAAACGTTTGAACAAGGTGATGCGATTGTGAAAACGCAATAAAATCTTTACGCGATTAAAAGGAACAATAAGTTTACTGTCGAGCCAAAGTGGTGGACCCAGATACTTTAAGAAATAGTACTGTCAAGTGGAGACGTACTATATTTGGAAATATTGATACTAAGGGTATTTGTGTAATTATGATTCATTATATTTGGAAAATATTGATAATAAGGGTATTTCTGTAATTATAGTTCATTATATTTGGAAATATTGGCAATAAAGGTATTTATGTAATTATGGTTCGTGTACATGCATTGAGAGATGTGTCAATTTAGTTGAAATTGGCAATTGGCTAACGAGATGAATTACACCGTGTTGTGGGTGTGATAGGCGTAGTGTGGTTCATTGAGTGAACTTGAAGGTGTTAGTGTGCGGAGGATTCCACATGTGGACAGTTGGTAGCTCCTCTGGACCGTGGTAACGGGTAACACACTAGCGATCTCGACAAGCACTATTCTTAATCAAGATCTTGTGAAGACTGTCTGGTACAATGTCTGTTGTGTATGACATTTTGACTGTGTACTAACTACATGATGATTTGATTGTGTACTATTTACACGACGTTTGACTGTGTAATAGTTGGTTGGGGCAACCTGAGGTACAAACATGTCTTTCGGATCTTTCTCTCTGATGTTTGTGTTTAGCTTCATGGAGTATGAATGAGTTTGTGTACATTTACATATATGATCTACATCATAATGTGTTTGTTTACAGTAATTTGAGATATTATGTATGATGTGATAATATGGATTATTGTATTAATTGTGATATCTGTTTGTACTGTCATTTTCTGTACTGTCATGCTGATAATGATGTAGATTATCTCACCTCTTTATATATATTTTTTTGTATTATTATTTATGTTCTATAAAGAGTTTGAGGAAAAGGAGGAGTCTCTAGATATTCAGTACCCTGAGGAACAGCAACCGAGCGATCAGTTCTAGGAAGACGAGCCGTTTGATCATCCATATATCATTTGGATTGATTGTGTCGCGGTATGGCTTTGCCTGAGTTTTTGGGTTTTGTGAGACTTGAGTTTCACGGAGGCACGGAGGCCTGGCGACTGCGAGCTGAGAGAGGAACGGTTGTGTATGTGGGACGTCTGACTGTGTCCCTTCGTAGGGAATTTGATGGAGCACCAATGTTTACTACTACTTTTTTATTTACATCTAGAGATGCCTTTGACTATTAGGCGTTATTGGGGAGGACATTTTCATGCCCCCAGTAAGCTTAGTAGTGTATCGACAGCCCGAACTCCTGTCCGTAGAGCTGCGAGACATCGGATTCTCGTCATCGACGATCCATCGGAGGAGGATTAGAATTCCTAGATGTGTACTTGGGCTAGTTTGTTTTTAGTGTGATATCAAACTTTTACTGCTTTATTAAATATTTGTAGTTTGTAAATTATTTGTATCTTTAAAAAAAAATCATATGTATATTATGTTGTGTAATAATAGTTTATTTTATTTTATGTTTCACTTTATTTTATTTTATGCTATCATGTATAAAAAAAAATTTTACAACTCATATTAATTATATACCAAACGTTTTATAACTTGGGTAAGGTTTTATTTATTATTAATTTAAAATGTGACATCCCTAGTTTGGGTGTTACAACAAGTCTGTCACAAATGTGCACGATGGAATTGTAACAAGCGATGTTGTTCTTTGGGGATGGTTTCCGCAAACAGAGAAGATAAAATTTTCTGCATTAAGAATGGACTGAGTAAGGAGTCATTAGATGATATCTTATTGACTCTTGAGATGAATTCTTGTGGATTTGTGCATCGTGAACTTCTTAATTTGTGGAATCTCTTCATGGATGAAAAAAAACGTTACAGTCTTAGGAATCTGACTCTAAAAGATCCTGTTTGTCAATTTATAAGAAAATTGGATAGGAAGCTTATCCTCGACTCATAGAAGGTGTGTAAACTGTTACTGGACGTTAAACCAGAGGCAGATGTGAGTCATTTTCACAACAATTTGTACATATTATCATCTTCTTTTTCATGTTTTCTTAAAAAAAAGAAAAAAAATTTGAACAAGGGCAATCCGGAAGGAGTACCATGATTTTAATTAGTTGTGGAGCCCCAGCCTTTAGCTGACCCGTCATTGACTATGGTGGACCTTTGCACGTTGGTCCTTAAAAAAGGTTCGTGTACCATACTCTATAGAGAGTTGCACTCCATAACCCAATGTTTACCATCTAGGCACTGTGGAGTTGATGGACAGGAAGAAGCGTCTCACTCTAGTTGTTAGTGAGAAGTAACACGCGGCTGCCAAAGTGATGTGACCACGGCAAGTGTACCGAATCATCAAGTAATAAAAACGGTGAGAAACCGGATATCGTTCTCAGGGATCGATGGTCAAATACCAATTCACGAAATTAGCTACTATTTAAACCAAGAATTGAATCAAAGAGAGTTCCAATAACAATAATAAAATCAAAAGAAACAAAAGCAAAGACAATATTTTTGGGTTTTTTTAGTTAACAAATTATCAAACACTTAGTATGCAAAACGATTGAAATTCAATTTATGAAAGAGTTGTGATCAAGTTTTATTTGATTTCACTTGTTGTATTTCAAGTGGAACTAACACAAGCTACTATTCCTCTTTTGTTACCGAATTCTCTAAAATACTTAACTCCTAATTCCTTAGGTAGTTAACCCTTTGTTTCCAATTAAAAACCCTAATTCCTTAGATGATTCTAAGAGATAACAAGCATTATGGTTTAGAATTCAACAAGATAACAAGCAAATCAATGACTATTCCTAGCCTAGAGATAAGCAAGGTTCATAATCTCATAGCACAAATTATATATCAAATTTTCACTCAACATACAATCCTAAATTCATCCTAAAGAGAATCAATCTTTAGAAAACATTAAGAGAAGAGATTATAAACTCAAAATAGAAATAGCAGCATGAATTAATTGAATCCAATGTCAAAAACAATTAAGATCTATCAAAATCCACCTAATCCCAACAAGGGAGAGTTTAGCTAGACATAGAAATAAATGTAAAAACTAGAACAATAGAGAAGAAGATGCAAAACTCCATGGAAGATTGAAGAAAATCTGAGCTCCCACTCTTCTTCTCTTCAAATCCACCGTAGAGCTCCCAAAATAGGGTTTTTCTCTGCTCCAAAACGGCTCCCCACTCTTCTCTCCTCGCAGTCTCCCTCATTTAGGTAAGAAAAGATGAATTTAAACTCTGGTATGGGCGCCTAGGCACTGCGTCTAGAGTGCCTAGGCGCTGAACATCCAGAACGCATTTGCTGTCATGAGCGTGAGTGCCTAGGCGCTTCGTTTTGAGCGCCTAGGTGCTCAACATCCAGTATGTCTCCTTTGAAGCCTTAAGGGTGCTTAGGCGCTCCTTCTGTAGCGCCTGGGCGCTAGGTGCTCAGCAGACTTGCTCTTGATCTTCCTTGGAGGCTTTAAGTCCTCTCTTCTTGAGTGCTTTACTTTGCCACATTGAGTTTCATCATATTTCTCTTGGTGCCTACAATCAAAACAACAACAAATGAGCTAAAGTACCAATAATTCTAATAAAAAGGAACTCAATCTAATAAACTAAAATGGATCAACTAAAAAGACAAAATAAAACTATTTTAAGGTCAAAATAACATCAAAAGTTGGGCTTAAGCAGTGAAATCCCCTCAAAAGGCTTTGGAAAAATAGATAATCTAGCAGATTATCACAAAGCGTATGAGGCATCTGAGCTTGATCCTCTCTTTTATTAGAAAGGGCTCTCAACGCCCTGGGATGGGACGTTCTGGATCTTGGACATTATGAGTTTTAAATTTTAGCATCTTTGTTGATGTTACGAGCCCAAGTGTGAGCTCTCCAGGTTCTAGACTCAGGATGGAAACCCACGATAATTTCTTCTTTCTCTTTTCTTCGAATAAACAGACGTGAGTGTCTACTGCATTGGTGACACGCAGTATAAAGATATGTCACTATTGCACTCATGACGCGTAGTATAACGATACGCCACGAAAACTGTACACAAAGGTATGTCATCATTTGCTATTATATTTCTTTTATCTTTGTATGATTTTGCTGTATTTTGGTTTTGGACAGACGATCCTTTGAGTAGGATCCTTCAGGAGTTTCTAGACTTCTTTACCCTGATGGTTTTCTTGAAGTCAAAAAAATAAAAAAAAATAAAAAAAATTATACAAAAAAACAAAAAAAATTATATATTTCTTAATTCTAAACTTTTCTGACAACAGCGAACCTACCCTTAAAAGTGTTATTATTACCCTTTCCATTTTTTTTCTTATTTAAACACTCTATTTTCTCCACTTTCCTCCAACTCATAATCATTCAAAGGGAAATATGAGTATATAAATGGAAGGTGTTTCTGTTCGTCAACTTAAAAATACCTGTGTATTTTGTGGGTCTAAGTATGAGAAGGGTTTAGAGTTTGTAAACGCAGCTACCATTCTTGGTTGATCACTTACTGCGAGAAATATTCATTTTGTATATGGGGGAGGTTGTCGTGGGTTAATGGGGGCTGTATCACTTGCTGCATATGTGGGAGGCAGTCAGGTTTTAGGTGTCATTCCTGAACCTTTCACTCAACAGAACATCACTAGAAAGACAATTGGGGAGGAACTTAAGGTATCATCTATGCATGAACGAATGAAGATAATGTTTGACAACTCTGATGCATTCATTGCCTTATCAGGTGATTTTGATACTTTAGAAGAAATTTTTCAAATTGTCTTTTGGGCCCAACTGAACATCCACCATAAACCATAGGTTTGTTGAATTTAATAATTTCTTTGATCTTTTGTTATCATTTCTTGACCATGCTGTGAAACAAAAATTTATCACACCTTCAGCAAGACAACTTCTTATCTTTGCTTCCACTATTGATGAGTTGATTGATAAATTAGAAGCTTTTGTTTATAAACCTGACCTAGCAATAGCTCAGATAGATTGGTTAGCAGGAAGCAGTGAGGGAAGCAGCTTGAAACAAAAGTTTGATCTGACACTTCGTTTATAACTTTTCTTTACCTTTGATTTTATTTACCGTACTTTATTTCAGAATTTTTCAACAGGTAATATCTTCTATCTTTTACTCATTTATATTTTAACATTGAGGACAATGTTGTGATGTGGTTAGGGGGAAGGATAGTTGACCACAAAAAAAAATTAATTTTTTTTAGGAAGTATGATATGATTGTCATGGACTTACTAAACTAATGTATGATGATAGAGTAAGGAGTAATTTTACTCTTGAGACGCATCTAAATTGGGAAGTATGTTTAGTGATATGACTGTCAGAAACCTATTCGTAGTAAAACCAATTAAGGATGGCAGAGTAAGGCGTAAATTTTTCCTTGGAGGTAAGTTTACTCTTGAGACGCATCTTAGTTGAGGAAATAATTATTTTGTGTAGAAGTAGCAAATGGATTCTTGGATCTTAGCATAAATTGTCTTCTTTCTTAAAAATCACAAGCTTTGATATGCATGTTGATATGGTGGATTGAGAATGATAGAAATATATCTTGTGAGATTTTGAGCCTATTGATGAATGGATTAAACATTTGTATCATTCTCTTCTTTCTTGTGTGATTTTCACTCATGGAATTATTACTCTAGAACTTGCTTTGATTCTTTTTTAGGCTACATTTTCACATGTATATATAAATATGATTGAGGCATTTTGAAAAAGCTACTTTGACCAAATAGTCATCCTTGCATATTTTCCCTTGTGTACCCCCTTTGAGCTTATTTGATTATTCTTTGTTTTCAGCTCATTAAGTGCGTTAAAAAAAACATGTTTTTACCCAACCTTAGGGAATAAGAAAGCATTGGCATTGTTCTTGAACAAGTGTGGGGGTGTGTGTACAAAATATTGAAAAAAATGTTTAAAAAAAAAAAGCTAACCACCGTTGCAATCAAAGGATTATTAGAGTCTCCTGATACACCATGTGACATATCCATACCTAGAATAAAGATGGATGCTTGGAAACAATAGGAAGAGAAGGAGAAAGTTTAGACTTAATAATGAATTCAATTCATCAATTTGGGATTGATCTTCAACAAAACATTAGTCAAATATTGGTCATTGTCCTTTATGATGAATGTTCTCAAACATCTTCTCCACTCTAATTGTACCATAATACTCTTCTATTCTCTTTGGTATTTATCTTCTCATATATTATCTCCTTTCCTTTACCATGACCCCATTATAATCTTGAATAAAGTCCTATTGATTTTTGTGTGCAAGTGTTTTAAGTAGCGGAGAAGTAGAAGATAAGCAAGCTTATGGTAGTGCAATTTTTCATGGGTTGAATTGAGTGAAATACCTACCTTTTAAACACATGAGGGATTGATAGTGAATCTTGTGAAGATCTATCATTCTTGACTTATGCTTTTCAACTGAAGTTTCCTTACTTGTTGGTTTGAGATGTAAAGAAATGTTACCTTATGAATGTTTTGATCCCTTAAATCTTTAGTTGTTCTTCTTTTTTATAAACTTTTGCATTCTTGAATATCATTGAAAATCGAGTCTTTTAGAGTTTTTAGCTTTTGAGTCTGTCGCGATCGTAATCGCGGCGGGAATGGCGAAACAAAATAAACTAGTTAGGAGTCGCCACCAATTTTATTTGATTTAGGAAAAATTTGAAAACCCTTTTTAAAAATGGTCTTTAGAACCAGATTGGATTCGAGAGTCGGTTATGCATAGGGAAGGGTGGAGACTTAACCCCACAGCACCCCTAAAACATCCGTCCTAAAACGGTTACCTTAAATTAGTTATGCAAAACTTAATCATCTCATAATATGTTTGTTTTACCCTTTTTATTTAAAAAAAGCTAAAATAAATAAATAATTTGTGAAAGTTTAAAATTTGGCTTGACGAAATAAAAATTTCGCTCCTACGTACCCTCAGGTGCAATGAGGAACTCAAAGTCACGTAGTTCTATATAAAATACTTGTGGGTTGGTTGCTTTTATTTAAAGAAAATATTATTTTTATTTTTATAAAAATTTGAATTAACAGGTCGTCGCGACTCTGTTAACCAAATTAAGGTTTGAATAGGTGAAGCTTCGCGGTCACGCTAGAGACGTCACCCATTGATTATTGAATTTATTGTTATTAAATGAGATTTTTTTAATCTAAAATTATCTTTAAAAAAAGAAGAATAATAAAAATTGAATCTTTATTAAATAGTAATTTATTTTTTTATAATTTGAACCATTAGATTGTCACAACTTAGATGATCCAAAAATAGTTACAAGATTAACAAATGTCATAACTTCGGTTAATCCTATTTCGCTCTTTTTTTAAAAAAAAATTAATTATTTTTATAGTTTTACTTTGTAGTCTTACCATTGTTTATATATATATATATATATTAAGCTTAGTCCATTTAATTACAAGTCTATTTCACTTAAAACAAAAAAAAACTATAAAAAATTAAAAGAACAAACTTACGAAAAACAAGACAAAGAAGTTTTGCTTTTTTCTTTTTGGGTATTTGTAGGAAAAAAAATAGAGGAGCAAGGAAGATGAAGGCCAGCGGCAACGGTGGTTAGGCTGGTTCGGGTTGGTGAAGCGCTGACAATCAGGTCTGGTTGCAGATTGTGCAGTGCGGCGATGTGACACTATTTCTGCTGCTGCTTCTGCGCGGTGGGTAGCGCAGTGTGACGGATGGCTTGCGACACGGTGTGGAGCAGTTTGTGGGTGTCAGTTTCGTATAAGAGAGGTGATGGAGAGGTATTTTGATGGAGGTTGAAGTCTGTAGGTCAAGGTTAAAAGTGTGTGCTGAAGGTCAAAGTGAAAGTCCCAAGTAAGGTGTGAGTTATGGGTTTTTATAAGAGAGGATTAGGTTAAGGTGTTTGAGTTAAAGTGTGATTAGGATTAGTTTAGGATGAGTGTTGAGATTTGTTTAGGATGAGTGTTAGGTTGACTTATGGGGTTTAGTTAGGATGAGTTTGTTTAGACTAGCTGATAGGATTTGTTTAAGATGAGTGTTTGAGTTGATTTAGGATAAGTTTGAGTTATAGTTTAAGATATGGGTTATGGGTTGGATAATGGATAATGGGTCATGGGTTGGATATTAGGTCAATGGGTATGTTAATGAATTGGGCTAGATATTGGGTCAATGGGTAGGTTAATGGATTGGGCTGAATATTTTTATTATTTTTTTATTTTTTATTTACAAAATGTCCCGGACAAAATTCAGTGTTTACAGTTACCCCTCTTTACTTGTTTCTTACTAGATAAAAAGAATAACCACAACTTTTTATTTTATCATAGTGAAGAACGAGTAAAGAAATGAACCCAAATTTTATTTGGGAGAAACAGAAAACAATGTGAGAACAAAATGCAAGGAGCGATGCACTCAAAAATTAAAATGAAATGAGTCGATACGCTTAAAACTTAAAATGCAATGAGCCGATGCACTCAAAACTTAAAATGCAATGAGCCGATGCACTCAAAACCTAAAATGCAAGGAACTGATGTGTTCAAACCTTAAAATGCAAATGCAACGAGCCGATGCGCTCAAAACTTAAAATGTAAGGAGCCGATGCACTCAAAACTTAAAATATAATGAGCCGATGCACTCAAAACTTAAAATGCAATGAGCCGATGCGCTCAAACTTAAAATGTAATGTAATGAGCCGATGCGCTTAAAACTTGAAATGCAATGAGTCGATGCGCTCAAAACTTAAGATGCAAATACAATGAGCCGATGCGCTCAAATTAAACATGCAATGAGCCGATGCACTCAAAACTTAAAATATAATGAGTCGATGCACTCAAAACTTAAAATGCAATGAGCCTATGCGCTCAAACTTAAGATGCAATGTAATGAGCCGATGCGCTTAAAACTTGAAATGCAATGAGCCGATGCGCTCAAAACTTATAATGGAAAGAACCGATGCGCTCAAAACTTAGAGTACAAATGCAATGAGCTGATTCGCTCAAATTAAACATGCAATGGGCCGATGCGCTCAAATTAAACATGCAATGCAACGAGCCGATGCGCTCAAATTAAACATGCAATGAGCTGATACGCTCAAAAATGCAAAGAACTGATGTGCTTTAGACATGCCAAACATTTAGACCAGTCAAATTTTTCTTCTCTCTTTTTTTTTCTCTCTCTTTTTCTCTTTTCTTTTAATCTTTCGAACCAGCGGCGACTTTGGAAAGCTTTGACCAGTCAAATCCTTATTCACCTGCTTTTGCCTGTTGGACCTAATAGTCTTGATCCTACTTACCCATCCTTTCTCTCCTTCTTTTTTTTTCATCTTATTTTCATGTTTTCCACTCTTAACTACTCCCCTTTTAGGAGTCGAGAAAATAATCTCTTGTTGCGAACCCTTGCTTGGAGCCACTAAGTCTTTGAAAAAAAAAATTTGCCCCAGTATTTGTTTCTTGATCATTGATTTCCTGCAACAGCCTGATGACCCAACTGTTGTCCTTGTTGTTACTTCCTTCAATATATATTCTCAGAAGTTTTGCCCAGTGTGACTAATTGAATGCAAACCAAGTTACCCTTGTGTGAACAATCGATAAAATTGCCCCAGTTTAAGCAATTCCAATTTATTTGCATTAATTCTTGCTTAAGCTGCCCTTTTAGGTTTTCAACCTAATGAGCTCTTCTTTTTTTTTGGGTACTTCTTATTTCTGGATTATCCCTTGGTACATCATTTTTTCCTTTAATTGAAGCTTCTAAGTTCTTTTCGATCTGAATTGTTCATCAGGGGATTGTCATCGGTATGGTCAAATAATAATGTTGTACTTTTGTTCACCTTACTTGAAACATTACGTAACAAACATGCATGAATTCAAAAGTACGACATAAAAGGAACTTACAGTGTAGACTACTTCTAGATTGGTCTTGGGAGTTTGACTACACGAAAAGACACAAATGATGATATGAGATCCAAAGAGGTGTTGACCCAATACGAATAGGTTTGACCTTCATGAGACCAATCTTTAGTTGTTTATTAGACATTATGGCCAAGGATTTTCTTCTGCTGAACATCTACATCAAGCCAAATTGAACTGAAGAGAAATTTGCCCTTGTTTAAGACTGAATTGAGTAGGACCAAGACCCATCCTAGCGACTAAAAGATTTGCCTAAGACAAATTGAACCAAGCAAAAATTGCCCCAGTTTAGAGCCGAGTCGAACAGGGTACAAACTTGTCATAGTGTAGGGCCACATTGAACTAAAGAAAAAATTTTCAGTCTAGGACAGGAAGGAAAAATTGTCCCAGTTTAGAACCGAGTCGAACAGGGTACGAATTTGTCATAGTGTAGGGCCACATTGAACTAAAGAAAAAAATTTCCAGTCTAGGACAGGAAGGAAAAATTGTCCCAGTTTAGAATCGAGTCGAACAGGGTACGAATTTGTCCTAGTGTAAGTCTCTCTTTTTTTTTCTTTTCATTTTCATTTTTTGTAGGAACAATGAACTAAATACTTGAATGAGCGTAACCTTTGCCTCAAAATTAAAGTTAACGAAAATAACAACAACCCTTCATTGATCAGAATAGACTTTTTGAGGCTTGTAACGTGGCCAAGGCTAGAGGTTATGAAAGGAAAGATATAAAGCTCAAACAAGTGTTTAAGGGTGGAATGGGAATAAGGATCATTAAACTTCATCGATTGCTTTTCCACTTTCAAACACTTTTATCTTACTATTTTCCTTTTCTTTCCAATTTCATTTCATTTTCTTTCATCCTCCTTTCCCTTCTCTTTTTTTTTTGCCTTTTTTTTCATCATTTTTTATTTTTGCTTCTTGTCCTTTTCACCTTTTCTTCCTTTTCCATTATGCTTCAGAACATTCATTGTCGCAATTAACCTTTGCTTCATGCTATCCCCTAGTATAGAAACGATCCTTATCCAAGGTTTATTGAAAAAAAAATCAAGCTCAAAAAGGGTAACAAGGGATAAAAATGATGAAATTTTGTAAAAGATAGAGAAAAATGGCCAGCCTTCATTTTCAAATCATGATTGTTTATTTTTAAAACTTTAATTTTGAGACAAAAAGATTGTGCAAACCAAGTGCTTACTTCTTTGCTCTTTTTTCTTTTTCTTTTTTTTTTTGATTTTTTTTTCTTTTTTTTGCTTTGCAAAGACACTTACACACACGGACCTGACTGAGAATTATCAAAGAAGACGCTTTAAAGAAATGAAAGAAAGACAAAGTGATGAAAGGAAACAAGGTACCCATGCAAATTCATTACATTAATATTTCAAGAAAGTTAACATGAGTCCAACATCACTAAATATCACTTCAAGAGTTGTTAACAATATTAGGTCTAACTATTTCTTCAATGTCAAGCTTCCCATAAGCAATTAGCTTCCTTACTGCAGTCTTGAAGGATTCACAATCTTCAATTGAGTGCCTTGGGACATCCATATGGTACTTGCAAGTTAAATTTGGGTTGTACCATGCTGGAAATGGTGGTTGTAGGGGACGTACAGGATTCTCAGAAATGAGGTGAGCATCAAACAACCTTTGGAATAACTCTGCATTTGAAATGGATAGTTTTGGGAAAGGGGGGACGTTTTGGGAACGGAAACGGCCTTGATTTTGAAAGCTTGGTTAAGACTGTGAGTGATTTGGGATATTTTGTGGAGGTACAGAATGGTAAGTATTTGGATTATATGCAGAAGTTTGGTAGGCAGAGTAAGATGATGGGTAACAGGTTTGTAAAGGTTGTTGGTTTTGCACGTAACTCACATCTGGCTCTCTTTTCTTAGGAGGAAACCCCATCTTGAAACCATCTTCATTATTATCACTTGTCAATTTTCTAGCCTTTACCAAAATTTCAATCCTCTCTCCAGCAGCAATTAAATCAGCAAAGTCTTGATACGCAGCGCCCGCCATTGTCCCAATATAAGGAGCTTTTAAGGTCCCCAAGAAATATGAGCACATTTCTGTCAGAGTCAACGACGGTTGCACTTGTGCTGTGAGAGTTCTCCACCTCTGGGCATATTGCTTGAATGTTTCTTCATTTTTCTTCTGCAGTGTTCTCAACTGTTCCCGGATTGGGGCTGTATCCAGGTTGAACCGATATTGCCCCATAAACAAGTTTACCCAATCATCTCAAGAAGAGATTTTGGAAAGATCTTGCTGGATACACCATTCCAAAGCAGGTCTAGTCAAACTTTCATGAAAGAAACTAATGAGAAACTTCCAATCCTTTGACCAAATTGACATTTTGGTAATGTATGTTTTCAGGTAGAAGAAAGGATTGGTGCTTCCATCATATTTGACAAATTCTGTAATTTTGAAATCCTTAGGAATGATGATATTAGCAGTAGGACACAACTCTTCTATCTCAATGGGACCATAGGTACTGGGGCCCTTGATTGTTTTAATTTGTTCTTCCATCTTTTCCATCCATTCTTCTCTCATCTTGTCACTTTGGATGGCCGCATGACCAGTCCCAGTAGGAAATCCCGTTGGAATCGGGATGGACATATACGGTGGTTCACATGCACACTCAGCATTGCCATGAATCTCATTTCGAGTTCCTTCCAAGGAATGATATCCTTCTCCAATAGGAAGTACTAGTGATGCAGTATTTGATGTTCCTCCCACAAAAGGCATCTCAGTGGTGGCCCCAGGGTTTGCCCTCATGGAAGTAACATTTGGTGGGTGCAAGTGTGCCCCAGTTACTCTTATACCTCTGACTGTCCCTATCAAAGTGAGGGTCTCCCTCATGGCCGACAACATTTCCTCCATTCTCTTCTGAGACTCTGTCATTTCATTCATCTTTTCTTTCATCTCATCTATTTCTATACTCAGATCTCTTCCTTCCTTTTCAGCTACCATTATTGCAAGCTTTGTTCGAGTCCTTGTGTTATGAACTCGGATTTGATTGATGTCTTCTTTCCTTAGTCGCGCAATGGTGCTGAGCACGGTAACACCAAATAAAAATAATGAGATGAAATGAAATGAATGAGATGAAATGAGATACATAAAATGAAATGGATGAAATGAAAATATTTTTTTAAAAAAAAATGTAATGAATGCCATGGAAATGCATAATTTTTTTATTTAATTTTTTTTAGAATGTTAGGAATGCCATGAAAATGTATTATTTTTTTTTTATTTAATTTTTTTTTAGAATGCTATGAAAATGCATGATTTTTTTATTTTTTTTATTTTTTTATTTTTTTTAAATGCTAGGAATGCCATGAAAATGCATAATTTTTATTTTATTTTTCAAATATGCCATCAAAATGCATGATGCTATTTTTTTAAAAAAAAATTGACATATAAAGAAGAAGTTCGCTCCCTTCGTATCCTAAGATATTGCCTTAAACGGAAGAATTCTATCATAAGGATCTATGGGTCTTTCTGATTCGTGATAACTTTCCTTTGATGGCTTTTCTATTCTGAAGGTCTCTAGAGCCAAGTCTCATTTCAAAATGTTGACCACAAAATAGTGGGTAAACCACTAGGTGTGGGATATTTGTGAAAAAGGTGCACTCTAGATGAGGTTTTCACAATAGCCAAACAGGATGTACATCCAAAATGGTTACCACTACACAACCTCTACTTAACTTAAGCTTCACTCAGAGCCGGGTATAGGGCCCCACTCGAATGTGTGATAGATGTGTAGGTGTGGTGGGTGTAGAGAGCATACAAACATTCATTATCCTAAAGACTACCCGCATCCTGCAAAACAAAAACAAAAACAAACAAAAATTCCAAGAGAAATTCTCTATCCTAAGGTTTTAATAACAATAATAATTAAAATAAATAAAAAGAAAAGAAAGGTAAAACAAAATATACAAAGATTATAAAATTTTACACAACAAAATTATATGGGCTTGACTTTCAAGTATCCCATGGATCGGATCGCCATCTGCGGCCAATGACCGTAATCGCGGCGGGAACGGCGAAACAAAATAAACTAGTTAGGAGTCGCCACTAATTTTATTTGATTTAGGAAAAATTGGAAAACCCTTTTTAAAAATGGTCTTTAGAACCATATTGGATTCGGGAGTCGGTTATGTATAGGGAAGGGTGGAGACTTAACCCCACAGCACCCCTAAAACATCCGTCCTAAAACGGTTACCCTAAATTAGTTATGCAAAACTTAATAATCTCATAATATGTTTGTTTTACCCTTTTTATTTTAAAAAAACTAAAATAAATAAATAATTTGTGAAAGTTTAAAATTTGGCTTGACGAAATAAAAATTTCGCTCCTACGTACCCTCAGGTGCAATGAGGAACTCAAAGTCACGTAGTTCTATATAAAATACTTGTGAGTTAGTTGCTTTTATTTAAAGAAAATATTTTTTTTTATTTTTATAAAAATTTGAATTAACAGTCGTGACTCTGTTAACCAAATTAAGGTTTGAATAGGTGAAGCTCGCGTCACGCTAGAGACGTCACCCATTGATTATTGAATTTATTGTTATTAAATGAGATTTTTTTTAATCTAAAATTATCTTTAAAAAAAAGAAGAATAATAAAAAAATTGAATCTTTATTAAATAGTAATTTATTTTTTTATAATTTGAACCATTAGATTATCACAACTCAGATGATCCAAAAATAGTTACAAGATTAACAAGTCATGTCACAACTCTGTTAATCCTATTTCACTCTTTTTTAAAAAAAATTAATTATTTTTATAGTTTTACTTTGTAGTCTTACCATTGTTTATATATATATATATATATATATTTATATATATATATATATATATATATTAAGTTTAGCCCATTTAATTACAAGCCTATTTCACTTAAAAAAAAAAAAATCAGAAATTAAAAGAACAAACTTACGAAAAACAAGACAAACGAGTTTTGCTTCTTTCTTTTTGGGTATTTGTAGGAAAAAAAAACAGAGGAGCAAGGAAGATGAAGGCCAGCGGCGACGGTGGTTAGGCTAGTTCGGGTTGGTGAAGCGTTGGCAATCAGGTCTGGTTGCAGATTGTGCGGTACGACGATGTGACGTTATTTCTGCTGCGGCTTCTGCGCGGTGGGTAGTGCAGTGTGACGGATGGCTTGCGACACGGTGTTGAGCAGTTTGTGGGGGTCAGTTTCGTATAAGAGAGGTGATGGAGAGGTATTTTGATGGAGGTTGAAATCGTAGGTCAAGGTTAAAAGTGTGTCTTTGAAGGTCAAAGTGAAAGTCCCAAGTAAGGTGTGAGTTATGGGTTTTTATAGAGAGGATTAGGTTAAGGTGTTTGAGTTAAAGTGTGATTAGGATTAGTTTAGGATAAGTGTTGAGATTTGTTTAGGATGAGTGTTGGGTTGGTGATGGGGTTTAGTTAGGATGAGTTTGTTTAGACTAGTGATAGGATTTATTTAAGGTGAGTGTTTGAGTTAGTTTAGGATAAGTTTGAGTTATAGTTTAAGATATGGGTTATGGGTTGGATAATGGATAATGGGTCATGGGTTGGATATTGGTCAATGGGTATGTTAATGAATTGAAATCTTAGATATTGGGTCAATGGGTAGGTTAATGGATTAGGCTAGATATTTTTATTATTTTTTTATTTATTTATTTTTTATTTACAAAATGTCCAGACAAAATTCGGTGTTTATGTAGTCTCATGTCGTTTTTCTTTGTTTCCTAGCTTTGGTCTTATGTGTTTTGCCCAAGAGTGCAAAAAGCTAAGTGTAAGGAAATTTAATAACCACATATTTTATACATTAATAAACCCTTATTTTTAGTCGTTTACACTCTCCATGTACTTAATTGATTAAGTTTAGTTATGTTTTATAAGTTTGGACTCAAATTAGACTTAATTGATTTTTTTAGCATTATTTTGGTCTTACATTGTTTCTTTATTTCAGTCATATCTTGAGTTCTAGATGTCTTATAATTATGTATTTTACCTTTTAAGAAAGATAAGAGAGAGCTCTACAACTTTCATAGAGAGCTCCATGGAAAAATCAGACATCTAGTGGAGCTAATTAGGCTTGGAAGTCAGAACACGAGTTTTGTTACTAGAATTCGAATAGTGTACAGTAATCATTGCATAATTCGAGTTGAAGGAACTGAAATGGACTGAAAATTTGGCATATAAAAGTCTACAACTTTCATGAAGAACATAAGAGCTCATTCGAACAGCTTAGAGGTCATATTGGGTCTGGAAGTCAAAACAGAGGTGCTGAAACTGGGCTTGAGTAGTCTGCAGTAATTGGGTCATATCTTGAGTTGTAGGATGAATTTTTGGATGATTCTAGTGACATTGGAAAGCTGAGACAATTTTCTAAAATTTTCATGAAGACCACTTTGCTTTGTTCTGACGTTATCCATGAGTTCATCACTGAATGATTTTGGAGATAAGAAATTTCAATAATTTTCCACTCACAAAAGTTCTTTGGCATTTTCCATTCATCCACTCACTCATTAATCATTTCCCTTGTCATTTTGTATCGCTAATCTCTATAAAAGGGACCATAGGTAGATCATTTGAAAAAATCTTGATTTTAGATTAAGTTCATATTATTATGTTATTTACTTGTAGTAATTTTCTTTTGTTGTAACTAGAAGTTATGATCATCTTCTTCTTCTTCTCTCTTTCTTTCTTCTTACTCATGGGTAATAATTTTCATCTTGTTTGGGTGAAGGAGTGAAGCTTTTGGTAATAAAATAAGGTTAGATTAATTTCTTTCTTGTGCTTAAATGATATATTATCAAGTGATCATTATACGTGTTATATTTTGTTTCCAATCAATTTAGAAACCCTCCTTGTAAAGTGGAGTTCTTAATTCATTGTAGACAAGTGGTTTGGCACAATGAATGTTTGAACTCATTTACAAGTGTAAGTGTTAGTAAATAATTAAAAGAACCATAATATAACTACGTATATAATTCTAAATAGACTTTGAATGTTTTATTCTCCGATTAGAACCTTCGTTGTGCGTGGATTGGAATTGAGTTATAAAAAGAATTAATCTTGTCCTTAATTTATTACCAAAAGTTGATCTCCTAGCCCAAGCAAGTTCTTTAATTTAATTGTAAACAAGTTTTATTATCTTTATTATTGTGACACGGTCTTCCTTTACCTCAAAGAATTTTTCTTCATCAATTCCTTGTGGATTGACCTCGGACTCTCGAGAAATTTATTACTTGAGACAACCTGCACTTGGATTTGCATCCTTTAATCCGCATCAAGTCTTTGGTGTCGTTACTGGGGACTTGGTTTGAAGTTTTAATTTATTGAAGTTCTTTTTTCTTTAATAAAATCTATTCTCTCTTCTCCCTCCCCAGAGTAAAAGATCGGCTTGCCGGTCCTTCAGTTTCTTTACTAACTCTCTAACTTTCTAATTCTCCAACTTACTAACTCTCTAACTTTGATGGGGGAGTCGAGGACCTTCTTGTTGAGCTCTTTCAACACTTCGAAGTTGGGAGAACGAATAAAACCCAGCCAAAAAGCTTTCAAATATTATTGGTTATTGAAGTTGGCAGAGGTAGAGCCACGGTCGTATACTTGGGTGAGGGAAGAATTAGATCTCTGACTTGGCATCACCAATGGTTAGGTTTTGATTCTATGAGTGAATTGGGAAAAGTCTCTCTCTAGCCTTGTAAAGAAATTGATTCAAGCCCTATTTCCTTAATGGTTCGTGCAAGACTTAGAAATCTTCTTGAAAAAAATTTAACTTTCCCTTTTTGTGACGACACAAATTAGTTGTCACACAAACAAGGTCGTCACAAATACATGTTTTACTGACATCTTTCCTAAGTTGACACTACATCTGATTTTCATGTTCCCTCTCTTTTTTTTGGTCTCCCTCCTAAGATTTTGTGACGACTTTTAGAGCCTTACAGTAACAAGCTAACATAGTCACAAAAAAGTGTTAGATTTTTTGTGACGACATTGTTAGGTCGTCACTGATCATAAGGTCTATTGTGATGACTTTTAAAAGTCGTCACATAAGGTCTAATTGTAGTGTAGGAGTTCGATTTGGGAATTAAGACCTAGAGGTAGACTTGATCTTTCGAGAGTTAATGGAATATCATAGAATTTAATGAGTTTTAACTAATTTAATTGCCAAGATGATGATAAGTTTGATTTAGTTTTAACACATTTTTAATGACAAGATATTGAGTTTTAAATAATTTAAGGTAGATCAACTTTAAAAAACATAGTTAATCATTAATAAAAGAGAATCAATATTCATCATAGTGGGTAATTGTAGTGGATTCATAATCATAGGTCTTTAATACTTGATTGAACTCTTATCTCCCTAAACTTATTATTTTTGTTAGTCATTTTACTTTTTTATTTAATTATATTTTATTCCCATTTTTTATCGTCTAAATAATTAAAATTACCATAATTTGATAATCACATAATCCTTGTAGGAACGATACTCAACTCATCACTTTATTATTTATTGATGACCTACACATTTGCAGATTTTGCATAACAAGTTTTTGACGTCGTTATCAAGGATTAGTACTAATATCAAATGATTGGTGATTTGATTAATTTAAGGACTTCATTTTTTCTTTTAGTTCTTTTTACTTTCATTTATTTTTGTTTTCTTTTCAGGTACTATGTCATGTTTATGCAAACTGATATGTTAGATCCATTGAGCACACTTAGAATGTGTTTGGATAAGCTTTGAGAAAAATTGATTTTTTTTTGTAGAGATTTATATGAAAAACGAAGTTATTTTGCGTTTGGATATAATTACAAAAAATATTTTTTACTTTCTCTCTCTTTTATTGCATTTCTCCTAAAATTAGTTTTTTTTTAAAGAAGTTACTCATAAAAGCAAAAAAAATAGATTTTTTTTTAGATTCTATTTTTTTTTTCAAAATCTTATCTAAATGATTGTACATATCTAAGAAGTGATTATTTTTAATTAAAAAAATATTTTTCTTGCAAATTAAGCACAAACAAATACACTCTTAATGCTAAACTTGATGTTTTCATTGAGAAATTAATTTGAAGCTTTAAAGAAACCTATATTCCAAAGCATTTCATCGTAGTTGGAGAAATAGCACCAATTTCTCTTGGGGGAATGAACAAATTCAAAGGCACCAACATATTGCTAGACCACCACCGGGCTTCCAACAATGGGGTGCTAATGCTCAAGTGTCCTATCAACACCCACCTCAAAATCAAAAGTGCAACTTAAAGCTTTTATTTGAAAAATTTATACAAAAATGAGGTGTCAATAATTCAACGACTTACCAACAACCACCCTAAAGTAAGAAGTCGAATTTGGAGTTTTTTGTGGAGAATTTCATTATGGATCAAGAGCGACAAAATCAAGTCATTGAACAACAAATTCAACAACGAAGTGAAACTCTCCAACAATTCACATCAAGGCTTGACCAATTGGCTACACACATCATGATGCTAGAAGATCAAATTGCTCACAACCAAATGATGCTAGAGGATCAAATTTGTCAACTTGAAATTTCTAAAGGTGTTAAAGATCAAGAGAATGGAGAAGAAGTCAAGGATGAAACCCAGTCTAATTTATTCAATGCTCTCAAAAAACTAACTGTGACAAATCTTTTTTTTTTTGTTGGAGGATGATGTTACTTATGAGCTTGATCAAGAGGTGTGCAATGAAGAACACTCAAATGAACCTCTTTATTCATGTCTAGAGCATAGTATCACAATCAAATAGGAGGATGAAGAACTTGCAACATAGGGCCAATTGCTAGAATTGAGTCCTCACCAAGAGTAAGTCAAAATCACTTCACCTCTATTCATTGAGAGAGAAGCTCCTAACGTAAAACTTAAACTCATTTTTCTCATAATTAGGTATGCGCTCTTTAAACCAAAATCTATATATCATACCATTTTTAGGTATACATTTTCATGTGCTAAATATTTGATAGATCTTCTCTTAATAAAAAAGGATAATTCATGATACTTATAACTAATATAAGAATACACATTGTTTCATGAATTTCCTTTTGTCAAAATGAGCATTTTCCATACAAAGTAAACTTTTGTTCATAGTCCAAGAAAATTAGTTTCTTGTCTTGTGTTAAAAGAAGTACACATTTATGTAGATCATAATGTTTATACTCCACATTCCACAATATTCTATCAGAGCTCCCAAACCATATACGCCTTGATTCGACAAGACACCAGCCAACTATGTTGCCAACAGTATAACTTGATCAAGTAATTAAGTACTTGATATTTCAAAGTAATTCCAAACATGATGAAATCATAATTATACATAACTGAATTGTTGTCATAAGTGCATCTGTGCATGATTGATAAGTCGGGGTCCATTCTTCCAAGTGTGACTTCTTTGTGACATTATTTAAGGAGGAGGAAAATTATTGTCCAAAAATTCGCATGCCCTCACTGTTACACTTCAGCATACGAAAATGCTAGGGAAAAGGGTAAGTTTCGTTAGATAATGCGCAAAGAAACATGCATAGAGGTATATATACACAACAGATAGACGTGGATGAGAGAGAGAGAGAGAGAGCATAGCATCTCAACTATTGATGATAGTCCCTTCATAAACAACACTCTCTGGCCCTCTGCCCCTATGATTATCATGACCAAGAGAAGCTATAGTCCTCATCTGTCACCTCAGCTATCGAAACGTATTGAATTTTGTATTCTCTTTGGCACAGAACACTACAATTGACATTTGGAAGAAACAGAAAGTGATATAAATACTGAAATTAAAGTAATGCAAAAATAAATAAATAGATAAAAAATATCTTTCTGTTTCTTAAACCGATCCAATTTCTTCGCTAAAACTCAAAAATAAGAACTGGAGAAAATTTTCAGAACTTGGGAAGTAATAAAAAGCATTAAATTTTTTCAAGAAAAAAAAAAGCATGGATCTTTACTTGTTAAATTTTCACATAACAATATCCTATTTCAGTATGAAGTGAGATAGATACAAAAAAAATAAAATAATAGAGTCCTTAAATGAATATCTTATATATCATATTCATGAAATGTTTTAAGAACAAAAAAAAAAAGGCATGTTGACAAGTTGGTTTAAAAAAAATTGATTTCCCAGCATGGTTGTAAAAAAAATAAATTTAGTGATGTTGGGAAGTCAATTCTTACCAAACCGACTTTTCAACACTATTTAAAAAAAAAACCTAAATTTCCAAGTTAAAAAATCGATAACATTATCCAAAATTAACATATTTTGAGAATTAAAGTTGCAACAATGGTAAAGTAGAAAATAAATTTACAATCTGCATTATTGTAATAAAAAAAAGCCGTTTTATCGAGGAATGATGCTATATAATGAAGGTTAGGTGAAGAAGCCCAAAGGATGTGAATGATACGTCCTTAAAGCTTAACTGTTTAAAGCAAGGTCTATATGGGACCGGGGGGAAAAAAAATTCCTATTATGCTTGTTGAAGTTGTTTGGTACATCGTCGTCGTCATCTAGACCTCTTGGATTCCCTACAATTATAGGTATCTCATACCTCCCAAAATATGAGGAATTTCACATTCACAAGTAAAAGACTATACCAACTTTCATACACTTTTTTATCACTTTCTTTGACAAGTCTAATTTTGGAAAATATCCATGTTTTGTATACCTTTTCATCTTATACATGTGTCCAATATACCCGGGAATAAAATATGTATGTAACTATGTATACCAATTACCAAACACCTTAGTTATATTTTGTTATAGTCACTATGCCCTAGTTTCACAGCTATCCATATTCGTATCTATGAGGTAATATATAGAGTCAGTTTTTGCTAGTGTCTCTTATTTGGTTGCTTTTTATTTATTGAATAAATAATAAAAATCAATCACAAACTTAATAAAATTTAATGTCAAGTGGGGATAAAAAATAGTTATTTATTACTCAATTTGAGGATAGGAGAAGGAAAGAACAAGAGGAAACATGAGTATTTGATGAAAGAAAGATACAGAAGTTTATCTCTTAAATAGTGTTGTGCTTGGCGCAGGAGTGCTGGACTAATATCCATGGATATCTATGAAGCACGGATACATTGATTATGAAGTGTGTCTGTGTGTCAGATATGTGTCTGTATTTGACACATGAAAATACTTGTATGACATATATGTCATGTGTGTCTTAATGTGTCTGATTAAAAAAGATTATTTTTTCAGTTTGGACATGTCTCGGACACACTCGAATACTTCTCGGACACGCTCGAATACTTTTCAGATACGTTTAGAGATGACTATGATACAACTTAAACACGATCTATTAATATTTTTTTAAAAAAAAAAATTAGTTTCTATGACTAACGTTCAATTAGTAAGCATGTAACTCACTCAAGCTCACATGACTGACATCACAAGCCACTATTTTCACATACCAGTATTTTAAATTTTATCTTTTCACACGTCATTATTAGACTTTTAAGTTTTATCTTTTCACACAACATTATTTTCATCTGTTCTTTCTACCTCTGCTCGTACCAAGTCATCCACTTCGTTGTCATCACGCTTGTCTCACACCAATATTCCTTCTAGTTATTTTTTTATACACATATACTTATACATGATTAGTTCTATTAGAAGAAATTGGTTTAAGAGATTTTTTAGATTATGTCAATAGAAATTATGTTCTATATTTTTTATGAGGGACTTACTAAATAATAAATATTGATATATATACATATATTAAAATATTATAAATCTTCAAGTTTATAAATAATATCAATGAATTATAAATTTTTTTTTAAAATTTTGAAATTATATATATATATATATATATATATATATATATATATATATATATATATATATATATATATCTGTGTGTGTGTGTGTGTGTGTGTGTGTGTGTAGTGTCCGTATCTTATAATTTTTAAGTTAATGTATCCTTGTATCAGACGTTTTGTCGTGTATCCCGCAAATCCGTATCGTATCCCGTATCCGTTTCTGTGTGTCTGTGCTTCATAAATGAATATATACAATTTTAATGTGTTCTATATATATCTACGTATTTGTCGATTTCTTGTTTCCAACAAATTGACCCATGATGAAAGATTTTTTAACTTTGCCAGTCGCTGACAATGTTGCTCCCTCTCCCTTTGCCAATTATTAAATCAAAGTTTAACTATATTTAAATATATTTATTTTATGCAGAATGTCCTTCTTGAATTTGCAAGGATATTGAAAGCCAAAGAACAGTGGCAATGGGTAAGATATATTATCTTTCACTGGAAGCAATTGATGCCGGAAAGAAGAAGATATATGAAGCCAAAATTTGGGTCAAGCCATGGATGAACTTTAAGCAGTTGCAGGAATTCAAGCATGCTCATGTCGTCTCTCTATTTAAGAGTTCAGAACTTGGTGTTAAGCAAGGTAACTGACTGCTTATATATACTCATGACTTTCAATTTAGACCGTTTCTTTCTTCACCCCTTTTGCTGCAACCCCTCTCCCCAATTCAAGGCTGAATTTAGAAGTACTTCTTTTAGTGGCACAAAAGTTATTGCTTTTGGAATCTATACAAGATGCAGAATTTTATCTGAGATGTTTGCAGTTTCACTATACTGTAGGAAATAAAAATGGTAAGGTTTGTTGCAACGTTTTATGTAATTTCCTTGGTGATACAAAACTGGACTGTATGCTGTCTTCTAAAGGTTGCAAAAATACAGAGAATAACAATGGCCCATTTTGGCATGGAATTTATCCTTATAAAAGTGGATAGATAAACATAGCCATAGCTTATATGCATGGAGGTTCATAATATTAATACTTAAGTATAACTAATTTTTCAACCACATTTTATCATTTGGAGTCATATCAGTTGATTTGGCAAATGTTTAAGCATATTTTGGCACTCTTGTTATTCCTTGAATCCATCCAAGTATGAAATTTGGCACGTAGTTAGCAAGGAAAAAAAAAAAAGAAACTTTATAATGTGTTCACTGGAAAAGTAACCTATAGATTCATCTGACAATTGAACTTTTTAGTTACTGGAATATGAGTTACTGATAATTCTGTACTGATTTAAAATTAATTAAGCATATCACTTTTATACTGGATAAATATGAATCCCATACCCAGTGGAATCAATAGCTTTGGATTCAATAGCAGTCTACTCTGGGCTTATTAAACGATAGCACTCAAAGGGAAGTCCTTACTAAAGGGAAAATGGGCACGGGCGTTGAAGACTCTAAGCCCTTTTTATTTACTGAAATGAAAGCTAATAGTGCCTCTTCAAGCTGGGGATGGTTTAGTTAAAGTCCTCTTCTCTAGAGGATTCTGTCCCAAAGACTGACTTCAAGTCTTCAAGCAGCGTCAGAACAAGTGATTCCAATGTGAGACTTCTTTTCGGATCAAAGACGAGAAACTGGCCATCTGCCCAATAGTGCAAGTTTAGAGCAATTTCTGGAACAGTTATTTCAAGTTCCTTGGTAATTAGTATTAAGTGCATATTTGTTACTTGTGACTAGTTAAAAGTTTTTTAATAGCTTCAGAGTAAATGAGAAAAAGTTCTTCTAAAATGAAGAAATAAAAATATTTTTCCTCTTAGATTATTTAATAGATTGAAATTTTTATGTATTTTATTAAATCATAAGTCGATACACTTTTATTTACTTATTTTAAAGAAATCTTATCCAAGTAAATGACCTTTTAGTTTCAAACTTCCCACGCAAAATAAACTCTTCTTTCTAGAAACCTTCAGTTGCTTTTTCCTGTGTTTTTCAATATGTAAGGGGGTGGGGAGAAATTTATACCCTCTGCAATGGTAAAGAACTCTGCCACTAATTAGAGCACGAAGTTTGGGTTTGTGGCTGTTTATCTTTCTCCACCCCCCCCCCCCCTTTTTTTCCCTTTGGTGTTCATGAGCAAGTCACAGCTGCTCTTGTCAATAGTATATAAGAAATTATAGAGCATCCATTATTTCTCCCCCTTGCCGTTGATAATATTATATTATCTTTATTGGACTTATTATGTAGCAAGGACTGACTATTTGACTCTTTCCCTATAAAGCAAGCAAGAGGTCGTCGGATTTTACCTTATGTTGATATAAGAGTTGAACAATGATTATTGAATAGAACTTGACTCCAATCTTGATAGGAGTTATTTTCTTTCGATTTCTTTTAATTTGTTGTCATATGTTTATTAACTCAATTAAGTTATATGAGTGAATAATAAAATAGATATTTGACAACAGATTAAAAAAATTAAAAGGAGATAATATGATACAATTTTGAATAATAATGAATTGTATTGCTATCGCACTCTTCGAGTCAGTGCCCAACTCCTTACAAGAATGAAACTTGCTATATTTCCTTCCTTCCCATTTACAAGTATTCTCTTCTTTATCCCTCTTTCCACACATGTAAGCATAAAGATATTGAGAAATAAAGCACTAACAGAAACAGTTAAGCTCTCCCCTTGTGCAATGCTCCAACTCACGTCATAACAAAGTCGTTGAACCTGCCAGGCACCTTGCGTTTCCTGATCTCACGTGGTGCCTCATCCTTTGTTTCTGGAACCTTCCCATTTATTAGCTCATCTTCATTAGTTCTCATTCCTTCCTGGACTTGATAGTTTTCAGCTTCCTCTTGGGCTTGAGAATCAGCCCATTTACTTAATTGATCTTGGACCTCTTTTTTGTCAAGCACCAGGCCCGACCAGCTATCACTCTCCCCCCCATCAAATTCGACCGTGTCCTCAAGGTCGGGCAGGTTATACAGTTTAATGAAAGTCTCAAATTCCTCCCAAGTAGCATCTTCGGGTGGGCTATGCGACCATTGAACCAAGATTTGCTTTTCATCCTTTCCATTGCGACTGAGGACACGGCTGGACAGGATTGCTATAGGTGCTATAAGAGGTTTGTTGGCTTGGCTAAGCTCTGGCAGTGGGTAACAAGTAATGGAGGGTTCTCCCTTGTAAGCTTTAAGCAGAGAGACATGGAAAGTGGGATGAATTGTTTCCAAGCGGAAGTTGGAGTGTATAGGCTACGGGTCCAGCATACCCGATGATAGGAAACGGTCCAAAATAGCGGCGGCATAGCTTGGAATTCAGCCGCTTGGCTATAGTGGATTGACGGTACGGCTGCAGTTTAACTAAGACTGAGTCTCCTATCTGAAATTGGACATCCCTGTGATGCTTGTTTGCCATTTGACGCATTCTATTTTGTGCTTGTATCAAGTGTTGGCGAAGCTGTTGTAGAAGGTTGTCTATAGTACTTAGACTCTTATCTACTACTTGGATGGGTGAAGAGCCTCTTACATAAGCTGGAATTGAAGGTGGAGTGCGCCCATAAACAGCCTGGAAGGGTGTCATACCAATGGCTGAATGATGGCTAGTGTTGTAGTGGTATTCAACCCACCCCAAATAGTCACCCCACTTCTTTGGCTGATCTGCCACGAAGGCCCTCAGATATTTCTCCAAGTAACGATTCAACACCTCCGTTTGCCCGTCAGTTTGCGGGTGGTATGCAGAGCTTAACTTCAGCCGTGTGCCCATGAACTGGAATAGCTTCCTCCAAAACTGGCTGGTGAAGATTGGGTCCCGATCAGAGACTATGGTCCGGGGCATTCCATGCAATTTAATCACCATGTTACAAAAAAGCTCAGCAACTCGGGTAGCGGTATAGGAAGTGGGCAAGGCTCCAAAATGAGCATATTTAGTCAAGCAATCAATCACCACTAAAATTGTTGTATTCCCTTTGGAGTTAGGAAGCCCAACAATGAAGTCTAAGGCTAAGTCCTCCCATACCCTCTCTGGAATCTCCAGTGGTTGTAATAGACCTTAGGGGGCTTTGGTTGAATACTTGATAGTCTGACAAATACTGCAATTTGCAACAAAATCCTTAACCTCCTTCCGCATGCCCTTCCAGTAGAAATTAGCACAAAGTCTTTGATAGGTTTTCTCGATTCCAGCCTGTCCGCCTATCGGTGTTTCATGAAACTCCTTCAGCACAACAGCTTTTAACTCGGAGTGTTGGCTGAGGAAGAAGCGCCCTCGGTGAAGTATAAGACCATTTCGAATCGTGTAAGCCGAATCCCCAAGAGTATTATCTTCTAACTGCTGCCTTAGTAACTTCAGATCAGCACACACTAGATTTTCATTTCGGAGGACATCCAAGATATCAAACTGGATTGAAGACATTGTTGCACAAACCTGAGCCAAGGTGGTATCATGCTGCCTGGATAGCGCATCCGCCACTGCATTTTCTGCCCCTGTTTTGTACTCAATGGTAAAGTGGTATCCTATCAATATCCTCATGTAATACTGCTGTTCTGGTGTCTGAATCACTTGAGTTAACAACTCCCGGAGACTTTTGTGATCGGTTCTAATAACGAAGTGATGGCCTAGGAGGTATTGCCGCCATTTTGCCACGGCTTCCACCACTGCTCTTAACTCACGTGTGTAGGTTGAGGCCGCTTGCATCCTTGGTCCCAACTTTTTGCTAAAGAAAGCAATTGGGTGTCCTTCTTGCATCAACACGCCACCGATTCCCACACTTGAAGCATCAGTTTTGACGACAAATGTTTTAGCAAAATCAGGTAGGTGCAGCACGGGTGTTTCCATCATGGTTTTTTTAAGTTGCTCAAATGCTGCCAAGGTTTTTTCATTCCATAGGAAGCTGTCCTTTTTCAGTAGCTCAGTAAGAGGGGCTGCTATGGTGGCGTACCCAGCCACGAACTTCCTATAATACCCTGTGAGACCTAAAAACCCACGCAGCTGTTTTAGATTTTTCGGAACGGGCCAGTTGTTCATGGCCTCTAGTTTGGAAGGATCTGCACGAACACCTTCTTGTGAGACCAAGTGGCCGAGGTACTCTATACTCCTCTGGAAGAATTGACACTTGCTTCCTTTGGCAAAAAAACTATTGCTCAACAAACATTGCAACACTTCACAGAGATGTTGCACATGCTCCTCAATGCTCCTACTATAGACAAGAATATCATCGAAAAAGACTATTACAAACCTCCGAAGGAAGGGACTGAAAATTTGGTTCATTGCTGCCTGGAAAGTTGAGGGGACGTTGGATAGTCCAAATGGCATGATTACGAACTCATAGTGTCCATCATGTGTTCGAAAGGCTGTCTTATGCACATCCCTTCTATCTATACGTATCTGGTGATATCTTGCTCTGAGATCCAGCTTTGAAAAAACCACAGCCCCGCCTAACTCATTTAGTAACTCATCGATCATAGGTATTGGGAAACAATCCTTAACTGTTATAGCATTGAGAGCCCGATAGTCCAAAATCTCCAAGATCCATCCTTCTTTTTTACTAGCAACACCGGGGAGGAGTATGGGCTGCTGCTATGGCGTATGAACCCACAATCCATCATCTCCTTCATAAGCTTCTCAATGATATCCTTCTAAAAATGAGGATATCTATACGGCCTCACACTGATCAGTGTAGTCCCTGGCTGCAAATGGATGCGATGGTCCACAGTTCGAAAAGGTGGCAGCTGAGTAGGTGCCTTGAAGACCCCTTTGAACTTACAGATTATCCCCTTCCCTTCACTCAGTAATGTAGCTTCAATTCTAGACACTTCCTCTTCCTCACTGCTACTTTTATCATGCTCTTCTGTCATTGGTAAGGCCATTACCCTGTAAAAACAGCTCACTGCTCTACCCTCTATCATGGAATTTAGCTGTGAAAATGTTACTTGCCTCGAGACTACCTCCTTACTTCCTGCCAACCTCACCTGCTTACCTTTCCATTGGAATTCCATGGTCAAGGCATTATGATCATGAACACAAGGTCCCAGAGTCCTCAACCACTGCATTCCGAGCACAATGTCTAGCCCTCATATTGGTAAGATATACAAGTCCACCCGGAACAGATTTCCCTGTAATTCAAGCTGCACTCCAACACATTTTCTATCACAATTCAGGTGCTGCCCATTGCCCATGTACACTTTGAAGCGCTTATCCTTTTCCCATGACAGGCCCAACTTGTCCACCAAAGTCTCTTGGATAAAATTATTATTACTCCCAGTATCAATCAGAACTTCTAATGTTTCTTTACCCAATGTTGCAGGAATTCAGAATATGTGTGGGTTCACCGAATTGGAAAAAGTGTTTAGGCTTACCTCCGGTTCCTCCTCTGAAGTGGTATTTATAGAATCATGATCCACATTCCCATCGTCGCTTCCTAGCTCTTCTTCCCCGCACGTGATCAGCACCCTGTTCTTACAGCGATGACTTGAGCTTCACTTCTCGTCACAACTGTAACAGAGTCCCTTATCCCGCTTTTCCTGTATCTCGGCTAGGCTAAGATTTTTGAGAGGGATTTTGGAAGTCCTTACTGGTGAGCTCGTGCCCTTGTTATGGGAAGGGGCACCACCACCAAGAGTTGGACTTGCCTTGAATCCTGTTACGCCGCTGGAGGATGAGCCCCGATTAATTTCCCCGTCAACACCCTTGTACCCATCACATCTCTGTCGTCCCGCCCGATCATCATTCCTCTCCTCATAGAGCTGGGCTTTGGCCATAGCTTCAGCCAAATTCAGTGGTGGAGCTATCAACAACTCCCTCCTTATCTTCGGCTTCAATCCCCACACAAAGAAATTCAGGAACATAGGTTCGGACACTCCTGATGATTCGCATCATCAGGTCTTCAAATTCAGCACGGAATTTCGCCACCGTCCCTCCTTGCACCAATTTAGAAATACGCCCTAGCGGGTCGTCGTAAATGGATACGCCGAACCGCTTCCGCAATTCCTGAATGAACACTTCCCAACTGGAGAGTCCTCCTCCTTTCTCTATCCATTGATACCACGTAGGTGCCTCCCCATCCAAATGGAAAACAACCACTGCCAAGTGCGTTTCTGGTGGTAATCGATGAAGGGAAAAGAACTTGTCAATCTTGAACACCCACTCCTCCACATCGTTCCCATCAAAGCGGGGAACATGGACCCTTAACGTTTTCAGAATCGACTGAAGGTTGTTTGGGTCAGTAATCACGCCATCCGTGGGTCCCCCAGTTGACTTCTCATTCTTGACATTCTCGGTTGTGAGCTTGGCAAATCGAGCCTCAGTGTTCATCATGTATTGTTCCAACAATGAGGTGAATCGGGCTAGCTGCCCATCTGCGTGTTGCTTGAAACTCAATTCCAAAGCTCGCATGGCCTCCGCTATATCTTCGTTCCTCATCTCTCTCAACGAGAGCACCAAATGATACAATTCTGAGTAATAATGAATTGTATTGCTATCACACTCTTCGAATCAGTGCCCAACTCCTTACAAGATATGAAACTTGCTATATTTCCCTCCTTCCCATTTACAAGTATTCCCTTCTTTATCCCTCTTTCCACACATGTAAGCATAAAGATATTGAGAAATAAAGCACTAACAGAAATGGTTAAGCTCTCCCCTTGCGCAATGCTCCAACTCACGTCATAACAAAGTCGTTGAACCTGCCAAGCACCTTGCGTTTCCTGATCTCACGTGGTGCCTCATCCTCTGTTTCTGAAACCTTCCCATTTATCAGCTCATCTTCATTAGTTCTCATTCCTTCCTGGACTTGATAGTTTTCAGCTTCCTCTTGGGCTTGAGAATCAGCCCATTTACTTAACTGATCTTGGACCTCTTTTTTGTCAAGCACCAGGCCCGACCAGCTGTCATAATTTCTCCCAAAATTAAAGTCAAGTTCTGTCCATGATGCAAATTCCTTGTTTCTGTTCTTCACCTTGATCATTATTTCTTGGTCCTTATACACAGTGGCAAGATTATGTACATGGTGAGGGGAGCGATCACCCCCTCCAAAAACTTTCAAAAATTCAAAATCTCACCTTATATTTTAATATTTTTGTTAAATATTTAAATTGAACCCTTTAAAAATTATGTTTTACACCCCCAAGCTTTTTTGTCTGGTTCCACCCCTGCTTATACTGATGTTGGCAGCACAGTTGTTACTCCAAAAGTAGCGTCTCGTCCCTCTGCTTTATTTCTTAAATTTTTATTTCCTATTTAAATATCAATTGTTGTTTCTAAGAAATGGCACCACTTTTAAGTCAGAGGGACACAAATTAGGATGGCGTGAAGTGCCAATTCATGCTCCTGAGGTCAAAGATGCTTCTAATTATGCTGTGAAGTCCATTGCGCAGAGGTCTAACTCTCTGTCTCCATATGAACTTCTGGAGATTGTTCTGGCTAAGGCCAAGGCGGGCAGTTCTATTAGTAAACTTCTATTCATCACATGTTTCTTGTATTTGAGCATTCAATCTCCATATAGTTGTAACGCCCCCTGCCCCCCTTCTCCATTTTTAACTTCTCTTCCTTGCAACGAATTTGTTTTTATTGCTTTTTACTCTTGTTTATCTCTCTCAATTGACATGCTTTGGCTAAAAATACAGGTCATTGAAGATTATATCAAATTTAATTTTCTTCTGAAGGTAAGGAGGGGAATTAAAGAAGAGAGGTTCAGGGTTGAAGTAGATAAGAAACTTGGAGGAAAGTTTTATGTGAGCTGGATGGAACAAGATCGCTCATGAATTGATTCACTATCCTTTAGAGTTGATGTAAGTGGAGTGATGCTGCTGTTACCTAATGTATGAAAAACTTAATTTAGTGTGAAACATGTTCTGTGTATTAGTGTATAGTCGTAAAAGGGTAGTGCATATACGGACTATTTGAGATACATATGTAACATGCCTTTCATATTTTAGATGTAAATAGTAAATATATCATTTGTTTTGTCTTATAAATCTATTCTGTTCTTGCTTCTAGTACATACTTTGCGAGTAATCTTATGGTAAATACCTTAGCACTTTCTATGTGAAAAGTTAACAGATGAGTAGTTGACTAGTTAGTGGAGCATGTATATACTTTCATTCGCTATTTCATTTGTCATATCATCATGTCTTGATTGGATAAAACATCTGCAATGAACTTCTATTTTTTCTCAAAGGAGAAGGAGAAATACAGTTAGCATGTAAAACTTAACAACTACATTTGATGTCGGTTCAGCACAAGGTATGCCCTTAGCTTCCTCCCCCCAAAACCAGATGCTTAGAGCTACTTCCGCTCAACTCTCTTCCCATTTAGCATATTTTCAGAAGAAAAACTATGGATTACTCTTATACAAGAATTTCATGAAGGAATTTTGATTCAAACTAATTATCAACATGTCAAAATTCTTAAATCTATTTAATCCCAAATTAAAGTATGTATAAAATATAATATATTAGACAATGCATTATAGAATTACTTGGAAAGGACAAATATGAGTGCGGTTATGCCCGATCTTAAACGGAAAATCACGAAACTATTCTCATTCTCTATATGTGCACAAAACTTTCGTGGCTTCAATGGGCAATCACAATATATATAGGATGAGAATAAAGGTCTCTTCTCGTATTTACAATATAGGTTAATCTACCCATCATAGAAAACTCATACACAAGACTTACAAATCCAAAACAACATTATCCACATGACTTTAAGTGCTTATAAGAACCTAATAACAAAATTGATCACAAATGAGTTAAACTAATAAATACTCCACAACATTTGATATTCAATTAATCTGAGTTTTAAAAAATTAGTGACTATACTAGTTCACACATATTAAAAAAATCTAACAATCTTCCACTTGGATAGTATAGACACTTAATTTTAAACAAAACAATTATTTATATTAACATGACTACAAGAATATCAACTATGAGCAAGCACTTCCAACCATGAGTCCAAAATGGAATTATAAGTACCTCACCAATGTAGAAAATCATATTCGATAGGAGCACTAATATTGTAACATCCTGAGAAATATGTTAGGCTTGTATATGGTCTCAGAGGTACTATTATACTTGTATGTCATGTCAGTTAAATTTTGTGACAAACTGATATCATTTAGGCACTTTACTGCAACTTAAAATATGAAAAGTAACTTAAAATGATTAAGGAAATAACATGAATTACCTAGTTAAGTGAAATAAATAAAGAGAAATTATTTCCAAGTTACAAATAGGTGGATTAAGGTGTAATTAAAATTTGAGAGCAATCGGAGTTCGTTTGGCATTTTTAAGGATACCAGTTGTATATTTTAATGTCAAATTGACCTCTAGCAGATATGAAAATTTAAGACAATGGTGAAATAAAAATTTTGATGAATCTTAATATCTATTTTAAACTTCATAAAAGTTAGAAAACTTGAATTAGAAAAATTTAAATGTTCATAACAGATATGGAATTATCAGTGTATAGCTTAAGTGACCAAGACTTAACTTTTTATCTTCTCCCATACATTTCCTACTGGAAACACAAGAACAAAAATAAACATAGCAAAGAAAAAAAAAAGAAAGAAAGAGAAGAGGAAAAGAAGAGAAGCAAAAAGGGGAAATCTAAGGAAAAAGCCATCTTCCCTTGTTATCCAAGCATCAAGAGGTAGAGGTTTTAGTTTTCTCACCTTTCTTCCTAAACTTCATCTTACTCTTATTTTGGTTTGATGAAGATTATATGGTTTTTGGGTGAAATAGAAAAAGTGTATTTCTAGTTGAGGCTTAGTTGAGAAAGTGAAACTCTTGGAATCCATAGCCTTTTAGTGATGGAATCCATGGTTTCCAAGTTGATAGTTTATTGAGTTGTGAGTTGATATCTTAGTTTTGATTAGTTTGAATTAATAAATTATGGATGCTTGAACATCAAATTTATGCCATTGTTGAGTTGTTTGGTGTTGAATGAAATGTGTGAAATGTTTAAATATTGGTGGCTTTGGACTCATCAATTGTGCAAATCTGGAAAACCAGAAATTTGCACTATTCATGATACTGTTCACACGGGTACTATTCATGCAGTACCAAGGGAGTTTTGTGTCTTGGCACAATTCTTTCTTTTTCATGATTTTATGCCTTTCCAAGCTATGTTATGCCTTAAATTGAGTATTTAGAACCATAACTAATATGGAATTGCATAAATTAATGATAAGGAAGTATTAGAAATGATAAAATAGATTTGAGTATAAGTTGAATTTCCTAGTTTATTAAGATTGGTTCCCTTGATAAGATTGAACCCTAGTAAAGATTGGTTCCCTTAATGAGGTTAAACCCTAGTAAAGATTGGTTCCCTTGATGAGATTGAACCCTATCAAAGATTGGTTCTCTTGATGAGGTTGAACCCTAGCAACCATTGGTTCCCCTAGGGTTGAACCATAGTATACATATGAGAATGATATTTTACATTGATGAAGTTAATTATTTAGCATCATTAGTAAGTTCATGAGTTATAATTTATGAATGTACCATTGTGTATATATTTTACTAGTGCCATAAAGTATATGTATTACTGAGAATTTATATGTTCTCACCCTATTTGTATGTTTTATGGTAACAGAACGGGGTCCTTCTAAAGAAGTAAAGAAAAAGAAAAAGAGAAACAAGAAAAAGATCCAAGATTAAATAGTTTAGTTTTATTTTTGTAGTTTACAACTCTTGTATATTTTGTTGCCTTGAGTTGTATTTTGTTGTATATTTTATAGTGCCCGTGAGGTATTTGATGTAGTTATGTATAATTTTTCGTTTACATGACTCTTCATATTTATTTATTTGTATAAATGATATGGGACTAGTTACTAAATAAGTAGTAATAGCATATCTAATATTGATTATCTTTATATTCTGATGAATTATCGAGATAATTTATATTAGGGTATTACATTATGATATCAGAGCAATTCATCTTGTTGAGCTGGGGTATGGATTGACTAGGCTTAGGAAAGTTAGAATTCCTTTTAGTGTTGTGCATTTTATGTCTCTTGAGTGAGATACTTGCATGACTTGCTTCTTGTTAAATGTTAATAACTACTGTTACACTATTAAATTGTATTGAGACTAACTAACTCAATATTCAATGTCGTGTGTATACAAGAAACTATGGCTTCTTCATAGCATACTAGAGGAAACCAGGATTCTTCTAGTGAAAGTCCTAGTATAGCTGAGGCTATTATGGCAATGGTCCATGCTATGCAAGAACAGATAGCCACTACAAACAGAATGTTTGAGAGGTTGCAAGCTAATCAACCTCAACAATCAGAGCCTCAACCAGTATCCCCTCCAGTGCATGAAGTGCAGGTGGAAAGAAATCAGAATTTTCAAGATTTGGCAAAGTTTAGAAGAATGAACCCTCCATCATTTAAAGGAGAATATGATCTGGTGAAAGCCGAGGAGTGGTTGATTGAAATAGAGAAGATTCTTGAAGCCATGCAATGTTCTGATGAGCAAATGGTGTCTTTCGTTTTTTTCATGTTTTGTGGAGAAGCGGAGTGATGGTGGAGGAATACTAAAAGATTATTAGAAGCAGCAATAACATCGATTACTTAAAAAGTGTTTAGAAACACTTTCCCAGAAAAATACTACCCAAAGTCAGTGCGAGAAGCAAAAAAGGTTGAGTTTTTGAAACTCGAGCAAAGAAGTATGACAGTGGGTGAGTATGAAGCAAAGTTTGATGAGTTGATAAAGTTCTCACCTCAGTATAGACTTAACCTGAACAAGAACTCCTTGTGTGTTAAGTTTGAATCCAGATTAAGAAGAGATATTAGAAAGATGGTCCAACCTTTGGAGATTAGAGATTTCTCTTCACTAGTGAATAAATGTAGAATAGTGGAAAGGAATTGTCTCACTTTTCAACCAGAGCAGAAGATAGAAGATTCCTTTAAGCGGAAGAAGATAGATGGGAAAAAGAATACTTCTAAGCCAGGTTACCCACAAGATAAAGGTAAACAAGTTAAAGGAGGAATGAGATGACCTAAGTGTCCTAAGTGTGAGAGGTTTCATGGGAACAAACCTTGCTTGGCAGGGCAATCAGTTTGTTATACATGTGGTCAACTAGGGCATATGTCTAAGGAGTGTCCACAGAAGCAGAAAGCAGTTTTCACCCCAAGACCGCAAGCTCCAGGAAGAGTTTATACTCTAAGCGGTAATGAGGTGACTCATTCTACAGATCTGATCCAAGGTAAATGCATAATCCATAATCACCTGTTAACTATTTTATATGATTCGGGAGTATCACACTCCTTTGTTTCTTGTGATTGTGTGAAGATGTTGAATTTACCTATAACAGACCTCCCATATGACCTTGTTGTTTCTACTCCCACCAGCAAATCTGTTATAACTTCTAAAGTTTGCCTAAATTATTGTATCAAGACGGAGGATAAAATTTTCTTTATAAATCTTATTTGTTTGCTTCTTATAGATATTGATATCATTCTTGGCATGGATTGGTTGTCCTCCAACTATGTGATGTTAAATTGTGTGGATAAAACCCTTGCCTTTATGTCAGATATATCTGCTAAAGTTAGCCCTTTTGAGTCAGTGTTTCTCAATGCTAATCAAGTGCATTATTGTCTAGAGAAACGAGCTCAAGGGTATGTTCTTCTTTTTTCTCTAACTACAGAGGTTGAGCAGAGTTTGGAAAATATACAAATAGTGAGAGAGTATCCAGTAGTGTTCTCAAAGGATATAGTAGAGTTGCCACCCATAAGAGAGATGGAGTTTACTATAGATTTAGTATCGAGAACGAGACCTATTTCTACAACACCTTATAGGATGGCACCTCTAAAACTAGCCGAGCTCAAAAAGCAAATAGAGGAATTGTTAGAAAAACAATTCATAAGACTGAGTGTTTTTCCTTGGGGAGCACCTATTTTATTAGTAAAGAAGAAAGATGGTACCATGATGCTTTGTGTAGATTACAGGCAGTTGAATAGGATAACCATCAAGAATAAATATCCAGTGCTTAGGATGGATGACCTTATGGATCAATTAAGAGGAGCGTCAGTGTTCTAAAAAATTGACCTAAGGTCAGGGTATCATCAAATAAGAGTAAGGAAAGAAGATATTCCTAAGACTGCTTTCAAAACTAGGTATGAACATTATGAGTATCTCGTGATGTCCTTTGGGTTAACAAATGCACCAGCAGTATTCATGGATTACATGAATAGGATTTTTAGACATAATCTAACAATTATATCTATTTCTTAAGTGTAATATGTTGATTTAATTAATCGCTAAATATGCTTAATTGTTAACACTTAGCTAAGTTTCTAGAAATGAAGTTTAAGTGGATCCTTATTGTGAGACTTTATTTAAGTGTGGTCATAAGTACTTATAATTGATTGATGTTTTTCAGGAGGTCTTTGAAATCATTGAATGATGGAGTCCATTAGCGTTAAACTGAGCTTGCTATTCAATTGAGGAGATCAATATCATTTCTAGAAGTAAAGAAAGAAGATCATATATGAAGAATTTGGGTTGAAATTGAATAAACAGTAAAACACGGCCCGTGTCATGAGACACAGGGGGCCGTGTTATTCTCTGGAAATTTAATTGGATGTAATTTTAGCCTAGAACGAAAACACGGCCCGTGTCATAAAACACGGGGAGAGGGGCGTGTTATTTTCTGTCTGCGTAATTCCATGAAAACTTGTTGGCAGATTCAAACATAAAGGAGCCGTGTAATGAGACACGACCTGTGTTTGCGTCTCATAAATCAGAATTTTAAAGTTGGATGAAGGTTATGGGCCCAAAAGCTATAAATAGGATTGCCTAAGGTTCCTAAGACATCTTTGGACTAGGAGTCGTCAAGTTACTGAGGAGAATTCGAAGAACAAGAGAGAGAGATTCATTCAACGATTAGGAATTCGGGTTCGAGCAATCGAAGATCAATCAACCTCACTCTTTGGAAACTAGTTTGATCTTTAGTTTTCTTTTGTTCTTTTATTATGGATGATGTTTTTCTTCTGTTATTCTTTTAATTTTGAATTTTCCATGTGCGGCTAACTTTCTTATTTAGTTAAGGGAAGATTAAACATAGTTTTGATCATGTGAATTCTGAATATCTCTTTATTTCAATACAGTTGTGTTTCTATTTATATGTTCACTGATTTTAATTCGATATAAAGGTCTTTATACTTTCTGTCAATTTCGAATGTGGTAAAACTAAGATTGTTATGCACGGTTGCGGTGGTAGGACTAGTGAAACATATGATCTAAGTCATTCGATCCTGGTGTATGATTGGATCTTAGTGTTATTAGTTTTCTAAATGGTAATGTGATCATTAGGAAAGTGTAAGAGCGGTTGCTTTACAAATAACTTATGGTTAAGGATTGATTTGAGTGGTTGCTAAACTAACCAAAACTTAAGGAAAACAAGGAATTAATCTCACAATCGCATAGGAACATAATTGGTCATATTGGGATAAAGAATATGTGGGCTAACATGATCATATAAATCTAGTGGTGGATTTCATCTCTTAACCAATATCTTTTAATTAGTAATTCAAATCATGTTTATTGTTATTATTTTATATTCAATTTATGTTTTTAGTTTAATAAACAAAACCCCTCTTTTTACTATTTACTATTTTTGAGAGTTTAAATTAGGAATCAAATTATAGTGTTGATTGAATTAGTTCTCTGTGGATCGACCCTTGCTTACTACAACTGGTTGCAAGGTTTATTTATATTTTATGGAACTTAGCAACTGAATTTTGTTCTAAATTTTAATCTCATTCCATAGCACACCAAGACCTTACCTAGACAAGTTTGTAGCAGTTTTCATAGATGATATCCTAGTCTATTCTAAGACGATGGAAGAACATGAGATGCATCTCCGAGCAGTTCTAGAGATTCTCAGAGAAAAGAAGTTGTATGCCAAACTTTCAAAGTATGGGTTCTGGCTTTCAGAAGTTCAATTTCTAGGGCATGTGATTTCTAAAGAAAGAATTTCAGTAGACTCTAGTAAAATTAAAGCAGTGTTGCATTGTGGGAGACCCACCACTGTGACCGAGATAAGGAGCTTCATAGGCCTGGCTGGGTATTATAGGAGATTTATCAATGGGTTTTCCCATATAGCACTACCATTGACTAGATTAACTAGGAAAGATAGTACTTTTATATGGACTCAAGAATGTGAAGATAGTTTCCAAGAGCTTAAGAGAAAGTTGACAACTACACCAATTTTGGTAATTTCGGATCCCCAGGAAAGTTTTGAAGTGTTTTGTGATACTTCAAGAATGAGTTTAGGGTGTGTTCTCATGTAGCATAGGCGAGTAGTTACTTATGTATCAAGACAGTTGAGGCCTCATGAGGAGAACTATCTCACCCATGATCTGGAGTTGGTTGCCGTAGTGTTTGCCTTAAAAATTTGGAGACATTATCTTTATGAAGTTCAATTTGAGGTGTTTAACGATCATAAGAGTCTGAAATACTTGTTTGATCAAAATGAGCCAAACATGAGACAAAGAAGATGAATGAAGTTTCTAAAAGATTATGACTTTGAGCTTAGATATCACCCGAGTAAGGCCAATGCAGTGGCTGATGCACTGAGTATAAAATCCCTACATGTGTCTCGGATGATGATACAAGAAAGTCAACTTTTTGAAAAATTTAGGGCTTTGAGCCTTAGAGTAACAGTGGCACCACAAAGTCTCTTTATGAGTAGGGTAGACATAGTTAATGAACTGATAGCTCAAATTCTAGAAGCTCAAAGTGAGGATGAGACCCTAAGTGAGATAAGAGAGAAAATCTTCTTAGGGGATCAATAGACTTCACATATAAATTCTCAGAACATATAATTAAGTTTAAAGATAGACTTCACATTCCAAGAGATTCTGCAATCAAAGAAAAGATCCTAGAGGAGGCTCATAGGAGTCAGTACACCATCCATCCACGAGCCACTAAGATGTATCCAGATTTAAAACAAATGTTCTGGTAGCCGGGAATGAAGAAAGAGATAGCAGAGTTTGTGTCTAGGTGCTTGGTGTGCCAAAAAGTTAAAATAAAGTACCAAAAACCTTCAAGACCACTCCAATCTTTAGAGATTCTCGAATGGAAATGAGACTATATTACCATGGATTTTGTGATAGGTCTACCTAGAACTCAGTCAGGAAATAATGCAATTTGGGTCATAGTAGATAGACTAACCAAGTTTGTCAACTTTTTTCCAATTAAGACTAACTACTCCTTAGATAGACTAGCTTAGTTATATTTACAGAAGATAGTTAGATTGCATGGTATACCCCTTAAGATAGTTTCAGATAGAGATCCTAGATTCACATCTAGATTTTGGGGAGCTTTACAGCAAGCCTATGAGACTAAGCTCGGTTTTAGTACAGCATACCATCCACAGACAAATGGGCAGTCGGAGAGAACTATCCAAACTCTAGAAGATATGCTCAGAGCATGTGTTTTAGATCAACAAAGTAGTTGGGATAGACTTTTGCTTTTAGTGAAATTTGCCTACAATAACAATTACTATACTAGTATTGGAATGATACCTTATGAAGCTCTTTATGGTAGGAAGTATAGGTCACCATCGTGTTGGTATGAAGTTGGAGAGAGAGCTATTCTAGGACCTGAAATAGTACAACAAACTTCAGATCAAATTAGAAAGATCAGGAATAGGATGATCATAGCTCAAAGTAGGCAAAAGAGTTATGCTGATAGAAGGAGGAGACCTCTAGAGTTTGGGGAAGGATAACATATTTTCTTGAGAGTCACTCCTATAATGGGAATTGGTAGAGTATTGAGAACACGAAAGTTAAACCCTCGTTTCACTGGTCCCTACTAAATTCTCAAAAAAGTTAGACTTGTAACCTACCAGATAGCCCTTTCTCCTGGTTTGTCAAACCTTCATGATGTTTTTCACATATCTCAGTACAATCTGAACCCTTCACACATCATAAGAAATGAATCTATACAGTTAAGGGATGATTTGTCTTATGCAGTGAAATCGGTGAGGATTATAGACAGAGGAGTCAAAGAGCTCAGAGGTAAACCAATTCCTCTAGTGAAGGTACTTTGGGGTGAGGCGGGTGTAGAAGATGCTAAATAGGAGCTAGAGTCCCATATGTAACAAGATTACCCAGAAATGTTTATGAGGTAAACAATTTTGTAGTCAATTTTTTTTTAAAAGGAGGGGAGAAATGTAACATCCCGAGAAACATTTTAGGCTTGTATATGGTCTCAAAGGTACTATTATACTTATATGTCATGTCAATTAAATTTTATGATAAACTGAGATCATTTAGGCACTTTGCTGCAACCCAAAATGCGAAAAGTAACTTAAAATGACTCAAGAAATGACATAAATTACCTAGTTAAGTGAAATAAATAAAGAAAATTTATTTTCAGGTCACAAATAGGTGGATTAAGGTGTAATTAAATTTTGAGAGCAATTGAAGTTCGTTTGGCATTTTTAAGGATATTGGTTGTATGTTTTAATATCGGATTGACCTCTAGTAGATATGAAAATTTGAGAAAATGGTGAAATAAAAATTTTGATGAATCTTAATATTTATTTTAAACTTACTAGAAGTTAGAAAACTTGACTTAGAAAAATTCAAGTGTTCATAACAGATATGGAATTATTAGTGTACAGCTTAAGTAACCAAGGTTTAACTTTTTATCTTCTCCCGTACGTTTCCTACTGGAAACGGAAGAACAAAAAAACACAGAGCAAAGAAGAAAAAAGAAAGAAAGAAAAGGGGAAAATAAGAGAAGCAAAAAAAGGGAAATCCAAGGAAAAAGTCATCTTCCCTCGTTATCCAAGCATCAAGAGGTAGGGATTTTAGTTTTCTCACCTTTCTTCCTAAACTTCATCTTACTCTTATTTTGGTTTGATGAAGATTATATGGTTTTTGGGTGAAACAAAAAAAGTGTATTTCTAGTTGATGCTTGGTTGAGAAAGTGAAACTCTTGGAATCCATAGCCTTTTAGTGATGGAATCCATGGTTTCCAAGTTGATAGTTTATTGAGTTGTGAGTTGATATCTTAGTTTTGATTGGTTTGAATTAATAAATTATGGATGCTTGAACACCAAATTTATGTCATTGTTGAGTTGTTTGGTGTTGAATGAAACGTGTGGAATGTTTAAATATTGGTTTTGGTGGCTTTGGACTCATGAATTGTGCAAATCTGGAAAACTAGAAATTTGCACTATTCATGGTACTGTTCACACGGGATATTGTTCATGCAATACCAAGGGAGTTTTGTGCCTTGGCACAATTCTTCCTTTTTCATATTTTTATGTCTTTCCAAGCTATGTTATGCCTTACATTAAGTATTTAGAACCATAACTAATATGGAATTGCATAAATTAATGATAAGGAAGTATTAGAAATGATAAAATAGATTTGAGTATAAGTTGAATTTCCAAGTTTATTAAGATCGGTTCCCTTGATAAGATTGAACCCTAGTAAAGATTTGCTCCCTTAATGAGATTGAATCCTACTAAAGATTGGTTCCCTTGATGAGGTTGAACCCTCGCAAAGATTAGTTCCCTTGATGAGGTTGAACCCTAACAACCATTGGTTCCCTTAGGGTTGAATCATAGTATACATGTAAGAATGATATTTTACATTGATGAAGTCAATTATCTAGTATCATTAGTAAGTTCATGAGTTATAATTTATGAATGTACCGTTGTGTATATATTTTACTAGTGCCAGAAAGTGTATGTATTACTGAGAATTTATATGTTCTCATCTCGTTTGTATGTTTTATGGTAACAGAACAGGGTCCTTCTGAAGAAGTAAAGAAGAAGAAAAAGATCCAAGAATAAATAGTTTAGTTTTATTTTTGTAGTTTACAACTCTTGTATATTTTATTCCCTTGAGTTGTATTTTGCTGTATATTTTATAGTGCCCGTGAGATTTTTGATGTAGTTATGTATGTTTTTCTATTTACGTGGCTCTCCATATTTATTTATTTGTATAAATGATACGAGACTAGTTACTAAATAAGTAGTAGTAGCATATCTAATATTGATTATCTTTATATTTTGATGAATTATCAAGATAATTTATATTAGGGTGTTACAAATATCATAAAGATACTTATAACACTGTGACTTAACAAAATGTGAAATGTGTGTCAAAGGGAAAGCACAACAAAATTACATGTCAAAAGTGTGATTAATGTGCAATTCCATACAAAGTGACTCAGACATCTACCAATGATGCCTACTGAGATTCAACAAAGTATCCTAATACAACGAATTAAGACCAAGTACTAAAGTCTCCAACAATATGCCATATCAAGAGCGCACAATAGTTAATAACACATGGCAACAAAGTTTCAACAAGTCTCAAGACAATATAATGATAGTGTACACTCTCTCACTAATCCAACATATCAAAACAAAACAACACAAACATTAATAGTGGGACTATTAGCTCTGTGGTAGAATACTCAATGTGAGTTCAAAATTCATTTTCTCTCTTCAACAACACAAGTACCAAAATAGAGATAAATACAATATTACAGAGTTTCCAAAATGTGGTCATAACAAACAAGCAATATTAAGCCAAATGTATACAAAATTTATTAACCACATAGTCTCACAAAATTACTTCAGTATCAACTACAAATTCTGCATTCACAAATGAGGAAATCACAAGTGTCCATATGATACTTTACAACAGGTCAGCTCTTCTATATCATTGCAAACACAAAACAACAAAAGAATTTTCACAAATATGGAAATCTACCCTTCACAAAACTATAATGATCACTTAAAAGACTTGACAACATATGAGTGAGATCAAAATCCCTAATGTCTTATATATATTATGGGACCACTTGCAAGTTTCCAACAACTCACTCAAAAACCCAAGTATCACAATAGTAAAAAATAAATACATACACACTTGAGCACAAAATTAGATTGTCAGTAGACGAAGAACATGAGACCTATATTTAAACACTATTGAAGACATAACTAAAAGATAGTCTCTAATTCTCATTATAGTAAACATTAATGTGCAACAAGAACACAAATACGTTTCAAATTTTATAACAATATGTGCCTTGTGAGACAATCCGTAAATAGATTATGATTTAAAATGTCTTTAAGCATTAGACACAAAATGATATCATCAAGATTTTTCACATGATAAAAACAATTTAATATAGAATATTGTCTCTCATTTAACATTAATAGCAATACTACTCATCAATATACAACTAGTACAAAGTACATTAATAACAAATTTGCTTTCACTTACTTATGGCAACACCCATTGATGTAAACAAAACTAAAATAATATTAAACAATAATACTTAATAGCCCAGATCAAGTCAACTTAACTTACACTTAGATATTTAATTGCATCTAATATTAGGTTTCATACATAGCAAGCTATAAAAATTTACAACAAGTATTTCAAAAGGAACAACTATTACAAAATCGCTTTCTTCTTATAAGAAATGAAGAGCTTTAATCCATATTAATTGTCAAGTAATTTACAAAATTAACTTATAAATACATAATAATTAAGCATATACATTCTTTTATTTTAGTCCAAAAGAAACGAAATTTCCCAAAGTGAATATCATAGGTACAATAGGCTTAACTCAAAATATATTCATTATATTTTTTTTGTACCATCAACAAAAAAGAAATTTTTATAAAGTTGAAGTGATTGACACAATAATTTGGGCTCACAAAATGATTAAACCACAATTAGAAGAATGTTTCCTTCACAACAATACTTGAATGACTTTAATACTAGGATTTTTCTTAAGAAAATTAGCAAAACTAAAATTTCTTTGAGAATTTTGACATTTGAATAATATAAAAGAAAATCTTCAAAGTTATCATTTCAAAATACTAAGCCAAAATAATTATCATTATCCTATCGATAAAAAATAATATTTCCCAAATTACTACGACAATACTTATTACAAAATAAGTTTAACAGATTAGTGTTTAATACAACACAAACAATGGTACAAAATAGAAAAAAGTTTATTTTTTTAGACCTTTACAAGTTAATTATGCTTTCAACATGTCTTATTATGACTAAAGCATATCAACACAACATGACAACTATAGGGAGTTGATTATATTATAACATACTTTAGGAGACTCAATAATGTCCTCAACAAGTCTCAATCGGCAACAATAAAGCAATGATAGATACAAAGATTAGAAAAAATCATGAATTGAAACATTTATTATATTTAAGCAACTATAGTTATATTAATTTTTCCTTGTTCAATTAACTAGGCAATTAATTGAACTAGAGTCATTGTATCATTGCAATCCCGCATAAGAGTCTTGTATTACAATATACAAGTCTCTCCCACTTGATAGAGTAAAATAGTTGAACCAATATTTTCATAATTTATGCACAAGTAATATTTTTAAAATAAATATTTAAACTATTTTTTCTATCACACAAATGATTATGTCAAATAATGTCACACCAAAAGGTATGTCTATTACTTACACAACCCAACATTAATTACAATCCATTCAACATTATTAAAAAAAATTTATTAGACACAATTACATGTCAAAATAACAAAATTGAATTGCTATAGAATGCCCAATGATCTCATGCACCAAGTTTCACAAAACAATACAAACATTCAAGGTTGCTTAAATCAATTCGATAAAACACTTGATAATGAGTAACATTATATATATGTATGTATCATAACAATTTGAGCTGCTATGTCATTATAATCCTGCTCAAGGGTCCTGGATTACAATGAATAAGTGAACTCTCACAAAACATTAAATACAATGTCCCTATAACTAGTATCGAGAGGATACTGAAAATTCTAAAGGTACAATCATTTAATGCATTCAACAAAATATCATAAATCATTTTAATAAAGATAAATCGATAGAATAAGTGCATTATTAATATAATTTCTAATGAAAACACAATAACATTATTAACAATACAACACTTTGTTATAATTGGTCCTGCAAAGGTGAGCTTATAACTATACAAAATGTCCAAAATAATTATAAATATTCCGGATGGAACTCTTAGATATTAGATCTCACAAGAACTATAAAACACAATACTGGTCTTACAATAAGTGAGCATATAACCACAAGAAATTATAATGATCAATGACAAAATTACTCATAAAGTTCTAAAGTTTTCATGTCACATCAATCAGATAATTTTCACACTCTCATACATAATTGCATATTCTAAAATTGGCATGAAGAATGAGAAGAAAACCTTAAGAACAAATTTTTCTACTTATGCAATTATACAATATACCAATAACCATATAAGTTTTATAACTAATCTCAGATAGTATGTTGTCCTTCCTTGTATATAGAGCCAACAAAAGTAGATGCTAACTTAGTGGAATTCATATCATCAGAACTTTATACAATTCTCACAAATGACTCACAAAATAAATATTAGAGGACAACAACAAAATCTCATTGAAATAAGCTATACTTCTCAATTTTACGAGATATATAAAACTTAATCACAATAATGACTTAATATAAACTTGTCATTGCCTTAAATGTTTTTCAATAATCAAAATTATTTTAAATAATATTTTCACAATTGACCATATTGAAAGAAATTTATATAAATTTGCAATAACATAATATATAATAAAATTGATCATATACAACTGTATTTTAATTCTTGATAATGTATATATCAAAGGACTTTAATATTGTCAATACACAAACATTCAATAACAAGACAATTATATGTAACACATGATACAATATCTTATTTTTATAATGACAAAATTATTTCAAAAATAACACTCATAATCAGATTGCACAATTTACGGAGTTCAAAAAACTCAACTAATAAAATTATCTTTGGCAATTAAACTAGAGTAAAATATGCCTAAATAAATAAATTTTAATATGCCCAAACTTATTTAAATAAGTCTTCCATAAAAAAATATTCTCAACAGTAATGAATGACACAATTAAGACAAAATTCCTAACATCAAAATAATATTAAAATAATATATTTATCAATATTAATGCTCTTTATCACACAAAATTAATCCAAATAATAAATGTGAGCAAAATTATCCAAAGAGTATTCCAAAATAACTTTTTGAATCAAATTACATAATATTTCACAAAAAGCACAATAATTTGTAACACATTAGCAATATTATATCCATAAAAGAACTCCAAAAATTTATCTAAGTCTAAATCTAAATCTAAGCTAAGTTACATTTGAGAGTTTGCAATATATCATAAACCTTAATTTTGTCATCAAATTATAACAAATTATATATTTTACATTAAATTTTCACATATATGACAATTTCACAAATTATATGCAGCCTCAAATTATATGCACATTCAAAGCCCAGAATGTTATCACGCAAGTTACAATAGCTGCAATGCAAATATATACGGATTGAGTATGATTTTGCCAATGCATTGATGGCTATAATTTTTCCATCAAAACAAATTGAAATAATAATAATAATAATAATAATAATAATAATAATAATAATAATAATAATAATAATAATAATAATAATAAGGACTGGATTGTGTTCAAAAAAAATTTCTCATACTCACCTTCAGTGGAATTTCAAAACTACTTATATAAAGAATATTTAAATTCAAAAAAAATAAGACAACTTTCAAATCAATAGGGCTATGAAAACTAATCCACCCAATCAAGGAGACGGGATAAATTACTGGTATTCTTCCATGGGAATAATGCTAGATACTACGAATTCAGTTCGTACAATGTAAGTTAGTATTTGTTTACTTATTGAAATTGAGTATGAAATTAGAGTTTGAAATTAAAATTGAATTTTTTAATTTTAATTTTTATGTTTAGAATCTATTTAGAACTGAAATTGTAATTTCATAAATTAATTTTGAAATTAAAAAAAATTAAATTAAGTCTTTTTCAATTCTTACCTTATATATCTTATGAATTATTAATTTTATAATTTAAAAATTAAACTCTTTCTCTTCATATTTATTTATGAACAATCATATTTATTAAGATTTTATATTTATATAAAAAATTATTTTATATTTATATAAAAATTATTATAATAGTTATTTTTTTTAAAAAAATTTATGAAAATTTTTTTTATAAAAAAATATGACTATTATATTATAAAAATATTATTGTATGAATATTTTTATTAATTTTAATTTTATAAATAATTTTTTAATATTTTAGATCATATATTTAAATAATAAAATTATAATTAAATTTATAATTATAATTTTTTATCCTAATTCTTTAAAAACTATAAACATATAATTTAAGATTCTAAATTTATTTTAATTAACAAAAAATTAAAATTAAAGTTAAAATTAAAATTTTATATTTTAATTTAATTTTAGTATCCAAACAGACTATTAGCTAATTCTTCTTGCGTTTTATTAGCCTGCCTTTTATTAGCCCCATAAATACGTGAGTTGCACGTGGATGGATAACTGCTATTGAATATTATGTTCGTGAATATTTCACGAAAATAGTTTTTCGTGATGAATAGCAATGTTGCCTCCATATTACTTAATTCTTGAATCAAATTAGGTGAAATTAAATTTAAAATTAAAATTTTGATTATTTTAATAATTTATAATTAATAAATATAAAATTTTTTGTTATAATTTATTATAATCGATTTATTTTTATGTTTGAATATAAAAATTAAAATGATTTTAAATTAATTTTTTTGTTTGAATTTCAAATTTAGTATCGTTAAATTATCAAAATATATAGAATGATTAAAAAAATTATTTAATTGCAAAATAAGTTTTATATATCCTGTAAAGAATAATTTTATTAGCCCCATAGATTGATTGCACGTTATAAAAAACTGCTAAAAAATTTTATTTTACATGTTGAATTTATTTCACGAAAATAGTTTGATTTGATGAAACAATGATTGCCTCCATATTACTGTTGAAATAATTTTTAAAAAAAATTAAAATTAGGTGAAAGTTAAATGCTTGTGTAATGATAGCAACTAATATTATCGCCAATCAACATTAATTAACTAAGAATAGAAAAGAAAGAATTTTGGCTTAATAAAAAAAACACGACTAGATCCTTTTAAAGAAAAATTGCCAAAACTTCAAACAACGGGAATCGAAATCAACTTTGGATTTTGATTAATTTTTCAAAAAATAAATGATATTCTTGAATTTATTGAAATTTTCAATTTCAACAAAAAGTAATTTACAACCTTAATTAAGATTAAATTGACTTTGATATCAATTAAAAGAATTTTGATTTAAACTAATTAACGACATGTCGAAATTTTTAAATTTATTTAATTTCAAATTATGACATGTATAAAATATAATATACTAGATATTGGGTTATAAAATTATCTAAAATGAATAAATATAAGTGCGGTCATGTCTAATCTTTTAAAATAAAATCTCGAATGGTGCATTTGTGTAAAGGAAAAAAATTATCATTATTCCTTATATACGCACAAAATGCTTCCGACCTCAATAGAACAACCACAATATATATATGATAAGAATATGAGTCTCTCATTGTGTTTACAATATATATTAACATATTCATCATAAAAGATTTATACATAAAACTCACAAAATCACAAACTCAAAACAATATTATCCACATGAATTTGAGTACTTATAAAAATTTAATAACAAAATTATTCACAAATTGACTAAACTAATAAATGTTCAATAATATTTAACATTCAATTAATTTAAATTTTAAAATATTGATAAATATACTAGTTCACACGTATTAAAAAAAATTTAACATTTCAATCCAAAATCTGAAGGGGAACAAGGCCAACTGGCTTTGAGTTTGAGGATGTCAATGTAAATATACAATCTTTAGTTCGATTTCAATGATAGTTACGTAGACATTGATATAGTTCCACAAGGAAAATTTCTTAATGCAACAAACAGCAGCAATGCAGCAAGAGAAGATTAGATATCAGCAGGAACACGGTTGTACAAGTGTGATGGCAGCCTAGGAGATGCCACAGCCTGTAGTGGGGTCCTCATGTAAGTCACCAATCCAGGATTCTCTGACATGTCAATCTCCTCAGGCTTCACTCCTTCAGGTGGGGCCCAATAGAAATGGTGCAAGAGGTGACCCAACATGGATGTCACCAAGTTGATACCAAGTTGTGCGCCCGGGCATATCCGACGACCCGCTCCAAATGGCAGTAGCCTAAAGTCATGGCCCTTCATGTCTACATCCTCCTCAAGAAATCTCTCGGGTCGGAACTCCAATGGATCCTTCCACACAGCCGGGTCACGGGCCACGGCCCATACATTCACATGTACATTGGACCCTTTGGGAATATCATAGCCACCAACTTTAACATTGGCATTGGCTCTATGTGGGAGCATTAGTGGCGTTGGTGGGTGCAGCCTCAGAGCCTCCTTGGCTACACATTGTAGGTATGGGAGGCCTGAGAAGTCATTTTCAGTCATGACCCTTTCAAACCCAATCACCCGATCTAGCTCTTCTTGAGCCTTTTGCTGAACCCTTGGGTTTTTAATCAACTCAGCCATGGCCCACTCAACCGAGATTGCAGTAGTGTCCATCCCAGCTGTGATCATGTCCTATCCAAATGAAGAAAAAGCTATAAATTACACTTTTTTGGGGAGAAATAGAGGAAGTAAACAGTATAAAAGAGTTGCTTAAATTTTCAGAAAACTATATGCATCATAAGTGCTAACATGAAATAGAACTCTTGTCTCTCGAGCGTTGTCAATATGTGGATCCAAATTTAAGGATTAGGATCTTCTTTTGTTCTAATAATAATAATAAGATAAAATTATGTTTTATATCTCACTATTTATTTTGGATGGTTAATAATTTATATTAAAAATTAAAAAAAAATAGTGAGATATGAAACAGAATCTCATTATGTTTGTGTTAAAACATGAGAAGATCTTAATCTCAAATTTAATACTAACTATACTAATAGGAGTAAAGGATGTACCCAAAGGAGACCAATGATGGTGTCTTCACTAAGGTCATATTTGTCTTGCAATGTGAGGAGGGCATCAACAAAATGTTGCTTGGCACCGCCAGATTTTTGGCGTGCCTGAGTATGCTCTTCCATGATGGCTCTGGTGAGTCTGTCCCGGCGAGCCCCATGCTTGGCAAAAGCCTCTTCTTCAAGTGGGAACATCCAGCGCAGCCAAGGAATGTGCTCTGCCATGGCTAGAGATGCTCCAAGCTTTAACCCATTTGCCACGATAGCCTTGAATTCTACTCCTTGATCATCCATCACGCCTTCTGAGTTCACAAATCTTTTCCCAAATGCTAGCCTAGTGATGTTGTTGAATGCCACAGCCCCCAAGTACTTCTTCACCAATAGGCTTTTTCCCAAATTTTCTGTTAAAAAAATTATACAAATATACATTTGGTCAACAACTTCTCATCCAAACTTTTTATTTTCCAATTGTTGCAGGCCAATAAGAAGGGAAAAAAAAATAAAGCCTCATGATTCTAAGAATAGGCAAAAGAAAAATGTAAAGGAAAAATAGGTATCTTGTAAGCGCATACTCCTCTCTTGATTTATTTTTAAAACAAAAGTGGAATTTTGATCCAAATGTAACATCTTTTCCATGAATTGTTTATATATAAAAAAATAATAATCTTTTGCATGAAGTTGTTTACTCTGATTACAATATACAAGTTAATTATGGCAACCCAAACAACAATGCCACTACCAGAAATGTTAGTTACACATAATTTTGTTATGAGTTTTATCGTAAGGATATAATTTTGTTGGTTTTATCGTAAGGATATATATATATATATATATATATATATATATATATATATAATATATATATATATATATATATATATATTAAAAATTAAAAATTAAAAATATTAAATAAGAATATAAACATTTATAATCTTGAAAACTAAAGAAGTATTTAATTTTTTTAAATAATTAATAATAAATATTATTTTTAATCTTTAATATGTGTTATAACAAAATATTTTTTTTTATATAAAAATCTCGCGACTTCAAATCAATGAATGAATGAAATTAATGACCACAAAACTGTCATTGATTTCATTTTCCGAGAGACTTTATGTGCCAGAGTTAAGTATCTTTCCGCGTTACTAGAAGTGCCGAAAAATTAGGTAGACTATCGGTATGTGACTTTGATAATTACGGAACACTTGGTGGTGGGGAAAGAAACATCAAATATAAGGAGGTCGAGTTTGTTAATATAGATCCAATAAATTTGAGTTTATTAATAGATTATTTTTTAATTTAATAATATTTATATGTAAATTTAAGATATAAAAAAATTATTAATTAAAATTTATAAATTATTTATATATATAATTATTTATTTAAAAAAATTAAATTAATTAAATTTTTATATAAATTTAAATATTATTAATTAAAATTTATTTTTTAATTTGAATTATTAATTTATTTTAATAATAAATTATTAATTTATTTTAATAATAAATTAATGATTTAAAAATTATGATTCATTCATAAATTATTTTATAAGTGGATCTATATTAAAATTCTATAAAAGAGTTGCGTTGTTTAGGGGAAAGAAAGGAAAAAGACATTAAAGTAGCTTTAAGATATGATAAACAGGTCCGGTATCATATTCACAGTCCAACCAACTATACCCAACCACTTGACTACTATTACATAAAGCTTTTTTTGTTTAATAAAAAGTTTGGAGAGATTTTCTTATTCTAAAGTTAACACATATCATTTAAAACTAATTATATTTTATTCTTATGAGAAAAAAATGTTTATCTAAAAATATGATTAGAAAAGCTAACAATAAAATGATCCCTATAAAAAAAACAAAATAACACAAACAAATAGAGATAGGGACTTATTAGCTGATATGTTGAAGGTAGGTACGGATTTACTAGAAAATTCTAATTACAAGTTGTCGTGGTACCAATTATTTAAAAAAAATAAAATAAAAGGGGGTTGGGAAGGGGAAGAAATAGTCGGTGAATTTGTTAGACCAACCCCATGGGTGAATATATGGACCTAAATTCCTAACCTATAACTCCAAATTTACTTTGCATACAAACTATGTTCCCATTACCAACCTAAACTTCTCATAAAGCCATTTTCCCCAAAGTCTCAACCCATTGCATCAATTGCTATTTCTTTTTTGTGATTCACTTTATGCCTTCACCTATTAGTTGCTTAACTGTTACTAACACCCTAACAAACTCATACTAGGGTGCAGGCCAAATTAATTATTTTTTTATATGAGCCAAATTACTTATTGTTGTGACATAAAAATAATAACTCTATTTTAAGAAAGGAGAAATTATTTATATTTGGAAGTCAATTGTAAGCAATTAATGCTAAATCTTTTATCCTATTTTCAAATTTCGAATAAATGCACTTGCATCACTCGGTTATAGTATATTTCCTTTTTTTGTTTTTCTTATGCCTATTATTTTGTCCATAGCCACTAGATTTCATTGTACCTATGATTATGAGCCATCCATTTCCAAGAAGTAATTCGTTGCTCAAGGTCAAATAAATAAAGAAAATCACGGGAGCCAAAAGCCCATATGTCTCGTGTGACAAAGTTGAGCAAATTAATTTGCTCTGCTATGAGCCTTTCATCCAGCCATCTTTGACTAGTCTGATAATGAAGTAGATATGGGATTTCCATTCTACATTGTTCTCCATTGCATTTAAGATAATTTATTATAAAATGAAATGGTAGCAAATCATTTTCAAAAGGATAAAGGCGTTTAGACTAACATTACTATCTGAGTGCACAAGCACCCAAGTATGAATGTGACGTCTCTTTGTAATAAACTTACAAAACAAATTTAATGAAAAAGTTTTCTTTTAATAAATGCAGTTTTTTTAACTGATTATAATAAATGCAAATTTATTTAAAGAAAATCATATATTTACATATATAGTAATATTTTCCATAACAAATATTTTTATAATTTATTATATATGAATGCCTTCCTTATATGCTAATAAAAGAAGAAAATTATGGGTATATATATATTATTTGCCAATACAAACATTTTTATCCACCTCTATTTATTAAATTAGTATTTTTACTTAAAAGTTGCTTAATCTTATACTACTCTCTTTCAAAAAATAACACATATCACATTTTATTTTTCCTTTGTTTATAAAATAAAATTTAATTTCAAATTCTCTTTTAATTTTATTATGGATATTTTATTTTCCAATTTTTTTGTACAATAATAATAATGAAGCTTAAACTTATGACCTAATCAAATTATCTAAACTCATCACCATTAGTCTAATCCTGGTGGTTTCCTTTTTTAGTTTAAACATTTTCTCTGTTAATCTTTAATTTTTTAAATTCCCACTGAACTTAACAAAAAAATCAATTTCAAACAATTTTTCTTTTAATCTATATTTTTCTTAAATTCTAACTAAATTTAAAAAAATCCAATGCAATGCATGGATACTCATAATCATTACCACCAACCAACAAATAAACATAAACGCTTAAATTTCTGCATTTTATTTTGGTACTCATATGTTATTAATTAAATAATTTTAATGGTAACTTTTTAGTTTTTGGTAGATTTTTAAAGGTAAATTACACAAATTTAATTTCCTAATTAAACCATTTAGTCCTTATAAAATCAAAACACAGAACACACGTGCAATTTTTTTAATCTTTATTATTAGATTTAAAAAGAAAATCACAAAAAAGAGAAGTAAAGAAGCGAAATGAAACTGATAAAAATCATACCAAAACAGCATAGGAAAACCAAAATTGAGAAGAAACCCATGGAAACCAATACCGTAAAAAAAAAAACAAAAAGAATGGAAACCAAAACTCGAAAAGCACATTAAAAAATCCACCAAATAGTAAAGAAAAGGAAACGTACCAGGATTGGTGCAGTCCTTGAAAATGGATTCAACCATGGCCGTGACCTCATCTTCCCTGATGGGCCTCAACGCCTCGAGCCTCTTAGGGGAGAAGAGCTCAAGGGTGCAAACCTTCCTCACCTTCACGTAGTGTGGTCCATAATCAGCCCATATGAGGTCCTTCCCGTCTCTGCTGAACTTCGCCGCCGACCGGCTCCGGTGCCGGTCAGCCAGCTGCTGATCATGCTCCTTCAACACCTCTCTTGCCAACTCCCAGTTCGAAACGATGACGTTTAGGGTCGATCCAAACCAAACCGATATAATGGGCCCGTAGGATTGGGTCCACTCCGCAAAGCACCGGAACCTCACGGGCTTTATGTCGTAGAGGTTGCCGACGACGGGCCACGGCCGTGGACCCGGAGGGAGCTTGAACCTGAGCTTGTGGTAGAGCGTGTAACAGAGAAGAAGGGTGATTAGTGAGATGGGTATGATCAGAAATAAAGCCATAGAAGAAGAGGTTTTGGGAGATGATGAGTGGAACCAAGGGTTGTGGTTGTGGTTGTGGAGTCTGCGTTTCTAGTAGGGGTTGGAGACGGGTTGATATTGATATATATTAGAGAAAGAGAGGGAGTTGGTGAAAATTGGATGTATGCGTAAACGTATCGTTTTATACATGCGAAGCATGTATTGAATTTTTTGTTTTGTTTGGTTTCTTTATGTTTTCTGTGGGAATAGATTACCACTAATTAATTTGAGGTTACCAACCATATGGCATATAGCAAAGCAAAACAACTGCCACATATATATATAATAACGAGGTGGGTTGAAATTAAAAATTAAAAAAAAAAATAATGAGATGGGTTGAGCATATCTAATAGATCTGAGTTTAGGTTGAAACTGAAGGTATTATTATATTTAAGGGTGACCATAGCCGAACTTGTCCTGATAACGTGACTTAACTTAATGATAATTGGGTTGATGTATTTTTTAAGTCGAATTTAGATTACGCTTTAAGTTAGCTTAACTCGACCCAACATTATATAATATTTTAGAACATATTCTTTTCAAAAGATAATAATAAATTATAAAATTTCAATTTATATTTGTATAACATGATAATATTTTATTTCAAAACACATATTATAAAATATCATTTAATTTTAATTTTTAATTTTTAATATTTTATGATTTAACTAAATATATTATTTAAATTTGTATATTTTATTTAAATACCGAATTAGTTTGATCTCGAGTCGATCATTAGTTATGTCTTAATTAAGTCGAGTCTGGGTTTAAAAAATTAGCTTAATGAGATTATTGGGTCGGGATCGGATTAGATTAAACGCAGTCCAACTTGTTTCATGAGCATCCCTAATTATATTTTTAAATTGAGTTGCTTATTATTGTAGTTATTTTTTTACCATACTTTAGTCTGTGTAAAGCTTATAATATTTGTTAAATAACTTTTTCAAAAAAATTTATAAATATCTCAAATTTAATTTGTAAATAATAATTAAAATTACATATTTTAAAAATTATATTGAAATATACAAGATTTATCATTTTTAAATAAATATTATAAGTGATTTATCAATACATATTTGATTAAAAAGTCATAAATTAAGAGACTAAAGAAACACTAATATGGTTGAGTTTGAATTTTTTTTTCTTGAAATTGTTTTGTTTGAATCTTATAGATAATTTGTATGAGAAAAATAAATAAATAAATAAATGGAAGAGTAGGTAATAAGGTTGAAATTGGTGAAGCAATCAAGTGTGGTGTAAACACTGCATGCCGGGGATGGGTGATTAATGAGGGGATATATCAAACGAATAAAGGAGACAATTGAGTTGATAAAGTTTTAAGTGATCATAGAGCCAAGGAAATTATGAGGAAGGGTCGCGAGGCGTTAGGATGAGGAAGAGGTGACGCGTTTTAGGAACAGGGTTTCATTGAATCATTGGGGCTATTCTGTTTTGGATTTTGGTGGTTGGTGAGGTGAGAGATTCTAACTCATTGTTTGGTTTGAGAGAAAATAAGAAGAAAGAAAATATAAGAAGAGAAAAATGGTGAATTTTAGAGTTTTTTCTCGTTTGGATGATGATAGAAAACAGAGAAGAAAAAAAAAATTACGGTAAGTCTCATTAAAAAATTTTCTTCGTTGTTATGCGAAGAAATCTAAGAGAAAGGAGCTAATGCAATCAATTTATCATTCTACTCTTCTCTTCCACCAAGACATCAGTGGCCAACAAAGACCATACCCAATTCAACCAACACCTCTATTATAAGTTCACAACCAAAGGTAGACCTTCATTTTACTTACAAGATTTTCCAACAACCAACATCTTAGAATAAGGAAGTGGTGTGGATAGGGTTGAGGAATGGTGATTGGTGATGGAGAAGAAGAAGTGGGCCGTGGGTTGGAGAGATAGGATTCATGAAAAAAAGGTGAGATAACTTAAAAGGTTTTTTTTTAAAAAAAAAATTATAGTGATAATTTAAATGGAGATTGTCTGAGAATAAGAATGAAGTCTGTGTATAGGAAAGGGCAAGGGGTTGGTGGGTGTGGGGATAAGAGAAGGGGACGTTGGGACGTTGGGATGGGAAAGGAGCAAATCAAATGAGAGAGGATGACCGGGTGGATTGTGGGGTTGTGAGAGGAAACAATTTGAAATAGTTTTTTTTATATATTAAATATTTAAATAAATTTATATGAAAATATTAATTAAATTAAATATTTTAATTTTTAATGTTAATAACTTAAAACTTTGAAATTCATATTTATCATAAAATTATTTTTTATGTTTAGAGACTAAAATAGTTTTAATATATTAATATATGTTTGTATCTAACTATTTATAATAAAGATATGTATGTAATTTTACATAATTATAATTTTTTTATTTTTATTTTTTAGTTCAACTCTCATTTTTTTTTATTTTTTCTTCATTCAAATATATAAAAAAAAATTATTTTTGTATTTATTTTATCTTTTTCTATTTTTTTTCATTTTTTTTTATTTTCTCTCTTGATTCAAACAAAGGGTAAGTATTGGTGCGGGGGTTTGGATTGTGGAAGAATCGAAGGTTGGTGAGGATGTGGACCCCTCATTGTGCTGTAGGTTGTATCCCGCAGACACTCCCTGGTGGAAAATTTCCAATTGGAGTGACAATTGCTCGTTAAATTTGAGAGTTAGAGAGTTGGTATGAAGGACATGCTGAAGTTGCTGCTTTTTGCATCAACGGATTAGGAGAATACCAAATGATGACAGGTGTAGAAATTTTTTTTTTTTTTGGGTATCTGAAGGGCTACTTTATATGGATAATGATATACACCAACAGTACTCGGGTTACATATGGAAGACTTTTAAAAAATATTTTTATATGAGATTATTTATATGTAATCATTTCTCAATTTATAATTACTAACGTATTAATCGATACTGTCTCTCAATTCATTTTTCTTAATATATAAAAATAAATAATAATTAATAATATTTAAAGCAAATTGTACTAGACTGTAGGAAATTTTAAAATATTCGAACACAATTGAAATTAAATTTGAGAGTAAAAAGATTTTATAATTTTAGGAGATTTCTTCCGTACTCTCTCTTTTAGGTACTAGTACCTGTTAACAACTCATGGCCAAAATTCAATCACGTATCCTATTTATTTATAATATAAAATACAACAAGCTCTACCAAAAAAGATCTAAGTTATTTTTGTATTTATATTTTTTTTGTTTCATTTATTATTCTTTTAAAAAAAATTGTTATTAAAAATAATTTGTGTATCAATAATGGAGCTAGCGTAGCTCAATTGATATCTCCCCTAATCTTTAAAGGGTTGTAGTTATGTGGTGAGGATTCGATCTTCTACATCTCTATTTCTCATTCCTCCTTAATTAGGTTAAATAGGACCTACCTAGAACAAAAAATAAAATAAAAAAATTCATTGGCGGATGTTCATTTCTCCCACATATGATGGATGTTTGCTAGCATTCATTCTTTCCTCAATCATCCATTTCCAACCACTGAAATGATAGTGGGCATTTCGACATATAAATGACCAGTTGAGAATTTTGAATAAAGTTTATTGACAAGGCAAAAAAGGATCACAATTGTGGCTTTGGTTCTCACTTCTTAAGCGTATATTTACTCATTTGAAGAGTCATCTTCCTCTAGGCCGAATTTGAGCTAACTTCCTAAAAATATTACAATGAAGTTAAGGAGCAGGTACACCAAGAGATGGAGCACCGGATGAAGTAACAATTACAGTAGTAGAGGCAAGAGATTGAACAAAAGATCAATTCATAGTAAGAAAGACAGTTTCAACGATTTCAATGTCAGCCGAAAAGACATTTTGGAAAAATGTTAAAATTGTATTTAAATTCAAGTGGTAGCCTAGCAATCCATCGACCAATACACACACACACACACACACACACAAAATTGAAGATGATGAAGATAGTGAGAGTGATAAGCGTGGTGATTAATATCTTGTTAGATTATCTAATAATTCTTGTGGACTATAATCAATTGTGGTTTTTAGTTTGATAAAAATGGGTTAATTCATGATCTATATGGGAGATGCATTTATAGCTCACTTATTAATTTAAGTGATCCATTTAGTATAGGCTAAACATTTGCAAGTTTGATTAATGTGGATTACAGTGTAGGCCTTAGCCCATAGGCCCATGATGGGCGGGCACTAGGAATAAGCTAGGTTCCCTCTGCATTTACGGTAACATACAGACTCCACAACTTTCCCCTTTGAGAGTTGTGTGATGGAGTGTAAATTGCATATGAAGCTTTAGCATTTGCACGAGTTTTGCAGGACATTAGATCAACATGGTAATTCCTAAGCATCAACAAATCATGTCTTCAATAAGTACGCATTCTATCGATGTTCTAATTTCATGTAATCTTCACATTTTTTTAACTTAAATATCTTGATAAGACTTTGATATTTGTTTGTTTAGATATTATTGCTTGAAACTTTTGAGATTGTGTTTCTTTTGACTATATTTGTTTGGACTTTAATTGTAATGTTTGGACCACATTATGATATTCATTGTAAACTGTTTCAAATGGATTTGATTGTGATTATCCTAAATATGATTTGTTTTAGATTGTTATTTGTAGGATTTGAATTTGGTTTTAGCTTCTACATTATTCTTTTTAATTTCTTCAATTTAAGCAATCTTCGTCGCAGGCTTCTTCTTTTATTTTTTTTTTCACTGAGGCTAACCATTACTTTGCAAAAGTCACCACAAATTCGAACTCAATTGAACTATTCCAATCAGTTCTCAAAGCAAATTTCCAACGGACTTGCTGTAGAAAATCTCTTATTTGCAGTGGAGTTTCACACCGCAAATTAGAAAGTTTCTTAGAGTGTGTGTTATATTAAAATTTTATATTTAGAACCTTCATTTTTCTGTCCTATCATTTATCAATCTAATGTTTTGAAAATTAGACGAATCCTTAACTAGTAAAGAGAAAGGTTCAAGATTTTATGGTTCAATCGAAGTCCTTTCAAAGTTTGTTTATACATGTATATTCTAAAAATAAATGAGAATATGATAACAAAAAATGACATGTATAGGTTACATATATAACTAAACTCATGAAGAAAAGCGTTAACATATATCTCTAACACAATAGAATTGTTTTATTATACATGCAATAAGTCAACACATTAAGAAGTATACAAAACTACAACCATAAAATGATAAGATAACCAAACAATATTAAAAATCTAAGATTTAAGAATCAAGATAACAACATTCATCAATAATGATAAGGAAAAAGGATTCAGAATACACCTTTTGCAAGACATACATCATTGACAAAATGTATATCAATTGAAGTTAATACGCTAAAAAAGTAAGTTGATTTAGTTTAACTATAACTAATTTGAATGGGTCAATCTTTTCAGCATCGATAATTCACCATTTTTTTACATTAATTTTTAGGATTTGAACTCTCTCAAGTTGGGGTGTACTTTGGGGAGTAAACTGAGGAATTAGATGAGAAAATTAAGGCTGTAAATTTGTTGGGTGGATTCCCTTCTTAGTAGGACCCATAACCACTTAAAAACAAAAACAAAAATAAAGAATGAAAGAAAGCCTTTTGTAAAGGCTTGGAAAGAAAAAGCAAATGTGAGAGTATGTAAAAAGCAAGAAACATAAGCTAAAGAAGGAAGAGCTGTAGTGTCGGCGGGAGAAGAGAAGAAAATGGGGTTTAGTTTTCTATAAGCTCAATATTAGATGAGTAAACTCCTATCAATTTTGATGAAATTTTAGTATGTTGTTCTTAGTATTGAATGCTACATTTTGGTATACCTTATTTGTTGTTTCACATTCTCTTTTGGTAGACCTGTGATATCCACTTTTGTAAAGTTTCTATCTTGTTACTTGGTTAATATACCTATTTGGTGATGTATTGTTAATTATGGTGTTTCCTAATGTTATTAAGAAGACTGATCATGTATCCATTGATTTATTAGTAGAAGTTTTTGCTAGACTTAGTCCCATAATTTTTTCCCTTACACTAAGAGGTTTTTCACGTTAAAATTGTGGTGTTTCTGATATTTATTTTTCTATTATTTGATAGCTTGTTCTATGTAGTTGATATCTTATTATGAGAAATAGTGCCTATTGATTTGCACGGGTGGGGAAAAATATTTTTGCTTCTACTTGACTCTGTTTTCTCCTAACAAAGTGATATCAGAGCTTTGATTGTTTTGATTTATGCATCTAAATGAAGGAAAATCTAGGGCCAAATATGATTAAACTGAACTTTACGAATTATACACTTTGGAAGACCCTCATGAAAGATATGTTATACATCAAAGACTTGTATGATCCTATTAGGGGACATTGCTTGACCTAGTGACAAATCTAACAATGAATGGAACAAGATGAAAACAAAAGTTGTTGGATTGATCGGTACTAAACATGAGACTTAAATGAAAATAGTAATGATGATTTTAAAGGATTTGTAAAGAAAGTGAAAACGGGTTTGCAAAGAAAGTGAAAAATGAAAATGAACAAATGATTTGATTTTCAAAGATTATGAGTCTTATGTTTTTGTAAAGGATTTTTAATGGTTTTATTTGTGTAAAACCATATCAATTTAAAAGGAAAAATATTTGATGGTTTCAATAGTCATGTCAACATTTTTTTAAAGGCTTGTAATGTCTTGATTTTTATGAACAAAGTGATTTTCAAAGTGAAAACGTAACTTGATTTAATACAAGGAATTTGGAAAGGGAATCAGAGTGTTTTTATCACTTGAAAGAATTTTGTAAACGAAAGACAAAGAGAGGTTGAACATGTTTGAACTCTAATTTATTTTGAAGAATGATTTTGGAAGTGATTTGAGAAAAATGGAGAATATAATGGTGATTTGAAAAGTTACTAACGTATAACTTATTTTTGAGTTTTGAAAGTACATTAGAAAATGTTAAGTTTTGAAACGTTGATTTATATCAATGGAAAAGTGATTTTATGAATTATATTTTGGAAAAGGATTTCTTGAGTAAAGAAATGTGGAAAAAGATTTTCTTGAGTAAGAAAATATATTACATGAAGTATAAAGTTATATTATTTTAAGAAAAGTTGAAAAAGGAATATTTGAAGGTTGAGAAATATTTTCTGTAATGAAATTGTGGTGAAAAAAATTATTTACGTATCTTAAAAACGTAATTTTAAAGTACGTGGTTGGAAATACATAAAATATTTCTAAGTATTTGGAAATACAATAAAATATTTCTACGCTAATTTTAAATACGTTGAAATATTTTTACGCGATTTGAATTACGTTTAAATATTTTACGTAATCTGAATTACTATTGAAAAATTACTACGTGATGGAAAAGTGATGAATTATTTTTACGTGATTGTGAAAATAGCGGAAAATCATTATGTGATTTGAAAAGTGTTTTAAATATTTTGAAAATGAAAGAAAAATGATTTACGCGACTTAAAAGGATGATTTTTAAGTTACGTGATTTTGAAACAGTGGAAAAATAATATGCGATTTGAGAAATGTATATTTTTACGTGATGGAGAAAAACGTTGAAAAATTAATACGAGATTTAAAAGTGCAACAAAAGAGTTGCGGATTTTGAAAACATAATGTGAAGTGTTACGGTATTGTGAAAATATAAACGAAGCGTTTGAGAATTTTGAAAGCGTAATGAAGTGTTACGATATTTTGAAAATGTAACAAAAAGCGTTTTGAAATTGTGAAACGTACGGAAATGTTCATGCGATTTTTGTGAAAACAGGATGAAAGTGTTTTATAACTATGAAAATGTGATAACATGATTGAAAATACAGTATAATTTGGTGTATTTTATATGCATTGGAAAGAGATGCCTGTGATTGGATTTGGTGCATTATACATGCATTGGAAAAAAATATGCATTGAGGCATATGATACATTGAACAAATAAAATTGAAAAGATTTGGCCCTTTGGGGTTGGATTTGCACATTTTTGCGGATATATTCGTGCATTGTATAAAGGCCCTTGTGGTTGAAGAGGAATGAGAATTGATAGTGAGGTCTATGATGGATCTTGGAGGCGTCAAAGTGCGCATTGTGATTGACAGATGGTGGACTTCGCTAATGAAAGTATCTTGGCACATTTGATGGCAAGCGTCACGGCGTTGCAATTGGCTTAACGCATTGACGATACCCAACAAGAATACGATTCTTTTCAACAATTTGGAAAGATTGTCTTTGGGTAAAAATTGCAATTAATGGTGTAAAACGACAACAATTAATGAGCATTCTCCTCGAAATTGTGAAAACCTCCATGGAGTTGTTTTTGAAAAATTATGCTTAAAATATGCAATGTTGATGTAGCATATAACATATGCATAAATCGAGTATCCATATATCTGCGCATGATATATATTAATTGAGGAATATTGACTATGACAATTGTTTTGAAATACTTGGATGATGATGATGATAATCATGTTGATGGCATTATTGTGATTCTTGTGTGATGATAATAATGTTAATAGTATGATGATGATAGTTGATTAATGTTGAGTGCATTATTGAAATTACGGTATGACATATCGTATGATATTTACATTTGTTTGTGTTATCTCTGTCGTACGCCATGTTGGTATTGGCGTAGGTGATCTCACCTCTTTGTTATGTTATTTTCTTTGTGTGTGAACACATTGTTAAAATCAAATAATAGAAGGATCGATTGTATGTCTTAGGCGAGCATATGTACATGGATAATGAATACTACGAGATGGGTGACAACAATAAGGAGTGGACATTCGGGACTCGAAGGTGTGGATGCTGATGTTGATTAAAATGATCATAATGTAGAGAATGTTGGGATGTACGATGCACAACAAAAAGGGATCTGTTAAAATAAAATGAGAATAAGTATGTTAAGTTTTAACGTTAGTGTTGTAACCGTCTTTATTAAATATTATAACGGGCAATGAATACCCAGATGGGTGACAACACAATAGTAAGGGGAATGAAGACTCAAGGTACTATCATGGGGTTTCTTCTTGTTAAAAAAAAAAAGTCTGTTAGTTTTATATTTCTCTTTAAATTATGAAATATTAATTAGTGTCAATATTGTATAATGAATAGTTGAAATATGATTTTCAATATTACCTAATATTTTCAGTAAATTTATGTTTCAATAAAGAAGAAATTTTAAAACCCACTTTTTATAACTCAAACTTTGTGCGAATTTTTTTTTCAGATTATGAGTCGGGAGTCAAACATGTGATACGCTAGAGAGAGTGTTACAGAACTGGTGGTCTAGGCAGCAGTGATTGGTAGTTTTTTTTAATATTTTTTAATAATAAGATATGACCTTTTATTTTAGGTCATTTTTATGTGTATCCATGTACCAAAACTCATTTAGGTACATAATCGAAGCCTCTTAGCTTCATAAGTTTGATTGAATCATGCCAAGACTAATAATCACGATCCAATTGATTAGTCAATTCAGTTTTAATATTAATTATAATAAAGCTTTCAAATTTACACCAAACATAAATAGGTGTGGTAAATCATATTTGGTGACACATAACCAACTTTTGTTGCATGTTTGGCACAACCTAGGCTAACAAGGATAGAAGGAGGCAGTTAGTAAGGAGAAATTCTAAACTACTCTCGGAGTAATAATTTGGGCCATTTTATATCCGTTGAGATCTGATTTTAAAATATTTAGTTTTCAATCCAACCACTCATTTGATTATTAGATGCCAATCGTTACAATTTTAGTGGAGTAATGTATTACTCAAAGAGTGTAGAATGACTGCTCGCTAGTAAGGGTCATGTTGAGGCGGAGCCAGGTATTTTAGATTGGGTTGCCGTCATATAATTTCCCTAACATGATTGGTATGATGTGTTTGGATATTTAAGAATGAGTAGAATGGAATGGAATATATTGAGATGAAATGAAATGGAATAAACTTATCATATCATTATTTAGATATTTTATTATGGAATAGAAGAATTTTTTATTCCATTGTTTGATTAGTGAACAAAATGATAAGATTTATAAATTTATTATTCCTATATTACCTTAATTTCAAATACATTAAAGTTTACTTATTTTTATCTAAAAAAATTCAGTAATTTTACATATTATCTAATAACAATATTAATTAAATAATATTTTTCTCAAAAATTAATTAGTATTCATAACAAATTGTTAAATAATATATTTTCAATATTTTCTATAAAAAAATCAGAAATTGAATGGTAGGGCACTCAATGAAATAGTCAATGCTAACTAAGAGGATCCTTAAATTTCCTACAAAACTAGACAAGGATTCAATTTGTGGTTCTGTTTGTATTGATTTTGGTAAAAAAGTTAATCAATTCAAATAATGTTATTTATATTGGTTTAAATTAGATTAAATTAGTTGTATTATGAAAATCGAACTAAATTAGTTTGAACTCGATAAGTTTAAGGATTTAATTTGAATGTACTGTCAATGTAAAAGTTTTTCACATTGTCATTCATTTATGTTATAAAAAATATTTGACTTTCAATAACTACTCCAAAAGTTACATATATAATGATATATGATTGATTATTGAAGTAAAAAAATTTATACTGACAGTGCATAAAATTAACCTCTAAGTTTAATTGATTTTTGATCAAAAATTCTTTTAAACCTAGAATTTTATAAATTAAAAGCAATTTAGCATATTAAAACAAAACAAATAAAAGGAAATATACATTTTTATATGTCTAAAATAATATTTGATCATATAAAATTAAAAAAGTATGTAATAAATTAGAGTTATTATAAGTAATTATAAATTAAATAAAAACAAATATATTATATAATATTAATTAATTTTGATTGGATTATATCGGATCAACTTTGAAAATCAAAATAAAAAATTGATCAAATTCAATTAATTTTTAAAAAATAAAACTAAAAATATCTAAATTTATTCAATTTTGATTGAATTTTAATTTATTAGTTTTATTTTTTTTTATTTTGTATTTTAATTGCATTTGAACACTTCCTAAATTCAATTAACAAACTTTTTTTTTTTTTATGAAGAAGGATTCAAGGAACTAGCTTGACAAGAACTACAGAGGGAATTTGGAGGCTGCTAACTGTGGCATGTATGCTTTCTGTTTCTGGTTTTGTTTGTGCTCGTGTGGCAGAGAAAACGTGTTCCGTAGTGAAAGAAAAGCCCCAACCCCAAACACACGACTTTGAAGTTTGCACTTTATTTGCTTTAACTCGTTAGTAAATAAAAAATTGGTTTCATTGCATATCTCAAAATTGGGGAAAGGAAAGTAAATATATTGAACGGGATGGGATAAAATATATTTTACCAAGTTTTATCTCATTCTATCTTATTTTAAGAAATTTAAACAATAATAATTAATATCATTTTATTTTATTTTTTATTCTATCTTCTTCCACCAATTTAAATATAGCTGTAAAGAAACATAATACTTCGTTCTAGTAAATTGTGCTTGGATTTTTTTTTTTTACGGTAGGAAAAATTTTATATGAACAGGATGTAAATAATATATAACCTGAAGAGTACTTAAAAAAATATATCTAATTTAGTATTTTTAAAATCTAGATCTTGCTCTAAATGCATTTTGTCAAATCAATCTAAGGGTCAGTATATAAAATGATTGTATATCAGTTGAGGAAAAAACTATAACTATTCTTCTTAATTATATAAAAGGTCTTATAAATTTAGAAATCGAAAAAAGCAAAGAAAATGCAGCACAGAAGAAAACCATCATTTAAAAATATCTCAATTTTATTCGGATAAGAGAGTTTCCATGTAAATTATCATAAATAACAGTAGCATCAATTCTATGAAGGTTATTCTTAGTCAAAATTGGAAAGAAATATTAAAAAATGAAAAGGAGGGTTATGAAACCAGCTCCAACCGAACATAAGGGTAGTGTGACTACTATGACTATTTGAGGTCACTCACGAACCATGTAACAAGCTACATCAAGTTAGAAGTGCTGAACAATTAATTCATAATGGTCATTATTGTATAACTATTTATTAATGGACGCTGCTTCTCATATGGGTTAAAGTCCAAACCAATAGCAATAGCTGTAAAAGTAGGAATAACGGTACTAGAAATAATATTATTTTCATAAAATAGAGATTCAAAAACAGGCTCATGTATATCATCAATATCCATTGGATGGACAATAATGAAAACGATAATAAATATAGAAGTTACAGTCAATAAGGTAGGGACCATCAAAATACTAAATCATCCAAAGACGATTTTAAGTGATATGTTGTATCCATATGTTGAGAATTACCAAACTCAGTAATTAATTAATTAAATTTATAAATAAAATATTTTATTTAAAATATCAAATAAAAATTAATTTGATCTTATTGATAATTTTTTTGGGTACGTAGTATATAAAAATTTTAAAATCAAATTAAATTGTTGTTTAACTAGTAAGCATTTCATGCTTTACATGGGTTATTTTTTAATTCACGTAGAATTAAAAAAAAATTAAAAGAAAAAGTATTTAAAATTATAAAAAAAAATATGCACAACTAATTTATTTATTTAGATAAAATTTAAAAAATATAAATTAAAATAAAAAAATATTCTAAAATTATAAGTAAGATTTCATAATTAATTTAAAATAAAAATTGAATTAAAAATTTTTAAAAAATAAAAATAACAGTGTTATTCTATGAAAAAGAGTAAAGTAAAAAATAAACTATTCTAAAAAAATTAAATATAATATATGTCATTTTATGAAAAAAAAAAATAGAATAAGAATAAATTACTGTTAAGAGAGTGCAATCTAATTTATTATATAAAAAGTTAATTATAAATATAATATTTAGGTGTTTGATTCGTGTTCGTCAAACATGAAAGGAAAGGAATGAGCGATGTTTGTTAGTGGTCGGCTACAATCAGAGTAAGGAGGACCCACATGTGGTTGGTGGTGGGTTTGGTGAGATAATGAAATTGTAGACTTTGAAGGATGGGAGTTGGACGCCCTTTAAAAAAGGAGGAAGATTGGAGGAATAATATATCACGAAAGAATATATATGTTATAAGGAAGGAGAGACTCAGAAGGTTCATTACTAACAGTGACCAGTTGAGTGTGTCCCCTTAGAAACTAAAATTAACAGTGTTTATTTGTAAAAATTTTATATTATTTTTATTGATATAATAATTAATAAAATTATTAATAACTTATTATTTTTATTATTTCAAAATTATTTATTAATATATTTTAAAATTACCAATATAAAGAGTTTATAAAATGATATAAAAAAAAGTGTAAAAACACTTATACAGAGATGCAAATAGTATTTTTCTTCTACGTCTAAAACTACTGAATTCTAGTCCAAAACATGTCGTTGGAGTTGGTGGGTGACCTTTTATACGGTTGAGATTGACCCACTATTCGTAATGAACATGACCAAAAGTGAAAAATAAAAAACAGAAATACAAGTGTTTATGATGAGAAATTTTAAAGTACTTCGTGACTATTAATACTCTCAAGTCTCAACACAACAGCTTACATTCAAAATTTATTAAATAATATTTTAAATTTAATCTTGTCGCCTATATAATTATTTAGTCTACACATTATGTTTTCATTAAACTGAATGTAGTACTCTAGTAATGCATAACTTCTCCAGTATGATAGGACGACTTATTAGGTGGCCAAAGAGAACGATCACATTAAAAACAAAGTCGTTATCAAGGCTGGCATGCATTGGAGCTTGTTCATTTAAAAAAGAATTACGGTGTTTAATAAAAATTAGAACAAATTTTCACTTCAATTTTGAAAAGAGAGAATTTCTTTTAATTTTATTTAATCTGTTTTTTTGTATCTACTAATTCAATTAAATAAAATTAAAAGAAAATTTTTCGTCATTAGAGTCAATTTTTAATCTAAAAATTATGAGCCAATTGAATATTTTAGGCCTTTCAAATAACTTCGTAAATGCTAATAATTTTTTTTAAAAAATATTTCATATAGGTAATAAATTAATGTTTATCAAACATTTAAATGAAGATTATTTTTAAAATATTATTTTTATATACATGTAAATTTTAATACTAAACATAAAATTATATATTTAAATTATTCAAATTCTTTTTATTCAAGACTAATATATATGTGAAAACGGATCCTTTCCTGTATCAAGAAAAGTCTTGTTATTTGTAATACATGAAAATTATAAATATCACATCGATAAATTTTAACATGTATCTTTTATTAATAGAATCCTTTCCTATTTTTTGCCAGGAAATAATCTGATCCTTATATTATGTGTTAATAATTTTTTTAATTAAACATGAAGTGACTTCTGAAAAGTAATTTCTAATGTACGTTCCTCACGTTATTTATAGAGTAACTTAAAATACGTTTAACATAGATTTTATCATTATGTAAATAGTTTTTTAAATTTTTTTAATTATTTATGTCATATTTAATATTTTTTATTATTTTTATATAAAATTTAATATATTATAATAATTTTTTAATAAACTTAAAATTTATAATTTTAAATTATAAATTATTTAAAAATTTTAAAATATAAATATCATTTTATTCTCAATTAAATAAATTTTTTAATTTTTTTATATTTATTTTAATAATTTAATATATAAAAATAAAATCTTTTTATATCTTTTTATACTATTTAAATAAAATAAGTTTTTTTAAAATTATTTTTTAATTAATATATCAAAATATAAAAATAATTTTATTATAATTAATTATATAATAATTAATTATTAAAATAATTAAATTTTCACAGCATAACTAAAATACATTAATAATTGAAGAACTTAACAACCTCTGTCAATGTAAAAGCAAAATCAGACATTTTTTTTGGGTTGGGTGTGCGTGTGTAATTGTTAAGGAGGATTCTAAAATAACTTTTGATAATTTTATATTAAATAATATATATATATATATATATATATATATATATATATATATATATATATACTCTATTTATTACTATTTATTATATTTTTTTTTTTTATTTTTTTCATTAAATTTAATACTTTTAAAAAAATATCAACAATACTTATACTCTTTTAAAAATGTAAAATAATATTTTTCCATTCTAAAATGCATCGATGCTCCACTTTTTTAACCGCTTACGACAACCGGTCATTCAGTTTTAACTTATATTATATTGATTATTGAAAGTTATAAAAATTGCAATGTACTCCTCCACGTAATAAAGTCTTTCTGACATTAACATATAAGTCCTGCTGTATTTTGTTTCTATTTCTGCAATCGAATGGATATTGAAGTGAAGTTGCGATTTCGAAATACGATGAAGGAGAGGTGAATGGTTTTGAGAATTCGTTGCAGTTTTAATTCATATTGTGAAGGTTGTAGTTGAAAGAAATTGGCCATATCATAGATCCTGTGGATGTGAGGTCCAGCCATAATTCAGTGGATTAAGTCAACAAATGGAGGAAGATTTTTGGCTTATGCTGCAAAGCATTTTCGGTGCTTGTTGGAGGATGGAAGTTGGAAGGCAAAATTACATTTAATCTAAGGTCGGTTAAAATATCTATAAACAGAGATTGAAGCCTTCATTTGAAGATCACCAAGCACAAGAGAAGTGAACTTTTGAAGAGTGAGAGAAAAAATAGAGTGTGAGTAAATCTTAAAGAATGAGGTGTTAAAAAATATATTGGAAGAATTTAAGTATTATTTTTGTTATTTTTTAGTACTATAATCATATAAAATTGTAATATTTGAGAAGATAAAGTCTCATTGAGAAACACTATATTTTATACATCTTATATAAGAGAGTGTAGAGAGGATATTGTAATTATTTTTAATATAGTGAAATTTTTTAAAATTTGTCCCATAATTTTTTCTTCAATTTTAAAGGTTTTTTCACGTTAAAATTTTGTGTTATTTTTTTGTATGCTTTACACGTATTCAGTACCGCTACGCTGTGTGAATATATTAATTTAGCTTTATTATATCTTAATTAGATCTTCTCTAAATGTACGTCGTCATAATCTCATTTAGTTTACATCAGTGAATCGAAAAGCTCAACAAGTGGTATCTTCTCAAATTGAAGCTCTAGATCGTGTTGTGTAAATTAAATAGAGGAGAACACAGACACCATGATCAAATTGACAGCCTTGAATTACTCCATTTGGAAGCCAAAAATGAAGGATATACTTTTCTATAAGGATTTCTATGATCCTATGGAAAAGGGAGATTCAAAGCCAAACAACATGACGCTTAATGATTGAAAAAAGATGCACCAAAAGGCCATTGAAATAATCTGGCAATGGGTAGATATTAGCGTGTTCCATCATGTAGCCACAGAGACTAATGCCCATACTCTATGGAAGAATTTACAAGAGCTCTATGAAAGGAAGACTGCACAGAATAAAACTTTCACAATCAGAAAATTGGTGAACTTGAAGTACAGAGAGGGAAGATCGATTGCTTAACATTTGAGTGACTTCCAAGATTTGGTAAATCAGTTGATTACCATGGAGCTAGTGCTGGAAGACAAATTACAAGCACTGTTACTTTTGAGTTCTTTGTCGGATAGTTAAGAGACTTTAGTTGTGCCATTAAGCAGCTCTGCTCCAAACGGAAAATTATCTTTAGTCAAGGTCAAAGATAGTATGTTTAATGAAGAAATTAGAAGAAAAGACTTAGGGACAGATAATTCCCAAGCCCTTGTCACAAAGAATAGGGAGAGAAGTAAAAGCAGAGGTCGGTCTAATCCAAAGATAGATCGCAGTCCCAGTCAAGAAGAAAGTTCAAGTGTTATCACTGTGGTGAAGAAGGACATATCAAAAGGAATTGCAAAGTTTAGAAGAACAGAGACAAGACATATCAGAGGAATCAGAATATAGCTGATGATGAGAATTCCACAACCCTTGTGACTAATGGGAAAGTGGTGTTGTTTTCTATCGGAGAAGAAGAATGCCAATTTGCAAATTCATATGTAGAATGGGTCATTGACTCAGCAGCATCGTATCATGTCACTTCTAACAAGGAATTCTTTACTATGTACAAAGCAGGAGACTTTGGCAAAGTAAAGATAGGCAATAGTAGCAAGGCAAACATTGTGGGAGTTGGTGATGTGTACATTCAGACCAATATTGGTTGTACATTAACATTGAAAGACGTGCAACATGTGTCCGATCTATGCTTAAATTTGATCTCCATGCATACTCTGGATCTAGCTAGATATCATAGTAACTTTGGAGATGGAAAATGGAAGCTTTTCAAAGGCTCCATGGTTATTGCTAGAGGAATGGTGTATAATACATTATACAAGAGCAGATCAGAGACGAGTTAAATGCAGTTGAGGATGATGCTTTGCCAAATTTGTGGCACAAAAGACTGGCTCATTTAAGTGAAAAAGGATTGTAGATTTTGGCAAAGAAATCTTTTATTCCTTCCGCCAAAGGTACAAGGTTAAGTCCTTGTGATTATTGTTTATATGGCAAGCATCATAGAGTTTCTTTCAGCAAAACTTCAAAGTTAAAAGATAACATTTTGGATATGACTTACTCAGATGTATGTGGTCCCATGGAGGTGGAGACTCTTTGTGGTAGTAGGTATTTTGCAACGTTTATTGATGTTGCTTCACGGAAAGTGTGGGTGTGTTTTCTAAAGAGAAAAGACCAGGTGTTTCAATACTTTAAAAGGTTTCATGCCATGGTAGAGAGAGAAACAAGAAAACCTTTGAAGTGTCTTTATAGTGACAGTGGGGGTGAGTACACCTCCTATGAATTCAAGAATTATTGTTCCGAACATGGCATCAGACATAAGAAGACGGTTCCTGGAACCCCACAACATAATGGTGTGACTGAAAGAATCAATAGAACCATTATGAAAAAAGTCAGATGTATGCTGAGAATGACTAAACTGCCTAAGCCATTATGGGGTGAAGTTGTTCAAACCCAATGCTACCTGATTAACAGATCTCCATATTTTCCTTTGGGCTTTGATATTCCAGAAAGAGTACGGTTTGGACATGATATTAGTTACTCTCATTTGAAGGTGTCTGGATGCAAAACCTTTGCTCATGTAAGTAAGGAGTAGAGACAAAAACTTGATGATAAAGTCATTCCATGTATATTTTTGGGCTACGGAGATGAGGAATTTGGCTACAGGTTATGGGATCTGAAAAAGAAAAGGATTATTAGAAGCAGAGATGTAGTATTCCATGAGCAAGAAACTATGTCAGATCCTATTGTATCAAAGCAAACCAATGAATCTGGTGGTAATGTCGATTTTATACCAGTATCTCTTCCTAAAAGAAATGCCACAAAAGGGGGATAGTTTTTAGAACATATGGTTGATAATGAGCCAGCAACAAATGATGTTGAAGATGGAGAAGGTGTCGAGCAGGGGAAGCAACCCCCTACACCACAGCTTAGGAGATCTAATAGAGAGCATTGTCCATCGATCAAGTACCCAAGTTCTGAGTTCATCCTTCTGACTAATGAGGGGGAGCCAGAAAGTTTTGAAGAAGTTCAAATTCATGAGGGTAAAATCTAGTGGATGAAAGCAATGCGAGAAGAGATATATTCCTTGCAAAAAAATGACACTTACGAGCTTGTGAAACTTCCAAAAGGGAGGAAAGCCTTGAAGAACAAATGGATATTCAAGCTTAAGAAAGATGGAAACCAGCTAGTGAAATATAAAGTTCGTTTGGTCATGAAAGGTTTTGGACAGAAGCGAGGAATATATTTTGATGAGATTTTCTCTCCAATTGTCAAAATGAGTTCTATTCGAGTCATACTCGGATTAACAGCTAGCTTGGATATGGAGCTTGAATAGTTAGATGTGAAGGCTGCATTTCTCCATGGTGATTTAGAGGAAGAGATCTACATAGATCAACTAGAAGGATTTGAGGAAACTGGAAATGTGCATATAGTTTGCAGATTAAAGAAGAGTCTTTATGGATTGAAGCAGGCTCCCAGACAATGGTACAAGAAATTTGACTCTTTCATGATAAGCCATGGATATACCAAGACTGATGCAAGCCATTGTGTATATGTTAGAGCGTTTCAAGATAACAAATTCATCAACCTTCTATTATATGTAGATGATATGCTAGTAGTGGGATAAGATGTGAAGATGATTGGTGATTTGAAAAAAGAGTTATAAAAATCCTTTGATATGAAAGATCTAGGCCCTGCAAAGCAAATTCCGGACATGCAAATTTTGAGATTGGAAAGCTAGAAAGTTATGGTTATCACAAAAACAATATGTGGAACGAGTTCTAGAAAGATTCAATATGAAGAAAGCTAAGCCAGTTAGCATACTATTGACCAATCACTTCAAACTCAATAAAAGGAGTCGTCCCACTTCTTAGGAAGAAAGGAAAGATATGGTTGTTATACCTTACTTCTCTATAGTTGGGAGTTTGATGTATGCCATGATTTGTACTCGGCCAGATATCACTCATGCAGTTGGAGTTGTTAGCATGTTTCTTTCTAATCTTGGTAAAGATCATTGGGAAGCTGTAAAATGGATCTTGAGATATTTGAAAAGTGGCTCTAAAATGTGCTTATGCTTTGGAGGATTAGAACCGATTTTGGAAGGTTATGCAGATGCAGATATGACAGAAGATCTTGATAGTAGGAAATCTACCTTGGGATTCTTGCTTACTTTTGTAGGGGGAGTTGTGTCTTGGCAATCTAAATTGCAAAAGTGTGTTGCCTTATCTATTACTGAAGTAGAGTATGTTGCTATGACCAAAACAGGAAAAGAAATGCTTTGGTTGAAAAGATTTCTTCAGCAATTAGGAATGAAGCAGGAAAGGTTCGTTATTCATTACGACAGTTAAAGCGTTTTGGATTTAAGTAAAAATGTGATATACCACTCTTGTACTAAGCACATTGATGTTAGATCTTATTAAATTACGTCAGCGGTGGAGGAACAATGAGATTTAAAATTTGGAAAAAGACTCACACTGATAAAAACTCTACTGACATGATGACAAAAGTTATTGCACGTGAAAAACTTTGACTTTGTGCCGAGTTGATCAGCATAAATCCCAAATGAATGTTCCAAGATCATTTTCCCCAATGGTAATTGTGAGGTCCCGCCATAATTCGGTGGATTAAGTCAACAAAGGGAAGAAGATTTTTTCAGCACTTTCGGTACCTGTTGAAGGATGGAAGTTGGAAGGCAAAACTACATTTAGTCCAAGGCCTGCTGAAATATCTATAAATAGATATTGAAGCCTTTATTCGAAGATCACCAAGCAAAAGAGAAGTGAGCTTCTGAAGAGTAAGAGAAAAAATAGAGTGTGAGTAAATCCTAAAAAGTGAGGTGTTGAAAAATACACCGAGAGAATTTGAATATTATCTCTATTAGTTCTTGGTACTACAATCACATAAAATTGTAGTATTTGAGAAGATGAGGTCTCATTAAAAAACACTATATTTTATACATCTTATATGAAAGAATATGAAGAGAATATTGTAATTATCTTTAATATAATGAAATTTTTCAGAGTTTTTTCTTACTTTTTCCTTCAATATTAAAAGATTTTTTATGTCAAAATTTTATTTTTTTTATATACTTTATACGTATTCAGTATTACTGCATTGTGTGAATATGTTAATTTAACTTTATTAGATCTTCTTTGGTGCTCAGTCGTAATCTCATTTAGTTTATACGTAAATAGATCCTTGAGCCCTACAGTGGGTAGGTTGAGCTGCTGTGCTGTTGTTGAGGCCGGCGGAGACCTGTGATTTTAACTGGTGAGAGGAGTTTTGGCGAAGGAGATTTGTGACATTGCCAGCAACTAGTGAGGATTTGTAGGTGTCGTGGACTCGTCATCCATGCTCCCAACTGAAAACTCTTCTGAGATCAAGCCAGCAAGTTGCTAAGAGATCCAGCGAAATCTGAGAGAGCAAGGAGGGTTTGATTGATCGTGACCTTTTGAGCAGCAAACAATACTGAAATGGGTTCCCTGTGATTCAATTTTGCAAAGAAAAAAAAACCTGAAGAGAATGAGTAGTACTGGAATGGGTTCCCTGTGATTCAATTACTAATGACTCTACCAACCTGTTAAGCTCATTCATTCAATGATTAATGACACCACCAACCAGTCAAGTATGTCAAGAATTTTCAATGACTAAGGAACACAACAAGGCTCTGTTTTGTGTAGGAGAGCAGAGGTATGGCTTGACGGAGGAGATGCATTGACGAAGATTGAAAAGTTAAGATTTTTCTTTTTTTGGCAAATTCTTGTTTTTTATTTTATTTTTTAAAAAAACTTTTCTTAATTTTTTTATTTTAAAAAAACCAAAAGCTCAACTTTGCAATTGATTTTCGCTTGGATATTATTAAAAGTGGAGTGGTTGATTTTAGACTGACCAACTTTGCAATTAATATTCGGACTAACTTTTCATTTGAGACAATTTTATCAGCTTAACTAGTTACAGATAACAAATTTCATCTTTTCAATTTTTTACTATTAAATCAATGATAATTGCTTTCAATGCTAACTAAAATTAAGGGAGCATTGAAGACAAACCCAATTGCTAATTATAAACAGTAATATGCTTAAATGAAAAAGTTTACCGTACTCATAAATTTTTTTGAGAGCATCTATGCTCCAAATTTTCAAAACATCCAGAGTGGTTGATTTTGATATGAAATTAAACGGTCCAAAATAATTACTTGATACTTACATAATAGGTAAGTTTTCAAAAGGTATTAATTAAGTTCAAATTATTAATCACCACATTTCACATAAATCATCATTTATTTACATCAAGTTCATCACTTATTTGGTTATCACGTGAATTAATTTTTCTTTATGATCTAGATGGTGATTTAATTTTTTTATGTAATGATTTAAGCTCAAGTCATTAATCATCACTTCTTACATATGAATCATTATTTATTTTTCTTTTAATCATCACTTAGTAACTTTCATGTGTATTAATTCATGATCTAGTGACTTAGTGACCTATGCGTGGTGAAAAATGATGATTTAAATTTATTATGTATTGATTTAAGTTCAAGTCATTAATCATTACCTCTTGCATACAAATCATCATTTATTTTCTCTTTAGTAACTACTTAGTAGTTTTCATGTGTATTAATTCATAATTTGATAATCCATAATTTAATAACCTATGAGTGGTGAAAAATAGTACTTTAAGTTTATTATATGGTGATTTAAACTCAAGCTAATAATCATCACTTCTTATACATGAATTATCTTTTATTTTTTCTTTAGTCATCACTTATTTTTTTCTCAATCACAACTCAAAAAACGTAAAAAAAAAAAAAAAGTCAATCAAAATTGCTCGGACCGGTTGGCTTTTTGTGAGCATATATGCTCCAAAGCCATTTAGGTGTGAAGTAAACATCATCATGCTTAAACAAGGTTTGCTTGATTCTTCTAAATGTGAGGATCCAATTGAGTTTGATTTTTGTTTTAGGTTCATGCAAAGGGATAGATACAAAAAATATCCAGTGAAAAAGAAAAAAATTATGAATCATATTATTAAATTTAAATGTTGACCAATAGCTTATATTAATATTTTGTAATCAATTATATTCATAATTATTATCACTTTATGTTTGATAATACAACAAAAATTTGGAATTCATCATTACTTAGGGAAAACAATGATAGTGCGGTTGTGCGGACCTCGAAAAATAAGAGATGTAGGCTTGTTTGGTTGTAATTTTATTTATATTTATATAATGTATATTGTTATACCAATATAATGTTAAATTGTCTTATTTTTTGTTATTGTTGTTTCTATTTAAACTTCAATTACTCTTTGTACCAAAAAAAAAAAAACTTCAATTACTTCATTATCCAATATTTTTTATATGCTATCTATTTTTTATTATTCATAATTTATAAATTTTATATATAAATCTAAGCACTATTGTAAATTATATATATAAATTTGTGCACTAATACTAAAAGATTTAAAAATATAAAAATAATTTTTTAATATCATCTTAAATTTGTTTCATATATTAAACAAATATCTTCTTAAATTTGTTTCATGTATTATTTGTATTTGGTTAAATAGTTTTTAAGGATTCCAAATATTTAATTGTTTTCATCTTTTATAATGTCAATACTTTAATAATTTAAATGATACTTGATTAATTTTATCAATTATTTTTTCATTATTATTTTCCTTTGTTTTATTAAAATATAACACACAATTTAAAATGATACTTGATTAATTTTATCTATGTTTTGAATATCATCTTAAATTTGTTTCATATATTATTTGTATTTGGTTAAATAGTTTTTAAGAATTCCAAATATTTAATTGTTTTCATCTTTTATAATGTCAATATTTTAATAATTTAAAATGATACTAGATCAATTTTATCTATTATTTTTTCATTATTATTTTCTTTTGTTTTCTTAAAATATAACACACAATTTAAAATGATACTTGATTAATTTTATCTATTATTTTTATTATCATTATTTTCCTTTGTTTAATTAAAATATAACACACACGTATATGCTTATAGTTGTGTTGTTTTCCTCATTCACACAAACACACACACAAAAAGTTGTGTCGCTTACAAAAAGCCGTGTCGCTTTTCTCATTCACAAACACACACAAAAAGACATGTAGCTTTCCACACACACACACACACACACAAAGTCGTTTCGCTTTCCTCATTCACACACACGCTAAGACGTACACACAAAAAGCAATGTCACTTTCCTCATTCACACGCACACTAAGACATGTCACTTTCCTCATTTACACACACACACACACACAAAAAGTCGTGTATTTTTCTCATTCACACACATGCTAAGACGTGTCACTTTCCTCATTTAGATTAACTTTATTTTACACATATATTTAGATTAACCTTCTTTATGTACACACACACACACACACACACACACACACACACACACACACCAATACAGACAGGACCGATGACATTTGCTCAACAGTAGTTAAAATATGCATAAACAAATAGAGAGAGATCAGAAATCAAGAACAAAATATTTACATATTGAAAATAGTACTTATAACTTATAATACAAATTACACTTTGTGATGAACACTCGTGTCTTCAAACAATAAGATAGAAGACAGAATACAAATTGCTTATCAGAGTTTATTACAAAGTTTTCTCAAATTTTTCTCTCTTCAATTATCAAATCTATCATGCAATGCCATTTATGAACAATTACCTGACTTAACAAGTGAATATAAGGATCTTGCTTAGATTCTTCATTATCTTCCTTAACTTCGTTATGAATTATTACCTGTGAGGATTGATTCTAATTCAGTATCTTTTTGTTTTAATTCATTAACTTCTTTAAGATTTCTTGTCTCATGTTGAAGATCTTTTAATGATAACTCTGTTTGTTGGGGTATCTTAAATCTTTCGAAGATTTCTTTCATATCTATTTTTTGAACTTCTTCTTTTTTCTTTTCTTCGTAATCTAAAAATTCTTTAATTTGTTGAATAAATTCTTGTTTAGCAGAAGATTCTTCCATATTTTCAATAATGCTCATTAATGATGAAGCTTGATCTCTTGTAATTACATTAATGGTTCTTAAGCATTTTGAACAATTACATAGCTCTGGTCCTAATCGTAAACATTCTTCTTCTTGCTGACTATCTGAGTCAGATGAGGATTCTTTTATTTGATTAATCATTTCTTATTCTTCTTCTGAGGAACTATAATCAGATTCAGAGGATTCAGATTCATTGATTAAGATACTTATCAAATTTTTCTTTAGTTCTTCATCAATATTTAAATTATTAATCCTTTGTTTTACTTTGCAATCTCTTTTATAGTGTCCTACTCTTCCACATTTATAACATATTATTTCTTTTTTATCCTTAGATTTTTTAGGATAAGTTTTCTTAGAAGGATTTGATGATCTGGGTTTTGATGAGCTTTCTTCTTCTCTATATTTTTTTTTATAAAATTTTCTTGATTTTCTAGATTTATGAGGAATATATTTCTGAACGTTTTTTCTTCTACTTGGAGCTTTAACTCGTTCCACTCCCCACTGGAAACAGAATGATCCTAATTCTTTCCTAGTGTTCTTAGCTTCAGTTTTAAGCTTATGTTGAAGTTTCAAATCTAAACATATTTGTAAACCAGTTTCAATAACATGATTAGAGAGTTGACCAAAAATAAGTTGATTATAAGGAATGGTACCTTGATTTTCTCGCTCAATATTAATCTTAACCTTTTCGGCAAACAATTTCGGAAGACCAGCGATAAATTGCTCTTTCCAATAGTTTGCAACAGCTTCACTTCTTAAATAAAATTTTGACAAAAACATATCCTTATACCATCTATAGTCAGACATAGATAATAATAATACAGTACAGAGATATTTCTACTTCAGAAAGAAATGAGGAACACTAATTCACTTTCTAACTAGGCCATCCTTGAAAGCATTGTGCTAAATATGTCGGCTTCATATCTACTGTATTCCTTTTGCTTAAGTCTCAGCTCCTTGTACTCAATTTTAATGTCTCTGATAATAAGCCAAACAAAGGGAACAACTAATTATTCATTTTTAAAAATAAAGGGGAAAAAAATTGTCAACGCAAATCTGTTAACCATATGCCTATCAAGAGCAGCAGTGAAAGAGGGTAGAGTTTAAAATGCAAGGGATGGTACCTGTTATTTGGATCAATAATCAGAGCTCTTTTAATGTCAGCCTCAGCTTTCTCTAAGTCTGATGTTTTCAGGTACGCTTGGCATCTTCTGTAAAGAGCCTTGACATTTAAAGGGTCTTGTTCCAGGACCTGTGTATTTATTTATGCAAGACAGAATTAATGCGAAGCATTTCAACTTATTGCAGACTTACTAACATCTCCTGATACATTCATGAGTACAATTTAGTTTTAGTACCACGTATTGCAGATAAAACTTCCTCCTTCCCCTTTCCACTTACCTTTTACTCACTCTTGTGCATTGTGCACAATAAAGGCATTACTTGCAATAGAACATTTATAATTTGGTGTTTTGATGCCTCATGAGGGTGTGATAGGACTCTAAAAGAGAGTTCACTCTCTATTTCATCTATCTCTTCATAACCCAATCCAAGAGCATGCATTACCTCATGCAGTGATTTCTTGTCTCATCAGGGGACAGAAAGACAGAGGGAGAAAGAGAAAATAGTCAAAATAGGATCAGGGGATACCTTTGTGCATAGTCTTGAAGCTTCTGTGTACTCCCCCAATTTCAATTTACAAGCAGCTTTGTTCAAATTACAGGATAATCGTAAGGTATCAGCGTGACGCTTCTCATCATCACTGAATGAGTGATCAAACTCAATGCATCTTACAGCCTATAATATCAATGAAGAAGTCTATTCTGTTATACAACTAAATAAGTAGCATTGACATCTGTATATGCAAGAATTACCAATACTCATTAGTCATTATACATTATAGTATATCTATCTCGCGTCTTAATGAATTAGCTTGTAAGTTGTAACAAATAACTTACCTGTTCATATTTCTGGTATGCACGCCTGAATTTTTCAGCCTTGAACAGCAGATTTCCATCATGCTTCTTCCTCTCACAAGCTTCTATTTTCTCCTCAGTGTCCATTTTCCAAAATGGCTTATCCTGTTCACATCAGAGTCATCTTAGAACAATATAACACATCATAAATAGTGCTGCAGGTTTCTCCTTTCAGTTAACGTTATTCAAAATTACGAGTCGGGAAATGAAAGAAAATAATATATTTGAAAGCTGTAAGGAATCACACACAAATTGCAATCATTAGCTGGTGGTACAGGTGGTGTCCTAGTTTATAATTATATTCTGCTCAAGAAATAATTGTTACTCACATTTTGCACTCTAGCAATTCTTTAAGCCACTTGGGTGTAGCTCAAGCGATTGAGGTGGGGTGGAACTTTGGTAGAAGGTCATAAGTTCAAGTCGTGATAATGACTCAATGTAGACCAAAAAAGAAAAAGAATAGTTTAAGTGAAAATGAAAGGAAATTGCTGTGTCATAGATGTCTCTCATGAAAACCAGTAAAAGAGGTTCTAGTTCATTGTTTCTCACTCCAGTCCATGATATTCTATGCAAGTTAGTGGGGGGTAATTGAGTAAAACCGTCAAAAACTGATGAGGACATATTATAATTCTTTTCAGTTATTATTCATTCATAGACTTTTGTGTAAACGAGAAGATATCATAAAAATGGAGATGAATCTATAGTTATATGTCATGTGAGCTAAAAGAGAATATTTGTCTTTTAACCACAACTCTATAAATAACAACCATATTCAAATGAGAACATGTCATAAAAATGAAGTTCAATATAACAAGCCTCAAAAGGTGAAAGTAAGACGTGAAAGCTAGCATTCCTATACTTAATACATAGAGAAATATGTCTCTCATTCTTATTCAAAGTTCAGAAGCTTGTTGATTAATGATTTATTGCCTATAGTCCCCATTTTCAATATTCCCTATAGCAAATTGGACGCTTGAAGCAATAAGTTATAGAGAACCAAGGATATCTACTCACATTTAAGGAATAAATAGACAGAGAGAGTTAATACATGATACATCAAAGAATATTAATAATAAGACATGGACCTATATTTTGATTGTTTTAAGCCCTGTTGCAGCAGCCAGAGCACTACCAGAGATGTTCACTGTTTCGAACTACTTATCCAACATAAGAAGTAAAGAACGTTGAGAAGTACATTGCCTTAAAGATAATAAACATTTTTATCTCCTTGGTTAGTAGATAGATTCAGAAGAAACTAAGTAGATGGACAAAGAAATTGAGAAAATTGATAAAAGGAAAAAAAAAAAAAAGCCCTGTGTTGACGTTTTGAATTGATTGATACCTCCATCACTAGTGGTTGTATGCTTAGAAAACTCTAGACATATTTCCTTCTTTATTTTAATGGAACTGATGTTAGCAATACATAGGGAGAAACTAACCTTAACGAAATCAACCAATTCAACTTCGTAATAAAGGACTTTATTATTGGCTGTGTTTCCCTGTAAATTATTACGGTCACACAAATATTCAGAACTGATAGTCACCATAGCTTGTTCTTCTTTTTTCATCGTCATTATTGCTCTTTCTAGACCCTCAGGTACCTGTTCTGAAAATGCATAGAGCAAAGCAATACAAAGATTAAAAAGAAAAAAACTAAAAAAAGAAGAGACAATCACAACTAGCAAATGTGCATGCTCCATGATCATGTACAACAGCAACAGTATACCTTCCTGAGTTGTGAACTCAAAAGGTTCTTCCTTTGATCCTTTCCTCTCAATAATTGTACCATCTTCTCGTTTACACAAATATATCACTGCAGAAAGTGAAAACATTAATTAAGTCAAAGTTATCTAACCTCCAACTTCTTTTACAGAATCAGAAAAGCATTCTTATTTGCAGAGATGGACAAAAGATCATGTTCTTGAGATATAGGTTACCTTTCACTTGGGATCCTTCATTAGGCCGATCAAACCCCACACCGACTTTCTTAATTTTTTTCAGTATCTTCTTATCTCCCGTGACATCAGTAACAATTTTCCATGATACCAGCTCAAGTTTGATGGTAGTTAAATTAGAATCTGGTAGGAGACAACCATCAAGCTCAGTGATTCTGTTTGAATTTTGACTGAGCCCATCTGCAAAGTTATCTTGATATCACTTAATGGTTTCAGTGAGTAACCTAATAGCATAAAATGGAGAAGTGAAATTATGGCAATACATCCATACTTAATGTGAAATAAAGAGTGACTTCTAATTAACTTACAAAAGAATTGCATAGATAACTCCGCCACCTCGCCCTTTCTCATTGTCTTTACTGCTATACTCATGGCAGGACAAAGATAGCCTGATCCAAACACACATATTGAAGCATTCCACAGATGGTTCAATTTTTTAAAACTCCTAAAAAAATTTCTCGGAAGTTCTAGATAATACTAATAACAATAGATACTGAAAGCAAGTTCAACACTTAAACTTACCATCACTTACATTAAACTCCACACCTTGATCAGACTTAGAGACAAGCATCCCACTCCTTAGCCTTGCTTCATATTTCACTGTAAATAAGTAATTTATGTACGAAGATTAGTTATACATATTTCTAAGTGGCCAGGCTTGTTTATAGCATGTGTAGATTACAATAATTTCAATTAAACATATGATTCAATTGATTCAATTATTATTATAATTATTATTAAAACATTATTATTATTATTATTATTATTATTATTATTACCTAGCACCTCATCAGCCTCTTTGGGAGTAGCCCATCCTTCTCCCTCCCGTATTATCTTTTTCATGATTCCTCCATCGCCGGTCAAGTCCCTAATGGTACTCCAAGACAGCATTTCAATGTCAAAAATGAGAGTTGCATTGGGAGGAATCAATGGTGGAGAACCCACTTCTCCATATGCCAAGTTAGGTGGTATTTTGAAGATTGCTCTCTCCCCTTTCTTCATGGTGGCAACTCCTTCATCCCAACCTTTGATAACTTCACCTGGAAGCAAACAAAATAACTTGGTCTAATGACACTGTCTACTTATGGATTGAACAGTAAAAGCCAAACCAAAGAGTTTGATTTCCATTTCATTAAGTACTCTACTAGTGTACAACTTTATTGCAACTATATTTAATGACTTTTTTTTATTTCTTGTAATTCATGCAATAACTGAAGTGCTTACATTGGCCTAATTTGAAACGAAACGAGGACCCTCTATCATAACTGGATTCAAGAGATGCTCCGTTTTCAACTTGTCCTCTGAAATGAACTGAAAGGAAAAGAAAAAGTGTTGCTTTAGAACTCAATGAGTGTTTGATTGGTTGCTCATAGTCATAGGACTGAAGATGAAAGGTGAAAAAGTAGAAAAATTTACCATGACCCTGTTTCTGTTATGGTATATTATAGACACTATGAATCATGAGCTGAAGTTATAAAGAGAAAAGAAAAAACAAGTAAAGTCGTATATGAAAGAGTTGGGGGATGTTATGGTCTCACCTTCCACTTCGTCTCCAGAGAATGGAGTTTGCCAAGTGACTCCTTTTCTGAGAATCCGTTTTGTGAGGCCTTCATTTCCAATTTCCCAGAGAGGGAATTTTGAGTCTTCAATTTTCAGTTCATTTTCCAGAGATTGGCTCAGCTGAGAGAATGCCATTGAAATCAGAGAATGAGAGAAAGGAAAGAGCTCCAAGTTTCATGCAAAGGATAAGCCATCGTTGGTTTCCCTCCTTTTGGAGCTTTCGGTTGAGATATTTCCTTTATTATTATTATTATTATTATTATTATTATTATTATTATTATTATTATTATTATTATTATTATTATTATTATTATTATTATTATTATTATTATTATTATTATTATTATTATTATTATTATTATTATTATTATTATTATTATTATTATTATTATTCATTATTATTATTATTATTATTATTATTATTATTATTATTATTATTATTATTATTATTATTATTATTATTTATTATAACCTATTATTATTATTATTATTATGTTATTATTATTATTATTATTATTATTATTATTATTATTATTATTATTATGATATTATTATGGTATTATTATTATTATCAGTATTATTATTATTATTATTATTATTATTAGTGAGTATTATTATTATTATTATTATTATTAAAGAGTGATTATTATTATTATTATTATTGTATTACTGCTTATTATTATTATCCAATTATTATTATTATTATTATGGTTATTATTATTATTATTATTATTATTATTATTATTATTATTAGTTATTATTATTATTACATTATTATTATTATTGTGTAGCATCCCACTTATTATTATTACTGTATAAGTTATTATTATTAGTTATACATATTTCTTATTAGGCTTGTTTATAGCATGTGTATTGTATTATTTATTAAACATATATTATTATAATATTATTATTATTATTATTATTATTATTATTATTATTATTATTATTATTATTATTATTATTATTATTATTATATTATTACCTATCATATTATTATTATTATTATTATGGTATCCAAGACATATGTATATTATTATCAATATTATATAGTTATATATTACCTTTATAACTTATGGAAGCAAACAAAATAACTTGGTCTATTATTATCTATTATTATTATTATTATTATTATTATTATTATTATTATTATTATGTATTATTATTATTACTATATTATTATTATTATTATTATTATTATTATGCAATATTATTATTATTATTATTATTATTATTATTATTAGTGTTATTAGTGTTTATTATTATTATTATTATTTATATTATATATATATATATATTATTATTATTATATAGTTTTATTATTATTATTACTCCTTTTTATTATTATTATTATTATTATTATTATTATTATTATTATTATTATTATTATTATTATTATTATTATTATTATTATTATTATTATTATTATTATTATTATTATTATTTCTTTTGGGTCAAATTCGAATATGGATGGATAGGATGAGATGGAACCTTGACTTGATTTCTTCTTTTTGGAGTCCATTTTCCCGGTTGGGTTGAAGCAGCCCAAATAAGGCCTATGAAGGAGCCCAAAAATTATCTAGCTTGAATTTCACAGTGTATTCAATTTGGATCACAATTCCAAAGCTTGACCCAAATTTGTTAAAAGCCCAACCAGTATCAATGTAAATCACCAACATCAATACTTCATCTCTTTTTTCCTTAACAAAAAAATAATAATAAAATCTCTTTTTGTGCCACTGTAAAATACTTCTAATTCTAATTACAAATTCTTACTCATAGTTAGGAGTGTTCAAGACTTGAATTGTCTTATTAATCCATTTGGATCCTAAATTCATTGGGACGAGTTAAGGTTTTAGAAATTAAACTTAATATATTTTCAAGTATGGTTGCATCATACTTTAAGTTATCATAACTTAACTCAGCGTCACACATTATTATAAAATTTATACTTTTTTAATAATTAGTTTTTACATAATAATATTTCTTAATTTAAATTAATAATTTTTACATAATATGATAATACATTTATATTAATATTATTTGTTTTAAAATATATATTGTAAAACATATTTTAATTTCAGTTTCCTTCTTTTAAAATTATAACTTAATTATACATAATGTCTAAATTTATTATACATTTTGTCTAATATCTAGTCAGCTTGATTATAATCCGGTCATTAGTTGAATCATGATTAAACTAGGTTTAAATCTAAATATTTATCTTAATCAAAATATCAGGTTGAGTTCAGATCAAGTGAGATGCATCTCATAAACACTCCTATTCATGAGAGTTGTTATGATACTCATAAGGATATAAGTTATCAAATATTTGTTGGTTATTAGTTTTATTATAAATATTTAAAAATTTGTTAAATATAATTAATAAATAATAAAATGATTGACAACACAGTACTATTGCTCTTACAAAAAACATGGGCATTAAAGTAATTCCCCTTACTCATATCTAACTACTATAAATCTCATACATTAAGACACTGAGATAAAATAGTTAAAACAAGTAGTATTAAACTCATAAGTTATAATTAACTAACAAATGCTAAGTTTAAACCAATAATATTATTCATACACCACATTTTTTATCTCCCCCTTTACCCATTATCTTTACTGGGGAAAAAAAAACGGCAGGTGAATTTCTGTCTCTTTTTATCAAAAGGAGAATTTGTAAATGGAAACGTATAGAAATGTAATTTAAAAATAATATTATTTTTTAACTCAAGTCATAAGAACATTTTAAACATTGTAGCGAAGTATACGGTAAATTATTACACCTGCTTTACTATGATTTATACCATCTAGAAGTGTTAGTAAATTGGATTGAATCGGTTTTAAAATGATAATTCAATCGATTCAATTTAATCAGTTTCTTATTATAGAAAAATAATCGGTTTTGTTTAGATTTTGAAATAGATAATTAATTTAAATAGGATCAATTTAATCGATTTTTAGTAAATAAAAAATTTAAGCATAGAATCTTATGAGCTAAGAGCAGCTCATCCTATTAAAAAAGAAAAACAAGAAATAAAAAAAATATAAAATAGAAATAATTCAATTAACATGTATAAAATAATATTTGATCGAAGTTGGCACATAGAGTGAGAAAAATGTGTAAAAAATTATAGTTATTATAAAAAAGTATGAATTCAATAATAAAAAAAATATGTTATATAATACTAATTGGTTGGAAGTGTGGTTAAGCTTTGAAAATTAAAATTCAATCCAATTCATTTGGTTTTAGAAAAATCATATCAAAAAGAGCTAGATTTATTCAATTTTAATTAGATTTCAATTTTTAATTTGGTTTTCAATTTAGATTTTTTATATAAACTAATTTGGATCAAATTTGAACACTCCTAAATTACCTTCTTTCATTGTTCCCTTGGGTAACAATTAATTGCAGAACATGTTCTCAATAATATACATGGTAATATACAAAGATGAGAAATTTGTGAAATACAACTTATGACTTAAATAATAGACAAATATTGTAAATAACTTCACCAAAAAGTAGACAAAATGTAGCTCGATTAATCCTTAATGCCTTAAACCGCATGACCAGAAGAAAATGGCCAAATATATAGAGATAAAAAATACTGATTAGATATTGGACATGGTATTAGGCTGAAGCATGGGTATCTTACTTTTTTTAGGATTATTCACGCCTCACAAAAAGTCCAATGACATACAAGTGTAGTGGGTCATGATGCGTTGTCCTCTGAACACAACATCACAACAACCATGTTGTTCATCTCCCTACTTCTGCGCAAAGAGAGAGATAGGACCCTCTTCACCCACACCTTTTGTCTACCCAAAGATTATACACATAATATAATATAATACATATATTTTTCACATAAAAATTTCACGTTTCTTCACTTCAATCTCCAACTACTTGTAGCATATCTATAGGATTGGAAGTTTCCCCCGTTTGCAACATTTAACATACATGCATGCCATAAAAGACTACATAATGGTCATAAAATATTCTTAATCGTTGGGCGTTGGCCATCTATTGGCCTTGAATTAGCTTTGGTTTCATGGCTATTTACAACTCTTTTAAAGCATGCTTTAATTCTTGTAACCGTTAGGTATTTAAATTAGTAAAACATTATCATAAATTTTATTAAAAACATGTTTTCAACAAAAATATTCCAACAATCCCTCACTTGTTTTTTTTATAAAAACAAACACATGCAATATAATATATTATATTTGGGTAGAGAAAGATTATTTTGCATAATAGAAGTAGCATTTAAGCTTGACAATCACACTTCTAATCTGTGGGTACCTCTTCTCTTACCACACAAGCCTCTCTGTAGTAGAGGTTAAGGGGCAGTGCAAGTTTGGAGTTAATCCGCCCGCCCCATCCCACCCCCACCCCACAAGTAGATAAACATTATGTTAATTTTTTTTATATATAGGAACATTACTTAATTTAGTTACTAATAAAGTTAATTGTATTAATGAAAAAAAATAAAGTTAATTGTATTAATTATTTTCACTAGGTTAATGTTTATTATGAACATATTTTTCCTGTAAAAAAAATAACATAATTTTTAATTTATATGAGATGATAAATTAATTTTTAGATAATGATTACTTATTATATAAATATAATTTAAAATATTCATATGTATGGAACGAGACGGAATATGTGAAAGTTTTATAATTTTTTCTTTTGGCGGAGTAGGTATAGATTCTAATCCCTAAGAGCAGAAGACGGGGTTGGGTTAAGGAAATACTCGTCCCAGTACCAAGTCTAGTAACATTGCCTTGAACCTCTACTTAGCAATGATACAAGTTTGGTCTAGAGCCAATAATGGTCATTTGCCTTGAACTATGACTTCTTAGGAGATTCTAAGACATTGTATCATGCACATAATATTCTAGGTGCAATATTGAGCCTTTAAGCCCACTTGTTAATTATGGCCTTGTGCGTAATTTTGATTTTCTTGAGTGCTCTAGAGAATTTAGCCCTTATTCTCATAGGAGCAGCTCCATTCCATAATACAAGTGAATTTCATCAAGAGTGTCCCTGCAATTTGTTAACACCCCACTCATAAAGGGTTACAATATTCATTAAGAGTTAAAAAACTCATCCTCCAAAAGCATTGCATGTATATGCACCTACACCATAAGAATGGATTTTTAGAGTATATAACTCTTTATAAGGTGCATTCCATAACAAACCACTCTATGACTGGTTCTTCGCATTAAACCAAGTTCTTAGGATCTCTACTATCACAAGGTTAGGTATCCTCATAAGTACTTCATGTTATTTGGGTTTTGCCTCATCTTCTCGATGTCCTCTAGACTCTTCAACTATAGTTATTTATTTAATCATCTTTGTGATATTCAAAGAATCTAGGTTGTTGCGGTGTATAATATTTCATGTGCACCTTAATGCCATCACTTATAACATCATTGGCTCAAAATATATTTTTTCATGAATATTTTCATATATTCCATAATTGATGGGTATTTGAATCATCACATAAATTCCATATAAACTCCACATCCACCTCATAATAGCCAATGAAACAAATTCACAATCTCATTTTAAGAGACTTATCATGTCCATACATGTAACTAAAAAATTCAGCGCCATTTTACATTTAGTGCAATATAAATGCCTTATAATATATATTGGCATATCTTCATCTTTATTAGAGATGGAACCATCAATTTTTAAAGAATTGATCACAATATACTAATTATGTGGTCACATTTATACTCGTTATAAATAAGAAAAAAAGTCCCAAAAAATGAAATTATAATTGACAATGTTGTATAGCAACTTTCCTTTAAATATACTGCCAATAAATTAATAATATCACTAAAAGTTTTTTTTGGGGATCCCAAATTTATACCCCACTATAATAGGAGTTGTGCCTCTTACAAGAATTTATACTCAAATTATTGTTTCACCATAAAATTCCAAATATGGGAAATATCACAAAACGATGATGATATATATATATATATATATATATATATATATATATATAGAAATCACAAGTCAAAAATGTATTTCCAAGCTTGTAAGCCCCACTATATTATTGTTTTACCATATATATATAGTTAGCATTTTCATACATCATTGTACACATATTTACACAAATTACAAAATATAAGTAATTTTATAATATATCTCTTTTGGCATTAAAAACCCACAAAGCTATAAATGTTTGTACAAGTAAAACAACCATAGCCATAACAATCCACAATATATAAATATATCTCAAAATATTTATATTATCTACTTTTGAGTTACATGTGAGACTCTAAAATTGAATCTAAATCTCATACATATTTGTGCAAGCTTTTTATCCCACTATCAAAATATAATTTACTAATATATACTTATATAGTGAAGCACAAAAATTATGTGTTAGGGTACACAAATTGCATATCTTTGATCAAACTCATTTTGGGAGAAATCTTTCTCCTTTTACTGTGAACAATATAACTTCAAGCTTCATAGAAAAAAAATTATTAAACCCAAACATATATAAAATTATATGTTGATAAATTAAATATGCAAATAGTAATAATTTCTCAAAAAAAAAAATTGTGGCTAACTCATTGTCAGCGATATTTTGCATCTTTGGATATATATATATATATATATATATATATATATATATATATATATATATATATATATATATATATATAACATAATTGAGTACACAGCTTCATCTAATCATGAAGAAGAGTTTATATTATTGACCACTTATCTTCTCAGAGAAACAACCAACTCAAATTAAAAACTATTAACTCACAAAAAATAATTTAACAAATAACATGCACTTACTTTTTTATGTCATTGTTCACTTCTCAAGAATATAATAATGCGTACCTTTTCCTTTTCAAACATGTAACTATAATGAGAATAAGATTTCTTCTTATGATGAATATGTTGCCCTTGAATACGAGCCAATTACTTCAAACATCTCACCACAAAAATTAATTCACAAAGATATATACATATATTATCAAGGTCATCAAACAATTACTCTAACAACATGCTTGTTGAAACATATATGTTCTGAAGTAGATTCAGAACGTACCTGAGATAGACACGTGCATGGTGGTTCTCTCCTTGCGTAGCTGCAGCCAAGTGTAGGGAATCAGGGAGGTAGATACCTGCAATGGGACTTAATACTCAAGTCAGGTAATGCACAAATAGGTGTTATGTAATAGAATAACAAATATCTTATTAGGGTAACTTAGCCTGGTATATATAGAGAGCGTGACTAGAATCCTCATGCAATCTGTGTATGACGAAGGTACATTAGGATTGTACCTTGATAGAGGTTTCAGCCCATGATCGTTGCGGTCCGTCTCTGACCTGTCGGGACTGTCCCACTATTGTTGAGGTCCGTCTCTGATCTGTCAGAACTGTCCTACGATCATTGAGGTTCGTCTCTGATTTGTCAGGGTTCTCTCCTTAGTGGCCAATCCTTATTGTAGGTAGTTATGGGAATCTGCATAGGTCTGACTATCGTTATAGTCCGATGCTATGGGCCGAGGTCGTAAGACCTTAGCTGGGGTGCTTATGGAGGAGTCTGGTGGTTCATGTGTTGGGTCGATCCTTTCGGATGGGACCCTAGGCCACGGTCCAAAACAGTTGCCCCCAGCTTGACGCTTGGATAAGACCCAAGTGTCAAGGTATAGGATCATTAGGCTCGCTAGGTTGGGATGTGGTTGGAGATCGTGGTGGGTCCTTGCCTACATTGTCATTCCTTGTTTCGAGGTTTTCCTCCTGTTGCCCCCAAGTGTGGTTCACGGGGTCTTTTGACTTGCAGCAGCATCCTTCATTGGTTTTGGATCCTTTGGAAATCGTTGCTCTTGATTTCCTTGAGAATTGAGGAGCCTTTAATGGGGAGCGTCAGCTTTGCGCAGTTTCCAACCGTCTGCTGCTCCTATAGCCAATAGCAATGGGAGAGCATTAAACGCAGTTTTTATGGCTTGACAGGATCTTCCTTTCTTAGGAACCAATCAGAGTGTTCCATCCTTTCTATAAATAAGGGATGTTTGCGTTTGATTTTGGCATTCCCTTCTTCCTCTCTGCGTCTTTATTTGGAAGTGACTTCTCTCAAAGAAATGGTTCTTTCTTTTCCTGTGCGTTTCTGGAGAGTTTTGCCTCTTGCGAGGGTTTTCTTCTTGTTTTTCCCCAAATCTTTGAAACTTTATCATGTCTTTGTGAAGGTTCTTTGAGTAAATATCTCACTTTCTCAGCGTATTAACGGTAGATGTCTCACTTTCCCAGCGTACCCTGATTGCTTGTTTGATATTCATCGTCGCTGGGGAGGCTTAAGATATCTGTAGTGTTAGACGGAGGCAACTGGAGGGGTAGGGCCCAAAGTTGCGCTCCTTGCCAACAAATCCTAAGAGCAGTTGGATATGCAGGAGGGACTATTGGGACTGCTCCGTGGTTTGAAGCTACTTGGGGTGATCAAGGTTCCGATGGAACGATCTTTCCACTAAAAAACTATGCCCCGTCCAACAAAGGGGAGTGCTCCCCGGTCTCTACTATCCTGGCGAAGGAGGCCGCGAAGAATATGGTGGGGCCCGGGATTCGGCAACAGTGTTCTGTTCCGGGTTGCGAAGCCTATCCACTTTTTCAAGAGGCCGCTTCGCGGGGGAGGAGACCGGTGCTAGTTCTGGAGGAAATGTGGATGCGACATGGCCCGGGATACAACTGACGATGATGTCAGTTCCCTCCTTCGGGGTCTTTATCTGGGCTGCTCTTTGCTAATAAATTCTGTCTCAAATATTTCCACTTCCCTCTTTTTAATTTTTGACAATGTATGGAATGAGAAATTAATAAAATTCTTCTTTTGCTTTGAATCTCATGTCTTCTATCACCATTCTTCTGCAAATTGTGGTATTTATATTATACCGGGGTGAGTCCAATGCTCACCTTGATGACGCAATATGTTAAGTTGTCCCCAGCTTGGTACTTAGTCGAGACCGACGAAGTGCCAAGTTTAAAACCTTGGATCCAGGGTCTTTGTACCTCAGGGGAACATTAACCGGGGTAGGCAAGCTTTTGAGGTCTGAACGAGTTTTCCGAGCTCTTGGACCCTGTGGTTGCGTATCTCTTAGTCAGCTGGATAACTGTCCTTTGGACTGCCATGACAGCTACGTGGGCCACGTGGCATGTTCTTTCCACGCCATGATGAATATCTTTTCAAATCTGAGGTGTTCGGACGGAATTGCCCCCTAACTGTAACCCCTATAAGTAAAGTGTTTAGCCTTTTTGTTTTGTTTTGTTGATTTTCATCAAGACTGGTGGCCTGAGGTGATTTTTGACTAGTGGTGCGACAGTGCGAAACGTTTCTAGAGTTTTTGGACTTCCCAGAGCTTGATTTCTTACTTCTATTTCCACTCTTTTTTCAAGGTACTTCCTTTTTCTCGACTTTGATTTTGTTTATTTTCATTTTGTTAACGGTTACGCACCCTTCCTCTTCCGCGAACGAGGGTGGGGAAAACCGTTTTAGCCCCTTATCTTCTGATGGTGTTACCTTACGGAGCACCTCCTCCGTCGTACTGCATGCGACGGAGGTGTCCTTCCAAGGTTTTAACCTTGGTGGGTGCGGAGGCCAGTGCATAGGTACATTCAGTCTTCTTCTATTCGCCCATTGCCATGTTTGGATCTTTGAACTTGACTGGTTATGGCCCTATGCCTTTGTGTGTCATCCAGGGATTCAAATGGCCAGAAAGAGAGCGCTCGTTCTTGAAGCGTTTGGCCCGGTTCCATAAGTTCAGGAACCAGAGAATCAAGAGGCCGAGGAGGAGACTGTTCGTATTCGCCAAGGTCCGGGATTGCCTTATACCTGGGTTGCGGACGATGCCTTCGATAGGATCTCCCGTTATGAGTTAGGGGCCGAGTTGGACAAATTAATAGAATACTTGGAACTTACCGAGGGAGGATCCCAAGATGATGAGTTCCTGATCTTGTCCTCGGGGAGAGAACGAGTGTGTTCGAACCATCAAGCAGGGGAACACTTCATGTTTCTCTATGAGGACTTCTTCATGAGGTTTAGGCTTCGCCTCCCTTTCAACGATTTCCACATTGCCGTCCTCCAGACTCTTCACGCTGCCTCTAGTCAAATCCACCCCAATGGTTGGGCAAATATCCTGGCTTTCGAGAGAATATGCCAATTGTTGGGGTTACGATGCTCTGATGGGGCATTCTTCTATTTCCATACGAGGTATTCTGTTCATGGTGCTCGCGCTTGTCAACAATCTTGGTTGTCGGTGCGATCCCGGCAAGGAAGAACGGTCTTCTTTCCATACTTAGAAAGTTATAAGGACTTCAAGGAAAATTCTTTAAGTTGATGGCTGGTGGCGGCACTTGTCCTTTCTGGTTAGGGAGTGCCGGGGAGCCAACATTCAGCCTATACTAGAATTCGACGGCATGGAGCATCCCCCCAATCATTCGAGAGGGAGATCGACCACCTAGATGACGAAGAGATTTAGTGTGTCAATTTCTTCGAAATGCGGGTTGGCGAGGTCGGTAAAATCCGGCCTAAAGATATGCTGGATGCCATGGATGATGTGGAACTTTGGGCTGTGCTAGGTAGTATAGGCCGTTATTCATGTTTATTTTCTTTTCCTTTGCCGTTTATATGGATCTAACTGCTTGTGTTTGCTTTCCAAAGAGCTTGACCGAGATGTCTCGGGAAGGAAACGCTCTGTCCATTCTTGAAGTTCTGAGGGCCAGAAGTGAACCGGGGCCTTCAGACCTCACCGTCGATGTTGTGCCAGTTTCATCACCCTGTCAGACTGAGGTACCGATTACAGAGAAAAAACCGATCCAAGTGGAGGATTCCCCCTACCTACGAGCCGTAAGAGAAAAGCGGCTGGCGAGGGACAGTCAGACAACTGGGGTAAGAAGACTGCGGTTAAGGAAGACACTAGTCCAAGTAGCGGGGGGCCAATCAATCTATACTGCGAGAATCTGGATCCCCGTGAGTTCATCGACTTCTAGCTCTTAGATGAAGAGGTTGAGGCTAAACTAGCCCCACGTAGCGTGAAGGATACCTTCTTTTGTTTTGAGACCCTTGGGCTCCGTCTTGCCTTGGAGGCTCGGTACTTGGAGCATGTGGTTGAGGACCATGAGCAGAAGTTGCCGGAGACGGTTGCTGCCGCGAAGCGGGGCAAGAATTAGGCTCTTGGAGCAAAAGAAGAGGTTGTAATGGCCAAAAACGATGCTGAAGCCCGGGCCCGGGAGTTTGAGAGTGAAGTGGCCGTCCTGAAGGACGCGGTGAAAGAAAAGGAGGCCAACTTGACAAAGGTCAGAAGGTGTATGGCCGAACTAAAAGCTGAGAATGAAGGTCATCGCACTGGGAACAAACGTCTTGACGGCCAAGTTATTTCCTTACAGGGCGATGTCGAGAAACTGATTACTGTCTGCACCGATATCAAGGAAGAGCAGTTTCAGAATGCCATTAACTAAGTTCAGCTCTTTAATCCCGGGGTTGATATGGTTCTGGATTCCCTAGACTCTGAGAAGGTAGTCTGAGATAGCCAACTCGCCCTTCCTCGTCTTGCTGCTGAGGGTCCGAGTGTTGAAGGTTCTTCCATCGAGGCCCGTGGTTCAGATCCCCCTGCGAAGTAATTCTGATGTTTTTTTCTTGCCCCCTACGTGGGGTTTTTGTATGGACAAAAACATTACTCCATTTTTCGGGATTTTTTTTAATTAAGTTGATTTCAGTTGCATTCTTTTTGTCTATTTTGGGGTCCAATGCCCTTTTTTGACTTTGGGAATTTAATGAGAAGAAACCGCAGTCCGGGTCCAACGCCTATTACTAATGAGCATTTTAGGTTTCCCTTTTAGGACTTCGCGTGATAAGAAATTTAGAAACCTTGACTTGGGATCCGATGTCCAAAGTGGATTGGTATTTGGGATCTGTGCCTAAGGTAAGAAATCTTGTCTGGGGTCCATTACCATTTGCTTTAGTATTTAGGATGCCACGTGACTTTGGTTTAGAAACTTTGCCCGAGGGTCCATTACCAGTCACTTTGGTATTTGGGATGCCGCTTGACTTTGGTTTGAGGGACTGGTCCTTACCGGGGTCTTTCGTGCTTATGGTTTGGTGCGAGAATTTTCTTGAGTCAGGATTTTTCTACTGCACGACCTATCTAGCACAAGACAATTTCTCAGGTGGTACCATGAGTCTTTCGTGCTTGTGGTTTGGTGCCGAGAATTTTCTCAAGTTGAGATTTTTCTACTGCACGACCTATTTAGCACAAGACAACTTCGCGGTTGGTATCATTGCTTCTTGGGACGTCGTGGTGAATCTATGAAAATTTCATTCAATCAGAATGCATTAACTCCGTGTGGCGCTTGTTTCATTAAATATCTTGAAGGACTAAGGTCCATGTGACAATTGGGGCCGATAAAACATAAAGTAGTAGACTAGGAGACTAAGCCTTAAAAGGCACTTAGCTGTAGTATTTTCTAAGTTTATCTGCATTCTAAAAATTCTTCACTGGTTTACCCGTCAATGTCTCTAGAGTGTAAGCTCCTTTGCTTGTACTGATCACGACACGGTAGGGGCCTTCCTAGTTAGGGGCTAATATCCCTTGGGAGGCATTCCTTCTACCGATGTCAGCCCTTCGGAGTACTAGATCGCCTAGTTAGAACCTTTTAGGAACGACCTTCAGGTTGTACCGGGCTGCCGTTCTTTGCTTGGTTGCGGCATCGCGTATGTGCGCAGTGCATCTTCTTTCCTCCAACAGATCCAAGTCTTCCCTGATTAACTCGAGGTTATTATCTGGTGAAAAGTTCTGGAGATGCCAACTCGGTTCCCTTATCTCCACTGGGATCATTGCTTCACATCCATAGGTTAGCTTGAATGGAGTTTCACCCGTTGTGGAGTGAGGAGTGGTTCGGTAGGCCCAAAGAACGTGGTCTAACTGCTCGGCCCAGTTTCCTTTGGCGTCGTCCAGTCTTTTCTTTAACCCCCTGACGATAACACAGTTGGCCGCCTCAGCTTACCCGTTTGTACGGAAGTTTTCTACGGCGCTGCAGTGATGCTTTATCTTCAGCCCGTTGAGTAGTTCTTCAAACCTCTTGTCTTTAAATTGCATTCCGTTATCTATCACGATGGATTCTAGGATCCTGAATCTGGTAATAATGTAGTGCTAGGTGAACCTTTGAATCCGGGTCGAGGTGATGGTGACCAAGGGCTCTACTTCTATCCACTTGGTAAAGTAGTCCACGGCTACAACCAAAAACTTCAATTGCCAGGCGCTTGGGAAAAGGACCCAAGATATCTATGCTCCATTGATAGAAAGGCCAGGGTATAGATGTCGTGGACAGTTCCTCTGGCAGGATGTGGTAGTGGTTGGAATGCCGTTGGCATTTGACGATCCGGTACACTTGCCGTGGTCCCATCAAGTTTTTGGCGCCGTTGCCGGGGATCGATTTTACCAATATCGGTAATATCGAAGGCAGCCACTAGTTTAAACATTTTTTTTCTTTCTTTTTGTTTGTTTATTGTAGGTTTTAGTTTCTTTAGTTTACTTATTTCATTGAGTTATTTTTGCTCTGATATTTTGTCTCAAGTGTATGCGAGGTACCATTCATCCGGACAACCTTCTCTTTGACTCAGAGATAGAAAGAACTGCAAGAGCTTTGAGGAAGCAAGCAAGAGAACGAAGAAGGAATTTGGGTGATACTCACATTGTTATTGAAGATATGGCAGACAATGGAGAAAATCAAACCCACAACATGCATGGAGAAAATATAGATCCTCCACCACCACAACCACCTGTTAGGACTCTCATGGATTATTCTATTCCTAATATGGATGGGTGTGGAGCAAGCATAACAAGACCGTCAGTTCAGGCAAATAATTTTGAATTGAAGCCAGCTCTACTCCATTTGGTGCAGAACAATCAGTTTGGAGGATTTGGCAATGAAGACCCACATGCACATATAGCGGGTTTCTTACAAATTTGTGATACGGTGAAGCTCAATGGGGTGAGTGAAGATGCTATTCGTCTGAGATTGTTCCCTTTCTCTGTGAGGGACAGAGCTAAGAGCTGGTTGGACTCATTGGCAAGAGGAAGCATAACTACTTGGGCAATTTTAGTTCAGAAATTTTTGACAAGGTATTTCTCTCCGTCCAAGGCTGCAAAGTTGCGAAGTGAAATCACATCATTCAGGCAGTTTGATGGGGAATCTCTTAGTGAAGCGTGGGAGAGATACAATGAAATATTGAGGAAATGCCCACACCACTGTTTTGATTTCTGGATCCAAGTGCAAAGTTTCTATAATGGTATGTTGCCTCAAACTAGAGCTATGGTTGATGCTGCAGCAGGTGGGGCATTAAATTATAAGACCCCAGAAGAAGCTTGGGAGTTATTTGAAATAATGGCCAATAATGACTACCAGAGGGCTGGAGAAAGAGCTGTAATGAAGAAAGGGTACTTAGAGATCGATTCTATGAATGCACTGTTGGCTCAAAACAAAATTTTGACTCAACAGCTTGAGAATCTCACAAAGAAGGTCGATACTCTTAGTGTGAATGCGGTGCGCAATGCTCCTATGGCCTGTGACTTTTGTGGAGGTGAACACGGGAGTGTGGATTGTCCAGGAAACATGTTTGGACCTCCAGCTCAAGAGCAAGTGAACTTCATGAGCAATCCTCCAAGGCAACAGAATAATCCTTACTCCAACAGTTACAATTCAGGGTGGAGGAATCATCTAAATTTTTCGTGGAGTAATCAAGGCAATCAAGCTCAACCAAAGCAGCAAATGGGTTATCAAGCACATCTTCAACAGTCATATCAAGGTCCTTCATCTTCCCAACCTCAGTCTAATGAGACGAAGGCTTCTTGGGAGTTAGCCTTAGAGAAATTGGCCACACAAACCTCATCTTTTATTAAAACCACCACTGATTTTATGGAAGAGATAAGAGCGGGGTTTAGAAATCAAGAAGCTTTAATCCGTAATTTGGAATCTCAAGTGGGCCAATTAGCAAGACAACTTTCGGAAAGACCTCATGGTTCTCTACCTAGTGACACAGTGACAAATCCGAAAGAGCACTGCAATGCCATCACTTTGAGGAGTGGGAAGTGTACCGGATCATCAAGTAATAAAAATGGTGAGAAACCGGATATCGTTCTCAGGGATCGATGGCCAAGTACCAATTCACGAAGTTAGCTACTATTTAAACCAATATTTGAATTAAAATGGGTTCCAATAACAATAACAAAATCAAAAGAAACAAAAGCAATGACAATATTTTTGGGTTTTTCTAGTTGGAAAATTATCAAACACTTGGTGTGCAAAATGAAAAACAATCAATTAATGAAAGAGTTGGGATCAAGCTTCATTTGATTTCACTTGTTGCATATCAATTGGAATTAATACAAGCTACTAATCCTATTTTGTTACTGAATTCTCTAATTTAATCAAACCCTAATTCCTTAAGCGATTGACCCTTTGTTCCCAATTAAAAACCCTAATTCCTTAAGTGAATCTAAGAGAAAACAAACATTACGATTTAGAATTCAAAGAGGTAACAAGCAAATCAATGACTATTCCTAGCCTAGAGATAAGCAAGGTTCATAATCTCATAACACAAATCATATATCAAATTTCCATTCAACACACAACCTTAAAATCATTCCAAAGAGGATCAATCCTTAGAAAGTATTAAGAGAAGAGATCATAAACTCAAAATAGAGATAACAACTTATATTAATTAAATCCAACATCAATAACAATCAAGATCCATCAAAATCCACCTAATCCCAACAAGGAGAGTTTAGCTAGACATGGAAATAAATGTAAAAACTAGAACAATAGGGAAGAAGATGCAAAACTCCATGGAAGATTGAAGAAAATCGAGAATTTCAAATCCACCATAGAGCTAGGGGGCGCTCCAAAATGGCTCCCTACTCTTCTCTCCATGCAGCACCCCTCATTTAGGTCGAGAAAATGAATTTAAAACTACGGTATAGGCGCCAAGGCGCTTCGTGTAGCGCCCGGGCGCTGAACGTCCAGAACGCATTTGCTTGTCATGAGCGTGAGCGCCTAGACGCTTCGTTTTGAGCGCCTAGGCGCTCAACATCCAGCGTGTCTCCTTTGAAGCTTAAGGGCACTTAGGCGCTCCTTCTGTAGCGCCTGGGCGCTAGGGTTTCAGCAGACTTGCTCTTGATCTTCCTTGGAGGCTTTAAGTCTTCTCTTCTTGAGTGCTTTTCTTCGCCACATTGAGCTTCATCATATTTCTCTTGGTGCCTGCAATCAAAACAACAATAAATGAGCTAAAGCACCAATAATTCTAATCAAAATGAACTAAATCTAACAAACTAACATAAATAAACTAAAAAGACAAAACAAAACTGTTTTAAGGTCAAAACAACGTCAAAAATTTGGCTTAAGCGGTGAAATCCCCTCAAAAGGCTTTGGAAAAATAGATAATCTAGCAGATTATCAGCATTTATCGTACACTTGGACGTGTGCAAGGGAGTCTGTCTCCATCGTAGGCCAATAGTAGCTTGCCCTGAGTGCCTTTAACGCTATAGCCTTACCTTCTAGGTGGTGCCCATAACTTCCTTCGTGGACTTCGGATAGGATGTATTTGGCTTCTTTCGGCGTGAGGCATTTGAGGAGGGGTAAAGAAAATTCACGCCGGTATAACTGCCCATCGAAGATGGTCGATCTGACCATGACTTTTTTCAATTTAGCAGCTTCACTGGAATCCTCGAGGAGGTTACCAGACTGTAAGTATTCCAATAATGGTGTGATTCAGGTACGCTCTTACCCGTTGACTTGGAAGACGGCTATGTCAGAGACTGCGGGGTGCGAGAAGGTTTGCTGAATCACCGAACGGTTATTACTCAGACTCTTGGTGCTTGCCAATTTGGACAAGAGATCGGCCCTAGAGTTTTGTTCCCGGGGTATATGCTCCACTTTAACTAGCTAGAAGTTTGGGAGGAGTTCTTGCACTCTCGCCAGGTATTTATGCAAGAGGGGCTCCTTGGCCTGATATTCGCCTCGGATCTGGGAGGTCACGAGCTGGGAGTCACTACAGAGTCGAATCTTTGTGGCCCCCAAGTCTCTGGTCATTGCCAGTCCGGCGATGTATGCTTCATATTCTGCCTGGTTGTTTAAAGAGGGAAATTTGAACCTTAGCGAATTCTCGACAATCACCCCTTCAGAGTTTTTCAAGATTACCCCGACACCGCTTCCTTTTGGGTTTGAGGATCCATCCACAAACACGGTCCAGGATATTTCCTAGGCATTACTGGAGTCTGAAGTGAGTTCGACCAGGAAATCCGAGAGTGCCTGTGCCTTGATTGCCACTCTGGGTTCGTAGGTTATCCCGAACTCAGAAAACTCAATGGACCAAGCAATCATCCTTCCTGCTAAGTCTGGTTTATGCAGTATCTGTCGGATGAGTTGATCCGTCCTTACTACCATGGGATGACACTGGAAGTGTTGCCTTAATCTTCTGGCCGTGATGATGAGTGCAAAGGCGACCTTCTCTATCTTTTGATATCTGAGTTCGAGGCCTTGCAGTACTTTGCTCATGAAATAAATCTGTTTCTGGCCTTCTGATGTTTCTCTGATGAGTACCGAACTCACAGCCTCCTCGTGGATTGAGAGGTACACGTAGAGGGCTTCGCCTGACTCTGGCCTTGTGAGGATAGGAGGGGACGCCAGAAAGTTCTTCAGGGATGCGAAAGCGTCTTCACATTCTCGTGTCCACTCGAATCCGGTCCCTTTTTTCAATAGCTTAAAGAGAGGGAGGGATTTGTGAGCGATTTTGGCCAAGAATCTAGTGAGAGCCGCGATCCGTCCATTTAACTGTTGTACCTCTTTGACGCTTCGGGGACTATGCATTTCGAGCACCACCTTGCATTTGTCGGGGTTTGCCTCAATACCGCGAATGCGCATTTCTCTGGGTTGAGTCTCATGTTGTGCTTTCTTAGCTGTGCAAACACTTCTTCGAGGTCCGAGGTGTATGATCCAGACGATGGGGTCTTGACTATCATATTGTCAATGTAGACCTCTAGCATTCTCTCCATCTGTTCTTCGAAGACCTTGTTCATGATCCTCTGGTAGGTGACCCCGGCATTTTTCAACCTGAATGGCATTACCTTGTAATAGTAACTTGCCTTTTCGGTGATGAAGGTCGTTTATCTTGGTCTCCAGGGTACATCGGGATCTGATTATACCCGGAGTAAGCGTCCATGAAGGATAGTAGCCGGAAGCCGGAGGAGCTATCAACTAGCTTATCAACGTTTGGAAGGGGGTATGGATCTTTGGGGCACGCTTTGTTGAGGTCGGTGTAGTCCACACACATCCTCCATTTTTCGTTAGACTTTTTTACCAAGACATCATTTGAGAGCCAGGTGGTGTACGAGATCTCCCTGATGAAGCTAGCGTTTAGTAACTCCTTGACTTGCTCGTCGATGGCTTGTTGCCTCTCGGGGCTAACTTTTCTCTTCTTTTGGGAGACTGATTTTGCATCCTGTTTAATAGATAAACGATGGTAGATGAAAGCGGAGTTGATCCCAGGCAGATGAAAGCAGGGTTGATCCCAGGCATATCAGCGGATGTCCAAGCAAAAAGATCCTTTGTTTTTCTATGAGAGCTTTATCAACTGGGTCTTCTCTTGCTCTCCAAGGTTTGTTCCTATCTTGGTGACTTAGTCGGGGTTATCACCTAATTGGAGTGAGATCAATTTTCCTTCAGGTTGGGGTCTTGTGCCTCGGATTTCCTCACGGACATCCAACTCGATCATCAGGATGTTGACTTAGTCGCGGGCAGGGCTGGATGTTCATGCCTTTGTTTTTCTAGAAGCCCTGTTGATCTTCAAGCTCTCATTATAGCATTTGCGAGCTGCAATCTGGTCGCCCTTGACCGTGACCACTTCATTGTTCCTGTTGAGGAACTTCATGGCCTGCTGGGCGGTAAAGACTACAGTGGGAATGCTATTTAGCGTAGGACGACCCAAGATGATGTTGTAAGTCGAGGGACAATCCACGACCAAAAATCTCACCTTTATCGTTTTGTAGGTGTCGTCATTACCCAGGGTCAAGAAAGTTTCAAAGTAATTGACTGGGGTAACTTTTTCTCCGGAGAAACCGATCAACTCACCTTCATATGGTGTAAGTGCAGACAGAGGGAACTCTAGTCTTTCGAAGGCATTTATGAACATGATGTCCGCTGAACTCCCCTAATCTACAAAGATGGGGTGGACTTCAGCGTTAGATATTATTCCGGATATGACAGAAGGTCGTCATGATCACGGATAATGTAGCCGTAGTCTTTATCGGAGAAGGAGATGGATGGCGTGTCCTTGTTCTCAACATGGGGTCTTCGCGAAGAAGAACCAGATACGCTTAAGACTGCTGCCCGGAGTGCCCTTTTTCGGGAATTATTAGACGGACCACCCCCTGCAAATCCTCTTGAGATGGTACTGATGAGTCTGTCCTTCCTGTTAACCCCACCTTGAGTATCTCGTTCCTGGTCCTGCCTGTTTTCAACATTGCAGAGTGTAGGGGTCCAGGATCTTCTGGACGGACTCCGACTTCTTCTTGGACGCTGGTTTGGACTTTGCCGGGGGCTGCAGCTTCGTCTCCGATCCCTGCGCCTACCGCTGTCTTCTCCTCCTTAGAGACCGCTGATATACTTTTGCAATCGTCCCTCCTTGATCAGAGACTAGATAACATCCCGGAGTTAGTAACAGTCTTCTGTTTCGTGGCCATAACACCACCTACAATGTTTCGAATGATCCCTCTGGAATTGTTTCTTTACGGGTGGTGGCCTCTTGATATCCTGGAACTCGGTTTGAAGGACCTCTTCAAGATTGTCTCTCGATGGGTGTTCAAAGAAGTATACTCAGAATACTTGGGCCGATACTATTCGCTCTTGGAGGAGTCACAGGGTTGGTTGGAGTTGTGGTTCTTTTTTTGATCAACCGGTTCGCCTTTCTCCAGATTCTCTTTGGCCTTGGTGACTTCTTCCAGCTCAACGTACTTGTCCGCCCGTAAGTGAAATTCATCTAAGCTCGCCAGCTTCTTTTTTGCCAAAGACATGAAGAAACCCGAGTCAGTTCGGAGTCTGTTTCCAGCATAATGGAGGGCTATCCTGTCGTCCAGGTTTTCAATGCCCACCTAGGCGTGATTGAACCTTTTGAAATACTCGCACAAGGATTCAGAACTTCCCTGGCGGATCCCATAAAGGGAGTCAATCGACTTCGGTCGTTCCTTTGCTGTGGTGCAGTGTTGCAAGAAACGTTACGTCAGGTCTTCCCATCCGATGATTTTTGTTCGTAAGGTGACAAACCAACAGAGGGTGTCTTTCTTTAAAAAGAGGGGAAAAGCTAGGCATAACAGCTCCGGGGCGTATCTGTAGAGCTGCATGGACTGAGTGTAAGCATCCAGGTTCTCATGGAGAGCTGTAGTTCTATCATAGGCCTCCAAGTTGCTCGGAAGCTTGAAGTTCCTTAGAACCCTATACGCCATTAGAGCATCCTAGAATTGTTGTTGACGGTCGGGGACCGAGTTATAGTTTCCATAAACCCCGATGCTAGCATGCTAGACCGTGCACTCATTACGAGCTACATCTCGCTCTCCGTTGTCGTTGTCCGCCCTCACCGATCTTTCAAGATTCTCTAACCAACGACGTTGTTTTTCCAGCTGACGCCGCTGACCTTCGATGAGCGTTGTTGTTGACACAATAACTCTCGAAGGCTATTCTTCGTTGTTTCAGATTCGACATTGTGTTCGTAGTGAGACGCATGGTCCACGTTGTCGTGGGAGGTTCCCAAGCGAGCATGCACAGGGATCCTAGCTCCATGGTTTGCTCCATGGTTTGTATTGTTTGCTCTACCATAAGGAAAGACAAGCCTGTTACGGATTGAAACCCTTCGAGATGGAGTAGGGCTTTCAGTAGAGGCTGAAGTCTCGTGTCCATCGTTGAGAGTTTCCACCATAGCGGGCCTGGTTCTAGCAGCAGAGGTTTCTAGTGGTGTGACGGAAGGAGGGTCGTGTTGTGCTGCTCGGCCCTGTATTTGGCCAAGGACAACATGTGCAGTGCTTCCCTTCCTCTGGTTGTGTCTTGTACTCATTATGGTTAACGTGAGAATGGAAGTTTATTAGGTTCCCACAGACGGTGCCAATGTTCTGAAGTGGATTCGGAAGGTACCTGAGATAGGCATGTGTATGGTGGTTCCCTCCTTGCGCAGCTATAGCCAAGCGTATGGAATCAAGAGAGTGGATACCTGCAACAAGACTCCAACGCTAAAGTCAAACAATACACAAGTAGGTGTTATGTAATGGAATAACAGATATCTTATTAGGATAACTTAGCTTGGTATATATAGAGAGCATGATTGGAATCCTCACGCAATCCGTGTAGGATGAAGGTACATTAAGATCGTGCCTTGACAGAGGTTTCAGCCCATGATCATTGTAGTCCGTCTCTGACCTGTCAGGACTGTCCCACAATCGTTAAGATCCGTCTCTGACTTGTCGGGACTGTCCCACGATCGTTGAGGTCCGTCTTTGATTTGTCAGGACTATCTCCTTAGTGGCCAATCCTTATTGTAGGCAGTTATGGGAATCTGTATAAGTCTGGCTATCGTTAGAGTCTGATGCCATGGACCGAGGTTGTAAGACCTTAGCCGGGGTGCTTATAGAGGAGTCCGGTGGTTCATGTATCGAGTCGATCCTTTCGGATGAGACCCTGGACCACAGTCCAGAATAATATATGTTATAAAACAATGGGTTATTATAAGCAACATAGTTTATAATATTTACCAAAACCATTTTTCTCTTCTTGTCAAGCCATATCTTTCACAAAATCATATGACATATTATATGTGTGTGTGTGTGTGTTAATCTCATTTCATTGGGTAAAAAAAAATTGGAGAAAATGTTCTCAATAATCTAAATGGTAATATACAAAGATGAGGAATTTGTGAGATACAACTTATGACTCAAATAATAGACAACTAATTAACCTCACTAAATAGTAGGCAAAATGTAGCTTGATTAATCCTTAATGACTTGAACTTGCAAGACAAGAAGAAAACATACAAATATATACAAAATAATGGTTAGATATAGGCATGACATTAGACTTAGGCACAAGTATCTAGCTTTCTCTAAGACAATTCACACCCCCTAAACTCCAATGGTACCCAGGTGCAATGGATCATGATGTGCCTCCATGATAAAACTGTTCAGATTATGTTGTTCATCTCCCAACTTCTATACAAAGAGAGAGATAAGACTCTTTTCACCTACACCTTTTATCAGTTATAATATTTAAAAAATATCTCATATTATTATTATTATTATATTTTAAAATATTTTAGAATATCTTAACTGATCTCTTAGAATTTATTTTCTATTTATATTTCTTGATTTATTTCTTTATTACTTTTAATATAAATAGGATAAGATAGTGGAGTTTATCTTTTGTATCACATCACATCATATCGTAACTCATTACTAATATCAATATTATTATTCTCACTTTACAGCTTCCTCTCTCTTTTCTTTATTCCCTAATCATAAATCAAATTCTTCAATATAGTATCAGAACCATGGTATTCAATTTGAGGAGAGTTTATCATTTTCGTTGTGTGAGCCATGGCGTTAGAATTATTATTCACCACCTTCAAACCAAGATTTAGTTTTGTTGTTTTTCTCATCTTTGTCTCCTCCCAACACCCCCTTTTGAGTTTTGATATGTTTTCTTCCAATCTCCACTGATGCTCCTCCGTTACCGTTGTTGCTCCGTCTTCGTTGCTCCAGCCTTCGATTGATCAATTTCGTCAGATCCAACTTGAAAAATTGGCTTTGCCTTAGTTTGTTCTAATCTGAAAGATTGACTCCATTACAATTGTGATTTCCCAAATGCAAATTGATTCCATCCTAGATATAGTTTGACTCCATTTTCATTGTAAATTTTTTCAAATGCAATTTGGTTATATTCTAAATGCAGTTTGGGCTTGTTGGCTTTTGCTTTCACGCAGTTTGACTTCCTTTGGCACGCTATATTTTTATTTTGTTTTCTTTTTTATTTGTTTAATTGTAAAGCTTTAACTTAAGGAGAATGTTAGAATATCTAAAAAATATCTCATAATATTATTATTGTATCTTAAAATATTTTAGAATATCTTAGATGATTTTTTAGAATTTATTTCTTATTTATATTTCCTTATTTAATTAAGTCTAGAGTCTACTATTAATATAAGTAAATAAGATTGTTGGATTTGTCTTTTATATCATATCATATAACATCATATTACATCGTATCACATTATTATTATTATTATTATTATTATTATTATTATTATTATTATTATTATTATTATTCTTTTTCTTTATTCCCTAACCTTAAATCTAATTCTTTAACATTCTCTACCCAAATATTATGGAAAAAGCTTCTCTAAAGTGCAGTGTCTCAAAAGTGAATAAGTAAGAATGTATACAATTTTAATTTAATCTAAAATACATTAAAATTTTAACTCACTAAAATTTAATAATTGATACATTCTTATTTGCCCACTTCAAGCAGCCTGATCCAAAGATTATACACACAATATGATATAGTACATACATTTTTCACAAAAAAAATTGCATGTTTTCTTCACTTCAATCGCCAACTACTTTATCATATCTATGGGATTGCAAGTTTCCCTATGGTGTACTAGCCGTTTGCAACATCTAACATACATGCATCCCATAAAAGACCACATGATCGACATAATGGTCATAAAATATTCTTAACAGTTGGCCATCTAATGGCCTTTAATTATCTTCAGTTTTATGGCCATTTACAATTCTTTTAAAACATGCTTTAATTCTTGTAACTATTGGGCACTTAAATTTGTGAAACATTATCATAAATTTTATTAAAAACATGTTTTTTTATAAAAATATTCTAACATCTTTTTTGAAAGTTGGTGGTTTGTTTTACCTTATAATAGGGAGGGCATTCCCCTAAAAACTTCATCACAAAAAAAAAAAATATTTATGTTGAGGGTGAATTACTATTAGCTATACTATTCTCTGTTATAAAAAATAGTTTTACTATAATTTATATTTAGGACTTCAACTAAAGTTTCAATCTATTACAACCACCCGAACAAATCTTAGGTGGTTGAGTTTTTTGTTGATCATTTCATGTCAAGGAGCTTTCGCTGCCTAGCATGCTCTCAAACTTGCTATGTGTATACGAAAGAGATAGATCAAGGAAAAGAAAGGTGATTTAACGCGAACTCGCAAGAGAATTAAAGATACAGTCTCTTGTTATGAAGGATTGGGTCTCTGTTTTCCACGTTGATGTTGTCGTTGAAGAAGGGAGCCAATTTCAACACGTACACTTGCACATCTAATTAGCTCCACTGACATTTTTTTATCCGAGAAAGAAAAGAACTTCCAATAAATATCTCCCCACTCAATTTCAACCACATGAATCAATTCATGCATACCAGTCAGCCTGCAAAGTAGAAAGAAAAAAAAAAAGGCTACATTAATTAATGGATGTTGGCCATTTCTTCTGGTGATGCCAGTGGAACCTATAAGGCCACGTAACATGATTATATTATTTAATTGGGGTGTATTCATTTTCACCGACTTTCACAATCATTAGGTCAGATCAGATTACACATTATGCTCCTCTTCAATTCACAAATGGACTTTTCTAACACTCACAAATTTATAATTAAGAGTTTATTATTTAAACACTTAAAATATAACACTTAGATTATATTTTACTCATATTTATATATAGCATATTTATCCTAATTTGATACACGAGATATATAAAAATAGTAAATTACATTCACATGGGACATATTATTTTAAGTGAATGTCGTATTCTAAGGGTTAAAAAAATATTTTTGTATAATCAATTTATATTAATTTTATATTAATCATTACTACTAGTGGTCCAATTTTGTTTTGGAATGTTTACGTTTGACTTTCATCATTTGAGAAATTTAAAGAGAAATTACAGCGAATCTCAAACTCAAACTACTAGAATGGGTTATAGGTAAAGAATAGGTTAAGAGATAGGTAGAGATGAGAGGAGTCTCCATTTTTGAGGGTCCAAGTCCTGTTTTCAAGCCAGTAGTATCAAGGAACAGAAAGAAGGAAGATGATTTTATGGGGTACATGAAGAAAGTGATAGCAGAATTCATCACTTTCTTTTTCATAAACTTTCCAGATTCTTTTGGGGCGAAATATATGTGGTATGTGTTTAGAAAATGGAGAAGGGTTGAAGATGTTTTTATTCTAAAAAAAGTGGATAAATATAGGCGTAAATTTGGATTCGTGAGATTCAACGCAATAGGAGGTGAGGATTATCTTATGAGACAACTTCAAAAGGTTTGCATCGGAGACTTCATACTTCAAGTAAATAAACCAAAGTATGATAGACAAAATAAGATACTACAGCAAGGAGAAGTTGATGCGAGTTCAAGACAGGAAAAAAGAAGTGCATGTATCTGGAATCATAAGGGTGAGCAACATGTCAAATATGCTCACTCAAACATTTCTAAAAGTATGACCCACATTCAAGCAGTGAAATAAGGAACAAAACAAGCAAAGCAAAAGGAGGATAGAAAAACGCAGGAACGAAGCTTAATATATGCTAACAAGAATGCCATGGTTGAAGAGGAGGAAAATTCTTATGAAAAGTGGAACGGTAGATCTTTTAATGTTGGAGAGGAGGAAATGGCCAAATTCAAAGGATGTTACGTGGGGAAAGTGAGAAATCCAGAGGGATGTTTTCAGTTACATGAGAAATTCAATATGGAAGGTTATTTCTCAGTAAAAGTTATCCAATGGGAGCTGATTTGGTTTTGCTTCAGGCAGAAGATCCACGAGAAATTCCATCGTTGGTAAATGATGCAAAAGACTGGTTATTAACATGGTTTGTGGAAATTCATCCTTGGCAAGAAGATGACGTAGGTGCAGATTGTTTGTCGTGACCCGGATCGCGGCAGGATAGTAGCTCACGAGATTTTAAAAATATAAAATAAGGAGTAACCATCAATTTTATTTGAATTAGGAAAAATTAGAAAATCTTTCTTTGAAAATAGTCTTTGAAAACTAGATTGGATTCGGGAGTCGGTTATAGATAGGGAATGGTGAAAACTTAATCCCACTACACCACTATCACACCCGTCTTGAGTATCTGTTTTTTAAGTCAACAAGTAAAACTTAATAATATCAAATTTATTTATTTTACTCCTGTTAAAAACATTTTGTAATTATTTTATTTTTTATTAATTTTTTAAAGAAAACAACCAAATTGTAAAAATTTAATTTTGGCTTGACAGAATAAAAATTCTGCTCCTACGTATCCTTAGGTGCAATAAGGAACTCAAAGTCACATAGTTCTTTAGAAATGATTGAGTTGATTCATTTTAATTTGAAAAAAAAGATTTTTTAAAAAAAGGATTGTATTTTGAAAACAAACTCATCATTGCACAGGGTTCAAATTAGCACAAGGCTACTCAATAAACTCTTATGATCCAAATGACATTGAAGATATCATCCACTATTCAATCAATATCATTAGTCATTACATTGATTAAAAGATTTTATTTTTATGATTTTTCATTTTTTATTTTTTAAAAATATTTTTTTACTATGCTTCAAATTATTTAACTAAATAACTTTGATTCCTTTTTTTTTAACTTTTATTTCTATTATTACTAAGGGGATGATAATCACATATTTTATTCATTAAGAAACCCTTATGTTTAGTCATTTACACTCTCCATATTCTTAATTGATTGAGTTTGGTATGATTTTGTGAGTTTGAAATTCAAATTGGCCCTAATGAATATTTTCAAAGATTATTGAGATTTGACACTGTTTCGTATTTTGGCCATAACTTGAGTTCCTAATATCTTATGAACATGAATTTTACCTTATAGGAAAGTTTAAGAGGAAGCTCTACAACTTTGATGAAGAGCTGAAGTCCGATTCAGATGTCTAAGGGACCTAAGTTTACATGGAAGTCAGAATACGGGTTCTGTCAGTAGAATCCGAACAGTGTGCACTCATAAAATCATATCTCAAGATGTAATAATGGAGATGGGCTGAAATTTGGATAGTGGATAGTCAAGATCCAAATAAACAACTTTCATGAAGAACACATTTTGAGAAAAAGAAGTCTATTAGGTCATTTTGAGCTTGCAAGTCGGAACAGAGGTGCTGAAGTTGGGTTTGAGTAACCTACGGTATTTGGGACATATCTTAGGCTTAAGGAAGCCAAATTGGACGAACCAGCTATCCATTTTATAGCCAAGACAAGGATCTACAACTTTCATGAAGAACACTTTTCGTGGTTCTGAAGTATAGTGGGTCGTTTTTGGCTTCCAAGTCAGACACGAAATTTTCGTCCTCAACCATCCACTCATCCATCCACTAATCCACTTATCCATCCACTAATCCACTCATCCACTCATCTACTCATCCACTAACTCACCCACTCATCCACTCATACACTAATCCAACCACTTAACCACTCCACCCACTCATCCATCCACTCACCCATTCATGTCCATAATTTCCCACTCACCAAAAGTCCTTTGGCATTTTTCACTAATTCAACCACTCAACCATTCCACTCACTCATCCACTAAACCAATCCACTAAACCAACCCACTAATCCATCCACTCAAACACTCCACTCACTCACCCACTCATCCACCCACTTCCCTTTGTCATTTTGTTACCTTAGACTTCTATAAAAGGCACCATTTATCATGAACAAGATGTAATTCTCCTTCATTTCTCTCTAAGTTTCTTCTTGCTTCTTCATAGTTTCTCATAGTTTTGTATATTTTGATGCTCCCCTTCATGGTAATGGAGGGTTAAGCTACTTTGGGTCAATTTAGAACTCTTGAAGAGATTGTGGTTTGGATTCTTGAGACCTTGGTTATGTATTGTATTTGATTTGTAATTGAATTCCTCCTTTCTTCTTCTTTTTCTTCTTCTTGATCTTTAATGCATGAATGGTGATTCTATTTATGTTGATCTGATTGATCTTGGTTTAAGATTGAGATTTGTGATGAAACTTAGAACTGATTGATCTAAACTAATCATATAAATGAAGATTGAGATTTGTGATGAAACTTAGAACTGATTGATCTAAATTAATCACAGAATTGAAGAGGTTAGGTTACTGATTTGTGCCTAAGTTAATTGAATTCGGTACTTGAAATTAACATAGATTTTCATGAATGATGCGATTGCGGATTTGTGTTTATTACTTGTTAATTGAATTCTAGACGATCGTCTAGTATGAATTCTGGATTTGATGCAGAGATCTCGGTTAGATCCAAATTAACAATTCAATTGCGCTTCAAGTGTTCTATGAAGGGTCTATGATTGAATCCACCCAATCTTGGATAGGTTTCTAAATTGACTACTCTTTAATTGTCATTTCTTCCGTTAATTTTGTTAAGTACGATCTTAAACTGTCAAACCTCCCTTTGCTAACTTTCACTTGATTTGATTAAATTACATCTACGATCCTTGAGGAGACGATCCGGTGTTGTCACTGTGCTACAAGCTTAGGTAATAACTTCGGTTATAATTTTGACTGAGTTCGGCGCTCGTCAGGGGACCAAATGGACTTGAATAGGCTGGTAGCCCATGTTTTTTCAACAGAAATATCAACAGAAAGGGAGATATGGGCAAAAACAAAATGCTCTAAATCAACAGAGCACACATACAATGGAGATATGGGTGATAGCGACTTGTGCGCGATAAGAATAAAGTAGTGTGTTCGACGGCAGCTCGGTGTCACGCAGCGAAGGTCGGTTGGGCGATGCGGGTGACAGATCTGGTGGTGGCGTTCCGGCTAAAGGCGCGACGTGCGGGTCGTGCTGCGGTGCTGCAGTCCAGCGTGGAGCAGTGGATCTGTTGCGACTCGGTGGAGAAGCAGCTCGCGGGTTCGGTGGGTCAGGGTGGAGAAAATTCAAAGGTCAGATCGGGGAAGTGGTTCGTGGCGGCTGAACGGCTGGAACGATGTGGGCTATGGTCAGTTCATGTTCGGTGGATTGTGGTGATTGGTTTATTAGTGGGTTTGCAAAATGGTGGCTAAGGAGGTTGTTGGTGGAAGATGGTGGTTATGGGTGTTTGTGGGTTGTTGGTGTAAGGTGGTGGAGAGAGTGGAGGTTTGGGTTGAATGGGTTGTTAATGGGAGAAGGTGGTTGTGGTCTGAGTTCTGGAAGGTGAAGGGAAAAAGATGATGAATAGTGAATAAAGGTGGAGAAGATGATGAATAGTGAAATGAGAAGTTGGAGAAGATGATGAATAGTGAATCAAGGTGGTGGTGAGTGGTGGTCTCTATTAAAGAAAATCCTCTGAAAAAACTCCCTTGTTCTCTGATTTCTCTCTAAAAAATGCCCCCTCTGTGTTACCCATAGGAAAGGAAAATGGAGAAAAATGAATATTGTGGCTGCTCTCTCCTTCTGCCATTCCTCCTCTGTCAAGGGTTCTCTGTTTCCTCTTACAAGCAGATCTTCCTGCCACCCTCCCCATAAATTAGCCTTGGCAGATAGAGTGGCTGATGGTAGTTGTAAGGGTTTCTATTTCCATGTCTATTCTTAGATTTGTGACCCTTTGTATGATTTTAATGCCTGCAACTTACCATTTTTGGGCTCCTTGAGCTTGTTTTTTTTTTTTTTTGTTGCAGTGGAGGTTATTTGCTGCAACATCTCTTTATCTCTTTTTTTAAACGAAAATCAGTATTCCTTTTTTCTTTTTATATTAAGACAAAGCAAAATAAAAAAAAAAGTTAAAACATGATTAGAGAATTTGATCAAGAATGCAAACAATTATTTATTTTTTATTATTTTTGACCAGGGTAAAATTAAGTGTTCACATCGTTTAACGTGGATTAAATGTTATGGAGTGCCAATTCATGCTTGGAAGGATGATTTATTTAGTCTTGTCGCTAGAGTTCTTTTAAGAACTTCGATTCAGGATTCCATTAACAAAGTTGTTTGAGTCAGAATTAATAACAAAATTTTTAGTATTATATTGGTTGAAGAAGTATTTGGAGATAATGTTTTTAGAATAAGAGCAGGGCAGCCCAGCAACCAGAATGTGCATAATTGGTGTGATTCAGATTCAACCTCTATGTCCACTACTTCGGAATGGTTCTCAAAGACATTGGAGTTGGAAACAAGGGAGAGGTGGAATGAGGAAGGGCATATTGAAGATTAGCAGGAGAAGGAGAATGTTATGGAAAATGACTTAATTAAGATGTTTTCCAAAGATGCAATTCCCCAATCATTGGGTAGGGGAAAAGGCATGGATAACTATTGTGGTAATCAACGTGGATTGATTACAAACCAAGTGGAAAGTGTGCAAACTTTAAATAAGTTTGATTGTCTCTAGGATCAAGAAATTGGTAGCGTTGAAGTTGAGGAAAGAAATGGGCCGCAAGCATTAGAAGTCCAAGCCCAAATGATGCCAGTTGAGTTGATTAGAAAAGAATCTTAGGATGGTATTGCGTAGACCAGATCCAATAGCGGGTGCCCAAACCGCAATATGAGAATTATCAGACTTTGGGCCAGTCTTCACATCTTAATGGCCCAAGCTCGTCTAACGCAGATCTAATTCCCACAAAACTTCCTAATTCTTCAGATGCGTTAGTGAGATCCATCCTGGACGCAAATGCAAGTTTCAATGAAGTTCTAAATTTTACAACAGGTTTCCAGAACCCTCCAAATATGCTTGTGGGAGTGTTTGCAAAGGATACATTTGTTAATTTGGATTCTACAATTCAAAGAGTCTCTAGCGAATCATCCGTATCAGTAAAATCATGCCATCATCCTCGAATTACAATTAGAAAGAAAAGAAACTATCTTAAGAAACGAAGCCAGTTGAGGAGTGTAGTAATGGAGGAGCCACGCGTTTTGGAGGAAGGTCGTGAGACTGCAACTCAAAAGTCTCAAGGTTCTGACATCTCTGACTCTCAAATTAGAAATTAGATTTCTAGAATATGTCATTCGACTGCCATGAAGGTTTGGGAGATAAGAAAAGAGATGGGGGGTCACTCATTCTGGAAATGAAGTTTTGGTGGTTGAAAAATTAGTTAAAAAGGAAAATAGAGACAAGAAGGCAGTACAAGTAGATGGGGACAGCAAGGTGCAAGTATGAAGATCATAAGCATCAATGTGAGAGGCCTTGGGGGTAAGGCCAAAAGGAGGAAAATAACCTCTATGGTGGTGGCTGAGCAAGTGGATTGATGCGTGCGGATGTAGTGATTAAAATTAAGATAAAAATCAGTTGTCAGGCCCACCAGAAAATAAAAACCTTACAACTAGTTGTAGTTAGTAAGGGTCGATCCACGAGAGAACCAATTCAATTAACACTATTAAACAATTCCCAATTTAGACTCGATTAACAATAAACAAGTAAAAGGGGGTTTTGGAGTTTTGATGAACAATGAGCGACTTCAAAGATAACAATAAACAAACTAAAATCAACAATATAAGAAAATTGGTTAAGAGATTGAATCCACCACTAGATTTATATGATAATGTAAATCCACATATCCTTTTATTCCAACATGCTCAATTATGTTTTTATGCAATTGTGAGAGTAAATCTCTGTTTTCCTTACGTGTTGGTCAATTTAGCAACCGCTCAAATCAACTCCTAATCACTGATTAGTCATAAAGCAACCGCTCTTACAACTATCCAACAATTGCATTAAGATTTAGAAAACCAATTACACTAAGGTCTAATCACACAAGGGATTAAATTACTTAGAACATATATTTCTCTAGATCTAATACCGCAACCGCGCATAATAAACCCAGATCTACCACTTTTATAACTGGCAAATAGCACAAAGATAATTATACCCACATGAACATCATACATCCCACTAGATCTACTACCGCAACCGAGCATAATAAACCTAGATCTACTACTTTGAAAGTAGGAACAAGTACAAAAACCTTCATACCAACAATAGATTCAGAAATATATGAATAAAAACATAACTGTGTTGAAATAATCAAATATGCAAAGTTTACAACATTAATACTAGCGGTTTCATCACCCCCTTAACCAAGGGAGGTTTAGTTACACATAGCTAGGAAGAAATCACAAGAAAAACTATGAAGAAACAAGAAGAAACTATGAAGAAACAAGAAACTAAGAGAGAAAATGAAGGAGAGTTACATCTTGTTCATGATAAATGGTGCCTTTTATAGAAGTCTAAGGTAACAAAATGACAAAGGGAAGTGGGTGGATGAGTGGGTGAGTGAGTGGAGTGTTTGAGTGGATGGATTAGTGGGTTGGTTTAGTGGATGAGTGAGTGGTTGAGGACGAAAATTTCGTGTCTGACTTGGAAGCCAAAAACGACCCACTATACTTCAGAACCACGAAAAGTGTTCTTCATGAAAGTTGTAGATCCTTGTCTTGGCTATAAAATGGATAGCTGGTTCGTCCAATTTGGCTTCCTTAAGCCCAAGATATGTCCCAAATACCGTAGGTTGCTCAAACCCAACTTCAGCACCTCTGTTCCGACTTGCAAGCTCAAAATGACCTACTAGACTTCTTTTTCTGAAAATGTGTTCTTCATGAAAGTTGTTTATTTGGATCTTGACTATCCACTGTCCAAATTTCAGCCCATCTCCATTATTACATCTTGAGATATGATTTTATGAGTGCACACTGTTCGGATTCTACTGACAGAACCCGTATTCTGACTTCCATGTAAACTTAGGTCCCTTAGACATCTGAATCGGACTTCGAGCTCTTAATCAAAGTTGTAGAGCTTCCTCTTAGCTTTCCTACAAGATAAAATTCATGATTTTCAGATATCAGGAACTCAAGTTATGACCAAAATACAGAAACAGTGTAAAGTCTCAATAATGCTGAAAATATTCAATTAGGACCAATTTGAGCTCAAACTCGCAAAATCATGTCAAACTCAATCAATTAAGAATATGGAGAGTGTAAATGACTAAATATAAGGGTTTCTTAATGAATAAAATATGTGTTTATCAAATTCCCCCACACTTAGCTTTTTGCACTCCTGGGCAAAACTCAAGACCAAAATTTTACAATCAAGAAGAACAACCAAAGGTTGAGGATCAAAAGATTCATGAGTTAACAATTCTCCACATCTCAAACCATCAAGCAAGGTATCTTCAACATGAATCGAGAATGATAGATCTTCACAAGATTCCCTCTCAATCTCTCAAGTGTTTAAAGGGTAGGTATTTCACTCAATTCAACCCATGAAAATTGCACTACCATAAGCTTGCTTATCTTCTACTTCTCCACTACTCAAAACACATGCACACACAAATCATGAGGACTTTATTCAAGGTTGTAGTGAGGTCAAGGTAACAGGATAGGATAAAATAGATATGAGAAGATAAATACCAAAGAGAATAAAAGCAAATGAGAGCTGAGTTCAAATAACAAGCATAAAAGTTCATCCCAACTCTAGTGTATATCCCTTTACATATTCATTTCCCAATCCTTTTCTTTTTTTTAAACACTTGGTTTTTTTTTCTTTTTTTTTCTTTCTTTTTATATATATGAACATAACTATATACATACATTTTTTTTTCTTTTTGGGCACTCTTTTTCTTTTTCAACAACCATTTTGTACACACACCCCCACACTTGTTCAAAAACTCATCCATTAACCAAGCTAATGTTCTTTTATTCCCTAAGGTAAAGTAAGAACACGATTTCTCATTTAAGGCACATAATGAGCTAGAAACAAGGAATTGTCAAATAAGCTCAAAGGGGTTAAGCAAAGGAAAATATACAAGGTTGGCAAGAATCAGAGAATTTTCAAGAAGTCAAAAGAGTGCTTGATATCATATTGAAAACAAGGTTGGCTATTTGGTTAAACTAGCTAATTAAGAAAGAGGGCCTCAATCATGTTCATGCATGCAAGTGAAATGTAGCCTCAAAAAGAATCAAAGCAAGTTCTAGAGTGGTCATTAACATGAGTGAAAATCACACAAGAAAGAAGAGAATGACATAAATGTTGAATCCATCCATTAGGCTCAAAATCTCACAAGGTATGCATCCATCAAACTCAATTCATCAATTTAATCATCCATCACCAAGCATATCAGTTCAAGAAGGGAGAAAAGTTATTCAATCATGCAATGAACCCCTTTTTTTTTTTCTTTTCTTTTTTTTTTTGAATTTTTTTTTTTTTACAAAAAGAACATGCTGAAATCTCTCCCCCACGCTTAATATAACATTGCCTTCAATGTGAAAGAGAGATATAGAAAAGAGCAACACAACCTGATAAGAAGTGAATCAACGCCAAGCAGAAAAGAAACACACTTTGTCGATCGCACGCGATCGGACACGAAAAGAAATCAAACAATAAAACTTTAGTACTAATTAGTTACTACCTAAAAACTCCTTACTCGCCACCAATTAAGATGCGTCTCAAGAGTAAAATTACTCCTTACTCGCCATCACTAATTGATTTAATAAGTACATGACAATCATATCATACTTTCCAAACAAAGACAACAAATTTTTTTTTTTTTTTATTTTATTATTTTATTATTTTTTTTTTTTTTTTTATTATTTTTTTTTGGGTCAACTATCCTTCAACTATCCTTCCCCCCAACTAAATCACAACATTGTCCTCAATGTTAAAATATAGATGAGTAAAAGGAGAAGATATTACCTGTTGGAGAAAAGCCGACACAAATTTAAATAGAAACAAGGTACAATAAAATCAAACCCATTAAAGATGAAGTCGCAGATCGGCTTTTGTTTCTTGTTACTTCCTTCGCCTGCTTCTGTTGACCAATCTATCGAGCTAATACCGGATCAGGTACATACTCAAAAGCTTCTAATTTATCAATGAGCTCATCAATAGTGGAGGCGAGAGATAAGAAGTTGTCTTCTTGAAGGAGTGATAAATTTACGTTCCACATGACTTTGTCAAGAAAAGATAACAAAAGATCAAAGAAATTATTAACATTCAACAAACCAATGGGTCTATGGTGGATGTTTAGTTCCTAAGAGACAATTTGAAAAATTTCTTCTAAAGTACCAAAACCACACAGTAAGACAATAAATGCATCGAATTGTCAACCATTGTTTTCATTCGTCCATGCATAGATGTTACCCGAATTTCTTCTCCAATTGTCTTTCCGGTGATGTTATTTTCAGCCAAAGGTTTAGGAATAACACCTAAAACTCGATTGCCTCCTATAGAAGCAAGACAAGTGATACAGCCCCCCATTAACCCACGACAACCTCCCCATATACAAGATGAATATTCCTCGCATGCAAGTGATCGACCAAGAGTGCTAGCTGCGTTTACAAACTCTAATCCCTTCCCATAACTCGACCCACAAAAAACACAGACATTTTTGAGGTTACGAATAGAAGGCCCCATTCTATACTCTTCCTCTCTTTGAGTGTTTCGAGTTGAAGGAAAATGGAGAAAATGGAGTGTTTAAGTAGGAAAAAGAATGGAAAGGGGAATAATTGCACCTATGAGGGTAGGTTGGCTGTTGTCAGAAAAGGTTGAAATTAAGAAACACAGAATCTTTTCTCCTCTTTTTTTTTTACTTTTTTTTTATTTTTTTTTGTTTGACTTCAAGAAAACCATCAAGGTAAAGAAGTCTAGAAACCCTTGAAGGACCCTGCTCAAAGGATCGTCTGTACAAAAATTAAAATACAACAAAATGATACAAAGATAAAAGAAATAGAAAATGATGACATACCTGTATGTACAGTGTCCATGGCGTATCTTTATCTTTACGCGTCATGAGTGCAGTAGACATCACGTCCTTTTTTTTTTTTTTTTTTTTTTTTGAATTTGTTAGAAAAACTTGATGAAAGATGAGTGTATACTTACTTAAGATTGGGATGGAGGTAGTCATTTTTCTTTCGGCTTTGTGCCAAAGCATTGTTGACCAAGTATTCGACCCATTCAAGACCGGCGCAACATAGGGCTCCCAAAAGGGACAAGTGGCCATAATACGCTGGGCCGCCTCACATGTGGGATACAATCTACCTTCTTTGTTTTTCAATTAAGAAGAATTTGGATCGGGATGCATGCATTTCCCCATTCACGGTGTGTGTTACCAAAGCCAACCCTAAGACGTATACATAAATTTTTTTGTTTTTTGTTTTTTTTTTGTTTTTGAGAGATGACATGAAGAAGAAGAAGAAGAAGAAGAAGAAGAAGAAGAAGAAGATGATGATGATATGTACAGATTGTTGTGATTGTGGCTCACATCTTCCTCTCGGTTTTACGTCCGAGAAACGCTTAAACGCCTTCTATGAGTCGGGGATAGGCTTCCCATCCAATTTTCTTATAAACCGACAAACGGGGTCTTTTAGAGTCGATTCCCAAGATCGTAGCGTTTTTCTTCATCCTTGAAGAGATTCCACAATTTAAGAATTTCACGATGCACCAATCCACAAGAATGCGTCTCAAGAGTCGATAAGATATCATCTAATGACTCCTTACTCAGTCCATTCTTAATGAAGAAAATTTTATCTTCTCTATTTGCGGAAACCATCCCCAAAGTATGACATCGCTTGTTACGGTTCCATCGTCCACATTTGTAAAGACTTGTAACCTTTTTGCTCTTCTCCTTTTAGAATATGAACTTCTTCCAAGACCAGGGCATATATGAGTCAAATGAAATTGAGGACTCACCGCTAATCGAACCTTTGCTTCAATTATCCAACAGTACATCTTCGGCATACCTTTGTGCATTAACAGTCTCAATCTTTCACATCGAACTTTGTAGATTTTTCTCAGAGCATTTTGAGGAAAAGAAGGAAAATGTTTTCTCAGGTTTGAAAGAATGACATCCATTTTGAAGGAGAAGAAGGATTCAGTTATTTTGGGAAACCGAAAAATAAACCGACTTGAGAGTCACGCGAGTGACCGTATCCGCCACTTAACCGGCAACACAAAGAACTCAAGAACTTGATTTTCCAGGAATGATTGAGTCTTTGTCCATTAACTTTACGCGCATTACCATTCCTAGGATCCTCAATATTTACGGCCCCAGAGGATACACGTGTTTGACAGCAAAAGAACCGCGTCACCTAGATCTCAATTTTTCAAGGAGTAGGTGCAGATGATAATCTCAAAGCAGAACCTTTTTGACCAATTTCCGCAACTTTTGCAAAAGGTGTAACAGACCTTAAATAAAGTAGGCCAATAAAATCCATACTGCAAGATTTTCGCAGTTGTTGTCGCTGAAGAAAAGTGACCTTCACATGCTTCCGAGTGACAAAATTTAATGGCACTACCTACCTTATTGTCAGGACACAAATTTTTTTTTTTTTTTTTTTTAGAGATTCAAATGCTTACAACCAACAAACAGATAAAAACATAATCTAAGGAACTAATGAAAACACAAAATAAAAAGGGATAAAGAGAGCAAATCTGGTTGGGTTGCCTCCCAATGAGCGCTTAGTTTATAGTCCTCACCGACATGATGATACTTTCATTGCTCCTCATATTGTGGAAGGATGAGGGTCATCACTTCCATCTCTGCACTGTCAGGAAGTTCATGATATGGTTTGAGACGATGACCATTGACCTTAAATGCTTTGCTTAATTTTCACTCCCGATCTCAAGCGTACCAAAAGGAAAAACATTAGTTACCACAAACGACCCAATCCACTTAGAACGCAGTTTACCGGAAATAATTTGAGTCTTGATTGGAATAGCAGGACTTTTTGTCCTCTGTGAAATTTCTTTTCGGAAATCAATTGGTCGTGGAATGCCTTAGCTTTAGTCTTATAAATCAGGGCATTCTCAAAGGCCTCATTTCTTAGTTCTTCTAATTCCCGTAACTGGAACTTCCTTTGCTTTCCAGCACCTTCCAATTCCATATTAACTTGTTTAATGGCCCAGTAAGATCGATGTTGCAACTCAACGGGCAAATGACAGGGCTTTCCATACACCAACCGAAATGGTGACATGCCGATGGGAGTCTTATAGGCAGTCCTATAAGCCCATAAAGCATCTTCAAGTCGAGTGCTCCAATCCTTTCTTGAGGGATTCACTTTGTCTTTTCAAGGATTGACTTAATCTCCCGGTTGGACACTTCGGTTTGCCCATTTGTCGTGGATGGTAAGGAGTGGAAATTTTGTGCATTACTCCATATCTCTTCAATAGAGCATCAAAGGTTTTGTTGCAGAAATGGGTCCCTTGGTCACTGATGATAGCCCTTGGGGTCCCGAACCTGGAGAAAATATGTGACTTAACAAAATCTGCAACAATTTTAGAATCATCAGATCGAGTGGCTTTTGCTTCCACCCATTTAGACACATAATCAACAGATAAAAGAATGTATGTGAAACCAAATGAAGGAGGGAATGGTCCCATGAAATCAATACCCCACACATCAAAGAGTTCCACAAAAATGATCGGAGTCGAGGCATTTGATTACGAGGACCAATATTACTGTTCTCGACGGCGGTCACAAGACTTACGAAGTTGTAAGCATCTTTGAAAATTGAAGGCCAATAGAAACCCTTGTCAAGCACTTTATTGGCTGTCGCTTTTTTTGCCAAAGTGTCCTCCACATGCATAGGTGTGGCAAAAGGAGAGGATGGAGTGTGTCTCAGAATCAGGAATGCACCTCCTAATGACTTGATCTGCACAATGCTTCCATAAGTACGGGTCATCCCAGATATAGTATTTACAGTCACTCCTTAATTTATCTCTTTGGGCCTTGTTCAAATCCTCCGGAAAGTCCTTAGTAACCAGGTAGTTAGCAATGTCAGCATACCTAGTGGGAATAAGCTCATTTTCAGCATTTCTTACCACAGTAATTCCAGATTTCTTTGGTACTACCTGGACTGGGCTTACCCACTTCTTGTCGTCGAAATGGGGTAGATCACCCCACACTTAGGAGCTTCGGTATCTCCTTTTTCACAACCTCCATCATGGGAGGATTCAATCTCCGTTGAGGGTCTCTCACGGAGTTTAGTATCCTCCTCCATTAATATCCTGTGCATACAAACGGAGGGACTAATACCCTTGATATCGCCTATTGACCAACCAATGGTGTCTTATGTTCTGCAAAACATGACTACCGGTTTCTCTTCTTGCTCTTGGGTGAGTGACTTTGCAATTATTCTTTGGAAGGGTGTCCTTCTCCCCAAGAAGATGTATTTAAGATGATCAGGTAGTGCTTTCGGTTCCAATTCAGTGCCTGCACAATGTGAAGGTTGAGGTATATCGGTAGTAACGGGTAAATCAACAAAAGTTACCTCATGCTCTTACAGGTGGAAGAGAGCTCTTGTAAGGCAAAGCAACAATTTCATCAATGTCTTCACTCCATGGCTCTTCTTCACTCTTCTTCTTTTCCTCCCGTACATCTAAGCTATGAGTTAGAATTGTATCAAGAGCATCAAAATGGTCGATATCAAAAGCTGCAGAAATTAAAGAATCAAAAGGATCAAAAGAATCAATTAAACAAGCGAGTGCACATCACTTGGGTATCTCATAGCTTCAAAAATATTGAATCTAATTAATTCCCCATCAAATTCCATTGTTAGAATTCCCGAGTGCACATCAATTTTTGTCCGTGCGAGTCTTCAAAAATGGTCTTCCTAGCAAGATAGGAGCAGATTTGGGAGACTCATCCTCTTCCATGTCCAAAACATAGAAGTCTGCCGGAAACACTAATTCATTCACCTGTACCAAAACATCTTCAACCACACCCTTAGGGTATGCATTAGATCTATCAGTCAATTGAATAACAACACCAGTAGGTTCCAAAGGACCCAAGTATAAAGATGCATAAATAGAATATGGCATGACATTTATAGATGCACCTAAATCAAGCATTGCCCTTTCAAACCTTGTGTTACCTATAGTGCATGGAATGGTGAATGTGCCAGGGTCCTTACATTTGGTTGGGAGTTTCTTTTTAATTACAGCTGAAACATTTTCTCCCACTTGGACCTTTTCATTTCCTTTTAACTTCCTCTTGTTAGTGCATAATTCTTTCGAGAAATTTTGCATATCTAGGTACCAGCTTAATGGCATCTAACAAAGGGATATTAACCTCTACCTTCCTAAAAGTCTCAAGTATTTCTTTTCTCGCTTCTTCTTTCTTGGTTTTAACCAACCTACTAGGAAAAGGAGCTTTAGTGACATATTTAGGAAGGGGTTCGAAATACTTACCTTAGGGGTTTTGGAAGTTTGCCCCTTATCATTTGCTTCTTTGGGTGGTTCATCCTTCTCTTGAATGATTGGTGGAAGAGAGGTAGGCTCATCCATCGTCTTTCCGCTTCTCAATGTGACAAAGACTAGCATTTTCCCTCGGATTCACTTACATTTGTGAGGGTAGTTTCCTGAAGCTTGACTTTGAAACTTGTTGAATTCTCGTGGACAACTGTCCTATCTCGATTCTGCAAGTTATTGATTGCGATCCTTGTTTCTTGTTTGAAACTTTGTATAGTTGCATTTGTTTCTTGTTGGAACCGCAAATTATTAGTGGCCATTTGTTTTACTAGCTCCTCTAATGAAGGCTCAGATTGCTTAGGAGCTTGTACTTGTCTTCTTGTCTCGAGGGAAAGGTACTTGCCTTTGTTGGAATCTGGAGGTCCATAAGTGGAGGTTGATTTTGAGGTTGCTTTGCATAGCTGAAATTTGGATGATCCCTCCAACCCGGATTATATGTGTTTGAGTAGGGGTTGTAATTTTTGAAAGTCCAAAGATATCCCCCTCTTCGCTCTTACCTCCTCATTTGTGTCTTCTTGGAGAGTGGGACACATATCGATTGGGATGTCCGGATGAACAACAGATCCCACAAGCATGAACTCGGTGCTTTACCCGAATCCATTAACCGCATTTGAACCATAGCGATCAATTGAGTCATTTCTTTCTTTGTATCTTGGTTGTCTCTACTTCTTTCATCGCTCTTACTCCGGTGTCATTTCTAGAGTAGAATTGTTGAGTATTGGCTGAGCCATTCTTGAGATCAAGTTTCTAGCTTCTTGAGGAGTTTTATCAATCAATGCTCCTCCGCTAGCAAGATCAATCATGTTGCGATCCATCACTTGTAAGCCTTCATAGAAATATTGAATTAAAATTTGCTCACTTATTTGATGATGAGGGCGGTGAAACATAGCTTCTTAAATCTCTCCCGGTAGTCATGGAGTGATTCCCATGCCTTTGTTGAATACCCATGATTTCTTTTCGATTGTTGCAGCTTTTGAGGCGGGGAAGTATCTGTCTAGGAAAGTTCGGGCCATGTCCCGCCATGATTGGATGGATCCAGGGTGGCAAGTAGTAAAGCCACTCCTTAGCCGAGTCTTTCAATGAGAATGGAAAAGCTCTCAACTTGACTTGCTCTACATGAATTCCTGCGGGTTTCATGCTAGAACATACCACATGGATTTCCTTCAAGTGCTTGTTGGGGTCCTCTCCGGGTAATCCATTGAAAGATGGCAAGAGATGGATTAAACCGAATTTCAATTCAAATGCCTCTTCATTTTCAAGAATGTCTATGCAAAGAGGTTGTTGATCTAGATCTGGAGCACCCAATGCCCTTAAAGTTTTTTCTGCCATTGTCACTTCTTTAGATATTTCAGATGGCTCAAATGTCTCGAACTTGATAGATCAATGTAACAGGCGAACTTCAATGTCACAGTGTGAGTTGGAAGTTAGCCAGGATGGAAGGAAATTGAGGATGTGAAGTGAGTTGATCAATATAGTTCCTCAAATTTAGCAATCCTTCGTCTACTCCTTCAAAGGACATCAACACCTACAAAACACTCAGAAAGAAAGATTAAAAATAAAATAAAATAAAATAAAATAAAAACAGAATAAAAATAGGAAATAAATTAATAGTGTAATTGAAAAAATTGGTTCCCCGGCAACGGCGCCAAAATTCTGGTGCGTGCGGATGTAGCAATTAAAATTAAGATAAAAATCAGTTGTCAGGCCCACCAGAAAATAAAAACCTTACAACTAGTTGTAGTTAGTAAGGGTCGATCCACAGAGAACCAATTCAATTAACACTATTAAACAATTCCCAATTTAGACTCTGATTAACAATAAACAGTAAAATGGGGGTTTTGGAGTTTTGATGAACAATGAACAGCTTCAAAGATAACAATAAACAAACTGAAATCAACAATATAAGAAAATTGGTTAAGAGATTGAATCCACCACTAGATTTATATGATAATGTAAATCCACATATCCTTTTTATTCCAACATGCTCAATTATGTTTTTATGCAATTGTGAGAGTAAATCTCTGTTTTCCTTACGTGTTGGTCAATTTAGCAACCGCTCAAATCAACTCCTAATCACTGATTAGTCATAAAGCAACCGCTCTTACAACTATCCAACAATTGCATTAAGATTTAGAAAACCAATTACACTAAGGTCTAATCACACAGGGATTAAATTACTTAGAACATATATTTCTCTAGATCTAATACATGCAACACAGTAGCATAATAAACCCAGATCTACCACTTTTATAAGCGGCAAATAGCACAAAGATAATTATACCCACATGAACATCATACATCCCACTAGATCTACTACCGCAACCGCGCATAATAAACCTAGATCTACTACTTTGAAAGTAGGAACAAGTACAAAAACCTTCATACCAACAATAGATTCAGAAATATATGAATAAAAACATAACTGTGTTGAAATAATCAAATATGCAAAGTTTACAACATTAATAGCGGTTTCATCATCCCCTTAACCAAGGGAGGTTTAGTTACACATAGCTAGAAAGAAATCACAAGAAAAACTATGAAGAAACAAGAAGAAACTATGAAGAAACAAGAAACTAAGAGAGAAAATGAAGGAGAGTTACATCTTGTTCATGATAAATGGTGCCTTTTATAGAAGTCTAAGGTAACAAAATGACAAAGGGAAGTGGGTGGATGAGTGGGTGAGTGAGTGGAGTGTTTGAGTGGATGGATTAGTGGGTTGATTTAGTGGATTGGTTTAGTGGATGAGTGAGTGGAATGGTTGAGTGGTTGAATTAGTGAAAAATGCCAAAGGACTTTTGGTGAGTGGGAAATTATGGACATGAATGGGTGAGTGGATGGATGAGTGGATGGATTAGTGGATGAGTGGGTGGAGTGGTTAAGTGGTTGGATTAGTGTATGAGTGGATGAATGGGTGAGTTAGTGGATGAGTGGATGAGTGGATGAGTGGATTAGTGGATGGATGAGTGGATGGTTGAGGACGAAAATTTCGTATCTGACTTGGAAGCCAAAAACGACCCACTATACTTCAGAATCACGAAAAGTGTTCTTCATGAAAGTTGTAGATCCTTGTCTTGGCTATAAAATGGATAGCTGGTTCGTCCAATTTGGCTTCCTTAAGCCCAAGATATGTCCCAAATACCGTAGGTTGCTCAAACCCAACTTCAGCACCTCTATTCCGACTTGCAAGCCCAAAATGACCTACTAGACTTCTTTTTCTGAAAATGTGTTCTTCATGAAAGTTGTTTGTTTATTTGGATCTTGACTATCCACTGTCCAAATTTCAGCCCATCTCCATTATTACATCTTGAGATATGATTTTATGAGTGCACACTGTTCGGATTCTACTGACAGAACCCGTATTCTGACTTCCATGTAAACTTAGGTCCCTTAGACATCTGAATCGGACTTCGAGCTCTTCATCAAAGTTGTAGAGCTTCCTCTTAGCTTTCCTACAAGATAAAATTCATGATTTTCAGATATCAGGAACTCAAGTTATGACCAAAATACAGAAACAATGTAAAATCTCAATAATGCTGAAAATATTCAATTAGGACCAATTTGAGCTCAAACTCACAAAATCATGTCAAACTCAATCAATTAAGAATATGGAGAGTGTAAATGACTAAATATAAGGGTTTCTTAATGAATAAAATATGTGTTTATCAAATTCCCCCACACTTAGCTTTTTGCACTCCTGGGCAAAACTCAAGACCAAAATTTTACAATCAAGAAGAACAACCAAAGGTTCGAGGATCAAAACATTCATGAGTTAACAATTCTCCACATCTCAAACCATCAAGCAAGGTATCTTCAACATGAATCGAGAATGATAGATCTTCACAAGATTCCCTCTCAATCTCTCAAGTATTTAAAGGGTAGGTATTTCACTCAATTCAACCCATGAAAATTGCACTACCATAAGCTTGCTTATCTTCTACTTCTCCACTACTCAAAACACATGCACACACAAATCATGAGGACTTTATTCAAGGTTGTAGTGAGGTCAAGGTAACAGGAGAGGATAAAATGGATATGAGAAGATAAATACCAAAGAGAATAAAAGCAAATGAGAGCTGAGTTCAAATAACAAGCATAAAAGTTCATCCCAACTCTAGTGTGTATCCCTTTACATATTCATTTCCCAATCCTTTTTTTTTTTTTTTTTTAAACACTTGGTTTTTTTTTTCTTTTTTTTTCTTTTTTTTTCTTTTTCTTTTATATATATGAACATAACTATATACATACATTTTTTTTTCTTTTTGGGCACTCTTTTCTTTTTCAACAACCATTTTGTACACACACCCCCACACTTGTTCAAAAACTCATCCATTAACCAAGCTAATGTTCTTTTATTCCCTAAGGTAAAGTAAGAACACGATTTCTCATTTAAGGCACATGATGAGCTAGAAACAAGGAATGATCAAATAAGCTCAAAGGGGTTAAGCAAAGGAAAATATACAAGGTTGGCAGGAATCAGAGAATTTTCAAGAAATCAAAAGAGTGCTTGATATCATATTGAAAACAAGGTTGGCTATTTGGTTAAACTAGCTAATTAAGAAAGAGGGCCTCAATCATGTTCATGCATGCAAGTGAAATGTAGCCTCAAAAAGAATCAAAGCAAGTTCTAGAGTGGTCGTTAACATGAGTGAAAATCACACAAGAAAGAAGAGAATGGCATAAATGTTGAATCCATCCATTAGGCTCAAAATCTCACAAGGTATGCATCCATCAAACTCAAGTCATCAATTTAATCATCCATCACCAAGCATATCAGTTCAAGAAGGGAGAAAAGTTATTCAATCATGCAATGAACCCTTTTTGTGTTTCTTTTTCTTTCTTTTTTTAACAACCAAAAGAAACATGCTAAAATCTCTCCCCCACACTTAATATAAACATTGTCCTCAATGTGAAAGAGAGATATAGAAAAGAGCAACACAACCTGATAAGAAGCGAATCAACGCCAAGCGAAAAAAACACACCTTGTCGATCCGCATCGCATCAGACCTCTGCCACCAATTAAGATACGTCTCAAGAGTAAAATTCTCCTTACTCTGCCATCACTAATTGGTTTAATAAGTCCATGACAATCATATCATACTTTCCAAACAACAATTTTTTTTTTTTTTGACTTCAAGAAAACCATCAAGGTAAAGAAGTCTAGAAACCCCTGAAGGACCCTGCTCAAAGGATCGTCTGTACAAAAATCAAAATACAACAAAATGATACAAAGATAAAAGAAATAGAAAATGATGACATACCTGTATATACAGTTTCCATGGCATATCTTTATACTGCGCGTCATGAGTGCAGTAGACATCACGTCCCTTTTTTTTTTTTTTTTTTTTTTTTTGAAATTGTTAGAAAAACTTGATGGAAGATGAGTGTATACTTACTTAAGATTGGGATGGAGGTAGTCTGCTCTTTCGGCTTTGTGCCAAAGCATTGTTGACCAGTATTCGACCCATTCAAGACCAGCGCAACATAGGGCTCCCAAAAGGGACAAGTGGCCATAATACGCAATTTGCCTCACATGTGGGATACAATCTACCTTCTTTGTTTTTCAATTAAGAAGGCTGGATCAGGATGCATGCATTTCCCCATTCACGGTGTGTGTTACCAAAGCCAACCCTAAGACGTATACATAAATTTTTTTTTTTTTTTTGTTTTTTTTGTTTTTTGTTTTTTTTGTTTTTGTTTTTGTTTTGTTTTGCTTTTTTTTTTTGTTTTTGAGAGATGACATGAAGAAGAAGAAGAAGATGATATGTACAGATTGTTTGTGGATATGGCTCACATACGCCTCTGGTTTAACGTTCGAGAACTGGCTTAAACGTCTTCTATGAGTCGAGGATAAGCTTCCCATCCAATTTTCTTATAAATTGGCAAACAGGGTCTTTTAGAGTCAGAGTCCCAAGACTGTAGCGTTTTTCTTCATCCTTGAAGAGATTCCACAAATTAAGAACTTCACCCCGCATCAATCCATAAGAACGCGTCTCAAGAGTCAATAAGATATCATCTAATGACTCCTTACTCAGTCCATTCTTAATGAAGGATTTATTTGCGGAAATCATCCCCAAAGAACGACATTGTCTGTTACAATGCCATCGTCCACATTTGTAACAGACTTGTAACCTTTTTGCTCTTCTCCTTTTAGAATATGAACTTCTTCCAAGACCGGGCATATATGAGTCAAATGAAATTGAGGACTCACCTGCTAATCGAACCTTTGCTTCAATTATCCAGCGTACATCTTTCGGCATACCTTGTGCATTAACAGTCTCAATCTTTCACATCGAACTTTGTAGATTTTTCTCGAGCATTTTGAGGAAAAGAAGGAAAATGTTTTCTCAGGTTTGAAAGAATGACATCCATTTTGAAGGAGAAGAAGGATTCAGTTATTTTGGGAAACTGAAAAATAAACCGACTTGAGAGTCACGGAGTACCGTATCCGCCACTTAACCGGCAACACAAAGAACTCAAGAACTTGATTTTCCAGGAATGGTTGAGTCTTTGTCCATTAACTTTACGCGCATTACCATTCCTAGGATCCTCAATATTTACGGCCCCAGAGGATACACGTGTTTGACAGCAAAAGAACCGCGCCACCTAGATCTCAATTTTTCAAGGAGTAGGTGCAGATGATAATCTCAAAGCAGAACCTTTTTGACCAATTTCCGCAACTTTTGCAAAAGGTGTAACAGACCTTGAATAAAGTAGGCCAATAAAATCCATACTGCAAGATTTTCGCAGTTGTTGTCGCTGAAGAAAAGTGACCTTCACATGCTTTCGAGTGACAAAATTTAATGGCACTACCTACCTTATTGTCGGGCACACAGCTGCTTTTTTTTTTTTTTTTTTAGAGATTCAAATGCTTACAACCAACAAACAGATAAAAACATAATCTAAGGAACTAATGAAAACACAAAATAAAAAGGGATAAAGAGAGCAAATCTGGTTGGGTTGCCTCCCAATGAGCGCTTAGTTTATTGTCCTCAGCCCGACATGATGATACTTTCACTGCTCCTCATATTGTGGAAGGATGAGGGTCATCACTTCCATCTCTGCACTGTCAGGAAGTTCATGATATGGTTTGAGACGATGACCATTAACCTTAAATGCTTTGCCGAATTTTCACTCCGATCTCAACCGCACCAAAAGGAAAAACATTAGTTACCACAAACGGCCCAATCCACTTAGAACGCAGTTTACACGGAAATAATTTGAGTCTTGATTGGAATAGCATGACTTTTTGTCCTCTGTGAAATTTCTTTCGGAAATCAATTGGTCGTGGAATGCCTTAGCTTTAGTCTTATAAATCGGGGCATTCTCAAAGGCCTCATTTCTTAGTTCTTCTAATTCCTGTAATCTGGAACTTCCTTTGCTTTCCAAAGACCTTCCAATTCCATATTAACTTGTTTAATGGCCCAATAAGATCGATGTTGCAACTCAACGGGCAAATGACAGGGCTTTTCATACACCAACCGAAATGGTGACATGCCGATGGGAGTCTTATAGGCAGTCCTATAAGCCCATAAAGCATCTTCAAGTCGAGTGCTCCAATCCTTTCTTGAGGGATTCACTTTGTCTTTTCAAGGATTGACTTAATCTCCCGGTTGGACACTTCGGTTTGCCCGTTTTGTCTGTGGATGGTAAGGAGTGGAAATTCTGTGCATTACTCCATATCTCTTCAATAGAGCATCAAAGGTTTTGTTGCGAGAAATGGGTCCCTTGGTCACCGATGATAGCCCTTGGGGTCCCGAACTGGAGAAAATATGTGACTTAACAAAATCTCGCAACTTGAGTTTTAGAATCATCGGATCGAGTGGCTTTTGCTTCCACCCATTTAGACACATAATCAACGGATAAAAGAATGTATGTGAAACCAAATGAAGGAGGGAATGGTCCCATGAAATCAATACCCCACACATCAAAGAGTTCCACAAAAATGATCGAGTCGAGGCATTTGATTACGAGGACCAATATTACTGTTCTCGACGGCGGTCACAAGACTTACGAAGTTGTAAGCGTCTTTGAAAATTGAAGGCCAATAGAAACCAATGTCAAGCACTTTATTGGCTGTCCTTTTCTTGCCAAAGTGTCCTCCACATGCATAGGTGTGGCAAAAGGAGAGGATGGAGTGTGTCTCGAGAATCGGGAATGCACCTCTAATGACTTGATCCGCACAATGCTTCCATAAGTACGGGTCATCCCGGATATAGTATTCTGATCACTCCTTAATTTATCTCTTTGGGCCTTGTTCAAACCCTCAGGAAAGTCTTTAGTAACCAGGTAGTTAACAATGTCGGCATACCAAGGGATTATGGTGTTGACAACCATCAAATATTCATCAGGAAAAGTCTCCATGATAGGCATTTCTTCCTCTTGATTACCAATCTACTCAAGTGATCGGTCACCAAGTTTTCGCTCCCTTTCTTGTCTTTAATCTCCAAGTCAAATTCTGGAGCAATAAAATCCATCGAAGCAATCTAGGCTTTGCTTCTTTCTTTGTTAGAAGATACTTCAAGGTGCGCATGATCTGAAAACACAATCACTTTAGAACCAATTAGATATGATCTAAATTTTTCTAAAGCAAATACAACACTAGAAGTTCCTTTTACGTGGTTGAGTAATTAAGTTGAGCATCATTTAGAGTCCTTGATGCATAGTAAATGGCATAAGGAACTCTATCAACTCGTTGTCCCAAGAAAGCTCCTCTTGCAAAGTCACGGCATCACACATTAGTTCAAAAGGTAACTCCCGGTTGGGTGGCACGATGATGATAAGCAACAGTTAACAACTTCTTGAGTTTATTGAAAGCTTCCATACATTTCTCATCAAAGTTAAAATTAACATCTTTTTGAAGAAGTCGCAAAGGGCAATGAGACTTTAGAAAAGTCTTTAATGAATCTCCGGTAGAAACTCGCATGACCAATAAAAGAACGAATCTCCCGCACTTTAGTGGGTGGTGGCAAAGAATGCATGAGTTCTACTTTAGCTTTATCTACTTCAATTCCCTAGCAGAAATTACATGACCTAACACAATACCTTCATTCACCATGAAATGACATTTTTCCCAATTCAAGTACCAGGTTAGTGTCAATGCATCTTTTAAGCACCAAAGTTAAATGTTCCAAACAATTTTCAAAATCATTTCCAAAGACACTAAAGTCATCCATAAAAACCTCAATGATGTTTTCAATGTAATCGAGAAAATATACTCATCATGCATCTTTGGAAAGTTCCTGGTGCATTGCGAGTCCAAAAGGCATTCGCCTATATGCAAAGGTACCAAATGGACAAGTGAATGTAGTCTTGTCTTGGTCTTACGGAGCTATGGCAATCGATTGTAACACGAAAAACCATCCGAGAAAACAATAATAAGAATGACCGGACTAATCTTTCTAACATTTGATCAATGAAAGGTAAAGGAAAGTGGTCTTTTCTCGTGGCGGCATTCAACTTCCGTAATCAATACAAACACGCCACCATGTACGTAACCTAGTGGGAATAAGCTCATTTTCAGCATTTCTTACCACGGTAATTCCAGATTTCTTTGGTACTATACGGGTGGGCTTACCCACTTCTTTGTCGAAATGGGGTAGATCACCCCCACACTTAGGAGCTTCGGTATCTCCTTTTTCACAACCTCCATCATGGGAGGATTCAATCTCCGTTGAGGGTCTCTCACGAGGTTTAGTATCCTCCTCCATTAATATCCTGTGCATACAAACGGAGGGACTAATACCCTTGATATCGGCTATTGACCAACCAATGGCTGTCTTATGTTCTGGAAAACGAGCTACGGTTTCTCTTCTTGCTCTTGGGTGAGTGACTTTGCAATTATTCTTTGGAAGGGTGTCCTTCTCCCCCGAGAAGATGTATTTAAGATGATCGGTAGTGCTTTCGGTTCCAATTCAGTGCACACAAATGAAGGTTGAGGTATATCGGTAGTAACGAGGTAAATCAACAAAAGTTACCTCATGCTCTTTGGAGTGGAAGAGAGCTCTTGTAAGGCGACAACAATTTCATCAATGTCTTCACTCCATGGCTCTTCTTCACTCTTCTTCTTTTCCTCCCTGTACATCTAAGCTATGAGTTAGAATTGTATCAAGAGCATCAAAATGGTCGGTATCAAAAGGCTGAGAAATTAAAGAATCAAAAGGATCAAAAGAATCAATTAAACAAGCGAGTGCACATCACTTGGGTATCTCATAGCTTCAAAAATATTGAATCTAATTAATTCCCCATCAAATTCCATTGTTAGAATTTCACGAGTGCACATCAATTTTTGTCGTGCGGTCTTCAAAAATGGTCTTCCTAGCAAGATAGGAGCAGATTTGGGAGACTCATCCTCTTCCATGTCCAAAACATAGAAGTCTGTAGGAAACACTAATTCATTCACTGTACCAAAACATCTTCAACCACACCCTTAGGGTATGCATTAGATCTATCACCAATTGAATAACAACACCAGTAGGTTCCAAAGGACCCAAGTATAAAGATGCATAAATAGAATATGGCATGACATTTATAGATGCACCTAAATCAAGCATTGCCCTTTCAAACCTTGTGTTACCTATAGTGCATGGAATGGTGAATGTGCCGGGGTCCTTACATTTGGTTGGGAGTTTCTTTTTAATTACAATTTGAAACATTTTCTCCCACTTGGACCTTTTCATTTCCTTTTAACTTCCTCTTGTTAGTGCATAATTCTTTCGGAAATTTTGCATATCTAGGTACACAGCTTAATGGCATCTAACAAAGGGATATTAACCTCTACCTTCCTAAAAGTCTCAAGTATTTCTTTTTTGCTTCTTCTTTCTTGGTTTTAACCAACCTACTAGGAAAAGGAGCTTTAGTGACATATTTAGGAAGGGGTTCGGAAATACTTACCTTAGGGGTTTTGGAAGTTTGCCCCTTATCATTTGCTTCTTTGGGTGGTTCATCCTTCTCTTGAATGATTGGTGGAAGAAAGGTAGGCTCATCCATCGTCTTTCCGCTTCTCAATGTGACAGACACTAGCATTTTCCCTCGGATTCACTTACATTTGTGAGGGTAGTTTCCCTGAAGCTTGGCTTTGAAACTTGTTGAATTACGTGGACAAGCTGTCCTATCCGATTCTGCAAGTTATTGATTGCGATCCTTGTTTCTTGTTTGAAACTTTGTATAGTTGCATTTGTTTCTTGTTGGGCTGCAAATTATTAGTGGCCATTTGTTTTACTAGCTCCTCTAATGAAGGCTCGGATTGCTTAGGAGCTTGAACTTCTTCTTGTCTACGAGGGAAAGGTACTTGCCTTTGTTGGAATCTGGAGGTCCATAAAAATTTGGAGGTTGATTTTGAGGTTGCTTTGCATAGCTGAAATTTGGATGATCCTCACCCGGATTATATGTGTTTGAGTAGGGGTTGTAATTTTTTGAAAGTCCAGCATATCCCCTACTGCTCTTACCTCCTCATTTGTGTCTTCTTGGAGAGTGGGACACATATCAGTGGGATGTCCAGATGAACAACAGATCCCACAAGCATGAAGTGGTGCTTTACTGAATCCATTAACATTTGAACCATAGCGATCAATTGAGTCATTTTCTTCTTATATCTTGGTTGTCTCTACTTCTTTCTTTGCTCTTACTCCGGTGTCATTTCTAGAGTAGAATTGTTGAGTATTGGCACCATTCTTGAGATCAAGTTTCTAGCTTCTTGAGGAGTTTTATCAATCAATGCTCCTCCGCTAGCAAAGATCAATCATGTTGCGATCCATCACTTGTAAGCCTTCATAGAAATCTTGAATTAAAAGTGCTCACTTATTTGATGATGAGGGCGGTGAAACATAACTTCTTAAATCTCTCCCGGTAGTCATGGAGTGATTCCCCATGCCTTTGTTGAATACCTGATTTCTTTTCGATTGTTGCAGCTTTTGAGCGGGGAAGTATCTGTCTAGGAAAGTTCGGGCCATGTCCCTGCCATGATTGGATGGATCCAGGGTGGCAAGTAGTAAAGCCACTCCTTAGTGAGTCTTTCAATGAGAATGGAAAAGCTCTCAACTTGACTTGCTCTACATGAATTCTGCGGGTTTCATGCTAGAACATACCACATGGATTTCCTTCAAGTGCTTGTTGGGGTCTCTCGGGTAATCCATTGAAAGATGGCAAGAGATGGATTAAACCGGATTTCAATTCAAATGCCTCTTCATTTTCAAGAATGTCTATGCAAAGAGGTGTTGATCTAGATCTGGAGCACCCAATGCCCTTAAAGTGTTTTTACGCCATTGTCACTTCTTTAGATATTTCGGATGGCTCAAATGTCTCGAACTTGATAGATCAATGTAACAGGCGACTTCAATGTCGGCGGTGTGAGTTGGAAGTTAGCCAGGATGGAAGGAAATTGAGGATGTGAAGTGAGTTGATCAATATAGTTCCTCAAATTTAGCAATCCTTCGTCTACTCCTTCAAAGGACATCAACACCTACAAAACACTCAGAAAGAAAGATTAAAAATAAAATAAAATAAAATAAAATAAAAACAGAATAAAAATAGGAAATAAATTAATAGTGTAATTGAAAAAATTGGTTCCCGAACAGCGGCGCCAAAATTAAGTGCGTGCGGATGTAGCAATTAAAATTAAGATAAAAATCGGTTGTCGGCCCACCGAGAAAATAAAAACCTTACAACTAGTTGTAGTTAGTAAGGTCGATCCACATGAGAACCAATTCAATTAACACTATTAAACAATTCCCAATTTAGACTCTGATTAACAATAAACAGTAAAAGGGGGGTTTTGGAGCTTTGATGAACAATGAAGCGACTTCAAAGATAACAATAAACAAACCTGAAATCAACAATATAAGAAAATTGGTTAAGAGATTGAATCCACCACTAGATTTATATGATAATGTAAATCCACATATCCTTTTATTCCAACATGCTCAATTATGTTTTTATGCAATTGTGAGAGTAAATCTCTGTTTTCCTTACGTGTTGGTCAATTTAGCAACCGCTCAAATCAACTCCTAATCACGATTAGTCATAAAGCAACCGCTCTTACAACTATCCAACAATTGCATTAAGATTTAGAAAACCAATTACACTAAGGTCTAATCACACAGGGATTAAATTACTTAGAACATATATTTCTCTAGATCTAATACCGCAACCGCGCATAATAAACCCAGATCTACCACTTTTATAAGCGGCAAATAGCACAAAGATAATTATACCCACATGAACATCATACATCCCACTAGATCTACTACGCAACCGCGCATAATAAACCTAGATCTACTACTTTGAAAGTAGGAACAAGTACAAAAACCTTCATACCAACAATAGATTCGAGAAATATATGAATAAAAACATAACTGTGTTGAAATAATCAAATATGCAAAGTTTACAACATTAATACTAGCGGTTTCATCATCCCCTTAACCAAGGGAGGTTTAGTTACACATAGCTAGAAAGAAATCACAAGAAAAACTATGAAGAAACAAGAAGAAACTATGAAGAAACAAGAAACTAAGAGAGAAAATGAAGGAGAGTTACATCTTGTTCATGATAAATGGTGCCTTTTATAGAAGTCTAAGGTAACAAAATGACAAAGGGAAGTGGGTGGATGAGTGGGTGAGTGAGTGGAGTGTTTGAGTGGATGGATTAGTGGGTTGATTTAGTGGATTGGTTTAGTGGATGAGTGAGTGGAATGGTTGAGTGGTTGAATTAGTGAAAAATGCCAAAGGACTTTTGGTGAGTGGGAAATTATGGACATGAATGGGTGAGTGGATGGATGAGTGGATGGATTAGTGGATGAGTGGGTGGAGTGGTTAAGTGGTTGGATTAGTGTATGAGTGGATGAATGGGTGAGTTAGTGGATGAGTGGATGAGTGGATGAGTGGATTAGTGGATGGATGAGTGGATGGTTGAGGACGAAAATTTCGTATCTGACTTGGAAGCCAAAAACGACCCACTATACTTCAGAATCACGAAAAGTGTTCTTCATGAAAGTTGTAGATCCTTGTCTTGGCTATAAAATGGATAGCTGGTTCGTCCAATTTGGCTTCCTTAAGCCCAAGATATGTCCCAAATACCGTAGGTTGCTCAAACCCAACTTCAGCACCTCTATTCCGACTTGCAAGCCCAAAATGACCTACTAGACTTCTTTTTCTCAAAATGTGTTCTTCATGAAAGTTGTTTATTTGGATCTTGACTATCCACTGTCCAAATTTCAGCCCATCTCCATTATTACATCTTGAGATATGATTTTATGAGTGCACACTGTTCGGATTCTACTGACAGAACCCGTATTCTGACTTCCATGTAAACTTAGGTCCCTTAGACATCTGAATCGGACTTCGAGCTCTTCATCAAAGTTGTAGAGCTTCCTCTTAGCTTTCCTACAAGATAAAATTCATGATTTTCAGATATCAGGAACTCAAGTTATGACCAAAATACAGAAACAGTGTAAAATCTCAATAATGCTGAAAATATTCAATTAGGACCAATTTGAGCTCAAACTCACAAAATCATGTCAAACTCAATCAATTAAGAATATGGAGAGTGTAAATGACTAAATATAAGGGTTTCTTAATGAATAAAATATGTGTTTATCAAGGGGTTTCTTTTCGTGGGAGAGGGAATTGTTGCAAGAATTGGAGTGCTTACTCGCTGGAGTAGTTATTAATTTTGGGAGTAGTGACTCTTGGAGATGGTTAAATGATTCTTCAGACTCTTATTCTTGCAGGTCAGCTTATGAGACTATTCAAAACATGGGGAACGTTCAGCCACAGCATAATGCAATGAATACAAGCTTTGCTTTTGATTTATTCTGGAAAGACTGTGCCCCACCAAAAATAGTTGCTTTCTCATGGCAGGTAGTGTTAGATAGATTGCCAACAAAGGTGAATTTATTTAATCGAAAGGTGCTTTTTCAGAATCTGTGTGTGTAGCTTTTGCAAGGTCAATTTGGAGAATGTAGATAATCTTTTTGTTAGCTGCAGTTACGCAAAATCAGTTTGGTATAATGTTTTTTGGCTGGAATGGTTTTCAAACACCAGTTCCATGTTTTATTAGGCAACTTTATATTCAGTTCAGAGGTTTAGTTAAGAAAAAGAAATTAAAGTGCATTTGGATGATAATTTGGCATTCTGCTGTTTGGAGTATTTGGACTGCAAGGAATAGCTTGATATTTAAATCTAATGTTGCTGATGCTGATTTTTTATATGTAATGGAGCAGATCAAAATGAAATCTTAGGTTTGGCTTCAGGTAAAGCTAGGAGGTGCTTCTTTTTCTTTTGCTAATTGGTGTTTGGCACCTTATCAATGTATTAGCTCTATCTCTGTATAGTCTTTGAACTTTTTGTGTAAAAGGGTTGAAGTACCCCTTGTACTTCCCTAATATATTTTTATCTTATAAAAAAAAAATCATTGCTACTACTTGTTCAATGTACTTAACGATAGTGGTGTTTAGTGCTGCAACAATATGTCAATAATAAGAAGAAGAAACTGATGACTTCAACATATTCTTTAATGTTCACCCATGTGAGTGAAACTAAGTATATATACAATTGGTTTAAGAGTTGTAGGTAGGGGTGTGAATAAGTGGAGTTAAACTAAACACTTAAATCTTGAGTTTGTCTTATGAGAAAAAGAGAATACTCAAGTTTGACTAATTATTTATTTAAATGAGATAAATTTAAAACTTAAATTTGACTTATTTAAAAAATATAAAGTTTAGGTTTAACTTGTTTAACTCATTTATAATTTGATTTTTCTTTTCTTTTTATCAAATCACTTTGTTTGAAATATTTAAATTTATTAATTTAATATTTAGTAAACATCTTTATTTTAGAAAAATAAAAGTTTTGTTATTCATAATTCATTACATAAAAAATTCATAACCTTTATATAGAAGCTTTTAGTTAGTTACAATAACATATAAATTATTATTATTTATACTTTTTTATTTAAAATTATTTTTTATGAATTAAAGTGATATATACTAGTAGTATAAAGAGTTTTACACTGATATTTACTAATACTATAATACTTTTGATTTGATTTTAACTACTAAGAGAAAAAATAGCAATAAATACTAAGTTGTCAAAATATCATTGGATATTAATGTAAAACTCCTTTACACTGACATGTATACTAATTAAACTATTTTTTTATTTATTTTTAATTATTTATACAGAACTAATAAAATAATACACACACACACACACACACACATATATATATATATATATATATATATATATATATATAAAAGTTATTCACAAACTTTTAATATCAAACTTATAAAATTTGAGTTTAACTCATTTATATAATTGAATATAAATTTAAACTTGAACTTATTTATTTAATTAAACAAATAAGCCTGATCAAACATTTAATAAATCAAATTTAAATATTTCACGATAGGGTTAGCTAATCTACACTCTTAGTTTTAAGTCAAGTAACGCATCCTTTTAAAGACGGCTTGACATGAGATTTTGGCCAACACATTGTATGTTTGATTGGTTAAATTATTTAGATAAAAAAGTTTTTTTCATTATGAAAGTTATTTTTACGTTTTTACAATATTTTTGGGTTGTTAGATTAAAATCTGTTGATTTGTTTTTTACACTAAAAAGAGCTTTGTTCTAAAAGCTATAATCTCAAGTTTTTTTATTCTTGTTTCTTGATTATTTCATAACTTGGACACAAAAATAATGCTTTACCCTCCAACAAATTAAGACATTTCATAGTTATTTTTGGTAATTTACTACATACACGCAACTTTTTTATACATTTACTATAAATAAAACATAATATCTTAAAATCTTTTTCAGTTAATATATCTAAATAAGAAATTAATTTTATCATAATTAATTATTAAATAATCCTTTTTTCACAGGTAATCTAAGCACGCACTAAATAATGAGCACTTACACACACAAAGTATGTTAAACATGATTTTAATAGAGCTAATCTCTTTTTTTTTTTTTTTTAGGTAAGTCATGCTTGTAAGCTATGACTTATCTTTTTTATTTTTTTAAAAGCCATATGAAGTCGTGGGTGCCATCCACGACTTCTATTAAGCTTTTTAATTTAATAATAAGTCGTGGCTTGACAAGTTTGTACTTATAAATTTCACCATCTTCTTCTGTTGTTGCTTCATATTTAATTATTTTTTAAATTCTCTCCATTATTGATACTTCGTATCAAACACAACCCATTTTCGTTTAATTCTTTCTACTAGAGATGTTTATTAAGAATGTTTATTATACTTTTTTATTATTACAGCTTTTTTACATTTATTGATATGAAGTTTTCCTTTTATTTTTTACTTAAATTGACAGATGTCATCACATATGACCCTCCTCGTAGTTCATTTGTTGCTGATATTGGTGATATTTATGAATATAATAATCCTTATTGGTCTCTAAGTCTTATGATCGCTAACATTGCTATTGGGGTAAATATTCATTCAACAGCATTATATAATCCAGACAATGTAACTTCAACAATAAGAGATAATTTAAGTGATTTTAGTAAAGATGAGGAGTATGAGGAAGGTGATGATGGCAACGGAACATGCAAGATAAACATGGGTGAATCTAATATTAATTTGTAGGCAACATATGTTCTTGAATTTCCTGATGATTGTTGAATTAGGAGAGGAAACAATGTGAATGTGAATAATAATTTATGGATTATCATGCAATTTGAATAAAAACAAGCAACAGTCAATATAATTAAGCAATACCACATTCATAACTTATTCGACTATGAGGTTGAAGAGACTAGACCTGATAAATACGTCACTAGGTGTAAGAAATTTGGTAACGAGTGTGAATGGAGAATTAGGGCATCATTCAATAAAAGACATGACAAGTGGGAGATTAAAAAAATGCAGGGGAATATACTTGCACAGCTTCATTGATTCCTTAAGATCATCATAGATTAGACGTTCCACTAATTTCTTCATGTGTTGTTGAATTAGTGAATGCAGATCCTAGCATCCCAATAAAGGTCCTTATTGCAGATATACGAACTCATTTTGGATATCCAGTCACGTACAAAAGGTGTGGAAGGAAAAACAAATGGCACTTGCCTAGCTTTTTGGTGATTGGAAGGAATCATACAGTGAGTTACCCAGATGGATGGTTGTTGTCCAGCACTTTATGCTTGGTACAATCGTGAGATATCACACTTCGTCAAATTATATTGATGGTACGGAAGATCCTAGCAGCGTGGTTATTGATTGTGTGTTTTGGTCATTCAAGTCATGCATTCAAGGGTTTGCATATTGTAAACCAATTGTTCAATTGGATGGGATGTTCTTGACTGGTAAATATTATTGGACATTACTAGTTGTTGTTGCACAAGATGGTGACAAAATCGCCATTCTAATTGCCTTTGCCATTGTTGAAGAGGAGACAAAAGAAGTTTAGGTGTGGTTCTTGTATTATCTTCACATATATGTGACACTACAATCAAATATATGCATAATCTCATATAGGGGGAAGGGTCGTCTAGCAGCACTGCGAAGTGAATGAGTTGGATGGATTGAACCCAATGCCCATTCAGTGTACTGTATTCGACACATTGAAAGTAATTTTAACCAAGTATTTGGAAATGTTGAACTTAAGAAACGAGTGATCAATATGGGCAATAATAATATTTTTTAAAAGGATATTTTTAAAAATTATTAATTTAATAATTTTAATTTACAATTTATTTCATGATATGAGTTAAGGCAGCCATGATTCGAGGCAAAACTTATGGCATTGCGATTAGAGAATCAAAGGGCTACAAAGTGGTTGGATAAAATCCCAAATGAGAAATGGACTCAAGCTTATGATGAAAGAAGACGTTATGGCCATATATATGACCACCAATCTTGCTGAGTGCATAAATTCAGTGTTAAGGGGAGCATGAGCATTGCCTATAACTATCTTAGTAAAAACAACATTTTATAGGTTGAGTTCATTGTTTGTTGACAATGGGAAGAAAGCAATGAATATGATGAAGGTGAGTTACTTATATTGTGAAGAGCTCATGACAGTGATGCAAGAAAATCAACGTCAAGCTAGCTCTCACTACGTCCATAATTTCACAAAGAGACAAGTGTATTTGAGGTCCAAGAGATGGCAAACCCTCAAGTTGGCCAATAAGTAATGGTTTGTGCAGTGAAACTGAATGAATGATGGTGCAATTATGGAGAATTTCAAGTGTTGAGGTTATCTTGTTCTCATGTTATTGCAGCATATGCACATTTGAGTTTAGATTGTAATCAGTTTATTGCACCTATATATAGGTTAGATCACATCTTCAAAGTGTTTGAGGTTGAGTTCCATCCACTTGGGAATAAAGAATATTGGCCTCCTTATTAGGTCCATTATCATTCCTAATCCTTCCATGCGGAGAGACACATCAGGAAGGCCATAAACTTCTCTTATCCACAATGAAATGGATAGAAGGGAGACCAATCAGATAAAGAAATGTGGAGTTTGTAGAACTGAAGGACATAATCGAAGTAATTACCCATAACGATAGATCAATATTGGTTAGACTTCACAACAGTGTGCCGACTAATATTAGATGAATAATGTATAATTCTAGTTTTGTAGTGTATAATTCAAGCTTTGTAATTTGAAGAAAGAGTGTTAGTCTCTTCCCTTATTGTTAGCTTTATTATCTTAAATATGTATCTTGACATTTAATTATGAAAACTTTATTATGCAATTTTTTTAAGCAAATGTTGAATTACACAAATTTATTTTTCATATTTATAGTTTTAAAATATATTTTTCTAATTAAATATACTAATACATATGCTAAAAATATTATTGAGAAATCACAAGAAAAGAATTTGATGCTAAATAATTTAATTAAAAATAATTTTTTTTACCAATTTTTTCAAAAAATTTCTATGCTCTTATGTGCTAAATAATGTATTTAAAAAACATTTTGTATGAAAAGATTGTTTGGTCACTTAGTTATAAGAGAATCAAATGTTGAATATATTTTGCAATACTAAAAATAATTTGAAAAAAGAGAACATGTTGAGCAATTAGTTAGAGAAAATACCTGGACATTTTTGCAACACTATTTTGACATGGTAGATGGATTCCTTCATTCAGCTTTCTTCATTCAGTTTTCTTTCATCATATTTTGACATGATAAATGGATTCATTCATTCAGCTTTCTTCATGTGTGACTCTTTTTTCTGCTATTACAAGATTTCTTGCTGCATCTACAATCCAACTTTGGTGATTTTTCTATTTCTACAAGGTTCGCTTTCGTTAGATTTCCTCACATGTGGAGACGAAGAAGCCATTCAACCAAGGCAGTACGTAGCAAAAGATGGCATCATATGTTGTATGAGACGAAGAAGTCATTCAACCAATGAATATGTTAAGTAGAAAAAGCCATCATATGCAGCTGAATGCAACTTGCTTTCGGTGGATTCTTCTGCACTTCTGCTGCTCTACGTGACGAGACGAGACGAGACGAGAAGCAATGAAGATTCTCCTGCATGCTGCTCTGCACATCGTTCACGAGCTACAAAGAAACACACCCATGTATGAGCAATAAGCAAGTCATATTTCTTTTTGTTATTTTTTGCAAGTCGTTCTCCACAGCTAAGGCTCGTATGTTTTTTTTTTTTTCCTTTATTTTGTGCAAGTCATGCTCCACAACCACAATTTCCATATTTCATTTTTTTTAAAATTTTGACGTAAATTATCACTAAATTCATTTGTGATTTTTTTTTTGTTTTTTAACAATTTAGTATATAAATACCAAGCCTCCAATGGCACAAGCCATTAAGGCTTCAATGTGAGTGACGTTATATACACATCTCTTCAAATTTTATTTCTTCACCAAGCTCACTTTTTACTTCTTCAATTCCATTTCTTTATAATTTTAACTCTCACCAATGGAGTATGTCGAACCAAGACCAATTGATGGATCTTCATTAAGGTTTCAAGATCAACATACTTCCACTAAAGTTTGGAATAGAAAGGAATTCATGCTACAAGTTATGCATCATTTTGTTAGGAGAGATTTGCCTCATCATGAATCTATAGAGGAGTTAATAAATGAAGCTAGTTTTGGCAATGCCTTAAATATTGTCCAAGTCCTCATCCACAATCATCTCATTACAACATTAGTCAAAAGATGGAGGCCAACGATACATACTTTCTGTTTTCCATATGACGAATACACAATGACACTAGGAGATGTTGTTGTCCAACTTTGACTTCCTATTGATGGAGAAGTTGTGACTGGTGCTACCCAAACAAATTGGTTAGCTATTTGTGAACAATTATTAAGAGCAGTGCCACCACCAGAGGATTTCAAAGGACAAGCCATCAAACTAACTTGGTTGGAAGAAATGTTCACTGAACTTCCACCTAATGCTACTCAGGTTGTCATTGAACAACATGTGAGAGAACATATTTTGCAAATGATTGGAGGATTTCTTATGCTAGATACATTAGGATCTTAAGTTCACTTGATGTATCTTCCTCTATTAGAAGATTTATTTGCAGCTACGAATTATAGTTGGGGATTAGTTGTTCTGGCTTGTTTGTACCGACACTTGCACTATGCTACCAATGAAAAACAATTTGACATTGGAGGATGCTTGTTATTTCTTCAAGCATGGGCATGGGATCACATTCCTAGCATTGCACCATGTCTACAACCATTATCTGATGATGAGGTACAAGCCGAACTTGTTTGTCCTCTTGCTAGCAGGTATAATCGAAAATTAAAAAAATTATGTTTTTTGGTTAGAAATAATTATTGTTTTACTCTATGCTTTAACTCTGGTAATATATAAATAATTTATGTGTGTGTGTGTAACAAGTGGTGTCGACCCAGGAGTACAACCTTTATATCTGACCCTGCTGCTAACATCATACAGTTAATTTTAGACCATTTGCATATTGATGAGGTTAATCTACTTTACTATTTCTATGTCCTTTGAACAATATTATTAGCTAATATTTGAAAATTAGCAATTACATATCTTTACCAGTTTATATGGACATCATATGCCACACCTGAAATGATGTTGCTAATATCCTGTTGTCCCTCAAGTTGCTCGTGCAATGGTGCCATTGATATGTTTTACCATTGTTGAATGACACTCCACAGATCGGGTCATACGACAATTTGGATTGCAACAATGCATTCCAGTAGACCTATTCAATTTTTATACCTTTCACAATACTGATATGAGAGGTAAAGAAGAAGCATACTGTCCCAATCGTCATCGCCAGTGGATTAACTTGTGGGGGGACCGTCATAACCGACTAATTCAAGCCAATGCGCATACTAATTATTTACATGACAACTTATAGTATATGCAGTGGTACTTACGTCGCACCCAATGATATATCTCTCATGAGAGTGCATATTCTAGTGGCGTGGTATGATCATTCTTTCATTATTTAATTTAATGTAGTTATAACACTATTATGTTAATATCAAGTATCACTAATAACATAATGAAAACCAGCCTTCTCAACTATACATGAGGAGACCGCTCCTACTTAACATTTTATTGTACCTGAGCAGGAGCCTAAAAGACAAAGACAACATGTGCAACCACGTCAAATGGTAGATGTTGATGAACAACCACAAATATATCAAACACAGGCATATGAAGATGTGTATGTTTCCTAAGGCTTTGAGGCATATCAACATCTATGATCATCCCACTGTGTTCCTCCCATTTCTCAACTTTTTCAATCACCACTGTTAATGTTTGTTGTCCATTTAAGCACTCCATTCTCAGCATTCGTAACCACACCAATGGTTTCAAATTATCATCCTACCGTGCCTTTGGAAGTTTTAGATTATTGTCTTACTATGCCATCACAAAATATCAATAGCAAGGACACTGAACATGGTGGTAAAGATGAGGATCTTGCGCCACAACAACAAAGATCAAGAGCAAGAGGTGACAAAGTAAGAATAAAAGAAGGTCGAACACAAAGAGTTGAACAAGAACGAAGAGTTCAACCACAACGCGCAAGAGAAAAACCTCTTTGTGGTGCCAAATCATCGCATAGAAATGACCAAAGTGATGAATAATAAATTTGTTTATTTTCCTTATAAAATATCTTATATAATTTTTTTAACTTTATTTTTCTTATAAATTATTTTCCTTTTAAGTTAATCAATTAGCTTAAAAGCAAACTTATAAGTAAGCCACATCTTATTATTAAATTACAAACCTTAATATGAATTCATTTGTTAAAAAGAAAAAGATAAGTCGTGGTTCTCATGACTTATCCAAAATTTAATTAAAAAAATTATAAGGTAAGTCGTGGATAAAAGACACGACTTACTTAAATATAATAAAAAAATTATCATTGGGTAAGTCGTGCCTTTGGCACAACTTATTATTAAAAGATAATAAAAAAATTATTTAAGTGTAAGTTCTACGTAAGAGATACAATTTGTTACATTTTACTATTCATTTTGCACTATTTTAAGAATTAAATTTTGATTTATACCTAAGTGAAAAATTGATTTTTAACTTGCACCATTTAGATAAAAAAGTTCTCACTAGCAAGATAAATTTTTTTAAATAAAAAGAAATTTAAGGTAAGGGGAGAGTTTTCCTAATCCAAGGTCAATTCTTGAAAAGATATAACTTTATGAATCATTGTGATAATCATATAAACCAATATACTTAGTGACTCTTTCCACATATATTTTCACTGTTCATAAATTGCCTAATCACTTTAAAGAAAATTCAACCTAACCCATTCTATTATCGTCGCTTTCTTACATCTTTCATGATGCAAAAACAGTTAATTAATCTTATGGCTAGCACTCATCTACTTCTTAATTATTTTCACTGTTTATGAAATTTCCTAACAACTTTACTGAAGATTCATCCTAACCTGTTTTGTTCTCGTCTCTTTAACATCTTTTATGTTGTGTGATAAATAGTCTTACGACTTACGACTTACGACTAACACACAAAATTTCTTCATCGTTTCATATTTATTCTTTGCATAAATATTATTAGTGACCATCACTTCTTAATCAAATGCGCACGTCAAGTAGCCAAGTTGTCTTTCCTGTAAGACTAAAATTGATCTAAACATGCTAACAAATTGAGCAACACATTCAGATCAATAGAGCGGAAGAAAAACGGATCAAGAACACCTACCTCTAGCCATTGCAAGTTCTCATACCTCTGACCCGGTTCTTCTTTTGCATTCCAAACTTTACGCCAACCCGGATTCTGTCTTGGCTTCCAAACCTTTACTCACTCAAACTCGATTGTGTTTGTTTACTGAAGAGAGGAACATGCTTAGTGACCAAATACAGAGAGCAGCACGTTCAATTTATAGAGCTCTGCCAATCACAGAGTTCAACAAACGTGAGCAGGGCGTGGGAGCGTGGGAGCGCGAGATTCTCGCATAAAAACGTTGCTAAAGTTAATGATTTGAATACAAGTTGAAAATGGACCACATTCTGAAAACCAACTTCCCGATAAACCAGCAAACAAATTTAATTAATCCAATTCTAAAACAGAGCAAATATATTCCCAAACTAAAAATGGGAAATTTCATCATTCTTCCACTTAGTCCATTTAATCCATCATCAATCATAACAAGAAACAAAATATATGAATCATGGCGATAGGTCCTCTAATATTGAGTATTATCTTCCATGTATCACAATATATCAAGTCTCTCAATACCAGCCCTTAACTTAATGAATAAACCAGATGTTTATTCTAGGTCAAAACCAAATGATATTTCTCAAAATAAATAATATATGCACAAAATATATGAGAAAACATCAAACTGAATAAGAGTTTCATCGAAAATAATAAATGTATGTACAATGAAAATCACATCATGGAACCAAGTCCCATTCGTATTACATGATCCTTGAAATTCTTTGGTGGCATGCCTTTAGTCAAAGGATCGGCAATCATCAATTCAGTGCTGACGTGTTCAATGACCACTTTCTTTTCCTTAGCACGTTCTTTTATGGCTAAGTATTTGATGTCGATGTGCTTACTTTGACTTTCACTCTTGTTGTTCTTAGCCATAAATACTACAACAGAGTTGTCACAGTACAACTTCAATGGCCTAAAAATAGAGTCCATAACTCTAAGCCATATATGAAACTCTTTGACCATACACCATGCGAGGTAGCCTCAAAACAAGAAACAAACTTGGCCTCTATAGTGGAAGTAGCAGTCAAGGTCTACTTTGCATTTCTCCAAGATATAGCTCCATTAACTAGCATGAAAACATAACCAGATGTTGATTTCCGAGTAGTAATACAACCACCATAGTCTGAATCAGAGTAGCCAATCACTTCCAGATCATCAGTTCGTCTGTACATGAACATGAAATTCTTTGTCCCTTGAAGATATCTCATCACCCTCTTTGCAGCTTTCCAATGGTCAATACCTGGGTTACTATGATATCTTCCCAAAACTCCAACAACATATGCAATGTCAGGTCTGGTGCAAACTTGAGCATACATAAGGCTTTCAATAGGTAAAGCATATGGAATATTTCTCATGTGTTTCTGCTCAAAATCATTTTTTGGGCACTGACTCAAATCGAGTCTGTCACCCTTCACAATGGGAGCTACACATGGTGACCAATCTTTCATGTTAAATCTCTCTAGAATTTTGTTGATATAGGTCTCTTGAGACAAACCCAAAATGCGTCGAGATTTTTCTCTATGGATCTTAATGTCAATGACATAAGATGCCTCTCCTGTATCCTTCATATCAAAGTTCTTTGAGAGAAATTGTTTCACCTCATATAGCATAACCTTATCATTAGCTGCAAGCAAAATATCATCCACGTATAACACAAGAAAATAAATCTTACTCCAACTGACCTTTTGGTATATACATTGAACTATGATGTTCTCTTCAAAACCGAATGAAGTGATGACCTCGTCACCCTTCACAATGGGAGCTACACATGGTGACCAATCTTTCATGTTAAATCTCTCTAGAATTTTGTTGATATAGGTCTCTTGAGACAAACCCAAAATGCGTCGAGATTTTTCTCTATGGATCTTAATGTCAATGACATAAGATGCCTCTCCTGTATCCTTCATATCAAAGTTCTTTGAGAGAAATTGTTTCACCTCATATAGCATAACCTTATCATTAGCCGCAAGCAAAATATCATCCACGTATAACACAAGAAAACAAATCTTACTCCCACTGACCTTCTGGTATATACATTGAACTATGGTGTTCTCTTCAAAACCGAATGAAGTGATGACCTCATGAAATTTTAAATACCATTGACGGGAGGCTTATTTCAATCCATAGATGGATTTATTAAGCTTGCAGACTAAATGCTCACCATCACTAGAAGAGAATCTTTCAGGTTGTTTCATGTAAACCTCTTCCTCTAGATCACCATTGAGGAACGTCATTTTCACATCCATTTGATGTAACTCAAAATCAAAATAAGCTACTGATGCCAAAATTACTCGGAGAGAATATTTCTTGGATACAGGAGAAAATGTCTCTGTGTAGTTGATACCTTTTCTTTGAGTGAACCCTTTGGCAACAAGTTTTGCCTTATGTCTCTCAATGTTGCCTTGTGAGTCTTTCTTTATTTTAAAGACCCATTTACATCTAATAACTTTTACACCATTAGGCAACTCAATGAGATCCCAGACTCAATTAGATGCCATAGAATCCATCTCATCTGTCATGGCATTGTACCATAAATTCAATTCCTTAGAACTTATGGCTTGTGAAAACGATTCAGGATCATTTTCGGCTCCAATGTTATAGCCTGATTCTTGTAAATACACTACATAATCACTAGGAATTGCTAATCTTCTAATTCTAGTAGATCTTCTTAATATTACCTCGTTATCTTCTTGAGGAACTTGTTGTCCAACCGGCTGTTCAACAGGTTGTTCAACAATATCTTGTTGTTCTTCATCAACAATTTGATCTACAAGATCATTTTTAACAACTTGTGGAACTTCAATTATTGGTCGTTTAACACCTGTTTGTACTTGAGGGGCATGAATGACAATCAGTCTATCACTTGATCTAGAAGGTTGAACCTCACAGTGATCCTTTTCAGAAGTAAGGCCTTGAAACTAATCACTCCCATTGATCAAGTCATTCTCAAGAAACTTGACATTTCTCGATTCCATAATCCTAGTGTTGTGTGATGGACAATAGAATCTATACCCTTTGAACCTTTCAATATATCCAATGAAATATCCACTATAGTCCTTGGGTCTAGTTTCTTCTCTTGTGGGTTATAAATTCTCACTTCAGATGGACATCCCCAAACGCGTATATGTCTCAAACTTGGTTTCCAACCTTTGAATAACTCAAAAGGTATCTTTGAGATAGCCTTAGTCGGAACTCGGTTTAATATATACACAACCGTCTTTAGTGCTTCAATCCACAAGAATTAAGGAAGTCTTGTGTTACTCCTCATACTTCTCACCATGTCCATTAAAGTTCGGTTTCTTCTTTCTGCTACACCATTCTGATCCGGAGAACCAGGCATAGTGTATTGGGCAACAATTCCATATTCTTAAAGAAACTTTACAAATGGACTAGGTGCTTGTCCATTTTCCGTGTATCTACCATAGTACTCTCCACCTTTATCGGATCCCACGATCTTAATTTGCTTTCCACATTGCTTCTCCACTTCAGCCTTAAAAACTTTAAAGGCGTCCAAAGCTTCGCCCTTAGAATAAAGTAAGTAGAGATACATATATCGTGAATAATTATCTATAAAAGTGATAAAGTATATCGAACTACTTGCGTCTATGTCTGGATAGCAAATATCTGTATGTATGATTTCTAACAGGTTTAAGCTCCTCTTTGCACCCTTTTTAGACTTGTTAGTTTGTTTACCCTTAATACAATTCACACAAGTCTCAAAATCAACAAAATCTAAAGTACTAAGTACCCCTTCATTTACTAATCGCTTAACTCTCTCAATGGAGATGTGTCCCAATCTCTGGTGCCACAACATAGAGGATTCCTCATTCACAACACATAATTTTAAACTAGCAGTAATATGCATAGAATTATAAGCAACGTCATTTTACAAATAAATAGAGTAAAGACCATCGAGTAAAGTACCAAAACCAATAGATTCAGATTTATTGGACAAAGTAAAACTAGAATCTAAAAAATTAAAAGAAAAACCCAAAGGCGCAAGTCTTGAAACAGAAATTAAATTCTTAGAAAAACTAGGAACATAGAAGGTCTTTTCTAAACGTAAAATAAAATTGTTGCTTAAAACCAAACTACACGTCCCAATAGCTTCCACATGTGAACTCATCTTCCTTCCTGAATAGATGTATTGTTCACTTCCCACTGGCTTCCTTAGGTTTTCTAATGGGATAATTAAAAGTTTCAAACTCATGTGCAAGTTGTTTCAAGTAGTAAATTCTCGGGAGTTCGAGGTCGATCCACAGGGAATTAATGAAGAGAAATTATTTGAGGTAAGGAGCAGATTTGCCACAATACTAAATGTGATAAAAGTTGATCACATATGAAAAGGATTTGCTTGGGTTAGGAGATCCACCCTTAGTAATAAATTAAAGACAAGATTATTTCTTTTTATAACTCAATTGAAATCATACATAATGAAGGTTCCAATCGGAAGATTTAACATTCAAAGTTCAATTAAGATTATACATGTAATCATATTATGGTTCCAATAATTATCTACCAATACTTGTAAATGGCCTCAAGTATCCATTGTGCCAACGTCTTGTCTACAATGAATCAAGATATTCATTATACAAGAAGAGTTTCTAAATTAATCGGAAACAACATACAATACGTATAAAGATCACATAAAAATATATCATTCAAGCACAAGAAGGAAATTAATCGAACCTCAACTTATTACCAAGAGCTTCACATTTTCACCCTAACAAAATGAAAATTAGTTACTCATGAATCAAGAAGAAAGAAAGAAGATGATGATGAACATAACTTCAATTAAGAACAATAGAAAACTACACAAAGGAAACAATTAACATACAAATATGAAAGTAAACTCTAAGCTAACACCCTTAAATGATCAGCCCTTGCCTCTTTTTATAGAGTTAGAAGAGTTCAAAATGCCAAAAAAGATGATGGATGATGAGAACAAAATGCCAAATAGTTGTTTGATGATGATGAATGGGTGGATTCTTGTCTCCGAAATGTTTCCCTTCTGAACTCATAGCATGCGTCATTTTTTAGCCAAGTAGTCTTCATAAAAGTTCTAAGAAATTGTCTTAGCTTTCCATAGCCACCGATTTCATCCAAATCCACCACCTACAACCCGAGATATGGTTCAATTACTGCTCATGGGTTAGGCCCAACTCCAGCACCTCTGTTCTGACTTCCAAGCCCAATATCACCTTCAAGGAATCCGAACTGAATTTTGTGTTCTTCATAAAAGTTGTAGATATGGGTCTTAACCTTCCACTATCAAAATTTTAGAATTGTTAAACTCCTATAACTTGAGATATAACTTAATGAGTGTATAGAGGTCAAGCTGTCAGGTTCAAAACTCTAGATTTTGTTTCAACTCCAATTTGAGTTATCCAAACGTGTGTATCCGGTCTTGAGGCCTTCATGAAAGTTGCAAAAATTTGTCTTAGCTTTAAAACAAGACCAAAATCATATCAATCGGATATTTGAAACTCAAATTATAGCCAGTTTACTAAAAAAGCCAAGTGAAAAGGTTATATAATGAATGAAATATATTGCTATCAATGTGGCTCTTGCTATCAAGTGAATAGTTATTAGGGAATTATCTTAACTTTCCAACAAGACCAGAATCACGTTGATTAGATAATTGTAACTCAAATTGTGGTCACTTTACTTAAGAATGCAATCACCCAAATTAATGATAATTCAAGCAATAATTTCTTCAATGATCCAATTAAGCTTAATTTCATAAAATGTGACAAAATCAGCTTAATTAAGCCAAATTGAATCTTAAAAAGCCTAGTGAGAGGATTATAAAATGAATAAAATACATTGTTATCATTTTCTTTACCCTGCAAGGTATTAGAAACATGAATTGTAGAACCAGAATCAATCCACCATGTGTTATGATTAACACTAACCATATTAGATTCATAACTAACAAATGCAAATGGAGTACTTTTCTTGTCGAGCCAATTCTTAAACTTTGAGCAGTCTTTCTTCATGTGCCCTTTCTTCTTGCAAAAGAAACACTTTGACTCTTTCTTTATGATTGGCTGAAGAGGAATGTTGCCCTTATTTTTGGCATTATCCTTCTTTTTTTTTCATGAACAGTCACGTTCACCTTTTCGCCCTCTTCCATCATCAACCTTTCCTTTTCCTGGACATACATAGTCAATAACTCATTAATTGACCACTTATCCTTATGTGTGTTATAAGAGATTTTGAAAGGGCCATATTGATGAGGTAGAGTGCACAAAATGTAGTGAACCAGGAAAGAATTCGATATGGTTACCTCTAAGGCTTTCAACTGAGCTGCTATATCCCTCATGCGCATGATGTGATCACGCACACCTCTTATCCCAATGAGCTTCATGGATGAGAACTATATTATTAGAGTACTGGCAAGGGCCTTGTCAGATGTAGCAAATTGCTCATCAATAGCTTTCAAAAGATCCTTGACTTTAGTATGCTGATCGACAGAACCACGTATACCAGCAGATATTTTAGTCTTTATGAACATCATGGAGAGACGGCTAGATGTCTCCCAGTTTTCATAAAGGTCAACAGCATCCGGAGTACTGGTTTCAGTAATACCCGGTGATTCATCCTTCCTAATAGCATAATCAATGTCCATCCAGTCCAAATGGAGAAGAACTCTCTCCTTCCAAACTTTATAGTTGTCACCCTTTAATTCGGGAATATCACACTTAATATTAGAAATATTCGTAAGTTGAATAACTGCAAAGGTCAAACATACATGCTCATTATTGATAATTTGATACTAAAAATAAATGTCATGATTTACCAATGTAAATCATGTCTTAATCTATGAATCTAGCGATATAAAACTTATCTGTGGACTAAAGTCTTACTCAATTAGACTCATCATGTAACCTTATGACAAAATTATCAAATCATGTTCCTTTTCTTAATTCCTGTGGGTAGATCAAGAAATATAATCCAATATTTCATCCTAATTAATCATACAAATATAACAAAATTCATGTGGGTAGATCTCATTACATCACATATGATTAATTACAAGTAATGTTTTAATGTGATTCTGAAACTTAATATATAATGTTAATTAATTAAAGATGTTGTGGTTATTCACTAATTAATCAAAATTATATCAATCACTTAACATTAATAAAGAGCTAAATAATTGCATAACATAATGCAAATAAATTGAATAACAATGCATAAATATTATTTAACATAATTTTGCATGTACAATAATCATAAATCATAAATTCATACATACAAATTTCAAGAAATAAATAAATAATATATGCATATAATTATTCAATAAAAGAAACTATATAAGCTCTTTAATAATTAATTTTAATGTGCATAAATTATTTAACTTAATATTACATGCTTAAATAAGTACCAAAATTAAACATACAATTCAACAAAATAAATAGACAATCTATACACATTAAAATTTATTAAATAATTCATGTGCTAAAATAATACAATTACAAAATCATACACAATTTTCAATTTAGCACGTAAACTAACCATATATATAAAGTAGCGCTTCAACTATCAAGAAATTGTTGATAGCATGGTGGTAGCCCCTTTAACCTTAACAATCATGTAAAGGTCACAAGTTCAATACCGTGTCAAGGAACAGTACCCCTTTTCACAGCTTTTTTTTTTAAAAAAACTGAATAAAAATTCCAAAAGGATTCAAATATGGGAGCATTCCAAGAATCAAACTCGGGACCTCTCTCGCACATGCATTTGAATGAAAAACAGCCTACTGCTGTACCGCTTCAGTATTGAGTGACTAATGTTGACGTTATCCAGTATATAACCACATACGAGTCAATTAATTTTTAGCAGCCAAACGACACAAAAGGCTTGCGTTTTGTTCGTCTTCAATCTTAAGTCGGGTCATTCTAACCCGGTTACGACCCGTGAACCCGCATGGAAACCTGATGGTTTCTGATCATTTTCAATACCAAATTGAACGTTTAAAAACACAGAATGTTTAGAAAATCAATTTCAATCAAATTTTTGGTTTTAGTTCGGATTAAAACGTCTAAAACAGAACACACATATTCAGAACCAAAAAACGCAATAAGTAAGACAGAGGTAACTTGGCTCTGATACCAAATGTAAGACTAAAATTAATCTAAACATGCTAACAAATTGAGCAACACATTTAGATCAATAGAGCAGAAACAAAACGGATCAAGAACACCTACCTCCAGCCATTGCAAATTCTCACACCTCTGACCCAGTTCTCCTTCTACTTTCCAAACTTTACGCCAACCCGGATTCTTCCTTGGCTTTCAAACCTTTACTCACTCAAACTCGATGGTGTTTGTTTACTGAAGAGAGGAGCAGGCTTAGTGACCAAATACAGAGAGCATCACGTTCAATTTATAGAGCTCTGCCCATCACAGAGTTCAACAAATGTGAGCAGGGCGTGGAAGCGTGAGATTCTCACATAAAAACGTTGCTAAAGATAATGGTTTGAATACAAGCTAAAAATGGACCACATTATGAAAATCAACTTCCCGATAAACCAGCAAACAAATTTAATTATAATCCAATTCTAAAATAGAGCAAATCTGTTCCCAAACTAAAAACGGGAAATTTCATCAATTCCCAAATAGAAAACAAGACAAGAGTGAGCCCATGATGATTTGATTCCATTCAGATATATCAATAAATCACTTGTGGCCACTTTAAACACTATCTGTGATTAGGGTGAAGCTGACGCTTAAATGGAGATGTTCTACACTCAGAGTAGTTAGATTTAGGAATTAGGATTTAAGGTTGAGCGGAGATGTCTGGTGATGTTACCAAACAAAAACAGACCACTTAAAATTTCTATTTTTATGCCATAAAGTAGTATTTGTGACATTAAACAAGCCATGTGGACCAGTGCGAAAAAATAATTGCGTTGCATCATAAAATGCCATATCAATATTATTGCTATCATGCAGTTCCAAATGATTATATTCGTTGTCTTTCCAAATCCTTGATATTTTATTGCGAACAAATTTGAATCTAATATGACATATATACCACCTAGCATGATAAGAAAGGTCAAGTTAATTATGCGAGGAGTTGACAACAACAACGATATCCATTAGAAGATAAATATTACGCAGAAAATAGTAAACAAATGGCGAAGTGGGGGATGGTGCTAAATGGTAATACTGTTCAGGGCCTCGTTAGTGTCTTCTGGCAATACGACAAGGGTTGCCTAGTCTCTGCACTGATGGTGCTTTATAAATGAACGAGACGAAGGGCCAGATATTCAGATATGCTAAAAAGTATCTGGAAAATCGATGTTGCGTAATCATTTTTCAAGCTAGTGATTTTCATGGAACCTATTACTGTATATATGTCTCAAAGTGGCATCTATGCTGTAGTCATGATCCTTCATAGTTGGAACAAGAGTAAATGATTTTGCTACCCAATGCCCATCATCATATACGACACTCATGAATATGCCAATTAGCAGCATATGTAATAAGAAATAATTGGTATAGTTAGAATTTAATTCTGTGATCGTGTACTTGTATATCATATGTTGATTCACTACCAAACCAATTTATTGGAATTCATTAATTAAAGAAGATAAAACTGTGTCTATTCAAAGTTTTTGAGTTCGATTTTTACTGATGAAAACTTATGTCATACCTTAGAGAAATTTTTGTGTAAGTAATTAACAACCGATACATTATTACTTTAATATAAGCCTTAATTATGTTAGAATAAGACAATATTCCTTCCCTAATTTTTTTTAGCAAAGCAAATTAGAAAATGTTTTAATTATAAAGTGCTTATGCATGCATATGACAAATAAAAAGTCGTACGTCATGAATCAAGAGTTTATCCATTAATAGGCTTTTCATGCACTAGAAAATATAAACTGGGGTATTAACATGTCCCCCAACTTAACCAAACTATCTGGCCGGGGGCTAATCATTATTTATTATTTAATGGATGATTGTTAATGAGATCGTCAGCTTAAGCAGGTATAGCCTCTCCAAATGATTAATTAGAATGCGTGTTGGATATATGAAATACTTATATTATTTAATAAATACTTTAATATATTTTTAGTCTTTAAAAATGTAGTATTTTTTAATTTTGATCTCTCTATTTTTTTTTTTTTTGGTCCATCTATTTTTTTTTGGTTTTAGTCCATGCGTTTACGTGACAAACAGAGGTTTCATTCACTTGTGCAACGTGTCAATGAATCAATTTGTTATGTAAACACTTAACGGAGGCTCACTAACAATAAGAACTAAAACAAAAGCAAAAAATCTGACGGATCAAAACCAAAGAAAATTTTTTAGAAGGACAAAATTAAACTTCAAAATATTATATTTTCATAGACTAAAAACATATTTAAGCCTTTAATAAAAGTTATTATATTCAATTCACCAAAAAAAATGTATTATATTCAATTCACCAAAAAAAAGTTATTATATTTAACAGATGATTCAATCTTGTTTAAAGAAAAAAAATTCTAAGAATTTTGAAAGATAGCCCCCCCCCCCCCCCCTCTCTCTATATATATTAGGACCAAAGTGCATATACAATCATGTTGCAATAGGTAGTGGACGTTGCATCAGGTGTTTAATGCTAATTAGCCATGACACATCTATCAAATAATGCTATCTTCTTTTTTTAAAAAAATAATGTGATATATATATTGATGATTAAAGCATGTAGCCTCAAGTTATAACACGCTGATGCACATATATAATCCATAGGTTAGTTTAGTAATAATGTATTATCAACGAATATATAAGCTCCGTTGACAGTATGTTGAGTGATAATTTCTTCATTGTAAATCAGATCAATCCCAAGCTTTTAACTCTTCAATCTCAAGTCCACTATAATTTAACCAACACTAAATGAATTTAATAAAAAAAGTGTTCATTCAAACAGTATAGTCTTAATAAGTTTACTTTTTTAATATAATAAATGGGGCTAATAGCTCAAAACAAACAAAATTAAGCAACTATACGTGGGTGAGTTACACCCACAAAGTCTCACCAAAGCAAGTTGACTAAATATTGAAGGTGATTTTTAACAGTAATTTAGAGAAAGGACTTGAGTGACCAAATTTAGCAAAAAAATCTCTACACATATTACTTTTTCTATCTGCATGAGCCACAATTACTACCCAATTATCTTGTAACAGTTCTTTGATATCTTGAATAAGTAAAACACAATGGTGAGGAGCGGAGCAGCCGTTAAGAATAAGACTCACAGCTATCATAAAATCTATGTTGACTATCATCTTTCGAACCCTTAGTTGTTGCGCAAGTCTAAAGTCATGATACAAGCCTCATAATTCTGCTTCGATAGTTTAGCAAATGCCAAAATTACAATAGAATTCCCTAACAAACGTCCTAACTTCATCTGTTACCAAACAACCACATGTTTGCATGGAGTCTTGACACACAGACCCATCCACATGAAGCTTTTGAAAGCCATATGGAGGGAAGGACCAAGCTATAAGCCTCTCAGTCTTGTGATTCACCCTGTCAACCAACAACGGATTATTAACATAGCTCTCCATGACCACTTGGGTATAACTAAGAACACAATGTGCCAACTCAAAGGTAGGCTACAGGGTATGAGAAAACACTCATTCGTTGCGATCCTTCCAAAGCAACTAGATATAGTAACTACAAATAGTATATTCCAAGCGTATCCAGCCTCATTCCCCCAATCTTCTATCAGATTCACATTTAACTAATCATATAATCTCATGTTGAAAAATGAGCTCCAAACATGAGATTTTATAAGTTGAGACCACAGTTCCAACGAATACTTGCAGTCACGAAAAAGGTGCATAATGGATTTTGTATATTGTCCACCTCGAGGACAGAGATCATTAGTCAGCATTACTCTTTTCTTTCACTCCTCGTTAGTAAGGATAGACCATGCACTAATAACCATAAGAAAGTCCTAATTCTTTGTGGTCCTAGTTAGGACCATGTGTTTTTAAAGCATGAGATGGGAGAGGTCATTTGCTCATGCTCAATAAGGACCATATACGCTGAACTAAGGCTCAAAGCCCTATTAGTAGATAGTTTCCAAGCTGGAACATCTCAACCAACAACTAAGGAAGGTGATTTAACACCCACTATTCTCCTACAAATTTCCTCATATAGATATTGGGAAATTGGCTCCCAATTTCAACTACCCTCATAACATTAAGATACCACATGATAATTTTTTGCCTAATCTGAAATCTTAACCATCGTCACATTTTTAAGAGGCCTCGTATTTGGGACCCAAGCATCAAGCCAAAACCGGGTTGTAGTACTATCTCCAAGAATCCACAACACATTCTCCTGCACCCATTCCCAGTTTCTAGTAATTCCACGCTATGTATTGACTACGCACCTCGGGAAGAACTTGTGTGCGACACTTGTATTTAGCTCTTAGAACTTGCACCCAAAGAGCTTCTAGATTCCTCACCAAAAGCCATGCTAACTTCATGAAATAGGTGTCATGAAGAGTATGTAGGGACGTAAGGTCCAGACCCCCATGATCTTTAGGTAGACAAATGTCATCCTATGTAATAAAGTGACATTTCCTTTTATATCAACTAAATCGCCCTATATAAAGCCCTAACACATTTTTTCAATATTCTCTCACACACCCACTGAAATCTTAGTGGTTTGCATGACCTAGCCTGACAGGTTCATTATTGTTGACTAAGCCAACATTATTCTACCCACAAGGGATAGCGAGTTAACCTTCCAAGTTGCAAGATGTTTCTTAACTTAATTTGTCCACCAAGAAGATATTGTCATCCTTGGACACATGATGGTGCAATATGTATAACATGTTCAAAGAGTTTAAATTTATAACATGTTGTGTATGTATAACATGTTAAAAATTAAGTCTCTGAAATATATTTTAAGCATACATTAAAACTTTTAAAAAATCTAGTGCAATGCATGGGCTATTATTTAGTGTTTAAACTCTAAAATATATGGTTAGATCCATTTTGCACTTTATAACCTAGTCTATTACAACTCTTTGGCTTGTTTAATTGATAACCAATACAAAGGAGAGTGGGAGTTGCAGAGTAAGATCTAGTCTTTCAACTTTTCAGATTCACACAAAAATTTTGGGATTGCTCTCACAATACTTTTAATAAATAAGATTTATTTAATGTTCAAAATATTATATAACTGTTGATTTATTCTTACACAAATAGCCATGAAAATTTTAGCATCTATATATACATCTTATGAAACCAAGTTGTGTAAAGGACCAATTCTTCAAAAAAACTTAAGGTAACTCCTTATAACCACATAATTAAGAAAGCTTTGATACTATATCAAATAACCAAGTTTACCAAAAGATTAAGTTGTTATGTTTTTTATATCTAACAGGAGGCATTTACAATGCTCCTAAAAGAGTTTGGAGTATGGATGCTCTAGAACATATCACCATTGATTTTTTTATTAAAATAGTTCAATGCTTAGATTTAGTTACTTATAACCTCGATAACAGGTGAATTTATTATTTACAATGGCGTTCCATCAACTTATAAAATATTATATGTTCAGTCATTAAACCCCAAATCCACCGCAATCCACCCTCATGCACGTCAGCGTCGTTACCAGTCACCACGTCTTCCACCTTTCAACCTATGTGGTTGCCAGAACCCACGTCCGCTGCCCAAATCTGTCAACCATCATCCTTTCAACCCAACAATCTCCACTCTCTGACAACTGTGAACTACCACCTAGATAACCTAATAAGCCCCCGCCGCACCTCCCTGAACGACCTTATGCCTGAGTCGTCGTCACAACCTCAGGCCTAAGTCACCCATGGTTGAGCCCCAAACCAAGATCACCATGAGCCCACCGTCCGTATTCACGAACCTCCGCCCCCCGCACCACCCAAACAACCACTTTCCTCCACCCAAACATCTCTGCTCCAACTGTCCTAATCCACGAACCTCCATGCACTGTCAACCGCCCAGATCCACCGCACCTCTCTCCTGCGCCAAGCAGCCAAATTCGCGAGCCACCATGTCGCTACCACCTCGCCTGCCGTCAACCCGCCAGCCACTGCGAACCTCCCTTTGTTGCATCGAAAGTCTTACTAACCAAAAACCTCCTCTATGCCACCGCTCTCATCGACCACCGCCTTAGCTCTGGCCTTTCCCCTTTGCTCGACCAGTTACCTGTACCAGTCGTCGATTATCTTTTTTCAGCGAGTCACTCCTCGTTGGCCGTTCACATCTCTGAACTCCAAGCAACGGAGTTGATGCAAAAAACGGTTCGTGTCAAATGTAGAGGGGGCGAGAGAGGTGATTGGTGGCGAGAGGGGGTCACTAGCGGAGGTGACATTGTGCAGCGACAGTGACGTGCAGCGGGGTGAAAAAAGTATAGAGATGAAGATGAATGTTTAGTTGAAAAGTTAAAATTAAAAAGAAAAGAATAGAAAGGGTCAAAAAATAAATAGTAGAAGTGCTTTTAATAAATATTTAAAACTGGTTAAAAAAAGTAACATAAATTGTTCATCGTTTTTATTCTCAGTCATAGAATTAAATATCCTTAAAATCAATAATTCTCATACTTGGAGCGTCAATGCTTAAAAAAATTTTAGGAGCATTATAAATTTTTCCTATCTAACAAATTAAAGTGTTAATTTGAAGCTTTCTAGGAAGTTAAAAGTTGAAGCGTTAGTTTGAAGCTTTCGTTAAATTAGATTTATGCAAAAATCTCTCGTTAATTGAAGCTTGTTTTCCTTATCTTCTTCTCGTGCGCTGCGCACTTACGTTTTGGCATGGCTTAAATATTCATATTTTTTCTTTGTCATATTTATTCTTAGATTTTAATTAGATATCTTCTTTTAAGTGGGTGCTGGCATATAGCCGCATAATGCAAAATCATACCCCAAAATTACTTTTCAGGGAGGACTCTGTGTCATACTTCTATTCTTCTAGATTGGAGAAGAATATTTGTGTATCTGATACCAATAAAATAATGCTGCCTAATCATCCACTAATGTCCATTTCTTAGTTAAAGTTCCAGAACAGTTAAATAACCCAACTAAGTTCTAATGTCAATATAACTTGTTTGGTGACTTTGATCGCCCCAAATATGTAGTCAGCAAATTTTCATTTTCTTCTGCTTTGTTAGAAACCTTTTTTGAAGCTTTGAACTAAATATAGGTCTAAACATTTAAATTTGGAAGAACTTTGTTGATTACGTTTGAACTGGTTTGATGTTTGCGTCCATCTGTTGTACCAAAAAATGAAATATACTGATGATCTGACATGTGAGTCGAAGTTAGAGCAAAAGGTGGTGTTGGCTGGTGGTATTGTATCTAACAAAGCTATATGCATTTTCTAACCCAAAGAAAAGAAAAGAATAAAAAAACTATATACATATTATCCCCCAAATTGGCACTTAATTGACACATGATGGTGACGGAACTAGGGATTTGCATTTTGCAAAAGAGTTTAAAGACTCGGAATGTATTGTGCATGCATTTTGTGGAAGTGCAAATCTGTATCTCTAAGTGGCTAAGTTCCTACTTAATCCCATGGATGCATCATTTGGAATCCATGATGTAATTATTCCACCTTAGATATTCAGTGAGAAAAGGATATGTTGTATCATGTTGGATGCTTGTTCAGGGATAGGAGAGAATCTGTCCTTGAAAAGATGGTTGACATATTTTACATTGAAATTCAGGGGAATAATCTTTCACTACTCTTAACTAATTCAGCAGAATAAAAACTTTCAGCATTGATTAATCATCATTCATCAGTTCACATTACAGTTGTAAGACATGAGCCTTAATCCCACCTCAGCTAAGTTGAAAATAAATCATCCATTTGCTATAGGCAACCCTATTTAAATTAGCAACATTCCCATCCCAAGTACTTTTAAGTTCTAAGCTTTCCGAGAAAAATTCTGTCAATTTAACAACAGTAATTTTTTTTTAAAGGAAATGGTTAACTAGTAATCATTATCATGTAAAACCTCAGCCAGAAAATTTTGTATACTTAAGTAGGAAAGGACAATGTAATATGAAAAATAAACACAAGAACTAAAAAAATGTTTAGTGTATTATGCTCATGAAAAATGTTTAGTGTATTATGCTCATGAAAAATGTTTGGTGCACAACACAACACTTCACATTTCTATGAGTTGATAGAATTAAAGTGTGGATGCATAAAAAACGAGATGTGACCAACTGTCATCAAATTATAAAAATTGTGTAGATATGAAGTGATATGCATGTAAGTGTGTGTTTAATATTATTCTATTCTCATAGATTTTAAATGTTTCTATTTATCAAATTTGATCTATGTAGTTTTGTTAACCTTGGAGAAATTAACTAAGATTTCAAACCTGAAAAGAAAGAGAAAATTCTTTTTGTTCTTCAGACATTAATTTGTGTTCACATGAAACATAAATTTGAACTATATATGGATAATGCTTCTTTCAAACACTCTTGCTTGTAATCTTCATAGTTTATGGGTTTATGGTGCCCTTACTTCACTTTGTCATTCTTCTAATATTCTGCTAACAGCGTAGCAGGAAACGTATCTGATATGATTAGAGAAGCTCAAGTTCCAATTAGATCAATTAATTAATAGGGCAAAGAAGCAGCATCAGATGCTGAAATTAGAGAAATTTTCATATATGATTAGACCCTTCATACTTACAGGGTAGATGAGAAAATATAAGTCATCCCTTAAAGCCATAGATGAGATCTGCAGTCAGATGTCGGCAATTATTCCACGTACATACATCACAACATTCTGGGAATTATTCCAAATCAGAAAAGAAAAAAAAAACCTTCTGGGAATTATTCAGAGAGAGAGAGAGAGAGAGAGAGAATTCTGCAATCTCTTAATTTTCCTTTCACCAAAGTATGCACAATTTAAGTTACATCGTGGACAACTAGGCCCACCACACTAATAGTCCTAAACAAACCACGAAAAAAGCTTGAGTTAAGTTTCCAAAGAAAGATAGTGAGGATGAAGGTACACAAAAACCTCTCTCAATTTCTTTGCTCTCCGTAACCCTCTTTCATTGCAACCTCTATTATTCTCTGCCCTCTCTATTCTCTACTAGTTCAAGCTTTTGGAACACTAATGGCAACCCTTGACTCTTTGCAAGCTTCATCCTTTTGCATCTCAATGTCGTTTGTTTCAGCATCTTCCATCATAGTTTCCATCCTCCCATTTTCTGTGCAGCACTTATCTGCCTCAGTGATTGCCTCTGCTTCTTTCTCTTTGTGCTCCTTGTATTTGCCCCATAGAACCGAGTAAAGTCCCATTACGATCAGAACAGCTCCAATGACTCTGTAATCACAAGTAGATAAACCTACATCAATAATTGCACACCAAAACCTTTCACTATTTGTTTGCAACTGTTTCAGAGGTTGTACTTTTTATGATGGCGATGTTTCATGTAAATGAAATAACCTTATGTTCATGATAAGAAAATGATAGAAAGCAAATTCACTCTGTTAACCCATAAGCCGTGAGACGAAACCGCATGAAAGCGAAGTCTTTGTGAGATTCTTATGTAGAAACTTTCTATCTTTGGTACTCAAATAAACATTTCACTTGGGTAAAGTTGTGTTTTAAAAAATGTGTATTTCTAACTTATCCCATACAACTTTATACATGTGAAATGTTGATTTGAGTGGATAAGGTAGGAAATTCATACCAAAGAATTTCACAGTTTGTTTATGCTAAATTAAACTTGAAATGTTCAATGGAAATAGTGATTGAGTGTGAACAAGGACTTACCCTCCAAGGTATATTTTTTCTGCCAGGATGAAAGAGCCCATGATTGCTACAATGATCATCATCAAAGGGCTAAAAGCAGTGACGAAAACAGGCCCTCTTTTTTGCATAACAATCCCTTGAACATAGTACGCAATACCTGATGATACTATACCCTGTTCACCAAAGTAAACGTCAATTTAGACTCTCATATCATTCATAAACAAGGAAAATGATTCGCACACACCACTTTTCTTACACCATTTTTACTAAAGTTAACAAAGTACACATGTCTAGTTATTAATTGATTGGTAATCAATTAGAGTACTGGTTAATCACATAATGCACGTTGTTAACAAAAAATTTATACATTGTTAATAGATGTAAGAATAGTGTAAGAAAAATGGTGTGTATATAGTGTTGAGAGAGAGAGAGAGAGAGAGAGAGCCTTACAGCATAGGCTGCAGCAAGCAGGTTCATGTCCCAGCCGATGGACCAAACAGAAGCCTTGTGCTCCATGACAAAGGTAACTGCAATTGACTGCAGTGTACCCAAGAAACACACTATTGCTGTGAGTGAGAGCTGAGCAGAGTATCTCCTTAATGTCACTGCCTGCATTAATCACAACAAACACTTTTCAATGTTCAAACATATACAAAAATACTCTCATTAATAAGAAGGAAACTTCAAGTGTTTTCTAGTTTTTGAATTAAAGGTTGCCTTACCTGAAGGATGAAGAAAGAAGCCCAAGCAAGGGTAGCAATTATAAGCAGAATAGAACCCTTAACCCAATCTTTTTCACCAGAATCAGTGGTGCTTGCAGGTACATAGTTTCTAGGGTGATGCATGTACTGAGACCAGAAAAAGTTGATGACTTCCCCCTTGTACACTGTCATTAACATGGCCCCTGCAACTGTAACTACCGTTCCAATCACCTTTGCTTGGCATCTTACTTTTCTTATGTCCAACTTCTCCATCCTAATTTATCCCAAGCAAAACGTAACACCATGTCAGCTCAAAGCAACAGAGAAAAACAGAGGAAGAGAAATGAGATCAACTGATTGTGTCTGTAAAAATATACCTAAAAATAACTGCCATCACAAATGTCATTGCAGGGAGCATGTTGCTTATAGCACATGAGTAGGTTGGGGAAGTAAATTTCAACCCCGCATAGTACAAGTTCTGATCAATGACAGGCCTATAAGAACATAGGAAAACAGAAAATTTCAGAACATGTTTTTGGAATGAAGATTGTAATGTAATCCAAGTACTAGAGCGAGAAAAGGACTAACCCAAGAAGACCCAACACAAACATTTGCATGAACACAAGAAATGTAATCTTAGGCCTAACTTTCCTGCCAATGATGAGAAAGAAGAAGGTGTGATCAGAAAATGATTCAATTATTCAAATAAAGGAAGGCAATGATTTTCTCCCACTTTTTCCATGTGAATGAATGAATGAATGGTACCTCTCGAGAGCAAGAGCAAAGGGAGCAATAGCTGCTGTGGCAAAGGCATGCCTGTAAACCACAAGCACATAGTGGCTCATCCCACGGTTGAGGGAGACCTTTGTGATTATGTTCATGCCAGCGTAGCCGAATTGCAGAGAAATCATAGCTATGTAAGGCTTGCAACTCTGAAGAAAACTCCTACCACATCCATCTCCTTCCATTTTTCTCTCTTTGATGTGTACAAGGAAAAGGGTGGCACTCAAAACTCGGAACAGAGTTGAGTACAGAGGAAGAACACTACAAGCTGTTTGTGTCTCCTAAGTGAAAACGTTACCCCGCTCTTTGGTATTTATAAGCAAGTGTGTGAGAAGAATCTCACCCTCAAGCTCAAACGTGACTTGCTTCTTGCACTAATATTAATATGTAAGATATGTTCTCGATAGTTGATATCTCTGAGTCCAATTAGAGCGGGATCCCTCCTCATATATATAATCTATATATCCAAGAACAATATGATTTACACGTGGCAACAATTGGATTGTTTTAGTGAAAAAAATTTAGGTAAATGGCAATCAATTTTTTGCGGAGTTCATCATAGAGAATAAACTTCAATTGGTGAATATATTCAATTAGGTAGTGAATAGTAGTTTAAAGAAATGTTTATTGCACATTATTTGTTCACATCATTCTTTACATTTTGTTTGAGATAAAAAAAAAAGATAGAAAAAATGTGTTAAAATGCATGTTTCTTTTATTTTATTATAAAAAAGATTATGTGCAAATAACCTTATTGTTGGGTTCCACTTGTTTTAACCTGGAGTTAGGTGCTTGCTGATGCCAATAAGCGGATCAAATCATAGGGCCAATGAGCACAGATCACATTCACACTATCTCTTCCGGGTATTGCGTTTGACGACGCGGCGAGTTTCTGCCACATCTCATTCATCGGAGCAGTGCTGATAGGAACCAAAGATGAACATCTCTTTTATTTGTTTTATCCATAAGTTTTCATTCGTCAATTTTAGGAAACATATATAGGAGAGTTCAATTGCATTTATGAGGGTTTAATTTAATACTTGTATCTGGTTAATATTGTTATTCATGAATTCAAATGAAGAATTCAATTATTGGAAAATATAAAAGTAAGTCTAACGTTGCAGTGACATTATGATCATTATTCTTTTAAATGCATTTGGGTCATTATATTTCATCAGCTTAATTATATACTGTTATCATCTAATTGCATTTCTTTAACTTTCAACGTGTTTAGATTTTGATTAGGAAACAAAGAAAAAATATTTTTGCTCTGGTGGTACTATTAATCATTTCTGCAAATATTTTCGGGAAGTAATTTAATAAATAAAAAAAATGAATATTTATCCGAGAGGAGGTATTTTTTATAGTGTGTTTGTAGGAACACAACATAAAATACGAAGTTTGCACATGAATCATGATCATACCTTATTTTAAGGGTGGGAAAGTGGAGTATTTTGTTCGTTTTTACGTGAAGGTTAGATACACGTCCACCAAACATCCGAACTGAAAACGCTTAACTAATAGATTATGCGATTGCCATTGATTATAGGCATTCAAGAATCTTCCTCCTTTATGCATATCAGAATAAGCGCTATCTAAATTTCTTTGGCTTGCATAATCAATTACACAATACACATGATGTAAATTCACATTGGATTCTCTTAATTTTGAATTTCACAAACTGATAACTATGGGAAAATATAATAAGTTGGCTAGTTTCTAAGTTTGATTTCGATAAAGTGTGTTTTCAAAACAACTTTAATTTTAATCAACTATGAGTAACACTATCATTTTTAACATGCGCTCTCATATTATTAAAAAAATTATTATAAGAATATTTATTTGATAAGTTAAATTTTTTGATGACATGACAAAATATTATTAAATGATAGTATAACAGACATTTACTATATGTTGGATTAAAATTAATTTCTTTCAAAAGTTGTTCCCTCAATTTAGATAGCCCTTATTATATGTAACAAAGTTTAAAATATTGAGAAAAAAAAAGCTTAAAATAAAACTTTCTTTTGAGTTGGCCTTATCACTAAGTACACTAAGAAAAATGCTATAAGAGCATAAAATCAAGTTTAATTAGGCTGCTGAGATTAAGTGATGCAAAGAACATCTGTAAAGTCATCAAGCATAGAAGTGATATCCTTTGAATGAAGAGAAAATAAATCTAAAGAATTAAAGAAGATACCTTCCTCATATTAAAAAAATATATATTCACCAAAATAGGCCGTAAAGGAAAATATAACAAGTCAACAACAACAAGAAGTTATTTTTCACCAAAATTATGTTTTGTTATAAATCATGTTTTTAGAAATGTCATTTAAATTTAAATTCTTCTTAATAATTTCACTTTTAAATTTTATTTTATTTATCTTTATTTATTTCTAATTATTAGATTATCTTTCATTTAATATATTTTTCTTATTGAGACTTTTAATAATTTTCTCCTCAGATGACCTAACTAAGAAGAATATCATATAAAATTATTATCACAGGAAAGAAAGGATGGAATGAGGCGAAAAAAAGGAGAGAATGAAGAAATAGGAGAAAAGATAAATAGTTAAATGACAAGAGACATGTTGGGGAAGAGAGGAGTGCTTAAACTGGTTGTGCTGAATGATTTTTGGTGTTCCTTGCATTTTTAGCATGACCAAGTTGTGTTTGGCGTGAATACCGTACATGTTTCCGAGAGTGTAAGCCTCCTATTGTCTTCTGTTTTTTTTATAATGACATCAAGTACACCAAACTTAGCATGTGGTAAAAGTTAGGACATTACATGATCTAGTTGAAGATTTGGAATTTCTTACTTGATGTTGTGCATTGGTTCTTGACAAGACAACAAATAGGCATACAAGACAGCCATTATGGTTATTATTCATTAAAAATAGCAACTTGAGCAATGCTGATCAGGAGGAATTTCCCTTATTAAATTTAATCTACAGAATATTCGGTTGATTTCTGATATGCAATGCGACTTTGTGGAAACGCAAAAAGTTTTGGTAGGATTCTCCTCTGATAATACAGTATTGCTCTGTGAATCTCAGAATTCAGAAACTGTGTTGTGCTATGCCGACCACCTTTTGTTTTACTCATTTTCCCTTTGTATATCTTGTTTTTTTTTCCATGTTTATCATAATACAGATGACACAATTGATGCAGTTGCTCCTATTTATGTCTGGTGATCACTGATCAATCACGCACCAGAATATGGAAAAGGAGCCATAGTTTAAACTGAGGTTTAGGAGCCTATACAATAACAAGAGTTAGAAAAGCACTTCTAAATAAAATCACTTGCGTACCCAAACTAGAATTAGTCTCATACCCAAACCTTGCAGGAGCAAAAACCAAAAAAAAAAAATGGAAGAAGGTCTCATTATAATTTTATAAGTCACTCCGTAGTGCTACAAAGGGAATCTCGTTCCTTTTTCACCACATTAGAGAAGAGGGGAAAAGAATATTATTTTCTCTACACTTTTTCTTTCTTTTTTTTTTTGAAAAGAAATCTTTACTTTTAATAATAATTCCTCTGCAAGTACTTAAAGCTTTATATGATTTGAGCATGCTAATATAATTACTGATACCAAGCATAAAATGGCAATTAATTAAAACAAAGCATATCTTACACTGTATCCCTAAAATGTTTAAAAAATTCATGAACCTAATTTTGTATCTTGCACAGTTGCACTATATCCTCCACAAGTATCATATACACTGCACTCATTAAAATTCAATTACCCACGCAACTGACTATTCTCTCATTATTTAGTTTCCTAAAGCTTGGATCACAGATTTTGCACATAGCTTGACATGATTCATGCGTTTGGGTCAAGAAAAAGATAATATGCTATGTTTCAAAATCTTCCTGAGATAAAAAAATGTTTATGAAACTTGAGGAGAAGAAATGCAGAATTTGTAACTTAGTGCACTCATGTTAAAATTCATGAAAACTTAATAAAAAGTGTAAACTGTGTCTTAAAAATAAACGCTTATTTATACACAAAAAGGCTAATTAATTACCTAGAAAAATTTAAGCTTAAATCTATCAACTAATTGACCAGTTGTGTCAGCAGGACCACACAAGACACGTTAGTCCATCTTCAGCAGAATTTCCACACAAACGCTAGAAAAGTGCAATGATTTGAGTGGTCACTACCATTTGTCTCTGCAGAGTGCAGTATCTCAAACAAAAAAACACACAGCACGCACTTCTGAGTGATCCGCCTACAAAAGCAGGGTTTCGATAGGACTGGCCAGCCATGGCGTGTCTCTTTGCTGCAAAGTGCAAGCTGAGTCTCACGGCGGGGAACCTCAGTCTCATTGGTGAAATGTCCTTTTGCATAAATTTTAGTCTTTTATTTTGGGAATAACGTGATGCCTAAAACCAGAGGCAAAAAGTTACGCACCATCATCTTGTTTAAGCAGTATGTTAGGCAAAAAGTTAGGCTCCATCATCTTGTTTATGCAATATGTATATAATTTGTTTGCGGATTCAAATGTAACCTGGATTTCGGACTCTTGCAACAGAACACTGTGTGGATACATATTTTTAACATTATTTTTATATTGGTTAATGTTGTATAAATATCTTATTAACAACATGTATTATGTAATTAACAAGAATATAATATATTAATTGATTATTAATATTAATAATTGATTAATATCTCGTTAATAATGTAATATACATATTTGATATAAAAATGATGTATAAAATAATGCGTGAAAATCAGTGTCCAACCTAATATGTCGGCTTACGTACAATTCATATTTTCCAACTGGCTGTGCTACAGAGAGTAAAAACATATACTGTTAATTTGTACTTTCGAAATCTTTGTACTATATATTTATTATTTTTTCTATTGAGTTATGATTGAAGAGTGCCCTAGATTCAAAATTAAAACAAAATGAAAAATGAAAACACGAAAAATGGAAGAGAAGGAACTAATTATATAATTAAATAGATCTTGCTCAGGATAACCAAAGCAATTTTCAAACTCAATTTGCATTTTGTAACATCGTTAGTTACTAGTAGAGTTGGGTGATGGGCTAGTGTCTGCCTGCGTGCGTACTATTGTTCATTTAATTAATTATTAATAATTTATAGCCAAGACTTTCTACAAACATGGGATTTATCTTACTAATTAATTAATGGAATATGACATTGAACTACATATATGTAATGTGACGAAATGAACTGCATGCAGAACATTTTCTCTTCCACTCTTGATCATAAAGTTTAGATTTTAAAATGTTTGAGCCGTGTGCTTGACATAGGCAAATATCATGTATGTATCCCAATTAGAAGACAGTACGTAGTAGTGTTAGTAGATTTCCTCTGTCTTTTGCTTCCAAATCATACATACCACGCCCCAATGTATTTGCTTGTGTCACGTTTCCTGCTTTAATCGTGGCCCATCATTAACAGCCACAAAACTTTCGGAACATATTTATAAGAGATTGAAAATCGAAAGCCACAATATCCCCAAAGAGGCCGTGCAATATTTTTAGACCACCAGATCAACTAAACGTCATAATAATAAGGGCTCCACGTACCCCGTAGCCAGCAATTAGCACACATTCCTACATCATAATTGTACGGATTAAATCATTCCAATAGATCAATTTGAAAAACTCGTGATTTGGGTTTCAAGCCAATCACGTCAATCTATTAGACTATTTTTTTTAGTCGATCCAATTAGATTCGGATTGATTCGATGGTCAACTCGATTGAGTTAACTTAAGTTGCTCAATTTTTATTTTTTATTTTTAGAAATTAAATAAAAAATATAATTTTTAAAATTTAAATATTATACTTAAATGTACTTGTCATAAAATATATTTTACTATTAAATTATAAATATTTTTATTAAATATTATTCTTAATTTTTTAATTTATTATATAATTAATAAATTATTATCATTATGTTTTTTAAAATATTTTTTAATATAATATATTTTATATTAATTAAATTTTATATAATATTTTTTAAAATATTTATTTCTTGTTTAAGTTTTTAGTTCAACTCATTAACCATCAGTCAGATTGTTGATCTAGTGATTCCACTTTCTGATCGAATCGACTTTTAATTTGAATTATACAATTATGTATATATCATTAAAAATTTTTAAATAAACACGACTTATCACATTATCTGTTAAATATTCAAATATTTATTTAATATATACAAAAACATATTTAAAAATTAATATATTTTTATGATGACTCTCACAGTTTTTACATATTTAATAATAATTTAAATATTTATAATATATTATACCAAACTAAAAATTACTCACTCCATCAAAGCCATCATGGATAGTGTAAACCTTGTTTCTCCTTCTCATTCACATAATTCACTGTGGGGGCGGAACTGCAACTTGTGAAATGTCATAAATGCCCTTCTTCGCGTCAGCACAGCGACTTCAACAGTTGCCAAGTGGTAAGGAATAGCTGTTTGAGCAGAAGTGGAGCATCATTGAAGAGAAATGGGGATCTAATCAGTAATCACCTGCCAATCATCACGACGTTTTTGTCTCCTATATGTGACATATATTACATATATAGCTAGGTCCAATAACATATTTCAGTGACCAACTTGGAACGGTCTGTTTTGATCAGTTTCTTTCAAAAGGACAATATTGGAATTTTCTCTTTTCTCTTTAATCTTCTTTTAAGTTTAAGAAATTCATGTACCAGAAAGAAAAAGAAAAGGTAGAAGACCCCTTTACTACAATTTGAAGTGAAGGAGCAAGTGGGGGTGGAAGCATGAAGCTGTAACGGGTCCTCTCAAGTAGCAAATGTTGGAATTGGCTGAGGTATTGAGAAGCCAAGGACGTTCTCTTAACATAATTTATTTGGTGTTTCTGTTTTTACCTTACCCTTTACTATGCTCTTTTCTCGTTTTGGGTTATAGACTTTTCAGCGGTAGGGTGTGCTAGATTCCACTAGGAAAGCATAGGGCTGTCGTTTGATAATGGGTTTGTGATGGGGTCGAGGTTCTCAAAAGCCACCTGAGTTGTTTTTGTGCATGGGTTTGATACTTTTGTTGTTTTGGTTCTTCAATTTGTCGGTTTCTCAGGTGAAGTTGGATTAGGTTGGAAAAATTTTAAGCATGGCTGATGAATGCTAGCAAGGAGAGCACTAGCACACAAGCTGACACATGCTTATGAATATCTTTTGTGTCACAATGGGAGTGAAGACAGAGCTTGGACACATTATTTGCAATCATAAAATATTTGCATTTTATTTCATAATAATGTACCACATTTATTATTTTCTATTATTCGACATTTTCTTTCTTTATTTATTTTTTTGTTTTGTCTTTCTACACTTCCTTGTTAAAGAAATAAGTGCAGAAACTCCAGGACCAAAGGTATTGTGTTTATAAGTAGATATTTAAATGTGTTTACAATTACATAGTAGCAAAACAAGGAAAGAAAACAAGGCAATGCTGTCTTAGCATTACTTTTATCGCATCCCACTCACCTTTTTTCAAATATGGTGTTTTAATGAAAGCTTTCTCATAAATTTTGACCGACATGGTCAAGAAATGCACAGTGCTTCCTTGTTTTCATAAACAAAGACAGGTTAAATCCATCATAAGTAATTACTAGCTATTATTTCAAAAAGAGTCATTACATGTTAAATTCACCACAAGAAAAATATACTACAACTATATATATATATATACGAGGGGGATCGGTTTACACCAGTGTAAGTCTTTTTTGACTTATTCTCATTTTTAATTGTTAGATTCACTTTCATCTAATGGTTGAGATGATTTCATTAAAAGTAACCATTAGATAAAAGTGAATTTAACGATTGAAAATGAGTATAAGTCAAAAAAAACTTACACTAAGTGTAAGTTGATCTTCCTTCTATATATATGTATATGTATATATATATATATATATATATATATATATATATATGTATATATATATAGTTCTATCCTAAAAGATGTTGTATATTCCTTAGATAGAATGTTCCTCATTTCAATAGCTTTTTTGAGTGTCGGTGCAGGGAATTAAATACATGTAAAGATGTTTTAACCCTCAAGTAAGATAGGACTCAAAGTATAGAGGATGAAAAAAAAAATCTTACCATGAAAGTATAATGTCCTATTTATAGAGAAGTGAGTGTATATCAAGTTGTAATTGGAGATAAATTGATCATTCTAATGATAAGAGGAAGTTTTTTGACACCTTCTTTATTTAGAATTGTCTTTCTTTATATTCTTTAGCAAATGACATTCCTTTTGTCTATTATATAGTCATTGTCTCATTATTTTTCGGTTTGATCCTTTTAGGCTCAAATTCTAATGTAGAACATAAATACTGTCAGCTTTCGGATTTTTACTATTAAAGATTTCTCTCAGGTTGGCATATGCTCTAAGAATATTTTTGTAAATGAACAGGTATAAATTCGAATAACATGCATGCATGCTAGGCATTAGAGTTACAGTTACATACGTTTTAATAAAGCTTTGGATAAAAACGTGATGACACAATTGTTGATACATATGTGTTTGAGGCACACATTTGCAGTTGTGCACTCAAACTCTATTTTTATCCATTTTTTTATGTAAACAAAAACAAAAACAAAAAAAACGCACTTTCATCAATCAAGCTGAAATTTTGACTCATTTTGATCGTTGATTTCATTCAATATTCAAGGGCAAGACAAAGACACCGTTCTTTTTCATCTTCTTTTTGGAAAAACCTTTATGATGTAAAAACAACATAAAGGACTTCCACTAAAAGTATATAATATTAACAAATCATGCACACAAGTTTGTATCTTTCAAAAATAACCAAAACAAAAAGCTGTCTCTCTACTTTTTTACCCACGTTGTTTTGCTCTCTACACTAGCTTCATTGTGTACAAGCGATGGAAAATGTCCTTAGATGAATCAAACAAAAAACCTCCGAGTTGTCAGTCCATTCTAGTAAGACTATTCCTTTTTACTTTGAGCATTTATCTATCTTTCAAGTTGCTAAAACATATCCATTTCTGCAATAAAGAGGGTCTATTATTGAAACCTACCTAAGTCATCTTCTCCAAAAGGTTCCTGGTCAAAGATCATTCTCACACAAAATGATAGTGTCACTGATCGAGTCCTTACAATCAATCATTCAACATTTCAACCAATCAAATACCGCATCTTTATGGTCTTTCTTTGTCTAATTTAATACGAATCATGCACCGCCTTCACATAATTTATAGAAGCTCCATAATGCATTCGCTTTATTAATTGCCTTGAAAGCTAAGCTTTCTATTGATTGAGAACACTAATGAATGTACGTGCAATCTCAAGCATGTAACCCCAATAGAAGAAGCTTGTTGAAGGCCACTGAAGACGGAATTGTCGGTATGGGATATGAGTGTGGAAGAATATCAGCCAATAGAGCTGCTGATATTATGTGAAGGGATCAAAAAGCAAAAGAGTTTGGGTCCTTTGTGTGATAAGATATTCTTAGATATTTCCAGATCAATAGAATTTCTCTTGTGCAATTGACTCAGAATTGTTAAGAATGAACTATGTACAAAGAATTGATGATAGATAACAATATACTTCATCCATTTCAAAATACTTATCGTTTAAGGTATGCAACAATTTTTAAGAAAATTAATAAATAGTCTCAATTTTAAAAAAATATATTGTATTTGACTAAATTATTTACTATTAAAATATTCAAAATATTATCATTCCATTAATATTTTCGCTCATACCATTTAATAGAGATATTAATAGATAAAAATAAAGTTAACAAAATAATTAATGTCTTCATAATTAATTTTTTAAAGTGTCTGATAAAATAAAACAAAACTCATTTTAAAATAGAGTATATGAAAATTTGTTGATGACAAGAATATCTCTTTCTTTCCTTTTTATGTGTGTTCATCATTACATGAATGCGTTTACTTTAAAGGTTTGATAAATTAATTTTAAGATATAAGGCTTTTCCATTATAAAAGGCTGTTCAAAAGGATTATTTGTTCTTCCATCAAATATTATGCTTTTTCCCGAAAAAGTGTTGATAACTATGACCAAACTAGTGTTTGGATTCCACAAGAAAAAGGTCTCGTTGAATTTCGCCCTGTTTTCGTGCCCCATTCAATGGTAGTATCTTAAAGTTTTAATATTTGGGTCATACGTACTCATACATTAGAATTCTAATTGGATGTGTAGTTTGAGCAAAGTTTAGGAGCTTGGTATAGTTAGTGTAATAAAAAAAAAAGAATAAAATTAATTTATCTACTTCCATACTAGTTAAAAATGATTATGATAATAGATCGACTCAATGACTTGATCAACTTAATCTAATTCAACTAAAAAATATTTAAATTAGGTCAAGTTATTGAATCTGTTCGAGTAAAAATTGATTAAACCCAGTATACATTAGTTCATGTAAGAGTTAAATATTTTAATTTGATTACTCAACCCGATGAACAGACTTTCTCCCCCAAAATGTTATGCATTTTAACACTTTAAAATTCAATCTAACTCTTTCAGAATAAAAAATGAGCCCGAACCCCATCTCTATACCCTAGCTCCTCCATTTCCCCTCACTTCTCCTTCTCTTCCATCGTGCACAGCTTGCCAAAGAGACTCTCTGCTATATATCCATAAGCATTTAGTGATCTACAATTTCTTTCTTCATTTCATTTCATCTTCATTTCATCTTCACTAGCGACTGGATGCCCCAAGTCGATCCAAAGAGACTCTCTACTGTACTTAAGCCTAGTGACGGACCAAGAATTTTAATAAATGAGGTCAAAGTTTTTTTTATAAGCAAAAAAAAGAAATATTAAAAAGAGTACAAGAGGTACTCTTTAAATGAGTTCAAAGTATATATACTAAAAAAAATCTTTAAATGTTTATATTTAATATCACATATTATTATTGAAAATACAAATAATAAGAGATCAATAAATTATTTAATCACTTATTTGTATATTGTACATATAATTTTTTATAATGTTTATAGCATATAAAATTATTTATCTATAAACCTAAAATATTTAAAAATAACATTTAATATATATTTTATAAGTCTATTTCTTTTTGTTTTCATATTTTAAAAATTAAAATCAAATCAAAACAATAAAATAATATTAACTTGTAATTATAAAAAATTTAGAGTTATTACAAGAAGAAAAATGATTTGATGAGTTGAGCTATTGTTATTTTTTACAGCCACTTACGTGAGCAATTGACAATCAAGATAATATAATGAGAAGAATAGATTAACATATATACATGTAATACAAATTAATTTAAATTTTAATGGGAGCATACCTTATAAGGTGGATCCATCCTAGGCCTCCTTCCACCCTTCCCTTTATGGTGAGATGTCATCATGTCAATGGTTAGACCGTGAGACGAGCGACTGTAAGCTGACTGCAATGTTTGAGAGTGAAGACTAAGATATGCAAGTGAGTGACGACTGTGCTTGGTATTGCCTATTTCTTCCTCATCTAGTCATCTTCATTCTTCATCTCTGCTAAGAACAATGCTTCATCTTCATGTTTCTTGAACTTAAATCCCTTTTTTTGAATATCTTTTATTTTTGTTTTTGGTGACTTTTGGTAGCATACATAGAATTTGATGATCCGAACTGAACTAAACCAAATTAATTTTGATTGGTTTTGTTCGATTCGATTTAGGTTAGTTTGAAATTTTTTGTCAAACTCGACTCAATTCAATCCTAATTCAATTAATTAGTTTGGACTTAATTTTTCTTAGAGTTTGATCCAATCCGACTCATGTGTAACCCTAATGTTAATGAATGATCATCAAAGATATCAATGAGATTATGATTTCTGGGTGTGTTTTATAGGATATATTAAAAAAAAAGTAAATAGAGTTATATATTGGCAAAAGAACTAGATAAAAAATTAATTTTTTTAATCACTGTGTGCATGCTTCGTAAAAAATTAAAATCTGGGAACATCTGAAGTTGTTTATATCATTTATATCCATCGCTATTAAGAAACACTAATTCTTATAAGATTACTTTCTGTGAATCAATTTATGATATCTCATGCTACATTATCGTGAAATCTTTCATAGTAATTCCTTCGTATTAAATAGCAGTGTTGATCTCGAATATATTATTTTGTGATATAGTAAAAAACAAAATTGATATATATATATTCAAATATGATAAAGACTCTTCACATCTATTCTTTTTAAAAGAAATATTGGGAAACTTTACAGATTTCAACTTACAAACACACGCACCCAAGCCCACACACACACCAACGCACACGCGCTACACTTGGGGAGGAGGAAGGGGAAGGGGAACCCACGTCGAGCTTTACTCATTTGTGGAAGGTGTAGGCGAGATATGATCACAAAACTTCGCTGTTAGAGTCTTACATCGTTTGCTTCAATCTTTCGAGTGCAATTTATATATCTGTTAGGTTACTTCACTTGATCTCATCTTTGTCGTCTATTCTGCTAGACTTCTAAGTCGCCTATTTGGTTAAGCTCGCCTATTTAGTCTAAGCATTTGTGGAAGAGAGTACTAGAGTCTCACATCATTTAGAATCTCATTTCACTATGCGATTTATATATCTATTAGGTGTTAGATTCTCACATCACCCAATTCATCACGATGCATAATCAAAACGGGTCATAAACTAGCTAAGTCATGTAAGCATTAAAACTTGTCAATAACTAACATCCAACTATTTAAGAAGTGAAAAAACATTGTTAACTTGCAAAACAAATTCAAAATGAAATTCCAAAAAAAAAAAATCGACAAAGACTCCTTAAATTTTCATCATTCTAAAAAAAATATTCATCTACAATTTCATACAGATAATTCAAAATGTGCATAATAGTTACCACAGAGCCTAAAATATATACAATATCCATTAGGTGAATTCTTATCACCAACAATTTATTTTAAACTAAATACCATAATTTTGCCGAAATACTACACATTATCATAAATTGAATGTGGATGGTAGCACTAATGGTGCTAATAATAGGACAGGTTACGGTGGACTGATAAGGAATAACAACGGTGCCTGGATTCAGGGCTTTTTAGGGTTCAATGGTAAATTAGAAATCATCCATGCGGAGTTATTTGCTAACTCAACGGTCTCCGCCAGGAGAAGTCTTTGGGCATTTTTCTGCTTTGTGATGAAATCAGATTCATCAGAAGCCATTCGGCTTATTTTAAAGGCAAGCATGGCAGAAATCCAGTTCCATAAGTATGGTCATATTAACTTGGATATTCGATCTCTTCTCCATGGCGGTTGGGATGTCCAACTTCAACATATCTATCGAGATTGGTAGAGATGGGACTTCTACCTTCAGCGTTTGGAGTGATCCTCCTATTGCCATTCAGAGTTTTCTTTTTGCTGATACCTTGGGTGTAACGTTTGCTTGGTAGTTTCTTTCTTTCTTTTTGCTTTCTTTACCCTTCCTATACCAAAAAAAAAAAATACTACACATTACTTACTATTTTGGATCTTACTTGTAAAAATAATAGAGCACTTTTAAAAGTATTAGCCTATAAAACTTTCAAATAAAATGCCTATACAAAATATATACATATACTAAAATTTCCCACATGCAATAATGTGTCAGGCTGCTAAAAAAAATTGTAGAGTCGATCGATCAAATAGATGGAGTAAAATTAAAAGCAATCTAGCTTGACACCTTTATATGTAAAATATATATCCAGGTGAATTTGTAACTCAATAAGCAATTAATACCTACTATTACAGAAGCGAGACAAGTGTCGCACTAGCATTTTCAAAAAGAAAATAAAAAACACTACCAAAAATGTTTGTAACAAACAAATAGAAAATTATAAGAAAAAGAGTATATAATCTCTTGAACTTTAATTCTTTTGTAAAACACTACTATAAATTTTAAAATATTTTTAATTAATTTTTAAATTTTAATTAATGTCTTAATATATTATTTTTTTAATTTAAATTTATTAATTTATTAACGATAATATTATGTAACAACATATTATCTTTTAATTTATTAATTTTAGACTATTTAATAATTTATTTATTAAAACTTAATTTTAAATATATTTTATTCTTTATAAATAAATAAAAACATTTTTTGTTTTAAAATATTTATTTTTATTTATTTTGTAAGAAATAAAATATATTTATAATCAAGTTTTGATGAATAAATTAATAAATTATCTGGGTTTAATTTAAATGGAAGGATAAGTTATTTTCACGTGATATCACTATTAGTGAATTAATAAATCTTAAATAGAATAGTTTATTGAAATATTAGTTAAAGTTTATAGATTAATTGAGAAAATTTTAAAATTTGTGTAATAACTTTAAAAAAAGTCAAAATTAAGATAATCTGCATACATATTTTCCAAAATTATACAACAATTGTGCATGATACTTTTTTAGATAAAGCTGTTCAAAAACCTTTATCAATTATAAATCTTGATTGAAAAAAGTAATAACACAATTAAGTCAAAAATCTTTTTTTCCAATAATTCAAGAATACAAAGTAACTAATTAAAACAGATCCATTTGGAATAATTCACTAAGCAGATTTAAAACATATCAAGTATACAATTTGTGGGCAAACTAATTAGGCTCGAGGTAAATTAAATCCGATAAGCATAAGGCTTCAATTAATGAGCATTAAACATGAAATCATAACCAATTCACATGTATTAGCTATCCATTGAGTCAACATGTTTCCTGTTATCAAGGGTATAATCCAATCTTAGGTACATTAAAGCTAACAATCACTACGTTTAAATGCAAAGTGTGACAATGTCTTCTCCTAGAGTGTGTTTGGAATGAATAAAAATAAGAAATGATTTGATTTCATTTAATTTGAATTGATTTCATTTGATTTAGAAATCAAATTTTGTGTTTGGAACTTAAAAAAAAAAAGGATTTGAATTGATTTATAAATTAAATTTTATGTTTGGAATTCATTAAAATAAGAATTGATTTGATTTTATTTTATTATTTTACATTTTAACCCTTATGAGAGGTAGTTAGAGGTAGTTATTAAGGGTAAAATAGTCTATTCATTTCAAATCAAATCAAATCCTAACAAATTCTATCAAAATTGATGGAATTTCTAAAACAAAAGGAATGAAATCCATGTGATTTTAGAAATCAAATCATTTCTTATTTTTTAACATTCCAAACACAAAATTTAATTAAATTTGATTTACAAATCAAATCATTTCCTATTTTATTACATTCCAAACACACTCCTAGAGAAAAGTTTCAAAAAAAATAATACAATAATATACCTTTTAAGAAAATAAATTTTCAAGTCGACAAAAATAAAGACCTAATTTATAAAGATAAACATATTTCATAGAGAATAATTTTTAACGTTAGAAAACTCATGCTTAAATAGATTTCAATCCTTTTTCCATATGCATAACAGTTCCGTGTCAATATTCGTCAATAGCCCAAAACCATTGTTAATGTAAGTTCACATGTACATGGCTATCTAAAAAACAATATATTCCATGATATCAAATCTTTAATTCAATCAATAGTTCATCATATACGTGTCCATAACTCAGTATTGAGTTCTACAAAAAAAATTGATTGTCCCAAAAATTCATAGGCTCCAGTATATTTAAATTCCATAAAATTAATTTAAAATTCTTAAGTTTCTAATAGACATATAGCTAGTAAAAAACACTCACCATATATACATAGCAATTTCCAAGTAGGTCTTCCTCCAAAAAGTCACACATTTGAAGTGGAGGTTTCATAGCTTTTACCATTGTATAACCATAGAAAACACAATTCATATAAAAATCATAGACAATTATTTATCCAACATTATTCCTTAATCCCAATAAATTTCTTAATATCAACACATAAATTCATTAACTAACAAAACAAAATCGAAATTATTCACAGAAATCAAATATAGCAAAATAATCAAGGTTGATGAAGTACGTAATGTGTTGGACGTTCAAATCGCATCTTCTTGTTAATTTCTCTAAAATTCCCCCTATTTGTGCTAGATGGCCAAAGCAAGAATAAGGCAAGACAATCCACAAAATTTGTGTTTCCTTTGCTATTGTGTGGTTTACAGAAGATAACATCCATAAAAAGAGAAAATCACATTACAGTAAACCACATTCCATAAAAAGGAGAAAATCAAAATCTCATTCCAGTAAACTACATTACACATTACAATAAATATATTTAAACAAACACCAAACAATAAACCACATTCCTTAAAATGAGAAAATCAAAATCACATTCCAAAACACTAAGAACAGTAAACCTCACTGAAATCGATCAAATTCCAAATCACGTTCCAAAACTGCAAAACATTGAAATCAGATTCTATATGAGTCACATTCTAATAAACCTCACTGAAAATCAAAACAATAAACCACATTCCTTAAACACTGAAAACAAAATCACACTCCAAAATAATGAAATCACATTCCAAATCACATTGATTGACTAAACCTCACAGACGCACACGTACCTCATAGACGCCTTCAAGAAAGGCAACGAGAACGACTTTAAGCAACAGAGCAAGCTTGATTAATTGAGCCCGAGCAATGAGATGAAAGAGGGTTCATGGAGGTTGACCTCGAGATGACACCCTCACATGGACCTCGCAGAGCAGCGCTAGGGTTCATGGCTGGTGGTTCGCAGAGAGGCAATAGGTTGAGACTTGAGACCAAGACGACACACCCTCACACAGACCTCGCAGTATAGTGCTAAGGGTCGTAGACTGGTGGTGTGGTGCTCGGTTGAGAGAGGGCTGAGAAAGAGGGAGTCGATGGTTGGTGGCCAGCCAAGGCTGAGAGAGAGGAGAGCGGCGGCTGTGGCGCTGTGCTAGGGTTCGCAAATCATAATGGCTGAAGTGAAATGAGATCGGATTTGTCTGGTATCTGTACTCCAACGTTATTTTTTTAGTATAAAACGCTAAAACAACATCATTTTGGCTCAGATTATCGGGTTGACTCCATGAGTTGTATTCTTCAACTTGTCATCTGAACCAATTAAAGTTAAGTTTTTTGAATTCTATCTATGACTCGATCCAATCCGTAAATTTAAGGTTGAATTAAATCAATTAGTCCGGTTAGTAGGATTGTTCATACCCGTGTGCAGCCCTAGATTTTTTTTATCTAATATATAACAAATGACCTAGCTTGTATTGTCACAAGGTCGACTTAGGAATGTGAATGGAATTACATGATTGTTTGTTTGTTAAATGAAGGCTTTTGGTGTATGGTGTTTACGTTGCTATACCTCACAGTAATCACAAAACTATACAATCCATCCTTTTGTTCACCAGAACCAATCGTCATCCGGGCATTACCCTGCTCGATGAAACAAGATGAACCATGAAAAATTAGTTGGAAGAATCAACAAATTCATCATGCAACTCTGAAGCTACATTTTTTCCAGACGAACTGGTGTTTTTGTATCGAGATCCTAGCGAGAAACCATTTTTGAAATAACACATGTAAATGGTATAACCCCATCTGACACAAAATGTGCATTATTTCCCATAACTTATGCCTCATCCTCTCGTCCTCTATAGGTCTGTAGCATTAAAAAATGCCTCTGGCTCGTTGGCAATGTCACTTAAACTTTCACTGCCCATGTAACGTTCTTGTTGAACTATCATGGAAAACACCTTGTTGATCGAAGGCAGAGGCTACCAGAGCATGATCTGTGATCTCACATGAGTAAACTGCTCATTCAATCCCTTGAAGAATCGTATCATGTGGTCACTTTGTCAATGCAATCACATAGTAGCGTAACCTCCACAAGCGCATTGAATGACGCGGCTGCATGATGGCAATGCCCTGAAGTTTTCAAGCTCATCCCATAAAGTCTTCAACAATGTGAAATACACCGTTACCAAAAGCTTTCATTGTTGCAGTGCGTATATTTCATCCTGAAGGTTTGAGATGCGAAATGCATCTTCTCTAGAAAATCTATCTCTCTCAAATCGTTCCATGCTTTGTATGCAGAATTAATCCACAAAATACTTTGCCCAATCGGCTGAGAAATGCAATTATCATAGTTTTAAATTGTAATTCCAGTGGCCATTACAATTGTGTTGCATTTATCATAATTGTAGAGAATTGCAAAAAAAATATAATTGATACGGCCGTAATTACAATTACAATATAATTGCAGAGATTATAAAAATCACAATATTATTGTAATAATTGTGATTGCATGTGAACCACAATTTAAAATTATGGGAACTATTGATCCATGAGAGGACCATAATGTTGCATCTTTCCCACGTACCGTACATGGGATCAGTGGTTGGAGGAGCTTGAATTCTACCATCGATCAAACTTTTATTTTTTGATAAATGCACCATTCTCATAGCGCGTGCCCATCCATGGTAGTTGCTTCCAACGAGAGTAGGAGTCAAATGGATCATTGTGGGGTTTTCATCAGCATGCAGGTAAAATGGAATTAATGGATTCTATGGGTAATCTAGAGTTTGACTTGCCATTAATTCTAGCAGAGAAAGCAATTAGAAAATGAACTAGAATCATAAAGAAACTTGTGTGGCACTTTGATATGAACTAGATCATAAAGAAAATGAACTAGATCATTTTACATGCAGGTAAAATTATCAACAGAAGAAGCAGAGCTCCTTGTGGCACTTTGATACCATCTTATGAGAGAAACTTTGATAAAAGGAAGTGATGTATTGAGTGATTTTTCATGAATGAATAGATTAAGTACATGGACGCCTTTATATATCTATGAACTAAGCTAACAACCTGTTAGTTAAGATGATGGTGAAGTGTGATAACGAACTAACTAGCAAACTGTAACAACCAACTATTTAACAAACTAGATACCAGATAACAAGTGTATGGGATAACAAAAAATATAAATCGATTTTAAATCAACAATTATCCAGTTCACATCTAACAAAATAAAGCACACCATACATTTTCGAAGAACTAATTAATCTTTGAAGAAATTGTGACAAATCTTTTCTAAATTTGTCTTTCCCAACGGCTTTAGCTCCTATTATTCCAGCTATGTCTTGATGGTTATGACGTTAAAATATATATGTATATATAACAATCGGGTAGATACTCTATTTGAAACAAATAATATGACAAAAAAATTTTCAAAATCAATACAGTCCGCTAGAAAACAAGGTAGTTGGAGTACAACAAAAATTATAGAATCATAGAAGATGTTTGACTACGTTTATGCCATATTTGGGAGTTAGAGCACATATAATCTATATCCTAATTAGAAGAGAGATGTTTAAAGCTAACGAAAGACGTGGAAGATTTAGTTTTTGCTATGATAAAAGTGCCGTCACGCAATTATTTTTGATGACATACGTTTCTGTTAATAGGATAATAATATGAAACATACGTATACATAATACTAGTTACAAAATACGAATGAAAGAGATGATGACGCAAAATACCAATCTTTAACCTAACTGGGGCCTTTGCCCTTTGGGGAGGAAGGGGGTCGATAGTAGTATTATCTAGAACTCAGAAAGCAACGCTTTCACTGTAGAGAGACGTGAGATGAGATGGAGAGATTGGAAGAGGCTAAGTGCATGTAAAGGTATGTGGGATGTGATAGGAAACGAAGATCGTTTTCATGTAAAGCACCAGCATTTACTACGCATAGTAACAATAAGGATAATGCATGCATGTAATAATTGAAATAAAAATATATATATGTTCATTCAAATCAAGTGCCCTATTAAGCAGTTTCGTGTTGAAGGGGGATACCGAAGAGAGCCATTTGAGATGAAAAATGCCAACACTAGCTAGTGTGTTTGTGCTTGACATTGATAGTGTTGATGTGGGGATGGATAAGGGGATAAAAAGGAATTTGAGCAAATATATGAAGTTGCTCAAATGAGTAAAGTTGCAATCATATCTAATAAATCTTTTCCATTCATATGTATAACTAACTAGGCTTAGTTCATTAATATTAAAAACTTCTTTGATATTTATACTTATCAAGAACTAACTCTCATACAAGAATCTTTAGGCTTAAACTGTAGATAATACATAAGCTTATTTTATCTTGTGCTAAATTTTAATTTTAATTTATAAAAATAGAAGTGATAATGATCAAACTCTTAATTATTTGATTATAGAGACTAATACTATATCTCATAAATAGATTTTATACGTAACAATACTCAATTCGTAACTCAATAGTATTAAACTAACAATTCGAGCTAAATCCAATTTATGGAGGCTATCAAATCTTCGATTCGATAGCCAACGTTAATTCTTTGTTCAATTCTTAATTAATGGGTCTCAACTCAATCTTCACACTTGGACTAACTCTCTCATTTTCCTTACCAGATCTTAAGGCCACCTTATTTTATAATTAACAGAATATATATATGAGGGGATTAACTTATATCAGTATAAGTTTTTTTTCTCTTAGACTGTCATTTTCAACCGTTAGTTCCACTTTTATCTAATGGTTAAGATTATTTCATTAAAAATAACTATTTGATAAAAGTGAATTTAACAACGAAAATGAATGTAAAAAAATTAATTTATCTTAATATAATTGATCATCTATATATATATATATATATATATATATATATATATATAAACTTTTCCACGTTATAATGGATGAATAGCCCGTTGAGTTAACAAATTAATTGCAGCATCTATCAATCCTTAATTTCTTCCTACTTGTAAAGAAAATTAAAGAAACAAAATGGAGTGAAAGAAAAGCAGCCACACCCAAATATGCAAAGTGATGGATAGTGGAATCCACAATTCCTTTTAATACTCAAGTGGTGTTAGTCATTTACAAAAGAAAATTTCACACAGACAAAGTTCACACAGGCAGCGAGTAAGATGAATTGGCTTATGTTGTCACAGAGCAATATATAGATTTAGATTTGTATAAATGTCCATGACATGCTTATACATAACGATATTGACACTTTTAGAGAAGGAAAAGGTTGAAACTAAATCAGGCAAATAGCCTTTTTACCTAAATCGACCCTTTTCTAAGACACGTACAGGGTTACAAGTGCCCTTTCTTTTCGTGGACCTAAAGGAAACTTATTTTCTGGAATTTGATAGTCTTCAACTTAGCAGAAAAAGTTAGCACCATCAAACCCACAAACCAATAATAACCACATCATTAGCATTCAGCAGAAGCGTTTTTCCACGTCCCACTATCGAGATTATTCTATCCATAGGTGAAAAAAAACATGTTGGAATATATGGGTTGTCTTTTTACATTTAAGAAATTCATTAGCTTCTGGCATATTCCCTATATATATGACGATATTTATCAAGTCATGTAAAGTAATCGTGTTAGCAGTTTTAAATGAAGTGGCTCCAATTTGAGTTTAGAAAGATTTAGGCATTTACTCGAAGGGGCGAGTTATTGGAACTCTCAAATGTTTATTTACACTCTCTAATAATAATTTATAGTTGTAATTTCTTAAATTACCTGCACCTAAATACTTTCATTTTATTAAAGCCAAACTTTAATTAAGTACATGTTTGAGATAACTGTGAAAATTTGATTATTTTAATAATCGATTATTGTATAAAAGTTTTTTGTTATAATCGATTATAATAGAATCAATTTTATATTTGGATATGTTAGTTGAAAAATGATTTTAAGTTAATCTGTTTCATTTAGGGATAAAGATCACATGTCTCATTTTTCTATCTCCTTTTATGTCCTCCCACTTAAATCTTATCAATTAAAAAATAAATTAAAATGAAAGGGAAGGGAAGAAAACATATAATTAAATTTAGGATACTTGACAAAATTTAAGTAGGGAGATAGAAAAGATGACAAAAAAAAGGAGACATGTGATTTTCATCATTCGTTTAAATGGTATAAAAAAAATCACTTTTATGCATTAAATTACTAAAATAGGTATAGAATGATTAAAAAAGTTATTTGATTGAGGATAAGATAATATTTACATATTAAAGTGTAATGAATAATCTATAATCTAGAATCATAAATTAAAATTTCAACATTATGAAAAAAGTTTTTATAATGCATTGAATTTTATATAAAAATTGAAGTTAATTTTGCTAAACATAATTAAACATTGTTACAACAACTTTTTTTTTTTTAAAAAAAAAATTGTTAGCAACGAATCTAACTGTTACCAAACATGCTCTAAGTATATTAATATTTGTCTATTCATACTCTATAACATTAATTATTTAATTTTTATTTATCTATTCAAACTCTTATAATTATTTTAATTTTTATTAATTGTCTTTTTCATGGCATCGTGTTCACGTAAAGCCATAGCAACATATATCCTGTTAATTTTTATTGTTTGTAATATCATTAACAAAATAATGTGTTAAATCAGTAATCTAATTTTTTGATAAAATAAAATATATCATATTAAATTATTAATCTTTCAGTTATCTTATTATGAAATTGTATTTTAAGGAAATAAAAGTGTTAAACATCTCTCTCTCTCTCATGAAAATCAACGATTTTATTTATCTTTGTGTGGTATATGTATTGAAAAATTTTTTGTCAATAGTTTTTCCTATATTGTTTTGCAATAAGAATAAATTAAAATTAAATTTGGCTTGAAATGAGTATATTTTAATTATACTTAAATGTCATAGTCATAGCTTAGTTTTGATTAATTATTGGTGTTTAAAATTTTTACACCTTTATTAAATCATGTATCGTTATATTGTTAAAAGAGTTTAATTATAAAATAATTATTATCATAATTAAATTAATTTAAAGATAATATAAAACTAAATAATAATGTAAATGCAAAATGAATCTAAATTAAATACCAATTTTTTTTACCAAATACATAAATTTAAGTTTGACAAAAACTAATATACTTAATTAAATTATATAGGGAAGAGTAATTTAAAAAGTCAAAATTATAAATTGTTAGTGGAGAGTGTACGTAGATAGACATTAAGAAATGCTAATAGCCCTACCCTTATTCCAATGCTTACAATGTTGGATAACTACTTGGATGTTTTCCCGGAAGGAGAGATTGGCCATGTATTCTAAGAAAGTCAGAAAAATTAGAGACGGTCTTAACACTAATTGTGCTTGTGTGCATATGTAGTTATTTAAAACTTATTCACTAAGATGCTTTCATGGTGTTTATGAATTTTCAATTGAATGAAAAAATACATTATTTACCATACGATACTTTTACCATAAAAATGCCAAAGTTTCAAATAAATTTTCTATTGAAATTTTCCATTATATTTATTTGAGCAAATTATATTTAATTTTAATTGTTTTGAAATTACACTGATTTCCATATTTTAAATTGTATTAAATTAATACTCTCTTTCTTAAAGTTTCATATTCCCTTAATTTGTACGACATTCCTTATAAACGAAAATTTAAAAACAAGGTAAGATAATATAATTTCTAAAATAAGAGATAATATGAGCGTAATAGAAAAAATTATAAAGAAATAAGTGTTATTTACTTATTACTTAATAATTTTTTTGATATAAATCTCTCGATATCCGAAAATCAGATTAGTTCACAAGACTTGAACTTAATATCTTACTTAAGAGAAATAAGTGCTGAACTACTTAAATTAACTAAGTATTAGTAATTCAATCATCAAATAATTTACTTCCTTATAATTTTAGTTATCATCAAATAATTCAATCATTCATTCTTTTTATTTTTTATAAGATTTTTATTTTTCAATTAACTAATTATAAAATTTCCATAAAATGTTATATTAGACTAATATAGTGTCTTTTTTTCTTATTTCGATTTTCAAATAGAATATGCTGCTGCTTGGTCCTTACTAGCTATCTAATAATTTTAGCATGAATCAAGTGTTTGCTAAACTGAGAACAAGAACAAAATTGAAAATCAAATTTTGGTAGGGTTGTGTATCCTTTCTTCTGTTAGCCCATTTCCTTTTTGTTTTTACTGATTCATGAGGCGGCTAAAGCCCAAATCAAAACTAACCACATATCTGAGGCCAGGACAAATTCTTGGTGTCGTGCCAGGGGAAAGAGCTCAAGGACATAGGAGGGTCATTAAACACATTACAAGTAAAAGAAAAGGTTAGGCCCATTTCATTGAATAGGGTAATGGATTGAATTGTAACACGTGAATTTGAAATTGAATTCTGATGACAGCCCATAGAATGTTGGGCCACAATAAATTCAGGGAGTAAGCTTAGCCCATTAACCAGAACCATCAAAAGGAGGTAAGCTGAGGACCAGTCAAGTCCAATTCAAATCAAAAAAAAGTTAAGAAAGCAGACCAAAAATAAATAAATAAATAAATCAAAGAAGTTAAGAAAGCCGATTGGGACACAATTTTCCATTTATATTCATAAGGTACATTCTTCACGAAGAATTCCACGCCTATTTAATTCAATCTCACTTCTTTCTAAAACCAAAAACATAAAATCTCACTTCATGAAGAAAGCTAATTTTTGGTATCTTTCAAAGCATATTACTTCACCCTCTATTTAAACCTATAAGGTGTGATAAGACTGGGTAGGAGGCTTGTGTGTGTAAGTTGCGAAGAAACATATAAATCATTTCATACTAGTGTTGTTAAATTATGACCATAGCAGCGCCACTCCACCATGGCATGGCAGAAATCCAAGAAAACGCCATCAAGAAGCATGGCATTGCGGATTTCGCATGGCGGAAAATGGCGACTGCAATCTTCATGTCGCCATGGCGGTCATGGCAACCCTTGGCTGAAGTGGCACTCTAAGGGGGCATTTTCGTGATTTGAAAACATGGGTATCTGATTTTTGTGCGACATAACTCACTCAATAATCCCTAGTTTGTTCAGCCTCTCCATCTCTGCAACTTAACCTTACTCAAACCTCACTCTACAACCTAACATATCTCTTCTTCTCTATATTTGTGTCTTTGTAGATGACCGCATTTTCCAACGACTCTTTCTCCTTCTACTCCTACAGCGTATCTCACTTAGGTATCAACTTCATATCTATAAGGTATCAGGGCAAGGCTGAGAAAGGAAGATTGATGAACAGAACAAAGAAAGAAAGAGCTGAGAGAGAAAGAAATGATGAAGATGAAAAACTGATAATTGTCATTCTTCTTAGATTGATTACTCTATATGAATGTATAGACCACGACTATATGTAGAGTTCACAGCTCAACTAATTCTTGATAACAGATTAACTAACTACTTTTCTGTTATGACTCAGCTTAACTAATTAACTAACCATTCTCTCTTACATCCCCCGTCAAACTCAGGATTGGAGGAGTTCCAATTCTGAGTTTGTCACAAAACTCAATGAAAAGAGAGCTAGAGACAGCCATAATTAAGATATCAGCAACTTGAGCATAAGCAGGAATATGGCTAATCCGAACTTTGCCTGTAATGACAAGATCCCTAAAAAAATATAAATCAATCTCAAAATGTTTGCTTTTGGAATGAAGAACCAGATTAGCAGCAAGAAGAACAACACTTAAGTTGTCACAGTAAATCATAGGTGAAGCTGACAGGGGAACATGGAGTTTAGTGAGCAAGGACCTGATCTAAGCCAATTCAGCAACCAATAAAGCAATGCTGCGAAACTCAGCTTCAGTGCTGGACTTGGAAACAACATGTTGTTTCTTAGAACACCAACTAATCGGATTCGAACCAAAATAAACACAATAACCTGATGTGAATTTTCTGTCATCAGGATCAGACCCCCAATCTGAATTATTGTATCCAACCAAGTCCAAGGAAGTAGGTTGCTGGAGATGTAAACCAGTAGAGGAAGTTGCAGATAAGTACCGAAGAATCCTTTTGACAGCCTTCTAATGAGAATCAAGAGGAGTTTGCATGAATTGACAAACTTTATTAACACAAAATGCTAATTCAGGTCTGGTGATGATAATGTACTTGCAAGCTACCAACCACAGACGTATAGAGATTGGGATCATGAAATGGTAAACTACCAGATGTTGAAAGCTTCAAGTGAGCAGTCATAGGAGTATGATAAAGCTTGCAGCCAGTCATTTTGGCTTTGGTAAGCAGAACTTGAATGTATTTTGTTTGAGACAAAAGTAAGCCACCAGTGACAATTTTCTGAACCTCAATGCCAAGAAAATAGTGCAATTGACCCATGTCTTTTAGTGCAAAAGAAGAATTCAGTTGACTGATAAGTGTGGTAATAGTTGAGGAAGAACTCCCTGTGATGATAATATCATCCACATAAATGAGTATCAGGATCGTGGCTGTGGAATTAATTTTGGTGAATAAAGAAACATCTGACTTGGTAGTGACAAAACCTAAAGCAAAGAGGGCAGAGGAGAGCTTCTAAAACTAGGCTCTTGGGGCCTGTTTTAGACTATATAGGGCCTTTGTTAGTTTGCAAACTTAACTGTTTCCGCCAACTTTATATCCCTGAGGTTGAATCATATACACCTCCTTTTGTAAATCACTATTCAAAAAGGCATTGTTGATGTCTAATTGGTGAATTGGTCAGTTTTGAAATAGAGCCAAAGTAAGGACAATTCGAATTGAAGTTGGTTTGATAATAGGGCTGAAAGTTTCTGTATAATCAAAACCAGGTCTTTGGTTAAACCCCTTTGCCACCAACCAAACTTTATGTTTTTGTATGGATCCATCAAGATTGTATTTGATTTTAAAAATCCACTTACTGCCAATAGGAACTCTATCCTTAGGCAAATCAACTAGAGTCCAAGTATTGTTTCTCATTAAAGCATTGTACTCAACATCCATTGCTTGTTTCGAACAAGGTTGAGAAAGTGCTTGGTTGACAGAAGTAGGCTCTACAGAAGCTGAAAACACCTTTAGTTTATAAATCCCAGCCTTTGCCCTGGTAGTCATAGGATGAAGATTGATTAGTGGAGGATTAGTTAGAGATGCAGTAGCAGTAGTTTCCTGTTGATCAGAAATTGCAACAGGAAATGCAATATGTGTAGGACTAGAGACCACCACATTACTAGGACCCTGCTGATGAATAACTGGCTGAGATAATGCATTAGTAGACATAGCAGTAGTATGAGAAAAATAAGATGCAGAATTATCATTATGAGATAGATAATCCTGAGACAAAACAGGTATAATAGGAATAGTAGCTTGAAAAGATGACTCAGCAGGAAGATTGAAATTTGGAAGAAAAATGGTGGGATTAAGTTTGAAAGGAAACAAGTGTTCATCAAAGATCACATTTATGCTGAGAATTATTTTTCCTGAAGGTGTTAAGCATTGATAACCCTTGTGATGTGTCCCATATCCCAAAAACACACACTGTTGAGACTTAAAATCAAACTTGTGTTGATTATATGGTCGAAACAATGGATAACAGGCACAACCAAAGACTTTAAAAGTGTCATATGAAGGATTTTTATGAAAAAGAATTTCTATAGGTGGTAAATTGTCAAGAACAAGTGTAGGAAAGGAATTGATTAGTTGAGTAGTAGTTGTAAAAGCATGACCCTAGTAAGAAAAGGGTAAGGATGAGGCTGCTAACAAGGTAAGTCTCATTTCAGCAATATGTTTGTGCTTCCTCTTAGCACTTCTGTTTTGCTGATGTGTGTAAGGACAAGATAGCCTATGAATTATGCCATTTGCCTCAAGATATTTGGATAAGGCTAGGTATTCTCGAGCATTATCAGTTTGAAGCATTTTCAGTTTTACATTCAGTTGCAATTCAGCTAACTGCTTGAAACTAAGAAAGGCAGAAAATACTTGAGACTTACTATGCAAAAGATAAATCCAAGTATATTTAGAATAAGCATCAACAAAATGTACATAATATCTTGCTCCATTTATTGAATTAAGAGGGGCTGAACCCCAGACATCACTATATACAAGTTTCAGAGGAGAAGTGTAAACAAACTTGGAAATAGGAAAGGGCAATTAGTGAGACTTGGCCATACAACAAGCAGAACAAACTGAAAATTGCTTAGAATTAGAAAAAGGCAAATTACAATACTTTAAGACTCTACAAACTACTTGAGAAGTAGGATATCCAAGTCTTGAATACCAAAGCTGAAAATCTGAATTTGAATTTGTTGAAACAAGATTGGAAACAATTGGATAGGTGGAAACTTGATGTAGATTGTCAAAGACATAAAGTCTATGCTTAAGGGTTCCTTGGAGAAGTGTCTCCTTGGTAACATGAGATTTGACAAAACAAGAGTTAGGATGAAATTCAAAGTATACATTATTATCTCTAGAAAACTGAGAAACACTTAAGAGATTCTTTGTAATTTGTGGAACATGTAACAAATTATTTAAAAGAAATGACTTTGAATCAGAATTAGAGACAAACTCAGAATTCCCTATATGCATAATGGACAAACCTGATCTATTCCCAACTAGAACTTTGTCATTACCATTATACTCCAGTTTTTGCATCAGATTAGAGGATTTAGGTGTCATGTGATGTGTGGCACCAGAATCTGGATACCAATTGGAATCATGTAATGTAGCAAGTGTAGCAAGAATGTTGCTCATAGCAAGATTGGCATTTGGAGCATTATGTTGAGTAACATATCTACTGTCAAAGTTAGAACCAGAAGAACTTGAACCAAAACCAATAAAATTAGGATCAAATCTATGCCAGCAATTAATAGAAAGATGACTAGATTTTCCACACAATTGACAATATGGTCTGTTGAACCTGCCTCTTCCTCTACCAAATCGACCTCTGCCCGAGCCTGAAAAATTCTGATTTCGAGAATTTGGATTGAATCTTGTTTGATCATTGGAGAAAAATCCTTAAGATTTGAAATTTCCTCTTCTTTGTTGTTGCTGATGGAATTGAAACTGAGACATATTTGCCTGAATCAAGTTGTTATCAGCTTTTCTATACCTCTTAATTTTGTCTTCTTGTGCCATAAGAAGGGCTTCAATTTGTCCTACTGAAAAAGGATCAATTCTTGATGTGATTGAAGTAACAAAAGCTTCATATTCTTCAGTTAATCCATCTAGAATTGCTTCTATGTGATCAGTTTCATTAACAGGTGCTTCGATTGATGCCAATGTATCCACGATTTTCTTAATTTCAAGAAGATATACACTTACAGATGCTTGATTCTTTGTGTTTCTTAATTGAAGTTTGAGTTGTCTAACTTTTGCACAAAAATGAGAAGAGAAGAACTCTTCTAATATTTCTAAACCTGATGTGAAAGTTCATACTCTACCGTATGAGTTGTAAAAGACTTACTCATTGATGATAACAACCAAGACAACAAGAGTTGATCTTGTTGTTTCCAGTTGAGAAAATCTTCACTGACTATTACATTTTCTTCATCTTCTGTTGTGGCAAATTTCTTGGGGATCGATGTCCCTGTGATATATTTGTGAAGTTTGTATCCTTTGATAGTAGCTAACACTTGTTGTTTCTAGGGTAGATAATTTTCTTCATCAAGTTTGATAGAAATTGGATGTGAGAATGTATGAAGGACAAGCGATGCTGAAGTTGACATTGCTGTATGAGATGAATCTTGGGAAGCCATGGAAGCACAAGCTCTGATACCATATAAGGTATTAGGGCAAAACTGAGAAAGGAAGATTGATGAACAAAACAGAGAAAGAAAGAGCTGAGAGAGAGAGAAATGATGAAGATGAAAAACTGATAATTGTTATTCTTCTGAGATTGATTACTCTGTATGAATATATAAACTATGGCTATATGAAGAGTTCACAGCTCAACTAATTCTTGATAACAGATTAACTAACTACTTTTCTGTTATGACTCAGCTTAACTAACTAACTAACCATTCTCTCTTACAATATCTCACTATGTTAATTTAACATCTCACTTCTCACATGCTTTGTTTTCACGTGTAGAAAACAGAGTCTTCTCATCACCCTTCACCCAACTCACTTAACACCAAGAAGCCACAAAGTCCTAAATAGCTGATTATCTTTGACCATGAACAACCCACCAAATCCACCATGAATACCCACTCCCCAAAATATCCATACTGTGAGTCACTTTGACCTGAGATCCTTTATTGGTGTGTTTGTTTTTAATATGTATGCATATGGTGGTTATATGTAGAATATATCTTATATTTATGTAGAGGGGAGATCGGTTTATACCAGTGTAAGTCTTTTTCTCTTACACTCATTTTCAACCGTTAGTTATACTTACATCTAATAGTTGAGATTATTTCATTAAAAGTAACCATTAGATGAAAATAGATCTAACAGCTGAAAATGAGTGTAATAGAAAAAAAACTTACACTAGTGTAAATTAATCCTCCCTCATTTATGTATGTATGTTGAATGTACGTATGTTTATATGCATTGCTACATTTTTATTTATTGATGTTTATTTGGTAATGATAGATATTATAATGGTGTTGAGTATGTTTAGGATTTGAATTTGAATTATCGCTGTACATTAATTGTTTAAGACCAATACTACTGCATTATAAAAAAATAATATAGTATTGTGTGATGATTTTAAAAAATGATGCAAAAATAGTAATTGAATCATTAAACTTTAAATCTTTAAGTAAAATAATTTAATAGATTATTTGATTAATAATTAATGAATTAAAATAATTAATAAAATATAAGAAGTTGAACAATGAAAATTAAGAAAGAGAATATTTAAAAATATATAATTTCATTACAATTTTCTTATAAATTTTAAAATATAATATCTTGCAGCGTAAATTTTGAACTATATAAATATAAAATTATTAACTTAAACAAATTTATCATTAAAGGAATGTGTATATGTGTTTAAATTCTAAATAATATAATTATAATTTTTATGAAGCTGTATAATATTAATATGAGAAGTAAAACAAAAATCTATAACCAATTATCCTAGTTACTCTATCCTTAATTAAATAAATGAGTACAATATATTAAGGTTAAGTATAAAAAAAATATAGTAACTAAAATTGTCAAACGTATGATGTATATGCACGAGTTAGGGACATGAGGTAGTGGGATAGATCATGCAAATGAAGAACGATGTCTTCAAATAAAGTGAAATGATGAATATATAAGAGGAATAAGTTATGGAGCTACAAACTACGTAAATTGAAAAGTTAAATTATTTCATCAATTGTATAATTGTATTTGTATATAATGGTATGTTAGCTATTGACAGAGATGAATACAAGTAGATTGTGCTACCTAGAAGGCCAATGGTCTTGGGACTGTACTTTTAAACTACCCTAATCCTAATAATGTTGAATAACAATTTAATCAAGATATTCTTTTTCATGATACTCCTGGTCAATGTATTTTTCATTTGTGTTGCCATTCTTTTATAAAAAAATTCATTTGTTTTTAATTTTTTTCTTATTCCCTAACTTCTCCATTAGGGGGTTTCTTTTTATTAAAAAAATTATTTCATAAAATTGTGTGAATTTATTATTATAATCCACAATATTTATCTCTTTCTTTTTTTATATATCTTTACCTTTTTTTATTATCATAAAAGGTGGAACCGTTTTTATTATACAGTCTTTCGATTATATCAATCACTTAAAAATATTATCATTAGAGTCATCATCTTCACTATTAGTAGAGAATGAAAGATAAATAGAATAGTCAAGTTTCAAATTGCTCAAAGTTACTTATATAGTGGTTTCGATGGATTGTTCGTCGGAATAATGCTTAAAATATACCAATATATTTCGGCGGATATTCTGCGAAAATTTTGGTGGATATTGCCATCGGAAAGTTATGTAATCTAACATATGGATTTTTAGTTTCCGGTGGCTTTATCCGCTGAAAATATTTCCAGTGGATTCTAGTAGATGGCGATTTCTGACAAGGCAATTTTTGACGATTAATATCCTTTGATAATTTCAATTTTCGGCAGATTTTCATGGTTTTTTGACAGATTTGTGGCACTTTGCAATTTTCTAGCAGTGAAAGGTTTCCTATTTAATTTAATGCATTTGCTAAATTAATTAAATTAGTCCTTTATTATTTATTTACAAGAAAAAATGTTTTATTTTTATTATTTTTATTTTTACATGTCTCACTTTGTCGGCATATTATCATCAAGGGTAAGAAATGACTATGGCAAGGAATGTGTGGATAAATAGTCATTTTTTTATGGAACAAATTTAAATCCCACAGCATGTGGTATAAAAGTGGTGAATCAAAATTTAAACTTTGAATAAAATAGTGTAAAATAAATGGTCAAATAAAAAATTATTCTAGAAAATATCATTACCTAATATGATTTTTCAAAAGGTTTTCACCAATTTTTTTGTAAAATAAAATAAAATACAAATTAATTCTGGAAGAAAATTGTTGACAGAATGTGATTTTTAAAGTGGATTTTCAAAAGAATTTTGTAAAATAAATTTTAATTAACCACAATGAAAGAGTTTGGGATAATGAATTTGCTTACATTTATTTTTAAATTTTATGAAAAAAATTATTTATTTTAATTGTGAAAATTAGTCTCCGTCAATACACTTGCCATGATCCAATTATAATAACATCAAGAGTATTGTGTAAAGTTTAGTTAATTGTCACCTCGATTCTCTTCTAATTTTTCTGTCATTGACCAAAGTTTAAATATTAATATTTGAAGCATAGAAGGACGATGATAATGTTTTACATATACAAAAAATAATCAAAATAAAAAATAATAAAAACAAACAAAATGGCGTATGGGAATACAAGCTTATTTAATGAAAAAGATTTTTGACATTCTTGAGTCCAATCAAATGGTGCATCTTTCAACAGAAGATTACATAATGGTCTAGATATGACACTAAAGTCCTTTATGAATCTTTTATAAAATCCTACATGTCCTAAAAAGAAACGAACTTCTCTGACTATTTTTGGGAAAGACGCTCTATGCATAGGTATGAGTCTGGCGGACCTTAAAACAATCCCCAAAATTTTTGAATAAAAAACAAGAGGTGGACCTATTGATGGTTTCATATTTTAAATTTATTTTCTGCAATTTACTTTCTACACTTTACTTTCTGTACTTTATTTTCTGTATTTTACTTTCTGCACTTTCTAACTTACTAATTATTAACTCTCTAATTATCTAACTTTTTACTTTATTAGTTATCTAACTTTTTTCTTGTTAATATTTATTGGATGGTTGGTTTATACCACATCTTTGTTAATATTTAATGGCTGGTGTAAACCGTATACTTGTACATTATTTTTTCTATTTCAAGTCATTTATTTATGCTTAATTGGTATTGTGATTCAAATTCTGGTCGTTTGGTTAAAATTAATTTTGGTACTTTATATATTGATTTGTTTGAATCACAATTTAAGCCGATCTTGATTTAAAATGTATGTCATTCTATCAAATTTAAGAAAATATTTTCCTTCCCTCCCTCAAAATGCTCTAACAAAAATCTACATAACTAGATGTGAAAGATTGAGATTGTTAATGCACAAGGGTATGTCAGAATATGTATGCTGGATAATTGAAGCAAAGGTCTGTCTAGCAGGTGAGTCTTCAATTTCATTTGACTCATACATGCTTGGTCTTGGTAGAAGTTCATATTCTAAAGGAGAAAAGCAAAAATGTTACAAGTATGTCACAAATGTGCACGATGGAATTGTAACAAGTAATGTCATTCTTTGGGGATGATTTCCGCAAACAGAAGATAAATTTTCTTTATTAAGAATGAACTGAGTAAGGAGTCATTAGATGATATCTTATTGACTCTTGAGACGCATTCTTGTGGATTTGTGCATCGTAAACTTCTTAATTTGTGGAATCTCTTTAAGGATGAAGAAAAATGCTACAGTCTTGGGAATCTGACTCTAAAAGACCTTGTTTGCCAATTTATAAGAAAATTGGATGGGAAGCTTATCCTCAACTCATAAAAAGCGTTTAAGTCATTATTGGACGTTAAACCAGAGGTAGATGTGAGCCATATCCACAACAACCTGTACATTTTATCTTCTTTTTCTTCATATTCTTCTTAAAAAAAAAGAATTTTTTTCTTATGAACAAGGGCGATCCAGAAGGACTACCATGACTTTAATTAGTTGTGGAGTCCTAGCCTTTGGCTGACCCGCCATTGACTCGGGTGGACCATTGCACGCTAGTCCTTAAAAAAGGTTTGTGTACCATGCTCTGTAGAGAGCCGCACTCCATAACTCAATGTTTACCATCTAAGCACTGTGAAGTTGATGGACAGGCAGAAGCGTCCCACTCTGGTTATTAGTGAGAAGTAACATGCGGCTGCCAAAGCGTATGAGGCATCTGAGCTTGATCATCTCTTTTATTAGAAGGGGCTTTCAGTGCCCTGGGATGGGACGTTCTAGATCTTGGACATTACGGGTTTCAGATTTTAGCATCTTTGTTGATGTTACAAGCCCAAGTGTGAGCTCTCCAAGTTCCAAACCTAGGATGGAAACCCACACTAGTTTCTTCTTTCTCCTTTCTTCGAATAAACGGACATGAGTGTCTACTGCACTGGTGACACGCAGTATAAAGATATGCCACTACTGCACTCATGACGCGCAGTATAAAGATATGTCATGAAAACTGTACATAAAGGTATGTCATTATTTGTTATTATATTTCTTTTATCTTTGTATGATTTTGCTGTACTTTGGTTTTGGATAGACGATCCTTTGAGCAGGGTCCTTCAGGGATTTCTAGACCTCTTTACCTTGATGGTTTTCTTGAAGTAAAAAAAAAACAAAAACAAAAACAAAAACAAAAAAATTTAAAAAAAAAGATTCTGTGTTTCTTAATTTCAAACTTTTCTGACAACAGCCAACCTATCCTTATAGATGCTATTATTACCCTTTCTATTCTGTTTCTTATTTAAACACTTCATTTTCTCCACTTTCCTCTAACTCAGAATCATTCAAAGAGAAAAGTGAGTATAGAAATGAAAGGTGTTTATGTTCGTCGACTTAAAAATATCTGTCTATTTTGTAGGTCTAAGTATAGGAAAGGTTTAGGGTTTGTAAACGCAGCTACCACTCTTGGTCGATCACTTGCTGCGATGAATATTCATGTTGTATATGAGGGAGGTTGTCGTGGGTTAATGTGGTTTGTATTACTTGCTGCATATATAGGAGGCAGTCAGGTTTTAGATGTCATTCCTGGACCTTTAGCTCGACAGAACATCACTGGAAAGACAATTGGGGAGGAACTTAAGGTATCATCAATGCATGAACGAATGAAGATAATGCTTGACAACTCTGATACATTCATTGCCTTACCAGGTGATTTTGGTACCTTGGAAGAAGTTTTTCAAATTGTCTCTTAGGCCTATCTGAACATCCACCATAAACCCATAGGTTTGTTGAATGTAAATAATTTCTTTGATATTTTATTACTTTTTCTTGACCATGCTGTGGAACAAAAATTTATCACACCTTCGGCAAGACAACTTCTTATCTCTGCTTCCACTATTGATGAGTTGATTGATAAATTAGAAGCTTTTGTTTATAAACCTGACCCAGCAATAGCTCAGATAGATTGGTCAACAAGAAGCAGTGAGCGAAGCAAGATGAAAAGAAAGCCATATTTGATACTTCGTTTATAGCTTTCCTTTACCTTTGATTTTATTTATCGTACTTTGTTTCTGTTTAAATTTGTGTCAGATTTCTCCAACAGGTAATATCTTCTATCATTTAGTCATCTATATTTTAACATTGAGGATAATGTTGTGATCTGGTTGGGGGAGAAAGATAGTTGACCAAAAAAAAATTTCTTTTTTGGGAAGTATGATATGATTGTCATGGACTTACTAAACTAATGAATGATGGCAGAGTAAGGAGTGATTTTACTCCTGAGACGCATCTAAATTGGAAAGTATATTTAGTGATATGACTGCCAGAAACCTATTTGTAGTAAAACCAATTAAAGATGACAGAGTAATGAGTAAATTTTGCCTTGAAGATAAGTTTACTCTTGAGACGCATCTTAGTTGAGGAAATAATTATTTTGTGTAGAAGTAGCAAATAGATTCTTGGATCTTAGCATAAATTGTCTTCTTTCTTAAAAATCACAAGCTTGGATATGAATGTTGATATGGTGGATTGAGAATGATAGAAATATGTCTTGTGAGATTTTGAGTCTGTTGATGAATGAATTGAACATTTGTACCATTCTCTTCTTTTTTGTGTAATTTTCACTCATGGAATTGTTACTCCAGAACTTCCTTTGATTTTTTTTAGGCTACATTTTCACATGCATACATAAATATGATTGGAGTATTTTGAAATAACTACTTTGACCAAATAGTCATCCTTGTATATTTTTTCTTGTGTAATCCCTTTAAGCTTATTTGATCATTCCTTATTTTTAGCTCATTACGTGCCTTCAAAAAAAAAGAGAAAAAAGAAAAAAAATATGTTTTTACCCAACCGTAGGGAATAAGAGAGCATTGACCTTGTTCTTGAACAAGTGTGGGGGTGTGTGTGCAAAATGATAAAAAAAAAGAACTGATTACCATTGCAATCAAAGAATTATCAGAGTCTAGAATAAAGGTGGATGCTTGGAAACAACAGGAAGAAAAGGAGAAGGTTCAGGCTTAATAATGAATTCAATTCACTAATTTGGGATTAATCTTCAACAAAACATTAGTCAAATATTGATCATTGTCCTTTATGATTAATGTTCTCAAATATCTTCTCCACTCTAACTGTACCATAATGCTCTTTTATTCTCTTTAGTATTTATCTTCTCATATCCATATTATCCCCTCTCCTTTACCATGACCCCATTATAACCTTAAATATAGTCCTCTTGATTTTTGTCTGCATGTGTTTTGAGTAGCGGAGAAGTAGAAGATAAGCAAGCTTATGGTAGTACAATTGTTCATGGGTTGAATAGAGTAAAATACTTACCTTTTAAACACTTGAGAGATTAAGAGTGAATTCTGTGAGGATCTATCATTCTTGATTCATTCTTTTCAACTGAAGTTTCTTTACTTGTTGGTTTGAGATGTGAAGAAATGTTACCTCATTAATGCTTTGATCCTTTGAATTTCTAGTTGCTCTTCTTGATTCATCGAATCTTTTGGAGTTTTTAGCTTTTGAGTCTGTATCGTTTTTCTTTGTTTCCTAACTTTGGTCTTATGTGTTTTGGCCAGAAGTGTAAAAAGCTAAGTGTAGGAGAATTTGATAATCACATATTTTATACATTAATAAACCCTCATTTTTAGTCATTTACACTCTCTATGTACTTAATTGATTAAGCTTAGTTATGTTTTGTAAGTTTGGACTCAAATTGGATTTAATTGATTTTTTCAGCACCATTTTGGTCTTACACTATTTCTGTATTTCGGTCATATCTTAAATTCTAGATGTCTTATAATTATGTATCTTACTTTGTAGGAAAGATAAGAGAGAGCTCTACAACTTTCATGAGAGCTCCAGGAAAAAATCAGACATCTAGTTGAGCTATTTGGGCTTAGAAGTCAGAACACGAGTTTTGTGGCTGTAACCTGAACAGTGTGCAGTAATCATTGCATAATTCGACTTTAAGAAACTAAAATGGGCTGAAAATTTGGCATCTGAAAGTTAAGACTTATATCTACAACTTTCATGCAAAACACAAGAGCTCAATCGGACAGCTTAGAGGTTATATTGGGTCTAGAAGGCAAAACAGAAGTGCTAAAACTGGGCCTGAATAGTCTGCAGTAATTAGGTCATATCTTGGGTTGTAGGATGAATTTTTGGATGATTTTAGTGGCATTGGAAAGCTGAGACAATTTCTTAGAATTTTCATGATAACCATTTTGCTTCATTCTGACGTTATCCATGAGTTCATCACTAAATGATTTTGGAGACAAGAAATTTCAATAAATTTTCCATTCACAAAAGTTCTTTGGCATTTTCCACTCATCCACCCACTCATCCACTCATTCATTAATCAATTCCCTTGTCATTTTGTATCTCTAATCCTCTATAAAAGGGACCATAGGCAGATCATTTGGGTAATCTTAGCTTAGCTTAGATTATGCTATTGTGTTATTTGTTGTAATTTTCTTTTGTTCTAAGTTGAAATTATGTTCTAAGTTGAAATTATGTTCATCTTTTTCTTCTACTCTCTTTCTTTCTTCTTATTTATGGGTAACTAAATCTTCATCTTGCTTGGGTGAAGGAGTGAAGCTTTTGGTAATAAAATAAGGTTAGATTAATTTATTTCTTGTGTTTAAATGATATATTATCAAGTGATCATTATACGTGTTGTATTTTGTTTCCAATCAATTTAGAAACCCTCATTGTAAAGTGGAGTTCTTGATTCATTGTAGACAAGTGGTTTGGCACAATGAATGCTTCAACACATTTATAAGTGTTGGTGTTGGTAAATAATTAAAGGAACTAAAATATAACTACGTATGTAATTCTAAATGGACTTTGAATGTTTTATTTTCCGATTGGAACCTCCGTTGTGCGTGGATTTCAATTGAGTTATAAAAAAAAATTAATCTTGTCCTTAATTTATTACCAAAAGTGGATCTCCTAGCCTAAGCAAGTTCTTTAATTTAATTGTAAACAAGTTTTGTTATATTTGTTATTGTGACAAAGCCTTCCCTTACCTCAAAGAATTTTTCTTCATCAATTCCCTGTGGATCGACTTCGGACTCCTGAAAAATTTATTACTTGAGACAACCTACACTTGAGTTTGCATCCTTTAATCCGCATCATTATGGTAACACTATCTCGAACCATGATAATCCCTTGGTGATCTCTGGGATAATAACCAATGTCGTGGCCTGACATATATTTGTTGACTAGGGGAACTTAGCTAATATTATGTTCATGGATCTCTTTGAAAAGCTAGGACTTTCAATGAATGATTTGATTTCGTATACCGGCAAGTTGATTAGGTTCACAGGTGACAAGATCACCTTGGTAAGATACATTGAGACTTATTTGATCTTGGGAAAAGATTCTTTTATTTAAGACACTTAAGGTCAAATTTCTTCTAGTGGAATGCCCTTCTGCCTATAATGTCATACTGGGTCGCCCCTCACTCAATACTTTTGGGGCCATGATCTCCACACCCTTTTTGACCATGAAGTTCTTCGACTAGGATGACAGAGTCGTCATGGTTAAAGGAGACTAGAAAATTGTTAGAAAATGTTATAATGAGAGCTTGGAGATTGCCAAGAAATCACGAACCAACACAACAATTCAGCCTCGGTCACTACAAACCCCGTTAACGTCCTCTTGACTGAACTAGATATTCATGAAGAGATTTGTGATGCTTGCCCTCAACCTGATGGAGAACTTAAGCCCATTCAACTTAGTGCCATGCTAGACCAAGTAACCAAGATTAGATGACAGTTGAACTAGGAGGAAAGATCCCAGCTAATCGAGTCTCTTATGAAGAACAAGGATCTCTTCACCTGGACGTCTACAGATATGCTAGGGTTAAATCCTAAGTTCTTTTGCCACTAATTTTCTATTAAAAAGGATGCAAAGCCGATGGCCCAATGAAAAAGAAAAGTTAGATCTGAAAAACATGAAATAATACAAAACAGGTGGAAAAAACTTCTAGATGCTGGATTTATGAGAGAAGTTTTTTATACCATTTGGCTTTCCAACATGGTCCTAGTGAAAAAGGCTAACATGAAGTGACATATGTGCATCAGCTACACTGACCTAAATAAGACATGCCCAAAGGACCATTATCCACTTCCCAACATAGATAAACAGGTGGACAATTCATCTGGATTCTGGTTTCTCTCGTTCGTGGATGCCTATTCCAGATATAACCAAATTCCCATGAACCAGAAAGATGAAGATAAAAATGCGTTTATAACTGAGATGAGAAGTTATTTTTACCATGTTATATCGTTCAGGCTAAAATATGCAGGTGCAACTTACTAACAGATGATAAATAAAGTCTTCGAAGAACAGATTGGGAAGATACCGTAAGTTTATATTGATGGCATGATTGTCAAGACAACGAAGTCTGATGACCATGTGGAAGATTTGGAAGAGGTTTTCGCCTAAATTCAGAAAACATAATATATGATTAAATCCTAAAAAGTGTGCTTTCAGAGTATAGGCCAGGAAGTTTTTAGGGGTTTTTACTGATGAATCGCGACATTGAAGCCAACTTAGAGAAATGTCAGGCCATTCTCGATATGTGCAGTTTGCCGTCTATGAAGGATGTGTAACAAATGACAAGCCTGATAGCGGCCCTCACTCGTTTTCTAGCTAAGGCTGCCCAAAAGCCTCTTTTTTTTCAAAACTTTAACGAAGGGGAAAGACTTTAAGTGGACCACAGAGTGCGAAACTGCATTCCAAGAGTTGAAGAAAATGTTGGCAACATCCCCAATCCTGACAAAGCCGGATCCAAGTGAAACTTTATATACCTACCTCTCAGTTAGCAACGAAGCAATCAGTTCGGTCCTGATAAAAGAAACCAACGAAGGTCAGAAACTAGATTATTTTGTGAGCAAGGTCCTACAAGGCCCTGAGCATTGCAATCAAAAGATTGACAAACTGGCCTTAGTGTTGCTAACTACTGCTTGAAGATTACGACAATACTTTCAGTGCCACCCCGTGATCGTGAAGACGGATTAGCCAATCCGTCAGGTGTTACATAAGCCAGGCCTCGCTGGAAGAATGATCGCTTGGTCGGTGAAGCTGTCAGAGTTTAGTATCACTTATGAGCCAAGGCAAGCCATAAAAAGCTCAAGTGTTATCTGACTTCTTGATGGAGCTAACACCGGATTTTGGTCATCCTAGAGCGAATTTCTGGACCTTCTATATTGATGGTTCCTTGAATCCCAAAGGAGTGGCGCCAGAGTCATTAGAAAATGGAGTTGGGCTCATGTTGGAAAATTCTTTAAGGTTTGAGTTCCCAACTTCAAATAACCAAGCATAGTATGAAGTGTATTGCAGGCATCACCATGGCGAAAGAAATGGGTGCCACAGATATAATATTATGCAGTGATTCGCAGTTAGTGACGTCCCAAGTTCGGGGTGATTATCAGGCTAAGAAACCCCTATTGCAGAAATACCTAGCCAAGGTGACGAAACTAATGGAGGATTTCAATAATGTTAAGGTGGAACTCATCCCAAGAGAACATAACTCAAGATCCGACATCTTGTCCAAGCTTGCCAATACTAAAAGCCCCGACAACAATAGGTCTGAAATCTAAAAGACACTACTTGCACCCAGTATCATGGACTCTGATGTCCTCTTACTAGAAGATAATGAAACCTGAATCACACTCATAATTGCCTACCTTCGTAATGACACTTTGCCTAAAGACCACAAGGAAGCCCAAAAACTAATACGGACAGTGGCATGGTATACCCTTATGGATAACCAGTTATATAGTCACGAGTTTTTTTCTCCTCTCCTCAAGTGCCTTGGCCCCAAAGAAGTAAAGTATGTTTCGGTCGAAATCCATGAAGAAAGTTGTGGTCATCACCTCGGAAGAGAGTCCCTAGCATAGAAAATGCTGAGGGCTAGGTATTTTGGCCTAGTATGGAAGCTGACAGCATAGAACATATCCAAAAGTGCGACAAATATCAACAGTACTTAAACATTTATGCGGCCCTACCAGAAGAGCTATCTACAATGTTTGTATCCTAGATTTTCTATCAATGGGGAATGAATATCTTACGTCCTTTCCCTCAGGCCCTGAAATAGGTTAAATACTTGGTGGTAGTTGTAGACTACTTCACCAAGTGGATTGAGGGGGAACCATTGTCCACTATCACCTTGGCATGAAAATAGAAGTTCACTTACAAAAATATCATCAGCAGATTTGAAATACTGGAATCCATTGTTACAGATAACGAAACGCAGTTTATTAACCAAAAGTTCAGGGATCTCCTCGCTAGACTAAAGATCAAGTAGGTGGAACACCCAAAGACCAATAAACAAGCTAAGGCTGCCAATCGGGTTATACTTCTAGGGATCAAGAAGAGACTTGATGAAGCTAATGGGAGTTAGGTAGAATAACTCGATCACGTCCTATGGACATATCGGACCACACCTCATTCTGTAACAAGGGAAATTCCCTTCAAGTTAACCTATGGATGCAAAGCTATGATTCTGATCGAGATAGGAGAATCGAGCTGGAGGATGCAAAATCTTTATGATGAAGCAAACCAGACCCTCATCCGCCAAAACTTGGATCTATTGGAAAAATAGGGTTGCATTGCCCATATTCGTGAAGCTGCTGTTAAACAGAAGATTACAGCCCAATACAATTCCAAAGTGATATACTATAAGAAAAAGACAACATTTACAAAGGATGAATCCATTGCAAACATGCTAAAATAAGCCGCATATTCACAATTTGCGATGAATTCGTGATCGATGCAAAAACCTTTGTCCCAAAATAATTTGCGGCAGATTTTATTTTCACTGCAAAGCCACTACAAATCTCTCTAGCGATACGTCAACTTCTGTTGCTGGAGTTGCGGTGTTGGGGTGGATAAATGTGCCTCTAATTTGTAGTGGATTTGTTCGCTGCTAATTTTGAGGTGGATAAATATGCCATTACTTTTTGCACAAATTTGAGATAAAAAAATCCATCGCAAAATTTCAAGAGGAAAAAAAGTACTTTTATTATTATTTTAATGTCCAAAAAATTTTCAATTACAATACAAATAGTTTTTACATATCCAAATCTTCCTATCAATGCATGTAATCAATTCATAAAGCAAACATAACAAATTATATTACTTAAACAAAGTTTATCCAAATACAACTTGATCCATAGAAAGTTAAAACTAAAATTAAGTCCACGACAAAGTTAAGAGATATCTACAACATGGTTCATAGAAAAGTTCAAAAGAAATATAACAATCCCTCGTCATCACTGTCATCTTCATTATCATCTTCAATATCATCATCAATATCATCATTGTCTTCTAATAGTGGTTGTTGCTAGCCTAGCTGAGTGCCAGTGAACTTTAAATATGTTTTCAACAAATTACCAAATCATTTTTCCTGTTGATGATGGTATCATCAAAATCGCATTTCCCACTCAGAATCACGTTGTTGGCTCTCATGCACCATTCACTATTTAATCTTCTGAACCCGATCCTCGATCTCCTGCAGCAACTGCTCCTTAACCTGATTAATATATATAAACACAAATTCATCAATTCATTCCACAACTTATCTTTAAATCCATAAAACTTGCAACAAGTTTTTCTTTCATGGGATAAAAATTAATTAACCAAAAATGCGAAAATTAAAAGATTGACTACATCCAGCAAGTTGATTAATCAAAATATGAAAATTAATTAACCAAAAATGTTGCAACTACTACTTGATTAATAACATGTTCGAGAAGTTGACTCGATCCAGGTCTTGAGGAGGATGACTCTCCACATTCATAGATAGATGCTTGAGAACCAAGGCCATAAAGGCAACCCTTCTTTATCCCGCCAATAGTTTTAATCCAAATCTCTCGACTAGTCATTTATATACCAAATGCCCCTTCTTCATTTAAGCATTGAGAAGATTGTTCAGCCTCCTTAGCTATGAAATCATCCTAAAAAAAGAAATAAAAAGTATGTTATAATATTGTTATAAAATAAGTTAATATTAAATTTTATAAATTCAATAGAAATACTAATGTATGCATTCTTAGCTTTTGTAGAAATCCATTCACGGTCTACTTTCTTCAAATAGACATGACAAAAGATGCCATCAAATGTGGATTCTCTACCACAAGCCTTAGCTTGTAATTCTGAAAGCCTAATCTAAAACCCATTCACGGTCTACTTTATATCATACTATAATATATATGTTTTCACTGCTCAGTAACATCATACGTATTCTGAAAGCCTAATATATATACATACAGTAGGCAAACACAAGCGACATATTTACTTTTGTTTACTATTTGATTTTAAATGCAATTATATGAAAAATAATAACAAATTTAAAAAATTATGTTTAATTAGCTAAAACAAATCTCCTATTCCATAGCTCCGCATCCAAAGACATGAATCCTTCAAATTTATACATATATTTTCAATTGTAGCAAAAATATGATGTCCTTGCAAAAATATGCAAAAATAAGTTTGACTTTGAATAAGCTATATTTAGGTCCTATAAGCACAATTGGCACTGACTGCTAAAACAGGTAAGACACAAACCAAACTAAACCGCATTATACTGATAAGGCACACCTGAAGTTAAACATGAGCAAAATTATATAATGTATCATTCAAAATGGCCAACCTTAGCAAAGATAACAAAAGTAATTGAAAACTTAGAAAACAGTATCAATAATCACTACACCAAGAGCTATAAAGTAAACCATATCTTCTAGACACCAGTCCATAAACATAAAATTCTAATAATGTAGAGAAGTAGACATGCTATTTGCAGGTGCAAACATAGTACACAAAATCAAAATGATAAAAATTACACTTGAGATAAAACAAACTCCAAATTGCTCTCTGAATGCTTCAACACTACTATCAAACCTGAATGAAGTACAAAATAATGTATGTTCTATTTTTTAGATCAATTATTAATTCTTAAAGAGAGCTCGCAGGAAGAAAAAATCAGCACCAATGAAATTCAAAACTTGTTTCTACAATAACTTCCAAAAGCCAAATTAATTTTATAGATTTAAAAAATGACTTATCTAGTGAGCTCTGAGCAAAAAACCCATATTCTAGACCAAGAAGCAAATCAGAACCAGAAAAATTAAAAGAACTAAAAATAACAATCCAAATTTTTTTTAAAAAAATGAACCAGATTAGTTGATTGATAAACCAAAACCAGAAAAATTTTAAAAAAATCTAACCCAACCACTCAAAATCTTAGATTACTCATACCAAAACCATACAAATTTTAAAAAAATTAGATCCAGAAATTTTTTTAAACAAATCACGATCTCAGTCCTCATGCAACGTTTGCGGTGGTCGTCGTCGTGAATCACACTTGAGTTGTGCGTGTCCACAGTGGCCATCGTCGTGGCTGTAGCTTGGATGGTGGTTGTGTTGTCATCATCATGAGTCACACTTAAAGGTCATCCGTAGTTATTAGTTGCATTAGTGACATTAAAGAGTGAAGGGATAAGATGGTGGTGCGGGACAGAGTTGTCTCAATTCGTCGAAGATTGCTCCTCATTGACGCTTAGTTGTATAATCGACAACAGCACCGACGTTCACTGGAGAGTGGAAGGGGATAGAAAACGCAGGTAGCCGAATAGGCATAATGCGAGTGCGACTGTGGAGAGGTTTTGGAGGGTGGGGATGAGGCCGAGAGGGATAAGTTACGATGGAGGAAGAGAGAGAAGGAGGTAAGTGGCGATGGAGGAGAAGAGGAAGGACCACATGGAGCCCTATGATTGGGCATGGTTCCACCGGAACTTCACGATTACGAGGTGCTCTAAGAGGTAGAAGGTCATGGTATGGATCGTTGCTGGCAGAACCTGTTGGGTACCAGAGTTATAGAAAACAATATCACGCAACTAAAATAGAGTTGAGAAAAGAGGAACTGACACAAAATATTTAACGTGGAAAACCCTCTAATGATGATGAGGGAAAAACCACGGACAAGAGTAGAAAAAGTTTTTACTATGAGGAAGAAATTACAAGACCTCTCTCTAAATACAAGGAGAGAACTATACAAGAGAAAGAAGAGGAAATTTTGGGATATTTAAAACTAATGGAGGAGGTCCTTATTTATAGGAAAACCTCCTCCACAAATACTAACAACCTACCAATGTGGGACTTCTAGTTCAACAATTCTCCCACTTGAAGATTTGACTGAGTCAATCATATCTTCACACCACTCTTTCTACCTTGTCATTCCATGTTGCTTACGTTTCTGATAGGCCATAGGAGGATCGACACCAAATAAACTTGTCAGTGTTAATTGGCTTTGTCATAACATCTACTAGGTTGTCTTTGGTGTGAATCTTCTGCATATCCACACTCCCTTCTTCTACTACTCGAACAAAGTGATCTTTGGATACCTATGTGTTTTGTCCTTGAATGAAAAGCTGGATTTCTTGCAATATGCAAGACACTCTGACTGTCACAATACACAGTAATTATCTGCTGCTTGTGCCTGAGTTCTTCCATTAACCTTTTAATCCAAATAGCTTCCTTGCAAGATTGGGTAGCTGTCATATATTCAGCTTCTGTAGTAGACAGAGCTACAACAGTCTGTAACTTAGATAACCAGCTGACCGCTCCTCCTGTAAGTGTGAACACATAACCAGTAGTAGATTTTCTTTTATCAAGATCACCTGCAAAATCTGAATCAACATATCCCTTGACAACAAACTCTGATCCTCCAAAACATAATGCAGCACCTGAGGTCCCTTTAATGTATCTTAGGATCCTCTTAACAGTATTCCAATGCTCTTTACCAGGATCTGCCATAAAACGACTGATCGCTCCCACTACTTGTGCAATGTCTGGTCTTGTACATATCATAACATACATAAGGTTTCCCACTACTGATGCATACGGTACTCGAGACATTTCTATCCTCTCTACTTCACTGCTAGGACTCATACTTGAGGATAATTTGTAATTGACAGGAAGTGGGGTAGAAACTGGCTTACAATCTTGCATATTGAAGCGTCGCAAGATTTTCTTTAAATAGTTCTTTTGAGAAAGCCAAATCTTCCTATCTTTTCTGTCTCGGTGAATTTGCATCCCTAAAATCTTGTTTGCTGGTCCCAAGTCCTTCATATCAAACTCCCTAGCCAACTGTGCCTTCAATTCTTGGACTCGAACTTTGTTGGGGCCTACCACCAACATGTCATCCACGTACAACAACAAGATGATAAAATCATCATCACCAAACCTCTTGTAATATGTACAATGGTCTGAACTCAGTCTGTTGTATTTGAGGCTAATAATGAAGGAATCAAATCTCTTGTACCAACACCTTGGCGCCTGCTTTAGACCGTACAGAGATTTGGTTAACCTGCAAACCAAGTTTTCTTTTCCTTGTTCTTTAAAACCTTCTGGTTGGAGCATATATATCTCCTCTTCAAGTTCTCCATGAAGAAAAGTTGTTTTCACATCTAATTGTTCAAGATGTAAATCAAATGCAACACACATAGCCAGGACTACTCTGATAGTGGTAAGTCTGACAACCGGAGAGAATATCTCATTGAAATCAATTCCTTCTTTCTGAGCATACCCTTTGACCACCAGTCTTGCACGATATCGTTCCACTTGATCGTTGCCATCTCTTTTGATCTTATAGACCCATTTGTTACCAATGGCTTTCCGTCCCTTTGGAAGTTCAACAAGTTCCCATGTTTTGTTTCTATGTAGGGCTTCCATTTCTTCTTGCATTGCCGCTATCCATAGAGAAGCTTCTGAGCTACTCACGGCCTCCTGAAAAGTTGACGGCTCTCCTTCTTCTGTTAGAAGACAATATGCATCGTGGCTTGCCATAACATAGTCTGAGTGCCATAAAGGTGCTCGTATCTGACGAGTTGATCGCCGAACTTCTGTATCATTGGCCTCATATGGTTCTTGTTCTTCGTGCTCTGGTTCTTGTTCTGCTTCAAAGGAATCTTCTTCTCCAACTTTTCTATCTATCTGTACTGTAGTAATCTCTTTCAAGGTGCTGTCATCTTCTTGTTCTCTTTGCAGTTCATTTTCTGCAAATATCACATCTCTGCTGACAATAACCTTGTGGGCAGTGGGATCCCACAGGCGATACCCCTTAACACCGTCAGCATAACCCAAGAATATGCATTTCCTGGATTTTGGATCCAGCTTCGTTCTTTCTTGGGAATTGTACATCACATATGCAGGACATCCGAACACATGAAGATAAGAATAATCTGCTGGTTTTCCATTCCACATCTCCATTGGTGTCTTTAAACCAATTGTAGTTGATGGCGACCGATTTATCACGTAATGTGCGGTTTTGATCGCTTCGCCCGTAAAGACTTGGCTAGACTGCATTCGCAACATAGCTCTTGTTCTTTCTAGGAGAGTTCTATTCATCCGCTCTGCTACACCATTTTGCTGAGGTGTATATGCAACAAAACTGCCTTTTAATACCCTCTTGCTTGCAAAATGTGAGAAAATTACCATCTCGTATATTCTCCTCCATTATCTGTCCTCAAGCACTTGATCCTCTTCCGGATTCAAGTTCTACTCTTGCTTTAAAGTCTTTGAAGATTGGAAGCACATCGACTTCTTCTTGATTGGGTACACCCATAATCTCCTAAAGAAATCATCAATGAATGATACAAAGTATTTTGCTCCTCCTAGGGACATTTCTGGTGACTCCCACACATCAGAATGAATCAAGTCTAGTATGCGCTTGCTTCTAGCAGTTGATCTATCAAACTTTAATCTATCTTTGCTTGCTTGTAACACAAAGTGCTCACAAAGAGGTAAGTTTACCGATTTGAGCCCGGGAAGGAGATCACGTTCCGTGAGAATCTTCAAACCACATTTCGACATATGGCCTAATTTGCGATGCCACATTATCGTTGATTCTTCTTGGCCTGCTAATGCAACTGATGCATCTGCCTTTTGTAGTGTATCTCCCACAAGCATGTATAGATTTGCCGCAATTTTTTCTGTTTTCATCACCACTAGAGCACCTTTAACAACGTTCAAGATCCCACCTTCAATATGAGTTTTGCACCCGAGGTCATCCAATTGCCCAATATACAATAAATTCTTCTTTAAACCTTTCACATGTCGTACCCCTTGAATTGTGCGAACAGTACCATCGTGTAATTTTATTTTGACAGTACCAACTCCAGCAATCTCCATGGCATGATCATTTCCCATGAATACAGATCCTTCTGAGATAGGTTCATAAGTACTAAACCAATCTCGTTGTGAAGTCATGTGCCATGTTGCTCCTGAATCCATAATCCAAACATCATTGAGCTGTTTTCCGCCTTTGGAACCAATTGCTACTTCGCTGTAAAGGATTTCTCCATCATCAGAGGTACTCGCAACACATCCTTGAGATGTTGTTGCTTCAGGAGCTTTATCTGCATTTTTCTTGTTGTGCCAACAATCTTTCTTCAAGTGTCCTCTCATGCCACAAAGGTAGCATTTGAAGTTCTTCCTTCTTCGTGATTTTGATCTACTCTGATTTCGGCTCCCACTAGAGCCACGTTCCGTTGATCTTCCTCTCATCATCGACAAAGCCTCTGCTTGCTGTGAGCTTTCCAATCTGTCTTCCTTGTTCTTCCGCCTGGATTCTTCTTCAAGAATAGCAGCAGCAACGTCATCAAATCGAAGATTATCAGCAACATTATTATTTGTTATGTTGATGATGAGTTGATCATAAGAGTCAGGTAGACTTTGAAGTAGAAGCTCTGCACGTTCATTTTCTACCATGTTGTATTCTGATGCTGTAAGCTGAGAAAATAACGTGTTCAGATTGTTGATGTGATCCAGATCTTGTCATGGATTCACTCATTCAAAGTGTATAAAGCCTCCTTTTAAGAATATTCGGTTGTGAAGTGACTTGACCTCGTACAATTTGGTGAGAGCATCCCAAATCTCCTTCGCCGTCCTTTTTTCTGCAACACTTGACAAACCGATCTGCCAAAGCTAGATGCAGTTGCCAACAAAGATTGTCATCCATCTCCTTCCACTTGTCATCAGGTATCCCAGTGGGTCTGCCTTCAATTGCTGCTAAGCAATTGTCCTTCCTCAAGATTGCCTTTATCTTCAGTTTCCATAAGGAGAAATTACTCCCATTGAACCTCTCAATCTCATATTTTGTCGCCATGGTTTTACACCAAATAATTTTCAACTAAACCGGTTTGCACTATTTCACCGTGAATAGTACCGTATACGTGAACAGTATTGTACGTATTACCGTATACTAGAACAAATCCAGTATGCGTTAACAATCACTGTAAAAGTATACAACTACACGTATGAATAGTCACCGTGAATAGTACCCGCAGCGTGAATAGTGCCGTATTCTGGAATAGTGACCGTAGACCGTGAATAGTGTACCAGGCAAGTTCCCAGGAAAGAGAGGTGAGTCACTAATGGACACGCTTAAATACCAAGTCTTTCCTAGTCAGAACTTTTCTAGACATACACTCCCACACTACCACACTTTAATTCCAGCAACAAGAATAATTCTTTTCTGATGTGGAAGATCAGTCAATACTGCAACCACAGAGCATACTAAGAATTTTCTTCTGACCCTTGCACCGTAGTAACCGAGAGCTCTGATACCACTTGTTGGGTACCAGAGTTATAGAAAACAATATCACGCAACTAAAATAGAGTTGAGAAAAGAGGAACTGACACAAAATATTTAACGTGGAAAACCCTCTAATGATGATGAGGGAAAAACCACGGACAAGAGTAGAAAAGTTTTTACTATGAGGAAGAAATTACAAGACCTCTCTCTAAATACAAGGAGAGAACTATACAAGAGAAAGAAGAGGAAATTTTGGGATATCTAAAACTAATGGAGGAGGTCCTTATTTATAGGAAAACCTCCTCCACAAATACTAACAACCCACCAATGTGGGACTTCTAGTTCAACAGAACCTTACCCATGGTGGTGGAGGTGACGACGTAGAGTGTGGTGGTGGTTTTCACATTCTGCCATTCAGTTTTCTTTAGAACTTGGAAAAAAAATGTTGTGCTTGGAAATAGAGACATAGAGATGTTGGAACTTAGAAAGAAAAAAAGAGAGTGAGAGAGAGAAATTATGAACTACCAAGTAAAGAGAAAGGAAATTACTAAACTCTCTCTGACCCTCTTTTCTCTGCTATTCTTACTTGTCTCTCCTCCCTACCGTCTTTGTTCATTGTGTTACTGTCTAAAAGATAGATAGTAAGGCAAAACATCTGTCACTTTTTTATTTTAAATTGTGGCAGATTTTACGACTAATTTGTTCATCGCAAATTTTAAAATTTTTTTTCTTAAAATAATTTTTTTATTAATTTATAATCTTGTCCTTCGCAAAAAATTTTATATAAAAAAAAATAACACGATGATTGTGTAACTAGAAAAGTTTGTGGTGAAATATCCATCGCAAATATCCACCACAATTTATCCTCTGCAAAATCTGTCGCAAATTGAGATGGATTTGAATCCGCCACAAAATATCTATCGCAAAAACGTAATTTTCTTGTAATGATACCATGGAGGTTCGAACCCGGCGATCTTGTTTTGCGTAGAGTGGATATCAGGGGCAAAAATGTGAAAAAGGAAAAGCTAGCTCCTTATTAGGAAGGACTATACTGGATCACTTCCAAAACAAATACTGGACATATACTCTGGAAATCCTCACTAGCAAAAGTATCAAGAATTTTTGGAATGTTGATAAATTTAGAAAATATTATAGCTAATTGTCTTTCATATTTTGTTTTTATCTTCTGAATCTTATGAATCTATTCAAGGATTATGAGCAGGCCTCGGGTCAGGTTGTTAGCAATGACAAATCCAAATTTTATCTAGGTTCCTCTATCAGATCTGATGGAATTTCCTCTATCCTTGGTTTTAATGTTGGTTGTCTTCCCTTCACTTATCTAGGGGTGCCTTTATTTAAAGGAAGACCTAAACGTGTTCACTTAATGCCTATTATTTGTGAATTAAAAATAAACTTTCCTCTTGGAAAGGATCCTTCTTGCCTATTATGGGAAGAGTTTTATTGGTTAAGTCAATTATTCAAGGTATGCTTCTTTATAGCTTCAAGATCTATGCTTGGCCTGCTAATCTCATTAAAATGATGGATGGTTGGATTCGAAACTTTGTTTGGTCAGGAGATATTCACAATAGAAAATTGGTTACTGTTGCTTGGAGCAAAGTTTGTAAGCCTGTGCTGGAGGGTGGTCTGAACATAAGGTCAATTAAATCTATCAATGATGCTGGTATGCTTAAGTTGGGCTGGGAATTCCTTTCTTCTAATGAACAATGGTCTTCTATTTTGAAAGCTAGAGCTTTCAGGAATAATAAATCGGTTGCATATCATATCTCTTCTTCGATTTGGTCTGGTATTAAGTCATTCATGCATACCATTCAAGATCATTCCTTATGGCAGCTTGGCAATGGGGCTTCTATTAACTTACGGGTGATCACTGGTTGTCTACTCCAATTGTGGATATAATTGGTATCCCAGCTGACTTGCATAAGTCTCTGAAATCTAAAGTTAAGGATTTCATTGAAAATGGCAGATGGTCAATTCCTATTGATTTGATATCTAAGTTTCCTGTTCTGCAATCAGAAATCCAAAAGGTTATAATACCTTTCCAGACTTGTCATGATTCTCTGATTTGGACTAAATCTGATTCTGGTAAATTAAGTTTCAAGGATGCTTACTCTTTTCATAATTCGATACAAAATGTTGTTCCTTGGGCGAAGTATATATGGAGTAAATGCATTCCTCCTTCTAGATCATTTCTGTTATGGCGTATTCTCGCATGATAAAATGCCTACTGATGATAAACTTTGGTCCAAAGGTTGTACTATTGTTTCTGTTTGTTGTCTTTGTGGTCTTTGGTGAAACAACTTGTCATCTGTTTCTTGAGTGCACTTTTGCAAAGTTTATTTGGAGCTGGTTTGGCAGCATTATTAATATGCAGGTGGATTGTTCCAGCTTCCTTTCAGTCCTATCATTATGCAACAGAGGATGGAGTTCTCAAACTCGTGATGTTGTCCTAGCTGCCATTATTTTCTCTCTTTGGGCAATTTGGTACTGCAGAAACAAAGCAAGATTTCATAATGTAAAAATCTCTGTGCAATCAGCCATTACTTTGATCGTGGCTAATGTTTCTCTTTCTGGTAATTCTTCTAATGGCTGCTTGTCCTCATCAGAATCAGATTCTTTAATTCTTCAAGCCTTTAAGACTGCTCCTCATCACAGGAATGCACCTGTTGTTAAGGAAGTTTCTTGGTATCCCCCTTCCTGTTATATGATAAAATGCAATATCGACGGTGCTGCCAAAGGGTGCCCTGGTCCAGCTGGTTGCGGTGGGATATTTAGAGATAGCTCTGCTGCTTCTCTTGGTTGTTTTGCTTATAATTTGGGTATTAAGTCTGCCCTTTTTGCTGAATTATCACTGCTATTCTAGCCATTGAGATTGCTTTCAAAAAACGTTGGCTTAATTTATGGCTTGAATGTGATTCTCAATTGGTTGTTGCGAGCTTTCACCAATATGAATATTGTCCCTTGGCAATTCTGAAAGATGGAAAAATTGCTTAGTCTTATCCAAGCAAATGAAGTTCTCCTGCTCTCACATTTATAGAGAGGGTAATGCTTGTGCGGACAAACTTGCTAATCATGGCTCTTCTACTTCTGGTTTTGTTTGGTGGAACACAATTCCTTCTTTCATTGCAGAAGACTTCTTTAAAAATAGAAATGATGTCTCTAGCTTTAGATTTAAAGATCTGTAATTTTTTTTTCATGGGTTCGGTTTCTTGTCCACCCATGTTTTCTTTTGTATTCTTTTTTTTTCATCTTTTTAATATATTTATGGTTTTTGCAAATGATTGATATCGAGAGGTGCCAACTTAGTTGGGATGTTGCCTTTAGAAGTGATGCTTTTACAAACCATTTGCTTAAATATATATATATATATATATATATTGTTTTTATCATGTAAGTGATGAGTTATAATAAAAATAAATTGGTGATTATATTCCTATTACTTGGTTATTGTAACCCACAAGGTTATCGTACCTTGGAAAGATCAAAGGAATACAAGGTCCATCCCAGATCAGATATTCTGATGCACAAATGAAGGTCAAAAAGGGTAACCCACTTGACCGTACCCCATGGTCAACAAGTGAGATCAAGGGTTTTAACTCATGCCTTAATGAGCCTGACCTTAACCCATAAACTTAAAGCAAGTTTAAATAGGTTAAGAGTATTTGACCGATGCCCGAGATAAAGTAATAACATTTGCCGATATCCGTGAAAAGATACCACCCCAAGGGGCTTCTGTGTCAAAATTACACTTGGGAACTTTACACTTAAAAATTTAGCTAAGTGTTAAAAGATTTCAACGAAAATCAAAAATCATAATACGATATACAACAAAAGTGAAACCCAGAAGACCAGCTTCTATATGATCAAACCGACGAAAATTCACTAAGTGTCAATCGAAAAACCACCAAGATAGAGCGTTAGACTCATCCCGATTAGAAAAAGCAAAGGCAATAAGTAGAATATCCAAGAAATAACTAAAAATATTCTAAGTATAAAAATTTATACCTGAAATACGGGACTTGTTCATACATGTCTAAATTAACCCCATGTAGGAGGCAAACAAAAAGAAAAAGAATAAAATCAGGCATCTGGGTTAGGCTTTCTTTGGTCAGCCTCCTCCACCTCGTCTTTTTCTTCCTAGCCACCCTCCTCACTCTCCTTGCCCTCTTCCTCTCCATCATCCGCAATGGGAACCAGGTTCACAGAGTGGCTTCAAAGATGACATCCACGATGCAACCATCTCGGACCACCTTCCTGGAACCAATCCCTTAGGTAACGAGGTCCGGGTTCAAGAGGCAAAGTTGGGCGAGTGTGTTGACAAAGGAGTCGTCCACCAAAGTAGCCATATCATCTTCAACATATAGGACATCGTTCTTCAGTTTGGCTTCAGATTGCCTAAGAATCTTATTCTCCATGCGGAGCATGGTCAGGCTTAACTCAGTGGGAGAGATCTCATCTTTCAAGACATTCTCCCTAGTTTCTGCATCTTCCATTTTCTTCTGGAGGTCAATGATGTCGGCCTTTCATAAGCCGAGCTCCATTTTGACTTAGGCCAGTTGCCCGTCCTTTTGAGCCACTGCCAACTCAAGCTCTTTTTTATCACTCTAGAGGACATCCAACTCATTCTCCAAGTCTTAAGCGTTGCGAACCGACTCAAGAGCAGACTCCAAGAACCAGAGCACCAAAGCATTACGAAGAGGTTGTACCTGAGTGTCCTTGATAATTTCAATTAAGTCATGCTCTATTAAGACATCATGGTCAACTTGGTTCTGGAGGGCATTGTCAATGATTCGCCTTGGATTAACCCTCTACCCCATATGGATCTGGAAGCAAATTGGAGTGGGGTTCCCTTCAAGACTTCAGACTCCCGGCTAGTTGTGAGGTCAATAGGAGCAACTTTGGTCATCGAACGTTTCCTTCTTTGTTCTCGACGACTGTCCCTTTTTCCTCTTTCACGGCTGAAGGGGTTCGACAGAGGACCCAAGATTCGCCTTCTGTGTAGCAGGTTGAATTTGGGGAGGAGGAATTGCTATCAATGGCTGGGATCCTGAACCCGATGCCCTAGCCTTTTGTTGTGCCAATCACAAAGCAAGAGCTTCAAGCCCGTCGGGAGGCGACATACTTTCTGCAAAAAAAGAAGTAAACTATGTTACTACACTTAGAAAAATCATGAGTAACAAATATATTAATACACTAAAAGTGCTATACCTAAGAATTGTATTAAAGAATCTAAGGGCTCATTCAAAACATCTTTACAATAAATTACCCTCATGTTTATTGGCCTATGATAAGTCTATATTTTGTAGTCTCAAACTAGATGAATTATGGTAATTTGCTTGTATTTATTAATGAATTTAGATAGATCCTTATCATTATCTTTGTTTTTGTAGATTGAATGGGATTTATCATATTTTGAGTGAAAGTGGGCGAAGACACTACATTTACAGAGCAAAAAAAGATCATTTTGGCTTAGACAAGACCCTGTGTCAACTCAGAAGCGATTCATGAGTTAGACACAACCCTGTCTAACTCGAAGAATGCCTCTGACTATGAGATATGGTTGTGTCTCTGGGTCACACGACTGTGTCTCCTTGAAGTTAAAATTATGTATTTTTGTGCTCACACGGCCGTGTCGAGCTTAGACACGGCCGTGTGAGGTCTCCTATGCGTAAAAATTAACGTTTTGCCCCTCACTATTATAAATAAAAGCAAATCCCTAAACTCAATGACACTTTTGCAGTAGTAGACTTTGGAGAGATAATTCACAAGGGAAGACGACCACAAATCTCTAGAAGATGGCTATAAAGAGAGGACACAATTCTTGAAGGCTTGAATATTACGATCTCCATTAAAGGGATTTTGATTTCTCTTCTTTCTACTTTTTCCTTTTTCTTTAGGTTTTTCTTTCTATGGATTTGTGTTATGATTTGGGATTATTTGTATTGAACATGAATAGCTAATCCCATAGCTAGGGTTATGAGGAATCTTGTTTTCCTAATTAATTGATTTTCAATTTGACTTTCATTAAGGTAATTTTATTGGGTTTATTGTATTGTTTAAATTCTTGTCAAGACTTGATCAATTTTGGCATGCTTTAATTCATTGTTTGAACAGTGGCCATCCGTAACCAATGAGTGGACTTATATAATAAACTTAGGATTAGATTGGTGAATGATTAAACATCAATTTATTCTACTAATTGAATTGACAATTAGGTTAGTTCGTCTCTTGAATTGGGGCTTAATGGATTCCTAGTTAATTAAACTAAATGAACAAATATGTGATTAATTAAGAATAGAATATTATTTATCCATGATCATTGGGACTCAATAGCAATTAAAAAAATTTGGCAAGAGAATTACCTTACATCATAAACGAGTTAAAACCCAGTTAATTGGATTCAATTGAACCTTGCGCCCTAGTTTCTCTCTAAGTGATTTATCTCTACGTTGAACAATCTTCCATCATTCTTCTTTATTTCTTGTTGATTTTATTTTATGTTTCTCTTTAAACCTAGGATTGTTTAAATAACTAAGTGTTTAGCTAATCTAGTAATTACCTCTTATTCCTCGTGGGATCGACAATTGAGACTTAAGTCCTATATTACTATACGATAGAGTGCACTTGCTCTTAATGTATTTTACGCGTATCAAGTTTTTGGTGCCGTTGTCAGGGAATAAGTTTGGTAATATTAGAGATGAAAAACTCTAGTTAATTTAAACGAACTTTTATTTTATTTCTTATTTTATTTTTATTTTTAATTCGTTTGTCACTTCATCTCCTTACTTATATTTCTCATTTATGCTTACTCGTTTTCAATCTCCTAATCTACAATTTAATCCAAAAATTAGAAAACAACTTGCAGGTTAAGGAAACCTTGCAGGTTAAGGAAACAATCTCATACTGATGTTGTAACTAAATAAGCTATAAGGAGGATGGAGAGACAAACGGTTAATAGAACTAATGAAGAACAAGCTACCCAAGTGGAGCGTACAATGTTCGAATATTCCATGCCCACAACTAGAGGATACAAAGCGAGTATTACAAGACTAGCCAAGGCGGCCAACAACTTTGAGATCAAACCAACATTGATCTCCATGATTCAAACTTCTGTTCAGTTTGGTGGACTACCTTCGAATGATCCAAATCAATATTTGGTCAAGTTCTTGCAGTTGTGTGACACCATCAAGTATAATAGGGTAACAGATGATGCAATCTAATTACTACTCTTTCCTTTCTCTGTTAGGGACAGAGCAAGTCAATGGTTAGCATCACTACCAAGGGATTCTATCAGCACATGGGATCAGTTGACACAATAATTCTTAGCTAAGTATTTTCCTCCTTGTAAATCTTCTAAGTTAAGAAATGATATTTCTACTTTTGTGTAGTTTGATATGGATACTCTCTATGAAGCTTGGGAACACTTTCAAGAGTTGGTGAAAGGATGTCCACATCACGGATTGCCCGTATGGTAGTAGGTACAAACTTTTTACAATGGTCCATCGCGTGCCAACTATTTACTTATTGATGCCACCATTAGAGGTACAATTTGGAGAAAGACACCAACTGAAATCCATGGACTGTTTGAAGAGATGGTGCTTAACAGTTATCAATGGCAAAATGAGCGCTAGGTGACTAAGAAACAAGTTAGTGTGCATATTGTTGACTCCTTTTCTACCATTTTGAGTCAATTGGAAACATTGATGAAAAAGGTTAAGACTCTGATGGTAATAAATAGTGTAGCCCCACCAATCATATATGAAGCCTGTGGCGAACAAGGACATAAAAGTTCAAACTATCAAGTTGGTAGTCCCTTTGCCCCCAAGCCCAAAACAGTAAATTGTGTTGGCAAATTCAACCAGCCGCAGTATAATCCTTATTCCAATACGTAAATCTCGGATGGAGGGACCACCTCAATTTCAAATGGGCAAATCAATAGGGCAATCAATAGGGTCATCAGAGAGCTCCACAACCACCCCCAGGTTTCCAAGCACCTAAAGAGAAACTAAGTTTTGAAAATTCTGTAATGAAAGACATTCAGAATTCAGAGGCCCGAATAAAGAACATGGAAACTTAGATTAGTCAGTTAGCTACCTTGATGTCAGAAAGGGCACCAAAGACATTGTCTGGTACTATCAAGCCTAATATGAAGGAACATGTTAAGGCAATTACCTTGAGAAGTGGTAAGGAGCTTGAGGAACTCTCCAAGAAAAAAGAAAAGCAAATGCAAGAGTATGGAGATACTTTTAATGAGTCAGTTAATATGAAAAACGAGAAGGCAAGTGAAGTACCCTCCTCGGTGCATGTAAGTGAGCCACAGAAGCCCTCTATTTCATTCTCTCAAAGGCTCAAGAACACTCAGCAAGACAAGCAATTTGCTAAATTTTTGGAGATGTTCAAGAAATTACAAATTAATATTTCATTTGTTGAAGTCATCTCCCAAATGCCTAAGCATACAAAGTTCTTGAATGAAATACTTGCAAAAAATACAAGTTTGAGGAATTTGAGACAGTACAGCTAAATAAGGAGTGCTCCGTCATTCTCTTGAAGAAGCTACCACTGAAATTAAAAGATTCGGGGAGTTTCACTATTCCTTGCTCTATTGGTAACTCTTATTTTGAGAAAGCATTATGTGATTTAGGTGCTAGTATAAATTTGACGTCTTTATCAGTTTTTAAGAAATTGGGAATGCAGGAACCATAACCTACTAACATTTCACTATAACTGGCTGATAGATCCATCACTTACCCTTGTGGTGTATTGGAGGGTGTTTTGGTGAAGGTAGACAAATTCATTTTTTCAGCTAACTTCATTGTGTTAGACATAGAGGAGGATGTCGAGGTCCCAATCATACTTGGGCATCCATTCCTCGTCACTAGAAAGACCATGATTGAAGTCCATTAAGGGAAGTTGACCTTGTGTTTAAATGATGAGCAAGTGGTTTTAACATTTTTAATTATATAAAAAATCCTAGTTCCTTTGATTCGTGTAATTGCATAGTTGCTAATGATGTTACAGATAGTGTTGTGTTTCCATATCCGTAGAAATATGTGACTGATGATGTGCTAGGGAAGATCTTGAAGCTCATGAGGGTGAGAACAAAGAAGTGGCACGGGAAGCGTATTAAGCAGCGTGAGTTTAAGATTGGGAATAAAATTCTTGTCTATAAATTATGCCTACGTCTCTTTCCTAGTAAGTTGTGATCAAAATGGTATGGACCATATGAGATTGTTCGAGTTTTACCATACGGTGTGTTTGAGGTGAAAAAGAAGGTCAAAAGACATTCAAGATAAATGGCCAGCAAGCGAAGCACTATAAAGAAGGAGTGGGGACTGAGCACCACTCATCTGCCTCATCTAAGCATGGTACCAGCTTATAGTCAAGCTAATGATTATAACTTAGCACTTCACAGGAGACAACTTGTGTTTCTATCCTTTCTCATAGAACTCTTAATCCTTGCATTTGTTTTTTCAGTTTTTGATGTGTTTTTCCTATAAATAATAAAAAAAATATTGACATTTTTTTTGTTTTTCTTGTGCTAGTTTTTGACAACATGTCACCGCTCAGTTGGACTAGATGTTTGAGCTCATGGCTACACACCTCCCCTAAGCTCCACCTCCCCCACCACCTCTGTGACTTTTCCCTTACAACATTTTCATTGTACATTAATTTTCAGGGAAGTTCATTTGTCATTTGTTCTGCTTTTATTTTCCTATTGTTTCTTTATTATTTTTCTGTTATTTTTATTTTTTTCCATATTGAGGATAATGTTCATCTTAAGTGTAAGGGGGTGCACTTAAATTTTTTGTACAATTGATGAACACTTGAATATTGCTAGTAATCAAGCAGGAATTGTGTGTTAATTTCTTGAATTAATACTAAGCTGATAAAGATATATTTAAGAGGGGAATCCATTGATCATGAGTTGATATTGTGCGAAGTAATCTTTTTCAATTCAGTGAAAAGAAATTTAGCATCTTAGTTGAAAATTAGTCATGTCTGCTTGTATTTGTTCTCTCTATTAACTTAGCTAGAAAGTGAGTTTTGAGCTTTAATGATTGGATTTTTCATAAACAAAATCTTATTTTTCTTCTAGAGTGAGTTTTCTCCTGATTTATGTGCGCTGGAACTTGTTTTGATTTCTTGTTGAGACTTTAATGGTTCACTTACATACTAGAACATGAACCTGAATTGAACATGGTTCCAGAGTTGAACTAAGAAAATAATCCCTTAGTTGCCCCATTTGAACCTGAATTTGGTTTCTTTGGATACCTAATTGGATAATTAGGTTGGATTCATTGATTATTTTCTAGAATAATGGAACAATTGATGTGTTAATTGAAAGGTCATTAAGGGTTATTTTTGTCTTCAGGGGTTTTTAGTGTTTTAAAAAAATGGAAAAGAAAGAAGAAAGAAAAGGATTGTTGGTGAAAAATAATGAGAATATTTGGTTGAAAATGAAAATTAGTTATACCCTTGTACATTATGTTCTATTTATCATCTTTTCAACCTGATTCTATTTTGTATCAATTTATCCATAAACATTTTTTACCATTATTTATCTTTTTCCTACCCTTCATTGTTCCCCTTGGCCCTGTTACAACCAAAGGAAGCCTTTTTTATTCTTGTGATGTATGTGAACTTAGAAGTGGAGATGAGAATAATAACCAAGCTTATGGTATTGCATTTATCAAGAGAAATTAGAGTGACCTCTTTGTGCTTAAACACTTAAGTGATAGAAATATGGGTGACCTCAACTAGTTGGTAAAGAGAAAAGATGCAAGCTAGACCCAAGCCTCTAATTGTATTAAGTGTTAAGTGATCTTGCTCGATTGGATTTGATTGCTGAACTTGATTGAATTCTCAAATTGTGGAATTTTCCTTAATTCATGTTTCTGGATGCTTAGTTTAATCTTATTTTTTATTCCTATTCTTTGCTTGAGGATAAACAAAGCTCAAGTGTGAGGGGCGTTGATAAGTCCATATTTTGTAGTCTCAAACCGAATGAATTGTGGTGATTTGCTTGTATTTATTGATGAATTTTAGATGGATCCTTATCAATATCTTCATTTTTGTGGATTGAATGGGATTTATCAAATTTGGAGTGAAAGCAGGCGAACTCACCGCATTTTCAGAGTAAAAGAAGACCATTTTGGCTTAGACAAGGCCCTGTGTCAACTCAAAAGCGATTCCTGAGTTAGACACGACTATGTCTAACTTGAAGAACACCTCTGACTATGAGACACAACTGTATCTTTGAGTCACACGGTCGTGTGTCCTTGAAGTTAAAATTACATGTTTTCATACTCATACAGCTGTGTCGAGCTTAGAAACGGTCGTGTGAGGTCTCCTATGTGTAAAAACAGACGTTTTGCCCCTCACTATTATATATAAAAGCAAATCCTTAAACCTGAGGACACTTGTGCAGTAGCAGACTTTGGAGAGATAATTCACAAGGGAAGACACCACGAATCTTTAGAAGATGGCTACAAAAAGAGGACACATTTCTTGAAGGCTTAAAGATTACAATCTCTGTTAAAGAGGTTTTGATTTCTCTTCTCTCTAGTTTTTTTTTTTTCTTTAGGTTTTTCTTTCTATGGATTTGTGTTATGATTTGGGATTATTTGTATTGAACATGAATAGTTAATCTCATAGCTGGGGCTATGGGGAATCTTGTTTTCCTAATTAATTAATTTTCAATTCGACTTTGATTAAGGTAATTTCATTGGGTTTATTGTATTGCTTGAATTCTTGTTAAGACTTGCTAATTTTGACATGTTTTAATTCATGGTTTGAATGGTGACCATCCGCAACTAATGAGTGGACTTATATAATAAACCTAGGATTAGGTTGATGAATGATCAAATATCAATTTATTCTACCAATTGAATTGAAAATTAGGTTAGTTCATCACTTGAATTGGGGCTTAATGCATTCCTAGTTAATTCAACTAAATGACCAAATAAGTGATTAATTAGGAATATAATATTATTTATCCATGACCATTTGGACTCAATAGCAATTAAGAGAATTTGGCAAGAGAATTATCTTACATCATAAACAAGTGAAAATCTAGTTAATTGAATTCAAGTGAACCTTGCGTCCTAGTTTCTCTCTAAGTAATTTATCTCTACGTCGAACAATCTTCCATTATTCTTCTTTATTTGTTGTTGATTTTATTTTGAGTTTCTCTTTACACCTACGATTGTTTAAATAACCAAGAGTTTAGTGGATCTAGTAATTACATTTTATTCCTCATGGGATCAACAACTGAGACTCAAGTTCTATATTACTATATGATATAGTGCACTTACTCTTAGTATATTTTAAGCGTATCAGCCCACTCAACTAAAAAGTTGAGGACGTCGGCCTCACTTTCTGTTAAAGCGAATAACAGAGTCTCTATTTCTTCTTAGTTTCGGTCTTATACTAACTGCGTCTAGTACAGGTAAATCCTTGGTATGCCCTCCGGGGGTAATATAAAAAAGGCATCATCCTCGAAGCCCCCTCTATTCTAAAGAAATCCTTCTTAAGATTCTTAAAAGATTCTTGATATGGCTTGAATACTTTTCGCCCTACGTGAGCGTGCAAAGTGACCACCCTTTTTGGAAACTATTTCTGGAGGGTGAAAACTGGATGAAAAAGAAAAAGAAAGCTTTTATTGAGTACAGCCAACCAAAAACTTTATATATTAGCTCCTAATTTCAGATGAAGTCCCAGGCGTTCGGATGAAGTTGTCTTGGAGCCACCCGCAGATGATTTAAAACCTTAATCTCGAAGTCAAAGAATGGAAAACGAACGCCGATGCGGGTAAATAACGCCTTGTACATATACACAAAGTGATAACCTTCTGTCTTGGTTGAGTAGACTCGCTCCTGATCTGTTGGAGCTTGGATCACGAACTCGTTGTCTTGGTGACAACCGTTCATGAGATGGATGTACTCCTATTTAGCTCTGACATCATTTGAGGTCTCGATGCTAGATGGGGTTACCAAAACTTCACGGTCGACCCACTGGTACAGACCGACATCCCTTAGGAAGATATATTCCTTTGGCTCAGAAGTTACCGCTCTTTGTCATCCTATCTCCGAGTTACTAACGTTACCTACAAAGGTCGTACTTATATTAGAATCAGAAGAGGTTTCATCGTAACTCTCTAATTCTCTCATGAGTGCGAAGAACGGATGTGACGGTCTTTGCCTTGCAAGTTCCCTGACACTATTCGCCCTCTGTATCATTTCTAGGACATCTATCCCAGATAGCGGCCTCTGTCTACTACTAGTACTCCCATCGTGAGGAGACAATCTTTGCCACCGCTGAGGCGACGGAGATAGCAGAGCACTTAGAATCTCCAGAGAATTGCTCTCCCCATCACCATTGCTTAACGACTTTACCCTCACCATGCTTTTGAGAAAAAAAAAAGAAAAAGAAAAGAACATGGAATACCTTGAAAATTTGAGGTGAGAAAGCTTGAAGGAAGCAAAAACCACCAAAAACCACCGCTGAGACTCTCCAAAAAACACCTATTTCACAAGAAACAAAGTGTAGAAATGAGGGAGTAGGTAAAAGTAGGGGGACCCCAACTCTTATTTATAAATGCAGGGGTAATCCCAAACAACCACCACACGCAGGGGCAAAATGGTCTTTCTATATTAAATTTGAAATTCCACATTAAATTTGGAGACAACAATCATGGCGACATGAAGATCAAGCGGTGTCTTTATCTTCCATCGACTTTTTGCCATATGGCAGTACGAACCTGACACAACAATTGAAAATATTATGGCCAAAATTTAAATGACTCATGACAGAGCAAGATGATATCTATGTCAGATCACAGACTAACACCATGATGTCACTATAAATTCCTAATACAGATTACAACTTCATCTTCAGGTAATCTTCAGGGTTAACAGGTGGACCCCACTCTCAAAATTGGTATGGGGCAACTCAGTATGAATCTCGGGCAATGATGTAGTGACCTTAGGCGAGAGTGATCTATATCAAATCCCGACCTAATTCATCAATATTGTTGGTATCCCGATTTTTATTTTTCATCACAGACTTCGGCCTTTTGTTAGAGACATTGCAAGGTCCAACATTTGAGCACCAAGTTGGGGGCAACTGTTCTGGATCGGGGTCCGGGTTAACAATTCAAGAGCAACCCTACCAGCTAGAGTTAGATCTCAGATATTTATGAGTGCTATTAGACAAGTAAATAAGCGTATTTATAAGGAGTAAATCTCTCATAAAATCCCTCATAAATAGTGAAATCAGTTATAAACAATAATGATCTTGTTAGATTCTTATCCTAGTTAACAACATTTACTATCCTTTAATGCAGATTTAAACATAATTCTTATCTATCAAGACGCTCTTATAAATACCATACAAGGTAACAAAAGTAGACATCTAACTTGAACACTCTACCCACCTTGTGTACGGTCTAACTTGAGCGTCAGAGCACCTTTTACAGGTATCCACTCATCGCACCACCGTCGTTACCATGTGCCATCGTGCTACGAAGGAAACCATCTTCATCAACCTTATTCAGGTAATCTTCTAAAACTCGTTCAAAACATACCCTTTAGTCAAAAGTCCATCAATGAACATTTGACTTTACCTATTACAATAGGTTTTATAATTTTGCAACAATGTACAAATTTTTAATTACTTCTACATCCTTCAGGTAACTATATTTTGACATCAATCCTTTTACAACATTTAAGTGAATTAATGTCTAGTAGACTGAGTTTGAAACTTATAATCTCTTCCACGACATCAAGCTTCGATTTCCTCCATTACCACCAAAAAACCATATGGCGTCATGCTTGCAGAGAATAGGTTGAAGCTGTTGTTGAAGGGCAGACCACAACAGTTCATTATAGTTTCAACAATGGAGTGGTGATCATCGACTGAGGCTAAATGCCCATTTCGATGTTTAGCACTTTGAATTGGATTTCAGCAATTTGTTAGGTTTGGGAAGGTGGTTCGCGGCTTTGACAACTAAAGATGGCATCGTTGGCATTTGGTGGTTGACGGTGGAGCCAACTAGAGGTCACGAGTCTATGTGGGGGCTTGTAGTGGTTAGGATGATGGATGTGATGGCTATTGACGATTTCTTCTGACTGGACTTGCTGTTGGAGATTTCTCCATCTGAGTCTACCCCGTTGCAGGTATCATTCCCTCAGGTTACTCACCCACCGGTTTTTCCAGCTTCTAGCCCATCCAGCAATAGGTTTGCACTGCCACCGGCTCCATCCCCAACAACTTAGGCTTTGGCAGTGGCATCGGTGGGAGATGGATGAGGGCTTTTTACCTTGAGGGATCAATTTGTAAATCAAATCTTTAAAGATACCTATTGACAAAGTTGCAGGTATTAATTTTTTACCGTTAATCTATTTTTCTGCATATTATAAACACAAGGTACATCAATAAACCCTATTTCATAGGGTCCACGATAAAATGACCCTATGTGTCTATGTTTATGCTAATCTCTATATCTTATTTGTTCTTGATATATTGTGTGTCCTTTGTGTGTGCCTTGTGCCTTCTAATTAATAGACCCTTTGATTCTTTCCCTTTTTATTGTTTCTAGATTATGTGCCAATTTAAAGAGCAATGTCAAGTGATTTGAAATTCGATTTAGTGATGCTAAAAATCCCAACATATATTTTGCCCCAAAATTTGATATCTTTCCTTATTTCGTATGTTTATCTTATATCCAAATATCTTGGGGTCTAAAATATCAAAATTCTTTCCTCTTTTACTAATTGCATATTGTGTTAATTTAATGGACAATAATTCAGCGATTTGAGGATGTGATGATATCAAAGTTTTAAAAATTAGGTCAGTCATTGAACTGGTGAAGAGATTGATTCACGGTTCAGTAGTTCAATTGTGGTCAAAATAATATATATATATATATATATATATATATATATATATATATATATATATATATATATATATATAATTTTTGCACAAAAAACATTACTATACTATTTTTTATATCAATATCATTAACCTTCATATATATGAGTTTAATATTCTAAGTACTTTTTTATTTTCAAAGATAGAACATTATTTTGTTGATATTAAAGATACTGTTAGGTAATATTATAACAAACAAAATATATCTTATCTTATAGCATATAATATAAATATAACTTACATTATATCTCTATAAAAAATATAATGGTATTTCCTTTTTTATTAAAAACTACTTTTACATTGGACTTGTCAATATAAGTGTAGACGAAGCAATATAATAAAGAAAAATGTTTTATGTATATTAAAATATGTATATCGTATTTATATTGTATGTTAATATAAGAGAAATGTTAAATTATTTTGTATGCCGCTGTAGCATTCGCGTGACATACATAATGATTTTGTAAGTATATTGGATAAAGTTAAATGTATTTTAGTTGAACGAATGATGTGACTATATAGGCCAATTCTAAGGTGTTCCCTCTAAAAATAGATGTATCATACATCATTTGATCTAAGTCATTGATTTAATTATAAAAATAATCAATGACTTGGATCAAGTATAAGAAACTTGTTAAGTAAGTTTTTTTTTCTTTTTTTTTTTTTGTTTTATATATATATTTTTTATTTTATATTTTTTAGTTTTATTTTTTTATGATTTTTTGTCGGCCGCCCATCATTGTCGCCGCATTTCACGACCATCAACTTGATCGCCACCACTTTTTTTAAGGTTATATTATTTATTTTTTTAAGTTGCACAATTGTATAAATAATACCAGTTAAAATACAACTAGTAAAAATTGTATCAATTTTTTATTTTTTTAATAAACAACCAGTATACTAAAAATTTTATAAATTTTAACTGATAATATTTACACATACTGTAAGATTTTTAATATACACAGTTATTTATGAAAAAATATAAAGACTAATACAGTTTTAACTGATAATATTTACATAATTACGCAACTTAAAAAAATTAAGCAATAGTGAACAGTGATTTCGATGGCCGAAGGGGTGGTCGGTAGGCAGCCGGTAGCGGCCGACTATAGCTAGTAATGGTGGCTTGAAAAAAAAACAAAATTAAAAAAAAAACTTAAAAAAAACTTGTTATTACAGATAAAAGTTTAGGCATATAGTACCTTCAAATTTAATAGGATGCACAATAACACCCGCCGACTATATAATAAAAGAACAGAATAAAATTACCAACAGATCCCATTGGTTTAGTGGTATATTGAGGACGCTGCTATCAAGCTTCGGGTATCGTGTTTGAATTGCATGAATGGCATTTTTTGGGCAAAACGGATTAAATTGAGCTTAGACTGGTTCAACGACAAACCATGCGAACCGTGGTCTGATTCGAGCGGTTTTCTCGATTTACTAGTTCAGGGGTTGATTTTCATTACTTTGGTTATGAAGGGTTAACTAGACCGGACAATAAACCAATTCCCAGTTCAATCGATTCGATTAGTTAATCTAGTCCGATGTCCGATTTTCAGAATCATAGATAATATTGAAGGATGATATTAAAGATTTAGCACGCGCATGACCTGAAAATTATCAACTATTCATATTATCCTTTTTTTAACTTCATTATCATTGAAATCCTAAATTGATTTTATATATATATATTGAGATTTGATGGAGATTTCGCTATTCTAACTTTCCTTGTAATATTTCGATCAAAATTATGCTCAAATATTTTCTTTTATAATTATTTATTTTATTTTTTGTTGGTGCAAATTAATTTATTTTTTTTCTCTCTTTCCTTGTTTTAGCATTGCACCTGAACTTGATAAATGCAACGTAACCTAAAAATAATAATACAAAATCTAAAAATTATCTGAATAAATTTGGATATCAACATTTATGCACCAAACTTACATGCAAATATTGTCAAGATGGATGTGACAACAGTTAGCCATATGGAGAGGAAGCAATCCACAAATCCATCTACTATTTGAAGGGGATTAAATTGAGCTTAGACTGTTCAACGACAAACCATGCGAACCGTGGTCCGATTCGAGCGATTTTCCCGATTTACTAGTTCAGAGGCTGGTTTTCATTACTTTGGTTATGAAGGGCTAACCAGACCAGACAATAAGCCAATTCCCAGTTCAATCGATTCGATTGGTCAATCTAGTCCAATGTCTAATTTTCAGAATCATAGATAATATTGATGGATGATATTAAAGATTTAGCACGCAAATGACCTGAAAATTATCAACTGTTCATATTATCCTTTTTTTAAAATTTCATTATCATTGAAATCTTAAATTGATTTTTTTATATATATATTGAGATTTGATTGAGATTTGATTGAGATTTCGTTATTCTAATTTTCCTTGTAATATTTCGATCAAAATTATGCTCAAATATTTTCTTTTATCATTATTTATTTTATTTTTTATTGGTGCAAATTAATTTATTTTTTCTCTCTTTCCTTGTTTTCGCATTGCACCTGAACTTGATAAATGCAACGTAACTCAAAAATAATAATACAAAATCCAAAAATTATCTGAATAAATTTGGATATCAACATTTATGCACCAAACTTGCATGCAAATATTGTCTCCATGGATGTGACAATAGTTAACCATATGGAGAGGAAGCAATCCACAAATCCATCTACCATTTGAAGGGGCTGAACCCAATGTGTTAATATGAACTGTATGTATAAAACCACAAAAAATAGACATCCAAGATTCCATCGAACAAACCATATTATGACATTAATTTCTAAGTTACAATTAAATTAACTTTAAAAACTAAAATAAATGTAAACCAGCAACTCATTTTCATTTTTCACATACCATATTCCTAAGTGTCTCACTAATGCTGCAAAGGTGAAATGACTTTTCCATGTCCTCGAAGATCATTCATAAAAAATAATAATAATAAATAAACTAAACAACAATTCAATCATCAATAGCAAAGGACAAAATTCAAAGGGACTAGTGATTCGAACATTTTATCAAACAGGTTATACCATTCCGTTCACCGGATTTATCAATCTTAACAGAAAAATCAACACTACAAAATTGGAATTGACTACATAAAAAACAAATATGACTACAACAAGTATCCTCATGATAACTCGTGTGTGCGTGATGGAAAACGGCCTGGGAAATATGGCCGTGACCAGCAAGGTTCCATCTTCCATGATTGACTATGAACTTGTTTTCACACTCTGGCTAGGGATTTCATCCCCCCCCCCCCCTTTTTTTTTGGGTGACAGACAGGACCTCGGGTTAAGTATGGAGTTAACTTTTAAAAAAAGTTTAAATAAGATTTTAGTTATTATAGTATTCATTCATTTGGATTTTGGTTGTTATAAATTATTTTTTTGGATATTGATTTTTATATCTTCACTTATTTAAATTTTGGTCCATATTAGTAAAGTATTAATTTTTATATTTTTTTCTTATTTAAATTTTAATCTCAATAGTATATTTAAATTTTAATCTCAATAGTATTTACTAATTAAGATATTGGTTTCAATTTTTTATAAAAGATTGATCTTTATAATTTTTATTTATTAAGGAGTTGATCCCAACCAAAAAAAGTAAAAATATAAGAACTAATACCTAAAAAAATAAATTATAAGAATCAAGAACCAAATAAATAAAAATTATCAAACTAAAATCTTATTTAAACCTTTAAAGAATTATAAGAGAAACGAATCAAGGGCATTCAACAAAAAAAAAAATAAGAGAAAGAAATCGCCAAATATTTTTTCACTAAGACAATTCAATTATTGCCACGTGGAATCCAATTGCTCATGGATATATATATATATATATATATATATATATATATATATATATATATATATATATATATACACACACACACACACTACAAATAGTATATATACACACACACTACAAATAAGAATATCCAATAAGATCCAGGGGTTTACGTATTAATATTAGTGCATGAAGCAAGCCACGTGTGAGCTTGAGGGTGAGATTCTCACACACTCGCATATATTTTACCATAGGAGGGGGTAACGTTTTCACTTCGGAGACAAACAATTTGAAGTGTTCTTCCTCTGTACTCAATTCTGCACCTAGTTTTGAATGCAACGCTTTTCTTTGTACACATCAAAGACAGAAAAAATGGAAGGAGATGGATGTTGCGGGAGTTTTCTTCAGAGGTGCATGCCTTACATAGCTATGATTATTCTGCAATTAGGCCATGCTGGTATGAACATAATCACAAAGGTCTCCCTCAATAGTGGGATGAGCCACTATGTGCTTGTGGTTTACAGGCACGCCTTTGCTACAGCAGCTATTGCTCCCTTTGCTCTTGTTCTCGACAGGTACCTAACATAGTAACATTCATTCATATTTCATATAGAAAAAGTGGGAGAAAACCATGGCCTTCCTTGATTTGAAACATTTTCTGATCAGACATTCTTTCTTTGTCATTGGCAGGAAAAGGAGGCCCAAGATTACATATCTTATCTTCATACAAATGTTCGTGTTGGGTCTTCTTGGGTTAGTACTTAGTAGTACTTTTCTTGCTCTAAACTTGGTGTTCATTACAATCGATTCATTCCAAAAACATGTTCTAAAATTTTGTTTTCCTCTGTTTCTCTGCTTTTTTTTTCTTATAGGCCTGTGATTGATCAGAACTTATACTATGCGGGGTTGAAATTTACTTCCCCAACATACGCATGTGCTATGCTCAACATGCTCCCTGCAATGACATTTGTGATTGCAGTTATTTGCAGGTATATTTTTACTTACACAATCAGTTAATCTCATTTCTCTTCCTCTGTCTTCCTCTGCTCCTTTGAGCTGATATAGTGTTACTCTTTCCTTGTGTTAAATTAGGATGGAGAAGTTGGACATAAGAAAAGTAAGATGCCAAGCAAAGGTGATTGGAACGGTACTTACAGTTTCTGGGGGCATGTTAATGACATTGTACAAGGGACAAGTCATCAACTTTTTCTGGTCTGAGTACATGCATCACCCCAGAAACTATGTACCTGCAAACATCACTGATTCCGGTGAAAAAGATTGGTTTAAGGGTTCTGTTCTGCTCATAATTGCTACCCTTTCATGGGCTTTTTTTTTCATCCTTCATGTATGCAACGTTTAATTCAAAAATTGGAAAATACTTCAACTTTTTTATTCTTATTCTTTAGAGTGTTTTTTTGTATACAGTAATTAATCATTGAAAAGTGTTTGTTGTGATTAAATAATGCAGGCAGTGACATTAAGGAGATACTCTGCTCAGCTCTCCCTCACAGCAATAGTGTGTTTCTTGGGTACACTACAGTCAATTGCAGTTACCTTTGCCATGGAGCAGAAGGCCTCTGTTTGGTCCATTGGCTGGGACATTAACCTGCTTGCTGCAGCCTATGCTGTAAAGCGCTCTCTCTCTCTCTTTCTCTGTCTCTAATATAAAAAGGACATAGTTGACTTCAATTCAAGTTAAAAAAAAATTATTTAACTCTCTCTAATTTTATGTCATTTTTTTATTTTATTAAGTTTTTATTTATTTTAATTTTATTAACTTAATAAAATATACACATGAAATAAAATTAGAAAAAATAAAAAAAAAAATTCAACTTGAATTAGAGTCAAATTTTGTCTTTATAAAAAATATTGTAATATTAATTTTCTCTTTCTCTACGCTGATGCACACATCTCTTAACATAAAAAGTCTTAGTTAACAATGTGTATTATGAAAGATACTGTAATATGAATTGACTAATATACCAGGTAACTACATAATACATGCTGTAATATACTGGTTAATCATGTAATTAATTATAAATTCATATTTTGTTTACCGGTGTAAAACTGGTGTAAGAGAAGTGGTGTTTGCTGATCATTTTCCTTGTTTATGAAAGATATGAGAGTCTAAATGGACGTATGCTTTGGTGAACAGGGTATAGTATCATCAGGTATTGCCTACTATATTCAGGGGATTGTCATAAAAAAGAGAGGGCCTGTTTTTGTCACTGCTTTCAACCCTTTGTTGACGATCATTGTAGCCATCGCGGGCTCTTTCATCCTTGCAGAAAAAATATACCTTGGAGGGTAAGTCTATGTCTTTATTCACATACCCAATCATTGTTTCCTTAAATATTTCAAATTGATGGGGTTAGAGTGCATTTGGTAACTATGACCGCAAACGTACCATGATCTGGTACGCACAAACTAGATTGCTGGACGATGGGGTGAGAGGGAATTTGGTAACTGTGATTTCAATTCTAATTTAGTAGAAAGAAACTTTGCTTTTATGTGGTTTCGTCTCACAATTTATGGTTTAACAGAGTGACTTTGCTTTCTATCATGTTCTTATCATAAACCAAAAGATATTCATTTACATGAAACATCGCCATCATAAAAAAGAACAACATCTGAAATAGTTGCAAACAAATAGTTGAAGGTTGTGGTGTGCAATTATTGATGTTGATTTATCTACTTGTGATTATAGGGTCATTGGATCTATTCTGATCCTAATTGGACTTTACTCGGTTCTATGGGGAAAATACAAGGAGTACAAAGAAGAAAAAGCAAAGGCAGTCACTGAGGCAATTAAGTGCTGCACAGAAAATGGGAGGATGGAAACCGTGATGGAAGATGCTGAAGCAAATGAAATTGAGATGCAAAAGGGTGAAGCTTGGAAAGAGTCAACGGTAGCCATTAGTGTTCCAAAAGCTTAGACCAGTAGAGATTGGAGAGGGCTGAATAATAGAGGCTGCAATGAAAGAGGGTTACAGAGAGCAGAGAAATTGAGAGGAGTTTTTCTGTACGGAAGGAATTAACCTTTCTCATTTTCCTGTCTCGTTCCCTGACTCTCCAATTATATGTTGCCAACTCAATTAAAAATAACATGTCATTTTTTTCATTATTTTAAAAAACCTTAACTCTGTTACACCTTCTTGTTATCTACATTATTGTATTTCATTTTCCTACAAACTTAATGCCGCTCCTTCATCTGATTCAACACCCGTTCCACCCCAACCCCTTCCACCTTCATCCACACCCTTGTTCAATCTCCTAGCCAACCCCTTCAACGTGCCCACTCATGGAGAAGAATGACAAGATTTTCAATTTAACAACTGGCTACAACAATGTTTCTTCTATTGGCACATTAACAGCAGTGTCTAATTGGCTTTGATCAGGATTGGCTCGTTTGTTGGAGGGTCCTTGGCAATCAGCGACTTGGAGAACAAGTGTTGTGGTTGGAGAACAGAGAATCAGACTTGGGATGTGATGTGTTTGGTGGAAGTGAGTCAGATAGGTTTGGTGGAACTGAATCAGTATTCTGGTTGAATGGGTTTGAAAGTGTTGGGCTGCGTCTTGCAAGTGATTCCGAGATGTGAGTGCAGAGTAATAAGAGCCATAACAATTTGCAGGAAATGAGATGTCAAGAATTTCAACACTTAATTTTGTCCGGATTTTTTTTTAAATTTTTCTTTATTAAAAAAAATGAAATAAAATAAATAAATAAATAAAAATACAAATTAACAAAAAATTAAATTAATTAATAACATGATAAGATTTCTTTTTTTTTTTTTGGCGCATTTCTCTTTTTAGTCCAAATTTTGTTTAACCTATTTTCTTTTTTGTTTGATCCAAATTTTATTTAACCTTTTTTTTTTATTATTTTGTTTTGTTTTATTTTGTTTTGTGACAAAAAAAAAATTAACAATAATAATAATAATAAATAAATACAACAAAAAAAGTAAAAATAAATAAATGAGAAGGCTGCAATCCGTTGCAACCCTTCAACCCTCTCCCCTTTTGCTTTTCTTTCAATTTGGAATATGAGTTCAGTTGCTTTCCTGGTCTTCTTTGTTTTTTTCTATTTTCTCACTAAGCACCTGCACCACACACACAGAGAGCAAGACACCTACTCACTCCCTCACGTACACAAGGCTATAGCAAAGGCAAGGCTGTGTGCTCCCCACCTTCACCACTGCAAGTTGCTCCATCGCAGAAACCACAGTTTTTAGGCTTGATTTGTCAGATTCACAAAGTGGCTTATATAAACGAAACAATGAGAAGCAATGGGGGCTGATTTTCTAGTTTTCAAGTTTTTTTTTAGAGAAATAAAAAAAAAAAGATGGAAGTGAAGAGAAGAATTTTTGGGAACCTAAACTATCTTGCAAGAATCATTTGTTCATTACCAGCTACCTTATCTCCCGTTGAAGGTAAAATATCCATTTTCCCAGGGTTCGAACTCAGAAACATGTAGATATTATACTTCCCTATGCATTTTCTACCTCCTGGTGTCTATTCAACGACCAAAAATCTGTCACCAATTCACAGAACACTCAAACCTCATCCCTTACCACCATTTAGCCAAGTTCTCAACTAAGTCAACTGATAACATCCCCAACCATTCACCATAACAATCATCACCAAGCTTCACCCCAATCCCCACACCTCATCACCCTCCACCGGACCGGAACCACCGTGGAAACCACCATGAGCCATCATGCTCATCGACCACACAAGCCCCACCGTCACCGTCTCCTCCCCCCCACAACCGTAAAGCGTCACCACCCAAAGAACCCCACTAGATCCATCACCCTCCACCGGACGAGAACCATCGTGGAAACCACCATGAGCCACCGTGCTCATCGGCACCTCGGACCCAACAACCCGCCCACCATCCTCCCTTCACCTCACCATGTACCCCTACTTCAAACCCACCACTAGCCACCACCGTAGGCCCCTGCGAACCACCACTCGGAACCCCAATCCAAGCAAACCGCCCGGATCCGTCCCCACCTCGAAACCCACCGCAAACCCGAACGACCCACCACTATCCTTCACCGGATCCCGGCCGCGCACCAACCGCCAGCCCACCGTAATCGCCCACTACAAATCCATCACCCTCCACCGAAGAGAACCACCCAAGCCGCCCATCTGCGAGACCCACCACGTCCTAGCCCCTCTCTCGACAACCTGCGAAGCCACCGTCCCTCCCATTTGAAACCCATTTCTTGGTCCCTCTGCTTTGCTTGTTTTAGACCGAACGTCTCTTTATTGTTTGACTTGTTATAAATTAATTTCGATGCAATTTTTTTTTTCTTCTCTACTTCTTTCATTTCTCTGGGCTTTATCTTGGTTTTGGGAAATTTGGACATCTCTTGTGTTTTTTTTTTAACTTAACATTTGTTTTTGTTAAGTCTTATTTTGCATTTGGGCCTATGTCTTTGTGGTGGGCTAATCATCTTTTTATTCTTCTTTTATTTGTTTCTTTCTTTTCTTGTTAATTTAGTTAAAAAAAAACATTAGGTGAGCCTGATTTGCAAATTTATGTTATTTTAGTGAAATGGACCTTTATAAATAATAGGTTTTTTTATAATATATTGTTTTACCTTGTTTTTTATTTATTGACATGTTTCTTCTCTTATAGATATTTGTTTTAAATAGTGACCTTGTACTTTCCTTTCTTAAAATAAAACAAAAATGAAAGTCTTCTTTTTATAAAACAGGGTTAGCTGAGTTGTGACAGCTTGTTAATCTTGTGATTTTTAGAATTATCTGAGTTATGACAGCTTGATGGTTATTCTTTTCTAAAAATGGAATCAAATATTTAAATCTTGTTAAGAAAAATAAAACGGGATTAGCTAAGTTGTGACAGCTTGTTAATCTGTATTTTAAAAAAATCATCTAAGTTGTGACAGCTTGATGATTGATTTTTTTTAGAATCAAACGTTTGAGCCTTATTAAAAAATAATAAAATTGGATTAACTGAATTGCGACAGCTTGTTAATCCTATAACTTTCAGAATTGTTTGAGTTGCGACAGCTTGACGATTCTTTCTTTTCTAAAATAAAAAAAATCAAATGAATTTTCAAAAATTAAAAAAAAAATAAACAACCTACAATCATTTTCTAAAGAACTACGTGACTTTGAGTTCATCGCATTACTTGACGAAGACGAGGAGCGAGAATCACAATTTGTCAAGCCAAAAAATTAAATTTTTATAATTTATTTATTTATCTAGTTTATCTTTTTAATAAATGGGTAAAATAAATATTTTAAAAGTTATACAAATTGTACAACTGATTTAAGGTAACCGTCTTAGGACGGATGTATTAGAGGTGCTGTGACGTTAAATCTCCACCCTTCTCTGTGCATAATCAGACTCCCGAACCTGAGTTTTTGAACATAGACCATCTTTTTCGATTTTCTAATTTTTCCTAATAAAAATAAAATTGGTGGCGACTCCCTAAATATTTTTGTTAATTTTAAGTCTTTATCCCGCCGCGATCCCGGTCGCGACAAAGAAGATAACACAAACTGAACGGTGTTAAGGTTTTTTAAAAGTGATTTATATGGTATCCACTTATTTGGAAGGGTTTTGAAATCTTTCTTAACTAGTATTTGCATTCAAGTATTCAGTTTAGTGTCCTGTCAATAGTTTTATATGTTAAAAGTTTTTATTTTATTTTATTAAGGACCTATTATATTTTTCTTTTGCTCATTAAACTCAAGAGACTATTTGATAATTATCTAAAACTTAAATTCATCTCTTTCTTAAAATAAAATAGATGAAGAACATGTTTCCTTGGCAGTTTCTTCATTGAAATTAGGAAGGAGGAGAATTGGTGATTTCAAATTGTGGAGATAAGGATGAACGTAGTCGGGGTTTTCGGGTTCAAACAATAAGAAGGTCGCAATTTACGAATTTGGATGTGGTGTACACTAACGAAGCTTCAATGATGAACGAACGCAAAATGGAAGAACATTTGGGGTTTAAATACCAAGAAGTTTTGTTTTCAAATTCTTCTCTGAAATTCGGAAGGAGGGAAGAACGTTGTCCAAACTCCAATCGTGATTTAAGGATTTGGGTTGGATGCAAGTGTCTGACGAGATTGGGAGAAAATAATAGAGTGTGACAAGATTGGGTTCAGAAAAGAAGAAGAGTAGCATCGAGTTTCACCAAAAAGCTTGAGTTGGATGGGACAAAATTTGGGACAAGTTAGGGTTCATTTGGTGAAAGGAAATTAGGGATTCAATTCTATAGTGTTTCAAGAAAGGGATGAGTTTAAGTTTTTGATAATTATCAAATAATCCCTTAGGTTCAATGAGTAAAAGAAAAGTATGACAGGTCCTTAATAAGATAAATAAAACTTTTGATACATAAGATTATTGATAGAGCAATAAGTTGGACACTTGGGGGCAAATAATTGCGTCAAATAGGAAGGGTTTCAAAACCCTTTCAAATATTGGGTAGAAAGCACAATTTTTAAAACAGTGAAAAAGATGACATGTCATTTTTAATTGAGTTGGCAACATATAATTGGGGGACAATAAAGTAGACAAGAAGATGAGACAGGTGATTTCTATCCTTTGTGTACCTTCATCCTCACTATCTTTCTTCGAAAACTTTGCTAAAGCTTTTTTAAGTGATTTTATTAGGATTATTAGTGAGTAATACTATTCACACATCGATAAACTACTTCAATTTTACATTATACTAGTTTGGAAAAATAAAGGTTGAGAAAAAATGTGTTGGAATGTGTATTTTTCTTATTTTATTTTATTACCTAAAAAAGAAATATATAAAAAATTATTTAAAGTTTTTGATGTGTAAATATATATTATTCTTACATCACTTCCTTTTTAGATAGGGTAATGATATTCACAGACTATTTTCATTATACTATTCTTACATTACTTCCATTTTAGATAATAAAATAAGAGAAATACACATCTTAACACACACTTTATCTTTTCTTCCTAAACAATAGTGGTATAAAGAAAAGTGTGAAAACATATGTGTAATGCTCATTTTCCATTTAGATAATAAAACAAGCACACACATATTCCAACACTCTTTTTTAACTTTTATTTTCCAAACTAATATAATATAAAATTGATGTAGAGTTTTTAATAAATAAATAGCATTACTCGGGGGCCTAGTTGTCCATGATGTAGCTTCAATTTTGCAAACTTTGGTGAAAAGAAAAGAAAATTAAAAGATTGCAAAATGCTCTCTCTTTCACTGAATAATTCCCAGAACGTTGTGATGTACGTGGAATAATTGCTGACATCGGATTGTAGTTCTCATCCATGGCTTTAAGGTTGACTTTTATTTTCACATCTACCCTGTAAGTATGAAGGTTCTAATGACATGAAAATTTATCTAATTTAGCATTTGATTCTGCTTCCTTGCCTTCTTAATTAATTGATTTAATTGGACTTAAGCTTCTCTAATCATATCAGACACGAGTTTCCAAATACACGGTCATAATTAGCAGAATATTAAAAGAATGACAAAGTAAAATAAGGGCAACACAAACCCCTAAACTCTGAAGAGTATACGCCAAAGTGTTTGAAAGAATTATTATTGCTCCTAATGAGTTTTAAAAGATTATTTGAATAGGCTGATTAAGGTGGTTTTCTCCATGCTACGGTAGCAATAATGGTGATGCAAGTAGTTAGTACTTACAAAAAATATTTCGACGTTTAAGTTACATCGTACACTCTGGAGAGTGTTTAGGATTAGATACATACTTTTGTTATCTTGTGAATTTTAACAGTGGGGTCCATCGATTAATTGTGAATTCCTTGAAATAAAATATGTGATCTGTATTATAAATTTATCGGAACAACATAGCGTTGATTCAGTGTTCGACATAAATACCATTTTTTTAGCATGTGTCACTTCAAATTTGACCACTATCCTTTTAACTACTGTATCAGGTTCGTATCGCCACGTGATGAAAAATGTGTAGAAGTCGTTGTTTGATCTTTGTGCCGCTATGATTGTCGTTTTCAAATTAAATATGAATAGACAGATTTTCCCCTACACATCGCCTATAAATAGGAGTGGGGGCAACCACCCCTCACTTTATATTTTTTCCTTCGTTTTCATCTGCTTCCAGCACTCAAAGAAGTTGTCGGCGAGCTTCCAGTGATGGTTATTAGTGGTCTTATGCTTTCAGGTTTCCCATCCATTTTCCCTCATCAAAATTACAAGGTATTTCCCTCTTCTCCTCCTTTTTTTCTTTCACAAAAAACCATGGTGAGAATGAAGGTGTTAAACAATAGTGACAGGGAAGGTAGTTTCTTAGAGATTTTGAGTGCTCCTCGCGGTAGAGGTACTGGTAGGAGACAGAGGTCGCTATATGGAATGGATATCTTGAAAATGATACAAAAGGCAGACAGAGCCAGGGAGCTAGCGACAAAGGGCATCATGTTCGTTCTCCGTACTCATGGGGGAGTTAGAGAGTTATAATGAAACATATTCTTATTTTGACATGAGTACGTCCTCTATAAGTAACGCCAGTAGTTCAGAGGTGGGATGACGGAGGACGACGACATCAGAACCAAATGAGTATATATACCCAAGGAATGTTGGCCTATACCAAGGGGTTGACTGCGAAGTTTTGGGGATCCCATCAAGAGTCAAAAACTCGGAAGACGCCATGGCTAAACAAGAGTATCTTCATCTCACAGAAGATCGACTACAAGATAACGAATTCATGATCTGGGCTCCATCGAATTAAGAATGGGTTTGTTCAACCAAAACAGAGGGTGACCACTTTGTTTATATGTACGAAACATTGTTCACACGCATTGGGGCCAGCCTTCCGTTCTCCGACTTCCAATTTGGAATTCTGAACCATCTACGGGTGGCTCCAACGAAACTTCACCCAAATGATTAGGGCTTCATTTGGACTTATGAGCTAATCTGCAAAACTTTCGGATGGTTGTACTCCATGGAGTCCTTCATTTTTTTCTTCACCCAATACTCGCCTTCCGAGAACAGCTTCCAGAAAGAGTGGGTTACTCTGTGCGCTTAAGCAGGGCGAAAAGTATTTAAATCATATCAAGAGTCTTTCAAGAACTTCAAGAAAGACTTATTTCGAATAGAAGGAGTTTCCGGGATAACGTATTTTTATGTTACCTTAGAGGGTGTACCAAGGATATATTTATATTGGACACAAGTGGTGTAGGATTAGAGTCAGGAAGAAATAGAGACTTTGTTGTTTCCGTTAACAGAAAATAAGGCCAACATCCTCAACTTTTTAGTCGAATGGACCGACAAAAATATGACCATCTACTGTAAAGATGTTCTGGATAAGTCCTTTGATTCTTTAAGATAATTTTTAGGTATGCCTCTATAATTATAATGATATATTTATCATTCATGGTTTTTTCTAAGTGTAGTAAGATTGTTTGTTTCCACTTTGTAGAGGGTATGGCGCCTCTTAGCGGACTTGAAGTTCTTGCCTTGCACTTAGTGCAACGAAAGGTTGAGGCATCTGGTTTTGGATCCCAGCCAATAGTGGCAGACCCTCTTCCCCAATCTAAACCCCAATTTGTAACACAGGAGGCAGATCTTAGGTCACCTGTCCAACCACTCTGGTCGTGCAAAAGAAAGGGAGACAACTGATGGAAATAGAGAGGGAAACGACCGATGATCGAGGCGGCTCCTATTGACCTTACTATTGGTTGCAAAACAAAGATCCCAGAGGGGCTCTTCTCTAGTTCGCTGCTAGGTCCATTTGTGGTATAGGGGTTGATCCAGGGCAGATCACTGACAGTGGACTCCTTATCCAAGTTGATCAAGATGTCCTGATTGAGAAGAACTTAATTGAAATCATCCATGACACTCATATCTGGGCTCTACGCAATGCCTCCATGTTTTGGTTCCTGAAATTTACCTTCGACTCTGTTCGTCATACTCAAGAATTGGAGAAAAAGATGGACGCCCTCCAGGGTGAAAAAAAAAGAGCTGGAGATGACGATAACCCAGACGGATAGGCAGTTGGCCCATATGAACGAGAAGCTTGGTCTGCAGAAAGTCAAAATAATCAGGCTATAGAAAAAGGTTGAGGAAGGCGAAGCTCGAGAGAATATCCTGAAGGATTGAATCTCTTCAACTGAGTCTAGCCTAATCGTACTCTGTACTGAAAATGAATTCCTCAGGAAGTCTGAAGCGAAGCTGAAAAATGATGTAATGTACCTTAAAGATGAATGGGCTGCTTCCACGGACGACTCTTTCACCAACGTGCTTGTCCAACTTCGCCAGTTGAACCTAGACCTCGTTACCATAGGGACCAGATCACGGAAGGTGGTCAAAGATGATTGTTACCAAATGGTCTCAATACTCAAGAGGGAGGTGAATTGAGTTTATAAAATATTTTTGTTGAAACTATTGAGTGATTGAGATGAATGGATAGAGAAGATAAAAGAATTTCACTCACAAATATCACAGCCAAGCAAGAAAGTATTCAAGCAATACTAATAAAACAGTGCACAATATTAAAGAGTAGAGTTTAGAGAATCAAACACAAGATTTATCCTAGTTCAGCCATCAATCCACTTGTGGCTTACATCTAGAGGTGGCAAAATGGGCTAACCCGTCCCGTCCCGCCCCGCATTCAACCCGCAAAAATGTGGGGCGAGGCGAGACGGGTTAGCCCGTTTTGAAAAATAGGTTAGAAGAGCCAACTCACCCTGCTTTAGCATGAGCATGAGTTGGCGGGTTGACCCGCATAAAAAAAAAATATAAAAAAAAAGTAAGTGAGTTGATCCTAAAAAACAAAACAAAATGTATAAAAAATAAAAAAAAAATCATAAAAATTAAAAATAGAAAAATTATAATTTATAGAGATTAAAAAAATAAAATAAATTTAGTATCATACCCATAAAAATATCACAAATACAAATAATAAGACTAATTTGTATCACTTTTAAAAAAAATTCAACCCGACGGGCCAACCCGCACTCGCCCCGCTTAACCTGCGGGTTAAGCGGGGCGGGTTGAAAATTAAAAGTGGGTTGAAATCTTGAACCCAACCCACAAAAAATAGCGGGTTGGCGGACCAACCTAACAGGTTGAACCCGTTTTGCCACCTCTACCTACGTCTAGTCCTTAAGTAAACACCTGAGATTTTTTACTATATCTTCAAACTTTAAACATGTGTTTGATGACCTTTACAAGTTGGAGCACTCAACACCTTGGGATACCTCACCCTTGTGCTTGAGCCTCTTCTTTCAAGGGATACCTCACCCTTTACAATTTGAGGGATGTCTCACCCTCTCTTTTATAGATTAAACAAGGTTTGTATGAATAGAAACTGTCTCAAAGAGTAGATAATACAACTTGAAATTTATAGGTATCAATGATTCACACCTTAGTGCTTAAAACAGAGGATTGTTTGAAAAATGATAGAGAAACTTGTATTAATGCTCAACTAAGGTTTTCAGATGTATGTTCCAACCTCCATTAATACCCAACAACTTATATTTAAAGCTCATTAATGAATAGAGTCGTTATGGAGGTGGTTAGGAGCATTAATGACAGCTAACTAGCCGTTGTTTCCTTTTCTGGTTCGTGTTCTTATTCGAATAACAATTTTGTTATTCGAATAAGACTTCAAATAGCTCAACACCAATTTTGCCTCTAGAACATATTATTCGAATAACACTTATGTTATTCGAATAACCACTTAAAAACTGATTTCTGGAAAATCTTATTATTCGAATAACAGCTTTGTTATTCGAATAAGCCATTTAAAAGAATGCTTTTTGAAAAACGTGTTATTCGAATAACACTTTGGTTATTCGAATAATATGTTGCATGCCTTGATGATTTTGAGCTGTTGTTAGAATAACACAGGGTATTATTCGAATAAGACTCAATTCAGATGAGATTTTTGGCTTCTCTGACATTGGTTATTCAAATAACAAAGTTGTTATATGAATAATCCATTAGAAAATCATTTCTCATAGCTTTTAAATATTGCCAATTAATCTCAAATGATCTAGTAAGCTTTTGGGCACTTTGTATTTGTTTCTTTGAAAACCAAAAATCAATTTGAAACCTTAAAAACATGTGAGCTATTTGAGTTTTTTGAAAAGGTTAACTATAGAGCATTAGGTGAATCATTTATACCTTTATATAATTATCTAAGTCCTATTACTAGTCTTGAAGGTCTTGGACTAGATCTTGCCACATCTTCATGTTTGTTAACATCAAAACAAAGTTCTTCATGAGTCAATAGCCAATCACATTCTCCCCATTTTTTATGATGACAAACAACTATTGAGAAAGTAGTTAGTTCAAATAAATTGATAGAGGTATTCGAAGCTTACTCCCCCTTTAATTTTCAAGAGGTGAATTAGATTAGAGTTTGTTTATGCAGCTCCCCCTTTCTTATGGAGTCTCATGATTTGATTTATATTTTCCTGTTCTTTTTCTTAAAACATGTTAAAGATGTTAGATAGATCATTTCTTCTCCCCTTTTTGTCATGATAAAAAAGATGGGGCAACAAGAGTACAGAACCAGCAGGTTTAGTTCACAGGATATATTCATTTAATTTTAGAACGAATACCAGTTTAGCAAAAAAGATATGCAATCAAATACGGAGTCCAAGCTATGCAATCAAATGCCAAAAGTACAAACTAAGTAATAATATGCCATCAAACATAGCTGTTCATTTCATTAGATCAAAATTTGGCCAATTACATTAACAGTAATAAAAAAGACCACATCATAAAAAAGAAGACAATGGTCCTAGAAGTCTTAAGCGTTTGGTGGAAGAGGAGATTGAGATGTGTGATTTGATTAGGAGGCTCGCAAGGTAGCCAATTCACGTTTAACACCTTCAATTCTGTCCAACAGAATGGAATAAGTATTCTCCATGTAAGTGTGATTGTCAATCAATGTGGCCATGATTCGCTCTAAGGTAACTGGAGCAGGAGCAGGTGCGGGAGCAGGAGCAGGTGCGGGAGCAGGAGCTTCTTCATCAGCAACTTCTGTAGGAGGAGGATTAGCTTGGTCACCATCTTCTTCTAACTCATTGAGGTACACCCAACCTCCAAAGTTGTCTGGAACCATCTTCATTTTCTTTAGAGTGTATTCTTCGAAGATATGGAAATGAGTGAGCTTGACTAGTTGCTCAGTTTCTCGAATTATGCTGTACTTTTTTAGGAAGGCTGAGATGATCAAAGCATAAGGCAAATTGGAGTTCTCTTGGTTCTTCGCCTTCAGCATGTGTTTTCCAATGAAGTTGGGCCAGTTGATTCTCCAATTCTTCCTCAATACCCAAACCATAAAAATATCGTCATCCGTCAGATAAGCATAATTACCACCACGAAGAGCAAGAATATGGGCATAGGCGTAGTGGAGCAGCCTATCCTAACTGTTTAGCATCTCGCTCTTTAAAGCAACCTTTGGCCACTGTGTGCCAGGCTTCACAATAAGTGGCATGGCATTCTCCTTGACGTACTCCTGTACATATAGCCTGCTGTCCTCTTCGATAGCAAAGCTCGTTGCGTTTAAGTTTAAAAGCTCCACCCAATCTTCAAGTGTGATCTTTATCTGCTGGTCCTTGATTTCAGAAATGATATTGGGACCATCCAATCGTAAGTTGCAGTAGAATATCTTCACCAGGTCCGGGAAGATGGTGTCATTGTAGCTACATAGCTTGAGGGCGCCTTAGTAGTTTAGGAAGTCCAAGAACTCGACCCCACCTTCATTTTCAAAGAACTTCTGGTCCATATACTTAGGTTGCACTAGGTTTCTGTTCCAGAATTGCTCCCTAAATCTTTTCAAATCATCTTTATTGGATGAAAGTCTTCTAAGATCGAGAGGATTGTTGGTAGGAGCGGTCTTTGTGCGTGGGCGCTTAGATGAGGAGGCCATTTTAGTATTTGGGTATAGGTATGATGTGTGAGAGTGAGGTGGCTCGTGGAGAGGAAAAACAGAGGAGGAAGGAGAAGGTGAGAAATGAAGCTGGAAAAATGTGTGGTTCCCTTTTATAACCCGCATGTTATGTTACCCAAGTGGCTTCAGTACTCAAGAGGGAGGTGAATTGAGTATATAAAGTTTTTTGCAAACACTTATAAAACAAATTTCGTTGAAGCTATTTTTAAATGAAGTGAATGAAAAGAGAATATAGAGAACCTTAAAACACATAAAATAAACACGTAATAAAATAAATTGCAAGAAATAAAGATATAAAGATGAGAAGAACAGACACAATATTTATCTTGGTTCAGCTACCAAACCACTTGTGGCCTACGTCTAATCCTCGAAACACAATAAGATTTTTCACTATCAATACAAGCTTAAAACAGGTGTTTGCAACCGTTACAAACAAGAGCCCTTCTCATACCTTGGGATACCTTACCCTTGTGCTTGAGCCTCAACTTTCAGGGATACCTCACCCTTACACAAACTTTAGAGGGATACCTCACCATTTTTACAAACTTTTTAGGGATACCTCACCCTCTTTACAATAGAGAAGAAAGTAGATGAAGAGAAACTCTCACACAGAGCAAATAATACAATTTGAAGCATTAAGAAAACTCTTTAAGGATATCTCAAAGTTTTGATGAAAAGAGCCTAGAAAATACGAGAAAATTATAAATCACGTTTTCAATTAAGCGAAGAATGATTCAAATTGTTAGGCTTCTTGCAAAGATGACGCAAGGTCTCTATTTATAGAGCTTTGAAGAAAAGAGTCGTTGGGTGCAAGTAAATCATGTAATAAATGAAAATATGGTCGTTTGTTTCTAAATTTGTAACCCGTGTTTATTCGAATAACCTTTCTGTTATTCGAATAACACGTTTTGAAAAGCCTCAAAAAAACCAGTTCTGATAAACGTTATTCGAATAGCTAAAGAGTTATTTGAATAACTATGTTTAAAATCATTTCACAGAAATAAGGTCTATTCGAATAACCATGAGGTTATTCAAATAACTCATCTTATAAAGGTCATTCTGAAAACCTTCTATTCGAATAACAATAGTGTTATTCGAATAGCACTTTAAAAAATAGAAGCGCATAGCAGGATTTTGAAATGTTTATTTGAATACCATCAGAGTTATTCGAATAACTCTGATAGAAAAACAATTTTTCCAGGCATGTTTTATTCGAATAAAGGGACCTTCATTCAAATAACCTTGTTATAAACATTTGTAAAAGCTTTAGAAAACATCGAAGGTGATTTCCAAAAACATCAAATCCTTTTGATTAATGTCAAGGTTATTTTGAAATTTGGATTTCTTTGTTTAAAACTATTTTTATATTTTCTTACAAAATCAATGAGATATCCAAGAAGACTTTGTACAAAAAAACTCTAAGTCCTAAAGCTATTCTGCAGGTCTTGGACTTGGTCTTATCATCATCTTCATCATGTTTGTTATCATCAAAACTATTATCAATGTCAGCTAGCTGATTACATGTTATTTGAATAACAATGGTGTTATTCGAATAACAAAGTGGTAGATTAAACGTGTTGACTCACTGCCAAGCATTATTCGAATAACAATGTGTGTTATTCGAATAACAACATCGAAGCACAAGGTCATGGCTTTCTGCTATGTCTTATTCGAATAAGGTGTATGTTATTTGAATAATGAATCATCAGATCTTGGCTTCCTGCTAAGCCTTATTTGAACAACCAAAGGGTTATTCGAATAACATATTAGGGAACAAAGGTTTTAGTAACCTTCTGTGAGTAATTATTCGAATAAGGTAAACATTTGAAATAGAAATGAGGGTTACTGAAACATGTTATTCGAATAAGATTCTTCTTATTCGAATAATACAAACATAAAGGCATCAGTTAATCACATTTTAGCATCAGATTGATGAGAATTCATACCCAATCTTGTGGAGTACGCAAAACAAAGTAAGGGGAACCTCTGACGCCCAAGTCAGTAATGATTTAATGAAAATAAATCAAAGATAAGACAAATGCAAGCATTCATTCATATGCAAGATTGATCAATGATGCCTAGTTCTCTTCTAATGAAATAGAATACTTCTTTTACTAGAGGTTTAGTGAAGATATCAGCTAGTTGTTTAGTTGTTTCCACAAATTCAAGCATGCAATCATTTTTTTTAACATGATCTCTTATGAAGTGATGTCTTGTTTCTATGTGCTTTGTTCTTGAGTGCAAAATGAGATTTTTAGATAAATTAATTACACTAGTGTTGTCACATTTTATGAGGATGTGATCAAGCTCAAGACCATAGTCTTGAAGTTGTTGTTTCATTGAAAGGATTTGAGCACAACAACTCTCAGCTGCTATATATTCAGCTTCAGTTGTTGACAATGTTACACTATATTGTTTTTTGCTATGCCAAGAAACTAGTGAGTTTCCAAGCAAGTGGCATGTCCCACTAGTATTTTTCCTATCCATTTTATAACCAGCAAAATCAGAATCAGAATAACCAATTAGGCTACATGAGGCACCCATAGGGTACCACAATCCTATTTGTGAAGTGTCTATTAAATATTTCATGATTCTTTTAACAGTACATAGGTGTGATTCTTTAGGATTAGCTTGATATCTAGCACACATGCATACACTAAACATAATATCAGGCCTACTAATGGTAAGATAAAGGAGTGAGCTAATCATACCTCTATATTTTGTAATTTCTACAGATTTACCTCATTCATCCTTGTCTAAGTAACAAGAAGTGCCCATTGGTGTAGTCATTTGCTTAGCATATTCCATTCCAAACTTCTTGAGCAACTTCTTGCAATATTTGGATTGACTTATGAAAGTCTCATCCTTTTTTTGCTTGATTTGAAGACCAAGGAAGAAGTTGAGGTCACCCATCATAAACATCTCAAACTCACTTTGCATAATATTAGCAAATTCTTTACAAAGAGAGTCATTAGTAGCACTAACTATAATATCATCAACATATATTTGAACAAGCAGGATGTTATGTTTTTTATGCTTGATGAAAAGAGTAGTGTCAACTTTTCCTCTAGAAAAGCTATTTTCTAAAAGGATCTTGCTCAACCTTTCGTACCAAGCTCTAAGAGCTTGTTTCAAACTATACAAGGCCTTTTTCAATTTAAAAACATGGTTGGACAGCTCAAAGTTTTCAAAATCAGGAGGTTGCTCCACATATGCCTCTTCTTGTATAAAACATTTAAAAAGGCACTCTTGACATCCATTTGAAAAAACTTAAAATCTATGATGCATGCATATGAAAGTCACATTCTAATGACTTCTAATCTAGCTACAGGAGCATATGTTTCTTCATAATCTATGCATTCTTCATGATTATACCCCTTAGTTACAAGCCTAGTTTTGTTCCTTATTATTAAGTTTGTTTCATCAAGTTTATTTCTAAAGACCCATTTAGTGCCAATTATAGGATGATCATTGGGCCTTGGAACAAACTCCCAAACTTGATTTCTCTCAAATTAGTTTAGTTCATCTTGCATGACCAAGATCTAATGTTCATCATTAATGACCTCATTTATGTCTTTAGGTTCAGCTTGAGAGACAAAAGTTATATGGTTACATGCATCTCTAAGAGAGTTACAAGTGATTACCCCTTTTGATACATCACCTATCATTTTGTCAAGAGGATGATATCTTGAAGTCCTCCATTCCTTAGAAAGGTTCGTGATTTGAGAATCCTCTTGTCTTGAGGGACCATATTAGCTCTCTTCTTGCTTCTTGACTTCTTCTTCTTTGCTTTCTAGGTGAGTCCTAACCAAAATCTCTGCAACATCATCAACAAACTCCTTTCTCGACTCATTTGGATTAGTTTCATCAAATGCGACATGTATGAACTCTTCTATGGTCATAGTTCTTTTATTGTAAACTCTAAAGGCCTAACTATGTATAGAATATCCAAGAAATATCCCCTCATCAGATTTTGAATTAAACTTCACCAAGTTATTCTTTCCATTATTTAAAACAAAGCATTTACATCTAAAAACATGAAAGTGTGAAACATTTGGCTTCCTTCTTTTGTACAATTCATAAGGGGTTTTATTTAAAATTGGTCTTATTAGGGCCCTATTCATAACATAACAAGCAGTGTTAACTGCATCCACCTAAAAATACTTAGAAAGGTTGGCCTCATTGAGCATAGTTCTAGTAATTTCTTCTAAAGGTCGATTTTTCCTTTCTACAACACCATTTTGTTGTGGTATTCTAGGGGTAGAAAAATTATGCTCAATGCATGTTCATCACAAAAGGTTTCAAATTTATGGTTTTCAAATTCACCATCATAGTCACTTCTTATGGATGCAATACAAAAATCTTTTTCGTTTTGTATAACTTTAGCAAGTTTTTTGAATGATTGAAAAATATCATTTTTGTGAGACAAAAACAATGTCCATGTAAACCTAGAAAAATCATCCACAATCACTAAAGAATAGTAATTCCCACCAAAGCTCATAGTTTTAGAGGGACCAAAAAAATTCATGTGCAAAAGTTGTAAAGGTCTAGATGTTGAAACCACATTTTTAGCTTTAAAAGAAATATTTACTTGTTTTCTCTTTTGACATGCATCAAAAAGTTTATCTTTTTCAAATTTGAGATTTGAAAGTCTAATTACTAGTTCTTTAGAAACCAACTTATTTAAGTGATCCATGTGAATGTGAGCAATTCTTCTATGTCATAACCATGAATCATTTTCTTTAGTCATAAAGCATTTAGCATCATTTGAGAAAATGTCATCAAGGCTAATCATATATATATTATTGACCCTATGACCAACAAACTTAACATGCTTATCATATTTTCTTTCAATTATGCAACAATTAGAATCAAATATTACTCTATTACCTCTATCACACAATTGACTAATGCTAAGCAAGTTATGTTTAAATCTTTCAACAAGTAAAACATTATCAATGGATGAGGAAGGGATGTTACCAACTTTACTAACTCCAAGGATCTTTCTTTGGTTGTTGTCACGATATGTCACGTGACCACTCTTCTTGGGAACAAGGAAAGAAAACTTGAAACCATCATCGATCATGTGCTTGGAGCAACCACTATCAAGATACCAACTTAAGTTTTTGGTCTTCAAGCACACCTACAACACACATTCAAGTTTTAACATTTGGTCCCCAAATTATCTTGGGTCCTTGTGTGTTAGAGTTAGGCAAGGTGCCTTTAGGAACCCAAACCATTTTAGTTCTAACATTGGTGTTTTTGTTCTTTCTAGCATTGCATGTAGATGCACTATGTTCTTTTCTATCATAATAAAAACATTTGATAAAAGGGCTAGTTGATGTTCTAGAGGAAACAAAGAAATTCTTATAAGATTTTTGTTGGTTATTGGAATTATACCACAAACCGGCCTTTTAAAAAATACATCTTTGTTTCCCTAGTAACATATTTAAATTGTTCCTTCCCAATGTAAATTTTACAAATGTATTTTTCAAATCCTTAATTTCATTTTCAAATGCTTTACATGATGAACAAGATGAGGATGTGTGTGCATTATCATGTGAAGAACAAATCATACATGATGAATTAGCATTAATAATTCTAAGAGTCTCATTTTTAACTTTAAGTTTTTTAATCTCCTTGGTTAAAATAGAAACTTTGTTTGACAATAAGGAGATAATTTTGTTGGAAGTTAAAATCATTTTAGTGAGCCTCATGGATTCATCATATAATTCTTGGAATGCATCTTGCAGTTCACTATATGAAGGAGAAGGTTCAAGATTAGATGAGATTACCTCTGTTTCACTTTTTTCTTCTTCTCCATTTGCCATGAGGCAAAGATGAGCTTCCTCATCTTCCGAATCATTGGTGGAATCCATATTATTGTCTTCCCAAGTAATGTATGCTCTCCTTCCTTTTCTTTCCTTGAAAGATTTCTTTTCAAATTTCTTCATCTTCTTTTGATAAACTGGACATTTCATCTTCATGTGCCCCAGTTTTCCACATTCATAGTAAGTTGGAGTAGATAAAGTTCCTTCTCCCTTTTGATATGACTTCTTAGGAGGAAAATGAGGTTTTCTTTGACTTCCTTTCTTCTTGAGAAATCTTCCAAACCTCTTTACAAGGAGGCTAAAATTCTCTTCATCCATCTCAATATTGTCAAGATCATTTCCATCATCTTCATCTTCTTATTCAATTGAGGAGGAAGTGGCTTTGAGAGCAATTCCCTTTTTCATCTTATCTTACTCCTCATTTTGACTTAATCTATTTAGCTCTAACTCATGCTCTTAAAGCTTTCCAAAGATGGTGACCAAAGTCATTGCGGCTAGATTCCTTGACTCCAATATGACCATCACTTTGGGTTGCAAATTCCTGCTCTTGGCAAAAGTTTTTTCCAATGAAGCAAGATGATTAACTATATGAGTAAATCATTTTTGCATTTCTTGAATGTTTTTCCCTTGGTTCATTCTAAACAATTCATATTCATGAGTGAGTGTATTTATTCTTGATCTTTTCACCTCACTTGTGCCCTCATGGGTTACTTGCAATGTACCCAACATTTCTTGGGCGGTTTTATAATTTGACACCATAAAGAATTCATCATACCCCAAAGAAGTAGTGATAATGTTCTTGGGTCTCAAATTGTATTAGACTTTTTTCTTGTCTTCATCCGTTCATTCATTTCTTGGTGTATTGGTTCTTACACTATCAATTAAACGTGTGGGGATAAAAGGACTATTTTTAACAGTATCCCACGCATAAATTTCAATAGCTTCAATAAAAATCTTCATCCTTTCTTTCCAATAGGCATAATCATCCCCATTGAAAAAAGGAGGTCTGTTTATAGAAGCGCCTTCGCTTGAAAAATCATTTGAAGTCATTTTTTTTCTCTTGAAGCTACTAAGCTCTTTATACAAAAGTCTAGCTCTGATACTACTTGTTACCAAGTGACCTCAATACTCAAGAGGGGAGTGAATTGAGTTTATAAAATATTTTCGCAAATCTCTTATAAAATACTTGATTATCAATTTTCGTTGAAGCTATTAAGTGATTGAGATGAATGGATAGAGAAGATAAAAGAATTTCACTCACAAATATCATAGCCAAGCAAGAAAGTATTCAAGCAATACCAATAAAATAGTGCACAATATTAAAGAATGGGGTTTAGAGAATCAAACACAAAATTTATCCCGATTTGGGGTTTAAGTAAACACTTGAGATTTTTTGCTATATTTTCAAACTTCAAACAGGTGCTTGATGACTTTTACAAGTTGGAGCACTCAACACCTTGGGATACCTCACCCTTGTGCTTGAGCCTCTTCTTTCAAGGGATATCTCACCTTTACAATTTGAGGGACGCCTCACCCTCTCTTTTACAGATTAAACAAGGTTTGTATGAATAAAAACTCTCTCAAAGAATAGATAATACAACTTGAAACTTATGGGTATCAATGATTCACACCTTAGTGCTTAAAACAGAGTATTGTTTGAAAAATGATAAAGAAACTCGTATTAATGCTCAACTAAGGTTTTCATATGTATGTTCCAACCTCCATCAATGCCCAACAACTTATAGTTAAAGCTCATTAATGAATAGAGCCATTGTGGAGGTTGTTGAGAGCATTAATGGTAGCTAACTAGCCGTAGTTTCCTTTTCTGGTTCGTGTTCTTATTCGAATAACAACTTTGTTATTCGAATAAGACTTCAAATAACTCAGGGCCAATTTTGCCTCTGGAACATGTTATTCGAATAACACTTATACTATTCGAATAACCACTTAAAAGCTGATTTCTGGAAAATCTTGTTATTCAAATAATAGCTTTGTTATTTGAATAAGCCATTTAAAAGAATGTTTTCTGAAAAACATGTTATTCGAATAATACTTTGCGTGCCTTGATGATTTTGAGTTGTTATTCAAATAACACATGGTATTATTCAAATAAGACTCAATTCAGATGAGATTTTTGGTTTCTCTGACATTGGTTATTCAAATAACAAAGTTGTTATTCGAATAATCCATTAGAAAATCATTTCTTATAGCTTTTAAATATTGTCAATTAATCTCAAATGATCTAGTAAGCTTTTGGGCACTTTGTATTTGTTTCTTTGAAAATCAAAAATCATTTTGAAGCCTTAAAAACATGTGAATATTTGAGTTCTTTGAAAAGGTTAATTATAGAGCATTAGATGAATCATTTATACATTTACATAATGATCTAAGTCTTATTACTAGTCTTGAAGGTCTTGGACTAGATTTTGTCATATCTTCAAGTTTGTTATCATCAAAACAAAGTTCTTCATGAGTCAATAGCTAATCACAATGGTTACATTATCGATGCCATCTCTAAAGCTACCCATGTGAAGTAGGTCCTTGCTGAGGATAGCGGCGAGAAGGAGAGCGACGAGAGCGAGGAGGGTGGCCAAGAGGAAGAAACCAAGGAGGAAGAGGTCAACTAAAGAGAGCCTAACATGGATGCTTGATTTCTTTTTCTCTTCTGTTCTATCCCCTGCATGAGGTTAATTTTAGATGTATATGGACAAGTCCTGGATTTCGAGCATATCTTAATTTTGACAACTTAGAATTTTTTTTGCTTTTAATTGCATATCTTCATATTGCATTTTTTGCTTTTCCAACATGGATAGGTCCAATGCCTTATCTTGGTGTTTTTTCAACTTACACTTAGCAAATATTTGTCTGTTTTTATTTGTGTAGTAATTTGTATTATAGGTTTGATCCTTGTAATAAGATTTAGATGACTTGTGCTTAGAATTTTCAAGAACGGTGACATCGGATCCCAGACAAGATTACTTAAAAGTGATAACAAATTTCAGTGCTTATTCTTCACTAAAGTCTTGTGACACTTAGCTAAATTTCTAAGTGTAACTTTGACATAGAAGCCTTTCAGGGTGGTATCTTTTTTCTGGATACCAACAAATATTATTGCCATATCCTGAACATCGATCAAATACTCTTAACTACTTTAAAATTGCCTTAAGTTTATGTGTTAAGGTCGAGCTCATTAGGGCATGGATTAAAATCCTTAAACTCCCTTCTAGATCGTAGAGAACATTCAAGTGGGTTGTCCTATTTGGCCTTCATTTTTGCATTGGAATATCTGATCCAAGATAGAGCTTGTATTCCTCGAACTTCTCCATGTGCGATAACTTTGTGGCTTGCAATAGTTGTAATCATGCAAAATAACTAAGTATTAGAAATGAATTTATGAATTTATTCATGCCGTAACGTGTTAGGGCACAACATAGCCCTAGTGGCACATCTAAGGACACTTGTCATGACATGACTCTATACTTCGACAAAGAAAATAAACTATCACCTTCCTTTCAATTTAGACCACCTTGATCATATTACTAAGCAAAGTCAAACTAAGAACTATAAATAAGTGCTTTTTGGGAGGCAACTCAAATTTATTATATTTTTTTTATCATATCCTTTACTTTTGAGCTTAATTTCTTTTGCTTTTAGTAGATACTTTTGCTTAATATAATTTAATTTCATGTTATTCATAAAAATTATCTTTATGTTAGTTAGCTATTTAATAACATGCTTTATGTGATTGTTGTTTTTATTTGATCAAGTGATAGTTTGTTTGGTTGTCTACCCTTATAGCGTTATAGTTTGTTCATTTATTCTAGTAGCTTTCTTAGATTATGTCATGTTGCTTCTAGTCTTTGTCTATGTATTAATGAGCATTTTCTACCTTTTGACGCCCAACAAATTGTACAACTACTTTTGACACATTTTAATAGACTGGACACTTTCCACTAGGGAGCCACGGAGTTTACAAAGTAAAACCAGGATATCATATGGTCCAAACTATCCCATCAAAGGAGCCAGGCCCAAGTGAAGTCAAATATACTATGATCCTCAACTGGAAGAAGTTGTGGCGTATCCAAATCCCACCTAGAACTTTGAACTTTATATCGAGAGCAATTCAAGGAAGGCAACGTTTTCAATACTCAACACCTCACACACCGTTGATCCTGCCTTGAAAGTGATCAATGGCTATTGTGTTCGACCAGTAACCCTGATAAAAGGTTACATTTGGTAGACGTTGGAATTTTACATGTTGGTCCTCAGTATCTTAAAATATTAGTTTATGAATTGCAAATAGAACCCTAATATATTACTTCCTTTATTTACAGATCCTTAACAGAAATGTTAACACATTTGTTCCTTCATTTCTTCATTGTTCCAGGCGGCAAGTGCTACCAAGTAGCAGCTGCTTCTAAACGATTCCAGTTGCTTCTAATTTTGAGTCACATAGTTCTCTTTGATGTGTTATGATTTGTTGAATATTGGGATTTTATTTAAGTAAAAAAGTTTTATCTAATAGAGCTTTGATTTTTTCTTTTTTTTAATTATGGATGCTTCTAAATGATTCTTTTAACGATTATTTAAGTAAAATGGTATTATCTGTTAAGTTCGATAGCTTTCTTGTTAGAATAAAGACTAATTAGTCTATAATTAGTTAGTCTGTTAGTTGCCTTTCTTTTCTGTTAGTTAGTTACTCTGCTTCCCAAAAGTGTAGCTATATAAGAACTGATGTATAACAGCTTTCGTAATCAACTATTCAGTTTTTTTCATCTTTCACCTGATTTAACATTTTGGCATCAGAGCTCCCTCTGGGGCCTGACAAGAAAAGTTGCGTTGACGGAATGGCAAATGAAGGAAATTTTGTGCAACCTGCAATTCCCCGGTTCGATGGTCACTATGACCATTGGAGCATGCTAATGGAGAACTTTCTGAGGTCCAAGGAGTATTGGAGCCTTGTCGAAACAGGCTTCACAGAACCAGAGAAAGGGCATGTGTTGAATGAAACGCAGCAGAAGAAACTCGATGATTTAAAGCCGAAAGATCTCAAGGTGAAGAATTATTTGTTTCAAGCAATAGATAGGACAATCTTGGAGACAATCTTGTAGAAGAACACCTCAAAGGAGATTTAGGATTCAATGAAAAGAAAGTATGAAGGAAATGTACGGGTAAAGCGATCCATTCTTCAAGCATTGAGGAAAGAATTTGAGGTTCTTGAGATGAAGACAGGTGAGACTGTTACTGACTACTTCTCTAAAGTTATGAGTGTAGCAAATAAAATGAGAATATATGGAGAGAAGATGGAAGATCTTACCATTGTTGAAAAGATCCTTAGATCCTTAACTGACAAGTTTAACTACATTGTTTGTTCTATTGAGGAGTCTAAGGATATAGATATGCTGTCTGTTGATGAACGCAAAGTTCATTGATAGTCCATGAACAAAAGTTCCACAAGAACCATGGAGAGGAGTAGGCCTTAAAGGTCAGTTCTGAAGAAAGAAATGAGTTTGGAGGCAGAGGAAGAGGTGGCTATAGAGGAAGAGGAAGAGGAAGAGGAAGAGGAAGACAAAGTAGAGCCACGGTTGAATGCTTCAAATGTCACAAGATAGGGCACTACAAGTATGAATGCCCAAACTGGGATAAGGAGATGAACTATGCAAAATTTGATGAGGAGGAAGAACTGTTGTTGATGGCTTATGAGGAGAAACATGATGTGCAAAGAACATATGCTTGGTTGTTGGACTCTGGATGCTCAAATCACATGTGTGGAAAGAAATCTTTATTCTATGAATTAGATGAAAGTTTCAAGCAACAGGTGAAACTTGGTAATAACACAAGGATGGATGTGATTGGAAGAGGAAGTGTGAAGTGAGCATGAATAGAGTTACACATGTGATCTGTGATGTGTTTTTTGTGCCTCGAGCTCAAGAACAATCTCTTGAGTATAGGACAGCTGCAAGAAAGAGGGTTAACTGTGATGTTCCAGTCAGGAAAGTGCAAAGTGTATCATCCTGAGAAAGGTCTAATTCTTGAGACCAGAATGACAACAAACAGAATGTTTATTATGCTTGCTCAATCTCCCATCAAGAAGGGTTTTTGTTTCCATACCTGTGCACAATGTCTGCATAGAAAGGAAATGGTTCGTGGACTTCCTCAATTAACAGCCTCAAAAGTTGTATGCACAGACTGTATGAAAGGAAAGCAGCATCGAGACCCAATTCCTAAGAAAAGCCAATGGAGAGCAACTCAGAAACTGGAGCTAATTCATGCAGACATTTGTGGTCCTATCACCCCAGCTTCTAACAGTCAAAGAAGGTATTTCTTATGCTTGATAGATGATTTTTCAAGAAAAGCATGGATATATTTCTTTTGAAAAATCGAAGCTCTTCATTACTTCAAGTGTTTCAAAGTTTTGGTTGAAAAGGACAATTAAATGCCTTAGAACAGAGATAGAGGAGGAGAATTTACTTCCATTGATTTTAATGAATACTTGTCAAAGGAATGGAATCAAGAGGCAATTGACCACTTACACCCCTCAAAATGGGTAGCCGAGAGGAAAAATAGAATGTCATGAACATGGTTAGAACACTTGTTGTCGAGAAAAGAAAATTCCAAAAAGTTTCTGAGGCGACACTGGAGTGTGTATGTATTAAATAGATCTCCAAGCTTGGCTGTAAAGAATCAGACTCCAGAAGAAGCATGGAGTGGCATAAAACCTTCTGTTGAACATTTCGAGAATATTTGGATGTGTGGCACATGTGCATATTCCAGATGTGAAAAGAACCAAACTAGAAAATAAGAGTTGCAAGTGTGTACTTCTTGGAATGAGTGATGAATCAAAAGGATACAAGTTATATGATCCAAATACGAAGAAAATAATTATGAGCAGAGATGTGGTCTTTGAAGAAGAAACACAGTGGAATTGGGAGACCAATCACAAGGAAGATTTGATAGTGGACATGGGATGGGGAGATACAGAAAACAACACAGAAGAGGAGAGTGAAGCGGATAGTGAATCAACGTAGGGGGAAATGAATGTGATTTGCACGATTTGCCTCTCACTTTGCAAAAACAAGTGAAAGAAATAGAGAAGGAAGAGATAGACATCCACTGGATGGATGAGAGATTATGTCCGGTGAAGATCTCTCGAGAAGAAGAAGAAGAAGATGCAATAAACATGGCTCGGATTGACTCGGTAGATCCTGAGACATTGAGGCAAAGAAGATAAAAAATTCCAAGTGGAGGAAAGCTATGGATGCGAGAAATCAACTCCATTATCAGAAATAGAACTTGGGAACTTACTGACCTACCAGATGGAGCAAAGAAGATAGGAGTGAAATGGATTTACAAGACTAAGCTAAATGAACTTGGTCAAGTGGACAAGTATAAGGCAAGGCTTGTTGGTAAAGGATACTCCCAGCAATATGGAATAGACTACACTTGAAGTGTTTGCATAAAGGTGAGCGGGATGGACTTTGTGAGAATGATAATTGCAACACACAGAGGTTGGAAATTATATCGTTAGATGTCAAATCTGCCTTTTGTATGGTGAATGAAGATGTATATGTTGAACGACCAAAGGGTTATGTGAAGCGAGGCGGTGAATACAAAGTTTATAAAGCGCATAAGGCTTTGTATGGACTAAAACAAGTCCCAAGAGCTTGGTTTAGCCATATAGAGTCCTATTTCATTAGTGAAGGTTTTCAAAGAAGCAAGAATGAGCAGACACTTGTTTCTAAAGTACAGCAAGGAAGGAAATATTCTCATTGTCAGTGTTTATGTTGATGATCTCATTTACACTGGTAATGATGAATATTTAATGGAATCTTTCAAAAGCTCAATGCAGAAGGAGTTTGAAATGACAGATTTGGGAAAAATGAGATTTTTCCTTGGGATTGAAATTCTACAAGAGGATCATGGAATTTATATATATCGAGGAAATATGCCATGGAAGTTTTGAGGAGATTTGGCATGTCTGACAGTAACTCAGTCGGAATTTCTATGGTTCCAGGACACAAGCTACACAAAGATGAAAATGGAGAAAAGGTAGATGAGACATATTACAAACAAATAGTAGGAAGTCTCATATACATTACTGCAACTCGACCCGATATGATGTTTGCTGTGAGTCTTATCAGCAGATATATGAGCAAACCAACTCAATTGCATTTTCAGGCTGCTAAAAGAATCCTAAGATATCTGCAAGGAACTGTAAATTTTGGCATTCTATATAAGAAGGGAGGGAATGAAAGATTTATGGCTTACACAAACAATGATTATGCTGGTGACTTGGAAGATAGGAAGAGCACATCAGGATATGTTTTCTTACTAAGTGGTGGAGCAGTTGCTTGGACCTCTAAGAAGCAGCCCATTGTCACACTCTCCACTACGGAAGCAGAATTCATAGCAGCAGCAGCTTGTGCATGTCAAGCTGTTTGGATGAAAAGAATTCTGAAAGAGTTAGAATATGTGGAAGGATCATGCACCACTCTACTATGTGATAACATATGCCCATAAAGTTGTCCAAGAATGTGATGCATTAAGCACATTGATGTGCGTTTTCACTTCCCGAGAGATCTTACTAAGGAGGGTATAATTGAGATGGAGCATTTGGAACAAAGGATCAACTTAATTTGATGACCAAGCCTTTAAAGTTGGACATATTTCTCAAGTTTCGTGAGCAGCTAGGAGTATGTGAAGTACCAAAATTAAACTAGTTGCATTTTTCAGAAAAGAATAACTTCTGACATGCAATAGTTTAAGGGAGGGAATGTTAAGTTCGGTAGCTTTCTTGTTAGAATAAAGACTAATTAGTCTATAATTAGTTAGTCTGTTAGTTGCCTTTCTTTTCTGTTAGTTAGTTACTCTGCTTCCCAAAAGTGTAGCTATATAAGAACTGATGTATAACAGCTTTCGTAATCAACTATTCAGTTTTTTTCATCTTTCACCTGATTTAACATTATCGACACTCTACAGTGTTGTTGGAGTATGTTGAACTCCTCCTTCAAGGAATCCTGTCTACGATAAAACAGCTGGCTAGTAGGGGAGTTTTGTGTCCAACTCTGTGTCCACGCTTCAATCAAGCTGAGGAGTCACTGGAGCATGCTCTTAGAGATTGTGGGTGGGTGCGCAGGTGCTCTGGTTCATGTGCCCATTGGCCTTGCTTGTGTATGGTATGGAGTTTTAACGATTGGTTCAAACAAGTCACTTTATTAATATGAATATGAGATTATGAATATGAGCGCTTTATTACACTTTATAGGATTAAAAGTATATTTGGATTAATTTATTTTGCACTAAAAAATCTTTTAATCTAAATGTTGTCTTTATAATTATTATTTTTTAACTAAAATTCAACTTTCATTAATCAAACAAATCAGCCTCCAAAAGAGGAGGAATAAGAAAGAGCATCCACAACCCTATTACACTGTCAAGGAATAAAATGACAATCACATCTTAAAAACCAAGAACCGTACAACCAAATATCCCCAAGAATGTTACCCTTATGTGAAAAATCCTCTTACCCATCCTTTATACTATCGTAAACAACACATGCATCCCCTTCCAAAACGACATTATGAAGACCAAGTCCCCATGCCATTTGCAATCCTTCCATTAATTGCAACCAAAAGTTCAAGCTGGTAAACGTCTAGAACTCCACCAAGCTGATGTGCTTTGGCTGCTATGAATCTCCCTATGTACTCCATAACTTCTCTACCCAAGATAGACCATCCAACGAACCCATAGAGACAAAGATGCTAACATCTGCCAATGCGTTGCGAAGATATAGGCAGTGTAAGACCAAGTGCTCAACAGTCTTCCCGTCCGCTCCAGAGAGATAACACCCCCGACCCAATTTCCAGAGCATTTTCCACAAGTTTGCAAAATGACGGAGAGGATGAAAATTCTGATATCCTTGCACACCTCGCTGGATTCTGTCTACTAAATATATTTTGATTGTAAGTATTTTTTTATAGTAAAATAAGTTAAATCAAACATGTACTAAATATTTATTTAATGAATAAAAAGCTTATATCATAGTTAATATATCATTTTTAGAACAAACCGTACAATGCACGGATACGAAAACTAGTATGTCACTAAGACTGAATTAGTAATGTGAGAGGTTTAATTAATTTTCAAGTTAAAAGTTTAAACTTTCTTATCATCATTATAAAAAAAGTAATTGTGAAAGACATTATTTAATAATAATAATAATATTAATAAATTAATAAATTTATTAATTTGACTTTTAAACTTATCAGATTGTACATATTAACTTTATATAAGTAATTTTTTATACACATGAGATGTTAAATATTTATTACTCCACATATATCATTTTGAACTTTTATAAGTTCAAAAAGTGAGATTATTGAGTTTTGAACTAAAATTCTACAAATGACTTGTAGTTATAGAAGATTATGTGTATTATAACCAAAATAGTATAGAATGATGATGTAATATAACCGACCAATTGAACACAGACATTTGTCAAACTATTTAATAACCTAAAACTTAGTTAGGATTGATTTATGAAGCTTAAAAACTGTAACATGCATGGCCCATAGAAATAAAGGACATTTGGAACCCAAGAAAAAAGAAAAGATATAAAGGGCTTTCAAGTTAAGATTATGTACGTCTATCTTTATGCAAATCTAAGTAGATAACAGTCACCAATCAATCAATATCGACCTTAATAAGGGGAACTAACTAGTATTACTAACAATTGTTTCTTATCGCTTACAGCCACCATTTGATTGCTCTTAATATTTTTTAAAGAAAAATGGTACTTGCACATCAATTTTTTATACCATATTTATAAACTTGCTTGTTTAGAAAATAAAAGATAAAAAAAATGTTAGGATGTGTATTTTTTTTATTTTATTACCTAAAAAAATTGATGTAAAAATAATATAAAGAAAATAATGTATAAATATTATTATTCTTTCTTAAAACAATGGAGGCATGGAGGCGTTGAGGGAAAGAACACCATGTTTTAATTTTAGAATTTACTAACGATTGTCTTTGGACAACAGATAAGAAATTAAAATAAGAAAATATTAAACAAAGGGAAAGAAAAATGCTTCTTAAATTGAATTTATTTTGAAAGTGAATAAATAAGTGAATTTTTACTTTTAATTTAATTTAAAGTGAATTAGGATCTTAACTTATTAGAATAATTTAAAAGTGAATATATTTTTACTTATTAGCTTTAACAACAAGCTTTTAATATATTAGAAATTTTAAAAAGTAAAAAAAATCATAAATATAAAGTAAATCATTTAATTTAAATATAAATATTAAAACTTCAAAAAAATTATTTATTATACTATCTTCTTTAATTAATTAAAAATATTAAAATACTCCAGAGGCAGTACATTTAAGGCAATCATTAACAAAAAATTTATTTTCCTTTAATTTATTCAATTGAAAGTCCAAATGTATAAGTGATTTTTTTTTTAAATAATCTTATAGGCGATTTCCTAAGTAAATTTGAAAATAAAATTATAAAATTAAAGTGTATTTTGATACATAATTTTGAAGATAATGTAAGAAATAAAACAAAATCATAATATCCTAAAAAAAAAAAACTCTGCATCGTGTCTCACCATCTAACTAGCAAACGACTCAGTATATTGAGAAATTTTTAAGTGGACACGATCTATTATGTCTTTATTTAAATATTTAAATTATTATTTAATATGTATAAAAATATTATTAATAATTGATATAATTCTATAATAATTTTTATTATTTTATATATTAAATAATAATTTAAATATTTATAATAAATCATATTCATCTAAAAATTACTCTAACATATTAGTGTTAGCTAATCCATCTAAACCTGTAACTAATCACTGTATCGATATAGTAGGATTTAGGAACACCCAATTAAAAAATATAAGCTTAATAAAACTGGACTCTACCAAGACAAACTCAGAATGACAGTTGACAGCTCAATAAAACTAGCCCACCAAAACTACTTGTCGCTGGCTTCCATTGGAGAAGTGAATGGCTTAGTCAATATCATTTTTTTTTTGTAGTTTGGCTTGAACTTTTAAATTTAATTTGCTCTTCGCCTGTGTATATTTTTTTAGCAACTTTCTTGTGTTTATTTTTTTTTTTTTAAGTAAATTGAAAAACTATTCCCACATGCCACAAGTAAAAAAGGAGGCCACACCTTGAGTTGTAGTATTTGAAACGATAACAACGAAGCAATTACATATAGCATGTCTTACGTTAGGTCCAAAATTAGCACATCTGAGGCACATTGGAACAATTTTTTCTTGTTTTTTCCTCTTCCTTTTTCTTATTTACAAGTCGAAGTCCCATATCAAAGTTGATAGTAGAGAAAATGAAGTAACAAAACACCCTAAGCATCAACGTTGGTGCTTAACATATGGTTCAATCAAGACCAGTCTAAGTTAACCATGTCTAAATAAAAAGACATCCCAAGCATCATTGTGAAATGTGAAGCTTGCCTCTTTGGCTAACTTAGCTAACTCTAATTCTTACGTAGAGAGATAAAGCGCGATAAGAAAGATTAGCACTCATTAAACTTAAAAGGATAAATAAGCAACTCTTTACTTAAAGAAAAAATTATAATTTTATTTAATTCATATCAAAGTTTGTCTCTTACATAATACACCTATAGAATATTTATAACCTAAAGATAATAAAGTCTTAATTAAATATAAAATCATATTAAATAATAGCAATAATTTCTTAAAATAAAATTTTTAATCAAATCAAATAAAATCTTTAAAAATAAAAAATCTTAAAAATCAAATAAAATCTTAAAAATAAAATATCTAAAAATAAAAAATCTTTTTTAAAATCTCTAAATAATAAAATAAAATATTTTAATATCTTAAATTATTTAAATAATATTTTAAATATAATTATAATAATATCTCAATTAAAAAAAATATAAATTTACCTTATGCCATGATGATATTTCAAAATTTTTTTGCACATCCCACGTCAATAGCTGAAATATTTAATTTGCTGAGTTTGTTGAAGTGGAGTCCAATTTTATTCAGCTGTCATTTTTAAATTGAGTGGGCTTAAGTCCTACGTGTTAGGCTTTCAACCGTACAAGAATCTCTCGAAAACCACCATGCATGTGTACGACTATTTCTTTACATGTGAAGGGTTCACATATATAAACCTAATACTATATCATTTTCTTCATTCACACGATAATACAGACTGAGCTCTCTCTCATGGAACACGTTCAGAGCATCTAGATGCATCTTCTAACATTTGATACTTTCATTGTGAGTCAGCTGACCCATATAGGACAATTTAAAAAGTAATTTTGATATTTTTTCATAAATAATGTATATATATTTTTTTATATATTATTTAATATTATTTATTATACTTATTTTTTTATTATTTTTTTTCCTAATCACACATATTTAAAAAAAATATATACAATTCTTACTTCTCTAAAAGAATCTCTAAAAGAAGTGTAAAATTATATTTTTTCTTTAAAAAAGAACAATTAAAAAAAAGACTACTTACATGATGAGAATCAAATGAAAAGTCACCCTAAACGGATAATTAAAGTGGACTGTCGTAGATGTTGATTTTTAAAGGAGATAACATTGTTATGACTCTCATGTTAAATAAATAAAAAAACTCTACTTAAGTTATAATATTTTTTTACTTAACAAATTAGTTTTTAAATTAAACTTTTTCATAAATATAAATTATAACAATTAATATTTTTATTAAAAGTATCATTAATAATTTTTTATTCAAATCAATAACCAAAACTTCAAATATTCTTCACTCTCCAATTATCATTCACTTTCAATTATGACATTACATTGATATTATTCTTCCATTTATACATATATCAATGGATCAGAATTTTCTCCTATTTGTTAAAAATTTATTAATTAAAAATACACATTTAAATTTATATACCGCATACGATATATATATATTTTTTCTTACCGCATGCGATATCACTAAATTTTAATCTTTGTATATAACAGGACCTCTCCTGTTACGGGAGAGGATCCGTATCCTATATCAATTGACGCATAACTTCTAACTGTGTCACTATTAAATTCTTATCACACTCATTAATTCTGACATAGAACAGCCACTTGCATGATGTCAATCAACCTATTTATAATTTTATTTTGTCCTATACCATTTTTCTTATGAGATATTTTTGAGTGGATACAAATTTAATACGTTAAATTTATACATATTCACAAAAATTTTAAAAAAAAAATCTTACTAAACTCATTTATTACAAAAAGTCATCATCTCTTTTCAACTTTTTATAAGTATATACAAATCTAACGTATTAAATTTGTGTTCATCCAAAAATATCTCTTTTCTTATATAGAAATTGAATCATTACATAATTAAACTAATCCTTTGAAATTAATATGATGTATCTTTTTGTTATGACACTAGTCTGTTTGTTTCTTTCTACTTGAAACGTTGGTTGATGGGTATTTTGTCCATTATATAGTCACTAACCTATGAACCCAGTATATATACACGTCCATCACACACCTTATCAGTCCAAGAGTTCAGCCACCTATCTTTCTCCGCAAAGCAATGGAGTTGTTCTCTGCTGAATCCCTGCTGTTCCTCTCCCTTCTCTTCCTCTTTCTCTACCTTCAATTTCTAACAAGAAAACCTAACAACAAAGGCTTCAAAACCTACCCTATAGTCGGAGCCCTACCGGAATTCCTGAAGAACAGCCACCGCTTCCTCGACTGGTCCACCCAAGTCCTCCGGGACAGCCCCAACAACACCGCCGTCTTCGTCCGCCCAGGCAATGTCGGAGGCATCCTAACGGCCAACCCCGAAAACGTGGAACACATGGTCAAGACCAAATTCGACAACTACCCAAAGGGCGAGCGATTCATCAGCTTCATCGAAGATTTCCTCGGCAGAGGAATCTTTAACTCTGACGGGGAGCACTGGAAGGTTCAGAGAAAAACCGCTAGCCACGAGTTCAACACCAAATCGCTAAGAAACTTCGTCATGGAGATCGTCACGGTCGAAATACAAACGAGGCTGCTTCCGATCCTCAAGAGAGCCTCGGAGATTGACAGGGTCCTCGATTTGCAAGACCTGTTGGAGCGGTTCGGTTTCGACAACGTGTGTAAGTTGGCTTTCAACGTTGACCCAGGGTGCCTCGGCGGCGACGGCACCACCGGGGAGGAGTTCATGCTCGCGTTCAAGGACGCTGCTTTGTTGAGTTCTGGAAGGTTCATGTGTGCTCTGCCATTGTTGTGGAAAATCAAGAAGTTGTTCAACGTGGGAAGTGAGCGGAGGTTGAGAGAATCAATCACAATCGTTCATGAGTTCGCGGACCAGATCATACGGTCCAGAATGGAAACGAAGAGCTGTAATCATGAAGAGGACTTGTTGTCGCGGTTTATGGGAACAGAGGATAACTCGTCCAAGTTTCTCCGCGACATAATCATAAGCTTCATCCTTGCCGGGCGCGATTCGACGTCGTCCGCTCTCAGCTGGTTCTTCTGGATCCTGTCTTCCAGGCCCGACGTGAAGAAAAAAATCCTTAACGAAATTGAAACGGTTCGGTCCCGAAACCGCGGCGGAGAAGAAGCGGCGTTTGGGTACGAGGAGCTTAAGGAGATGCATTATTTGCACGCCGCGATTTCGGAAACGATGAGGTTGTACCCGCCCGTGCCCGTTGACGCGAAGGCGTGCCTGAACGACGACGTTTTGCCGGACGGCACCGTGATTAAGAAGGATTGGTTCATATTGTATCATACGTATGCGATGGGGAGGATTGAGAGCGTGTGGGGAAAAGATTGCACTGAGTTTAAGCCCGAAAGGTGGCTCGAGAATGGTGTGTACCAAACCGAGAGTCCGTTTCGGTTTCCGGTGTTCCACGCCGGTCCTAGAATGTGTTTGGGGAAAGATTTGGCTTATATTCAAATGAAGTCCATCGCAGCTTGGGTTATGGAGAGGTTTGAGATTGATGCAGTGAATAAAGACACGAGTCCCCCGCAACTTTTGTCTTTGACTTTGAGGATGAAAGAAGGGTTGCCCGTAAGGGTAAGGGTAAGGGAGAGAGATATGTGAATTGTGCTGCTAGTGTGTAGATAAATAAGCATGAAATGATATTAGTAAGGTGAATTAGCCACATAAATAAACAGGATTTCGCTCCAATTCTAGGAGGAGTTATCTCCCTCCAACACTTCTTAATCTGATATCATATGTTTATTAACTCAATTAATTAATATGAGTGAATGTTAAAATAAACACATGATAATAGATTAAAAAAGTTAGAATGAGATAACTCATCTCAGGATTAGAGCTAAGTTTTGTCTTATAAATTATACTAGGAAAAAAAATGTTGCATTTTTAGTAGTATATGGTGTTCGACTGTTCGCTATGAATTAGCAATATATTGGCTCGGTTCTTGTGTAATTCAGGATGCATAGTGTAAACAGATGATTTTACTTGAACGATTGATTTATACCAACGTAGAGATAAACAATTGTCTACGGTGTTCAATTTGATTAGAATTAGAGTGAATCCATTTAAAAAACCCAATCAATATAAGCATCTAATCTCTGCTAAAAATATTAGTATTGTTTATTGGTTGTTCAAGTGTTGTTTCTTCACTTGATTCACAAGGTAGGAACTGTTACAGAGCAGTTATAGATAATTTGCTTACTTTTGAGATGTATGACTATTACCAAACTTAATTTTTTTTCTTCTAATTGTTAGTCGATTCAAAACTATTTGAATATGCTAAATACTAATTTACTTGAAAGAAATACTAAACCACTTGATTTAGTATTGTTTGATGTGTTACATCTTGGTATTGAGTCCATTGAACAAGTTTTAATAATCAATGAATATTTGCATTTGGTTGTTATTCCGAGTAATGACCGAGACTTAGGTTGTAAGGCAAAAAAGACTCACTAGAGGCCTACAGGAAAGGCAACGAGGGCAAGAGAATCTAGGCTGGTCAAAAGATAGGTAGGATCGTACACTAAGTTAGTAAGCTCAAGTGTTTAGGGTAAAAAATAGAACATGTCTGACCTAATTTGCTAGATCGGTTTAAGCAGGATTCTGGAGTACTGACGCTCCAGACCCCTTCCGTTCAGGCCATTAAGGAGTATAGACATTAGGGTTATGTTATGTTTGGTTATCATGGCACCAAGTTATTAATGACCGTTGGTGAGTTGTTTTGAGCATGTGTATGTCGAGTTGTTACCTATTCGAGTATGGATAGGTTGGATATTGCTGATAGGACTTCGGTCGGGTGCCTAGGCTTAGCGATTCAAAATGGGCCTATCTAGTACAAATATTTGCCTCGTATGGTCGGTCTATCAAGGTCTACTTGAGCTATGACAAGCCTATTATGTCTTAGGCTTAGACGATCCAAAGCCTCCTAGCTTAATCATTTGTTAAGATGGGCCACGCTTAATGCAGGTCGAGTGTTCACCTTGTGTGGTCCATACAGTCCACAACCCCTAACTTGGCTATCCGTGAGGATTGGCTGAGCTTGTTAGGTAGGCCAAGCATTCTGTAGGTCCATACAATTCACAGCCCCCTAACTTGACTATTTGAGAGGGTGGACTAAATTTATTGGGTAGGTCAATCATATTGCAGATCATCCTTCCTGATTTAGATACTTTGTACTTTGTGCACCTGTTTTTCATAGGTCGCGCTTTCTGTCAAGTGTCATGCACTAATTGACATAGGCGTCACATCTATCAGTTCTCATTAATTCATCTTGATAGCTTTATGAGATGTAATCATGGTCGTTGGATACATCCTTTGAACTCCAACCGTTGATTACATCTATGGTGATGATGGTGTGATCCTTAGGTTACATGAGATTTCGCATCAATGATATTATCATCCCAACTGCTGTAATCCCCATATCATTTCATGATATTCTGCATCGTTATGGGTATTGTGTGCATCTTGTGTTATCTCCTTTGCTTTTATAGCCTCTGAAGGAAATTGAGGCCCATCTAAAGAGGAATTGGGGTCGTACATTCATCGAGGATTATGGCAGCATGCTTCAAGCCAAGGCAGTGTGGTTGTAGGCTATTGGATCTCGGCAATCAGCTGCTTGCAGGGAGTGGTGGCGCAGTAGGTTTATTGCTTGAAGTGGGTAAGGGCGAGGATGGTATTGCTTGAAGAGAGAGAAGGAATAATTTAATTTTGTTTTTTAATCCTTATTAAGCAAAGTTGGCTAACCTAGCTAACTCTACTTCATTCGGCATATAGCTGACGTAGCAAGTTAAAGTAGGATAAAAAAGGCTAGTACTCATTAAACTTTAAGGATAAACAAGCAACTCCTTACCTAAAGAAAATATTATAATTTTATTTAATTCATATCAAAGTTTGTCTCTTACATAATACACCTATAAGACATTTATAACCTAATGATAATAAAGTTCTAATTAAATATAAAATATTATTAAATAATAATAATAATTTCTTAAAATAAAAATCCTAATCAAATATAAAATTCTAATCAAATCAAATAAATTGTTAAAGATGAAATATTTAAAAATAAGGAAAGATCTTAAAATCTCTAAATAATAAAAAATATATTATAATATCCTAAATTATCTAAATAAAATTACAAAAATATCTCAATTAAAAATTATATAGATTTATCTATACTTCAAGAAAAAACTTAATTTGTTGAGCTTGTTTAAGTGGAACTCAATTTTATTGAGCTGTCATTTTTAAATTGAGTCTGCCTAAGTCCTATGTGTTAGGCTTTCATCCATATGGAAGAGAGATTTTTGCATAAATTTGAAGCACTTAGTTGGGTGTATAATATCAATTAATACTTAATATTTTTATAAATCTTTGTGTCACATAATTAAAAATATAAAAATTTATAAAAATATTAAGTGTTGATTGACCTCGTGCACCTAACTTGAATGTTTCAAGTTTAAATAAAAAAAATTTTATGAGAAATTCTTACAAAAACTTAAAACACCTAATTAAATACATTAAGTCAATTGACACTTAATATTTACCAAAAAAAGTTGTTTGTCACAACATCCAATTCGTGAAACGGTTTAGCCGTCTAGTTCAATAATTATTTTTCTTTTTTGAAAAAAAAATTATAATAATTTTTTTTAACCCAACTTGATTGGTTAAACATCTCTTCTTCGTGATGTATTCACGAACTCACTTCTTGTAATATAGCAGTAATGCATCCATTAAAGAATCTCTCGATTAACCATCATGCATGTGTACAAATATTTCTCTACTTGTGAAGGGTTCACGTATATAAACCTAATACTATATCATTTTCTTCATTCACACGATAATACAGAGTGAGCTCTCTTTCATGGAACACGTTCAGAGCATCTAGATGGTATCAAAGCTCTAATATCCGCTTCTGCTGTTGTTTTCTTGCATTATCTTCTTCTTCTTCTCGGTTTGTTGAAGCCATTTCTTGAAGCTTGTGGAAGCTATGGTGAAGCCTAATGAAGATTTGGTTCAGGATCCCTCAAGTCCTTTCTATCTGCATCCAAACGAGAATCCGACTTTTGTTTTGGTTTCTCCGGTGCTGTTCATAAGAAATAACTACTTGATCCATGCACATGACACTTTTGTCCAAAAATAAGTTTTCATTCGTGGATGGGAGCATTGAAGAGCCTCTAATGATGGATCCAATGTATAGGGGCGGTGTAACACAATGGTTTTATCGTGGATCAACCACTCCATTTTACCACAGATTTCACAAAGCATCATGTGGATTTTGACAAAGCATATGAGGCTTGGACAGATGTCAGAGAATAGTTTTCTCAGGCTGATATCTTTCGTATTTCAGAATTACAGGTAGAGATTTATACTTTTAGACAGGGAGAACTGTGCGTTCGGAGCTTTTCCTTTGATGAGAGCCCATCATCATTCAACCAGTAGATTATGTGATTAGGTTTCTTCAGGATTTGAACGAATAGTATGCTCATGTGAGTGAGGTCTCAGATTACGATGATGGAGCTTTTACCTAAAGTGAGCAAGGCATTCTCCTTGGTTATTCAGCAAGAGCGGCAAATGACCACTAATGCACTCAATGATTCAGTCAATGACTCAATGGTACAGAGGCATTCTTAGATGGGCACGATCTAGCATAAGTACTCAAATTATTATTTAATATGTGTAAGATAATGAAGATTATCATAATATTATTCTAATCATTAATAATATTTTTATACATATCAAATAATAATTTAAATATTTAAGTGATGACGTGATAGACCATGTCTATTCAAGAATTTCTCTAATGGTATAACCAACCGAACACAGACATTGTTGTCAAACTATTTAATAAACTAAAACTTGATTAGGATTGATTTATGAAGCTTAAAATCTCCAACATGCATGGCCCATAGAAATAAAGGACTTTTGTAACCCAAGAAAAAAAATAAAAAGAAATCTAAGTAGAGAACCGTCACCAATCAATCAATATGGACCTTAATAAGGGGACCTACCTAGTACTACTAACAACCGCCACCAATATTTGATTGCTCTTAATATTTAGAAATGATACTTATACATTATTTTTTTATATTATATTTATAATTTTTTTCTAGATATAATCATATTTATAAATTTGCTTCTTTAGAAAATAAAAGATTAAAAGAGAAAATGTTAAGATGTGTGTGTGTGTTTTTTTACCTAAAAAGAAAGTGATATAAAAATAATATAAAGAAAATAATGTGCAAATATCATTATTCTTTCTTAAAACAATGGAGGCATTGAGGGAAGGAACTCCATGTTTTAATTTTAGAATTTACTAACAAGTGTCCTTGGACACAATAAGAAATTAAAATATGAAAATATTAAATGAAGGGAAAGGAAAATGCTCCTTAAATTAAGTTTATTTTAAAAGTAAGTAAGTAAATATGTATTTATTTTTAATTTAATTTAAAATAAATTGTAATCTTAACTTACTAAAATAATTTAAGGGTGAACATATTTTTACTTGCTCGCTTTAACAACAAGCATTTAATATATTGAAAATTTAAAAAAATAAAAAATATCATATATAAAAAGTAAAGTATTTAATTTAAATATAAATATTAAAAATTCAAAAAATAATATTTATTATACTATCTTCTTTAATTAATTAAAAATATTAAAATATTCCTTAAATAGTGCATTTAGGACACTCATTAACAAAATCTTTATTTTCCTTTAATTTATTCAGTTGAAAGTTCAAATATATAAGTGTGAGTTTTTTTTTTCAAAATAATCTTATGGGCGATTTCCTAAGTAAATTTAAAAAAAAATATTATAAAAATAAGACGTATTTTGATACATAATTTTGATGATAATGTAAGAAATATTTGAACAAAATCATAATATCCTAATAAAAAAATATGCATAGTGTACTCAGCAAAAATTAGTGTTAGCTAATCCATCTAAACCTGTAACCAATCACTATATTTTGTATTTGTTTCTTTTTAAGTTTTTTGTTTCTCACTTTGTGATTTACTTTGTAAGTTGGATTACTTTTCTTGGGATTATCTGAATATTGTATTGAATCTAGCTCTTTTTACGCCAAGTAACAATCTAGGTTATGAATTCATTTATTTTATTGAGCATTTTTAAGTGGATTGTTATATAGTTTTAGTGTACTTTCTTTTGATTTGGCTATACATGTTTTTAAAAGTTAGGTTAATTATTTAAACTTTGAATAAAATTTAGCAAGTCTCAAGTGGTAGTTTTTGGTCAACTAAATTTCTGAACAAAACTCAATAAAGTGAGTGTATATATGATGATTCCAAAAAAAAAAGAGAGAGAGAACAAAAAGAAAAAAAAACCTATTAAGGGAGAAATTTGGTGATGGATCGAGGGGGTGATGTGTAGATTAGGTGCACGGTCACTACTTTAACTTCTACTCAAACAATTCTCAAATAAATAAAAGTTAGTGAAAGATTAATTAAGGGTGTGATGTGTGGATTAAGTGCACGGTCACAACTTTAACTCAACCCATTAGTTCTTTAATTAAAATTTTTTGATGATGGATGGGGGGGATGATGTGTGGATTTGGCGCACGATCACCACTTCAAAATCGGATCACTCGGTTACACTTTAAATATTTTCCTTAAGAGTGCTTGTTCAATTTTTAAGAAGATAGAAGAGGCTTATAACTTGTTAAGTCCTTATCTGTATTTAAAGTCTTTATAACCATACCTTATTTTAAGTCCATGTTGGTCCTTTTAATAACTGCACAAACTTGCACACCTTTGCACTTGATAATGGCCATCATAATTGGATATTCTCTAGCTTGGATTGTCCCTTTGTGTTTAGTTTGAGCTAAATTTAGCAAGTCTTCTCAATTTCCTTGAAAGTTGGTTGAATTAACTTTATTGGTATTTTTGTCTTAGTTTTGTTGTTTCTCACTTATTTTACTTGAAGACAAGCAAAATCTTATGTTTGGAGGAGTGATGAACTTATGAAAAGTATGTTTTTCCTGAGCAAAATCTTGTTTTTATCTCCATTCTACCATTTGATTGAGCTTCATTCTTAAGTTTTAGCTAGTTTTTATTAGAAGTAATGTCTTTCTTTTGTTAATGAAGGTTAAAAGAAAATTAAAACCATTCCCCATTTTGTTCTGTTAAGTAAGGTTTTTATTGTGTATTTATTGTGTTCTTTTTGATGACTAACCAATGAAGCAGATGGGATGCATAAACAAGGAACAAGAAAAAAGAAGGAAGATTATGATGTTGAGTGATTAATCACCCACATTTGGTTGATTAATCTCCCAAGCCCAGCACTTCTAGTCAAACATGCGACTAATCGCCCACTTTTGGTCGATTAATCTCCCATGAAGAAAAATACACTTCATGCCATTGATTAATCAGCCAAAAACTTGGAGATTAATCGGTTAAAGAAAAATATGTCACGTGCTTGTGCTGCAGGGTGTATTCCTTAGGGGATCTTGAAAAACAAGAGGCGGCTTTCACCCTAATGGAGGAATGAGTCATTCCACCTTGAAGATTTAGGGTTTTTCTTCATCTTTTCACATTTCTTTCATGGAGTTTGTCCATTTTTATAGTTTTGTTTCATATTTCAGTATGTGTAGCTAAACCCCTTAGTTAGGGTGATGATGGGTCTTGTCTTTGGATGATGTAAGCTTGTTTTTATGCTTAACGGAAGTTTGTATTTGATAATTCAAGTATTTATTTCTTATCTTAATCCTTTTCTTGACTTAGACCTCTGGAGTTGATTTTAAGGTTTATGTATGATATGAAAAAATTATGCATGAGCTTGGAACTTGTGATAAATACCACAATCTCTTCAATATCTAGGAATAGATGTTGGGGGTTGTGTGACCTTGTTTGTGATTCCCTTATTTGTGTTAAAGCCTTATCTAATTAAGGTTAGACTAAGGGATTGATTAACTCTAACTAGTTTGAAGAAGACTAATATACTAAGGAATTGGATATTGGTTAATTTTGGGAATTTAGTCATGAATCTTGAAATATAACTTGGACAAGCTAGACTTTGAGTTTGCATCGGAAAATGTTCAAGTGAAATCGGAGCCCTAATATTCTCATCCCATTAGTTTTCACCTCTTTCTTTTATAAGTCAAGTGTGTTTTCGTTTTATTTGTAGTAATTTCCTTATTAGTTTCATTGCTCTTAGCTTTGCAAGAAGTTGTTTCTATTTAATGCCTTTAGAGCTTTCTTTGGCCCTAATTTATCATCGTCTAGATTGTATTAATTTAGCGAATTTGATACTTGACACTTATAATTTCTAAGGAACGATACTCACTCACTCATTATAAAACTTTTGTAATTTGGTATACTTGCCAAGTTAAGCAACAAGTTTTTGGCATCGTTTCCAAGGATTATTTGTTTGTCAATATTAAGAAGTAGCTAGAACGATACTAAATTTAGACATTTATTTCCTTTGTTTAAATCTTGTTTTAGTTGTGTTTCTTTGTTTCACGCATATTTCTTTTTGTTTATGCGATGTACTGCTGATCTGAAGTCTTTGCTTTTCGACTAGGAAATAGAAAAAACAACAAGAGAGAATCAAAAGAAGACCAAGAAAAAAAATGAAAGTTGAGAAAGAAGCTATAGCCGAAAGGAATAGACAGCCTGTTCGTAGAACTTTGGGTGAGTATTCTACACCCAATGCTCTACGGAACATGTCAAGTGTAGTTATTCCTCTTGTTGAAGCCAACAACTTTGAGCTCAAACCAGTCCTTATCCATCTTGTTCAACAAGAGCAATTTGGCAGAAACAATGATGAAGACCCTAATTTGCATATCTCCAACTTCATACACTTGTGTGAAAGTATCAAGATTAATAGGGCAACTAAAAATGCTATCAAACTCAGGCATTTCAAATATTCTATAAGGGACAAGACGAAGGCTTGGGTGCAATCATTGCCTAATGGGAGCATCGCTACATTGGATGATTTGGCTAATAAGTTCCTAACTCGATTCTTCCCCTATCCAGATACATGAAGATTAAGGGTGAAATCTCTTGTTTCTCGCAAAAATCCCAATACGAAGCATGGGAAAGATATAAAGAGATGTTGAGAAAATGCCCAAATCATGAGTTTGATGAGTTTCAACAAATGCAAATCTTCTACAACAACCTAAACCATTCCACAATGTACATGGTTGATGCATCGACTGGAGGCTCTCTTAATATCAAAACTCCTGAAGAAGCCAAGCAATTGATTGAAATCGTTGCATTTAATGAGTACCAAATACATAGTGGAAGGTTTGCAATGAAGCGAGGAGTGATGGAATTAGACACTTTGGATGCAATTTTAGCCTAAAACAAGACATTGTCTCAACAATTAGCTAACCCCACCAAACAGTTTAGTTATATGTAAGTAGGTGCAGTGAATTTTCAAACCCTTGTGTGTGATTTTTGTGGTGGTAATCATGTGAATGGAATGTGTGAAGCAAGTGATACCAACCAAGTGACACAAGAGCAAGTCAAATACATGGGAAATCTTTCAAGATCCCAATTCAATCCTTACTCCAACACATATAATCTGGGGTAGAGGAATCACCCAAACTTTTCTTGGAATAATCAAGCTATGCAAAGACCTCAAGTACCTCTATACCAACAACCATCATCTTCATCGTCTCCTGAATGTTAACAAGAGAAACCATCCAACTTAGAGAGGATTATGGAGAAGTTGACCCAAACTACTGACTCTTTTATGCAAGAAATTATAGCCAACTTCATGAATCAAAAAGCCTCCATTCGGAACTGAAAGATACATATTGGGCAAATTTCTAAGCAATTTGCAGATAAATTGTATGACATTATACCAAGTGACATGATGGTTAATTCTAAGGAAGAGTGCATGGCAATCTCCTTAAGGAGTGGCAAAGTTGTTATTCCTCAATTGAAGGAAGACAATGCCACAAAAGTGCTTAATTCTCCAATACAAGACTAGGGGAAGGATGAGTCATCTTTGAATAGCAAGTTAAGTGCACCTAAAGAAGAAGTCTCTAATAGAAAATGATTGAAGAGAGAAAGGAGAAAGAAGAAGGATCTAAATTGGGACAAATTGACTATTTTACCTCATAGGTGTAGTTGGAAGTTGAATTTACATAATACGTGTAAGTCAAGAATTAATTCTTGAAATGGTATAAAATGAACATTATTATATAGTAAGTCATATTGATGGTAATTAAAAGTTTCAAACCCAAGTACATGTTGTTTCAAGTAGTAAATTCTCAGGAGTTCGAGGTCGATCCACAGGAAATTGATGAAGAAAAAATTATTTGAGGTAAGAAAAATATTTGTCACAATACCAAAGGTGATAAAAGTTGTTCACAGATTAAAAGGATTTGCTTGGGTTAGGAGATCCACTCTTGGTAATAAATTAAAGATAAGATTATTTCTTTTTATAACTCAATTGAAATCACACATAATGGAGGTTCAAATCGAAAGATTTAACATTCAAAGTTCAATTTAGATTATACATGTAATCATATTATGGTTCATTTAATTATCCACCAACACTTGTAAATGGTCTTAAGCATCCACTGTGTCAACGTCTTGTCTACAATGAATCAAGTTCTTCAATATACAAGAAGGGTTTCTAAATTAATTGGAAACAACATACAATACATATAATGATCACTTAAAAATATATCATTTAAGCACAAGAAAGAAGTTAATCTAACCTCAATTTATTACCAAAATTTCACCATTTCACCTAAGCAAAATGAAAATAAATTACTCATGAACAAGAAGAAAGAAAAAGATAGGAAAAAAAAGATGAACATAATTTCAATTTAGAACAAAGAAAACTATAACAAGAGAAATAAATAACACAATAGCATAAACTAAACTAAGATCAAAGATGATCTGAATGAGTACCCAAGCTCCCTTTTATAGAGCTCAAGGAGTACAAGAAGACAATGGAGTTATTTGATGATGAGAAGTAAATGCCAAAATAGTTACTTGATGATGATGAATGAGCTGAAATTATAGAGATTCTTGTCTCCGAAATGTTTCTGCTATGAGCTTTTGGCATACGTCAGAATATGATCAAGTGGTCTTCATGAAAGTTCTAGAAAATTATCTTAACTTTCCATAGCTGCCAGTTTTAAGCTCATTTGACCACCTACAGCCCGAGATATGACCCAATTATTATACATAAGTCAGGCCCAACTTCAGTTCCTCTTTTCTGACTTACAAGCCCAATATCACCTTTAAGACATCCGATCTGAATTTTGTGTTCTTCATGAAAGTTGTAGATTTAGGTCTTAACTTTCAAATGACTGGTTTTATTCCCAAAGCTATCCTATAACTCAAAATATAATATGATGAGTACGCACAGGTCAAGCTGTCAGGTTCAGAACTCTAGATTTTACTTCAACTCCAATTTGAGTTATCCAAACGTGTGTTCCAGGTCTTGAGGTATTCATGAAAGTTGGAGAAATTTGTCTTAACTTTAAAATAAGACCAAAATCATATCCATCGGATATTTGTAACTCAAATTATATTCAGTTTACTGACTGTAGGATTAAAGGATACAAACTCAAGTGCAGGTTGTCTCAAGTAATAAATTTCTCAGGAGTTTAAAGTCGATCCACAGGGAATTGATGAAGAAAAAATTAATTGAGGTAAAAAAAGGATTTGTCACAACATTAAAAGTAATACAAGATGTTCACAAATGAATTTAAGAACTTGCATAGGTTAGGAGACCCATTCTTGGTAATTAATTAAAGGCAATATTATTTTTCTTTATAACTCAATTGAAATCCACACACAACGGAAGTTCCAATCGGAAAATATAACATTCAAAGTTCAATTATATATGCAATCATATTATGATTCCTTTAATTATCTACCAACATTTGTAAATGAGTTTAAACATTCACTGTGTCAATCCTATTGTCTACAATAAATCAAGATCTCCATTATACAAAGAAGGTTTCTAAATTGATTGGAAACAAAATACAACACATATAATATTTATTTGATAATATATCATTTAAGCACAAGAAATAGAATAATCTAACCTTATTTCATTACCAAGAGCTTCACTCTTTCACCCAAGCAAGATAAAGATTTAGTTACTCATAGATAAGAAGGAAGAAAGAAAGAAGAAGAGAAAGATGAACATAACTTCAATTTAGAGCAAGAGAAAATTACAACAAAGTAAAATAATAAACAAGTGTAACCATAACTTCTAAAAACTAAGCCTAACACTAAAAGCACCAAATGATCAGCCAATGGTGCCTTTTATAGAGGATTAGGGATATAAAATGACAATGAGACTGATTAAGAGTAGGTGGATGAGTGGGTGAAGTGGTTGGATGAGTGGTTGAGTGGTTGGATTATTGAGATTCTTTGTCTCCGAAATCATTCATTGCTTCACTCATGGATGCCGTCACCAAATGGAAAAGTCATCTTCATGAAAGTTGTAGATCTAGGTCTTAACTTTCAGATATCCAAATTTCAGCTCATTTCACCATATACAGCCCGAGATATGGCCCAATTACTACAGACTATTTAGACCCGATTTCAACACCTCTATTTTGACTTCCAGACCCAATATCACCTCCAAGTTGTCTGATCTGAGTTTTGTGTTCTTCATGAAAGTTATAGATATGGGTCATAACTTTCAAGTATCTAAATTTCAGCCCAAATAGTTCATACAACCCGAGTTATGCTCTGATTACTGTATACTATTCAGGTTTCAGTCACAAAACTTGTGTTCTGACTTCCAAGCCCACTTAGCTCCACTAGATGTCTGAATGAGACTTTGAGCTCTTCATCAAAGTTGTAGAGCTTTCTCTCAGCTTTCCTACAAGGTAAAATTCATAATTTCTAGACATCTAGAACTCAAGATATGACTAAAATACAGAAATAGTGTAAGACCCAAATAATGTTGAAAAAATCAATCAAGTCCAATTTGAATCCAAACTTACAAAACATAATCAGGCTTAATTAATTAAGTACATGGAGAGTGTAAATGATTAAAAATAAGGGTTCATTAATGTATAAAATATGTGATTATCAAATTCCCTCACACTTAGCTTTTTGCACTCCTGGGCAAAACACATAAGACCAAAGCTAGGAAACAAAGAAAAATGACATAGACTCAAAAGCTAAAAACTCTAAAAGACTCGATAAAGAAAGAAGAGCAATAAGAAATTTAAGGGATCAAAGCATTAATGAGGTAACATTTCTTCACATCTCAAACCAACAAGCAAGGAAACTTCAGTTGAAAAGAATGAATCAAGAATGATAGATCCTCACAGAATTCACTCTTAATTTCTCAAGTGTTTCAAAGGTAAGTATTTCGCTCAATTCAACCCATAAAAAATTGCACTACCATAAGCTTGCTTATCTTCTACTTCTTCGCTACTCAAACCACATGCATACAAAAATCAAGATGACTTTATTCAAGGTTGTGATGGGGTCATGGTAAAGGAGAGAGGATAATATAGATATGAGAAGATAAATACCAAAGAGAATAAAAGAGCATTATCGTATAGTTAGAGTGGAGAAAATATTTGAGAACATTCATCATAAAGGACAATCACCAATATTTGACTGATGTTTTGTTGAAGATCAATCCCAAATTGGTGAATTGAATTCATTGTTAAGCCTGAACCTTCTCTTTTTCTTCCTGTTGTTTCCAAGCATCCACCTTTATTCTAGACTCTAATAATCCTTTGATTGCAACGGTAGTCAAAAAATTTTTTTTATCATTTTTCACACACACCTCCACACTTATTCAAGAACAAAGCCAATGTTCTCTTATTCCCTAAGGTTGGGTAAAAACATGTTTTTTTCTTAAAGCACGTAATGAGCTAAAAATAAAGAATGATCAAAATAAGCTCAACGGGGTTACACAAGGAACAATATACAAGGATGGCTATTTAGTCAAAGTAGCTATTTCAAAATGCCTCAATCATATTTATGTATGCATGAGAAAATGTAGCCTAAAAAAGAATCAAAGCAAGTTCTAGAGTAACAATTCCATGAGTAAAAATCACACAAGAAAGAAGAGAATGATACAGATATTCAATCCATTCATCAATAGACTCAAAATCTCACAAGGTATATTTCTATCATTCTCAATCCACCATATCAACATTCATATCCAAGCTTGTGAAATTTAAGAAAGAAGATAATTTATTCAACCATGCTATGATCCCTGAATTTCAATTGCTTCAAAAGATGTGAGAGTGCATTCGCTTGAATCTTTCAAAGGAAATCAAACAGCAAAACTTTGTTACTTCCACAAATAAACGCTAAATATTTACTACCCCAACTAAGATGCGTCTCAAGAGTAATAAATTGTTTCCAAAATTTACTCCTTACTCTGCCATCATTCGTTGGTTTAGTAAATCCATGGCAATCATATCATACTTCCTAAAAAAGAAAAAAAAATTTGGTCAACTATCCTTCTCCCCCAACTAGATCACAACATTGTCCTCAATGTTAAAATATAAATGAGTAAAGGATAGAAGATATTACCTGTTAAAGAAATCTGCACAAATTTAAATAAAAATAAAGTACGATAAATAAAATCAAAATTAAAGGAAAGTTATAAATGAAGTGTCAAATCTGGCTTTCTTTTCATCTTGCTTCCTTCACTGCTTCCTACTGACCAATCTATTTGAGTTGTTGCTGGATCAGGATCAAAGATCAAAGGTAAAGGAATTTTTTTTTGTTTTTGTTTTTGTGACTTCAAGAAAACCATCAGGGTAAAGAAGTCTAGAAACTCCTGAAGGACCCTACTCAAAGGATCGTCTGTCCAAAACCAAAATACAACAAAATTATACAAAGATAAAAGAAATATAATAGCAATGATGACATACCTTTATGTACAATTTTCATGGCGTATCTTTATACTGCGCGTCATATGAGCAATAGTGGCATATCTTTATACTGTGTGTTACCAGTGCAGTAGTCACTCACGTCTATTTATTCGAAGAAAAGAGAAAGAAGAAACCATCGTGGGTTTCCATCCTGGGTCTAGAACCTGGAGAGCTCACACTTGGGCTCGTAACATCAACAAAGATGCTAAAATCTGAAACCCGTAATGTCCAAGATCCAGAACATCCCATCCTAGGGCGCTGAGAGCCCCTTCTAATAAAAGAGAGGATCAAGCTCAGATACCTCATACGCTTTAACAACCGCGGGTTACTTCTCACTAATAACCAGAGTGGGACACTTCTGCCTGTCCATCAACTCCACAGTGCCTAGATGGTAAACATTGGGTTATGGAGTGCGGCTCTCTACAGAGTATGGTACACGAACTTTTTTTAAGGACTAGTGTGCAAAGGTCCATCTGAGTCAATGACGGGTCAGCCAAAGGTTGGGGTTCTACAACTAATTAAAGTCATGGTACTCCTTCCGGATCGCCCTTATTCAGACTTTTTTTTTCTCTCTTTTTTTTCATTTTTTAAGAAAACATGAAGAAGAAAAAGAAGAAAAAAAAATAATATGTACAGATTGTTGTGGATATGGCTCACATCTACCTCTGGTTTCACGTCCAGTAACAGCTTAAACGCTTTCTATGAGTCGAGGATAAGCTTCCCATCCAATTTTCTTATAAATTGGCAAATAGGGTCTTTTAGAGTCAGATTCCCAAGACTGTAGCGTTTTTCTTCAACATGATTGCGGGGTTCAGAGGCATCATGTTTCTTTTTGAAATTGAGCTCATCTTTTGACAATTTTCACAACTTTTGAAAAAAATATAGCAATCCTTAAATAAAATGGACCAATAAAATCCGCACTGCAAGATTTTCGTAGTTGTCTTCTTTGAAGAAAAGTGACCTCCATATGCTTCTGAGTAACAAAATTTAATGACACTACCTACCTCACTGTCGGGCATACATCTCCAAAAGATTTAGTCAGAACAATATTTGAACAAGTATGGGTCATTCCAATAAAATTTTTTTACCTCTGTCAAATTTTTTTTCCTATCTTGGTGCATCCATTGAGGCGGCATATTTCCTTCTTATTCTCCAGTAAGAGTTGAGGAAATTACTTTTGGAAAGCTTTGTTCTTCTCCTAAAAATGTGTACTTCAACCCAACAGGTAATGGCTTTAATTCTAGTGTGGGTACTTCTTCATAGGTATTATCATTCATGGGTTTAGCTCTTTGAATCTCGGCTTCCATCCTTTGTATTCTATTTCCTCTGTACAATCAAGCAAATCAAATAAATTAATTAAACAAACTTCTAATGGGTTAGAAGAACTCCTTTTTTGAAGATGATCATCTACAATGACTTTAATCCCTTCAACTTCCTCCTTTTCACAAGGACTTCCTATGGTTACTTACACATGTTAAAAACATTGAGCTCTAGTGTTAGTTTCTAAATGTTAGCTTCACCACTCTATTTCTGCAATTTATCAAAACATTAGATGTTGCTAAAAATGGACGACCTAAAATAACAGGAATTGACTTGCAACTATCAACCATAGGTTCAATATCCAAGACAATAAATTCCACAGGATATATGAATTTATCAACTTGAACCAACACATCTTCCACTATTCCTCTTGAAATTTTAATTGATCTATCGGCAAGTAGAAGAGTTATAGAAGTTGGTTTTAACTCACCCAAGTTGAGTTGTTGATAAACTGAATATGGAAGCAAATTGACACTAGCACTAAGATCAAGTAAAGCTTTTTCAATTTTATGTTCTCCAATAATGCATGAAACTGTAGGACAACCAGGGTCTTTATATTTCAACGCATTATTATTTTGAAGAATGGAGCTTACCTGTTCAGCCAAAAATATTTTTTTTTCACATTTAGTTTCCTTTTAACAATGCACAAGTCCTTCAAATATTTGGCATAAGAAGGAATCTGTTTGATAACATTTAACAAAGGAATATTGACCTTCACTTGTTTCAAAATTTTAAAAATTTCAGTTTTATGGTTTAATTTCTTTGAATTATTCAATGCTTAAGGAAATGGGGGTGAAGGCGAGAGTTTGGTCTCCTTTTGGTCAACTTCTTCATTTTCTTGGGAAATTGGTTCATCTTCTTTCTCACAAGGTTCGAGAATTTGTTTTTCAACAACTTTTCCACTCCTAAGACTTATCACTGACTTGACTTGATCCATTTGTTGGTTTTCTGAACTCCCCTCATTTAGACTGTACTGACCCTTAGGATTTGGTTGAGGTCGAGAAGGAAATTTTCCTTTCTCGTGAATGGTGAGTGCAGAAGAAAGTTTAGCAAGAGTTTCTTTTATGTCAATCATGGTTTGATTGTTTTGTTTATTAATGGACTCTTGCTTTTCTATGAATGCATGTAGTGTTTCTTCAAGGTTTTTCCTATATGGTGGGACATAAGGTGCATATCCTTGAGAAATTTAAGAGTCTTGTTGCTCCTAAGGAGGTGGTGGTTGCACGAATTGTGACTAATTATTATTCCTCCAGCTGAAGTTCGGGTGATTTCTCCATCCCGGATTGTATGTATCTGAAAAAGAAGAAGTAAGTGACTTGTTAAAATTATTCATTACATTTACTTGCTCATGTACAACTTCTTTAAAAATAGAAATATTAGGACATTCATGTGTTGAGTGTCCTAAGTAATCACAACTGCCACAAATTTCTTCATTTTGCACAAATTTGATTTCTTTTACTTTTCTTAATTCCATGGCTTCAACCTTTCTAGTCAAACTGGCAAACCTTGCATTTAGATCATCCTCTTGACTAAGGTGATATTTTCCTTTATTAACACTTGTAAGGTTAGATCTAATTGAATTTTCAGAAGGGTTAGTACTATACAAAGATTGAGAATTTTCAGCCAGCTTGTTTAAATAATCTAAAGCTTCATCAAGTTCTTTATCAAGAAACTCACCATTGCACATTGTTTCCACAAATTGTTTAGTTTCAAGTATTAAACCTTCATAAAAGAAGCTTATAGTGTGTCATTTTTCAAAACCATGATATGAGCAAGAATTTAACAAATCTTTAAACCGTTCCCAACATTGAAAATATGCTTCATTTGAATTTTGGAAAAAAAATTTGGATTTGTCTTTTCATAGCATTGATTTTATGTGTTGGAAAAAATTTATTTAAGAACTCACCTTGCATTTCTTGCCATGTACCAATTGATCTTAGTTTCAAAGTGTTAAGCCAAGATTTTGCTTTATCTTTTAAAGAAAAAGGAAACAATTTAAGCTTAACAATCTCTTCAGTGTAATTTTGGTCATTGAAAGCAATACATACTTCCTCAAATTCTTTCAGATATAAATATGGGCTTTCAGACTCTAAACCATGAAAATTTGGAAGTAAAGAAATCATACCTAGCTTGAATCTAAAATTATTGGCATTGAGTGGAAAGATAAAGCATGATGGACTAGAATTTCGATGTGGTTGTAAATATTCACGCATGGTTCGCAACAGTTGATTTTCATGTTCATCATGTACACTTTCATTTTCAGTCATTGTGTCAATTGTGTGTGATTGTGATTCAAACAAATTAATATATAAAGTACTAGGATTAATTTTAACTAAACGACCAGAATTTAAATCACGATACCAATTAAGCATAAATAAATGACTTAAAATAGAAAAAATAATGTGCAAGTAGACAATTTACACCAGCCATTAAATATTAACAAGGATATGATATAAACCAACCACCCAATAAATATTAACAAGTAAAAAGTTAGATAACTGATAAAGTAAAAAGTTAGATAATTAAAGAGTTAATAATTAGTAAGTTAGAAAGTGCAGAAAGTAAAATATAGAAAATAAAGTGCAGGAAGTAAAATACGAGAAAATAAAGTGTAGAAAGTAAATTGTAAAAAATAAATTGCAAAAGTAAATTGTAAAAAAAAAAAAATAAATTGCAAAGAGTAAATTGCAAAAAATAAATTGCAGTAAGTAAATTATAAAAAATAAATTACAAAAAGTAAATTTAAAATATGAAAGCGGAGAGAGGCAAAGCCCCACCAGAGCGAAAAAGAAGAGAAAAAGAAAGATTATTTCGCTATGTTAGAAAGTAATAATAAATAACATAAATTAAAAAATTAGAGAGCAGAAATTAAATGATGTAAATTAAAAGTTAGAGTGCAGAAAATTAAATGATATAAATTAAAAGTTAGAGTGCAGAAAATAAAAGTTAGTGAGCATAAATTAAAAGTTAGTAAACATAAATAAATGACATAAATTTAAAAGTTAGTATGTTAGCAAGTTAGCAAGTTAGAAAGTTAGAGAGTTAGTAAAGAAACCGAAGGATCGGCAAACCGATCTTTTGCTCCGGTGAGGGAGAAGAGAGAATAGATTATATTAAAGAATAAGAACCTCAATAAATTAAAACTTCAAATCAAGTCCTCGGCAACGGCACCAAAAACTTGATTGCGTGATTAAAGGATGCAAACCCAAGTGCAGGTTATCTCAAGTAATAAATTTCTCGGGAGTCTGAGGTCGATCCACAGGAAATTGATGAAGAAAAAATTGAGATAAGAAAAAGATTTGTCACAACACCAAATGTAATACAAGATGTTCACAAATGAATTTAAAAACTTGCTTGGGTTAGGAGATCCACTCTTGGTAATAAATTAAAAGCAAGATTATTTCTCTTTATAACTCAATTGAAATCCACACACAACGGAGGTTCCAATCAGAAAATATAACATTCAAAGTTTAATTATATATGCAATCATATTATGATTCCTTTAATTATCTACCAACATTTATAAATAAGTTCAAGCATTCACTATGTCAATCTTATTGTCTACAATAAATCAAGATCTCCATTATACAAAGAAGGTTTCTAAATTGATTAGAAACAAAATACAACACATATAATATCCATTTGATAATATATCATTTAACCACAAGAAATAGAATAATCTAACCTTATTTCATTACCAAGAGCTTCACTCTTTCACCCAAGCAAGATGAAGATTTAGTTACTCATAGATAAGAAGAAAAAAAGAAAGAAGAAGAGAAAGATGAACATAGTTTCAATTTAGAGCAAGAGAAAATTACAACAAAGTAAAACAATAAACAAGCATAACCATAACTTCTAAAAACTAAGCCTAACACCAAAAGCACCAAATGATCAGTCAATGTTGCCTTTTATAGAGGATTAGGGATACAAAATGACAAAGAGACTTATTAAGAGTAGATGGATGAGTGGGTGAAGTGGTTGGATGAGTGGTTGGATTATTGAGATTCTTTATCTCCGAAATCATTCATTACTTAACTCATGGATGCCGTCACCAAATGAAAAAGTCATCTTCATGAAAGTTGTAGATCTGGGTCTTAACTTTCAGATGTCTAAATTTCAGCTCATTTCACCGCCTACAGCCCGAGATATAGCCCAATTACTGCAGATTGTTCAGGCCCAGTTTCAGCACCTCTATTTTGACCTCCAGACCCTATATCACCTCCAACCTGTCCGATCTGAGTTTTGTGTACTTCATGAAAGTTGTAGATACGGGCCTTAACTTTCAAGTGTCCAAATTTCAGCCCAAATAAGTTCCTACAGCCCGAGTTATACTTTGATTACTGTACACTATTCAGGTTCCAGTCACAAAACTTGTATTCTGATTTCCAAGCCCAATTAGCTCCACTAGATGTCTGAATGAGACTTTGATCTCTTCATCAAAGTTGTAGAGCTTTCTCTCAGCTTTCCTACAAGGTAAAATTCATAATTTCTAGACATCTAGAACTCAAGATATGACTAAAATACAAAAACAGTGTAAGACCCAAATAATGCTAAAAAATCAATTAAGTCCAATTTGAGTCCAAACTTATAAAACATAACCAAACTTAATTAATTAAGTACATGGAGAGTGTAAATGACAAAAAATGAGGGTTCATTAATGTATAAAATATGTGATTATCATTTACTAAAAAAGCCAAGTGAGAAGATTATACAATGAATGAAATATATTGCTATCAATGTGACTCTTACTATCAAGTGAATAGTTGTTAGAGAATTATCTTAACTTTTCAATAACACCAGAATCGCATTAATCAGATAATTGCAACTCAAATTATAGCCAGTTTACTTAAGAATGCAATTACTCAAATTAATGATAATTCAAGCAATAATTTCTTCAATAAACCAATTAAGCTCAATTTCATAAAATATGATAAAATCAACTTAATTAAGTCAAATTGAACCTTAAGAAGCCTAGTGAGAGGATTATAAATTGAATAAAATACATTGTTATCACGTATCTCCCAACCACGACTTACGTATATATAATTATAATTATAATTTTAAAAGAAGTCGTGGCTCTTAACCACTACTTATGTTTTTTTTTAAGTGAAGTAAAGTCGTGTTTCACAAGTTCTTTGGATTTTTTTTTGTATTTTGACATAAGAATCACAACTTCTTGTCTTTTTTTTAACATGTGTTGTCGTATTAGGAGTACAACTTTTATACTTAGCCATGCTGCCAACATCATACTGCTAATTTTAAACTGTCTACATATTGATTAGGTTAAATATACTTTTTTATTTCTATCTTCTTTGAATAATAATATTAGTTAATAGTTGAAAATTAACAACTATATATATTTATCAGTTTATATGGACATTATATGCCACATCAGAAATCATGTGGTGTCCTATATAAACAAGTAAATATATGTAATTATTAATTTTCAAATGTTAACTAAGATTATTGCTCAAAGAAGATAAATAGATAAGTAGATTTAACCTCATTAATATGTAAACGATCTAAAATTAATCGTATGATGTTAGCGGCATGGCCAAGTATAAATGTTGTACTCCTAAGACAACAACACCTGTTAATAAAAAAAACAAGAAGTTGTGGTTCTTATGTCAAAATGGAAAAAAAAAACATTTCAAAGAAGTTGTACATGTGAAGCACAACTTCACTTCACTTTGAAAAAAATAAATCAAAGAAGTCGTGCTTCATAAGCACGACTTCATTACACTTAAAAAAAAAGTGTAAGTTGTGGTTGAGAGCCACGACTTCCTTTAAAATTAAAAAAAAAATTTATATGTAAGTCATGGTTGGGAGATACGACTTACTATATAATACTATTTATTTCATACCATTTTGAGAATTAATTTTTTATTTACATCTATTTAGTAAATTCAACTTCAAACTACTCCTATGAAGTAAAAAAGTTAGGACAAACCTTATGAGTCATCTCCTTGTGTCAAGGTCTCATATCCTCAAAGGTTGAAGAAGCAAGAGCAGGAAAAGAACTTTGCAAGGTTTTTGGATGTCTTCAAGAAATTGTAAATCAATATCCCTTTCGTGAAAACCTTGGAGGAAATGTCTTCCTATGCCATGTTTATGAAAGAGCTCCTATCAAAAAAAGAGGAAGTTAAAAGAAAATGAAACTGTAATGTTGAATGAAAAGTATAGTGTCATCATACAAAAGAAGTTGCCTCCAAAATTGAAAAATCCTTGTAATTTCAATATTTCTTATATTATTGGGAAGTTGACTATTGAGAAGGCCTTATGTGGCCTTGGTGCTAGTATAAACTTGATGCCATTGTCAATCTTCAATAGGATTGGCATTGGGGAAGTCAAGTCAACCATGATGTCTCTTCAACTTGCAGATCGGACTTAGACACCCATATGGTATTGTGGAGGATGTGTAAGTGGAGGTAGATAAGTTCATTTTTCTGGTAGACTTTGACCGGGTTCTGCTACCCTAGAAACTTCTCGAATGCGGTCTCCATGTTGGGCTAGTTTTCTCCTATTATCACAGTTTCTCTATGGAACCTGATTTTCATCTTGCCTTTCAACATTAGCCATTCTCTCCAACTCGTGGATGTGATCATCTTGAAGTCTAACTAGGGAGATCAGTTCTTCTCGTGATAGTTCAAGGAGGCGTGATTTGTCCTGCTGGGATTGAACCCCCTCGTCGTTCTCCCTCGTGCCTAAATGCTGCAACACTGAAATCTGTGGTTTGGCTTCACCCAAGGGGGCTCCGCGCGAACCAAGTATTTGTGTCGTCGGAACATGTCACGGCAGAGGGGATAGGTTCTCGCTAGTATGGGAAGTCTCTTCCCCATCATGCCTGGGTTCCGGTTGAGCAGCAACTAGATCCTGGGTAGGGATGGAGACTAGATGATGGCTATTAAATGGTTGATTCTAAGCAGCAAAGGTGTGATTTTGCTTGGTAGTAGCCATGGTGGTGGTAATGGGAATCGAAGTTTATCGTTTTCTACATATAGCGCCAATGTTCTGAATGATTTTCAGAAGATTACCTAAATAGGCTGATGAATGTGGTTTCCTCCGTCGCACAGTGGCAAGAACGGTGGTGCAAGGAGTGAGTACTTGCAAAAGACACTCTGATACTCAAGTTATATCGTGTACAAGGTGAGTAGAGTATTTAAGGTTATATGCATACCTTTGCTATCTTGTGTGATATTTATAGGATCGTCTTGATAGATAAGAATCATATTTAAATCTTTATTAATAGATAATAAATGTTGTTAATTAAGATAATAATCTAATAAAATCATTATCACTTATAATTGATTCCTCTATTTATGAATAATTCTATGAAAGATTTACTCATCATAAATAGGTATATTTACTTATTCAATGGCGTTTATATATATCTAGGATCCAACTATAACAGACTGAGTTGTTCCTGAACTGCTAATCCGAAATTCGGTCCAAAATAATTATCCTTATGCAGATTCAAATTTATGTTACATGTGAACACAATTTACATCTCAAGAACAGAATCAATTTTCTCTTTCTATTTAGGTTTGAAATCTTAGTTCATTTCTCCAAGGTTAGCGAAACTACGTAGAGGAAATTTGATAAGTAGAAACTTTTAAATTCTATGAGCACAATACACTGAACATTTTTAGATTAAAAAAAAAAACACTAAACATCTCTTTTTATTTCCTTTATTCATTTTTATATTACATTGCCTTTTTTCTACTTAAGTTCGCAATATTTTCTGGGTGAGGTTTTAAATGATAACGGTTATTAGTTAACCATTTCCTTTAAAATATAAAATTTTACAGTTGTTACATTGATGTAGGCATTTTCTCAGAGACAATCAGCTTAGAGCTAAGGGAAAAGTTTAACATGATCTTAAAAAATTTAAGAGGGTGGATACTCCAAGTAATCATAGTCATTGATTGTGAGTTAAAGTTGATCAACGATTTAAAATCATTATTTAGTAATTACACAATAGATAAGCCTTCAATTGCATTAACTGAATTCACTATTATTTACACAAAAATTACCATTTATTTTTTCTTTGTTTATCACTTATTAACTTTTTCGTGTATTAATTAATGATAGCATGACCTATGATTAGTGTCAAATGTTAATTTAAGTTTATTATGTGATATTTTAAGTTTAAGTTATTTATCACTACTACATACATATAAATTATCATTTATTTTCTCCTTATTTACCACTTAGAGCATGTTTGGATTTACGTTTGGAGCTTCGAACTGAAGTTAGAATTTCTCAAACGTAACAAAATGTTATTTAGCAAAATCAAACATAAGTTGGTTGTAACTGAATTTTTGTGTTAAACGTATGTTTGCCCAAAAGCAAGTTTTTCTTGCTTTTGGTTATAATGTTGTCTGATAGATATTTTTACCTCTAACATTTATTTTTTCAAATTCACTTTTGAGACAAAAGTTTTTAAACATAAATTATATTATTACAAACTTTCTTTTAACTAAACTTAAGTTTACAAACACACTTTCAACCAAACTGAAGTTTACCAACTCTAATCCAAACACACACTTAATTATTAACTTTCACGTATATTAATTCATGATATGATGACTTATGATTGATGTTAAATGATAATTTAAGTTTATTATACCGTGATTTAAATTCAAATTATTTATCACCACTACTTACATAGAAATGACAATTTATTTTCTTCTTATTCATTACTTATTTTTCTCTCCACCATAACAAGGAAAATAAAATAAAAATCAACAAAATCACGTCCTATTACATGTTGATTCTAAATAGCATCAATTCTCCATAAAATTATATGAGAACATTAAACACCTCCAAAACTAAGAAGTACTAGGTATGGGAATGTTATAATTTTAATAGGGTTTGATGTAGCCAATGGATGATTTATTTTCGAATTAGTTGAGGTGGGATTAATGCTCATGTCTTTCAAATGTAATGTGAACTGTGATGATTAATTAGGGTTACAATACGTTGTAAATCTCTATAATTTTGTTGAATTTTTAAATAAATTTTTACAATTTAAAAGTTTTTAGCAAGGTTTTTATACTTTTAAAATTTTTTAAGTCCTTATAATTTAACTAAATTATTAAGTAGATCCTTATAAATTATAAAATTTTATAATGAAGTCACTGAAATTTGTAATAGCAATACATGATAGCAAACAAGTGACGGTAAGCATCCATTAACGGATTCTTAAATGCCATTAGCCAAAAGGATCGTATTTAAGATTTTTTTAAAGTTTAGAGACCTCATTAAAAAATTTTAAATTATAGGAATCTATTTAAAAATTAAGTGAAACTATAAGGTCATACAGTATAGATTAACCAATTAATCAATGCTGAAAGTTTTTATTATGCTGAATTAGCTAAGAGTAGTGAAAGATTATTTCCTTGAATTTCAATGTAAAAAAAAATGTCAACCTTCTTTTCAAGGACAGACTCTCTCCTATCCTGAATAAGCATCCAACATGATACAACATATCCTGTTCTCACTGAAGAATATCTATGGAGGAAAAATTACATGATGGATTCCAAATGATGCAATCACGGGATTGTGTAGGAACTTAGCCACTTAGACACAGATTTGCACTTCCACAAAATGCATGTACAAAACATTCTGCTTCTTAAAACTCTTGCAAAATGCAAATCTCTTGTATGTAGCTTTTTTTATTATTATTATTACAAAATGTATAACACTATAACTATAGCTGTGTTAGATACAATACCACCAGCCAACACCATCTTTCAATAACCACTACAATCAGATTAGGGAATTAAGGTAAAACATTTTAATTATAAGACTAAATACCAGAGGTGAATACATATGGTAGATATTGAAAATACGTATAAAATATGAGTCAAAACTTTACAACCACTAAATAGCAAAATATAATACTTGAGATCACGTGTTGAAAATACTTTTCACATTCACTAGCAGAAACGGACTAAGTAGAAAAGAGTAAAAACTCATACCTCCACTTAATTTGTAAACTTTTTTTTAATTTTATATATATATTTATTTTTTTTTTTTTTATATATATATATAAAAAAATTTATTCTAATACCTAAAATAATATTGATAATATTATTTTTATTTTCAATACCCTAAACTTTTAGGTCCGTTGTTGTTCACCGGTAACTTCAGGTCAATACTCTCACTGACTTTTTTGGAGCATAATAAAACCACCCTTTGGGTCTAACTTCGATTCACATGTCAGGTCATCAGTATATTTCTTCTTTGGTACAGCAGATGGACCCAAACATCAATCCAGTTCAAACATAATTAACAAAGTTCTTCTAAATTTCGATATTTATGCCTCTATTTGGTTCAAAGCTTCTGAAAAGGTTTCTAACAAAGCAGAAGAAAATTGAAAAGGGCTTTGATACAGAGAGCTCTAGCGCATAAAAGCTCGAGCCTCTACACCATCGGATCAGTTTGTTTTCTATTATTTAATTTAAAAACTCACACCTTCTGAAAAATTTGATCCCATCCAACGATGCAAGGCTGGAGCGTGGATATACTGTATTTCATCTGTGTTCAGCGTTCACCATTTTCTGTGTCTTAGGATATACTTTATTGGTATCAGGAAGAAATAATCTTCAAAATTTACTTTTGCTCCACTATTGGAGAAGACTTTGTGCGCGCGCGCGCGCGAGTGTGTTCCTTTTTTTTAGTATAGTAAGGAGTTATTATTACTACTTGAACTTATGACCTTGTACCCCACCTCAATCACTTGGGTTACACGACACGCAAGTGGCTCAAAGAATTTCTTATAAATCACAGTTATTTCTTGAGCAGAATATAATTATATTAATTTCTTGCAATTTGTGCGTGATTCTCTGCGGCTTTCAGATAGATTATTTGTTAGATTAAATATTTCATGTAATGAGTTTGTGATTTATCTTATTAATTTAAAAAATAATTAAACTAAGTTAATGAATTAAATTTTTATTGGATAAAAAAAGAGTAATTTTATAATTATAATAATTATCAACTTGATAAAAATTAGTAATATTTAAGTAATAATTTTTACGTAAAACTCAAAATTTATTCATAGCATCATGGTTTTTTTTTCTTACTATTATTAAAGTAGAAGAAACATAAAAAAAGACAAATGAATAAATAGTGAACTTTTGGATCTTTCTAATGATCTTGAAATACAGTTTATCAATTATTTATGAATAAATATTATTATCTTCTTAAACTTTTATTTGTAAGAATCATGAATTGTAATATTCTTATATTTGAATGATAATTTAAGATTATTAGAAAACTTACAAACTAACATTATTTTCTTTAATTTCCTGACTCGTTATTTTGAAATGATTTTGAATAACATGGAACTGAAAGTAGAAACCAGCAGCACTATTTGTGCTGTGCTATATTGTTCTAAGATGACTCTGACGTGAACAAGAGAAGCGAAGCCATTTTGGAAAATGGACACTCAAGAGGAAATAGAAGCTTGTGAGAGGAAGAAGCATGATGAAAACCGCTGTTCAAGGCTAAAAATTTCAGGCGTGCATCCAAGAAATATGAAAAGGAACTTGTTTGTTACAATTTACAAGCTAATTCATTTAAACACGAGATAGATATACTATAACGTATAATGAGTATTGGTAAATCTTGCATATAAACGGATCTAAATGCCACTTAGTTGTATAATTTTAGGCTGCAAGATACATTGTGTTTTATCAATCATTCAATGATGATGAGAAGCATCACGCTAATACCTTACGATTATCCTGTAATTTGAACAAAGCTGCTATCAAACTTAAATTGGGGGAGTACACTGAAGCTTCCAGACTATGGACAGAGGTATCCTCTGATCCTATTTTGAGTATTTTCTCTTTCTCCCTCTTTCTCTCTGTCCTTTGATGAGACGAGAAAACATTGCATGAGGTAATGTTGCTTTTGGGATATGAAGAGATAGATGAAATAGATAGTGAACTCTCTTTCAAAGTCCTATCTCACCCTGATGAGGCAGTAACACACCTGATTATAAATGTTATAATGCAAGTAATGCCTTCAACGTGCACAACCAAGGTTTCAAAAAATGGTCCAAGATGACTGTAATGGCCACGACAAAATAGTCGCGGCGGCCGTCGGTACCGCTTCAGCCCGTGACACGGCTGAGCTTGAAATTCACGCGCGATGGCCGCAACGGAACGGTGTTGCGGCCACAACAGACGAAATGAAACGGCGTTTCAACCACAACACACCTCCGTTCAGATCTCAAGATTTCCAACAGGACCAACACCATCCCGTTCCATTTTTCTCAATACAAAAAGCAAAAAACAAAACAGAGAACACCAAATCAACCCTAACAGAATTCTAACCTGTTGAGAGACTCAAACACCTATCTAAGGAGCTCCTACTGTCGCAGAGAATTGATCTGTGTCCGCATCTCTGTCGTCGCGTCTCTGCCGTTGCATCTCTGCCACCGCGTCTCTGTCGCCGCATCTCCGGTTCAGGTTGCAGCAGCTTTGATCTAAAGCAGCTCAGATCTGGAGGCATGGAGCTCTGTTCTTCTTCGATTTGAAGTTGCAGCAGCTCAGATCTCAGGTAACCCATCCTATCCATGGCTGATTTGTGTGTGGTTGTTGCTGATTTGTGTGTGGTCGTTGCTATGTCGTGCCCTATTCCATGCGACTGTGCGTGCCCTGTTTTGCGTTATGCCGCCGTGCCCTGTTCCGTGCGGCCATGGCTGACGTGAGCTCAAAACAGAGGAGAGGAGGAGCAAGCGAATGGGAAAGGGGAAGGTTGTGGTGGGTGAGGGAACGGATGACAGGTGAGGGAACGGGAAATGGGAAATTTGGAGGAGTGAGGGAGGGAGTGAGGGAACGGGAAATGAGGAAATTTCTGAGAAATGAGGGAGAGGGACGGACTGGTGAGAAACAGAGGGAAGTGAGATGAGGGGGGGGACGAGAAATTATGGGAAATGGGGAAAAAAAGAAACCGAGGAAGGAAGTCGAAATGGGGGGAAACGAAAAATTTGTGGGAAATAGGAAAAAATTGAGGGAATGTGTAAAAAATTAGTTAAAAAGTGAGAAATTTGAGATTATGGAAAGAAAATTAAAGATTTAAAATAGAAAATTGATGATGAGAGAAAAATTTTGTGTTGTAAATTTTTAGAGAAACTTAGAAAATTCTAAGAATTAAATTAAAATTTATTTTTAACTTGTTAGTTAACAAATTTTAGGAATTAGCTTAAAGTATATGTTATAATATTTAAGTTTTAATGATATAATTTATCATTGATTTTTTTTTAAAAAATTACAAACACATATCTGTTTATATGTAGGTTGGTTAAACAATACCGCCAAGAGAAGAATTTTCAACAGGTAAAGCAGAAGGTGCTCCAAGTGAAGATATTGGTTGACACTTTGGAAGACTTGTACTTGGTAAAACTAGAAATAATGTACAATGCAAATTTTGCGACAGAGTGTTAACGGGTGTAATTACTCAGTTGAAAGAACATCTTGCACACATGCAAGGAGAAGTCAAAGGTTGTGCTAGGGTCTCAACTTTTGTCAGAGAAAATATGATGAAACTTTTGTTGGATAATACAGCAAAGAAAATTGACTTTAGAAAGAGAAAAAAAGAACTTGTGACACGTTTAAGAGGAGATGAGGACGATGATATTGAAGGTTTTCTTGATGAAGATAGGGTTATAAGGCAAGCTACTGAAGAAAGCATTGTATTACGAAGACAATGGGAAGACAGACAAAGATTTAGACAAGAAACTGGAAGATTGGATTCTTTATATGAAGGTGGAGGCAGCTCTCATGCCGGTGGCAGTAGCGGAGCTTCTCGTCAATATCAACCAAGCGATCTTGAACGCAGATTGAGGTCAGTGGATGTTGATTTGGCTAGAAGTAAAAGTATGAAACAGACCAAAATTACTACAAGCATAATGAAAACACTAAGAAATAAGTTAGCAGAAGCGGTCTCTAAATTGATAATATATGAGCGTCTTCCTATAAACTTATGCAATTCTCCATGATTACACATTTTACTCATTGAAGATGCAGAGTTGGGACCAGGAGTTAAATTTCCTACTTCTTATGAGGTTTCAGAAGTGTACTTGGAAAAGGAATATCAGTCTATGAGACGGTATATAGATGAAGAACTTAAACTAACATGGAAGGAAAGAGGGTGACAATAATGCGTGATGGCTGGACAAATAGCATAAATCACATGCACATTATGAATTTCGTAGTGTATTGCAGCAATGGAACAGTATTCTTAAAATCTGTTGATACTTCTAATGTTCCCAGTAGAAACACTGATTATTACTTTAAGCTTCTTGATAAAGTTGTGGAAGAAGTCAGAGAAGATAATGTTGTCCAAGTGGTCACTGATAATGAGAAGGCACTAAAAGCTGCTGGTTTGAAATTGATGGAGAAAAGACCACATCTTTATTGATCTGCATGTGCAGCTCATTGCTTGGATTTGTGTTTGGAAGATATTGGGAAAAAAATTTAATATCCAAAAGATACTAGATGATGCAAAGAAAGTGACTTTATTTATCTACAACTACATTTGGACAGTAAATCTTATGAAGAAGTATACAGGTGGCAGGGAAATTATTCATCCAGCAATCACTCGTTTCGCAACACAGTTTTTGCAGGTTGAATCAATTGTGAAGCAAAAACATGCTTTGAGGAATATGTTTGAGTCTGAGGAATTCAGAAAATCTAAGTGGGGAAAGGAGAAATCAGGACCTGCATATGAAGCTAAAAAAATTGTTTTGAGCAAAGATTTTTGGAGTAAGGCCAGTGATATTATAAAGGTATTTGAGCCAATTGTCAAGGTTTTGAGATTGGTGGATGATGATGACAAACTAACAATGGGCTTTGTTTATGAAGCAATTGATAAAGCAAAGCAATACATTCAAAAAAATTGTCATTATCACACTCAATATAATGAGATCATTGACAAAAGATGGTTCTTCATGCACTCTGACTTGCATGCTGCAGGTATATCAATATATTTAATTTAAATTTTTTTTCAAACGCTTATATTTGATTTTGAGATGCTAATTATTATTATTTTTATTCATAAGATTATTTTCTAAATCCTCAATTTCAATTTGAAGTTGAACATGGAAGAGATGTAGCAAGGGAAACCTTGGATGGAACTACAAAAGTAATAAGCAAATTGGAGGCAAACATTGATCATCAAATCAAAGCTATCAACTAGGTGAATTAATTTGCATTTAAGATTTTTAAATATATCATAATTTGTCATCTAAGAACCAAGCTGTGATACATTAATGTTTAGAAACTTATAGTTTTTGAAGACTTATATGAATTATTAGTGCTTGTAGTTGTTACTTTTTCGAGATAAGAAAGAGACATTTGGTACAACATAAGCTCAAAGAGCTTGGTCACAAATGAATCTTGGTAAGATTTTGTAGTTTTTGGTGTTTGATGTGTAAGTGCAAAATGTTTTTTACCTTTTGTTTTTTTATTAATATATATAATAATGGACAATCGTTTATTTAATCAGCTGAATGGTGGATGATATATGGATCTTATGCTCCTGAGCTTCAATGCATAGCTATAAAAGTTCTTAGCCAAACAACTTTAGCTTCTAACTGTGAGAGAAATTGGAGTACATTTAGCTATATTCATACAAAGACGAGAAATAGATTGAAGTACCAGAAATTACAGAAGCTTGTCTTTACATTTTACAACATGAAGCTGAGAAAGAGAGATTCTATGAGGAGAAGTCAAGAAGAGATTGATGCTAACTTCAATCCTATTAATCTTGATTATATATTTCAGGAAGAAGATCCTTTATCTCCCTTGAGGAGAGAGAAGGGCCATTATTGGATGGGATCCAAAACTCAGAATGACTCCCTATTGATTCTAATGATGATGGTGAAGGAATAGTTGATGGGGATGATTCAGATTCAAGTGAAACACCTAGTTAAGGTCATGATAGTGGATTAAGTCCACCAAGTAATAACACTGGTAGTGGTGGTAATACAGAACAAAGTCAAGAAGGAGGTGAAAGGTCGTATCATTCTTTTCAGGAAGAGCTATACTTCAGACGTGATCAAAATCTCATGATTGATATGACAAATTATAGGATGGAGGTGGATGTAGATCCTTCTGATGATGTAATCGGTGGTAGTAGTATAGGTGGATCCCAACCTAGGAAAAACAGAAGGCGTGAAAATGCTATGTTGGATGATTCTTCCTCATCTAGTGTATCACAATCCTTTGGTGATTTTGGTATTGGTGCATCATTTGAAGGCAATCAAGGCAAGTATCCACCATATTATCAGCATCCTTCTTACATGTCTCATGGCTACTATCCACCTATGCCAGCCCCACCATATTATCAGCCTTCCATGAATTACCAAGAGCCTTATCAGTATCCATCATCACATGTTTCCTATGATCAACAACAACAAATGGAACCACTAAGAAATTCAGGATTTTTTAATTATGTCTTTGGCGGAGCAGGATATAATGATAACCAAAGTGAAAGTGGAGGTTATGATCCAGCACGTCATTCTACCATGTGGTGAAGTAATCACTCATGCATGAACTTTGTTTAATATATTAGTAGCTAATGATTTGTTTATGTTGAAGTTGAGGTAATCACTCATGTATGAACTTTGTTAAATTTATGAGCAGGTATTGATTTATTTATGTTGAAGTAATCATTTATATATGAACTTTGTTAAATATATGAGCAAGTATTGATTTATTTATGTTGAAGTAATCATTTATATATGAATTTTGTTATATATATGAGCAAGTATTGATTTATTTATGTTGAGTAGTTACTAATTTATTTATGTTTTAATATTGGTCAATTAATTTATTGTTTTTGGATATCTCTTATTAATGAAAAAAAATTATAAATTATTAGTTATGATACATTCTACAATAAAATAGATAATTTAATCTAAGTTATGCTAAGTTGTGAAGAATTCACGCTGCAGCGACTGCAATCCGCATCGCAATACTCGCAACGCCCGCAATCGCAAAAACCGCAATGCGACCGCGACCTGGACCGTGATCGAAATTTAAAACCTTGTGCACAACGCGTAAAAAAAGTGGAAAGGGGAAGGATGAAATAATTAAATTTGTTAATTTTTAGCTCCTCTCCTTTTTTTTTAAATTTAATAAGAATAGTGAATTTTTCTCTCATTATTAAAAGTTATATTAGTATTCGTTTTTTTTCATTAAATTTGATAATTCAAAATTACTAAAACGTTCTTAAGATCAGGTTATTTTATAAATAAAAATTTTGGTTTTTTTTAAACAATATGTGGACATTCACAAATCCCATATATGTATGAAATTAATAATATTAAATTCAGACGCGAAATTGCAATTGAATTCTGATTAATACGGCCCGTAGAATATTGGGCAACAATAAGTTAAAGAAGTAAGCTTCGCCCATCAACCTGAACCGTCGAAAGGAGGTTAGCTGAGGATCAGGCCGGGTCCAATTCATTGAAGAATTTAAGAAAGGTAGTTGGGATACAATTTTGAATTTTCCGTTTCATATGGTGTATTCTCCACCATCGTTCAAACCCAAGCCCATTTTAATTCATGGCGACGTATTGTATGCTCCCTGCTAGTTTTTGAGCATTGATGCTCCTCTTACAAGAGCTGTTAATAAATTACTACATTTAATGAACAATTATGAAGAATGACTTAGTAATGGATCAGCACGTAAAAGCATATAACCAAATCAGTTCTTCTCCAAGATGAGGGTGTCGCGACCGAGATCGCAGTAAAATAGTAATTTATGGGATTTTAAAAATAAAAATGAAATCAGTACTAATTTTATTTAAATTAAAAAAAATAAAATTTATTTTTTAAAAAATAGTCTTTGAAAATCATATTAGATTCGAGAGTCGGATATAGATAGAGAATGGTAAAAACTTAATCCCACAACACTTCTAACACACTCATCCTAAGAAGATACCTTAAGTCAGTTGTGTAAAAATTTGATAATCTCAAAACATATTTATTTTACTCCTCTTAAAAACATTGTGACTACTTATTTTTTTATTTTTAAAATAAAAGAAAGAAAAGAAGCAAACAAATTGTTAAAAATTAATTTTTGGCTTGATAGAATAAAGATTCTACTCCTACGTATCCCCGAATGCAATGAGGAACTCAAAGTCACGTAATTCTCTAGAAAATAATTGCGAGATGGTTATTTTTAATTTTTTTTTAAAAAAATAATCATCAAGCTATCGCAACTCAGATGATTATAAAATTATAAGATTAACAAGTTGTCACAACTCAATTAATCCTATTTTGTTCTCCTAAGAAATTTCAATTAATTTTTTTTTTACTTTTATCATTTTTTTTTCGTTTTTTATCCTTTTTTCTATTTTTTTTAGCCCAATAAGTCTATTACATTTAGCCCATTTCTCAAAAAAAAAAAAAGCTTTACAGAATTTAAGAAAAAAACAAAACAAAACAAACAGCCAAAAAGCTACAGAAAAGGAAACTAAAAAGGGTGGGGGCTTTGTTTATGAAAGTGGCAGAGGAGCAACAACACACGGTTGAGGAGTGTGAATCTGCCAGATCCGATGGCTGGTGGACTGGCAACGGGGATGAAGGTCAACGGCGCGCTAAGGACAGTAGAACGTCGGTTCGGATGGGTGCGGTTGCGAGCCGGTGAGTTGATGGTCTGTATGGAGTTATTGGGAGCCGATGACGGGATGAGATATGGCCGAGCGGCTTGGCGGTCTGGTGCGGCTCGTCGGTCTGACTCAGTAGACGGTATGGATCTGGTCTGACGGGTTCGAGCAGTGATGGAACAGTTAGTTCAGTTCTGGTCCGCGACTGGGCTTTCCGGTTCAGTTATAGCTGAGGAGCGACGGATCCGGGACGGTGCGGGGTCGAACCAGTCGTGGTGCTATGGGCGGCGAATACAGTTTGAGAATGGTTTGGTCGGTGCGGTTCGTGCGGGGAACGGTCCGACGGCGACGGGTTGACAATGCGGTGCTAGTGAGTGAGTTGCTATTTATCTCTTCTTCTTTCTTTGGTTGGTTTAAGGTTGAAAGTGATGGAGGGGTTGATGTTTTTGGGCTTTGGGTGGTTATTAATGGTGGTTGAAGGTGGTGGTTATGAGTTGTCGGTGGTTATTAATGGTGGTTGAAGGTGATGGAGATGGAAGGTTGAGGGTGGTGGGTTGAAAATGGAGGTTGATGGTGGTTGTTAATTGTTGTTTGTCCCTTTTTAATGCTGCAAGTGCACGGATCATTCAAGTAATACAATGAAGAGTAAAGTTCGTTCCCACGAGGATGATTGAATTCCAATACTAAGTATCAACCAATAGTTTATCTAGTTCTATTCAAGAACATAAAGATATGGAAAAGTGTAATAAAACTAATCTAAAGATAGAAAAGTGATAAATGAAAATAAACATAATGGTTTAGAGATTTAGGGAATCCTTCTTCACCTCATACTTCAACTAATGATATGCAATCCTTATAAGCAACATTAATGAATAGTTAAGTTAGTTTAAGAATCTACTGTAGTTAAAAGCCTATGTCTAGACCAGTTAACCCTAGCTTCCTTCACCTAGCTCACTATGCTTCCATGAGAACCAGAGTGAAATTCACTAATAAATGATCTATTCTCAAACACACGCTATACATGACTAAGAGGTATATTTCTATCCTATTAGCGAATCAACTTATCCAAGTCAATTGAACTCATCGAACATGCATCAGCCATACATATGATCTCAAATTCAAATTCCTATGTCTAGATTCATCAGATTTCATCAAATCACTTAAAAGCTGATCAAACTATTAAGAGCATTAAGATCTATATGATTGAACATAACCAAACATCAATATATACTCAAAGTAATACATAAACATCAATATTCATAGAAGGATCCAAAGTAATCCCTAAATACAACTCAGCTACATCATGAAATACGAAAATCTATCACAAAAACCATGTTCATGGAAGATGGAAGAGAGACAAGAGAAGGAAGAAGGAAGGAAGCTCATGGATATGATATTTGATGCTTGAATCTCCTTCCATGAAGAAGATGGCCTCCAACCTTAGCTCCCTTGGCCTCCTCTCAATCCAGAAATGAAGTTCCAGCCGCAACTTCTCTAAAACCTAAAAAACTCTCTCGTAAAATCTGCTAAAATTGTATTTATAAGCCCAGGAAAACAGAGTCACACCGTGGCATTAACATGCCTACGCCGTGGCGCGTGTTGAATTTAGGTCAGCACGCCACGATGCTCATTCCTCACGTCGCGGTATTCAGATTTCGTAGCTCTCTGTCTGATGCAGGGGATACTCCACCATGCTGCGGCATTGATATGCCTGCACCACGGCGTCAGGTGCCAGAATGCTTCTTTGGATTTTTCTTCCAATTTTAGCTCAAATGCTCCATATATCAACTTGTTTGGAGCCCTTCCTGCAATAGAAAAATCACCAACTCATTAACAATTACAAATCCACTTAATCAATAACAAAGTAAATACAATTTGCTCAATATCATATAGGAAAGGTATCAGAATTGAATATGACAAACATAAGCTCAACACCTTCCAAATATGCATACAATAAAGACTTAAGCAATCAATGAAAGCATAGATATGGGGCACAAATAACTACATTTTATGGAGTTATCACACCCCAAACTTAGACTTTTGCTTGTCCTCGAGCAAAACAAAGTATGACTAAGTAAACTTACTTTACAATTTTATACTCAACATGCATTCAGCAACTTTCAATTTCAATTTTCATTTAAACAAAACTAGTGTAGAATGATTGCATTAGTCCTCAATGAATGCTAAAATATCACAATCAACTCCACACATACATAGCCCTAAACATACTAATAACCCAGTTTCCTTTCATGCAAATCACATTTTTCCACAAACATACAAGATAAACTTCTCCTAATCAAATCATACAAATTCGGATAAGTTTATAAGTATACATGCATATGAATCTCATAATCCATAAAATTGAATCTAAACTCTTTCTCCACTAATGTAAATCACACACAACTGAGGATCAAAAGGGTCTTTAACAGCTTGTAATGTCAGGCCATAGTAATGGGTGTATGAAAAGAAAGGAAAAGATATACAACAAACATTGAGAAACATAAACATGTTATTTCAAGACTTAAGCCATCAAGAGATATTATCAGGGTATTCAACAGAGAAAGAAGAAAACTCTCCAAAACCATTCAATACTTTTTATTCTTTTCATTTCTTATGTCTTGCTTATTTTTCTCTTTCTTTTTTTTTTTCATTTTTTTTACCAAGCAATGCTTTTCTTTTCATTTACTGCATCTGGTTCCTTCAGGCTCATTTTGTAATTGATCATACACACCCCTACTCATTGGACTCACTTTAAGAAATAACACATCATGTACTCAACAAACATTGATGGTAAGAAGAAAATGCAATGCTTTCACATGCATTAGAACGATTAATAGGTTAACGAACACAAGGGATTGAAAAACATATAAGGCCAAACAATTATAAGGCTTCAAAATAGGACCTAGAGATATCATCATATTAGGTTTGTCCAACCAATGCCCTAATCATTTCTTCAGTCATGCACAATCTATGATTTCACCTCAAGAGAGTTTAAAAACAACTTCTAGAATAATTGAAACTCTACATGTACATCCATAAACTTTCTCTAGACATGTACTCTTATCATACTCAAAGTTACACTTGCATCTAAGTGGAATGTAAATTATACATAAAAAGTGACTAAATTGTTTTACATGCTTCTGATCACATATGGTTTCGCTGAAAGTAATCAAATCGTAACTATTTATGTCATTGGACAACCAATTCCACACTAGTATCAGTCCAATCATTCATGAAAAAAATTAAAAAAATTTCTTAGAGACTCATCAGTAATAGTTAACCTCAACATATGATCATGTTCACATGGTGACTATCATCACTGCATACTGTAAATATCAATATATGTTACACAAATTCAATATTATAGTAATAAAACATGTAATAATGATACTCCCCCAAATCGAAGTGAAATAGTGTGCTTACTCTCCATAGTTTCTAGGGTACCTGAGCCTATTACAATATTGAAAATGTGAGAGCTGAGTATACTATAATATTTTAAAACACTTAAAATAAACTAAAAATGTACAATATATACATTACAGGTGGCACACCGCAGCACATAACATCCATGTCGTGGTACATTTGGTCAAAATAGGTGCTTTCAGTAGCACCCAAATCAAATTTCTCTCTATCTTTTTTTTTTACTCAAGTTTAAAGGGCATGCCGCGGCGTTGAACTTTTCACTCCGCGGCACTGAGCTCTCTGGATTTTAGCTTGATGCGCACAAAAATAACTGTCACGCCGCGACGTACAACAGACTTACGCCGCGGCATGAGAGATCAGCCTTCAGAATTCTATAGCAAACTCAATTTTGCTGCAAAATTTGGTCCATAGAGGTCCTCAACACCTCTAAAACTTGTCTAAATAGCTAAAATATAAAATATACAACTAAAAACTATCAAAACTACAAAATCAACATATTAACCTATATATGGCTTAAGACTAAACATAAACATAAAAACTAACTAAACTTACAACAATCAAACACACTAACAAATATAAGACTCAAAACAAGAGAAAAGCATAAAAACTAACAAAACTACAAAATTAAACATATTAACACATATAAGACTTAATACTAAAGAAAAACATATAAACTAACAAACTCATAAAAACTTGAGTTCCCTCCTAAGAAGGGCTTGAGTTATAGTTCCGACAGGACTTTCACAAGGCAAACCGCCACACTACACTCTAGTGTGCATCTCCTTGGAGTATGACCGGTTTGATCCCAAAATGGATGGATCGGATGGTAGGCCTTCTTTTGCCTAAGTGAGGTTCACCACTGGAGGTTCTCGAGCTCCCTCAAAGGCCTCAAATAATTAAGCTCATCCTCCATTTATTATACCTAAAATTACAAAGAATGAAGACTTAAGTTAAACTGCACAAAAGAAAACTTGAACTATACAACTTGAATTAGAACTAAATAAGCTCGTTATTGATATTAGCAATACAAAAATAAATCATCATCCCAGGTAAGTGCCAAGGAATATGTCTAAACTATACGGAAATAAACCAACATCCTTGGCAACGGTGCCAAACACTTGTTTGTCCCATTTTAAGGCCACAAGTGCACGAGTCATTCAAGTAATATAATGAAGAGTAAAGTTCATTCCCATGAGGATGATTGGCTTCCAATACTAAGTATTAACTAATAGTTTATCTAGTTCTATTCAAGAACATAAAGATAGGGAAAAGTATAATAAAACTAATCTAAAGACAGAAAAATGATAAATGAAAATAAACATAATGATTTAGAGATTTAGGGAATCCTTCTTCACCTCATACTTCAATTAATGATATGCAATCCTTATAAGCAACATTAATGAATAGTTAAGTTAGCTTGAGAATCTACTTTAGTTAAAAGCTTATGTCTAGGTCAGTTAACCCCGGCTTCCTTCACCTAACTCACTATGCTTCCATGAGAACCAGAGTGAAATTCACTAATGAATAATCTATTATCAAACACACGCTATGCATGACTAAGAGATATATTTCAATCCCATTAGCGAATCAACTTATCCAAGCTAATTGAACTCATCGAACATGCATCAACCATACATATGATCTCAAATCCAAATTCCTATGTCTAGGTTCATCAGATTTCATCAAATCACTTAAAAGTTGATCAAACTATTAAGAGCATTAAGATCTATATGATTGAACATAACCAAACATCAATATATACTCAAAGTAATACATAAACATCAATATTCATAGAAGGATCCAAAGTAATCCCTAAATACAACTCAATTACATCATGAAATACAAAAATCTATCATAAAAATCATATTCATGGAAGATGGAAGAGAGAAAAGAGAAGGAAGAATGAAGGAAGCTCATAGATATGATCTTTGATACTTGAATCTCCTTCCATGAAGATGACCTCCAACCTTGGCTCCCTTGGCCTCCTCTCAATCCAGAAATGAAGTTCCAGCAGCGACTTCTCTAAAACCTGAAAAACTCCCCCGTAAAATCTGCTAAAATTGTATTTAGAGGCCTAGGAAAATAGAGTCACGCCGCGACAGTAACATGCCTACGCCGCGTCGTGTGTTGAATATAGGTCAGCACGTCACGACGCTCATTCCTCACGTCATGGCGTTCAGATTTTGTAGCTCTTTGTCTGATGCAGGGGATACTCCACCACGTCGCGGCATTGATATGTCTGTGTTGCTACGTCAGTTGTCAGAATGCTTCTTTGGCTTTCTCTTCTAATTTTAGCTCAAATGCTCCATATGTTAACTTGTTTGGAGCCCTTCTTACAATAAAAAAATCACCAACTCATTAAAAATTACAAATCCACTTAATCAATAACAAAGTAAGCACAATTTGCTCAATATCATATAGAAAAGGTATCAAAATTGAATATGACAAACATAAGCACAACACCTTCCAAATATGTATATAATAAGGACTTAAACAATCAATGAAAGCATAGATATGGGGGCACAAATAACTGCATTTTATGGAGTTATCAGTTATTAATGGAGGTTGATGGTGGTTGTATATGGTTGTGAGTGAGTTGTGGTTGTTGGTTGTTGATGGTGGAAGGTTGAAGATGGGTGATGGTTATTGATGGTGGAAGGTTGAAAATGGTGGTTGTGAGTAAAGGTGGAGATGGAAGGTATAGAGATGGAAAACTTGAAGAAGGTGATGGTGGTGGGATGTGGTGAGTTGGCTCGGTTGGTGGGTGAAGGTGGTGGTAGCAAGCTTTTTTGAATGATGAAAATGAGATCCTCCAAATGAAAAATGCTCTCTGTTCGTTCGTTTGCTCCCCAAAAACCTCTGTAATATCTCCCCTCTTGTAAGCAGAGATGCTTATCTGCAACCCCCTCCCAAGAAAATTAGCTTAGGAAGATAGAGTGGTTGATTGCAACAGTAGGTGTTTCCATTTCTATGTATTTTCCCTGAAGTTGTCACCTTCTCCTGCTTCACTTTCTCTGCAAATTTCCTTTTTTTGTGTTGCATTGAGCTTTTGAAATATCAGAATTGCAGCAAATGTGACTGATTGGGTTGGAAAGAAAAAAAAAAGGGGGCTGGTTGCATTTCAACTAATAGTTAAAATATCTGAATGAAAGTTGTTGTAAACCAATCGAGAATGGAACCAAACTTTTTTTTTGGTAAATCGAGATTAACATCCTTTTTTTAATCCTTTTTGTTGTTTTCTTTTATTATTATTTTTTTTTGCATACAACATAAAATAAGACAAAGTGATAAAAATAAACAGGCTAAGAGATGTTTAGTGGATTTGGTTAAGAAATGCGGACAATTATTAATTTAATTTTTTTTTTTTTTTTTTTTTTTGTGGCTTGGGACAAAATTAGGTATTCTGATTTGCTGTTTTCTTTTTACTTATTCTTACTAGATAATAAGAATAACTGTAATTTTTTATATTATCATAATAATGAATAAGTAAAGATATGAACTCTAATTTTGCTCGGGAATGCAGAAGATGATAAATGTAAAACAATGCGAGAATAAAAATGCGAAAAGCTGATGCTCTGTAACACCCCAAAATTTAGTTATTTGACAGTAATGACATAATTGTACTATTTTGTGATTTTTGTATGCTATAAAATTATTTTGATTGTTCCATGACTGTATTTGATCGTTTTGTGTGATTTGCTCTGAGTCAGGAAAATAATAATTTTTGGGCTGGGGAAAATCTTTACGTATTTATTTGGAGACAGGGGATCTTACTAAACTCAATTTCGAGAGATACATGACATAATATTTTAATTTTTAGAAATTATCTGTGAAATAAAAATATACTGTATTTTTATTTTACAGCGGACAAATATTTATTGACTTGTGAGCAGTAATATTATGTTCATTGAGTAATAATTTCTATAGCTATTATCTGGAAAATATCTACTGTACATCAATAGGAAGAAAACCTTAAGGCTAAGTAAGGTTTAGTCTAACATAGTGTCTATGACTCCATTATGGACCGATAGGAAATGGTCAACAAAGATGGTTAGACTAGTTAACTATGTAACTAAATGGAATTAGAAAACTTAAACTAAGTTAGCATAATGCCTATATAGTAACTAAATGGAACAAACCTAGTTTGCATCTCGTTAGGCTTCATGGTTTTGGAAGGATGTAGGAGCTTCTAGAAGTTTTGTGAATTACACTTAAAGTAACTAGGTAATTAGCAAAGAAACTAGAAAATCTAACTAAGTTAGCTTAATTAAGTTAGGAAGTAATGGAATTGGAAACTTGGTTAGTTTATATTGAACTCTATAGTTAGGAAATTTCAACAACCATCTAGAAACTATTTGACTACTTTATCTAAGCCTATAGAAAATAAGCTTGGAGGCAAAGGCTTTGAAGATTAACCATTGATTCAATCTATGGCTATTGAAGCCTCAAAAAGTGGCTAGATGAATTTAGACACTCTCTTGGTGTCCAAGGAGGGGGGCTCACGATTTTAGGCTTTAGGAGAAGCAAATGATGACTCTTTATTCATTTCATTTCATCTTCATCATTTCCTAAAGCCAAGCTTCACAAAATTCTCTCCATTCTCTCTAAGAATACCCCACGGCTAAAGCTCCCCAAACAACCTTCCATCACTCTATAATTCTAAACAACCACATATCTAGTATCCTTACACCAAATCAAGACACCTTGTAGTTGAGAGCTAAGACTAGATCATCCATTTTTACCTTGTTCTTCATAGATCAAAGTTTGAAGCTTTTGAGGTGAATTTCATAGAAACTTCACTAGTGGTTTCTTTTTCTTATTCTAAGACCATATATTGATCCATGATCTTTCTTATTCAAGCTTTAGATGCTAATATGCTTATGTTTGATTTTGTTTGTAAGAATCTTGTGGTGGTGGTGAAGGACTAATACAAAAAGAAAAGCAAGGAGCTTTGGAGGTTTCACCAAGAGGTAAGAGGGAGAATAACCTCATCAACCATTCATGGTGGTGAGGAACAAAATTTGCATGTGTGGGTAGAAAATCCATGTGGGGATTTATTCACTCGATTGTGTGATTATTAGTTTATGCTTACTTGTTATATTTGTGCTTATTTTATTTTATGTGATTATAGCTTTGATGATATACATGAATTTGTGATAATATGGATTATGGTGATTGAAGCATGTGTTATGATATGATTCTTGATGTGAAGGAAAGAAAATTTTGGTTCCAATGACCAAAGTGGCTCATGGCCAACATGTCTCAAAAAGAGCAAATTATAACAAAAATGTTTTATTAAATAAGGATTTAGTTGATTAGGTAACAAGAGCATGATTTATGAAAATAAAAGTTGGAAAAGAAATAAATTAAGTTTTACCATGGAGAATGATTGATTTTAGTCATGATAATGGAATTAAGATGAGGAGAAAATAATTTGCGACTTTAAGATTTTATTTAAAGAGTGTTTTTAGTGGAGGTAAATGGATAAATGATTTTTGAAGGATAAGATTTAATTAAAATAATGTAGTTTTATGAAAATATTGGAAAATATCGTTTAGAGGATATTTCATACAGAAATATTGGATTAAGGATTTACAAAGTAGAAAAATGAAATGAACGAGATTTTATAAACAAAAAAGGAAGTGATTTTCAAATAAGGGTTGAGAAGTAAATTGGCTAATTAAAGTATTTTAATTAAAGAAGACAATTACTAAAATAAATGGAGAATATCTTATTAAATTGAAATAATACAAATATTGAGGAAAAAAGTTAGGAAATATGACTTGGAGATATTTTTTAAAATGAGAAAAATGGGAATTTGAAGCCTAAATTATATTTTAAACTCAGAATTGAATTTAGTACGTTAAGGAATATTTTGTACAGTAAGAAACAGTAGGAAAACTTTACACAATTCAAAAATAGTAATTTTTGAAATATGCAATTTAGAAAAAGTGGGAATATTTTTACGCGATTGAAAAATGATGTAAAAATATTACATGATTGAAAAATGTAACAAAAATGTTGTGCGATTGTGAAAACGCGATAAAAGTGCTACACGATTTAGAAAATAGCGATTTGTAGTCGGGCCAACGTATTGGACTCGAAAATGTTGGAAATTAGATTTTTGCCCATCGTGGCTTGTTTGATGCATTGAATCATTGATCATGCATTGTGTAAGTCTGGTGGACTTTGTTAAGGCCGGTGGCCTAGGAGATTGAATTTACACCTTAGTGCGGGTGAGATTTGTGTAGTGAAGGTCTATGATGGATTTTAGGGACGTCGAGGTGCGGAATGCCATTGGTGGCCAGTTGGTTGCTCAACTGCGTCATGGTAACTGCTGCAAACACATCGACGATCTCAACGTGACACTATGCCTATTCGTGATTTAGTGAAGAGTGTCTTGTATAAGTCATGACGTGCGGATTGAGAAGAGTAGCACTTGAATTGAGACTGACGATATGCAAACATGTACTCTGATAATACTGTGAATTATTTGTTTTTACTTATGCTTTTTTATTAGATTTAGCCATTTGCATCCAGCTTTTAACATTGTTTTGCCTCATTTAACTTAATTTTGACCATGATAGCATAAGATGATTAATTTGATGAATTTCATGGAGTTTGGTTGTATTTTGGAATGTTTTGTATCTCATTTATGTTATTTTATTTGTAGTGAAAGTTAAAGAAGGATGAAACTCGAAACTATGAAGAATAGGGTCAAATGCAAGAGCCAGTAATGCCATTGAATTATCAGACATGTATCTTGGATCCCCAGGAGCTCAGAAAAGCAAAGGAAAATGAAGTAGCAGCAGAAGCCAGGTAGCCGGGCAGTCTATTGGCCGCTGGGCGATGAAAGAAAAGCTAGGTAGCCGGGCGGCCAATTTGCCACTAGGCAATGGAAGAGAAGCCAGGTAGCCAGGCGGCCAACTAGCCACTAGGCAATGGAAGGTCAAAATGCTCACTAAACAAAAAATGCCAGGTCGTCGGGTGGCCAACTCGCCACTAGGCGATGGGTGTCGCGTGGGCCCATTTACATTTTAGCTCATTTCGCGTTAGAAGAGCTATTTTTAGGGCATGGGACATTTTGGCCAGGGGGCAGTTGCAGAGAGACGGAGGAGACGAAAAAAGGGACCTAATTTGGAAAGCTTTGGTGTGGATTTGAGGAGAAGAAGAGTGGGAACTCAGATTTTCTTCAATCTTCCATGGAGTTTTGCATCTTCTTCCCTATTGTTTTAGTTTCTACTTTTATTTCTATGTCTAGCTAAACTCTCCTTTGTTGGGATTAGGTGGATTTTGATGGATCTTGATTGTTATTGACGTTAGATTCAATTAATATAAGTTGTTATTTCTATTTTGAGTTTATGATCTCTTCTCTTATTGCTTTCTGAAGATTGATTCTCTTTAGAATGATTTAGGATTGTATTTTCAATGGAAATTGGATATATAATTTGTGCTTTGAGATTATGAACCTTGCTTATCTCTAGGCTAGGAATAGGCTTTGATTTGCTCGTTACCTCTTTGAATTCTAAACCATAATGCTTGTTATCTCTTAGAATCACTTAAGGAATTAGGATTTTTAATTGGAAACAAAGGGTTAACTACCTAAGGAATTAGGAGTTGAGTATTTTAGAGAATTTTGTAACAAAATAGGAATAGTAGCTTGTGTTAGTTCCAATTGTTATGCAGCAAGTGAAATCAAATGAAGCTTGATCCTAACTCTTTCATTAATTGATTGTTTTTCATCTCGCATACTAAGTGTTTGTTAAATTGTCAAGTAGAAAAACCCAAAAATATTGTCTTTGTGCGAGTTCATGTATTTCTCTTGTTTTGTTATTAGAGTTTACTTTGATCCAAATCTTGGTTTAAATAGTAGCTAATTTCGTGAATTGTATTTGGCCATCGATCCCTGAGAACGATATCCAGTTTCTCACCGTTTTTATTACTTGACGATCCGGTACACTTGTCATGGTCTCATCATACTCCCTCATCATTCTCTCTGAAATTATTTAGCTCCATGGAGTAGGAAACGGTACATCGTGCATATGCATAGTCAGTACATATACTGTTGTGGCATAGTCAGTACACATGTCATTTGGGGATATATTTAGTATATATTATTGCGATATTACTGATGTTCATATTATTGTGATATATGTTTATTGGATTATTTGCTAGTTGATGACATGACTATAACTATGTTTCTGTGTATTTCTGTATTGAATGACTCTTCTGTCTATACTATTTCTCTGTTGCCATGATGGTATTGATGTAGGGATTCTCACCTCTCTGTGTTATTGTTTGGTCTGTTTCTATTTTATGTTAATGTCTGTGAAGATGGCAATGGCTGCCAGGAGGGATTCGCGAGGTTTTATTAGTCTACAATTTCTCGAAGGCACTGACACTTGGTGTGTCCATTGGGATACGGGACATATAGAGTATTGTGGAGATGTTACTCTATCCATAAGTAGGACCCGCCAAGGGGCCACTACTTTTACTTTTACGGTTGGATACGTAGAGTTTGTTATACCTATCAAGGAGTTGTGGAATAACCTTCACCATACTCCTAGGGAGGAATCTATAGTATTTTCTGCTCGGATTTCCATTCGTAGAGGCACTCTCCAGTCAGAGAATTTGGATACGAAGGAGAACCTTCCCTCCAATTGTTTTGAACTTGGGCAAGTTTAAGTTTGATTATATTATTTGTAAGTGTATTTTGAGAATATAAGCTTTATGTATTTTATGCTATTATTGATTTATGTATTTTATGCTATTATTGATTTATTTCTTGATTTATGAGATGGAAAATAAATAGTTTAATATGTTTGTATTTCCCTTATTTAGTTAAGTTTAAGTTATCAATAAAAAGGGAAAATTTCCAACTCACATTTTATAAAGATAAAATGATTTATAAACTTGGGGTTTAGTTTCAAAAAAAAAAATTGTCGAAAATGTAATGCCTTACGGAGGGTGTTACATGCTCAAAAGAAATGACAAGAATTTAAAATGTATGGAGCCGATGCGCTCAAAAGAATTGACAAGAATTTAAAATACATAGAGCCGATGCGTTCAAAAGAAATGATAAGAGCCGATGCGCTCAAAAGTAAAAGACAAAAAATTAAAATGCATGGAGTCGATGCGCTTAAAAGAAAAAAATGACATAAGCCGATGCGCTCAAATGTAAATGATAGGAGCCGATGCGCTCAAAAGGTAAATGACAGAAATTTAAAATGCATGGAGTCGATGCGCTCAAAGGTAAATGACAAGAATTTAAAATTCATGGAGCCGATGCGCTCAAAGGTAAATGACAGGAGCTGATGCGCTCAAAGGTAAATGACAGGAGCTGATGCGCTCAAAGTAAATGACAAGAAATTAAAATGCATGGAGTCGATGCGCTCAAAGATAAATGACATGAGCCGATGCACTCAAAAGATAAATGACATGAGCCGATGCGCTCAAAAGGTAAATGACAGGAATTTAAAATGCATGGAGTCGATGTGCTCAAATGAAATGACAGGAGTCGATGCGCTCAAAAGAAATGATAAGAGCCGATGCACTCAAAAGTAAAGCACAGGAATTTAAAATGCATGGAGTCGATGCGCTCAAAGGAATGACAAGAAATTAAAATGCATGGAGCCGATGCACTCAACAGGTAAATGACAGGAGCCGATGCGCTCAAAATGAATGACATGAAAGCATTTATACTAGTTAAACAAGGAATTAAAATCTTTTTCTTTTCTCTCTTTTTATCTTTTTTTATTTTTCATTTATTTATTAAAAGTCATTTGAACCATTGGCGATCTTGGAAAACTTTGACCAATCAAACTCTTCTCACGTGTTCCTCTTCATCAGACCCTTCAGTTGGCTTGGAATTCTCTTAATTTTCTCTCTCTTTTTCTTCATTTTTCTTCCTCTTTTTTTCTCTCTTTTTTTTCTTCATTTTTTTATTTTTTTTATTATTATTTTTTCTTATTTTCCCCATTTTTTGGACACCTCATCAGGCTATGGATCTGGAATGTTGTAAAGCCATCAAGCCAAGGACTTAGAAACTTTTTTTTTAACATCTCATCAGGCCACATACCTGGAGCTTTGTAAACCCATCAAGCCGAGGACCTGGAATTCTTTTTTGATATGGATATGGAATTTTGCGAAAGTCATCAAGCCAAGGACTTAGAAATTTTTTTGACATCTCGTCAGGCCATGTACCTAGAATCTTATGAAATCCATTAAGCCAAGGACTTGAAATTTTTGCCATGTACCTGGAATCTTGTGAAATCCATCAAGCTAAGGACTTAGAATTCTTTTTGACACATCATCAGGCCATGGACCTTTGAAAAAATCTTTTAGCAGAATTGAGATTTCCTTAAACCATGCACTTCCTCGAAAAAGTTTATGCAACTAAACCCACTTTTATGCTCATTTTCCATGCTTTCTTCAAAATTCTCACTTCTATTTCTTTTTTGTTCGGGTACCTCTTGTTTCTAAATTATCCCTTGAGATAACATTATCCTTCAATTGGAACTTCCAAGTTCTCTTCGATCTGAATTGTTTATCAGGAGATTACCATTAGATGGTCAAATCAGAGTGGTGTACTCATGTTCACCTTACCTGAAGTATCATGTAACAAACATGCATTGATCCAAAAGCATAACAGGAAAGAAATTACTAAGCGAACAACTTTCATATAATCCTAGAAGTTTGACTACACAAAAGGATATTCAGAAAGGATGAATATATGGAAAAAGACACAAACAATGATATGTGATTCAAAAAGGTGTTGCCCCAATATGGATTAGTTTGACTTTCATAAAAATGATCTTTAGCTATCTACTAGGCATTATGGCCAACGATTTTCTTCTGCTGAGCATGTACATCAAGCTAAATTGAACCAAAGAGAAAATTGTCCCAGTCTAGGATTGAATTGAATAGGGCAGAAACTTGTCCTAATGACTAGAAAGACTTGCCCTAGCGTAGGTCAAATTGAACCAGGGAAAAGAAAAATTATCCCGGTTTGGAGTCAAATTGAACCTAAGATAAATTTGCCCTAGTGTAAGACAAATTGAATCGAAGAAAAATTTACCGCAGTCAAGGACTGAATTGAATAGAGCAGAAACTCGCCATCATGATCAAAAGAATTGCCCCAGTGTAGGACTAGTAAGTACCTCATCTTTCCCTCTTTTTCATTTTTTTTCTTTTTCTTTTTTTTTATAAGAGCAAGGAATTGAAAACTCATAAGAGCACAAACCTTTTGTCTTAAAATTAAAGTTAATGAAAATAAAAATAACTATTCATTGATCACATGATCAGAATGGACTTTTTAAGACTTGTAACGTGACTAATGTTAAAGGTTATGAAATGAAAGATATAAGGCTCAAACAAGTGTTTAAGGATTGAATGGGACCAAGGATCATTATTTAAAATTAAACTTTGTCAACTGTTTTTGTGCTTTCAAGCACACCTTTCGTTTATTGTTCACTATTGCTTCTTCTTTTATTTTCACTTCCATTATTCACCTTTGTTATGACCCTTATCATTTCATTTTCTTTCTTCTTTCTTTCCCTTCTCGTTTTTTTTTGTTTTTTGTTTTTAATTTTCATTTTTTTTTTTACTTCATGTCTCTTTCACCTTTTCTTCCTTTTCTCTTGTTCCATTATGCTTCAAAATAGTCACCATGACAATCAACCTTTGTTTTGTGTTATCCCCTAGTGCAGTGGTGATCCTTGTCCAGGATTTTTTAAAGACATTTTTCAAGCTCAAAAGGGTGTAACAATGTATAATAAAGATGAATTCTTGGGAAGGAGAGAGAAAGATGGTCAATCTTCATTTTCAAATCTTGATTGCTTATTTTCAAAAATTTTAATTTCGAGACAAAAAGACAATGCATACCAAGTGATTACTTCTTTGCTCTTTTTTTTCTTTTATTATTTTTTATTTTTTATCCTTTTTTTTCAAATAACACCTGCACACGTGTGCTTCATGATCCCTAAATTTTTTCTAGAACGAGAATCCCATGGTATTTGAACCAAAAGAAAGAAAATAAAGGAAAGAAAAGAATGACGAAAAAGACATGACAAAAAGGTGGGTGCCAAGAACATAGGAAAAAGGAAACAAGGTATGATGAGATCCACGCAAATCCATTACATTAATGCTTCAACAAAGTTTACATAAGTTCAAAACCCAAATGATTGAACAAGCATGGGGTCAGTACCATCATTTCGTGGTAACAACTTGATAAACAAATCAGAATACCAATCACTCATAAATTCCTCAATGCTGGAGGATTGCAAAATATTGTTCATTCTTAATAGTTGAAAAAAATCATCATTCAGTTGAGCTTTTTGAGGTTTCTCTTGTAAGCATTTGCTCCCGTTCCAAATGAGTATGAGCATGTGTAGAAACATTTAACACAGCCTGATGGATTACTAAGTTGTTGTCGTCCATGAGTATGTTAAGCTCCCATTTAATTCATTCGACCCCAACTCCACTTTTACTCTTTACATTCTCGCATGTCCTTCATTTATTTGATTCAATCTTCTCTTTACTGCATATACTTCTTAACCCAAATCTCTCCCAATCACTTGCATGGGTGTTGTTTACAATTCCGTCTCATGATCTTGCGTTTTATTGCTATTCATTTTCTTCAGAAGCACAATGGTTCAAGTTTTTTTTTTAAAAAAGAATGTTAATATTAAATGAAAAAAACTTTTTTTATTTTTTATTTTTATTTTTTTAAAGTGAACATATACAAGAATGTATGATGAATTTTTTTTTGCTAAGAATGCCCTGAAAATGCAAGATGACATATCTTTTTTCTATTTTTTAAGAAAATGTTAGGAATGCTATGAAAATAAAAGATGATATATATTTTTATTTTTTTTTTAAGAAAACTATAAATGCCATAAAAATGCAAGATGCTTTTTTTTTAAGAATGCTAGGAAATGCTATGAAAATGTAATATATGTGTGTGTGTGTGTCTATATATATATATATATATATATATATATATATATATATATATATATATATATATATATATATATATATATATATATTAGGATGCTAGAAATGTCATGAAAATACATGATTTTATTTTTTATTTTTTATTTTTAAGAATGCTAAAGATGCCATGAAAATGTATTTTTTATTTTTTTTAAGAATGTTAAGAATGTCATGAAAATGCATGATTTACATTTTTTTTAAAGTAAGCTAAGGATGCCATGAAAATGCGTGATTTATTTTTTATTTTTTTAGAATGTTAAGAATGTTATAAAAATACATGATTTTATTTTTTAAATTTTTTTAAGAATGCTAAAGATGCCATGAAAATGCATGATTTAGGTTTTTTTTAGAATGCTAGGAATGTCATGAAAATGCATGATTTACTTTTTTTTAATTATTTTTTTTAAGAATGCTAAGGATGCTATGAAAATGCATGATTTGTTTTTCTTAACAATGCTATGAAAATGTAAGGTGATGTATGTTCTTTTTTTTTTCAGAAAATGCTATGCCATGAAAATGCAAGATATATTTTTTTGTTTTTTTTTAGAATACAAGGAAATGCTATGAAAATTTAAGATGATGTATATTTTTTATTTTAATTTTTTTTGCTAATTTTTTTAAGAGATGCCTGAGTGAATGACATGAGAAAATGATAGATAAAGAAGAAGTACGCTCATGTTGTGTCCTAATGAGATTGCCTTAAATTTGAGAATTTATATCTTAAGGATCTACAAGTCTTTCTGATTTGTGAGAACTTTCATTGGGAGACTCTACTATTCTAAAGGTCTCTAGAGCTAAGTCTCATATCAGAATGTTGACCACAACAGTGGGTAAACCACTAGGTGCGGGACATTCATGAAAAATGTACACTCTAGATGAGATTTTTACGATAACCAAATAGGATGTACATCCGAAATAATTACCATTACGCAACCTCTACCTAATGTTAAGCTTCACTCAGACCCGGGTATAGGGCCTCACTCGAACGTGTGTGATAAACGTGTAGGTGCAGTGGGTCTAAGGAGCATACAAACCAGTACAAAAAATTAAAAAGACTAAAATTATCCCCTAACTTGTAAAAACATATATATAACAGTCACCTAGCAATCATCTACCCTAGGGTTTCAACAACTAAGCACAAAATATATACAAGTCAAAATATATACAAGATAATGCTATAAGATATTTACATAAAAATACTAAATAAAATCTATTTACAAACAAATAAGAAAACAAAACAAAGACAAAAAAATGTGTAAAATAAATAAATAGAGATTATTAATAATTTGCACAACTAACAGCAGCAGGTCTGACTCTCTAAGTCTCCCCTGTGGAGTCACCATCTGTCGATACTGAGATTACAGTGAAATAACAACTTACAGGATTTTAAAAATGAAAATGGAGTCGCCACTAATTTTATTTAAATTAGGAAAAATTGAAAAATCTTCTTAAAAAAATAGTTTTTGAAAACTAGATTAGATTCGGGAGTCAGTTATAGATAGGGAAGGGTGGAAACTTAATTCCACAGCACCTCTAACACACCCGTTCTAAGGCAGTACCTTAAGTTAGTTATGCAAAAATTTGATAATCTCAAAATATATTTATTTTACTCCTATTAAAAACGGTGTGACTACTTATTTTTTTTTTAAAGAAAAGAAAGAAAAGAAGCAAACAAATTGTTAAAATTTAATTTTTGGCTTGATAAATAAAGATTATGCTCCTACGTATCCCCAGATGCAATGAGGAACTCAAAGTCAAGTAGTTCTCTAGAAAATGATTGCGAGTTGGTTATTTTTAATTTAAAAAAAAAAGAATCATTAAGTTATCGCAACTCAAATAATTATAAAAATTATAAGATTAACAAGTTGTCACAACTCAGCTAATCATATTTTATTCTCCTAAGAAATTTTAATTACTTTTTTTTTACTTTTATCATTCTTTATCCTTTTTTTCGTTTTTTATCCTTTTTCTATTTTTTTAGCCCAATAAGTCCATTTCATTTAGCCCATTTCTCTAAAAAAAAACTTTACAAAATTTAAGAAAAGAAAAACTAACAGCCAAAAAGCTTATAGAAAGGGGAACCAAAAAGGGTGGGGGCTTTGTTTTTTAAAGTGGCAGAGGAGCAACAACACACGACTGAGGCGCGTGGATTGGCCAGATCCGGTGGCTGGTGGACCGACAACTGGGATAAAGGCCGATGGCGCGTGAAGGACAGCAGTGCGTCGGTTCGGATGGGTGCGGTTGTGAGCCGGCGAGTCGATGGTTCGTGTGGAGCTGCTGGGCGCCGACAACGAGGCGAGATCTGGCCGAGCGGCTTGGCGGTCTGGTGCGGCTCGTCGGTCTGACTTAGTGGATGGTATAGATTTGGTCTGACAAGTTCGAGCGTGACTGAATTGCGGGTTCAGTTCTAGTCTACGGCTGGGCTTTCCGGTTAGGCTACGGCAGCTTGCAGTTGGGGAGCGGCGGATCCGGGATGGTGCGGGGTCGAACCAGTCACGGTGCTTTGGGCGACGAATACGGTCTGAGAACGGCTTGGTCGGTGCTGTTCGTGCAGGGTGCGGTCCAACAACGACGGGTTGACGATGTTGTGCCAGTGAGTGAGTTGCTATTTGTCTCTTCTTCTTTCTTTGGTTGGTTTAAGGTTGAAGGTGATGGAGGGGTTGATGTTTTTAGGCTTTGGGTGGTTATCAATGGTGGTTGAAGGTGGCGGTTATGAGTTGTGGGTGGTTGTTAATGGTGGTTAAAGGTGATTGAGATGGAAGGTTGAGGGTGGTGGGTTGAAAATGGAGGTTGATGGTGGTTGTTAGTTGTTAATGAAGGTTAATGGTGGTTGTGTGTGGTTGTGAGTGGGTTGTGATTGTTGGTTGTTAATTGTTAGTTGTTGGTTGTTGGTTGTTGGAGGTTAATGGTAGTTGTGAGTGAGTTGTGGTTGTTGGTTGTTGGAGGTTAATGGTAGTTGTGAGTGAGTTGTGGTTGTTGGTTGTTGATGGTGGAAGGTTGAAGATGGGTGGTGGTTATTGATGGTGGAAGGTTGAAAATGGTGGTTGTAAGTGAAGGTAGAGATGGAAGGTATGGAGATGGAAAACTTGAAGAAGGTGATGGTGGTGGGATGTGGTGAGTTGACTCGGTTGGTGGGTGAAGGTGGTGGCAGCAAGCTTCTTTGAATGGTGAAAATGAGATCCTCCAATTGAAAAATGCTCTCCATTCGTCCGCTTTCTCCCCCAAAAACCTTTGTAATATCTCCCCTATTGTAAGTAGAGATGCTCCTCTGCAACCCCTTCCCAAGAAAATTAGCTTAGGCAGATAGAGTGGCTGATTGCAGCAGTAGGTGTTTCTGTTTCCATGTATTTTCCCTGAAGTTGTCACCTTCTCTTGCTTCACTTTCTCTGCAAATTTCCTTTTTTGTGTTGCATTGAGCTTTAAATTATCATACCTGCAGCAAATGTGACTAATTAGGTTGGAAAGAAAGAAAAAGGGGGGCTGGTTGGATTTCAACTAATAGTTGAAATATTTGAATGGAAGTTGCTGTAAACTAACCGAGAATGGAGCCAAACTTTTTTTTTTTGGGTAAACCGAGATAAAAATCCTTTCTGTTAATCCTTTCTGTTATTGCTTTTATTTATTTATTTTATTTTTATTATTATTATTATTATTATTATTATTATTATTTGCATACAACATAAAATAAGACAAAGTGATAAAAATAAATGGGCTAAGAGATGTCTAGTGGACTTGGTTACGGACAATTATTAATTTAAATTTTTTTCTTTTTTTTTCTTGGGACCGGGATAAAATTGGGTGTTCACTAGGGGTGTTTATAAGTCCAACCTGACCCGTAAACCCGATCAACCCGAATTGACCCGATATAATATATCCGGGTCGGTTCGGGTCATCGGGTCAATTCGGGTCCAACTCGATTAATCTGACTTCTAATTGGTTCGGGTGACGGGTTGATGACCCGACCCGATGATCCAATTACCCGAGTAAAACGACGTCATTTTGAGTATTTCTTATTAGAAATGTTTACGGGTCCGATCCGACCAGTGAACTCGACCTAACCCGAACCACTCATTTCATTCACACTTCTAATCTTTCTTTTCAAAATCCCGACCCGATTACCCGATCAATCGGGTTAGTTCGGATCGGGTGACCTAATTTTTTTTACTTAAACCCGACCAACCTCACTCTGATTAATTGGTTCAAACATTTTTTTTTCCCTAAATCCGACCCGACCCGACCCGTGAACACTCCTAGTGTTCACAGAGGGTCGGCCTGCAATGGAAATGGGTTTATGCAATTGGAAGTCTTTTGGAGTTCTATTTCTTGCGTTTCTCAATGTCTTAGCACATGATTTCATATGGCATCAAATGCCTGGAAAGATCTAACCAAATCCATGGTGAAAAACGCAATTTGTTCAAGATTTCGCAGGTTGACCTGTTTCTCAAACTGGGTCCTCCATTGACAGTCATCAAAAAGCTCCATGGCTTCTTGTTCTTTAGCGTTTTTTTAATGTGATTTCAATGGGAAACATAGTCTACATTTCATAGCTCGACATCAACTCCGACGCGTACACTTTGCAGATGGAGACCAAACCCGGGTGGGTACACTTCACAGATCCTCACTATTTTAATTTGTACACAGTCACCCTTCCACACTCAACAAATTTGGTAGACTTTCAATGGCTCCCTTCATGTCTCTGACAGAGTTGGTAAAAGTAGAGTAAATCGTAACATAATATCAGATAATTATTATTAAATTATTAAATTATTAAATTCTATATCCATTAATATTACATTTTTTATGTCCATATTATATTCATTATTACCGGTCAACGGTACAATCCCCTTGAATAGTAAGTAAAGTATACGGGACATCAGTGCTCCATAACTAATAAGGAGCACAACAGAATTCGCCTTTAATTCAATCTCATTTCTCTCCAAAATAAAAAACATAGAATCTCACTTTCCGAGTTATTGATTCTAATTTCATTTTTTTAAAAAAAATTGTTTAAATAATTTATTTTGAAACATATTATTAATAAATTATCGGTTTCATATTAGTTAATGAATTGTACCTCTACCAAGAGGTCCAAATGCAAGGAAAGGCCTAAAAATGAGCTTCATTCAAGCTCACCTATGCATGTAAGAAAAACATAGAAGAAGTTACTTACATGAGAGAGAATGGACGACTACATGGCACAACATTCCATAACTACTTTATGATTATTAATCAAGGGGTGAGGTTATATCTCCTTCACCAAGATTCCCATATATAAAAGGCTAGTATCAGTCATAGAAGAGAATTCTTGGAACCTTCATACCTCATTAGCAAATATCTGCATGGCCTCTACCTGGAACTTGGATGAAATAGTTATCCGTTTTTCTTGTAATTGATGCAGTGGCGTTAGTATGTGTGGATTGCACCAATATAAATAACACAATCTATTTTATTGACACATATACATGGTTTTTTATTTAAAAATAGTTTAGAGTAAGAAAATTCTCTCCATTTCAAGATCAAAACAAACTACCAACCTCAACAAAGAACTCCTTTAATTATAGGTCAATTGTAAAAAATTCTAATATAGTTCAAAACTTATCAATTTGACTCTTCAAACTTATCAGATCATGTATATTGACTCCATACAAGAAGTTTTTTATGCACACATGAGGTGTTAAATTTATACTATTCTACATACATCATTTTAAACTTTAATTAGTTCAAAGAGTGAAATTATTGAGTTTTGAACTATAAGGAAATTCTGCAATGACTTATAATTATAGAAGATTATGTGCATTTTAACCAAAATAGTACAGAATGATGATGTAGTATAACTGACCAATAGAACACAGAGATTGTTGTCAAACTATTTAATAACCTAAAACTTGATTAGGATTGATTTATGAAGCTCAGAAAACTCTAACATGCATGGCCCATAGAAATAAAGGACTTTTGTAACCCAAGAAAAAGAAAAGAAAAGGACTTTCGAGTTAAGATTCTGTATGTCTACCTTTATGCAAATCTAAGTAGATAACAATCACCAACAAATCAATATGGACCTTAATGAGGGGACGTAACTAGTACTACTAACAACCTTTTCTTATCGCTTACAGCCACCATTCGATTGCTCTTAATATTTCTTAAAAAGAAATGATACTTGCACATTATTTTTTTATATCATATTTATAATTTTTTTTAGACATAATCATATTTATAAACTTGCTTGTTTAGAAAATAAAAATAACAAGAAAAAATGTTAGGATGTGTATTTTTTTATTTTATTACTGTTAGTATAAAAATAACACCTTTTCGATTTAAAGGATTTCGACTATGTGTTGAAAAAAATTATTTTTTGACTCTACATGTTTCTGAGTAGAATCAAAGGTAATGAAGTCATCTAGATAATATTGTTTGATTCAGGGATTGCCTAAATCATGGTTTCGATCTACTATCAGGAAGTGGTGGTTCAAATCGAAAAGGAGAATTATGAAACAAAATGTTAATTTCAGATTTGTGCATGAAATGATACCTTCGATTTTGTAATTATTGGAAAGAAACCTTGGATGAATCTTGCAAATTTAGGACTTCAGTGGTTGTTGGAGTCAAAGTGATGGCAATAGTTTTAAATCAATAAAGTGATAGTTTGAAATATAAAATAAGGTAAAGTCATTTTGGCTTTATAATTGGTATTGTGATTTCGATTATAGATCGAAATCAAAATTCAAAGAGTAGCTACACTTGGCAAATTCTTGAAGAAAGAATGGAAGATCTCGATTAGAAAAACCAACAAGTGATAGAAGATTCAAGTTTAAATTCAAAAAAAATAAAGATTTTTGAATTTGAAAAGGAAGTTAGTAGCAGTTGTAGGTGTTAGATCTAGATAATACAATGATTATTGACAAAGATCAAGCAGTTATTTATAGTGCGATGATTGCTGACAAAGATTTGGTAGTTATCAGACAAAGATTATTAATAATTAAAAATAGTTATATTTGTTTTAGACACATGTCAAGATCTTGTAAACAAGGTAGTTACTTAGGAAGTCTATAAATACCAAGAGGATGGAAACATCTAGGGATTAGAAATTTATTGCTCACAAACACTTGTACTCATGCTCTCATGTCCCAGTGACATCTCGAGTAAATACACAAGTCTAATTAAGTATGTTTCTATCCACTTTTATTCTTGTACACTTTACAAATTCAATGCAAGTTTAATTTCAGTCTATTTACATTCAGTCATTTACTTTTCTGAAAAACTATTTTCTACCCCTGATCAAGTGATTTTCTCAAAGTTCATTTGAGTTCTTTTTATTACTTTCATTTATTTGCTTTCATTACTTTTTCGCAACTTTACTTTTTGCAATTTATATACTTGCATGTTTACTTTTCTGTGTCTTTACTTTAAACTGCCTCATTTTATATTCTTTACTTTTTAGCAATTTACATTACTTGTCATGTTTACTTTAAATGTATTTTAATTCTTGTTATTTCCATTCAATTTCTTTCCATTTCTCGGACATTGAAACTCCTGAGTAGAATTGGAATAGAGCATTATTCATACCTTTTATCCATCATACCTTTGTTCCAAGTAAATGCATATAATTTTATATATAATATTTGATATTTCATATCACATTTCCCTATGGTCATCTATTATATATTGTTTTTGTGTTAAACTCAACGACATATAGAAGAAAAAATGATAGACTTTAATTATTTTTTTTAAGAAAAAAAGAGTGAGAGAGAGAGGACAAGTGTAAAACAGAAATCATTTAGAAAATAACAGTTAGACTGTCATAGGCCACAAAGGCAATGCACAAGTCACTTCATTATCACATGATAGCAATTTGCAAATAAATAACAAAACAAGTAAGAGGAGAATTCAGTAACATCAGAATATATGATGATCATTGCTAATATAAACTCAATGGAAGATGGTATACCTCCAAAAGAAACCGATTTAGATGAAGATGTAAATAGCATTCTGATGAAAGGGAATTTATACAAAGAAAATAGGCAAATATAATAAGAAACATTGATATGTGATTGATTCATAATGAGGAATCAATATTAATGTTATATCATTCCCTATTCATATTAATCTTTGATTGATTCATAATAGGGAATCAATATTAATGATATATCATTGATCTGTGATTTATTCTCTGTTTACTCTCAATAAATACCAATTATATGATAAATTGACATTGATTGAGCAATTATATGATAAACTAGGAAAATTGACATTGAACGAATTGTATACAGTGAACTAAAGTTCAAAATTCAAAAATTTGATATGGTATTGATATGTTATTGAACAATTATATCATTGAACGAATTGATATGCTCTGTAAAGTTAATCAAGGATATTAGCAATTAAGAAAAAGTTACCATATTGATGAAGATTTCCCACAGAATCTCACCCATATTGCAAAGGGAGATCAACCATAGGTAGGTACTCTCATCCCTAGAGCATCGTTCCTTGCAGCCGCTAACGACCTAAGTGACAGACCAACATCTTTACACAAAAAATACTTTTCTTCAAATGGATTCAAAATGAAAGATACTTTGTAGCCAAAAAAAAATGGAAGATACCATCTTCACACCTACTAAGTAGTATTGATGCGCCACCAATAGAAGAAACTCCAATATTTAGCCAACGGAGACACTTTGGTAAGTATATTCTTCCATGCACTGGACTTTACAATTGTCGGCGACCTGAACACACCACGAACCACCGTCCAACCTTGTCAGAGTCGCACCAAAGTGAAGAAGTCCAAACAATCGTGACAAAGAAGGAGAAGACTAAGCTCGCAGGTAGTGTTCTTATTCTTCCTATTCTTCTTTTTTTATTTCATTGGGTGAAGACTATTTCTAACTTTAGAGTTTTTTTATTGCAGGTAGTGTTGTAGTGGGTGCTTTTTAGGTACCTACAAGAACGAAGACCAAGGAAAAACAAACTGTTTTTTAAAAAAAATGAAAAAAAGAATCAAGTGAAATCTTCCCCCTTTCAAAGATAGGATTCTTTCCTTTGTCAATGAAAGAAAAAAATCATCTCCCCATAGTTCAATTTCTAGATATGTGTTCTTCTTTAAATCATGTGGTGCAGAAATGCAGAAGCAAAATTGTATTATGCTAATTATTAGAGATGAATTTTAATTTGAGTCTAGAAGCTCAATGCAAAATGTCATTCTTTGCTTCAGTTTTTTTTTCTTATTTTAATATAACATTAATTTTTTAATTTATAATTTTATTTACTAACTGGTTTGAAGTGTTTTTAATTTATAATAAATAATTTTGTAATTTTATTTATTTTCTAGTTTTTTTAAAAAAATTCAGCATGGTATGATTTTTATAATGTGATGACATGTTTATACTTTTCATTTAAATTCTAGCATCATATGCAAATTTTGGGAGCACTTATTTGCCACATGTCAACATTGTAGACACGTACTGCTATGTCAGAATGACACATAGCATGATTTGAAGACATGTACCTTCTTTTTATATATTATATGATTTTGTTAGGAAACATGAATACTGATATGGGATACGAATACGACACGATATAGATACATTGATAGAGCAAAGTTTATAAATTATAGGAAATGATATAACTAAGATACAACATATAAAATTAATATAATATAAAGATAAAAGCACAAATCTTAAATTAGAATAAAGACATTAATGTTAATAAGTCTATTTTAGTTATTGTAAACACAATAAAATATTATTATCTATCTAATTATTATGATATTCCACTTGCAAATTGGTTCAAATTGCTCCAAAAATAACATATGAGAGTTGTATATTGAAAGATTGGAGCTTGTGGCGTATTCAACGGTGTCAAATATATTTAAAGAAATTTGAAGGCTGAAATTCTTATAGCTAAATTATAGAGACGTATATGAAAATATCAAATCATGTAGTATGATTTTATACACAAAATTGAAATACTCCAAGAATTTGCCATGATATATTATGACACATCAAACATTGATTTATAATTACTTAGGTAATTAATATGTAATAGAAATCTTTCTAAAAATACAAAATCAATATCAATTCAAATACATACCAAATAGAAAGAATTTAATAAGAAAACATGGTAATACATATAAAATTAAAATGGATTTTAGCTATAATAGTCATAATAGTCATTAACACTCGTTTCTTTAAGGAAATAACTATTAAAAGCTACAATAGCCATTAATCACAAATTGAAAGCTTTCAAAAAACAAAACATTAAAACTGATTTAAGTTATAATAAATAAGGAAACACTTAATAAATTTCTAATTTCCTCATAATAAATTACATTCAATTAATTTTCTATATTTTATGCAAAATTTTCACTCTTGTGTGATGTATCTATTGAAGTTTTGTAAATAATATAGAATAATTATATATGAATAAATATAGTAATTTGAAAATATGATTAATTAATTTAAAAAGTTTGGGATTTTAAGATCAATCACTAATAAAAACAATTAATAACATGGTCAACTAGAGGTATGTGAAATTTTTTTGAATTTTTTTGAATGTGAATTAATAAGCAAAGATATACATGTCAAGATAATTAATATGTGAAAATAAATTTTTATATTTGTATGTGTGAACAATAAATTTAATTT